>CM057453.1:957010357-958285000 GCA_016271365.2 Neoceratodus forsteri | reverse complement strand
GCTGCTTTTGGGAGCTAATATTTACATGGAATTCAGGTTTAGAGAAGGGAGCCTTGCCAGTTATCTTACACGTGAGCACACACTGCCAATGACTCAAGAGCAGCACTGACGCAGCAAATTTTAGGAATGTGACAAGGTCACCAAGTGCAACAAGACTGTCTTGGTCATCTCCATATTGCTGTCTTCTTCCCATATTCTGTCATCGCTTTCTCCAGAAACTGAGAAGTATAATTGTTGGAGGCACCAGAGCTTATTTGTGGCAGTGGCAGCAGGAGGATTATGCTGGGCTGCAGTTGCAGCCAGCCCTGCTAGCGTGATTGCATTTAAGTGAAAGTGCTTTCAAGCACTGTAAACTCCCAGCCTGTGTGGAGCTTAGGTTGCAGCCTACTCTGCACAGGTGGGAGAACAGGAGCAAAAGGGAGTCAGCAGGAGGTGAAGGATGCAGGGGAGGAAAGTGTCTCCTCCCACCTTCCCAAATCGCCTCTCCGGCAGCAGTATTTTCAATTTATTTATGCCCTATGGGGCGTAAGGAGGCAGTCAGGGGTGCAAGGGACTGGAGCAGGAGCAGCAAGGAGCTGCTAGAGTCAGCAGGAGGTGGAGGAGACAGGGGAAGTAAGTGCCTTCTCTTGCATTCCTGAATCGTCACTCCAGTGGCAGTATTATCAGTTTATTTATGCCCTATGGGGCTTAAGGAGGTTGCCAGGGGTGGAAGGGGCTGGAGCAGGAGCAGCAAGGAGCTACTATTTAGTAAAGCTGCTCCGGCTGCAGTGCAAGACAGGGAGGGAAATTGGGAGAGTGTCCAGGGTGGCAGGAGCCACAACTAAGTGCAGCCGCACCGCTGCAAATGTAAAAGCCTTGGCGGGGGGGGGTGCGGGCATTCAGAGCAAGGAGGCAGCTGCAGCAGAGTGGCTGGTACTGAGAGAGAGAAAGAGAGAGGAGCTAGTGAACATTTGAGTGTCCCACCGGTGAATATAGGTTTGTTGGCCCGGTGGTATGTGCTTAATTTTTGTGTGAGGGAGTGCGAGAGAGAACAATAGAAGTAATAAAGCTGCTCAGCAGCTTGCCAGCTGGCTTGCGCTTTATGTAACTGAAAGGACTGAAGTGCTTTAATTGGAGCGCTTCATTTGTTTCAAGTACACAGAAGCCCTGTTTACACTGCATGAGTGCTTTACTTACCACTCCATTGCCATACCACTGCACTCTGACTTAGTGTTGCAATCGATTGTAACACTAAGTCAGATTGATCGATACACCTCCCGTGGCTGAAACACCGAAGATGGCGCCGAGAGCAGTGTCCATGCTTAGTGGCCAGGCATCAATCAAGTGACACAATGCTGACTCACTACTAACTCACTGATGATGCACCGCTACCCCACATCACTTTTGCTGGTTGCCATTTCTTCTGATATACAAAAATTGCTGGCTCGATGGGACCCCATTTTTGAGTAGCAAATATTAATCTATTGCAAGACAATTGACTCGTGGCCACAGGAACCAAATGCTTGCAGCCAAACTCCCCTCCCCACTCCTCGAGTCTTGTTCCAAACTCTTGAGTCACCCTCCAAACCCCCTGAACCAGGAAACATGGACCAACAACATGGTAAGCCCACCAAATAAAGACACTGACCTCAGTTTGCAGTTGTGAAGATCACTTTATTTTATACAAAAATAAATTGTTCACAGGTTGTATGCCTGCTTGCAAGACCACTACAAGAAAGGATGTGTCCTAATACTTCCTTATTCTGATTGCAAAGGATGATGGGAAATCTGGATGACTGCAGAAGGATGCTGGGAAAAATGGGGCCGCAGTGGATGGAGCCGTTGGCTGTTTATACCACACGGTGATGCATTTAATGCAGTACACATCCCCACAATTTCACCAGTGCAGAAACGGGAGCGGAGCGCTACATAAGACGATGCGGTGAGTTTCCACAATGGAGACTTTTCAGCACATCAACCAGATTGCATAGGCTGATGTGCTGCAAAGAAGGTAGTGTAAACAACACTAAAGTTTATGCCCATGAAACTGTGAAACACTGTCATACCCTGCTTGCATGGTCATTGGTCTGTTAGGGACGAGCCCAGTGTAGACTGATCTGTTTTGGGCTAGACCATGACACACCTCTGAAAAGCCATTCTCTGAAGCAAAGCAAGATGTTTCTTGGACACACACACACAAGGAAACATAAAAAAGGAGACATGAGACAAGACATTCAAGTGCAGTTAGTCTCCTGATGTTTTGCCAGTTGTTTACAGAAACATAAGCACTGCTCTCCAGTCTGGCTGCTCTTTGACATTGTTGAAGACTATGAGACTTGTGGATTCTGCACCTTTAGTTGGGAGATAGTCAAGGGAGGATTTTTCAACTGAGAAATTGAGCTATGCATAACCAATCGAAATCCAAACACTGCTGTAAGTGGGGAGAAGCCAGGTGGGACAAGATTGGGACAGGGAGGCAGGTGTTGGTGCACCAACTGAGGAAGATGAGAGTGATGTACAGTACTAGTGCCTTCTGACTGTAGTCAGCAAAGTATTTTGCAGTTTTGTCCCCCTCATGCTCAACAAAATCAAGAGCCATGTGTGGTATGTAGCATCAACCATTAGATTGTGGACCAGCACAATTAGGTAAAACAGCAAATAAATCAATACCTTACTTTGCAGGAAACTCTGCAGTGCACCCAAGGTTCTACTGTGAATCATAATTGAACCCACAGATATCAACCATGCAAAATCTGCTCTTCTTCTCCTTTGTGACCAGTGAGGGATTTGGGGAGTTCATTACCACTCTGAAATCATAGGACACTGTGCTCTCCAGACCCTTTCATGATGTGTCGCTATGTCACAGTGTAATGAAAGTGTGTGCACTGAAGTCTTGATCTGAAGTACATACTGTTGCGGTTGCATTTCCAAGAAAGTCATTCTATATCTCCACCAACATGTTCCCCTGTCATCTATCGCCTCAGATGCCCTTGTTCCAAAGTTTGCTCTGGATGAATCCTAAGTGCTGCTGGGCACGTTGTAACAAACAAGAAAACTGTTGATTAACTCACCTTCCTTAAAATAAATATGTTGGACGTCCACCTGGCACTACAGCAAGCCTTGGTGTTACTGTTCTAGTAGTGTGTGATCTACACCCTGCTGTATGTCTTCCTACTCCTCTCCCCCAAAATTTCCACTGTCCCTTGATCCTCCTCTGATTTCAGTGTAAATGATTACTCTTTGTCTTTAAAATCACTGAACTCTCTGAACTTTCCACCACTACACGTTTTCTCACTCTCTCGATTCTTCAGGTCTCCTTGCCATTCTAGTCATCAACCCCAACATAATGGTGTTGTAATTTTTAAGCACTCTGCTTTATCTGCGGTACTACTCAAATTATTGTCAGTTTACCCATTTATTTCAAATATCATTCTCTCCTCCTAACTCTGTGATCTGTAACTTTTCTTCTACTAAACTTCTTCTTTTTCCTACAGTACATATCCCTCTGAATCTAAATCAGTAATTAATATTTATCTTATGGATTTAATATGTACCGTATGGCTCATAACTTGGTGAGTCTGTCCATTTGATTGTGGATTATTTTGTAAAACATTTCATGAAAATATATAAATAATTGCATTGCATTGTATTGAATTGTATTGTATTGTATTGTACTGATTATATTGTATCAGTATACAGACAGTCTTCCATGGAAAAATACATATAATCTCTCTAGCAAACCTACAGTACCCACCTTAAGCACCAGGGCCCCAATTCACAAAACTCTGCCCCAGCGCAAACCCAATTTGGGCGCACAAACTAGGACTGCGCTGGGGAAAAGTGTGGAGGGGATCTCCATGCAAATGAAGGAGAGGGGACTTGAATATCAGTGCTGTCTGATTCCTTGCATGGTTCCCTTGCATGGAGACCTTGCTTTATCCTGTGCAAACCTAGTGGCTGGTGGCGATATTGTGGCAGTCCCCCCTCCCCAAATTTGCTGGTCCGATATTAAATATATAAAGTTCCCTGGTACTAGTGGTCTCCCCCTCCATGATCGGTGGCCTAATATTAAATACATAAAGTTCTCTGGTCCTAGTGGTCTCCCCCTCCATGATCGGTGGCCTAATATTAAATATATAAAGTTCCCTGGTACTAGTGGTCTCCCCCTCCATGATCGGTGGCCTAATATTAAATATATAAAGTTCTCTGGTCCTAGTGGTCCCCTCCCCATGATCACTGATCCCCAGCCACATATTAAGTATATAAAGTTCCCTGGTGGTAGTGGTCCCCCCATGATCACAGATTGCTGGCCTGAGTAAACAATAACAGTCTCCCTGGTGCTAGTGGTCCCACCGATATTAAATATATGAAGTTCCATGGTGGAAGTGATCCCTTCCCTGTGATCACCAATTGCCGGCTTGAGTAAACAATAACAGTCTCCCTGGTGCTAGTGGTTCACCCCCATAACTGCTGATTGCCAGCCCATTATGAAATGAATAGTTTCCCTGGTGGTAGTGGTCCCCTCCACACAGATCACCTGTCTAGTATTTACTAAATATGTTTCTCTGGTGGTAGTGGTCCCCTCTCCCTGCCAATCTGGCTTGAGAATAATAAGATGTTGTCCCTGGTGTCTAGTGGTCCCTCCCTCCACCTTATGCCTGCTTGATAAAAATATATGTATCTCCCTGGTTTCCAGTGGTTCCTCCCCCACACGATGCCTGCCCGATAAAAATATATATATCTTCCTGGTGTCCAGTAGTTCCCTTCCCCACCTGATGCCTGCCTCATAAAAATATATGTATCCCCCTGTTGTCAAGTGGTTCCTCCTCTTTTTCTTATTCCCTGTATGATTAAATAAAACATTCCCTGGCATCTAGTGGGGCTATCCCATGTAGAATAATTGTAACAATTTCTGTGGTGATCTAGCAGACCCCACACCAGCAGGTAGTGTCCCACTGCCCCTTCCCCCATTCCCAACCCAGGCCAGCAACGGGCACATCCCTCCACTCTCTATCATGGCCAGCCACTCACTGAGCTGTCAGTGATTGTGTACTGTATACAGTACGTGCTCATGGATTGACAGTTTACTGAGTCAGTGAGCTGACAATGAGTGTGTACTCTATACAGTATGGCCCAGATATTCAAACTGCACCATTTTGTGGTGCAAGCCCCTGCACTGCTCAAAATAGTTGCACAGGGGTGTGGCCAGGGCGATATTCAACGGAGTTGCGCTATGGCGCAACTGCTTTGAATATCGACCCCAGGCCACCCCCAGTGTGCATGGTGCAGTGGAACTGCGCCAGCACAAGTGGTCAGAATGGAGCATTGAGATGCGGTGGCGCAAGTTCCATTGTGCAATGCACAGCACCTGTGATATTCAAAGGGTGACATGCAAATGAAGCCATAATTTATGCAAGGCGCTCGGGGGGGCCATTAGCATCTGATTACAGCCCCATTTGCATGCCATTAGCATGCAGGTGCACTGATCCCAGGGGAGGACGCCCCCTGCAGCCTAATCACGGGACGTCCCATAAGGGACAATGAAGGGCTTCAATCCCTGGTGGTCCAGTGGACCGCGATTAGCCTGATCGTGGGCATAACTGTATGTCTCTCCCCCCCTCGTAGCCCGATCATGGGCAGAAGTGTACCCCTCACCCCCCGAGTAGCCTGATCGCGGGCATCAGACCTCCCCAAAGTCCCATCCCTGGTGGTCAGTGGACGCGAGTAGCCGATCAGGCGGCATTCCTGCCCAAGTCCCCAAGCCCTGGTGATCTGGTGGCCCCCACCCCACCGCCCACGAGCCCCCATCCGCTCCCCTCCCGTCAGCCAGCTGGTGGCAGCACCCCACCTGCCTGCGCCCCACTGCCCACCAACTGACAGCTCGGTGGGGCTGCATGCCCGATGGTTCAGGCATGAGCCAGTAGGGCGTGCAGCCATACCATAAGTCAGTCAGATATGTGATCACATGTCTGAGACATGTCTGTATGGTATGGGCTACTGCCAGTGGCTCATGCTCTGGGCTCAATGATGCAACCTGCTGAGCTGTCGATGGGCTTGGCTGGTGACGGTGGTGCTACCGCTCCGCTGATGGGGGCGAGGTGGTGAGCCTCCGTGGCGGTGGGTGAGGGGACTCACTAGATCACCGGGGCTTCGTGAGGGTGAGAGCCTGCCGCCAGCGATCACTGCAGTCACTGACCAACAGGGATATTATACTGGGCGGTCTGTTGCCCACAATCCCGAGGCTACTCAGGGGATGATGCATTCTGCCCATGATCTGAGCTACTCAAGTGCAGTTCTGCCCATGATCGGGCTGCTAGAGAATTGGGGGTACACTTCTGCCCGTTGATCAGGCTACTCGGGGGTACACTTCTGCCCGTGATCTGGCTACTCGGGGTACACTTCTGCCCATGATTGGGGCATGGGGGGCACCGCAAGCTGGCGGGAACAGGTCGAGGGCCACCCACAGGTGGCAGCTGCTGTGTTGCGCCCTACAATGCGGCAGCTCACCTGTGGGTGGCCCTCGACTTGTTCCTTTTTTTTTCAGCTCAGCTTTGTGCAGGCGCAGGTAGGGGTTGCACCTGCATAACTCTGCATGGCCTGGGATAACTATCGGGCTGTGCAGTTTATGCATGGACATGCCCCCCACCTGTGCCTGCATACATTACTGATGCGCGCCGGTGCATCGGGATTTGTGCAGGCACTCTTTTCCCTTTTAAATATCGCACCAGGGTGCATCAGTGGGTTTTGCATGGTGCAACCCTTTTGAATATCTGGGCCAATGTGTTCAGTAACAGCTCAGTTGGCAGCTGATCGTGGTGGAGAGTGGTGGGCTGTGCCATTCGCCGGCCTGGGGTCAGAGTGGAGATGGTGGGGCACTACCTGCCGGAGTGAGGAGAGGGCTGGGGGGGGTCTGCTAGACCACCATGGAATGGGTTACATTTATTCTACAGGGGATGGGGGAGGGGGATCCACTAGATGCCAGGGAACATTTTTATTTAATCATACATGGGATCAGGATGGTAGGGAAGCACCACTGGATGCCAGGGGGATACATATATTTTTATTGGGCAGGCATTGGGTGGGGAAGGGACTACTGGACACCAGGGAGATACATATATTTTTATAGGGTGCGCAGCAGGTGGGTGAGGGACCGCTAGGCACCAGGGACAACATCTTAATGTTCTCAGGCCTGTGCTTGGTGGGGAGGGGGGACCACTACCACAAGGATAACTATTAATTTCATAATGGGGGGAGCACTAGTACCATGGAGACTGTTATTGTTTACTTGGGACAGGGATCGGCAATCACGGAGGCCACTACCACCAGGGAACTTTATGTATTTAATATTGGGCTGGCGATCTGGGATCATGGGGCAGGGGGACCACTGACATCAGGGAGAATGTGTTTTTTTATTCATGCTGGTGATTTGAGGGGGAACCAGTAACACCAGGGACAGCAGCTGCGTATCTGGCAGGGATAGGGGGCTTTGCTATGCTCCTCACAGCCTATGAAAATGGGCCCATAATGGACATGCATACTGATACCTAGTGCCTTGCATGCCCAATGGGCTCATTTGCATGGCTGCTTTTGTGAATTGGAAATAGCAACCCTGTTCTATTCCTTGAGGGCCCATGCTCCTGGCTACATGTCGGGGCAGGGCTACTGGGGTAGCACAGGTGGTACTGGAGTTATCACTGCCTCGGACTAGCCCTATTCACAGTCAGATAGACAAGTGCTCTATCTGACTGTGAATAGCAATTTTGGACACCTGGCAAGGCAAGGCAAGTTTTATTTGTACTGCGCCCAATCCTGGAGGCTCTGAGCACTTTACGTCAAAGCAGGAATAGAAAGAAGCAAGCAAGAGAACAGATAAAATAACACAATAAAATAAATATGTAAATAATCTAAAATATCTCGGCATAATACTGTAGGCAACCACAAAGTGCAATGCAAACTTTTGCATTGCGCTTTGCAAATTTTTGTGAATCTAGCCCCAGGTGTCTACAACTATTGTTTCAATCATTTATCTCTTTGGATTCACCATGATCTAAAAGTTGCTACTGTAGTGAATCAACTGTGCTGCTGCCTTTTCTAAGGGATCTGTTGCTTTTACCATGATGATGTGCATTAGAAATAGCATACTGGGACCTATAAAAATAGACCTTCATTACAGCAGTATTGTAGCATGCGGAAGCTCCTGTATGGTGCAGTTTACTGATTTTGCTCTGTCAACCTTAGGTTAAACTGAGGTTCTGGTTGGCCCTGGTGCTGCCTGGCTCTGGTGTTGACTTGCTTTGGTGCTGTCTGGTACTGGTGCTAACTCACTCTGGTGCAGGCCGGTTCTAGGATTCCTACAGCAATGCCCCTGTATTCCCCAACCACATCTGTGTATTGTTCAAATTGCTGGGCTCTTTAGGTATGTTTCAATAGCAAGCAGATGCAAATGAGATTAACTTGGCCTGCTGGGTCAAGCCGATAGATTTCAACCACTTAACCCCTTGACATGGGCAACAGTGGAAGACTAGGTTTGCTGACCAAGGCACCTAGCTTCACCTGAGCTCTTTCCTTCTAGGTTGCTTGTAAGGACAGAGCAAAGAACCTTACCAGAGCAAGGGAACAGACAGATTAAGACTTCTTTTGGCTAGGCAGATTTACTGTGTGCTGTTGTTTTTATTTTGTACTCACAGGGATTGTTACTGTTTGTTGCTAACATTTTATTGCTTTATTTTTCTCCGATTCAAATTGTTGTTGCTGGGTATACCTTCTGCTGCATTATTACAAGGTGTGCCTACATGTGTGTGTGCTAACAGATTACTGCTGTAATCTTCTGATTCAAATTGTTTTTTGCAAGGTATATCTTCTGTTACTGCTTTATTTTTCTCTGTAGCAAAGTGTTTCTTACAGGGTATATCTTCTGTGAAATTATTACAGGTGGCGCTTTACAGGTTTTACAGTTTTATCTATCATTAGGATAAGCTTTCAGGGTTACTGCATTTGTTACTGACTAATTGTTTCTGCTCTTACCTCCTTGTTTCTTTCGTCCGTAGTTCCTCTTTTTTGGCAGGGGAAGGGCCCAGCCACACACCCCCATCCCCAACCACCCCACACTACACTCCTTTTATAGGGTAGCACAGTCATGACATTTCCTGTGGCAAAGCAGGAAGGGGCTGATCAGTGGGGTATCCAAACGGTGACCTCATTTACAGGGGCACTAGTAATTTAACTTGTTATAACAAGTTATACAAAAACAAACAAACACAACACAAAATCAAACTTTTGCTTGCATTTTCTTCCTACTAATTACTCTGACCAGGTTATAAACCCAGCAAATGATCTGGAATGGATATCATTAACTGCAGACTGTGGAACACTTTTCAGAAGGGCAGTTTTACAGGATTTAGGACACTTTCATACATGCTGGGCCATTGGAGATCTTAGGGCTCAGCTCCAGGCAGCGTGGGTGAGAATGTGTGCCTCAAATTTCATATTCAAGTGGAAATATATTATAAGAACCACCCATCATTTCCCCAACATCCAACAGAAACACCTTGACTGCAAAGGGTAGTTGGTCCAGGAGGTTGGCAGGTGGTTAGGAGGGGCAAATTGGGTGCCCCATCACTAGGTGCTCTCCAACATATTACCTCCACAAACAATATCAAAACTACAAACAGGTATCTGCCTCTATCTCCAAAATCAAGCAAAGGGGCAGAGGACGCTGCAGAGCAGGACACTGTAGCACAGGAGCGAGCACAACAAAACTCACCCAAAACAGGAACCAACACAAAAAAAGCAAGAAGGAAATCAAAAAAACTTCTGATCATAGGAGACTCCATGATTTGAGGAGTTGATACCTATCTCCAGCCAGTGGTAATGGTCAGATGTCTCCCTTGTACATCAGTGTGGAGAGACACTGACCACATTGCTAAAATTGTTCAGGAAGCAGGGGAAAACATTGACGTCCTGGTACACATAGGGACTAATGATCTCGCCAGCCGGTCAGTTGTGGAGATCAAGGAACACCTGACCAGGCTGGGTGACAAACTATCATCCATTTCATCCAGTATCTCCTTCTCTGAGATCCTGCCAGTCTAGAAGAGGGTGGCAGATGGACGGAAGGTCAGAGAATGGGAGATAGGGGAGTTAAACATGTGGCTCAAGGGCTGGTGCAAGGAAAAAGGACACAAATTTGTAGGGAACTGGCAACAGTTTTGGGAGCGAAAGTTCTTTAAATTTGATGAACTGCTTCTGACTAAGGAGGGAGTCAGTGCATTGGGGCAGAAATTTGACATCTTTGCAGAATATTTAAACTAGCAAATGGGGAGAGGGGTGCAGCACCCCATACGTCGAATGGGAAGAACACCCCTCCCCCTCAGCTAGTGGTCAAACAGGAGTTCAGCGTGTTTGCAGTTCATTTGCATCACCAGGTAAGGAATAAGGTCCAGCTGCCCATATGATACACAGGTGAAAAGCCAGACGTCACCCAACAACTAACACATCGAAATTTGCCCAATGGAAAATCATGTACACAAATGCTCTCAGTCTGGGAAACAAGATCCCAGACCTGCAGGCAATAATGACAGAGGCTAAACTGGACATGGTAGTAATTAGCGAGACGTGGTTTACCAGTAACCACACATGGGAAATTTCAGTACCTGGCTATGTACTGTTCAGAAGAGACCGAGGTGCAAAAAGGGGGGTGGAGTAGCCCTGTATGTCAATGAAAATATCAAAGCTACAGAAATTCAGAATCCACATAAGGAGCCAGAAGAACTGTGGGTCACCCTGGAAACAGGAAATGGGACAGTCATAAGAACTGGTGTTGTCTACAGGCCCCCAGACCAGGGGGAGGACATAGACACATTACTGTTAGAAGATATACAAAACATGACAGCTAAAGGGGAGGTTCTGATAATGGGAGACTTCAACATGCCGGACACAGACTGGTCAATACCAACAGGAACATCTGCCAGAACTAGACACATGGTGGATTCCCTACAGGAGGAGGGCCTCAGACAACTGGTACAACAACCCACAAGAGTAAGGGCTATCCTAGATCTAGTACTGACTAACAGGGAAAGGATCACAGATCTCCAGGTAGAAGGTCACCTGGGGGCCAGTGACCATCACATGGTATGGTTCAGTTTGGCCACTAGAACTAAATCATCCCATCCCATTCCAAGGCAAAAATATGGGACTTTGGAGGAGCTGACTTTGATAAGATGGCCAACAGAGTTAAGCTAGCCCTGGCAAAAAGATATACAGGTGAGGGGGTACAAGTAAAGTGGGCAATCATTAAGGATGCAATACTTGAAGCAACATCCCATTGTGTTAGAGAGAAAAGGAAGTGCAAAAGAAGAAGGAAACCACTTTGGTTCTCAAAAACAGTAGTAGAAAAGGTCAGAGCCAAAAGGCTGGCCTTCAGGAAATATAATTGAATGCAGTGGGATGAAGATAGGGAGGCATACCAATCTTCCCTAAGGGAAGCAGTGAAGGCAGTAAGCCAGGCAAAGGCCCAAACCAAGGAAACACTAGCACAGACAGTAAAAGAAGGTGAGAAGACTTTCTATAGATACATTAGTGAAAGGAGACAGTCCAGAGGGGGTATTGCTAAGATCAAAGGAGATAAGGGGGCATGTGAGGAGGAGGACCATGTAAAAGCATCTATCCTAAATAGATACTTCTATTCAGTATTTACTGAAGAGAAGGTAGGGCAGGGACCACAGCTCAGCACCATGGACACAGAGGGAGGGAGGTGAGCACTAGTCCCTTCACAAAAGAAAGGGTCCTACAAGAGCTCGATAAGCTCAGGGTGGACAAGGCAATGGGACCTGATGGCATACATCTCAGGTTACTAAAGGAGCTAAGGGTGGAACTAGCAGAGCCATTATCAGAACTGTTTAGTGAGTCTCTAAGCACAGGGGAGGTTCCAGAAGACTGGAGAAGGGCTCATGTGATCCCACTCCACAAGAGTGGTAGCAGGGAGGAGGCAGGGAACTACAGACCAGTCAGTCTTACCTCAGTAGTGGGCAAGATTATGGAGGCACTCCTTAAGGAAAGAATAGTGCAACACCTGGAATCCATAGGAGCACAGGATCCAAGACAGCATGGGTTTACAAAAGGAAGGTCCTGTCAAACTAATCTCATAGATTTCTTTGACTGGGTAACCAAAGTGGTGGACCAAGGGGGAGCAGTTGATGTCTCCTACATTGACTTCAGCAAAGCTTTCGATACTGTTCCACATAGAAGATTGATTAATAAGCTGGGTAGGCTCGGGATGGGTCAGAAGTTAGTCAACTGGGTGACAAACTGGTTGTCGGGCAGAAAACAGAGAGTAATGGTAGACGGTATACAGTCAGAAGAGATGCAAGTCACAAGTGGGGTACCTCAGGGATCAGTCCTGGGTCCAGTCCTCTTCAATATTTCATCAGTGACATTGCAGATGTATTGGAGGGTAAGGTTTGTCTGTTTGCAGATTACACCAAGATCTGCAACAGAGTAAATGATCCAGATGGGGTGGGCAGAATGAGAAGAGATCTGGATAAACTGGCAAAATGGTCGGAAGAGTGGCAACTGGGGTTTAATGCAAAGAAGTACAAGATCATGCACGAAGGGAAGAAAAACCCTAAAGCCACCTATAGGCTGGGAGGGGAGTTGCTGGCAGTCACAAGGGAAGAAAGAGACTTGGGCATCATCAATACCGATGACCTGAAATCATCCAAGCAGACCACTAAAGCAGTAGGTAAGGCAAGGGGGATGTTAGGGTGTATTAGTAGGGGTATCACAAGTCGGAAGTGGGAGGTAATAATTCCTCTTTACAAGACACTGGTTAGGCCCTATCTGGAGTACTGCTTGCAGTACTGGAGGCCACATCTTTACAAGGGCATTAACCAAAATGGTGCAGGGACTGCATCAGAAATCATATGAGGACAGATTAACGGAGCTCAATATGTATACCCTAGAACAAAGGATGGAGAGATGTGATATAATTGAAACATTCAAACACCTTAAGGGCATTAACAAGGTGAAAGAGTCTAACATGTTTCAATATAAGAAAAATAGCAGGACAAGAGGACACAGCATGAGATTAGAGGGAGGCCGATTAAGGGGTAATGTGCAGAAGTTCTTTTTCACAGAAAGGGTGGTGGATGCATGGAATGCCCTACCTCAGGAAGTGGTAGATATGAATACAGTGCATGGCTTCAAACAGGCATGAGATAGGCATAAGGGAGCAATACAGATGAATATGAATAGATAGGCCACTGACAGAGCAAAGGCTGATGTCACATTTATAAGGTAGAAAAAGAAATGGGCAGACTGAATGGGCCTTGCGATCCTTATCTGCTGTCAACTTCTATGTTTCTATGTTTGTCTGTTTCTCTGTTTCTATGTTTCTCTGTTTCTATGTTTCTATGTTTCAATGTTTCTCTGTTTCTCTGTTTCTGTTTCTCTGTTTCTATGTTTCAATGTTTCTCTGTTTCTATGTTTCTCTGTTTTCTGTTTCTATGTTTCTCTGTTTCTCTGTTTCTATGTAACAGGAAACATCCTCAACATGATTTTACTGCAGTTCTGCAATGTAGCAAAAAGTTTCGAAGTGGCTCACTGACTATGTCATTATAGATCTGGGGCAAGATTTTCAAAGGAGCTGGACTGCCACGAGCCCTGAGCATGTCACACACATGGTGCACTGGCCTTGCAGCATTCTAATGGGATTTTCCATCCCGTGCTGCAATTGATGCAAGTTAGACCAGCTTTTTGTGGTCTAGCTGGTATCAATTCCAGGGACTCTTTTTACAGTGCTTGCACCAGAAGTTTGGTGTGAGGTGCCATAAATCAGGTAAACTGTTGCAACTGCATCCAGCCTGCTGAAATCAGATGCAGCTGCAACCAAAGTATTTGGCGCAGCCACCAGATTCAAAGAGTTGTGGTGCAGGGCTTGACGCAGGCCCTTTGCCACCCTTTGAGAATCCGGCCCCCGATGTCACTGTGACCCTACTGTAACGCAACATGTTACATCTTAGGTCACAGCCACTGGAAATGTCATGCCAGGGTGGCATCATCTGAAGTTACAATGGCCTTGTGATCTCATGTAGTACCAGGCCATCATTAGTGGTTACCTTATAACTGACTTCTGCACAGCTGCTGCCCAGTTGTGAATTAGCCATCCAAGGGACAGGTTGCCTTTACTTTAGCCCTTTCTTCAGTAAAAAAAAAATGAACCCCAAATCTGTTAAATTACCCCATCTCTCTTCATCCTACCTTGTGGTCAAATGTTTCTTCTTCTACTGATCGGAGAAGTACCAGGTTTCCTGATTAGGTGATTCCCTTTTCTACCCTCTTTTGACCACGACAGGTGTTTCCCAAAGCTCTGTCCTTGGTCTAATCTTGTTTTTGTGTTTCCTTAATTACCCTCAAAAGCCTGTGGCTCCTAGTGGATTCATATGTATGTGGATGACACTGATCTCTTTGCCCACAGTCTGGTCAAGCAACTTCAGCAAGATGTGAACAATGTACATTAGGTCTGTGCCAGACAGCTTATCCTGAATGCCAAAAGGGCTGTCTCCCTGGCCTTTGGCACAGGACAGTATCTGATTAGTACCCAGACTCACCCATTCTTCATGACCCTGAATGGCTCCCAACTGGAGGAAATATCCTCTTTTAGATACCTAGGTATCTGGCTGGACAGTCATGTCAACCTCTTAAGTCATATAAAAGCCTTCTACAATAAATTACTCCTTAAGGTCTGCACACTCTACAGAAACAGAGTCTGTGCCCCCCTTCTGCTCAGCAGGAGAATATTATGACCTCTTCTTCCCTTGCTTTGACAATGGGGATGTAATGTACAGTACCAGATTAACAATGGTTCCAATGGCCCTGTGGAGCCAGGCCTACACTCAGAAGGGGGCCCACTGGCCCAGGTGCAGCAGACACTTGCATGTCTTGTGGAAGTTGTGAATTGTTCTTTGGCGTGTCATTTTTTTTTTGCACAATAAGGGCCCTGCCTGCCCTTGTGTGTGCTCACACTGCAGCTGGATCGTCAGCAACATCAATGATGCAGAGGAGCAGAGCATGCAAGTTGCATGACACACACTTCCCCACTGCCACAGACAGGCTCCAACTTGGATGGTGATGAGGTGAGCTCTTGCTTGGTGGCATCAAAAAGAATTTTGGTCTCCTCAGTCTCACTCGGACACCCAGTGGGTCTAGCTGCAAGCAAGCACAGGACCTTTCAGGTCGTGGTCAGGAATTGGGATGGTTCAGTTTCAGAAGGAGGACATTTCTATATTGTAGACAAATCTCACACCTCAGCTCACTTCTTCTTACTTTATACAGGTACAGTATTGTAACTTTTAGCTGTCACAGTGTCTCTTGCTCGTTGGCCTAAGTTTCAGTACAGCACTAGACAGTTTGTAAACATCATTATAAAACAAACAGTAATGTTGCTGTCTACTGTATTTTTTTTTTACAGATTAGAGTGATGAAGATGAAATGCAGAAGAGCATAATTTAGGATGGATCACAATTAGGAATGCCTGAATATGAAGTTGTTTCTTTTTATTGTTTCCCCCAGAGTTTATTCAATACAGACTGCACATTAACTCACCTCTACTGCTAATTTTGTGGTTTTGATGGGACATACAGTAATTGCACATTGATATAGGAGCAAGTGAGCCAGTGATTGTTCTGCTCGGGGAAACAGGAATCAGGAAGTAAACTGTTAATTTCAGGGGCTCTGTTGTTGACGACCACATGGTCTCGAGGGAAGAAATAAGAAGCCACGCTTGGTTTGTTGCTGGGATTGCCCTGTTTCATTTTCCCAACCTGTCCTCTATCATTACTTAGAGCAGCCTCACAAGTACCCTGTAAAGTACACTGTCAGTGGTGAGCGCATCTCAGGACAGTGAAGACCCCGAGGACAGCGAGTTACCACAAGCTGACATACTGCACAGGGAACCGAGAAGTCAGCTCTGTGGTCAGTTCATTGCCAGTGCATTTTTGTTTCTACTTTTATTTTCATTTTTTTTAATTACAGTACTGTTATTTTTAATTTTTGAGCTGTAGTTTTTCAATTACTCTCCCTGTGGCCTACTTTTACTTGTGACTTTAGTGTACATTTGCGAGCTGCAGTGACACATAATGTACAGTACATTTCACTGTAAAAATATGTTCCCGGACAGGGAGTCACCAGTGAAGATAGTGAAAATATTTTTACAGCAACATTTTCAAGTTCTACATTTTTGGAATATAAATAGTCATGAATAATGCCACTATTTGTTATTCAGATCCAAATCACAAATTGTGTATTATTTGTGGTATTCAGGGATATAGTATTCGCTACTCACACACCCCTAATGGATCAAACTGAAAAATGTTTCTGATTAATTCCATTTGGTAAATGTTCTGAAATGAACTCCAATCTTTATTTAATACTTTCTAATAGGACCTGTGTCCACAGCAGTGATTAAAGGCTTCTACCTGTTTGCCTGCCTTGTTTCTACCCATCTGATGCTGTCTTCTGCCTGTCATCCAGATGCGCTTCAGTATGGCTGTATGGATTTTTACAGTAAAATTGTACCACATGTGTATATGTTGTAGAAAACCATATAATGTGGTACACTGACTCTGAATTCTCTACAACCTGCAGGAGTGCTTGTGAACAACATCAGGGGTTATCAATCATGAGTAAACATATGTGAAAGAAGGGGCTGGCAATATAGCCTAGAGGGTAGAGCAACGAGCTATGATTGTTGGCACATTCAGAAGGAAGACCTGGGTTTGATTCCCACAACCTCTACTTACATACTGTGTGACTCTGAGCAAGTCACTTAACCTTGCCAGTGCTCCTGGGTCTCCCTTGAAAACAGGCCCCTGTACCTAGTGGGTCTTACCCGGTTAACAAAAAATAAATACAATAAAAAAGTTATACCAACCCCCCCCCCTTCTTTCCAACAAGCACAGACATTGGAGCAATTCAGTCAGGGTGGGATATTAATAAGGCTATCATCTTAGTCATCTGAAAGAAGATTTTCTAGTATATAAGTGGAAAGAAAAGGGCCAACACTCAGGGTTAGATACCATAAAGCACATACAGCATTCTGTTTCAGCCTGCACATCCATTTGTCTATTATTCATTAATTAAGTCTTAGGCATAACGCTCTTGGTGTTTTTCTTTTATTAGTTTGTGCATGGATCCCATATAAACTGATTCAAGGTGCAGGCAGTGCCGATAATTTTACACAAGTGCATAACCAGTGGCAAAGATAGCAGTAACATCTGCACTCGGTAGTAACAATTGTCTGCACTGTACCTTGAATCTGTTTTTCTGGGACCCATGTGCAAACTAATAAAATAAAAAGATCCAGACTGTTATGCTCATGACTAAATTAATGATAATGACAAAATTAATGTACAGGCTGTAACAGAATTTATGTGATTTACCTTACCCTCAATGCCTGCCCTTCTTTTACTGCTTATATAATGGAATATCTTCTTTTAGTTTATTAAGTAGGGCTCCAGCAAAGTCCTAGGTGAGCACTCTCCTGGCACCAGTTGGCACATATGTGTTTGTGTTCTGTATCACCTTAGTTATGCCGGCATCTACCAGAGAAATATTGCCCCATACTTATCAAACTCCAGCTGCTGCACCTCCTGTATCATTAACCAACCCCAAAGAATGGATGGTATCACATTTTTGCATTGTATGGAGCAGTATGGAGACCTGGTCATCCAAGAGTTGGTGTTAGGCTGGTCGAGTAACCGAGCTTTGTCTTGAAGACTCCCAGCTTCTCACCTCTTCTAAAGTGAAAAATCTTGGCAATGTGATGGATAGCAGCCTAACGCTTGAATCTCAGGTGTTGGCCATGGTCAGAGTGTTTTTTACCACCTTAGAAACATCGCCAGGATTAAACACTTGATCCCCTCGGGTGATCTGCCATCACTAGTCCATGCCTTTGTGACATCATGGCATGATTACTGCATTACCCTTTACCTGGGGCTAGTGGGGGTTGATCTTCACTGCCTTCAGCTGGTGCAGAATGCGGCAGCCAGGCTGTTGACTGACCTTCCAAGGTCATGTCACATTATGCCTGTGCTGTGCTCTCTGCACTGACTCCCTATTAGGTGGTGAATCACCTTCAAGGTCAGTTTACTGACCTATAAAGCCCTACATGGTCTGGGTCCTGGTTACCTGCAAGACCTCTTACAACCCTACCACCCTTCTCATCCCCTCCGGTTCACCAAAGAGGGCCTCATAGTGATTCCCAGGATTTAATTAAAATCATCTGGCACCCGGGCTTTTTCAGTTTCATGTCTACCCTGTGGAATTCACTGCCTTGACTGCTTAGAGAGGCCCCTTCAGATAGTGCCTTCAAGAGGGATCTGAAGACCTTTTTATTTAGTAAAGCTGTTCCCTCCTTCTAACTCATTATGCTCTGTTTATATCTGTTTATTTATTTCATTTTAATTTTGTCTATATTATTTGGGCATTTGTAAAACACCTAGAGACACAATGAGATAGATCACTGTAACAAATCAAAATACAATTAACTAAATTATTAAAGAGCTCTCATGAATGTGGCAGCATTTTCTCCCCACACTTAGCTATAGCACTGGCCCCATTTCGGCTGCTACTCATGGCATGTAACATGCACAGGCTTTAACTGCGGGAGCACTCTTGGGACCATGATGTGATGGAAGTGCAAGGGCAACCACAAGCAAGGGGACATTGAGGAAAACAACCCAGAATTCCTGCAATCCACTCTGTGAAACAATCCCCATTTGTGCCTTATTTCATTTCCACCCAAAAGAAAAATGGTCTTTGATTTAACTAAAAATCCCTTCTACAGTACAAATAGAATAACAACAAGAATAAAATCAATATTTCTTCTGGAATGCAGAGTGATGCGTGCAATTTATCTGCTGAAATTTTCAAAGAGAAGAAGGCTGTGACACAGTGGTACTAAGAAATATTTATAAACCATTATTTGACAGTATGTGTTGACACCAACATTATAACTATTCTATAAACCTTTTTTTTATGGAAAGCTATTAAGGTGGGTTCAGCAGAAAAAGTCTTTGTGACAAATCTTTTCTATCCTGTCTTGGATAAAGTTCCATATTTTAGTGACAATGTTGGGACATCTCAGATATAATGTTTAATGATTCATCCTTAACATGAAACCTAGAGTAGCAGAAGTAAACCTTTTGCACAGGAATGATGTGCTTAATTGCCCGTGAAATTATAACATTTCTGTTTAGTTAAAATAAAAGAAGAGAAAATCTGAAGTGAAATCATCTCAGTAGATGATTATTCTGCTAGTTATGCCACTGTAAAACAGATGATGCTCTGTTGCTTGTGTTCCTGACAGTGAATAACAGTGGTTCCATTCAGCATTTTTCAGATATTGAATATGCTCATCTCTTTTTAAGAAACAGCTATCTGAATTATTTTCATGTGTTCCTCAACCTTCAGTGCCACCAGGCCAGCTGAGCTCTTTAGACCTTGATTGCAAAAGTAACGGAATGGACAATTTATTACCTTTAAACAAACATGAGCGGTACAGTACATTTCAAGTGACAATACATCAGGGACTTGATTTATTGTATACTGTGTGAAAAGAAATGTGTTCTTTCAGGGGATTTGATTTAGGAAAATAAGGAGTGAGGCCAGTAGTAAATTCCAATGGTTGCACTTTGAGGCTCTATGAGGCCACCAGGATTTGGGTCTTGAGAACCATTGCCAATGTTATTTATAGAATGGTGTATGTGTTACCCATACATCAGGCTGTGTTTCCATCAAGGGGTGAGCTGACATCATAGAACCCAAGACTGAAGATCAAAAGGTCTCAGAAGTCATCTCACTCCTGCAATGTGAACTCAGCCTTGCTGTTTATAGGTGGATGTACACTGTTTTTTTTTTTTTATAGTTTTTAGGCTAAATTGGGACATTTTCATGAAACCATGACTCCCCTGGCCGTGGGTGACAGTAATTATCAGTTTCTCTTTATGCTGCCTCAGCTCCCTGCTGAACACACTCGGTTGTTTTGCTTGTTGACGTGGCCCATTTACAATAGGCAGGGCTTCCTACCTCAGTTTACCCTGCCCACCTGCATGCTGGCTGGCTGACAACATGATGTGCTGTACACTGTAACTTTTGGTTTTTGTTGCTTCTCCCCAACAACAGTTGTTTCCAGTCGAGAGTTGTAGGCACTGTGCTGGGGCAAGCAGCACAGGTTGGACACGCTTGTTTTTTAGCTTTGTTTTCTGGCTTGAAAAGCAGAGGGGGAAAAAGTATGTTTTTTAGTGACTGACTGGTGGATGCATGGGCAATTCAGTCAATGTTTATATTCAGTACAAGGTAAAGCAGAATGAGGTGCGCAGGATGCTTAGATTGCATTGAGCCAGGTCCATAATGCGCTGTAGTGTTAGATCTGAGGGGAGCTCCAATTGTAGGCAGACTGGCCTGTCCATCCCTGTTGCACAGTGGCATGAGGATCATTTAATTGCAACACCTGGCTCGAAAGTCAAAATTCCCATTCTGCATGAGTTGTATATGTTTGTGACATTGATTGGCAACCATACACAACAACATTTTAAAGCTTTCACCCTATACGAATGACTTTCCAATCATACACAACAGGATTATTGAACTTGCAGGTTTTCATGTGCAGTAATGCCGGATTACCACTATAATACAACAGAACCGGGTATCAAGCACTGCATAGTAGTGGAAGTCTTGAAAGTTCTGTAGCAGGTAAAGTAATTGTACAGCACTAGTGAGAATGAGACTATGTAACTTTATTTATGTAATGGCAAAAATTAATGATACCTAACTTAGAATGGAAAGTGATATGGGTGCAACAGTGTCTATCATTTAATAAACAAGAAACGGAGATTTGATAGATTTTTTTTCTGCAGTTTTTTCACATATGGAATAGAAAGGACATAAATGTAAATTGTGGAATTTTGCCATTTTTGCAGAAACATGGAAGAATTTTGCAGAATGCCATGAAAATCATGAAATTCCATGGAATTCCAGTGGGAGCAACATTTTGCCAACCTAGCCAGTACTACAGCTGTGCTTTGCTCCCACTGGGATTTTATTTTTGTTAGCCACTGTAGTTAAAGCAATCCCATGAAACATATACAGTAGCTATATTAGAAATCAGTGGCTAAGCACTGATCAATCACAGTTCACAGCAGACCTAACTCTCTTCTCTCATACAGTTGTGCTCTTGTGCACAATAACTGGCAACATTCCAAACATTCTTTTCCTCATTTGCAACAATTCCTCTTTCAAAACAGCTTTGAATACACCCTCTGACCACAGCAGTTGCATTGCTGAGATAAGAAAAAAATATAAAAACAAACAATAATTAAGCAATGACATATGTCCAGGGGTTAGACTAACAGGCTGTTAATTACCCTCTTGGGGCGAAATGTGGCATGAGATAAAGCCAAGTGCCATATTGCCCCAAGTGGGTGAATGACTGTTAATATAACCTTTATACTTACCTGGTACCAGATTCTTAAAAGGTTTTGGGACTAAGTCCCACTCTGCAACTCCACTTGCTGACCAAAATCTCCACAGCTGTGGAGATTGTTATTCTCATCCACAGCAGCTGCTGAAGATGTTACAGCTGGTTCCATTAGTCGTACCATTTATCCAAAGCTGTAGAGATTTCTATGGCAACACTATTTGCAAGCTGCTGTAAATCGTGGAGCTGGTCATATACCAGCTCCACTTTTGAGAATACCATAGCTGCAGGAGAAACTGCAGTTCCGCAAGTGGCAAACCACTTGGATTGTTTTTTTTTCCACAGCTACGGGATTTTTAAAAGATTTGAGAATCTGTCCCCTTATTGTTATTATTATAATTGGGAAATAAAAAAATGCTCACATTATTTTCATTTTTGGGCCATACTTTATTCCAAAAATACCCATTTTGCTGCTAAATAGTCCCTCCACTTTTTGTTGTATTGCAGATGCCAACATGAGTATGTGAAGAGCAGGAAAACAAACATGTTCAGAGGCAGTTGTGAATCTCTTAAGCAGGATGTAAACAGCTGCTATCAAACAGTGCATGTTTTTATGTGCAGTACAAACCCAGTTATTTAAAATTTTACAAGTGCTACATTTAAGCATTTCTAAATGGGTGTTTCAAAATGAGCATGTGTAGTTGCTTGAATGATGTAAAATATGTGAACTGCACATCTGCCATCAGCTGTTAATTTGTGCATTAGAGAGACCAACGTTTTTAAAGCGTTATGTAGTAAGAGCTTACACTGAAAGTAAATGGCATGTTGTCACAGTAGATGTGATTTTGTTTAGCAAAACAAGCAGTGTAAATGCTATTTTACACAGTTTAGAAACTGGGACTTCGGGAATAAGCTTGAACATTATAGTCAGGCAAGCGGATTAGCTGACAGTAATATGCATCCTCATTGTCAGAGCATGGAATTCAAAACTGTAGAAAATAAGACTTGTAGTGTTCATTTAAAAAAATAACTTCATGCTGTGGGATAGAATACCACGGTCCTTCATACTGGATACTAAATAAAAACAGCATAAAAGATCAGATCTCATCAAAGCACGAGTTAAAATAATTGTGAGCTGATGCCTGTTCACTTCATGAGTCATTCAAGTCACACACTGCACATGCTTGCCCAAAAAGAATTAATGAAGCAATATGGAGATCAGCTTCAGCACAGATTATTATGATGTACAACTTCCTGATATCTATGTTGCAAATGAGGTTACTGAGTTGATATGCTGTTGTTCTTGTAAAGTGTGTTAGAGAAAGAGTAGGCAGCAGAAGCTTGAACAATGTACATGATGCGAATACACTTATTTATTTATTTATTTATTAGAGGTATCGGAAATTACAAACCTTTGAGTCAGAGACTCATTTACAAAGGCTTCATGTCACATTACAAACAGTACAAAATAGTCTTCAGAGATACAATACAGAGGCAGTGATGGAACAGTAATTGCACATATAAACAACAACTATACACTAGCAAGCAGTAAGTAAAATACAGGTATTCAGAAGCTGGGGGAGGAAAACAGCAAGAGTGCTACGATCAGAGGGTTAGCAGGATGGAGATCCTTTGTCGTAGCTCAAGAGCAGTCAAGGACTTAGGTTAAAGGCCCAGGTTCATGCCATAAGGGGAGTGAGAGGGGGAGGTGGAGCTGAGGGGGAAACAGTGGGGGAGAAAAGAGGCAAGCCTGGAGCAGTCATATATTCCGTGGTTGGCAGGAGCAACAGGGGGTGGGCTAGTAACGGTTGCAGGTGCTCGAGGAATGGTGGTGTTCCCTGAGGGTGGTTTTAAAGTGGCCTATTTTATTTTCAGAGGGGATGGCACTGGGCAGGGCATTTATCCAGAGGGGGGCTCTATAGCAGAAAGATATCTGGCCTTGAGTAGTTTGACAGTGGGGAATCAGGAGGGAGAATTTGGTGGAGCTGTGAGTAGATATCGCCAAGGGTGCAGGTTGTTGCAGGTTGGTGAAGCCAGAGGGGCTAGGTTGATGGTGACCTTTTTTGGCTAGGAGGCATGTCTGGTGCCTAAGTCTCCCATCAAGGTCAAGCCAATTGGTGAGACTGTACACAGCACAAGTGTGTGTCAAACCAGAGCAGCCCATAGCAAGGTGACAGGCTTTGTTTAGGGAAACACAGATTCTGCGGAGGACAGAGGTATTAGCTGACCTATAAACCAGGATCCCATAATCGATAAGGGACAAGATGGATGATGAGATTGCTACTTGGAGGGCTTCTGGGGGAAGACAATGTTTGAGCTGGTGGAGCAGACCAAGTTTGACATTGACAGTGGAGCTAAGGTGGTGTATATGCTCATGGAATTTGAGTGCCGAGTCAAGGGTGACCCCAAGGTATTAAAAGTTGTTGATCTGCTCAAGGGATAATAGGTGGGAGTTGTGAATAATTAGAGGGTAGCCTTTGTGTCAGCTCTGGTTGTGAGCGAACATCATGATTTTGGTTGTTTTGTGGTTTAGAATCAGGTGGTGGTCAGTGAACCAGTATTCGGTGTCTTTGAAGGACTTCTGGAGGGATAGTTGTAGTGAGTGAGGATTGGGGTGGGTGGAGAAGAGAACATATAGGAGTAATTGCCCAGAGCAGGCCTTGGGAAGGATGTTTAGAAATAGACTGAAGAAAAGGGGGTCCCAGGATGGAACACTGGGACACCCCTGACTTAACCAGGAGGCAGAAGGAGAGCGTGTCATTAATTTTAAATTGCTGTGACCTAACAGCTAGGTAGTCAGCAAACCACTTGGTGGCTTCCTGGGAGAGACCTCTGTGGGAGAGAGCAGGTAAAAGAAGGAAGTGGTTCACGGTGTCAAAGGCTTTTAAGAAATCCACAAAGACCGAGCCAACCACACACCATCTGTCCAGGGCAATATGGATAGCACTGGAGAACTCCAGCAGAGCAGTAGTGGTGCTACGCCCTTTGCAAAATCCTTGTTGTTCCTGGCAGAATAGGTCATATTTGGTGAGGTGGTCTGTGAGTTGATCAGAGATGATTTTTTCAAAGGCCTTTGGGAGATGGAAATGGGGTGGTAGTTCTCAGGGAAAGTGTGTCACCATTTCCACTGATGGGGGGTAATAACAGCATTTTTCCATTTTGAGGGGAATTCGCCATGACAGAGGGAGCGATTAAGTATCTTGGTTATCGGGGGTGAGGACTACATCCTGTGTCATGTGGAAGAGTCTGATGTCCAGTGAATTGCTACTGTAATGTGACTTACCTAAGGCTTTTAGGATGTAGAGTTTAGCCTCACAAGGAGTTAGGGTTTTGAAGTGAAAAGGTGGGGCGGGGTATGGTCAGGGGAAGGGGGTATGGGAATCAAATATATTTGTGAGGAGTACACTACCGAGGTCAGAAAAGGAGGAACTGAGGGAGTCAGTGATGGCCTGGGGGTCAGTGGAGATACCGCTTTTGATAGTGAGCTGGGTGGGGGGAGCTAATACAGTTTTCCTTTTGAGCTCCTTCAAGTTATCCCAATACTTGTGGCCAGAGCCCCAGGAGGTGGTGAGGGCTGCTCTGTAGTGGTCAGCTTTGGCCTTGCATATGTGCCAGGTACATTTATTCCTAGCAGCCCGATAGCGTTGATTATCAGACAGTTTTGCTTGATTCAAGGGCTAAATGCCATAGAGTATCTCAGTGGTGCATTTGATATAGGAGAGCCTGAGATGGAAGCACCAGGTTTGGTCAACAGTAAATCTGTTGACCACCCACACAGCAATGGCACAATACTAACACAGGTATTGTGCCGCCCAAGCCCCAGTGTTTTCTGTTGGGGGCTGTGCCCCCCACCCCCTGGACTTTAGGATTCTCAACTCCAGGTCAGAGTTGGTCCAGGAAGGGGGCAGGACACCGGGGAGATTGACACATGGAAACAGACCATTACAGCGACTGTCACTGTAATGGTCGTTTTCTGTGTTTCGCCGTTGGGGTGTTGGGCAAAAGGGGGCCACCCACTTGAGATATCCAGGGGGTATTGGGGCTTTTAATAACATGTTTAGTGAGTGGGGCAAATATATCTCAGGCAGTGTTGAAAGTACGTGTAAAGTATTCAATAGTCTTATCGATGTGAGGGGCCAGGTCAAGGGGTGACCAGTCCCAGTGGGCTAGGTAGATTTTGAGGTGACCCAGCTTACCCGGTTTGAGCCGATGCTGAAGAATGGTTTTAGGGGTGGTTTTTTTTGTCTTACAGGACCAGGTGCAAAGTACTGGCAAGTGGTCACTCAAGACATCAGGGAGGACTGAGATGCCAGAGATTTTATTAGGGCGATTGGTAAGTGTCAGGTCAATTAATGTAGAGGTTCCAGTGTTGGGATTTAAAAGAGTAGGGCATGTTACAGTTTGGGAGAGGTCCAGGGCAGCAGTGGCATCCTTAAGGGATACCACAACATTAGATAACCAGTTAACGTTGAAGACCCCTAGAGCAATGATCTCTGATTTGGGAGCAGGAGGGAGAGGTACTTCAGTAGAGACTGAAACATGTGTGATTGGTTCCTAGGAGGGCTAGAGATCAAAGATATAAAGAAGGGGGCCCTGGGCATGCTAGTGGTGATCTTCAGAGAGAGTGCCTGGGTACTGAAATCCAGTTGGGCAGAGGGGAGTGCATGGCTCTGCAAAGAGTCCCGGATGTAAATAGCACAGCCACCCTCATGCTTCCCAACTCTGTCCTCACAGAAGAGGGTGCACCTGGGAATAGAGACAGATGAATCGAGGGTGTCCTTAGAGAGCCAGGTCTCAACAATGGATAAAATGTCTGGCTGGTGCTGGGCTAGCCAACCCTGGAGGGTAGCAACTTTTTTCAGCAGACTGCAGATATTAATGGAAGCGATACAGAGCCCGATTGTGTTGAAGGAGTTTGGAGTGGAGGCGGAGGGGGGCCCAGGGTTTGGGTGAACATTCCCCGACATTAGCAGCAGGAATATGTGGGGGCTTTTAGGAAGGTATATTTGAACTGCTTGTAGAGGCTGATGCCAACGCAGAAGGGATGGTTTGGTTTGGTGCAGATGAATGGGATGGGAGGGCATGTAGGTGTGTTATGGCAATGGAGTCCAGGAGAGAGTCGAGTCTGGGGAAGGTGTTGCCAGGGGCAAGTGGGGGGAGGGCATGGGGAGGGGAGACAAGAGTAGAGATGGTGTGGATAAAAAAGTTGACATTTAGGGTGGGTGTGACAGGTGAGCAGTTTAGGGTAATGGGGGCCAGGTTGGGGGTGATAAGGGAGAAGAGTATAATACAGAAGGTGGTGAGGGCGGTAGTGGGGGAGGGAAGGGAGGACAAGGCCATAGTAATCAACATGTGAGGCAGGAGTAGGGGGTAATGGATCCATTCACATATCTGAACTGTGTAGTACGGTATGGGCTACATGCCCATTGGCTCACGCTGTGGGCCAATGTGCGTACAGCCCTTCCTATGATGTCAGTGGGTGGTGCTGCCACCCACTGCTGACTGGGGAGAGAGCGGGGTCAGTGTGCAGGTGGGGAGGGGGGGTACCGCTGGGCCACCAGGGATATTGGACTTAATTTTTTTAATACAAATGCCCACAATTGGGCTGCGAGTGGTCCACTGGATTACCAGGGATATAGGACATGAATTGTTTTATATCTAAGCCCGCGATTGGGCTGACTGTGGTCCACTGGACCACCAGGGATATAGGATGTGAGTATTTTTATATTTAAGCTGCGATCGGGCTGACAGCAGTCCACTGGACCACCAGGGATATAGGAAGTTATTTATTTCAACAGATGCCCGCGATCGGGGGGGGGGCGCTGCCACGGAGTTTCAGCCGGAGCTCGGGTGGTCGCCCACAGGTGGCAGCTGCCGTGTTGTGCCCTGCAATACAGCAGCTCACCTGTGGGTGGCCAGCCGTTGTTCTTTTTTTTTTGGCTCACCTGTGTGCAGCGCAAGTAGGGGTTGTGCATGCATGGACTCAGCACATCCGGGCTGAATATCGGGATGTGCTGGAGGCGCAGGGCACGCCTCTTTACCTGCACCAGACACATTACTGATGAGCTCCTGTGCATCGGGATTTGTGTCAGGCACAATCCCTATTTGAATATCGCGCCGGGATGCATCAGTGGGTTGCACATGGTGCAACACTTTTGCGCCATGCACAACCCTTTTAAATATCCGGGCCAGGGTTAGTTATGTATGACCGCATATATTTTGTTATAGTATATGGTTTCCCAGAGATATTTAAAAAAAAAGTTATGTTTTGTGACTGTTTAACTTTACCAAGGTTTCAGACCTTCTGTTTAGTACAGTGTTCTCCATTGTTGTCGTCAGCTCAGTGTTTACTGCCAAGTCCATCAGTGTGGTGCCACGTGGTCCCCTTCCAGTCCTGACCCTTGAGAAATCCATGGCAACATTTGTTTAAAAAAAAATAAAAATAAAAAAAAAAGATAACATGGTAACATGGAGCCAATTATGGCAGTCTGTGTCCAAACCACCTCTGTGCACTGCCCGCTAACCGGTACCACCATGTTTATTTGTATTTTACATTGAGCTGCTCTGTTTGGACCAATCAGGTGGCAGGACTTATAAATATTAATTAAGAACTGATGAACATTAAATGCAGAATGTGCACAACAACGTTTAGAACATGCACAATGACTTTTAGAATGTACACAACAGTTCAGTAGCTACATAATCACTCCATATACTATAATGGAACTGGTTGTGGTTTATAGTAGTTAACTGCTTGACTGTTCTCAGGTGCACTATTGCTGAGGGAGTGCTATTGATCAACTGGACCAATCCCCTGTGTGTGAGACACTCTTATGTTGTACACTATTTTACAATCAGTTGACATCTATCAACAATAAATCAATACTGCCAGGGACACCAGTCTTACAGTTGTATGTGGTCTGGCTTACGTTCTTAGGGTGTCAGAACTACTCAACTATGGTTTGTGATTCTCACACCCTAAGAATGCACATGATACCACTCTTACAGCAGTAAAAGTGGTCCCCCTGCCCTAGTCACATACAAAAGAAAGGAGGACCTGTGGTATTGTTGAATTGTGTAGACTTATTTTAAATGGACTTCACAACAAAATGTTCATTCACTGCATCATCTGCTGTATCTCTTGTAATTGTAACTTGCTTATAAAAACTCAGTACAAAGAACAAAAACTTATGAAAGTACATTATCTCTTCATAGTTTACTGCAGCCATCATGATAGGTGATTGACAGAAAAAATGATGCAGTTTTACTTTTTGGGGGGATTGCTTGCACTCTTCATGTAGAACACATTACAGAAAAATGGTCTCTCTCTCTGCAATTTTGACATTATGCACTCAGAGTCAGACGGTTATCAACATACACATGGCCCCTATTGCTTCTAGTTTATTCAGGGCTTGGTTTCTGAGTTTGGGGTAGCATTCAGCTTTGGGGTCTAATTTATTTACCTATTTAGTTTTTGTTTACCAGTTTGGTGTTCTAGACATTGAAATTACTATTTTCAGACATGACCCGGGAGGTTACAAAGTTGCAGAAGAACAATGACAAAAACAGCATTATGAATGGAGACATAATATAACAATAGTAAAAACAAACACAGTTATGACAAGGCAGCAACAGGCAGTAGATACAATGTATACAAGGTAAGTGCCAGAGCTTTTCAGCCTATGACAACAGATAAAGTAGAGAATACATAGTCTGAATAGGGGAAAATAACAATGTCTAAACAATAAGTGCGAGGCTGAAACCTTGGCTCCAGAGTAGGCAAGACTGAAGCAAGCAGGGACTTAGCAGTCAACAACTGACAATATAAAAGATGACAAACTGATTGCAGTTAACAATGAGGTGTAGCCACAGCCAAGATACCAACAGGCATGAGGTTAAGTAGTAGTGAAAGAAAAGCCACGTGAGAGGGAGGTGGGCAAAGGGTGGAAGCAAGGCAGGAAGGGGTGGCAGGTAATGATGGCTGAAGGGAAAGGAAGGGGGCAGGGGATAGCTAGACAGGAGCAAGATAAGACAGAGTTCAAATGCAGAGGGCGCAAAAAGGGGTTAGAAGATGGGGAGAAGTATATTAGGCAACTGGGTAATAGAAGACGAGTAGCTTAAGGGGGATTAAAACACCTGCAAGGGGCAAGGTCATTAAAGTGATTAAGTTATTTTCACATAACCTAGGTGGCTGTCATTCTACCACATCTAGACCACATGCTCAGTCATTTATCTGGCCATTTACTAGCTCAGAATAGCGTGCTGTCTGTATTGTCCTTTCCAGGGTTAGCTCTGAGTCCAACTACAGTTTCTGAGAAAACTCTTTATTGTGGGGTGTGGCCTGGCTTTGGGCAAGATGGATGTCTGAATCATTCTGTCACAGACTAATCTAATTATCCACCTTCATCTACTACCGTCCAGGATGATAATGAGAATAAATACAAGGCAATTCTAACAATCAAACCTTACTGCAGGTTTTCTGTGAGTTATTTCTTACTTCAAGACCTTTGTGCCGGCTATTACTTACTGATCTATAACAGCCTCTCATCTCTGCAATTATCTGGCCTGTAATCATGGCTGATACTGTACAACAATCCTCCTTCTTACAAAAGGTGGAAGCGATGTTTTAAAAGCTAGTCTGAGATATGAACAAACTAAAATTGGCAACTCAACAAAATACTGTCACTCTAAATACTATTGACTCCTGTTTGTCAACAACAGAAAATAAAACATAATGAAGCTTCAGCACACGAACTGCAGGCCACTGTCAGAGAGCAAGATCACACCACAAAACAACTACAATGCAAGTTGGATGATATTAAAAACCGTAGTCACAGAAATAACCTGCGTTTTTTCAGATTTCCTGAAGGTGTAGAGCTTAAAAATATAACTGCATTCCTTTTACAGGCATTACCCAGTATGCTGCAACTACCATCAGAGCATAGCTTATCTATAGAGCAGTCGCACCATTCCTTAGGCCCGATACCTACTCATGACCAAAGGCCTAGATGAATTCTAGCCAAATTCTTAAATGATGCACACACTGAGCTCATATTAAATAGGGCAAGGGAGATTGGTACACTTACTTGGCAAGAATACCAAATTTAAAAATATTAAGACTTTTCTAAAGAAGTCTCTATGAAGCGACGTGCGTTTACTCCAGCTAGGCGCATGCTGCATCAGATGGGAATTAAGTTTGCACTAAGATATCTCGCAGTCATGAGGCTATACTTAAATAATGTAACCAAAGACTTTAACTTTCCTAAGGCACTGCTATTATACTTAAACAATTTGCATCAGAACCCTTCTCAATCCATCTCTGACTGACACTGTGACTGTAGTCACTTTGAGCAACAACTTGAACAAACACCTTACCTCCGAGATTGCTCCTGAACCTTCCTTGGCACCTAAGGCTGTTTATGATTACTTGTTGCCCAGACAATCTGCCTAAATTCAAGAAAATATCTCTTTGGGTGCAACTACTAGTAGAAATTCCTGTTGCCCTCCAGAAAATGCACGCAGCCAGCCAATACCAGTAGACCGCACATCTAACTTCAGCTCACCTATCCCCCATGTAACAAATACGCTCCGCTATGAGATGCCAGCCACTCCTCATGGGAAGACCTCTCTCAGGATGATCCATCAGCAATGGACACTAATGCAGCCAACCTCGGACTGAGTAACATCTCGACAGACTACTCCTGGGCTGAAGTAGTAGCCAGCTCTCCTGTAAAAAGCATGGAACCACCCAAAAAGAAACGCAAGAGTAAACTTAAAAATAAAACCTCCATGGCATCTCCCGCAGCTCACAGGAACAAGCCCTCATGAGTCTTGACATCCGAATCACATCACTGCAGTATCCTGAATCAGTTAGCCTTTAATAGACATTGCAGTGACATATGCAGGCATACTTCCTTTCTCCATTCGCAGACAGAACCTCTCATTGCTACTGTCGCTCCTGGCATGTACTGAGCCTCCAAAGCAGTACATCGTATATGGAGATACAGCTTATTTTTTAGTTGTTTAGTCCAGAAGAAGTTTAGTATTGGCTAATATTTTTTTGCCCATATATTAACATTAATTCTTTTTAAGTTAGATTCTTGGAGCAAACTGGATCTACTGTGTGTGGCAACAAAATTAAAGGGAACATAAACAGGCTCTGTACTTCTTTATTAAGAAAAACAATCCTTTATACTGCATACATGTTTTGTACAGTGCTGTGAATCTGAAAATGTACAAAACCGTGTTTTTACTTAAAAAAAATGACTTTTTTCCCTTTGCAGCACTGCAGTTCACAGTCACTTTACCAGTAGTGAGCTAAGCTGATCATATGACCAGATGACATCAGATTAGCAACAGGAGAATGAGAGTTCTCCACTTTCAACCAGTGAGTCAGTGAATACTGAGGGGCATATATGGCAGATAAAAACAAAAAGCTTTGATACATTTTATGAGTGTCATACTTTAGAGCAGTGAAAACATTGAACAGTTTTCCAGCTGAGGTTGTGGAAGCACGTACTTTTGGATACATTGTAATACAAGTTAGATAAAGATATGGATGCAAATCACAATGGTAGAACTTGCTGAAAAGCAGCGAGACCGTCCCAATAGACCTCACCATCTTCTTATATCTTTCAAACAAAAGCATTAACCTAAAATTAGAGGATTATCACTTTATGGCAATGTTAAAAGATGAAATCCAAAGGAAAAATATCCTGTTTTTGTTTAAATGTATTTTATTCAGTTAAAAAAATATGCAAGACATTTGAAAACCCCTAAGCATAGGATGAATACATAAAGATATTTCACAGTACAGTTTAATCTGGGTCAGTCTCACTTGGCATGCATCTGTGTGGGGGTAATTGTGAGGGGAAGGAGCAGCTGGAAAGTGGGGTGCTAGTTGCACACTTGAGCAGACTTGATAGACCATGTGGCCTGTATCTGCTGGCAAGCAGTAATAAGAAAGTAGGAGAATGAACACTACATTTTGTGGTAGAGCATGACCTATAATATCTAACAGTTTAACACTAAACCAAAAATTAATCATAAACTATTGACCATTTGCAGCAATGTCATGGACTATTTTCTAATAAAAATTTCTGGAAATGTTCCAGGTAATGAACCCAGCACCTATACACCATTTCCATTTGGCATCATGCCCCCCCCCCCAAACACAGACATACTTTCTTTGACAACGGGGGGCCCAATCCCCATCGGCTTCAGTACCCCCTCCCCAAAAAACACAGGTGGCACACTGGGATCCCACCCCAGTGTGCTGAAAGCAAACCTGTAAATAAAAAACCTTCCTGTGATGTCCTTTTTTTTTGTTCCCTGTAAAACAGAAAATGGTCCTTCATGGTCACGATGCCCTCCTCCCCCAACCCACACCCTCCCTCTGTGCACCACACCTCTCCACACCCCCCCTCACCCCATACTTAACCTCTGGAGTCCGGCGCGATTATCTTAGGTGGAGCGGGAGACATCTGAAATCTTCAAAAGCCGACCGCGAATGGAAGAAAATCATGGTAAGCTGTATAATGGCATCAATATGGGGGATTCAACTTAGGTGGGTATATCAGCCATTTTTGCAACTTTTGGCTCCAAATTTTCAACATGGGGTTCTTGAGACACCACTTCATGAACTCAGTCACTGTCATTTTGTTGTTCAGTCCCAAAAGGTGCTTTTGTGGTCATTGGATGGAATTACTTTTTACCAAAATGACAGTGTCACTGTTCATGAGGTGGACTCCCAAAAAGCCTATGATGCGAATTTGGTAGAAAAATTCAAAAACTGTGTTACAAGCGTGCATTGCGCAGTTTATACACACGCTTGTAACTTCAAGAATTTTTTATATTTTCACTCTAGATTTTCAACATTGCCATTTTTTCATACCTCCTTATGAACAGTACAGCTATAATTTTTCACATCCTGCCCAAAATGTGTTTTTGTACATCTGGCACACAATGGTGCGGTCAGTGTGGGAAATCAATGTTCGGGACAGATTAAGAAAATAACAGTGACACTGTTCATGAGTGAAAGTCCCAAAATACCTATGTTGAAAATTTGGTGAAAAAATTCCACAAAATGACTGTTATGAGTGTGCGTTGCACAGTTTCCATGTATGCTCGTAACTGCAAGAATTTTTAATATTTTCACTCAGATTTTCAGCATTGCCATTTCTTCACACCTCATTATAAATGGTACAGCAGTCATTTTTCACATCCTGCCCAAAATGTGTTTTTGTGCATCCCGACGCAGAATGGTGCAGTCGCTGTGGGAAATCAATGATCAGGAGACATTAACAAAATCACAGTGCCACTGTTCATGAGCAGAGGTCCCAAATGCTTTCATGAAGTTGGGTCTCAAAAAGCCCATGTTGAAAATTTGGAGTGCAAATACCAACACAAACACCCAGGGTGTAAGAGTTTCTAACCATAACATCCTACCCTGTAGAGACTGACAGGCATCAGGGGTATGACTTTGGATTGTTGGTTGTAATGCTCACACCATTCCAGCCCCACCCTGCATCCAGTGAAAGGCATCATGGTGTGCCTTGGACTCTACAGCCCCAAAGTTCATACCATTCTCCTATATTGCACTAATCTCAATGTATTTCGTTATGGAATGGGGTGAGAGTAAGGCCCAATGACCCCAAGGCACAAAGTGACACTTGTCTGCATCTGCAGGTTAGGGTGAGGTGAAATGGCATGACTGTTATGGCCGAAGACCCGTAGGTACACCTCAATGCCTGTCAGTCTTTGCAGGGTGGGGTGGAATTGTCGTCAGTTCCATACTTCATTGACATTCCTATTATGCATCTCTGTAACTCCTGCACTACCCATGCCAATGCCAACAAGACAACATTTGGCATTGACAAATGCTTGTTTTATAGTATTAGATAAAATAACTGTTTTAAAATGAGTTATCACAGTAGCAAGACCTGTGACTTACACATGTACACAGTAGTTTAGAAGGACAAACGATTCCCCCTCCCAAATAAAACCCCAAATACTTTGAATGCCCAGCAAATGAGTGGAAGACAGCTTTATGTATGAATGGCTGTTTTTGGCAGTAGCCATTCTGACATGATATAAATTTTAACAGTTTTGTTTACCAAAAAGTCATTCAAGCACTCCGTACTGACTGTCACAATGAGGTCTAATTTGCTATCTGACAGAACAAAAAAAAACCAAGACTAGACATATTGCTTATTATTAAAATAAACCATTTATTACACTGCTGTAGAAAACTTCTGGGAAAGTTAAGATTTACAATATGATATTTGCCATTGCTCGTTAAGGCATGCCGATCTCTCGCTTTACAGAAGGTGCTCCCTCATTTCTAATTCCACAAGCATACAAAATAAGTAATATAGTAACATAGAGCTCCTCTGTTATTAACTTTGAATAAACATTCACTGAATTTCTGCCTGTTGCAGACCAGAAAGACAAAACTACACACCAAGTTTTCTTTTAGAACACATTTTATTATCAAACTATTTACAGGAATGTAATGGAAAACAACATAATGCTCCATGATGATACAGAGACAGCTTCCTAGAGTGACAGCATCATCTTTTGTTCTCTTGTGTGAACACAGGCACTGGGATTCAAATATGCATACCGCTCACTTCCTGGAATTGAAGCTTTTAAAACAAAAATAACTTATTTTAACACTTTGTTTTTCACCCTTGTTGTGAAATGGTACATCAGAGACCAGGGCAGCTACACAGTAAGTTATTGTAAAAAAATGCTTGTTTATATTCCCTTTAAGATTTGCTTGCTATTTAAGTAATACCCATTACTAAATATATATAAAACACTAATAGCAGCTTCCTCTATATTTGGGCCAACTATAACCGCTCATTTGAGGCATCCCATAAAATGAGGAGTGCTTTATCTGCCTGATCCTTTCAACATTAGTGGGCATTTTTAATATCCCCCCTCTATACCAACTTGCAGACATCTATCTTACACTGCTTCTATAAAATTAAGAGACACTGTTGGAATTAGAAGTGTGGACTTCCATACTTTTCTGAATGCCTATCTTGCAAAGCTCGCCCTGATGTGCTGAGAGAGGGTCATGGTATTTTTACCGACTCATATCTCTCTACACGTCTAGGATGACTACACCTTGTTTTTATGTAATAACCAATTGGCATAAATTGTTAATGTTTTTCTTACAGGTTGCAATTTACAGAGACATGCATGCTGGTATTTTAGAATCCTTATATTCATTATTATCTATAGGTCCTGTCTACCTTTACTGTGTCACCCTAACCTTAAATATAGGTTAATAATCAGTGCTGGGCCTGTGGTTATCCTCTGCTTTAGCCTACTTATTCTTTCTTTTTGCTTGGTGTGTTGATCCCTGATGTTTCTATAAACCCTACTATCTGCAATCTCTTATTTAGCTACCATGATTGACTTATTACTTTATACATGGAATGTAAAGGGACTCAACGCACCTAGCAAATGTAAACAAGTATTAAATCATCTTTAAAAACATAAGGCAAAAACAGCATTTTTTTCAAGAAACCAAGCTACTAGCGGAGGATAACAACAGACTTAAATGTGATTGGGTCGGTCATGTATATGCCTCCTCATTTTCTTTGAAAAAGTGTGGGGTTGCAATATTACTCCATAAAAACCTAAAATGGTCTCTTTTAAAAACTATCAGTGATACAGAAGGCAGATGGGTGATGGCTTCTTTTGATATTCATTCTGGACCTTTAACTTTAGTTAATGTTTATGCTCCAAATTCTGATACTCCCGAATTCTTTCATAATTTAGCCCAACAAATAACTCTGAATAACCCAAACAATTCTCCTATACTAATGGGTGGTGACTTTAATCTTACAATAGATGCCTGCCTAGATAGAAGCAATGCATCCTCTGATGCACATCCTAGAAGCATAAATGCTCTCTCACTATTAATGAAGGATTTTGGATTATTGGATACCTGAAGACTCTTTCATCCCAGAGACCGAGAATTTACATTCTATTTAGCTTTACACAAATCCTGTAGTAGGATTGACTATTGGTTTATGTCACCTACTATTACTGAAAATATAATTGATTCCACTATTTTGCCCTTATTTATATCAGACCATTCACCTGTAAAATCATATCTTATCTGGGTCCCTCCTTCACTTAAATCTGCTTCACGGTGGTTAGACCCATTATTACTTAAAGATCCAGAATTCTTACCATGGTTAAAATTACAAATACAGGATTTTCTGTCCCATAATAATCCCTTGAACACTTCTGTGAGTATAACTTGGGAAGCGCTTAAAGCCACAATTCGTGGGAGAATTATACGCTATGCAGCCCACTGGAAAAAGCTAAAAGAACAGCAACTTTTCAGTATGGAAAAACAACTTAAAAGTAAAGAAAATCAATATTTTAACACATTGCATCCCAATCCCAATTCCCCTCTTCATTTAGAGAAATTACAATTACGTATGAAAATTAATGAGCTCATCTCCCGAAAAACAAGACTAGCTCTATTTAAACTCAAACACAATTTCTGCGAACAAGGAGATAAAGGTGGTAAATTATAGGCTTACCTGCTAAAATCTCAACAAATGGAATGACATATTGCTGGCCTAAAGAACAATCTCGATTAAACTGAGCTCATTGCCGTTATGTCTGTATGTATATATCCTATATGACATGGAACCTTTGTAAATGAGTCTGGGACTCAAAGGTACTCTTCAAATCTGTAATAAAAAAAAATACATACTGATAATCTCTCCATAAATAATATCATGATGTCATATTACAAAAAATTATATGCACCCCCACCCCTGGTACAAGCCATTCAAATTCAAAATTTTTAGGATAAGGTATCACTTCCTCAGCTCTCTAAACAAAATACAGAACTATTAGACAAACCTTTTACACTGCAATAAATTTAGGATGCATTATCATCTCTTAAATCTGGCAAAACCCAAGGGGGAGATGGCTTCCCTGTTGATTTTTATAAACCTCTTGCAGATATACTTTGTCCTTTACTCTGTAAAGTATTTCAAGAATCTACCCATCTTGAGAAACTACCGCCTACTATGACTAAAGCAGTTATTACAGTGCTCCCAAAGAAAGACAAGGACCCCTACCACCCAGCTAATTATTGCCCAATTTCTCTACTAAATACTGAGAGTAAGATATTTGCCAAACTTTTAACTCTACATCTGGAATCCCTTATCCCTAAATTGGTTCATTGACCTCAAACAGGTTTTGTTAAAAATAGAACTGGCTTGGACCATTTATGCTCTCTATTTAATCTTATGTATAAAGCCAAATCCCTAAAATCTCCAGCAGTAGCAATAGCCATCAATTTTGAAAAAGCTTTTGATTCTTTAAGTTGGAATGATCTATATCAGGTTTTATCACATTTCAGTATCAGCGATCATTTCTGCTCCTGGATTAAATTGCTATATACCTTTCCCTCTGCAAAAGTCCTCACTGATTCTACACTTTCCTCATCATTTCATCTGGCTAAAGGGGCCAGACAGGGCTGCTCTTTATCACCATCCCTATTTATTCTAGCCATGGAACCCTTGACAGCCACCCTTCTACAATCTTGTAGTATAAAAGGCATTCCTATCGGCGGTTCACTGTCTTATGCTGATGATCTTCTAATTATGTTAGAAAATTTAGAATCTGCCACCCAATCCCTTGTTAATTTACTTAACAATTTCACTAAACTTTCTGGATTAGCACTAAATTACAATAAATCTGAAGTCCTTCCTTCCTTTGAACACCCTCTGCAAACCTATTATGAATGATCCTCCAGGCTTTCACTGGGCACCTCAAGGCATTACATACCTAGGCATAAAAGTTACCCCAAACCTAGATAAGATATGGGAAGCGAATCTTAACCCTTTATTATCCAACATTAAAACTACCTTAGACAGATGGAAACTTCTAAATTTATCCTTCCCTGGTAAGATAGCCCCAATTAAAATGTCTATAACATCTATAATACTCTTTGCTAATATTCCTCTAATCTTACCCTCTACCTTTTTAGTTAAAATAGATGAATTAATAGGTAGTTTTATCTGGGAAGGAAATATACCTAGATTTAGCCAAAACAAACTCCGCTGTCACTGGTCTAGAGGCGGCTTTGGGATGCCTTGGTTCCTAGCTTATTTATGGGCTTTCCGTGCTTCTCAAACCATTAGATGGTTTGCCAAGCCAACACCCAAAACTCCCTTATGGGTGGAAATGTAATCTTCACTAACTCCTGGGAATATCCCTACTTCTTTCATTTATAATACTTAACCCCTAAATTAAAGAATCATCCTACCATTGCCTCTTCAATCCATTACTGGTTTAAGCTGCACAAATGGCTAAAATCCAATCCTTCCCCCCTTAAATGTCCCTATTTGGGGGAATCGTAATATTATTCTTGATGACCATCAATTATTCTGCTTCTCATGGAAAAATAAAGGCATACCCTTTCTTGGTGATATCTTAAGTAATAATTCCTTAATTTAACCTCATTCTCTGAATTACAGGATAAACGGGGTATACCTAAAATGACTTCTGGAAGTTTTTACAATTGATCTGTGCATGTTCCACCCTTATACAAAAACTATCAAAACAACCCCATTTTGATAACTATATTTCTTGTTGGACCAGCATCTTATCTGATTTGACCACAGAAACATAGAAACATAGACTTAGAAGGCAGATAAGGACCGCTAGGCCCATCTAGTCTGCCCATTTCCCTACTTACAGGATAGGCCGCAGATCCTAGTTAACCAACAGCCTATTTCTTCCTACCCCCCACAAGAATTGCCTTATGTCTGTCCCATGCATTCTTGAATTCTCCCACAGTTTTAGACCCCTAACCTCCTCAGGAAGGCTGTTCCATGCATCCACTACCCTCTCTGTGAAATAATACTTCCTCCATTGCCCCTAGACCGCCCTCCTTCTATTTTAAATTGTGTCCCCTTGTTCTTGCAAGTCTCTATTTCTGAAAGATGCTACCCTCTTGGACTTTGTTGATTCCACTGAGGTACTTAAAAGTTTCTATCATGTCCCCCCCCTCCCTTCTTTCCTCAAGGGTATACATATTAAGCTCCTTTAGTCTCTTCTCATACGGCTTCTCTTGCAGACCCTGCACCATTTTAGTTGCCGTCCTCTGGACTGCCTCTATCCTGTCTATGTCCTTGCAGAGATGGGGTCTCCAGAACTGGACACAGTGCTCCAGATGGGTTCTCATCAACTGTCTGTACAGAGGGATAACAACTTCCTGTTTTCTGCTGATGATGCCTCTCCTTATACATCCCAGTATACCCTAAGCCCTCCCTACTGCCTTCTCACATTGCTTGCTAACCTTAAGGTCATCTGATATGATTACCCCGGTCCCTTTCCTTTTTGTTGTTGTTACTACCTCCCCACCCATTGTGTATTCTTCCCCTGGGTTCTTGTTTCCAGGTGCATTATTTTGCACTTCTTTGCATTGAATCCTAGCTGCCATACTTCTGACCATTCCTCCAACCTTGCCAAGTCCCTTTTCATCCTTTCCATGCCTCCTTGTGTATCAACCCTGTTGCAGATCTTTGTGTCATCTGCAAAAAGGCATACTTTTTCCTTCTAGTCCCTCTGCAATGTCACTGATGAAGACATTAAAAAGGAGTGGACCCAATACTGAACCCTGCGGTACCCCACTAGTAACCCCCCTTTCTTCAGAGTGGACTCCATTTACAATTACCTTCTGTGTCCTGTTGTCCAGCCAATGTTTTACCCAGGCTACCACCCTGGCTCCCACTCCCAGGCTGGTTAATTTGACTATTAATCTTTTGTGTGGGGCTGTGTCAAATGCCTTGCTAAAGTCTAGGTAGGTCATGTCCACAGCCCTTCCCTGGTCTACTACTTTGGTCACCCAGTCAAAGAAATTTATTAGATTCGTCTGACATGACCTTCCCGCTGTGAACCCATGCTGCCTTGGGTCCTGTGCTCCACTGGCCTCTAGGTACTCAACTATTATTTCCTTCAGAAGTGACTCCAATACTTTCCCTACCACAGAGGTCAGACTGACAGGTCTGTAGTTTCCTGCCTCTGTCTTGGTCCCACTTTTGTGAAGGGGAATCACATCCACCTTCCTCCAGTCCTCGGGTACCACACCATCCTCCCATGTTTATTAAAAGAGTAGCCAGTGGTTTCACTAGTTTCTCCCTTAATTCTTTTTAGAATTCTGGGGTGAATTCCATCAGGACCCATTGCTTTGTCCACCTTCAGTTTAGGAGTTCTTGCAGAACCCTTTCTTCTGTGAAAGGACTGGGATCGACCCCCTATCAAGAGTGCTTCTGTTAATTGGATTAGGCACTTCACTCCTCTTTGTGAATACTGAACAGAAATATTCATTCAGTATTCCTGCTTTTCACTGTCCCCTCTGCCCACCCACTGTTCATTCTATTCAGCCTCACTATCCCTCCCTTTGTCTTTCTATGCTCGCTGATGTACCTATAAAAGGTTTTATCCCCCTTCTTAACTGAGTTGGCTATCTTTTCCTCAGTTTGGGCCTTTGCTATTCTGACTTCCCTCCCTGCTTCCTTCTGCCTTAACTGGTACAGCTCTCTGTCCTGCTCCTTCTGTGTTTCCTTATACTTCCGGAATGCTATCTTTTCCTTCCTGACTTTCACAGCCACCTCTTTTGAGAACCATAGTGGCTTTTTCTTTCATTTTGATTTGTTTATTTGCTTCACACAAAGGCTTGTTGCCTCTGTAATGGCAGTTTTGATAATTCCCCATTGTTGCTCCACACCTCCTTCTAGCCTGTTTGCTAGTGCTTTTCTGAGGCATTCTCCCATCTTGCCAAAGTCAGCCCTCCTAAAGTCCAGTACCCTCACTTTTGTATGGCTTGATTCTGTAGCTGAGTTTAACGTGAACCACTTGTCCCCAGATGGCAACCCACTTCTAGATCTGAGATCCTCTCACTACCCCCGTTTGAGAGTATGAGGTCTAAGATTGCTCCCTCATGAGTGGGTTCCAAAACTAGATGTCTAATGCCTGCCACCTGTAGGGCATCAAGAATGGCCCTGCTCTTGGATGTGGCTGCAGCAAATGTGCTCCAGTTAGCATCTGGCATATTCGGGTCTCCCATCAACAGTATCTCCCCTTTCTCTGCCATTCTAAGAATGCCTTCTATCATATCCTTGTCCATTCCTTCCCCCTGACATGGGGGTCTGTACACAACCCCTGTGTGGATTGTGGTACCCTTTCCAGTCTCCAAGGTGACCCACAGTGCCTCCTCTCCTCCCTGTTTACTCTTTTGTTCAGTTGCTTGTATCCCTTCCTTTACATAGAGAGCTACTCCTCCCCCTCTTCTCCCCTGCCTGTCTCTCCTGTAGGTTATGTACCCTGGTATGTTAACATCCCAGTCATGGTTCTCTGTGTACCATGTTTCTGTGACTGCTATGATATCCAGGCATCCTCTTCCATTAAGGCCATCAGCTTAGGAGCTTGTTGCCCAGACTATGGGCATTGGTACTCATTACCCTCCATTTCCTGATGGCCTTACTCCCTTTTGCCCATCCCTGTCCTTCTTGCCTTTGTCACTTTCTCCATTTACCCCTGCCTTCTCCTATTGACACCTCTATGTTGGTGTTTGCTGCATACTACCGTGATTATTGGGGGGCTATGATTTTCCTGCTCCTTTCCAGTGCCTCCCCCTTGGCTGGTTTAAAAGCTTGCCAATGAGCATTTAAACCTATCACCTAGGATCCTGGTTCCCTCCCGGACAGATGCAGCCCATCATGCCAGTATAGGCTTGCATCCTCCAGGTGGACCCCAGTCCCCAATGAAGCCAAATCCCTGGGCTTCACCAGTTTTCAACCACTGATTGGATCCCATGGTGCGCAACACCCTAGCCTCTCCTATGCCATAGATGGGTAGCACCTCCGAGAAGGTTACCGTGCATGCTACTTGACTAAGGCCCCTCCCCAATTCCACAAACTCTTCCTGCACTTCTCTAATCCCTTTCTTAGCCAGGTCATTTGTCCCTAGGTGGACAATGACATCCAGCTCCCTCCCCTGTGCAGCTGCTCTGGCAATCCTGAGGATTCGCTCCCTGTCCCTCCAAGTCGTGGCACCAGGCAGGCACCCTCCCTCTCCTTCCTCCCCAGTTCTACCTTCCTAACAATGGAGTCCCCACCAGGAGTTGTTCCTTCCCTGCAGGGTCCCCTGCCACCCTCCTGTGGGTCTCCTTTGTGGAGGTTCCCAGCATCCTCCTTGGTCTCCACTGTGCGATTTGCCTCCATAGAGGAACCACACTTTGCGAGAATGGCATAGGAATTGTGGAGAGTTACAACTGGAGGGATGCACCTCTGTTCCACCACCCTCACCCTCCCTGAGCCCACTGTGGTCCAACCGCTCCTCTTTCTTGGCAACCTCTGAGGCAAAGGCAGTGGCACTGGTGGTCCCTGGATGGAAGGGGAGGTTCCATAAATCCTGGCCAACTCAGCCTGGAGATGAACAACCTTCTCCCTCAGCCCAGAGAGGTGCCTGCAGATGGAACAACACTGCATCCTCCAGAACATCTCCCGGAAGACTGCTGCTCCACAGCCACTGCACTGCACCACTCCAATCATGTCTTATTTCTGGCCCCTTAACTGTTTGCAATCCTTACTCTTTCCTCTGTTTTTTTTTCTCTCTCTCCTTACTTTCTGCCTGTGTGCCCTTTAAGCTCCTGATTGTCCTGTTCTGAAACAAGAATATCCTATATTTCTCAGTAGATCACTTACTTGCTCAGAGGCAGACCAGTAGAATATATAAAGATATTAGAGGCAATCTACCCGACCAATCTCATGTATCCAAAACTAAATGGAGAACAGCTCTAACATGTAATATAACTGACTCTCAATGGAGTAAATGCTGGACTTTTTGCCATAGTATCTTTAGGGGTGTATGCAGCATGCTTATCCAATTCAAAATTCTTCACCTTTGGTATAGAACTCCAGCAATATTATACCATTTTGTCCTAATAAATAATGATCTTTGCTGATGCTGTAACTCTCCAGGTGGTGACTTGCTTCACATTCTATGGCAATGTAAACCTATATACAAACTATGGCAATCTGGTTACCATCTTGCATCAAAAATTGTAGGTCACAAAATCCCATTTGATCCTAAATATTTTTTACTTGGTATCATAAGTCTCACTGACAAAATAACCTCCAAGTTTCAACACAGATGGTTAAATATATTTTTTCTGCAAGTGAAGCACCTTATTTTAATGCACTGGAAATCCCCCATTATACCCAGCATTGCGGACATCCTTAAAAGTTTAACCTAACACGCCTTCTTGGAACGTCTCTTTTATCTTGCTGTAGACTGACTGCATGAATATAAACTGTGTTGGCAGGACTACCTAAAGTATTTAGAATCTGGATAATTTATAGACAAATGTGTTGTATATTTTACTAGATTATAATTTATTACTTAATAACTATTTGACAGTCCCTATTGATGGTGTGTGCCTCTCTCTCTGTTAGATTTTTATAGACTAAACTGTTATTGTTAGTTTTTTAAACTCCTGTTTTTTCTTTCCTTCTCCTATATCATACAGCAAGGACTGTGGTTGTTGTTCTGTATATAATCATTAATATATTTCCCATCTTTTTCTACTCCCTTATTCAGAATGCTGTATAACCTTCATACTTGCACTGCTTGTAGCCCTCCGTTATACTGCTGTTAGTACAGAACACATCAATGCATTGTTTATTCAAGATTGCTGTACCACTTACTATGCTGTAATACTATGTAACTGTTCCTCTTATTGTATATTTAAACTAATAAATAGATTAACTGCAAAGAAAACTATTTAGGATTCACATAAAATGTCTGTCTCCGATGTGTCCACTTTTACAGTTCTTTCTCCAAAGTCATAGTTTTCTGCAGTTGTATATGAACCTTTAGTAAAAGTTGCTATTGATTCTTCTAGCTTTTGATATTGCTGGAGGCTCTCTTGCTAAGTTTATATTGTGCTTCAGATTGAAATATACATCCATCTTCTCTATTACTATCTCACAATCATTTGCGTCTCCCTTTCTGTCAATAGAGAAAGATTTAAAAATGTTTGTTTCTTTCCTATGGTATGGATGAGAAAGCATATCTATACTTTTTTGCTCTACACATTTTATGATCCAATCCACAATGCAGGCCTGGATGCATGGCAAAGGTGTTTATCTGGGTGTATAATCATAGGATCCATAGATTCAAACACACATGACTGAACCCATAGCCCTACTCCTCCACAGTACATGCAGAGAGAAGCATGCAGGGTCTGAGGATGATCCTGGGGGTGCAGCGGGCCCAGACACTAGGCATCAAATCATGTGCATAGGGTACCACCAGAGTGAAATCCTTGCTTTGCATAGACTGTGGGATATGGCTGCTCTTCTAGGACTTCTATATCCTCTTATGGGGCAGAACATTTAAAAAAAATAAAGAGTTATGGCTCCCAGCCCACCATGCTGTCTCAAAGGGCAGAGAAACATGTAGTGGGGCAAGCCTGGCCCTGTAAAAGGCAGAGGTAGCCATACACAGAGGGTGCATAAGCACAACTGCACCCCCACCACCAGCATAGCACTGACACTCTCTGCATAGCCTCTAACTTGTGGAAAACAACTTTTGTGTCACATGAAATGCGTCTATGCCCTCTGCACGTAATCTTGATTGGACCAACTGTGTAGATACTCAGGTGGACTGGGATCTTGCACAATGGGGCTGACGTAACACATGCTGTGTGTGTTGCGGAGTGCTCCACATTTGTGGAGGGGGTACTTCATAGCTTCTTCTGGCCCACTACACACAAGGGTCAGAATAATTTTGTGAATAGAGCCATTTGGCCAGTCTGCAGGTCAACTAAAGCCAATAAAATCTGGTGGCTGAAACTTAAGCCTCTTTCTGCAATTAATCATTTCTCTCTTTTAACTCTATGTTTATAATGCCTTTTCTACACCACAGCTGAGCCACTCCCTCAGGGTCCTCCAATGCACCTGTGGCAAGGTGTAATACCATACTACCACCTGATACTCTGCCTCTACACTGCCTCAACTCGCCCCCCCCCCGGGTAGGAAAAGAGAGAACACCCACTTTCTACTTCTAGCTGCACAAACGTTTGTCAGGCAGTGTCCATGAGTTTCCAGGTTTAGTGCCTTGTTGTGGTAACGGAGGCCATCATCAAGCCAGCTGTGGGGTCTTTTTTTTCTATTGTTTTTCCTGTCCCTGAGGACATCGGCATACATGGCGGTCTAAGGAGCATGTGCATGCAAGGCATGCTGCCGCTCCAGATCTTGCCCAAAGTCCTTCTCTCCCACAGCACCCCCCATGCTGCACTGCCACCTGTAGTCACCCAGGTGGCAGTATTGCAGGGGGGATGGTGATCCTCCCTCCCTCTCCAGAGGAGGAGAGCATCCTCTGGGATGCTCAATCCCCTTCCCCCCACCCTGGTTGGCTCCCAGTAGCCTGAGCTCATTACCAGACCTGGGTCGCAGGTGTCGTGAGCTGTAGTGCTACCACTGTACTGATGGACTGGCTCCAATCATTTCTTTATTTTGATGTTGTTTTTTTAATTTCTGAGACCATGTCAAATTAAACTGAAGAGATCAAGTGAAGTTAGCTCCTACTTGTTAGCAGAATTCGTTATACTTTTAATAGCAAGCACATTTTTAAGCACACACCAAGTTACATGTGCTTCAGTACCTCCCTGTAGTCCCTGCTACAACATGTATCAGTACTTTAGTTCTCTCGTACAGAATGTTGTATCTAGCTTTCCTTTAAAGGGCTAGAATTCTGAGCAGTCCTGAGGATGTCTTAGATTAGTCTGAGATTTCAGCTCTTAAAGACAATAAGGCTTTTTTGAAGCATAGAAATCCTTGGATTTCTTTCTCAGCTATTCTGAAGCTTGGAAGTCCCCACCCCAAAAAAAAAAAAGATAGTGTATAGTGGGCCTTTGTTCAGTGTGGATATCCATCCTTGCTGAAATATTGTTGTACCACAGTTCAGAAGTTGTAGAATGTGACTGTACGCTTCTGTGGTACAATAACATGTCAGACAATGAGAAATCTGCAGCCACCTGCACTCAGAACCAATGTGTGCTCACTGTTTTTTTTAAAGAAACTGCCTTGCCACTGGGTGTGAGTGAGCGTGAAAGTGAAAGCAGAGTTGTCCTAAGACTCGCATCTGGTGGCTCAGCTGTTTTGATAAAAAAAAAAAAAACAGGAAATATACACAAAAACTATAGCTTATAAAAAAATACTAGTTGGACAAACATTTGCCCAACCAGGCTATGCTGCCACCTCAGATGTCTGATTACATTGGACCACTTGAACTTCGTTCTCGAGGCCTGAGGCAGTCAGAGCCCTTTGTGGCATCACAGGCTGGTTGTGCATGGCTGCCCAGCCCGAATTCTTTGTGTTCAAGGAAGCCTTTGGACCTTCAGTGTGAGACAATTGGAGGGTAGGATTAGCAAGAAAAAGGTTGGACTAAAAATGTTATACCTAAGCAGCCTGTGAGAAATGTAGAGCAAAGTGCAGAAAAAATGACCACAGGAATAAAACATTGTACAGTTCATTAGCAACAACAGGTAAAGTGTAGATTTTGGGTGCGCAGCAGGACTATCTTTCTCTATAGTATTCTATAAGTCTCAGAGTCTGACATTACACATTTCTGATTGTATCTATCTATTTCCTGATTGGTGTCATATATACTGTACTTAAATACTAAGAATCATAGCCCTTTATAAATATGTAGCAAGGAGTTCAGGGTTGAGAACTAATTTGGGAACAGATATTTGAAAAAAACATAGAAGCATTGAGGATGACTGTAGAACAAGACAGATGGTCCATCCAGTGTACCATTATTACCCTGTCACAACACAGAACCTATTGTCTATGTGGGGTCTTCACCCACACTGTTCCCCTTCTTGTTCTCTATGTTTCCAGCTCCCCTCTTCCTGCCGAGTTGCTGCCATACTCTTGACTTTATTCCAGCTGTGCTTGAAGCTGTTTATGATTTTGGCTGCCCTCACCTCTTCAGGCAGCCCAAAGACACCAAATATTGTTTATGACAGGTCACGATTTTATTATTAAGCATTAGAAAATGGCCAGACTGGATTCTCTATCCTGACTGGCTGAAACTACCTGCAACCTAGGCATCTATTTCTCAATAGATACCCAGTAAAAAATAAGTGCCAGTCCAAGTGGCACCTCACTGCACAGCATTCCACAGTGGTGGCCAGCCTACTTTTCAATTGGCTGGAGGCACCGAAGAATGTAAAATGTCTGCCATCTTTTTCTCTTGCTTAGCGAGAGGTACTGGTCTCCCCCAGCCCAAAGCAAATAGTATTCACCTGCAGCCGCTCCCTCTTTTAAAAATAAAAAAACACAGTTCAGTTATCTTGCGGTTCGAAGAGTGACACAATGTCACCACTCTCCCAACCACAGTGTCACAGTACCATTATAACCATCTCCCGACTGCGATCTCTCACTACTGTGCTGACTACAAACAGAAACATAGCGATCACTCATCACAAGTCCTCCACAATCACTGAGCCTGCTGTAGAAAAACAAACAAAAAACACTCACTAGAAAGAGAAAAGAAATCTTTTCTTTTCTCTCCTCATACATCGCTTTCAAATGTTTCTTTTGCCTTGTTTGCATATCGCGGTCAAAGGTTGTGTGCCACATAGATAAAACATAAGACTGAAAAGAAAAAAACACAGTCCTGCACCAAAAAAAAAATAAATAAAATTGCTAGAGTCCTACAAATAATGTGAGCATTAGGGGTCCAGGGCCTTAAGACAGACCCTCCCCCCTGCCTGTGGCTCTATGCAGGGTGGACAATGGGGTGTTAGGGTTGGAAACTCTAACACCACATTTCCCTACTTTTGCTGCTTTGGCCTTAACTGATGCATTAACAAAGTTTTTTGCAACTAATTTCCTTACTTTTAGAGATAGTATAAGGGCATCCTTATTTAATGCCGGGAGTGTAGGGTCCCCATCACTCCATTGACATAGTATAGCACAACCCATATGTTATGATACGAGCACAGGATCCTTTGGACCCTGCATTCCCATCCCTCCATTTGCATAGTATAACAGCATGCATATGTTATGGTGGGAGTGCAGGTATTTTGTCCCTGGCGATCTCGAAACATGAGGCACTTTCTGCTCATGCATTGATTCCAATTTCTGGACTGTCTTCCCTCAGGGAACTGCTTGCTGTGCTACACGGAGCACCCGGATGCACCGCCACTCTGCTGGAGTCCCAACCAACCACTCCTCAACAATGGATCTTTTCCTGCCTCCACAGGCTGCACCCCCTGAGAGACCTAAAACACTGTAGTGGCCACTGAACAGGGGAAAAGGGATTGGCTACCACCTCTACACCCTCAACAATCCAGGCTGCCACCTCTGGACTGTGCTCCAGGCCCCATCTGCCAGAGCTGGCCCAACCACAGAAAAACTCACTGGCTCTGCAGGGTGCATTCACCTACAGATGAGATTTTTTAGGAACAGGGCCCCCATCAGTGCTTACCCTACCAGGCTGCCAAAGATCACTTGGCAGGCCTGCATAATTTGGCTTCTGTGGCTCTGGATCCCAATCTGCACTGACAGGATCCCAACGTTTGCTCCCTGGCTACCCTACACTCACAGCCCAAACCACCGCATTCTCAATGGGGGTCTTCGAGGGAAGAGGGCCTAGGTGGCAAGCGGCCCACTCCGGCCCCACCACGGCACTCTGGCCGAACCTGCGGGCCCCAACCCCGACTCATTCTCCTCTGCTTGATCTCTCTCCAAGTCCACTTTCTGCTGCCAAAACCCCACTATTTATACCCTAGGGGATGAGTCCCCATACAAGCAACAGGCAAGCCCACATCCCAGACTTACCGGCACCAGAACCTCCACTGCTTAGCCACACAATTTAACTAGTGTGCTCTCAGAGGGTGCTTACACTTTCCCCCGACATAAAACACTCACCTCCTGGTGAATGCCTACCAGGCTGCACCGCCATCCCCCTGCCAGGAATAGGAAAATAATGCACAGATCCCCCATTAATAGGTATAACCATAACATCTGCAATACAGCTTAAACTAGATTGTTTTGTTTTCTTTTTAAGCCACCAAACAACGCATTACCCTACTTCGCTAAAATTTAACAGTGTTAAACATTTTACTCATTCAGAAACTGCCATCCAACCAGTCATACCCAGACTTACATCTATTTCCACCCCAACTCACACAGCCAACAGTCAAACCTCAGGCACACCAGTCACGTCTTCCTCCTTACATATTAAACTTGAAGGGGGTGTTGAGGGGCATATTCCAATTCAGCCACTTCCTGTCCCACATTTCTAATTCCTAAGCAATCCTAAGCAATAAACATTGTTGTCCCTCCCTTTTTTATCAAAACACAGAACATTAATTTTGATCAAAGTCAGTACAGTGTCATTCATTTAGGTGACAGAGGAGTCCACCCCTAAACATTTTAAAACATAACAATAGTAACCATAATGGGTTGATTTCACCCAGCCTCCAGCATTGTAGATCCAAATTTTGTCAGTCCTGTTGTTTCCTGATGCACAAGCTGCAGGGGCCAGGTTACTCCAGACAGTTGCTGTAAAGCAGTCTCTTTATGTCCTTCTTCATCCCCCAAGAAAGGACAATACTAATTTAAAGCATCAGAGGCAAAATACAATTTGGGTTGTGGCTTAGTACATTCCTCCTCAACGGCGTCCTCACAAATGATATAGTACTTTGCTCTCTGTCCCTCAGCATCTTGGACCATCCCAAAGGTTTTGAACAGAGTTACTCCAGTCCATACCATGGATAGCTATATCTACCATGCCCTCTTAATGGCCTGCTCCTCATGTCCACCCACATCCAGAGCACTCCCATGGTTTTTCAGTTTGATTGTATCCAGGGTGCCCTCGAGCACCCAGTCCTCGCGCTTTTCTTCAGTAACATCCCAGATTTGCTTACACACATATGGGTAATGCTCTCCAGGATACTCCTTCTTAAGCCTCAGGTGAACCCATTGCTCAGCCTGCGACCACTCCAGACCATCTGCTGCGAGCCATCTAGTGCCATGCTGCAGCCTAGTTTGTTCTGCAAGGATGGCGCAAGCCCTTTTTGGTGCACGCTGCCTGCATTTGACACAGGCTGCTTTTGAGAATTGCTCAGGGTGCATCTTTTGGTGCAAGCTGCACCTTGTGCCATTCCTAGCGGAGCAAGCCCCTTACACCATTCGGGGGGCTTTGAGAATCAGGCCCATGGTGTTTATACTGAACTTGGGAATTTGTCTTATGTTACATTTGCCTGCATCCAAATGTTGTATTAAAGAAGAACTGTGCTGAATCTATAATTAGAAATATCACTTTCTCTCAGTGCAGTTTAACCCCTGCAAGGTATACATATTTTTAAATCAAGGATGGAAATGAGAAAGGAAAAGTGTGGCCTACTGGGATTCGAACCTCAGATCTCTGGTATGCCGTTCCAGCGCTCTAACCATTAAGCTACAGGCTCACTGATCAAAGCGTCTGAGGAATTTCCTTACAGCCACACACACATTCCTTTCTCTAGTGTTGCGCAATTATGCAACTAGGAACCAATGTTAGAAATATCACTTTCTCTCAGTGCAGTTTAACCCCTGCAAGGTATACATATTTTTAAATCAAGGATGGAAATGAGAAAGGAAAAGTGTGGCCTACTGGGATTCGAACCTCAGATCTCTGGTATGAATCTATAAGTCATTTATCCCAGTAGAAGCTGTTTTTTAACTACTGATTCAAATTGTTACTGCGGTGACTATACAGGCTTTTTAGTTCTCCTAGAGGATGTTTCTGATTTACATGCTACAGGTAAGAACCATTTTGGAACTATATGATGTAGTTTATGTCCCTGTTTTGCTCTTCTATTGTTATCACAATGCATGTGCTATACTACAGAACTGTGGTTGTTTGAGACATAAACTACATCACACAGTTCTTAAATGGAACTTACCATGAGACTGTAAAGCAGAAACACCCACTGAGGTTATTAAAAGAAGGAGGAAGTACAACACTATGGTTAGGGCACTGACCTGCAAACCTGGAGACCTGGGTTTGAGTCCCACAGCCGCCACTTGCATACTGTGAGACCTAAACAAGTCACTTAACTTCCTTGTGTTCCCAGACCACACCTGGGAACAAGCTTTGGCTTAGTGTCCTTTTCCTGATTAAACAATTTTCCCTTTCCCTAAAAGGCCCGTGTAGATTGAACAATAACAGAATTTGAACCAGTACTTACAAAACGGCTTCTACTGGGAAAATGACTTACAAGTTCAACACTGTTCTCCTTTGAAGTCAGGTTTAACCACAGACAAGCAGATATGAACCTATCTGTTTAACAACAATTGTGTAAGCCACCAGATTACCCAGCAGTAGTGTGGCACACTTCCATTTCAGGAACCTGGGTCTGGCAGTGGACTCAGGGTGACAGAAACAGTACAGCTCAGTGTGGGAGGTGGCGGGGGCTCAGTAATATAGTGACTCTTTGTGGTGGGCCAAGGAGCCTGTCCCCTCACAAAGGGGTGGTGCATGCATCCAGAGAGTGCTAGAGTATGTTGGCCAAGGTCAACACTAGACTGGCCTACTTCATGGAAACTGGGAAAAACCCCAGCTGCTGTCAGAATAATGGATAATGTTTCCTTGGCCTGAATGGGGTATATCCCCGACATCAAGTATATCCTTGAAGACAGACAGCTGGCCAGAGATGAAAACATATAAAAAACCCAACAACAGTTTTGCAGGGCTTTATCCACTGTTAGAATGGGACATACAGTATTGAGATAATTGAACAGAAAATCTGCCATACAGTGATGCAATGCCAAAAAATCCTTACGTTTGTGCTGTAGGTCATTTACCATTTTAAATCAGTTTCACAGCAGAACAAGTAGATATAGCAAGGTATAGGGACACTTTAGCCTGCCTGATCAAATTCTGCTCACAGAAGTCTTTCAAATGGGGGAGGGCGCTGTGGCCAATTATCAGAAAAAACTTCCACTGGCAGTCCATACGCAGTAAGTAACTTTTGTAAAATCTCTACTGTCTTGTTTTTTTCAGTTGTCATGCTTGATCTCAGTATCACTTGCAACCGTCTTGAGTGCGCATCAAGTAAGCGTTAATCCACGACGAAGGTGGCATCTAATGGGGAGTTAATGCATGGTTGGGGCCAGTGTGTGCCTACAATGACCAACCATGCATCAACTCCCCATTAGATGCCACCTTCAGAGTGGAATAATATGCTTGTAACATGGCTTGTAGGATTATGAGGTTATTGTCCATGTTATTCTCATACTGTGCATACACTAATACAAATACATTTTGCTCTCTTTGATTTCTGTGTTGCACTTTTGGAACATTTACCAGGGTACCATTTATATGGTAATGTCAAAACAATATTTCACATATGTGTCAAGAAACTATCAAACTTGCTTGTGACTATTTTGAAGATCCGCATGGCTATTATTTTAGTATGTCCCTTTGGAGGCCTATCATGCCCTCATTTCTGCATTTCGCTATTTGCCCGTCGATATGTTTTGAATATTTTCTAACCTTCTGTGCATCTCTCCAACATTGGTCCGATGTCACTCCCTGTGCTCTTTGCCACTTGCGTTTCTTATGCATTCTACTTGCATTCCTGACTTCATTCCCAGTCTTGCACCTCTCCGACTTACATTTTCCCCACCATTACTTCACGGTCACTCTCACTCCTGCTGCTAAACATTGCTAATCCTGCGGAGCTCGCATTTCTAGTTGCGCTGCCTATAGGACTGCATTTCCCTAGTACACTAGCTTACTGGTTGCTCCTGTCTCCTCGTCGGCCTGTATGCTCATTTCCCGTCTACATTCATCCTCAATTCTGGTGAGACATACCCTTCCCTGCTTCACCTCTTCTTTTGCTATACTGCTGCTTTCTCACCTGTGGCTACTTTTACAATTACACAAGCAACATGGCATTATCGTGCCATAATGCCACGTTGCTCTTGTAGCACCTGACACTTTTAAACCTATTACTTTTGTTCCCTAGAGTCGTAATATTTTTGCCATGTTACAACTAGTACTAAGAACACTTGCTTTGCTTTTCTGTAGTATCTACAGTGCAGTCAGCTGGGATGCAACACTCTTTATTAAGCATGTCAAAGTTTCCTGCAAGACAAACTGGAGTACTTGCCATTGGGTGACATTGTTTACACCAGCAGTGTTCTGTAGCATGTCACACTGGCAGAAATTGTAATATGAGAACTGCATCCTGGCTGACTCGACCTTTTTACTCTGCCACAGTCTGACAGCTAACTTCCATAGCTGACAAGGTGCTGTAGTTGGCACAGCTGTTATTCTGCAAATTTCATGTTAGCTGGCCAGTGTTTCATTCATGTCCTGGCCAGCAAACATACAGTAACTACAGGCAAATGCTTTCATTTTTGCTATGCCACAGCCATTTTCATGCAGCCCACCCAGTAGCTAATTTGTAACAATTTGTGAAATTATTGTACTAAAACCCCACACTATACAATCATTATTATGTCCATTGTGCATGCATGCACAGTGAAAATTTTTTTACAAGAGTGGCTTTTGAGGAGTATGACACTGATAGTCCAATGCAGAGTGGTCTGCAAGGGTCTCATCAGTGTCAAAGCAATCATCAGCCAGGCTGATCGTGACACTGTTCTGGCTTGCTGAGCAGGAACTTTGTGTAGTTTAAAGGAGAGAGATGACACAATCATAGGTCAGTTCTTTCCTCTGATCTACATAACACCACTCAGCAAGCACAGCTGATGTGTCATGATCAGCTTGTTGAAAACTGTCCCTCATTAGTTGATGTACACTCTGCAAAAAACTGTTCATCGATGTCTGTTGCTGCTGCTGCCCTTACTGTTCCCCCACCTGTCCCTCCCACTCAGCACTAGTGGTGGGTGAAGTCCCTAAACTTCGCGCATAATGCAGAATTCACCTATTACTCCGTAGTGCGAAATGTATAACTTCACCTTTGTGTTTTAACATGAAGTTCCATTGGTTATTATGAACTTCGCGTTAACTTCACCTTTTATATTGCTTCACCTTTAATTTTAAAGTGAGGTTCCATTGATTTGAATGGACTTTGCATTAACTTCGCCTTGTTATTGCTCTTTAAGGTGAATTTTGCAGTGATTCATGGGATGGCAGGTCACATGGGCTCTACATTGTCTTGCACAGCCCCAGTTCTTCATAATGTGTGTAGTGGAAAGCTGGAGAAAGTTTGATCTCAGAGCTCTGAGATTCAAACCCTATAAACACCTTTAAAAACACATTTTTGCCATAAAACTTTGTGTCAAAATTTAGTGCATCAATTGCAGGAAACCCTCTTGTGTTTATATCATCAAGCGTTTATTGATTTTGTGTGCATATTGAATATTAATTTAGTACATTCAGTCTCTGTACTGACAAACACTGTAGAAGTGCTTTGGGAAGGGGCGTATCTGTGGTAAAGGGAGATTCACAGTGAGAAAGACAGTCTTTCTAGCTGTTGTTGGGTAGCTAGTGTGTTAGTATTTGTGTGTTCATGTACACACAGAAATACTTGTGGTAATTTCTGATAATGTTCTGCTGTTTACTGTGGTGCAGTGCATTTTTTCAGTCGTTTTAAAAGATTTGGTTATAGTGCACTGAACTTTTACATTTTCTGTGCATTATCTGTAGTGTGTGTGTGTGTGTGTGTGTGTGTGTGCATGCCTTCAAGTCTGACACATTTTAATGTGCCACACCGTAATCACAGCACTCTGAATCTCTTATCCTTCTGTGGTAAATTTTACTTCTTCATTTTATCTACTTAGTGGACTGGTACTGCAGCTGTCCCCTCCCCCCCCTGCAAAAGGTATTATTTTTTCAGTTTCGGATTTGTGTGACCACTGGTTAAGGTGTTATTGTGCCAGTGTGGCTGCATCTCTTGAGTGCACAATCTTTATCTGTCTGTGTGTCTGCATCTGTTTAGGGCCCTATCTTCATCTCTAAGCCACAGTTGTTTTTTGGCTTCCCATCCACCCCAAAGTTCAGAAATTTAAATTTGTTGTTAATTTTGTGTGTAATCCAAAAAATGCCTACAAACAGACATGCATGCAAATATGTTTCTGTCCATGGCACTGCTGCCAGTGGCAAGAGTGGCCATGGGCATGGTAGTACACAGCATAAGGGCATAGTTGATTGCAGTAAAGGGATTTCTCAAGACTATGTTTTTCACAGCACAATCAGTTGCTTTAAGGATGGTTGGAGATGCTGTTGTCTCTGTCTCCACTGCTGGTGGTAGTGAAGTTGCTGATGGCATGATTATTGGCCCAGGTTCAACCCATGACAAATTACAGGTTGCCAAAATATTGTGAAGTCTAAAGACATGAGTCAGAGTGTAGTTGATATCACACTTCCTGTCCCCGTCCCCACAATAGTTGAACACGATTCTAATCCTGACAATGGCTCACAGTCACAATCTCATGTCTCCATTGCTGTTGAGGTTATTCCTGGGCCAGCCAACGATTCAAATGTTGAAGAAAAAACAGTTTAACAGCAGCCATTTTAGTGGGCACAATTATGCAGAGTTGTGGCTGTTTGTGTATGCCTTAATCAGTGTGTCCTGGAATATGTGTTACTTTTTTGCACATTTTCTCATGTGATTATTCTTCATCTGGGGTTGGGCCTTTTCATGACAGTTTAACAGCAGCCATTTTAGTCGTCACACTTATGAAGAGTTGTGGCTGTTGGTACATGCTTTAATCAGTGTGTCCTGAAATAAGTGTGACTTTTCAGCACATTTTCTCAAGTGATTATTCTTCATCTGGGGTTGGCACACCAATACTGCATGCTGAATGATGTAGCAAGATAGCAGTATAAGCATGCTACATTCACATATCATAGTAATTTTTTTTGGGGGGGGGCATTGTACAGTAATTGTGTTGGGTGATGGTAGAGTATTTTGATTGTGGTTGTTGTGGGTATGTTAAGAAAACAGAACACAGTCAACAGTAACCAAAAACTTACATTGCATGACAACTACCGCAGCAGTACAATAATCGGTTGAATATTTTTATCTGTAGTTTTCTATACAATTTTCGATTGGCAGTAAATATCTACTGACTTGTCTATATGATACCCTTATTTCCACAAATTACAACTGCTGGACTACATTATTTCACATATGACATAATAAACAGCGCTCCTTTTAATCTTGCTTGCGGCAGGTTTTCATCAGTATTCACACCAGTTTTTGTACATCTGTCATGTCAGAGCCATTCTGTTGGGACTACAACGAAGTACCATGCAATCCAGTAGGACATGGTACACCACTATTACATTACGAAGCAGTAGGAGTTCAAAAACAGCTGGGTAAACTGATTAAAACTACAGTTCAGAACAAGATTAAAAGGAGCACTACTGTTATTTCATATCTGAAAAAAGGGAGTAAACATGCTACAAGGAAACCTCGACAGAAAATGAGTGTGTCAGGGCATTAATGCATGTCCTGGATGTGACATGAGGCACAAAGGCTTGCCAGAGTGACTTACACCAGCTGGGAAGTGCATTAATGCCCTGATACACCCTTGGGTTGGAGTGGGTCATATTGCACTTATAAAACAGGATGTCTAACTGTAAAAACCAAAAAATAAAAACCTTTCTACAATAAGCATGTCAACTGTTGGTCTAGCAGGGCATTAATGAATGACCAGGTGACACTTCTTGCTAAATGGCAAGTCATAACATTTGAACTTTCATTAATGACCTTTTTATAATGCAGAAGTGCATTAATTGTGGAAGTAATGGTATCTTATAAACAAGTCAGTAAATAAGGGACAATTGAAAATAGAATAAAACCATGTAAGTTAAATTTTTTCAAGAGCAGGTGTGCATTGTCTGGTGGTTATTATTACCCAGCACCACTCAAACATATATGATAACTGACATGATCCAGTGTTGAGGGGTATTAATAATACCATGTGGTCCAGTCCAGTAACAAAGTTAGAGCACCCCAAATATGTATGTACCCACAGAAAACACAACCATGTCCGAAACCTTCTGACACAACCCCCAGGCAGGCACATCCATGTTAATTTGGGGACGTCAGTAAATGAACTGAGAGTATGCACTCCACTAACATGTATGGGCATGATTTTTCTAGAGCGTCTCATACTACTTAGTGTTGCTATTTACAGAAATCAAAGCGACTGCAGGAATGGAGTAACAGACACTCCTACTATAGCAGTTGCTTTCAGTTTTCTAAACTGCAGTTATAAATAGCATGAACAGCTAAAGAAAGGTCACGCCCATACAGGTCAATGGAGTGCATAGTCATCATTAATTTTCTAATGTCACAAAATTAACATGGAGGTGCCTGCTTGCATGGTGGCGTATCAGCAGGTTCAGGAAATGCCTCTGTTTTTCCGTTGGTACACATTCAGGGTGCTATAACTGGAAGAACATAAAGGAACTCACCAGGAATCCACCCAAAACCCCCCCATCAATACTCAACATCAACGGAACCACAACCCTCAACCCAAAAACCATTGCGGATACCTTTAACAAAGCCTTTACCGACCTCAGCACTGTCCTACCCCGGACTACTTCAAAGATGGTGAAGCCCCTCTGTCCGCAATGAACACTACTCCCACCAGCTCCCCCCGCTTCTACTTCAAAGCAGTCAAGGCTCACCAAGTACGCAAATATGTTACCAAAACCCTTGGTAAATCAAAATTCAGTAATGACTCCCTCGATCTCAAAATCCTGTCTCTCACACTTGATGAAGTGCTTAGTCCTCTACCAGAATTTTCAACCTCTCCCTCAGCCTTAGCCAGTTCACGGACAGATGAAAATCTGCCACTGTCACCCCAATCCATAAAAGTGGTGACAAAACTGCCTACGATAACTACAGACCTATCTCCCTACTACCCCCAATCTCCAAGGCACTAGAACGCATCATCTCGGACCAGCTCACAGAATACCTGGATACGTACAACATCCTGTGCAAGCAACAACACGGGTTCCACAAAGGTCACAGCACTTCCACAGCCCTACTTGAATTCACTGGCGCAATCGACAATGCACTTGACTCCGGTGAACTACTAGGCTCAATCTACATTGACTTAACTAAAGCTTTTGACACCGTCAATCACCGCCTCCTGCTTGTCCAGCTTCAGAACACTGGGCTGTCAATCAGCTCCACTGGCTGGTTTAAGAGTTACCTTGAAGAACAGTCCCAAACAGTAAGAATCACTGATAAACTCTCTGACCCTAGACCGGTCCACTCGGGAGTCCCCCAGGGCTCCATTCTGGGACCCCTCCTCTTCAGCCTATTCTTAAACTCACTACCAGACAGTTGCCCAGAACAAATAATTCTCTACACCGACGATGCTGTGATCCTCACCTCGGATCCTGATCCAATCCAATTACAAAATAAACTTCAGCAGGCCTTCTCCTCCATCGAATCCTAGTTCCTAAATCATAAACTGCTTCTCAATCAGAAAAAAAAGCAAGTCTGTGGTCTTCTGCAGCACCCACAACAAAAACAAACAACTCCACCTCTCCATTGCAACCGAACAAGGAGCCATCCTAGAGAAAACACAATCGTTCAAGTACCTCGGCATCACCCTTGATCCCGACCTCTCATACGCTGTCCATATCAGCAATGCTGCAAAATCTGCCAATGTGAGGTTAGCATATTATTCCAGCACAGGAAACACCTAACCCCAGAAGCACTGTCAGTGGCCGTCCAAAGCTCCATCGTCAGCATCATAGACTATGGTTTTATCATATATGGGTCTGCAACTACCACTGCTCTCAAACGTATCGCAACCTCCATGAACAAGGCCTGTTGTCTCATCACTGGTTCACATCGCTGTACCCACACATGTGACCTTTATTCCCAATCTGGATGGCTTCAACTGGACAAACGCATAAAATACCAAACCTGCATCACGGCCAAGAAAATTATAATGGGGCTTGCCCCACCTGGTGTCTGTGCCCTCCTTAAGCCTAGGCATAGGAACGTCACTACAAGGAGATCCAATTCCCATCTACCACATATGCCACAATGTCACACAACCCAAGGACAAAGATCATTCACCTATTGGGCATCCAACTGGCTCAGCTCTCTTGGCAGTGACATAGCGGCCGCTCCAACACTTGGCCTCTTCAAGTCCAAGCTGTGCCTCTCACTGCTTGTATCCTGCAATTGCTCATCTTAACATTTCCACCATTCCAGCTGCACATGCCCCAGCACCCAGCACTTACAATCAGTCTTTTCACCCCTAGCACTTTACCTGTCATATTCCCTTGACAAGGCCTCCTGGCTGCACTGTCTCCCACCCTCGCCCACCTCCCCCCGTATCTCCACTACTGCCCCAGCCCCAATGACCTCCTGTACTCCCCCTTACCCCCTGCACATCCTTCTCCCCCTTGACCTCCTACCCTCACTTTCCCCCCACCCACCCACACTCCTTCTCTTGTCTTGCTCATAGCTCAAGTCTGTGTACTGGTTATTACATGTCTGTAAGTCAATGCCTATATGTTTATAACTAAAAATGATGACTGTTGCATATGCTGACGTGGAAGCTTTGTAAAAGAGCCTCGGCTCAAAGGTATTGTAATCCTAGATTGAAATAAATAAAAATAAATAAATAAAAATAACTGTTTGACTGGAAGAGGAAGACCAGTCAGCACAGCTCTCAGTCACTGTCCACAGCTTAAGGATCCACAATCTTTGCAGTAGGATAAATTCCACATAACATTATTTACCACCTCAGCATTGACACAGTGTTGGTACTGCGCAACAATGTTTGGATTGCTATGTGGGGAGGGGCACCTCTACCTGTGTGCTGGTAAAATAAACTTTTGGGAAATTTATTCTACTGCAATTGCTGTGGATTGTTAAGCTGTGGATAGGGGACTGAGAGCCATTCTGACTGTTCATATTTAAATAGTCGGGACCACATGGTATATTATTAATACCATCAACACTGGACAAAGTCATCTATCATATATGTTGGCAGAGGGCTGGGTACCTGACAGTGTGCACCTGGGGCTGGATTCACAAAGCTTTTAGAAGGTGTAAAACCTTCTATAAGTCCCCAAAACTGCTTCAGCTATGGAAAAAAAGGGGAGATTGCTCTACGTGCTATTCACAAAAACCTCCACAGCTGCGGAAAAAAACACTACAGACTGTGGAAAAAAGTGCAGCTGTGGAAGTCCCTGAGGGAAAAAAGGTGTGAGATAAGTAAGGCACAGACCCTGAAAGGCTATTCTCAACCAGTTTTTTTTCTGCAGTTGCAGAAAAAATGTTACACACAGTGGAATGAGGTGAAACTCTCCCTCAGCCAACTGCAGTAGTGCCCCAATAATTGGAATTAATTAAGGTGGAGGTGAGGCACAAGTAATAGCATCCCAGATAGCGTAGCAGTGGCTGTTGGTACAGCAACAGATGCACACATTGCCATGATATGGCAACAGGCAACAACCACCAGACCCAGTGCAGCCCATGATGGAGCCCCACAGGCAGTAGAGCTGGGCCAGCCTGCAGTGAGTGCTACCCCTGCAGGCCACAGAAACACCCCAGGGGGGGACAACCAGCAGTGACAGTCGGCCACTGTGGTATCATGGTATCACTGGTACCTGTGGTGCTGCAGTGGTCCCAGTTGAGGGACTGGTTGCAGGTCTCTTTGTGTGCGCTGTTAACTTCATATTATGGCAGCAATGTTAAAGTCTGCTGTTTCAGCTCCATGGATTTACTATTGTTGTGCCTCCTCAGTCATTTCCACAGCTGCGGATCCATAGCTGCGGATTTGCAGCACTTGCGGGATTCAAGCAGCTGCTGGAATTCTGCAGCTGCGGGACTTTTTGTGGATTTCCCTCAGCTGCTGATTTTCTTTAAGAATATCACTCAGCTGCATTTCCGCAGTGCTGCAAGCCATTTTTCCGCAGCTGTGGGATTTTTGCTGTTATTTGAGAATCCTGCCCTTGCTCTCAACAGATTATTGCACTGCTGCTTTAACACAAACAACATGATAGGAAGATAACGTTACTGGCAAAAAAAAAATCCTGCTTGTAAACAGAGATTATTAACTAGGAATATAAGTTAGGGAAGAACAGCATTTTTTAGGTTACTTTCTTTAAACTGGTTTTAGGGGGTGCTTTTAAAATATGTTTTGGGGAAACAAGGTTATGACTGAGAAAGAAAGACAGAACACAAAATGAAAATTATACACCAAACAAAAATTCTAAGGTTCTAAGTTATGGTGAGACAGCAGCAGTTGGAGCATGGACATAATCTGCATTTGGTGACCCTCCATATGCTCCAACCTCTCCTCAAGGTGCTCCACCCTGTTGGTAAGGTGGTCTACCACACTCCACATAACACCCAAATCAGCCTGTGTGGCAGGTGTTGTTGCAGGGTTTCCAAAGTCATCACATGCAGGTGCAGGTTCTGAAGAAGTCACTTGCTCCCTGGCCCTCTGCACGTCACACCCCATGCAGGTGGAAGCCATGCTGCCAAATGTTGCCCTGCAGGTGCATTCAGAATACATTCTGCAGTCTTGGCCTCCCACTCCACATGGTGGTGGTTTGCAAGGTGCGTGCAGTGCCCACCTGTCTCCAGATGAGTACCCCTGGGCCCACAATGACCACGCACACTGCAGATCTTGCACTTCAGAACACTGGGGTCTCTGGGCAGTGAAGTGAAGAATCCCCAAACAACAGAGCTGCAGGGAGGACTGGGCACAGGTGGGGGGCCCAGGTGTTATGGTTATAGGCTGCTGGTGCACAGTTGGGGGGGAACAACCTGCTGCTGCTGCTGAGACTGCTGCAGCAGCTCCTGCATGACTTTCTGCTGCGGATCCGTAGGGGCCATGGATGGTGGTGGGGGCAGTGGTAGGTGCCACCGGTGGGGGTGCTTGCATACCACCAGTGCCTCCTCTTTTAGGGAACGGAGCACTAGCAGCACTAAAGACAGTGCTGCAATTGATACACATGATGCCACCGCACATACGTGGCTCAACATGCTGTCCTGTATGTGCCCCAGAGGAAACAAACCTACCTGTCTCCATTTTACACACAAAACCAAAAAAATAAACTATTAAAAACAACTACTGAAACAAACAAAAAAAAGAGATAAACTAAGGAATCAGAATGTGGAATATGACCTAAAATCAAAAGGGGCACAACTCAAAACAACAAGTAGGCAGCTAAACTACCAGAAAAATCTCAAAATTCAATTGAAGATTTGAAATATCTCTCTCTTTCTCTATTCCACACCAAAAAGCTCCTTCTCCAAGACTAAGCAAGGTGAAAGTGAAACTATTTTACTGACTTGCCTGATTAACTTCCTGCTTGCAGCATGTGACCTGCAGACTGTGAGTTTGTGACTCATGTGATCTGTGGGCTGTTTCAATTATCACACACTTCGCCTTTGTGTGAAAACAAGGTGAAGTGAACGCGAAGTCAGCAATGCAAGGTCGTTCATTATAATGTTGACTTCACGTAGCTCCAAGCAGATCTGAGTGGGCAACTTTTGCCTGCACTTCGCTAAGGAATTAGAACTTCACTGCATGTCTACTCAGCACCCACCCCCCACCTACATAACACCAACACTGGCTGGGTCCAATCCTAGTGTCACCACCTGAAATAAAGAAACTGTTCCTTGTAGTTTTTAAATATACACTGTAGCAAAAAAATGTCCATTGATGTCTGTTGCTGTCGCCGCCATTACTGTCCCACCAACTGACCCTTCCACATAGCACCCATCATCTCACAACCCCCCCACAAGCATAACACCAACACTGGGGGCGCCCAATCCGCAGTGTTACCCCCTGAAATAAAGAAAACCATCTCTAGTAGTTTTTGTAATACACCCTGTTAAAAAGAAAAATGTCCATCGATGTCTGTGGCTGCTGCTGCGGTTAATGCTCCCCACCCAACCCTCCACTCAGCACCCACCACCGCACATCATCCCAAACATAGCACCAACACCGGGGTGCCCAATCCCCAGTGTTACCACCTGAAATAAAGAGAACCATCCTTAGTAGTCTTTTTTCAATGTACCCTGTAAAAAAGAAAACTGACCATCAATGTCTCCCCACCCAAACCTTCATTAAGCACCCACCACCCCACTCCCCCCCCAATCCCTTACTTACCTACCGGGTCCAGCGTCATAATCCTTTCTGGACTGCAGACACATCATCACACTTCAATGCCAGACAGTGAACTGAGGAAATCAGGTATGCAATTCAATGTATTTCAATGAGGTTTTGAACTTACTGGCATAACTTGGTCATTTTTGAATATTTTTGCCCCACATTTTCTAAATGCCTTTTCTGTGACCCCACCTCTTGCACAACAGCAGTGAAATTAGACAAATCTGTCCTGAAGTGTGATTTCATGGTCACTGTGTGAAATGACCTTTCATGCAGGAGTGGAATATTTCCTCCACCCTTGTTCATGAGGTGGAATCACAAGAAGGTTATGTTGAAAATTTGGGGTAAAAATATAAAAAAAAAAAGTTATGAGCCTACACTGAAATTTACAAATGCAGGCTTATTACTTTGGAAATGTTCAATATTTTGACTCCAAAGATTCAACATAGCCATTTATCCACAGCACATCATGAATGTGACAGCTGTCATGTTTCAAATCCTGACCAAAATGTGTTTCCCACACTTGTGGCACGAAATCACCTTTGGACAGCATTTGAAAATGTTATCTCCCCTTGTTCATGAAGTGGACTCATAAGAAAGTTATTTGAGGTCATAAGAAGGCTATGTTGAACATATGGTGTAGAAATATGAGAAAACAACAAAATTATGAGTCTATGTTGCAGTTTTTCAACACATGCTCATACTGTAACTGTGGTCATTTTCAATGTTTTGACCCCAGCATTTCAACATAGCCATTTTTTCACACCACCTCATGAATGTGATAGCTGTAATTTCTTATATCCTACCCAAAATGTGTTTTAACACTTGTGGCACAAAATGATGTTTCAGCCATTGTTTTATAAATGACACATGTCATGCTCAGAAGGAGTAGTAATAAAAAGATTATGTTGATATTTTGGGGTAAAAATATGAAAAACCAACTAAGTTATGATGAAACAAATTGTTCCAATATTTACTCATAACAATTTTTTGCAGATTTTGGCCCCGTATGTCTTACATATCCCTTGTTTTACCCCAGCTCCTCAACATGGCAGGTATCATTTTTCAAATCCCCTATGAAACTTGTTTCCACAGTCACAAAGCAAAATCATCTTTCAGATGGGATTTAAAAAAAATTCCACCTATCTTGATCATAATGTCAGGTCATAAAAAGACTGTTGGATATTTGTGGTCAAAATGTGGGAGCCCATTTAAAAGTAGATATTGCCTCTTAGCTGCCCTGTCTTGGGTAATTACAGTCTAACAATGTATCCAAGTAGAACACCACTGAAAATGAGACACTACAACTCATCTGCTCTATCCTGGAAAAATACATACAGCAGTAAAAATGTGTACAAGCAAGACCCGGTACAACAGCAATACCAGCAGTGAACATTCAGCATTGACAAATGCTTGTTCATAGTTACGTCACATTTTTGGGCCACAAAAGGTTTTACATCCGCATCCGATATATAATCAAGCCATCCAGTAAATGCATAACGTATAATGTTTTCAACACTTGCACTTTCTCAGTTTCTTGAGCTATGCCAGCTTCAGTATGGGTAACTCATTCAGCGCTAACACTCTGAGAATGAGAGTACACTTTTCACTGTCAGTATCCAGTGGCAGTCTGAGGCTTTGTATTAAATATCATAATGATATGCAGTCAGAATTAGTGACCATCTCTGTAACCTAACTGCTGCCAAAGAAGTAATCCCTGTTTTGGGTCCTAGAATTTTAATTAGGGGTTTGTATTCTGTAATCAATTTTCACCATAAAGATACTGGACAGGATTCACGAAACTCCTGAATGTCCCGCAGTTGTGGGTAAACCTCCTGCACAAGTGGGTTGCCACTTGCGGATCCTCAAATTACCCGCAGCTGCGGGTATTCACAAAGGTGGAGCCTGATTAAGACCGGCTTCATGGATTACGGCAGCATTCGGGCGCTGTTGCCAGGGACAGCACCGCAGCTGCAGGAGGCTGCTACGGACAGTGGGACCCACCATAACACCCTCCACAACTGCTGCAGCTGTGAATCAGGCACTCCACAGCTGTGGCAATTTCGGAGCGCCACTTGGGTTGCGGAGTGGGACTTAGTCCCAGACTGCGTCATGAATCCTGCCCACTGTATTTGTGAAACGTCATTATCCCCAAAATTATTTCTAAGGTCTCTTTTTCAATATGTGCATACTTTCATACTATCTTGGTCAGTGAATGTGATGTATAGTTTATAGATTTTTCATTACCATCTAGCAATTAATGAGAAATTACTGTACCCACACTAACTGTTAATACATCATGGCTGCAATTACAAGCAAAGTTGGCATCAAAATGTGCTAACACAGGGAATGTATAGAGTGGATTTTTAACTAAATTGAAATCTTCTTGACATTCTTTTGACAAAATTAATATCTAATCTTCCTGTAGCAGGTATGACATAAGTTTTATTAGGGTAGCTAAGTTTTGCAGAAATGTCCCACACTAATTTAACAATGCCTGAAATTATCTCTGTATGCCTAAACTTGTTTGCATAGGAGCTTGAATGATAGACTGTTTTTTTTGCCGCAATGGAAAACATACCCTTAGTATCAATACTTTGCCCCAAGTGTGTTACACACTTGTAAAAAATGCATTTTGTTTGTTGACAGGTAACTCTGTTTTCTGCAGTTTCCTAAAAACAACTTCCTTACTATGCAAAAGTGACTAAGATCACCTGTTATTGAAATATCAGAGTAACATATCACACTGGTCAGTCCCTGTAATAACAAGTTAGTCCATTAAAAGGCTGCATGGGCACCAGTTACAGTACCTTAATGCAAGCCATTCTGCATATGGATGGTGATGTCACTTGCTGATAAGCTTGTGTGGCTATTCAAAATTAGTGAAATGGTTACTCTTGTTAGCATAATTAACAAATCCAGCGGCCTGCAGTTGTTATCAGTCACATTTTCCCCCACAATGTGGCTGCTGTGGCAGATCATGGTGCAACGAGGAGCAGCGTAACTGAATGAATAAACAGACCTTTTCTTTCCTTTTGTTTTTTTAAATATCTGCTGTGTCACCTGTGATGTGACCTGCCAGTCAGCCCCATGTCAGAAAACAACACACCATTGGTCTTATCTATAGGATTAAGGTACAGTACCAGTGTACTTCCAGCTAAGGAGTTATTGTGACCATGCAATCCCCACAGAGCCTGACTCCTCCATCTGATATGGGTACACACACAATGGGTGCTGCCCATTTACTATAAGCAACTAGGGAAATTATGCCCTCTTGTTCCAATTTTGTTTTAGTTGCTGATTGACAGCTTCCAGCAATGTGTACGGCATCAACTGAGCCTTATAAAATGTTGCAGCTTCCTTTTCATGTGTATGTACTTAATCTTAAATACCTTTCATTAACCCCATGCTTGCTCTGAAAACTGAATTATATTTTGTACACAGAATTTCTACTTTATCAGTGACACTATGTGCTTTAGACCAATCTTGCTTTAAATTCTGAACCCAGTTCTATCCTATACTTTCAGAACCACTCCCTTGTGGCAAGCAATTCTAAATGTACCATTTATCACTGCAGTTAGCAAAAACACAAATGTTTTCTAACAGTTGCAATATGTGGAAATTGTAAGTTTTTAAAAAAACAACTTACTTGCAATAGCTTCCGTTTTATACATTTTGTATTTGTATAGTTTTTTTCAGAAATAATTGATATGGCTGTACCCTTGTCAGTTTTTATTCTGAATGTTATACCATTAATGTTTACCATCACATATTATGTCTTTATATATTCAATATGCCCTGTATAGTTCTATTTGTTCGCTGCATGATTTTCCTTGGGCCATTCAGTACTGCAAGAAGGCAAATTCCTGTACGTAAATGCAACAAGATTTTTAGTTCTCAGCAGGTAGTAATTCTTCAAATAAGCATCTCATGTGCATGGATCTATGGGAAATTAGTGTGATGAGGGGTTGCTTCTGCCCTCTTCTTTGAATGGAGGCACTATGCTGTAACAGTAGCTGAGTCCCAGCAGTAGCAAGGATGAATGCAAATACTTATTTTTTAATTTATTTAAAGATCAGTGACAGGGAAAGGCACACTGAGCTAAGGCTCATTTCCAGGTGCAGCTCTGGAGAAGGAAACGGGGGGGCAAATACATAACATGGACACAGTACACAGTAAAATGCAATTACATAGCATTAACACAGTTCAAAGTTACAGTAATGTGGAATGGAGTGCATAATTAAGACAAGAGGAAGTACAATAAGAGCAAGTAGGAAAAAACAAGCAATTTAACCACACCTAGGCTGGGGTAGGAGGAAAATGTAAGGGGGCAGTCAGGTAAGGGGGAAACAGGAGCAAGGGGGAGGGAAGTTGTTTCAGCTGGAATCTGAGGGAAACGGAGGAGGTAGTGAATCAGACGGAGGATGGGAATAGGTTCCAGAATGAAGGGAGATGATAGAAAGAGCAGATTTCCCAACAGAGAAGTAGAGATGAGGAATGGTGAAAATGTGAGGGTCCCTGGAGTGAAGGGAGTAGGAGGCAGAGGGAATGGATGAGAGGAGTGAGGAGAGGTGAGAGGGAATGGACCCAAATTAGTATTTGGATATGAATAAGGCACAGTGGTTCTGGTATCAGGAAGGTAGAGGGAGAATGGATAAGGTGGAGCAGCATGAGCAATGGTAGGTACGAGATGGAGAGTTGGTAGCAAAATAACAGAAGGTATTGTAGAGGGTGTCCAGTATGGCCAGGGAGGTAGTGGGAGTGGTGCCATAGACCACGTCTGCATAGTCAAAGACTGAGAGCACCTTTTTGGTGACAAGCTCATGCCATACCTACAGAGACAGACAGTCTTTATTGTGATACAAGGCACCAAGTTTATACACAAATGCAGAAACAATGGTTAAACTTAACAGCTGCACATCAGAAAGGTTTATTTTGGGAAGGGGAACCCACCGGGACTGTCCCCTATCTCTTCTTTTGTCTTGAGCTTAGAGCCTTGGGCAATCACGGTTTGACATAGTCCTGCAATTAAGGGCACTCAGGTGGGTCAGGAAGAACACAAGGTCTCACTCTATGCCGATGATAGCATTTTTTGGGGGGGAAGTAGATATCTCAGTACCTTCATTGTTGACAACACTATCAGAATTCAACACCCTTTCCAGATATAAATTAAATTACACCAAATCTGAGATAATACAACTTAGTGGATCTTGCACATTGGACTACAAGAAAAGTCTCCCATTCTCTTGGACACATAATAATCCTATATCTGGGTGTGCAGGTTACCCCACAGATTTCCAAACTGTTTAAAATCAATTACTTACCGCTGTACAAGACTATGCAAGCAGATAAAGCCAGGCAGAAACATTTACTGCTTTCCTTGCTAGGGCTCATCAGCACTTTTAAAATGAACTTTTTACCTCATTACCTGTGTTTGTTCCAAATGTTGCCAGTCCCAATCCCAGCAGCATATTGGACTTTACTATTAAAAGATATTGCTAAATTCATATGGGGAGGCCAAAGCCCGGGAGTGGGACAACTATACCTCACTAATCCTACAGATAAGGGGGTTTGGCTATGTCAGATCTCAAGGCTGATTATTATTTAGCTGCTCAGGCTGCCTCACTAGTTACGTGGTCAAAACAGAGGACTGATTTGAGGTGGTACTCAATGAAATATGAAAACGGTTTGGGATTTCTACCATTCACATTACTATCAATTCCTGTAACGCTGATGCTACTTAAAAGGATTATTAACCCTTGAATCAAACACTCCACAAATTCTTTTGAAACTACGATGGTGTACACAAACCTCCAATACGACAGGCCTCCTTTCTCTAATCAGCACACCATCCAGTTTTAACCCCCACGTGAAGATAATGGTTACCATTTGTGGGAACAGAACAGCCTCATTCGGTTTACACAGTGCATTCAGGGGGTTAATATAAAAAACTTTCAACATTTATCACAACAGTTTCACCTTGTAAATGAGCTTTTCCTAAATGGTATTTCACCTGGTTAAATAAAGATTGATTGATTGATTGATTTGCATCAGATGGAATTTTTCTGATTCTTCCAGGTTAGACACTTCATCCAATAATTGCCAAGCTTTAACTAGACCACTGACTCCCCTGGAAGAATTCTTTTACTGGGGAGCCACCCTAGCAACAAAATTCTGCAACATCTCAGATACTGTATGTATTCTATCTTTTAGGCATGGCCTACTCCCCCCCCCTTAGAGAAACTCAGAGCTACATGGGAAAGGGAAGGTGGGGAACAAATAACTCCTGCAGCATGGGGGCAGGCATTAGTAGACAGCTGGAAAGTCACTTCTTTATCTTTGTGTACAGAATTCCATTGGAAAGTTCTGGTCCAATTCTTCTGAACACCCACGGTTGCCAAATATTACCAACCAACTGACTCTAATATGTTATGAGTGTGGTTACCTAGGTAAACCTTTTACAGTAGCACTCCCACATTAGCCCACTGGAAAAAAAAAAGTAATTCTTTAAACTCTCAATGTGGTGCTCATATTTTGTTTATTTAGAATTTTCCATTGTATTTCATTGTTTAAACATTGCTGGATATAGGTACACTTTAATATGGCAATCCAAGATTAGTGTTTTTACCATACTTCTATGTATTGGTTCTGCTCTAGTGTCCCATCCATTTCATTTTCTTCTCAGCTCTATTGCCTACTCCTTTTGGGTCCACTTGTTCATGTAGCCTTATATTTTAGTTACCGGCAACTTCCATCGCCAGCCACGTCTTGTGTCCAAGGGTATTCAAGGAATCTACATTCGTTGTAGTGTACCTATATCCAGCAATGTTTAAACAATGAAATACAATAGAAAATTCTTAATAAACAAAATACTAGCACCACATTGAGAGTTTAAAGAATTAATTTTGCTACTGCAAAAGGCTTACCTAGGTAACCACACTCGTAGTTTGACTTTTCCCTAGCTGTCAGCACTGATGGTACCACCAGGCCCAAAAATAAAAGGGGGTTGAGTTTTTCCTTTTGGTCAGCAGTCAGGGATGGTATGCAGCAAATCATGCAGTTGTGATACCTCCTGTGTTTAGTGGTTTAGCCTTAGGCATTTTGCCAACTCCCTTAAAAAATAGAAGTCTCAGAAGATTGTTCTATATACTGTTAACAGCTACTTGGAAGTGTATCACCCATCAGTGGTTGTCAGATGTGAATAAACAAGGTGAACAAAATCTAAGAAATAGAATGTCTTACAGCTAAACTGCAATTTCGGCAAGAAAATTTCGAGAATTTTGGTGCCTTTGAGACCTTTGTATGATAGGGGGCTCCCAACTCTAGGGACACAGATCAGACTATAGGCTCAGCTCTTACCATTCGCATGCATTTCTGCTGCTCAAGTGCTTCATAAATTTGGTATTTCATGTTAGCTATTGGATACATATGTGACCTCATTATTTGTCATCTGACTGAGTTGTTTACACATCCATGTTGGATGAGTTTTAACTGACCTGTTCTGGTTTTTCTTATTTCTGTATCTAATTTTTTTATATACTCTATATAGTGACAGTTATATTGTCTCTTTTGCTGAACTGTGTATAATTGCAATATGGTAATTATATTGTATGTAACAATGGCCTTTGATCAATAAAGAAGAGTTACAAAAAAGGGCACCAGCTTTAGGGTGGAGCTTGGTGTGGATGGTGCCAATGTAGCCTGAGAAGTCAAGTTTACTGTCTAGCCACACACCGAGGTATTTGAATAAATGACCCACTTCAAGAAGTGTGCCATCCAAGGTGGAGAAGATAGGCAGAGTTGTGTGTCTGGCCAGTTTTGGCTGGTGCCAATGGTCTTGGATACATGCTTTTGGAGGTAGAGTTGGAGTCAACTTCAGTAGCAGTAATAATGTTTCTCTTATTTTGGTGGAGTGGCTTGCCACCATGGAGGTTTACAGTGGGGAAAATGTGCTGTGGCCTACATCAATTCTTTCAGGGTGTTCAGTGGTTCTGTTTAACTATATATGCGCTCAGATTTTTTCATATAGTTATCAAATGATTCTGAAAACTGTATTTCACATTTGCACAGTTAAAATGTTACCACAAGTTCATGCTCTTTACTTACATTTTTATGTTTGCTTGCACGCATGTGCAAGAAACATAGTGCCATCATCCGAGTTTTCGGAGGTGTGGCAGCCCTCTCCCAATTCAGTCAGTGTGTTTGCAGGCATGGCTGCAGTTCTCCAATGCCTGCTGGAGCTGTCTATGACAGCAGTCCAAAATGCAGTGGAGTACAGTTGAAAGGGGGAGCTACGCTTCAGTGAGCAGCGATAAGATATCGCCTGCTCATGTCGCTCCCCTACACCTCCCATGCAGCATGCTCACCCCATGCACACACTGTATAGCCGGCGGGGTGCCCAATCTCCCATCGGGTGTGCTCGCTCCCCCCAACAGAGTTCTAAGCCCACGCTGGGTGCTCACCCCAGCGTGGCTACACATGGCAGCCGACGTGGGTGCCCAATCCCCCTGGCCCACCTATCTCCCTGAGTACAGAGTGCCACACTGGGACCCCACCCCATCATGGCAACAGATGCTGTCGCTGACAGAGGTGCCCAATCCCCGTCCAGCTTCACGCCCCAAACAGCTGTCCTTGTGCCATGCTTGGAGACCACCCCAGCGTGGCAACATATGCTGTCACAGACGAGGTGCCCAATCCCGTCGGCTCCACCATCCTTGTGCCATGCTGGGAGCCCACCCCAGCGTGGAAAATGTTCCGCGTCATCTCCTCCGTTGTTTAAAAAAACAAACCCTTAAATAGAAAAGCGGTCCCTCATTGACTCTGCCCCACCAGCCCACCCACTCTGCACCCTGCCTCCCCCACACACCCCACCCCTGCCTCCGGACTCGGGCGCGATGATCTTCGGTGGACCGAGAACATGTCTACACTCTTCAAAGCCAACCACGAACTGAGGAAATGCCGGTAAGCTGTATAATGGGATAGATAGGGTTTTTTCAATTTTGCTGCATATCTCAGGTATTTTTTGGAATTTTTACACCAAATTTTTTACATGGGGTTTTTGGGACCCCTTCTCATGAATGCTCTCACTGTCATAGCGTTAATCAGGCCCAAAGGGTGATTTCGCAGTCACTGCACGAAATCACCTTTCCAGACCAAGTAATAAAATGACACTGCCACTGTTCATAAGGTGGGCTCTCAAAAAGCCTATGTTGAAAATTTGGTGGGAAAAATTCCTAAAAATGACTGTTTTACGAGAGTGCATTGCACGGTTCCTACACACACTCATAAGTTCATGAATTTTCAATATTTTCACTCCAGATTTTCAACATTGCCATTTTACCATACCTCCTTATGAGCAGTATAGCTGTCATTTTTCACATCTTGCCCAAAATGTGTTTCCGCCCATGTAGCACACAATGGCGCAGTTGGTGTGCGAAATCAATGTATGAGACACATTTAGAAAATCACAGTGACACTGTTAATGAGCAGGAGGTCTTAAAATGGATATGTTGAAAATTTGGTAAATTCCTAAAATGACTGTTTCTGGCGTCGTTGTGCAGTTCTGCGCTACGTAAGTTTCAATTTCCAATATTTTCAGTCCAGATTTTCAACATTGCCATTTTATTACACTTCCTTATGAGTAGTACAGCTGCCATTTGCCACATCTTGCCCAAAATGTGTTTCCGTCCATGTAGCGCACAATGGCGCAGTCGGTGTGTGAAATCAATGTATAGGACAAAGTAAGAAAATTACAGTGACACTGTTCATGAGTAGAGGTCTTAAAATGGCTATGTTGAAAATTTGGTGAAAAAATTCCTAAAAATGACTGTTTACCGAGCGTGCGTTGCGCAGTTCCTACGCACACTCGTAAGTTTGCGAATTTTCAATATTTTCAATCCAGATTTTCAACATTGCCATTTTATTGCACTTCCTTATGAACAGTACAGCTGCCATTTTTCACATGTCGCCCAAAATGTGCTTCCGCACATGTAGTGCACAATGGTGCAGTCGGTGTGCGAAAGCAATGTTTGGGACAGATTAAGAAAATCACAGTTACACTGTTCATGAACAGAGGTCTTAAAATGGCTATGTTGAAAATTTGGTGACAAAAGTCCCTAAAATGACTGTGTTACGAGTGAGCATTGCGCGGTTTCCACGCACCCTCGTAAGTTCATGACTTTGTAATATTTTCAGTCCAGATTTTCACCAGTGGCATTTTCCGCACTTCCTTATGAACAGTACGCTGTCATTTTTCACAACATGGCCGAAATGTGTTTTCCACTTTCAAGCGAGATGCGTGGTCGCTGTGGAAATCACTGTTCGGGACAGATGAAGAAAATCACAGTGACACTGTTCACGATCGGAGGTCCCAAAATGCCTGTGTTGACAATCTGCTGTAAAAATTCCCCAAACTAATTACATTACGGGCATGTGTTGCACAGTTTCTATGCACGCTCGTGACTTCACCAGTTTTTTTAATTATTTTTACTGCAGATTTGCAACATTGCCATTTTTTACACCTCCCCATGAACAGTACAGCTGTCATTTGTCACATCCTGTTCAGAATGTGTTTTTTCACCTGTGGTGCTCAATGCCGTAGTTGCTGTGCATAAGCAGCTTTCGGCTAACAAACTGATATTGCCACTGTTCATGAGGTGGGGGTCACAAAAAAAACATGTTGAAAATTTGGATTGAAAATGCCAACGAATGCCTGAGGTGTTAGGGTTTCCAACCATAATGCCCCACCCTGTAGAGAATGGCAGGCATCAGGGGTGTGACTTGGGATTCTTGCCTGTAATGCTCATACCATTCCACACCATGCAGCCAGTGAGAGGCATCGAGGTATGCCTTGGACTCTTCAGTCCCAAAGTTCACCCCATTCTCCAATACCGCATCCATCTCACCATATTTTCTGATGGAATGGGGTGCGCATAAGGGCCAAAGACCCCAAGGCACACTGTGACATTTGTCAGTGTCTGCAGGGTAGGGTGTGGTGAAATGGCGTGGTCGTTGTGCCTGATGACCCAAAGGCACATCCCAATGCCTGTCACTCTGCAGGGTGGTGGTGGGGTTGGCTTCAGTTCAATACTTCACTGCCATTCCTATTATGCAGCTCTGTAACTTCTACACTACCACTGCCAATGCCAGCAAACAAACATTCGGCATTGACAAATGCTTGTTTATAGTACTTCTTTAGTGGCTGCCCATACAGAATGTATTTTATACTTTGCCAAGTTGACATAAGCAGCATCTCACGCACCTTTAGGTATTGTGTGTTGAATATTCAGCCAAAATATTTACGATTGCTTTTTATAGTTGATTCACACTTACTGTGACCACATGATAATACTACTCAAAAATCACTTCTACTTATTATACTGGCCTTTTTTGTAGAAAAAGAAGAACAATGAGCATTTATACACTGTTTTTCATCAGGTGCTTTACAAGCAATGAGAGACTGGTACCAGAGTTATAGAAATATATAGAAAAAGCCATATCACGCACCAACACCTACACAGACATGGACAATTGCATGAACCAGTTTTATGAGAAGGAGAATATTGGCCAGGCCACATCTTGGAAATAATACCTTACATTCTCTTACTTTCACCTGGATGGCCACCAGGGCAGCACCAGAGATGGGCAGAAGGAACCTCGTTTTATTGTCTCATTTGAAGGACTACACACTTGGACTGTAAAGCATCCCCCCAGTATTGCACTCAGGTGCCAGCATTTATGGTATGATCCCAATACCAGTGTGGGACTAGAGCCTACAACCTTCTGGCCCAGAGGTGGATGTGCCACCAACTGAGTCACTGTGACAACTGTTGTATATCATAACGGTCCAAAGCTGTATTTTGCTAGCACAAGTTTTTTTTTTTTTTTTACTTTTGGTTTAAATGTTGTGTTATGTACTTTCTTGAGGATCACTATCCTAAAAAGATTAAAGAATAAAGACTTTTTTAATTGCATTGGACCTTTTGTGCTTCATACATTTGCAGACTAGACAGACAGACATACAGACAGACAGACAGACAGACAGACAGACAGACAGATAGATAGATAGATAGATAGATAGATAGATAGATAGATAGATAGATAGATACTGGTAACCAGTGTAAAGTTATTGTTGCATGTTTTCATTTTTTTTCTTACCTAGAATGGAAATAACTGTTTGCCTTGTGTTATCTTGGACTTTACCATGCTGGGTTACAATATTTGTAGAATTAGTGTATCATTTTCTGTTTTGCTTGCTACCAAAATGCCTACAGCTCAGCTTTAGCTCCTGGTTTTTACATTGCTAGTGAGGATTTAAACTGCCTCTTGGAAAAGTTTGACCAGGATTTTCAAAGAGTCATACCCAGCACTTGCATCTGTATTTCAGCTGTGTGCCACGTCTATACAAATACATCAGGATATGTGTGTCCAACTCTTGTAATCCTTATGCACCTGCAACAATTCCTGCTGTTTATGATGCTTTTGGCTACAACTGTGGTACTTGTGTCAGTTTTCTAGATGCAAATGTCACTTCCATCTGAAAAGGTAGGCACATTTTTTGTGGTCTAGTGTTTTATTTATTTATTTAAAAGTTTAACCAGGAAAGCCATACTGAGCAGAGAACAACTCATTTCCAGTTGCATCCTGGGAGAAAGGAAGAAGGAGATAGCTAAACAATAAATTGATGAAAATCAATCAATCAATCAATCAGTCACTTTATTTAACCAGGCATAAACACCATTGAGCAAGCTCATTTTCAAGAAGAAGTCAATTACTGTAACATAGTAATACTAACATACTAACTTACTATTTGCCAGCAGATTAGGCCTTATGGTCTATCGAGTCTGCTCAAACCTTAGATCCTTAGTTGGGTGCCGAGGCCCTCCCATCCCTTGTGCTCCAGAAACCCCTATCATTCATCCCTACCCCCCTGGGACAAGCCATCATCTGATACATCCACTTTCTATGTCTGTCCCACCCTCTCTTGAAGCCCCCCACTGTGGATCTCTACACCAGCTCACCAGGCAGTGCATTCCAAGGGTCCACCACCCTCTCAGTGGAAAACCTCCTCCTCTTTTCTTCCCTCACCCTTCCACCTTCCAACTTCAAACCATGCCCTCTGGTGATACCTCCCTGCTTTAGTCTAAAGATCCCCTCCATGTTTACCCTATTTATTCCCTTGAGGTACTTGAAGACCTCAATCATGTCCCCCTGTCTCTCCTCTCCTCCAATGAAAACAGGCAGAGCTCCTCAAATCTGTCCTCATATGTCAAATCCCCTAGCCCTCGTATCATCTTAGTTGCCCTCCTCTGTACCCTCTCCAGGAGCTGTATGTCCCTCTTCAAGTGTGGTCTCCAGTACTGTACACAGTGCTCAAGGTGTGGTCTAACCAGTCCATTGTACAGCGGCAGAATCACTTCCTTGCTCCTAGAGGTGATCCCCCTTATGATGCATCCCAACATCCTGTTTGCCTTGCTAGCCACTCTCCTGCACTGCTCAGAGTTATTCATACATGCATCCACCATGACCCCTAGGTCTTTTTCCCCTGAAGCATACATCTAAATAATTACAGGCAAATTAATAAATGAATACAAGTAGAAAATAAAACACACTCATATGTATAGAGAAAGGGAATAAGAAGAGGAGAGGGTCATAGACAGTTGCAGGTAGAAGAACAAAAGTCATAAAGAAGTGACTTTAAGGAGGAAGGACAAGAGGTAGAATAAATAGAATACTGAAGGGAAGACCAACATTTAGGAAATCAGTAAGAAAAAGCAGATCGTCCAACAGTTGATTTTCTAGAAGGAATAAAAAGAGAAGGGGAATTAGTGTTGCAGAGAAGGTAAGAGAAAGAAGGAGGAGAGGATAGAAGAGATTTAAGATAGGAGGGAAGAGAGCTGAAACAGAATTTGGATATAAAAGATGCATCATGCAAAAGGCACCCAACGTCAAGAGTGGGGAAAAGAAAGTGATGAGTACAGAGAGCAGTGGTGAGTACTAGGTGGGCAATCTAAAGCAAAATGACAGAAAGAATGGAAAAGGGGATCCAGTCTGGCAAGGGAAGATTTAGGGGCACCACTGTACTGTAGATTAAGTCACCATAGTCAAAGATAGGGATAATAATTTTTACTACAATTTCTCAGCAGGCAAGAAGCAGAATACTCACTTTATTCCTGCACAATGCTCCAAAATTAAGGTGTAGCTTGTGATAATATAGCATCAAATGCACTGAGAAATCAAAATGCTTTTCAAAGCAGACCCCGAGGTACTTTAAGAAGGAACCATCTTCTATCTTAGTTATCAATACCATCAAGGGTATTAAATAATGGGAGAGAAGTAAGTCTGGCAAGCCTCTGATGGGAGCCAAAAGTCAAGGAGACTTTTTTGGGCATTGGGGGACAATTGGTTAGACTTGAACCAATGCTGAATGTTTTGAAAATCCAACTGCAGATGGGAGGTTAAGTCATGGGAAGAGGAGCCAGAAGCAAAATGAACTGTGTCATCAGCATACATATGGATGGACACAGAGGAACAGACAGTGGGGAGGTCATTTAAGAAAATGGAAAAGAGACTAGGACCCAGGACAGACCCATGAAGGACACCTGAGCTAATGGGAAGTGGAGATGAAATGGATTTTCCTATCCAGACAGCTTGAGACCTCCTGCCAATGTAAGAACAAAACCAATTGACTGAAGAGTCAGAGAGGCCTGCAGGTTTAAGTTTGTCCAAAAGGAGGGGATGTGCCACAGTGTCAAAAGCTTTAGCACGATCAACAAAAATGGCAGAAGTAATCAGTCCTTGATCCATATCTGTGAGTATGGATTCAGTCAGACAAAGGAGGGAGGTAGAAGCGGTGTGGGATTTCCTAACGCTAGACTGGAAAGCTATGAAAAAGGAGAAGATGTCAAGAAAAGAAGTGAGCTGAAAGAGAATGATGTGTTATTGTAACTTAGCCAAAGTGGGAAGAAGAGATATAGGATGGAAGTTATCAGGAGCAGTGGGATCACCATCTTTGTGAAGAGGTGTGACAATGGTATGTTTCCAAACATCCAGAACAGTAGCAGATGTAAAGGAAAGATTGAGGAGTACAGTAACGGGCAGATCAATGGCTGGTGCAGAGAGAAGAAGAAACTTGGGGTCAAGGCCATCTGATTACCTGCCTTCATAGCATTAAGGGCAAGCAGACCCTTTAGGGAGACGGAGTGATAGGAGTGAAGGAAGAAGAAGAAGGACAGAAAGGCAGAGAAAGGGAGGGAGGGAACGGGTAGAGGAAGAAGGGATAAGAGAAAGGGCACAGGTAGTAAAGTAGGTGTTAAAAGACATAACAACAGCAGAAGGGTCAAATATTAAGGAGTCACCAACCTTCAGAACAGAAGAGGGAGACTGGATCTATGGGTTGAAAAGGGAATGGATAACCTTCTAGAATTTGGAGGGGTTAGTAATATTATTTTGGATTGTGGAAGCAAAATACTCAGACTTTGCAAGTCTGATGGCTTTGGTGCAGGCATTGCAAAGGCATCTATAGTTGGCCATTGAAAATTGGGAACCAGAGATTTTAAAAGTAGGCCAGGCAAGGTCTATAGTATCGAGACAAGTAAGTTCCTAGGCTGATATCCAGGGAAGATGTGAACCTCGCACTCTGTTTTTTCTCAGAGGTGCGTAACAATCCCAAACAGCCAAAATGTAGACTGAAAATAAAGCAGGGCTGAATTTATATTGCTGGCTGCACAGAGCAGGGACTAATCGATAGATCAATGATCAGTGTGGAGGGATGCCAAGTCAAGAGACTTAGAAGATCTGAAATATATGAATTGGGGAGGGGGGCTTTATGATGATGTAACTTGCACACATGGTAAACCATGTGATGATCACGGAGGGCATCAGGAAGGATACTGTACCTGCGTCCACTACATGGTGGGTATGAGAAGCAAAGACCAGTTAAGTAGGGAGTGGTTTAAGGATTTCAAGTTTGAATGAGTGGGTTCAGAAATCAGTTGGGTTAGCTGCAGTGACTTTACATTTTGTGAAATTTATTTGTATTAGCGGAGGGACAATTTATTTTAAAGTCACCAAGTACAAGTAACTCACCACACAAGGAGTTAGAATAGATAAAGGTAAGAAGCTCAGTAACCAAAGCAGAGAATGTTCCAGGGCAGCAGTAGACACCAGCAATAAAGATAGGAATAGAGAAGGGAAGGGAAGTGAAGGGAAAGCTTAAGAAGGAGCAGCTCATGGGAAAAGGGAGAGGAGACAGCAAGAACAGTCGTAAATTGGATCCTGGTGAATATGTAGACTGCAGCACCACTGCCCCTCTTAGAGTGATCTTGCCTAGCTAAGGTATAGCTAGGTATAGTTACATCAGAATTCTGGATCTTAGAGGAGAGCCAGGTTTCAGATATCACAAGTACATCCAGCTGCAGGTTAAGCATAGTCGGTAATAGTTGGTCAATTTCTGGGAGACGGCTATAGATGTTTAAATGAACCACTCTCTAACCGTTGGGAAGTTGCAAAGGTGAAGGAGTATAAGGGCCAGGATTCATTTCAATGTCACCTGCTAATAAAATTAGTAGGCTGACAAAGAGTTTTAAAACATAATTATGTTGTCAGGAAGAGGGGGGAGGGAGGAAGAAAACTAGGAAGAAAAGGAGGAGAAAAGGGACAGAAGGCACCAAAGAGTTTCAAGATGAAGCCAAGGAGCAGGAAGAAATTGATACATGGTTCACCAGGGAGAGAGCAGGAGAGAGGAAGGGGTGGAGAAAGTGGGGAGAGCAGGAGAAGAAGAGAGGGAAAAAGTAAAAGAGTAGATGGATGTTTGTGATAGAGGTGTGCACCTGAGTCCAGAAAATGGATGCAAGTCTTTGAAGATCCCCTCTTTGTCTTTTAGAATTCAGGCTTATCCTTTTTCATTATCCTGTGCCTATTGCCAGCTATCTCCATATGGGTGTGATCCCATCTGTCTGCCAGCTCAGGCTAGGTGTCTGATCTGAAAGTAGATCCTAGCATTGCTATAGGGGAATGATTCATCCTTTTGCACTGCTAGTAGGAGAGGTTTGAGTCCACTGGTTTTGTACTAGTAGTAATTGTCCTAAAAGCAATTCCAAGACACTTGTTTTAACTTTCTAGTGTTAAAACTATTGCAAGCTGTGGCTTGTACTAGCTATTTCAAGTATCTTATGCAAGAACAGCATTTATATGAATTGTTATATGAATGAATTTAGTAAACAACTGAAAAGCTCCATCTGACTCAAATGCCCCATACACCAGTTACTCATTTCATTATTCAAGCTGGCTCCAATTCTTCTTATAGGATGTTGTTTAACAGCAAAGGAAGATGTTACAGTACATTGAGCAAGAAAGCTAATTTATGATGGAGTCCTTTTTAACAGTTTACTATGAACATTATAAAACATAAAAGACACAGCTTTAAAATAAAAAAAATACATAAATAAATAAAGTTTCATCTGATCGGTGCTTTTAACATAGAAACAGAAACACAAGATGTCACCAGATAATACCCTCATGGCCCATCCAGTCTGCCCTATTTTTCCCTACCTCCTACACTGCAGACCCTACAAAGTCTGCAGACCCCCCCACCTTACTTTCACAATTCCCTTATACCTATCCCATGGATTCTTGTCTTGAATCTGGTAACCATTTTAGCCTCCACTACCTCCACTGGGAGGCTGTTCTATGCATCCACTACCCTCTTTGTGAAGAAATACTTTCTTACATTATCTGAGTTTTCTCCCTTCCACCTTCATTTTGTGACCCCTTGTCTCTGAGCATCTTTTTCTTTGAAAAATGTTACACTCTTGTACCCTGTTTTTGCTTGTAAGGTACTTGTATGTTTCTAAAATATCCCCCCTTTCCCTCTTTTCCTCTAGGGAGTACAAATTCAGCTCCTTAAGCCTTTTTTCATAGGATCTTTGGTGCAGGCCCTGACCATTTTGGTTGCTCTTCTTGGGACTGTCTCTACCCTATCTATATCCTTTATGAGATGGGGCCTCCAGAACTGGACACAGTACCCGAGGTGTGGTCTTACCAGATACCTATATAGGGGTATCACTACATCACTCCTTCTGCTGGTGATTCTCCTGCCTATGCAGCTTAGCATCCTATTTGCCTTCCCCACTGCCTTGTCTCATTATTTAGCTACCTTCAGGTCATCTGAGATGATTATCCCTATGTCTTGTTCCTGCTTTGTGACTGCTAATTCCTCTCCTCCCAATTGATATGTTGCCCCTGAGTTTCTATGCCCCAAGAGCATGATTTTGCACTTTTTTGCATTGAAACCCAGCTGCCAGACCTGTGACCATTCTTCCAGCTGATGTAAATCACTCCTCATTCTTTATAGCCCCCCCCCGGTGTGTCCACTCTGTTGCAGAGCTTTGTGTCATCTTTGAATAGGCAGACCTTCCCTTCCAGTCTCTCTCTCCCTCTCTCTGCAATGTCACCAATAAATATATTAAAGAGGACTGGACCTAGTACTCACCCCTGCAGCACCCCACTGGTCACCCTGCCCACTCCATAGTGGATGCAATTCACAACCACCCTCTGACTTCTGTTTCCTAGCCAACTCTACCCATTTAATTATTTTAGTCTCTACTTCCAGGCTCTTTAATTTATTTATCAGAATCCTGTGTGGAACAGTGTCGAAGGCCTTGCTGAAATCCAGGTAGGCCACATGGACAGTTCCTCCCTGATCCTTTTCCCTGGTTACCCAGTCAAAGAGCTCAATCAGGTTAGTCTGGCAAGACCTCCCCCCTGTGAAACCTTGCTGCCTTGGGTCCTGTAGACCACTGGCAACTAGGTTTTCCCCAAATCTTTCCTTAAGTAGAGATTCTACTATCTTGTCCACCACTGATGTTAGGCTGACAGGCCTGTAATTTCCTGCCTCCTTCCTATTTCCACTCTTGTGGAGTGGGACCACATCTTCCCTCCTTCAGTCCCCTGACACCTCCCATGTTTCCAGTGAGAGGTTGAGCAGGGCTGCTAGAGGTGCAGCCAGCTCCTGCCTAAGTTCCATTAGTATCCTGGGGTGTATCCCATCAGATTCCATTGCCTTGTTCACTTTTAACTGGGCTAGTTCCCTAAGGACTCTTTCATCTGTAAAGGGACTCGTGTCCACCTCCCTTCCCTTAATGCCCCTGTTCTTCACTAATGTACCGTTTCGCACCCCCTCTTCCATAAATACTGAACAGAAGTATTTGTTCAGTACATCTGCTTTTTGGTGGTCCTCTGCCACACACATCACCCCCTCTCCTTTTAGCCTTACTATCCTTCCCTTGGTCTTTCTCTTTCTGCTTATGTATGTAAAAAATGTGTATCACCTTTTTAATGATTATGTTATATCTTCCTCTGTTTGTACTTTTGCCGCCCTGACCACCTTCCCTGCTGCCTTTTATTTCTCCTGATACCTCTTCTTGTCCTCCTCCCTCTGTGTACTTTTGTACCTCCTAAATGTAGTTTTTTGCTCTACTTTTTTTTATTCAGTACACTTTATTAACTTTACAGAGAATAATTGCACCATAACCATTGTACATATGCCAACAACAAATTGCATCAAGTAGTGGTTGTCTGAAGATAACAACGTTGAAAATAAGATTCTCCGTAAAGACTTTTAACTTCCCAACCATACAGTTCCGTGCACCCTTCCTTGCACGGATGATCCCCAGCCCTCCCCCAGCATCTACCCACACAAGGGAACCACTCAGTTTCCTTAAATTAAATAGAGTAGCGTTAAGTAAGTAAGGGCTCGGGAGGTATGGTAAAACCCTCATTAGGGTTTGATAGGCATTTAAAAACCTATGGTTTCCAGGTCATCAAGACCGCCTCTAGCGGTCCCCATTTTGTTTTATAGGATTGCGTCTTATTATTCATTCTTGCTATATGCAATTCTAATTGCAGCGCCAACATGACCTCACTATACCATTCACACACCGATGGAGTCTTAACCTCTTTCCAGTGCCTGAGAATTACTGCCTTTGCAGCTGCAGATAAGATAGCCATAAAGGCTTTCCTTTGAGTACCCATATCACTGGGGAACACATTTAACAAGCATACTTCTGGTGTGAAAAATGGTTCTAGCCCAAATACTGATTGCACGGATTTACCAATAGAGTTCCAGAATGGGCGAACTATGGAGCAGGTCCATAAAACATTGTATAGGTCTCCCTCTCCGTCCCGCATCTGTTGCATCTAGGTAGTTCTAAATTTCCCATCTTGTGTAATTTTGAGGGAGTGTAATATAAGTTATGTATTATATTAAATTGTTGCAGCTTATATTGATCCTGCCTAATATATTTGCTATTGTTTTCCCATACCTGCTCCCATACTTTTTCCTGCTCAAACTTTAATCTCTGTTTCCAGTATTCACAAATTTTGGTGGGGTTCTATTTATCTCTGACCTGGAATTCTTGGTATATTTTGGACACCGGATGTTTTTGATTTGCAATCTCTAAGAGAGAAGACATCTTAAATCCCTCTTCATCCTCTTTTCCAGCTTTCGCTAAGTGGGCTTTTATCAAGTCCCTAATCTGCAAGTACTTGTACATTTTCTTGTTTAACTCTGGTACTCGAATACAAGCTTGTTCATATGCTAATAATTCCCATTTGGGGGCCAAGTCTCCCACGTTAACCCCTTTAGTGATTTCAGGAACTTAGCAGTGATAGGAGTTCCTTGCAATAGAAAATGTTTATTATATAAGATAGGTTGATCAGGCGAATTCCGCCAATTCACCCTTAGGAATTTCTGCACTTGTTGTAAGGCTTTTAGTGTCCAGCCTATCGGGGTATTTTTCAATGTGCTAGGTAGGAGTCTGAAAGATAGAAATGGAATTGAACCTAGTGCGAGGCCGAATTTTGAACTAAGTCCCTCTCTACGATTATCCAGGGGGGTACATATTGGTTGGGATTCTCCATAGTGAGTGGGGAAGTCCATTGTGCTAACTTACTGACATGTGAAGCCATATAGTATTTGTAGAAAGATGGAAGTGCTAGTCCACCAGACTTCCTTGGTGCAGTGAGTTTCCTATATGATCGTCTAACAGCTTTCCCTTTCCATATGAATTCGCTCAGGATCGTTTGTAGTGGACGGAACCATATTTTTGGCAGGTAGGGGCCTAGCATATTTAAAGGGTACATAATCCTCGGTAGTATATTCATCTTGACTATTTCGATTCTGGCCCAAAGAGATAGTGGTAACAGGGTCCATCTATTTAGATCTTGTTTGATTATTTTAACCTGACTATTCAAATTTTCATTTATCATTCTGGTTATGTCCCGTGTAACCTTAATTCCTAGATATAGTAGGGTATTGGCCTCCCAGTCGAACCCCATCTCTTTGGCTATACGCGGGAAACATCTGGAATTAAGCGGGAAAAACTTTGTTTTGGAGATGTTGAGTTTGTAATTAGAGACCTTTGAGAATTGTGTGATTTCATACATCACCTTTGGGATACCTATATCCGGATCCTCGATATGCAGGAGCAGGTCATCTGCATACGCCAAAACCAAGTATCTCCTATTACCAACTTGTACCCCCTTGATCTCCTGTACCATGTGCATTCTGCAAATTAAGGGTTCCAGGTATAAATTGAACAAAAATGGGGAGAGTGGGCACCCCTGTCTCGTGCCACATGAAAGGGAAAAGGGGTCTGACAGTATTCCATTGCACCATATTTGTGCTTTGGGAGACCTATATAATAACCTGACCCACTGTATAAAACCCTCTGGTAACCCGAATTTGGAGAGAACAGCAAATAGGAAATCCCATGAGACCCTATCAAATGCCTTTTCTGCATCTATTGCTAGTAAGGCTGCTGGGGTCAACGCCTCTTGTGCTCGTTTTATTAGATAGTGCAATTTACGTAAGTGATCACTTGATGCTCTGTCACTCATGAAGCTGACTTGCACATCACTAATCATTTTGGGCATAAATGATCCTAGTCTGCCAGCCAGAATTTTTGCTAAAATTTTAATATCTACGTTTAGTAGGGAGATTGGTCTGTAATTCCCCCGGAAGGGTTGGGTCTCGACCAGGTTTGGGGATGAGTGTCACGAGGACCTCAAGGAAATTACTCTCCGAGAGTCCTTCGCGGTACCAGTGGTTATATACCTTAGTCAGAATAGGGGAAATTATGTCTGTGAAGGCTTTGTATACGTTGGTAGTTAGGCCATCTGGACCAGGAGATTTGTCTGGGGCAAGCTGAGTTATCGCTTGCTTCACTTCCTGTACTTGAATAGGCATATCCAGTACAGTCACCTCCATGTGGTCCAATTTCCCTAAGTCTACCGTGTTTAGATAATTGTTAATCTCACATATGCTAGCCCTGTCCTCCTACGGGATGGAGTAAACTTCATTGAGGTGGTCCTTAAACACTTCTGCGATTTTCTTTGGGTCTGTAGCAACAGGGTCACCAATTTTACTTTGTATAGCATTAACATGTGTGTTGGAGTCAAGTTGCCTGATCCTAATCACTAAAAGTTTTCCAGCCCTATCTCCAGCCTCCAGGTATTTAATCTTGGTTCGTTGGAGTGCTAGTTCGGCCTTCTGTAGCATAATGGAGGAATGTTGGGAATGTAACTGGTGCAGCTTAACCCAATCTGCTGCAGATGCTTGTTTAGTAATGGTACGTTCTGTTTCTTTGATGGCCTTAATGATTTCCTCTAACCTCGATTTTTCTTTCTTATTTTTGGTAGATGTGATTCTGATACATTCCCCCCTTAAAGCACACTTCAGAGTTGCCCAGACAATATCAATCTTATTGACTGAACCCAAATTGTGTTCGAGAAACTGAGTAATGAAATTGTTTAGGCGATCATGCGTACGCGAATCCTGTAGTAGCTGGTTATTAAATCTCCATCTGAAATCCCTCTCATAGCTTGGGTTTGGTACATATTTTATTGACACTGGGGAGTGGTCCGAAATTACCCTGGTATGAATTTGTGCATCTAGGATCGAGGGAAGTATCCTACTACTTACTAGCCAGTAATCTATTCTAGAACAGGTTTTGTGTGGCATTGAAAAGAAAGTATATTGCCTCCCCCCTGGATTATTGAGTCTCCAGACATCCACTAGGTTCAATCCTTCCATCAAGTCTCTCAAGGCTCTCTGAGCTGGGGATAGCCCAGATCTTCTGTTGTCCGACCTGTCCCCTACCAGCTGGGGAGTTATATTCCAATCCTCACCTAGCAGTATACCCCTGGTGAATTGTGGGTCTAACTTGTCCAACAGCTGTACAAAAAATTGTGGGGAATCAATATTGGGGCCGTATACTGAGCCTATAGTGATCTGTTGAGTCACTAAGATTCCAGTTATCAAAATATATCGGCCTTGTAAGTCCCATATTTCCTTTTCTAGTTTAAAATTTAATCTCTTATGAAGAAGATAATGACCCCCTTTGTTGGTTGAGGCCGCTCCATATATCTGCCCTACCTAATGCTTCCTAAACAAATGGCGTCTTCTCTCTTAAGATGTGTTTCTTGAAGGCATGCCACGTCACAATTAAGGGTCGAAAGGTGTTTTAATATAATTTGCCTTTTGCACCTTTCCCGAACCCCTTTAACATTCCAACTTACAATGTGATTAACATTCGACATCATGATTTATCCTGAAAAGAGAAAAACAGATGGAAATATAATTTGAAACGTTCTTTGCTACATTCTGGCTTAACTAAAACTGCCATTTCTCCATGAGTGGCTCTCGTTCTTTTCTTTCCCATAAAGTAGATGCTGTCCCTCCCCCCCATCACCTCCCTACCATACAAATAACCCTCCATAGATGAAAAACAACCCCCAGTTCTAACAACTGCTCTACTATATGCTAACGTTGTGTGATCTATATCAACCCAGCAGAAAGCCTATCTGCTATCCAACCCAGATCTACTACCAATTATTTCGTAATTCTTAATATTCACGTTCCTCGAATGGTCTGTTTGAGAAATACTATGCTAAGAAAGGAGAAGAAGAAGAGAAAAAAAAAAAAAAAAAGGGGGGGGAATAATCTCCTATATTGTTAAGCCAAAACAGTAATTACCACTCTACAAGGCTGAAACCTCTCTATTAGTAAAGAGCAGTTAGATTTGCCTTTGTGGTCTCATTATACTAGCGTTTTTATACTGATGCTAATTAGCTCTATTTCTGGTATAATGATGTGAATTTTCTTAGAAATTATCTGGTGCTATCCCCCAGTCATGGGGGGCAGGTATATACTGCGTCACCATTCAAGAATCAATACCCAGGTTCCAAATTAGTCAGCATGTTGGTGCAACTGATACTTGGATTGGGAGACGTCTTTATTCATCTGTATAACCACTATACATAACTCTATCTAAAGAGATCCAAGTAGCCCTGGTTTAAATCCAGCCATTGAGTTAGTAAAGTAAAAATCGGTCCTCCACTGTCTATTCTAATCCTTCCTAAGGGGATGAGATGTTTCCAGTGCATCTTAAGGACTTCCCCAGATTGGGTACATCGCTGTTAGAAATTACAGTCTCAGTATTTTAAATTAAGTCAGAAGCCCCCAATGCTGTGAAGTTCTCCTCTGGTGGCTGACTTAGAATTACAAAGCTCACTGCAATCATAGTTACCCCCGCTTATCTTGCAATTCGAGCATCATTCACAGGAAGCAAGGATCCCTCTCGCCATAATTCTTCCGTCGCAACTGCCGCAATTCCTCGGACTCTTGAGACCCCTCTACTGATTGTCTCCCTCTCATTGTGGAGGACCCAGGCATCAAGTCGTGTTTGCTAAATGCTCCAAGGACACCTCCCCCCCTTCTGGGGTACCTCTTGCATCTCCAGAGCACTAGAACGTGCTGTTGGGTTACCATCTAGGGCACCATCTGTGTGCCCCCATCCCGTCGGTGATAGCCTTGAGCACACAGTATGATGCCAACTGGCAAGTTCACTCAGCCACGTTCGTAGATCAGCCTCCACTTTCACTGTCCACCGATGATGTAGAGTTCAGATATCAGCCTTTCTCTCACAGGGCAGCATCTCCAATCTTGGCACTACTAGGGTGACTGCGTTCCTGTGCATCGTCCAGACCACGGAGCATTCCCTCTGCAACTATGCCAGTTTCTTGGGAATCACGATCAGCAGTCAGCCCACCGCTGCCATATGCTTCAATATTCAGCCCTGTATTGCCTCCTGCATGAACCGACATATAAGTCAGCTTTGCCTCCTCGTTAGTTATCAAGAAAAAAATGTGTTCTCCATATCTATTCCCACTGGAAGGAGAAATGGGCTAAACCATCTGCGACATTTCATTTCATGGGCTTAGATCAGAAGGGAAAATAGAGGTGTCAGCTCAACTTCCATAAGAACATGGACACTTGTTCAAGTCCCACTAGAGCCCCGGTTGTAGAGACAGTGCAGAGTTTGGATGAAATCACAGGAGGCGCCGATTGAAAGATGCCTGGATTCGTATTACCACTTGTCCCATTAAAAGAGGGAGTTTCGCTGGATTGTGGAAGTGTTTCAAGAATTTTCACCGGTACCATGTGATATTTTAATTTGTGATTTCTCTGTGCTTATTTAATCAATGGATCCTATGCTTCTTGCTTAACATTCTGCAGGTACGTTGTGGCAACTCATTATTTAAACAGTTCCAGGAGAGATTTAGGGAGGTTCTGCCGCACTGTTTCAGCTCCTTCAAAAGATTGCCATTTGTCATTTATTTTGACATGCAGAACTGCAGGGTATTTGACTTCGAATTGGATTCGGCTGCAATTAGTTTTGAAACAGTTGAATGGAGCTCTTGGCGCTTCCGTCTACAAGTAAGGTAGGTCGTGGGTTACCCTTATTCGATTGCCTTCCCAGGAAATTTCTTGTGTTGTTTTAACTTCTGCAAGTATGTGCTGTTTGTCCAGGTGATTTAAAAGCTTGCAGATGATGGGTCTAGGCTGCGCAGCCATAGTTGGAGGGGGATGGAGAGACCTGTGTGCTCGTTCCACTATGTAGCTAGGGCCGTTCTGAGAAGGACCCGCTATTTTTTCGAGGAGCTTTTGGGTGAAGAAAACTGGTGCTGACCCTTCTTCTTTTTCAGGAATACCGAAGATAATTAAATTGCTTCTTCTGCTTCTCCCCTCCAAGTCCTCTAATTTGTCTTCCAGTTTCTTGATTTTCCTGCACAAGGTAACTCTCTCTAAATCACATTTATCCATGCTTGCTTCTGTTGATTTAATTCTGATTTCATTATCACCAACTTTAGTAGCCAGAGATTCTAAGGATGAGCTGAAACTGCGAACTTCTGCCGAGATTTCTTCTATCGAGCTTTGTAACGGGGCAATTATCTCTAGAAAACGCTCTTCCGTTAATGCTGAGGCTTCGGATGTTGGTTTAACAGTTCCCTGCCGAGGATGCTTTACGGCCTGCTCTTTTTCTGGTGAGGGAGGCGGGGTATGTTTTGAGGCTTGTTTCTTGACAAAAGCATCCATTTTTGAAGTTTTTATGGATCGGAGTATTTCTTGCAGTATTAGAGTAGCAGAGTTATCCACAAAAATAATTTGTGATGGTTCAATTCGAGGATTATACTCTAGATTGGTAGCAGATCTGGACTCAAGCTGCTCTCTCCTAGGCTGCCATCATGTGACCCCCCTTTGATCTACTTCTGCTACTTTCTTCAAGAACCATAGTGGTCTCTTCTTCCTCTTGCTCTTGCTAACCCACTTGACACACATATTTGTAACCTTTTCAATGCCTACTTCAATTTTTGCCCACTGTTCCTCGACTCCTCCCAGTTTCCCTGTCCCTGCCAGGGTGTCCCTCAGGCATTCCCCCATTTTCTTAAAATCAGCCCTCCTGACATCCAGGACCCTCGTTTTTGTGTGGCTTGATTCTAACCTTGTTTTTATATCAAACTACACTATGTAGTGATCACTGGCCCCCAGGTGGTCACCCACTCTGATGTTAGCAATCTTGCCCCTGTTTGTTAATACCAGATCCACTAATGACCCCTCATGAGTGAGTTTCATAACTAGTTGACTGAGGAATTCTCTTTGCAGGAAGTCCAGGATATCCCTACTCCTGGCTGTTACTGCAGCAGGGAGGCTCCACTCTATGTCTGTTAGATTAAAATCTCCTACTATCAGTACTTCGCCCCTGTTAGACATCCTTTGGATTGATTCCATCAATTCTTTATCTACCACTTCTCCTTGCATTGGAGGTCTGTAGATTACCCCTGTGAGAATAGTGACCCCTTTGCCTGTCTCCAGGTTGACTCATCATACGTACCCTCCTCCTTGCTCCCCCTGTACTTCTGTAGCTTATATGTTTTCTCTTACAGAAAGTGCCACCCCCCCACCTACCATGTCCTTTTTGAACAGGGTATAACCTATATTGCCAATTCCCAGTCCTGGTTTTCCTTGCACCAGGTCTCTGTGATGGTCACCAGGCCCAGTTCTGCTTCTGCTTCTGCCGTGGTAGCCTCTAGGTCAGCTATCTTGCTGCTCAGACTTCACGCTGTTTTAACTGTTGAATTTAAGCCTTCCAGTTATCACATTTGTTTCTTACAAAGAATCATCTCTTAGAGTTAACAGGATCTTTGAAAGTAAAGTCTCATTTGATTTCTGTGAAAATAAAAGATCTCCAAGCTGGACAAATGCTTTTTGATTCAATCACCAATAGAACAGTCTCTGGTCAGAGCCAACAAGGCTGCATAGTGCTATTTTATGGGGATTAGGAGCCATCTACAGGGAAATTGCTTTAATATGAAACCTCAAGCAGCTCAATATTTCTTTCGAACTGCCTGTCAATAACAATATTCCCCTGTGATTGCTGGTCCTGTTAAAGTTAACTCATTCTCTGGTGTCCACATGTACATCCCACCCTCTGAATGCTGGCCTATTAATAAAAAAATCATTCCCTGGTGTGTGGTGGTGCCATCATTGTCCAATCACCTGCCATGTTAATAAAAAATAATTCCCTTGCTGCAGTATAAGGCCAGTCTGGTCCAGTGGTATGACCGATGAGGTACTGTGTGCCTTGACTCCCACTACATCAGTGACCCGAGTTCAGGAACATGCTCAGGTTGCTGAGGGTCTGAGAGAAGACTGAACATTCATCAGATAGCTGTCCTGTGTCTGGGTGGGAAGGTATGCTGTCTCTACCTTTGCTTCCCCCAGGTGAAGGCAGTAATCCGGGGGGGATGTGGAAATGACTAGCACAGGCAACCCACCTACCTTAGTCATACACTACCACCTGGATGACTGGCTCAGTTGTAGATGTGAGTCACTGGTTGGAGGGAGGATGGCTCTTCCCTTCCTGGCCCTATCATGGGGAGGAGGGCAATCCATGGGGAACTTTGGACTCAATGGTGTGGGACAGGAAGGTGGGGACAGGACTGAGAGCCTGCCTGAGTCAACTAGCAAGGCAAAAATGTTTATGGAGGGGGGTAAATGTTGCAGTACATATGACCTTAACACATATACACAACCCTCCCATAACAGGGGTTACAGTAAACTTAACAAGTATAGGTAATATGTACAGGATCTCCTACCAGGGTACTATGGAGCCAGAGGGAGGAGTCTTAAATGGATGAGGTTTCTTAGACCTGTAGAATAAGGATCCACAGTTCGTAGATAGTTACTAGGAAGGATAAGAAAGGTTAGGCATATTGTTATACTTACATGATGGGGAAGGAGTTCACATCCTGTGAGACTGTGAGAGTAAAGAGAAAAAGGTTAATATAGAGTAACTACAGTAGTGGGAACAATAGAGAGGACAGAGATGGAAAAGGGTATAGTATAGCATAAAGGTAAAGAAAATATTGCTTTAGATAGAAAGTTACAGAATTAAATGAAGTAACAGATATAGTGGCATGTATACTAATATCATTAACTGTTTACCATGAGTGTCAAAAACAAAACACAAAAAACAGAATAATGAAATGTTTGTAACCAAGTTACTTGTGTGTTTTCAGCTTGACTTGCACCTTGTTTTTAGTGTGTGGTGTATATCACATTAAGAGATCTGTATAAATGAGGTGCAGATTTGTATTCCTCAGACCCACCCCCTGAGGAAGGCCCATTGAAGAGTTGAAGCACTGGGGATAGTGGGTGCACATCACCATATTGCCAGAAACTAAATATTGCACTGAATCTATGAGTGCTGAGCTTTCTTTTCTTTTCTTATTACAAGCTGGCTGCTTTGTTCATGCACTACCTTTTCCAGTGCGCACCACTCTACACCACTTACACTCTAGCCACAGCACTGACCACTGACCATCACAGGACTAATCCTTCCACCCCTACAGTTACAGGACTGTACCACCCTCTGAGAGTCACATGACTGAAACCCTCCACTGTCAGTCACAGCACTGGGCACCCACCCCTGACAGTCACAGAACTGACCCCTATTCCCAATGGTCACAACACTACATCCCACCACCATGGCAGCACTGCCCCCATACCCCCTAGTCACACAGATGACACTCTCCACAGGCAGTTACAGCAGTAATCCCCACCCCTAACAGTTGCAGCACTGTACCTCAGTCACAGCACTGAAATCCACCCCACACAGTTGGGACTGATCCCCCCCAAACAGTCACTTAGTTTGGCACCTTATACAATCTTCCTGCCGCATGTATAACTTCCTACAAATATTTCAGTCCCTCAAAGCTGTAGAATTGTGCAGAAGCAGACCTCCCAAAAGTCCCAGGAATGACCCTCACTCTGACAGTCACATAAATGACACCCTATCCCTGACAGTTACATATCTGGCCCTCTTCCCAATAATCACAAGACTGTACCACCACTTTGACAGTCACAATGCTGACACCTTCCACCATCAGTCACAGAAATGACCACCCCTCAACAGTCGTAGGACTGTACCATTCCCCTTCACAGTCAGAGGACTGCACCAGCCAGTCCCAGTCACAGGACTGTACCACCCCTCCACCCCCCCACCCCCACAGTCACAGGACGGTACCAATACCCCGCAACAGTCCCAAGACTGTAACACTCCCTCCTTCATAGTCATGGAATTGCACCTCCCCCACAGTCACAGGACTGTACCACCTCCCTCCACACTCACAGGATTGTACCACTCCACTGACAGTCACAGGACTGACACCCTCCACTGACAGTCATGGCAATAACCACTCACCTCTGGCAGTTGCAGCACTGTTCCACACCCCTGAGAGTCACAACACTTTCTTACTATTTCCAACAATCACAGAACTGTCCCCCCAAACCTTGTAGTCACAGCAGTGACCATACACCCCTGAGAGTCAAAGCATTGATCCCCATCCCCCCACATAGTAACAGCACTTGTCAAAGCACAACACCCCACCCCTATCTTACAGTACTGATTATCCATCCCCAACAGTCACAGCACAGCCACATCACCCCCAAAAGTCACAGGACTGACACCCTCTACCATCAGTCACAGCAGTAATTTCCATCCCCTGACAATAACAGCACTGAGCCATGACTCCTAACGGTCAATGCACTGACCACCCATCCACAACGGCCACAGCACGGCCCCCTCACAACAGTCACGGGACTGACCCTCACCCTGACAGTCACAGACCTGAACCATCCCTTCAATAGTCATAGAACTAACACCTTCCACTGTCAGTTCAGTGGCCACCTACCTGACAGTCACAGTGCTGATCCTCATTCCCCAACAATGACAGCACTGACCTCAATCCACAATGGTCACAGCACTACCCACCACCACTGTCAAAGTACTGTCCCCATACACCCACAACAGTCACAGGGCTGATACCCTCCACAGACAGTCACAGCAGTGATCCACACCCCCAACAGTCACCACACTGCCCCCCCACTCCCAAAAGTAACAGCCCTGCCCCCTACCTGGCAGTTACAGCACTGGTCACCCACCCTCTGACAATAACCACACTGGCTCCCCACACTCGACCGTTACAGCATTGACACCCCAACCACAAAAATCACAGTACTGTCCCCCACCATTAACACAGCACTGCCTCTGAACCTCCCTCAAGAGTCATAGGACTTACCTTCCCCTTTACAGCAATGCACCCGACAGTCACAGCACTGACCACCAACCACTGGCAGTCCCAGCACTGACCACACCTCAGTCATAAAATCTTTTAACAAATTGTTTAAGCACTGGTAAACCATTACAGAGAGTGCAGGGGTCAAAACTGGCACTGGCCTGCTAGACAAATTCTGGTAGATATTGTGTTAGGCTAGCAAGATTTTCCTTTAACTTGCCCTGCAGACTTGTACTGGAGAGTGTAAGCAATAAGTACATCAACTGGGCTAGTGGAAGAGTCTGTGGGGTTAGTGAATTTCCCCAGTCACTAGTCCTGCTGGCTAGTGGCTGCAAAACTTAACTTAGACCCCTGGAGTGGATCATGCCATCCACAAAATGGCCCTCTCGACATTCTTGCCCACTGACCAGCCATAAAGCTGAGCATCCTGCTAGGAGTCAGAAAACCCACATCCCAGTCCCTCCCCCCTACTGGACCACTCTTCAGTACCAGTTCCTTGGGTTCTTATACTTCTGTCTGGACACCCAAAATGACAGCAACATTGATGGGTAGAAGGGGCCTTGGTTTAATCCCTCATGCAAGGGACAGCACAGCATGACAGTACAGCACTACTCCATATACTATATTGTGGTGCCAGTGTTTACAGTATGACAGTGAATACCCTAATAATTAGACTGCCCTTACTGTATATGTGGTATATTATACTTATTTCAGTTCTGGAGTATGTGTGACTCTTGAATGTACTGCAAATACTAGATAACCAATGAAAGAAAAATGATACAGCTGCAAGTACTTCATAGTTCTGTTGTATAAGATACACATCATATATGATTCTAAGCAGACACCAAGCAATACAGTACATGGACAACAAGCTCTGTATATTAAACTTTACATTGCTTGGCTTGTTAAACAGGCTTCTGGAATGTATAAATTCACAGCTGCTTAAATAAGGGATTCAGACATGTGTATAGCATGGTGCTGGCATCGCAGGAAAAAGTCTGACTTTCTCAGTCCCAGGCCGGAATATCTTCTAGCATGTCCTGCAGCCATATTTGTAATACAGAGGCATGGTCATTCTCCGATCATACTGAATAGCAGAACAACTAATAGCAAGTGTTATCTGTAAATGGCTTTGCTTACCTATATTTGTGGATCCTGCAGTTCTGTTACTCCTTGTTACACTATATGCCATCCCTTACAAAGATTTCTTTGGAATACCATTGTAATACCTGTTCTTTACCATTGTAACACGGCATAAAAAAGAAAAACGAAATGAAGCACTCAGATAGGTGCAAACACACCATGTGGTGCAGTAGAAACCATGGACTAATACCATAGTAGATCATGGTTTGTATTGTAATACCTTAGCAATCCACTACAGGTAAAAAGTGGTATACAAGTGAAAGCAATATGCAAATAGCTTGCAGTTTGTAGCTGTCCCAAGTTGTATTTACTAATAATGTTCCTGGCACAGGGTTTTTGACTTTTTCAAGATTGTTCTATGTTGTAATTACAACAGAAGTTCATGAGTTACTAAAGATTGTACATTTAAACTCCACATATACTGTTAATTATGCGGCAGCAATATTTCTGTAGAAGTGAACAGTTACATACTGTCACCATCCCTTCTGATCTACTGCTTTCTAAGCAACTGTGGGTGCAATGCATTGTGGATGACTGAATAACATTATCTGGCCTAGCCTTTTCTTGGTGAATACACAGTGGTAAAGATGAGCACGCAGCTTCTATAACCGAAAGCAAAAATAACAGACAGTGAGATAAACAAAGCAAAATTAAAGAGCGAGGATACTTCTGTGGGTGAAAAGAAAAAGAAATTGAGAGAAACAAAAGGAAATCAAAGAAACAGACTAACAATAGTAGTCAAAACAAGTATTTGAAAGATGAAAGCAGTAAACGTTATGTTGTTCTATGTCCTGCTGAGTTAGGTAGTTTAGAGGGAAAAAAAGTGAAAATAATATTCTGCAAAATAGTAGTTGTTCAATAAAGTGTTTTTCAGATTGGCTTAGTTCAGTACATTTAGCGAAAAGGTGCTTGTGCTACTAGGATTGTGTGACAGCCACCTATTGGTCTCAAAGGAACTGAAGAAGAAAACTAAATGTACCATAGCACACTCCCATCATGCAGTGCAGCCCATATCTTCTAATACATAGAGAGAAAATCAAAGCACCTAGAATAGAAAGTGAATTGCAAGTTTTTGAAAAGTTGTAAAATATGTTTTGATGTTAGAAAGCTTAAAGCTTGTAATGAAAGTTATTTTAACAAAAGTGAAATTGTAGCCACGATATTTCCAATAGGTGTGTTCCAATTGTTTTCAAGTATATGTACATCATGTTTAATAGCTCAGTTTATAGTATTGTGAAAGTAGATCAGTGTGATTGTACTCATTTATTCAAAGACTATCAGTCACACACTCATTGCCATGTTACAAGCAGATTAAGCCACTCGAAAGGATGGGTCTACAGTGGAATTAATCCATGGTTGGTTGGTTGGACCCACTCAGCCTTCGGCCTCGTGGTCCAACCCCCCCAACCATGGATTAATACCACAGTAGACCCATGCTTTCTCGTGGCTTAATCCTTACTTGTACTACCACTGCAATTTCCCGTGTGTATTACCATTGTGTGTTTCATAAATGGTATCACAGTGGATTTGTTCCAGTTCCATTGTGATACCATTGTAACCATTATGATACCATGCAGACAGTAGTAGTTCACTGGTAACATGCTGATATCACAGTGATTTTGTTCCAGTTTCTGTGGGATACTATTGTGTTCACTGTGATACAATCAACACTCAGTGGTAGCACAGTGGCAAACTCTTGTGCAACAGTAGCACAGTGGTGAATACCAGTGTGATACCACCACACTTGGTATCACAATGGATATGTTTTAATTCCATTGTGCTATTATTGAGACCACTGTGGTGCCATGTATCAGTGGTAGCACAATGTGTGCACCTGCAGTGGAAATACAATGGTCTCATTACATACCTTATGCTGGTGATAGCACAATGTGTGCACCTGCAGTGGAAATACAATGGTCTCATTACGTACCTTATGCTGGTGATAGCACAATGTGTGCACCTGCAGTGGAAATACAATGGTCTCATTACGTACCTTATGCTGGTGGTAGCACAATATGTGCACCTGCAGTGGAAATACAATGGTCTCATTACGTACCTTATGCTGGTGGTAGCACAATGGTCATGTAGCACCACAGTAGCCTGCGTGGGTCACTGGTAGTACATGGACCACATTGTTGGGGAAAACCTGCCGGTAGAGTGATCCAAAAAAATAATTAAGGCACATTTAATAAGATCAGACTCCTAGGAATCAAACCCCTAATGTTTTTATTTGTGTACTTTGTACACTTTGCATTTTTCCACTCTAATGTCTGCATTAACGTAGTTTTTCTGCAGTAAAACACCTTCTTTTTGTGATAGTGGAAACTCAACAGCATAGTGGAGCTATTTCAAATGCCACATCACCAACCACTTAACAAGTGAAAGCCTAGTGTCATAATACTTGGGGTAGAACTGATACAGGTTAGCATCCTAGCACAGATAAGAAATCTCTTATCTGGTTCTTATGGAGCCTGGGATAAGGGTGTCTCAAGAGAACATGGTACCTGTAAAACAAGAACTGCAATGGAGTCACAAAGGATCTGTAGATCTTTATGAACTATTACAAACAAGGTAGGTTGAACAAAAGCAATACTTATCTGATACATAGGTCAGTGGCCTCCTACACCTGACCAACATCCTGTCAGACTTGTAGATATAAAAGGGAAAATGGGTCAGTACAAAGAATAAAAATATTGATCAGCTACTGTAGGTCAGTTGGGAAGTACCTGTAGAAGTTGAAAAATAAAGTGAATTGTATGTGTGTGGGTGGATGGGGGAGTTACTGCACCGGTACCACACCAATGACTTTGGTGTTAGAAAAGACTGGTCACTCAGGGACCATTATGGTGGGGAGGATTCAGTGCCCCTAGGACTGATCTCTGTTGGGGGTGGGGACCATGTTGCTCCACCCATCAACCAGCACAGGGCAGGATGATGATCCCAGGGGTCCAATATTCAAAAATGCCCAAAGTGGAGCACAATAATTAGTGCTGTGCTTTGTGATACCGTATGTGTGCAAAACTGCTGTATTCAGATGGATAGCACAAGGCACTAGCCCTCTGAAAATAGGTACATTGTGTCGAGGCATTAAGCTACTTAGCGCCACCCAATAGTGCACCCAAAACTAGGCCCTGCAATGGCTTGTGTGTGGGCAAGATCTACAGTATTCAAAAGTCCCCCTGCAAATTAGCCCACTGGGCATACAAGGTGCCAAGGGTCATTTGCATGCCCATTATGGGCTCATTTGCATGGGAGTGAGACTGCTTTGCCTAGCCACCCCCCCAACTGCCCCAACCCAGCGAGTTGTCCCTGGTGCTAGTGGCATCCCTCCACCCTCCAAACCCAGTCTCATGAAAGACAGATATATCCCTGGCATCCAGTGGTCCCTCCCCCCGTACTCAATCCTGTAATGAAAGATCTATCTTTGGCATCCAGTGGTCTCTGCCCCCACCCAATTGCAGTCCTACTTAAGAATGGTATATCCTGGCATACAGTGGTCCCTCCCCATACCCAATCCTAGTTCATTTACAAAAACAATTTTCTTGGTGTCCAGTGGTCTCGCCCCACACCCAGTCTCCATCCTGGGAACACCATCCCATCCAGTTTCCAAATTCCCCCCTCCTGACAGTCACACTGTGCTTGCATGGCAGGGGTAAAAAAGCACAAAGAATGAACCACTGCTGCACTGAGGACCATAACAACAGTAAGCAGTGAGGTTGTAGCAATCAAAGTAGTTGACCATTTGGGCAGGTCTTTTTTTCATATTTGGAATAAATTCAACGCACTGCACTGAGGACCATAACAAAAGTAAGCAGTTGGGTTGTAGCAATCAAAGTAATTGACCGTTTGGTCAGGTCTTTATTTCATATTTGGAATAAATTCACTTTGATTGCTACAGCCAGACTGCTTAATTTTATTACGGTCTTGAGTGCAGCAGCAGTCCATTCTTTGTGCTCTTGCGTGTTGGGCAGGCTGCCCTTCTAGCTACTTCACCGACCTGCTAACTCTGATCACAGCACCTACCTCTGGGACTGCTTCAGGAGCAAAGAAGTACTTTCCCCCCAACAAAGCCCTGTCCCAAACCATGAGAAGCACCCCCCAACCCATGCCCAGTTGGTGGCTAGTGGCCTCTCTCCCACCCTCGGTACTGACACAGACTCCCCATTCCCCTACCTGTCTTTTGGTGCCACAGTTCTATGATAGCAGGTGGCATAGCCCACCTTGCACAACCATGGCCACCTTCCATCTATCTGTACCAGGAAGTGCAACCTATGAATAGGACAAAGCACATCACTGTACCATATACAGTAAATAAGCTGTACTCCCTGCTACAGATAGATGCTGGGTGGCTGTAGTCATGTGAGGTGGGCTGTGCCACTCATTGTCATTGAATTACAGCAGTGACAGCCTGGTAGGGGGACTGGAGAGTGGATGTAGGTGCTTTGGGTAAGGGGGGGCACTAACTACTAACTGGGTATGGGTTGAAGGGGCACTGCTCATGGTTTGGAATGGGACTTTGTTGGGGAGGCAGGACTTTTTTACTACTGCCTTGCCAAGGGCAGTGCCACTGTCAGGGGGCATTGGCAAACTGAGACTTGTTTCCAGGATGGAGAATCAGCTGTGGGGAGGGATCACCGGACACAAGGGTAACTGTATTCCTACACTGACTGAGATCAGGTTGGGGAAGTGTCCACTGAATGCCAGAGATATAGCTTTCTGTAACAGGGCTTGGATTGGGTGGGGGAGTGACCACTAGATGCCAGGGATATATCCTCCATTAATGGGACTGGGATCAGGTGGGAGGAAGGGATCATGGGACAGCAGGGATACATATTTCATTAACAGGACTGGATTCAGAGGAAGGGGGCACCACTTGTCTACAGGAAGTACTGTCTTCGGATGGGAGGGTGCTGACACACTACTTCCAGCAACTGCTAGGGCTGTGCCAGATTAAGGTGAGAGTTAGGTCGACGATATTTTCTCTGCACAAGGTGACCATGCAAAGCACTCTCGCACAGAGCAAATACTGTGACTATTAAACTGCTCCAGTATTAAGGTCCCTATCCCTGATTTGCATAATTTTGCCTTGTGTCCCCTTCCCAGTTTACCTGGTGCAAACTTGGTTTGCCCATGCTAACCGGTCTTTTAAATATAGGACATTGGTGCAGAACCCAGTTTGCTCGGGTAAACTAGGATCTGCCCCTGGGCAAACATTTGAATATCAGGCCCCAGCTGTTATACTCCCCTTCACCATCAATAGGACTCCAGATCAAACTGGTAGAGAGTCTTGGGGGGTTACCATGGATGATGAGAGTCTATGGAAGGGGGGATGAAGATGATGACCCTTCCCCTACTGCCTCCCCCCATGGAGTGAATCAGTGGCTGTTCTGAAGGTACAAATTTAATCCCAGGGATAGTGAATGATGTTGCTAGGTGGCTGGTGGTAATATGGTACTTCTTCGTCATGCAGGACCTGCAGAAATTGGGGCACCATTCTGGCCTATCAGTTGCTATTTCCTCCTCATTTTCATGCCCATCCATTTCTTCTAATACAGAGTGTAGTTGAGGTCTGACTAGACTGACTAGACTGACTAGTCATCCCAAGTATCTCTGACCTCTACACCACTGAAAGGTAGCATTAAATCCATTAACACGTTTATAAATTGTTTAACTGACCTGAATGGACCAAGTTGACTGTCAGGCCACTGGCATTTTTTCACAAAGGGACCCACTGACTCAAGTGAATACCTTCAGTGAGCATTTAATGACACATTCCCAAGATGCAGGTGATGTAACCCCAGCCAGGTATATATATCACTGGACAGTTTGTTGTAGCAAAGCCTGGTAAACAGATACACGTCGATAAATAAATAAATAAAACCCTAGGAAGGCACTTTAGGTGCTTTACCAATAGAACACATTTTCTTGAGAATAAATGGAACTTTGTGTGTCCCCAATCTGTACAGTTAATTAGCCTACAGCTCAGACACTAGCCACACCTCCTTCCTCTAACCAAGACACTAGCAGCCCCCTCCCTTCACAGACCCCTCTGACACATACAAACATAGATTTTGATAGCAGATGAGGACCGCTTGGCCCACCTAGTCTGTCCATTTCCCTACCTACAGAATAAGCTGCAGATCCTAGTTAACCAACAGCCTATTTCTTACTACCCCCACAAGAATTGTCTTATGTCTGTCCCATGCATTCTTGAATTATCCCACAGTTTTAGACCCCACAACCTTATTAGAAAGGCTGTTCCATGCATCCACCACCCTCTCTGTGAAAAAATACTTCCTCACATTGCCCCTGAGCCATCCCCCCTCTATCTTCAAATTGTGACCCCTTGTTCTTGCACATCTCTTTTTCTGAAAGATGCTACCCTTTTGGACTTTGTTGATTCCACTGAGGTACTTAAAAGTTTCTGTCATGTCCCCCCTCTTCATTCTTTCCTCAAGGGTATACATATTAAGCTCCTTTAGTCTCTCCTCGTATGGCTTCTCTTGTAGACCCTGCACCATTTTAGTTGCCCTCCTCTGGACTGCCTCCATCCTGTCTATATTCTTGCGGAGATGGGGTCTCCAGGACTGGATACAGTACTCCAGATGTGGTCTCACCAACTGTCTGTACAGAGGGATAACAACTTCCTGTTTTCTGTTGGTGATGCCTCTCCCTATACATCCCAATATCCCCCCAGCCCTCCCTACTGTCTTCTCATATTGCTTGCTAACCTTAAGGTCATCTGATACGATTACCCCCAGGTCCCTTTCCATTTTTGTTGTTGTTACTTCCTCCCCCCCATTGTGTAATCTTCCCCTGGGTTTTTGTTTCCCAGGTGCATTATTTTGCACTTCTTTGCATTGAATCTGAGCTGCCATGCTTCTGACCATTCCTCCAACCTTGCCAAGTTCCTTCTCATACTTTCCATGCTTCATTGTGTATCAACCCTGTTGCAGATCTTTTTGTCATTTGCAAAGAGGCATACTTTTCCTTCCAGTCCCTCTGCAATGCCACTTATAAAGACATTGAAAAGGACTGGACCCAGTACTGAGCCCTACGCTACCCCACTAGCAACCTCTCTTTCTTCAGAGTGGACTCCATTTACAATTACCTTCTGTGTCCTTGTCGTAGGCTGTGGGTAATGATGGACCAACGAGGCAGATTGGCAGAAAAATGAAGTATTTATTTTTACAATTATAAAGTGAACTGATAAGCGGCAAAATAAAAGAGAAGCACAATGCATATAAATCAAATGAAATACAACTAGAAATAACTAGCTATACAGATTGTTAACAGCTTCACATCCTCCTGCTGACTGACTACCTGTTTAGGGTGAACAGGTTATATACTACTCAGGGTCATGTGACTAGCTAACTCTACCCCTATTCTTTATTCAAACATTATTTCTTTAAATACTGTGCAAATATTTGATTTACAATACACAAATATCTTTAATCCAACATAACAACATATATATAGTTTAAAAAAGTGGATTACTCTCCTTTTGGGAGTTTTAAGACCATGCACTGGCATCAGGAAGCACCACCCCTTCCAGCTGTAGCGTAAAGGCAGTCAAGATATGGCCGGTGGGCTCCTAGGAGATCTGCTGCAACTGAGGGAGGATTCATTCGGTGCTCTGAGATGTCAGGATAAACAGCAAAAACCCTCATTTTCCAGAGGTCCTCAAAGCAGCCCAAAACCTCACTGTTTCACCTCCGGAGGGTATGTAAGGCTTATCCTGCTAATTTTTAGAACAAAACCATTAGTTTGAGGGACACTAGAAGGTAAAATGCCTTTGCAATAGTGCGCACGTTCGCGCAGTAATTTTCACCGGCGCTCGCACTATCGCACTGGTGTGCAGGAATTCTGCAGCGTATTTTCATTCTAAAAATCGCATTTTACAGAGCTCTTGTAGGAAAGCTTAACAGGGCTAGACTAAAGGACCAGGAGGTTCTTTCGTTATTTTAACGACCTAAACAAGACAAAAGAAGGACAGACAATAGACAAGACAACAATAAACAAATAAACAAAGTGGGTGGCCAGCCCAGCTCAAGAAACAAACATATAACAATACAGTTATGACAAGGATAGAGAACAGTATTACATCCAGGACCTACTATCTTCCTAGAAAAAGTAAGCGGGGGGGGGGGCGACTTTACTCTCTCACATTCCTCCCCACCTAATACCAAACTAGCAGCTTTTGTTTATGACAATACTTTAACAGTGTGCCTGTTATCAGATCTCTCATGAGGAGAGATGAAGCCATAGCCCACCCTCACCTAAGGCTCCACCTCAGGGTCCCTCTTAATAGATAATAAAAAAAAGACAACTACGAAGGACTGATTCCTTCATAGTCCATTACTATCATTACCCCCCGAGGTCTGATGACAAGTACTGACTTCATTCATTCCGTATCTAGACATGAAGTTGGCATCATAATGTGCTGTACCTTTTCTGTGTTTTATAGTGAAGCTATAGGGCTGCAGTGAAAGGTACCACCGCATAATGCAGAGGTTTCTGTCTTTCATAACATACAACCAGCACAGTGGGTTGTGATCAGTCCATAACTCAAACTCTACACTCCATAAGTAGAAACGTAGTGCCTCTATGGCCCATCTAATGGCCAGACATTCTTTTTCTATTACAGAATAATGGGTTTCCCTCTTGTGTAGCTTTCTACTTATGTAAATGATTGGATGTTCTTCTCCATCTAAGATCTACAATAACATAGCCCCTATCCCATACTTTGATCCATCCGTCTGTAATATAAAGGGCTGTGAAAAATCAGGGGTCCTTAGAAAAGGAGAACAACATAACTTGGCCTTAATAGACTGGAAAGCATCCTCACACTCATCCATCCACTTAACCTTCTCAGAATTCTTTTTCTTGGTTAGATCTGTTAATGGACCCTCTAGAGTGGAGAAATTGGTGATGAACCACTGGTAGTAGCCAGCAAGTCCTAGAAAGGATCTTAGATCTTTCTTGGTGATGGGTCTAGGACTATTAGCTACAGCAGCAGGTTTATTAATCTCTAGTTTTATACACCCATTACCAAACTGAAAACCAAGGTACTTTGTCTCTTGCATAGCTGTGGCACACTTCTTTGGGTTTATGGTTAGGCCAGCTTCAGCTATGGTAGCCAATACTGCTGACAAATGCTTCAAGTGCTCCTCCCAAGAGGGACTGAAGAAAATGACATTGTCAAGGTAGGCTGCGCTATAAGCTGTGTGAGGGGTTAATACGATGTCCGTCATCCTCTAAAAAGTTGCAGGGGCACCATGCAAACCAAATGGCATAACCGTAAAATGGAACAGGTCTACTGGAGTACTGAATGCAGTTTTCTCCTTGTCTGTAGGATCCAAAGGTATCTGCCAGTACCCTTTGGTTAGGTCTAGGGTATTGATGTACCTGGCACTACCTAGATGATCAAGGATGTCATCAATGCATGGCATCTGATAGCAGTCAAATTGAGACACAGCGTCCAGTCTCCTGAAATCCAAACAAATACGTATGCCCCCTTCCTTTTTCCCAACCACTACAGTAGGAAAATACCATTCAATGTAATGGTTCAATGATGCCCATTTCCTGCATTTTCTTGACTTTCTGTATTACTTCCTTTCTTACCCTTTCAGGAAGTCTATATGGTTTTTGTCTGATGGGTTGTTTTTGTGTCACCCTAATATGGTGACTGGCATTTTTTATCCTACCAGGTATACCTGTGAAGGTATCTTTAAAAGTAAACAGTATCTTCTCTAAGTCATTTTTCTGGCCTACTGTTAAATCAGGAAATCTGTAAATCGGTTACCTTCCCTATGCCCTCTAGACGTTGGTACACTATGTCTAGCTCGGTGTTGGACTCAGGGAGGACATGACTACATAAAGAGGATGGTCTTTCTATCCAAGCTTTTAACAAGTTGGCATGGTATATGCGTTTTTTATTCTCTTTGTCAGGTATCTCTATCTCATAAGTTACAGGACCAGTTCTTTGTGTAACAATGTAAGGGCCTTGCCATTTCATTAGCAGCTTGTGCTCAGAAGATGGTAACAGTAGCAATACCTTGCCCCCTTCATTAAATTCCTTATGTCCAGTCCCTTTATCATAGTATTCTTTCTGTTTCACTTGTTGTTGGATGTTGGTACTATGGGTTTTCTGGACATAAGTCATTAAGAAATGGTGTAGTTTCTGCCAGTATTCTAAGGGTAGTATCTCCTTTATTTGTTTAGTTTCTTCCCACTCTTCTTTAATACTATCAAGTGGCCCCCTTGGATTGAGTCCATATAACAACTCAAAAGGCGAAAAGCCCATAGAAGCTTGTGGGACTTCCCTATAGGCAAACATTATGTAAGGGAGGTACAGTAGGTGTCCCATTTGTTCCCTTCATCAACCACAAATTTCTTCAGCATCTGCTTCATGGTTTGATTAAAACGCTCTACCAATCCATCTATTTGGGGATGGTAGGGTGTAGTAAACAGCACATCAATACCCAAAGCCTGGTACAGACGTTTAAGCAATGCTGAACAGAAATCTGGACCTCTGTCTGTTAAAATTTTCCTGGCTATTCCCACCTGACTAAAAATCTTCACCAGCTCATCAGCTATCTTAGAAGCGGTGACAGTTCGTAAAGGTATAGCCTCAGGGTATTTTGTAACATAATCTACCACCACTAAAATGAATCTATTCCCTTTCAAACTTTTGGGCAAAGGACCAACAATGTCCATTGTTATCCTTCCAGATGGGGTGGTTACCAATGGTAGGGGTAGCAGGGGAACCTTATCTTTACAGCCAATTTTGGTCACCTTCTGGCACTCCACATAGCTTTTGCAATACTCTGTAATGTGGATGCCAGGCCAGTAAAATCTGTACAAAAGGCGACTCAATGTACAGTCCCTTCCCAAATGTCCAGCCATTGGGATATCATGGGCTATGTCCAACAGCTGATTCCTATAGGACTGGGGCACCATTAACTGTTCTACTATCTCCCCAGTTTGAACATTTGTACATACCCTGTGTAATAATTAATTTATGTTTTTATAGACATGACCTTTTGACCCATCAGGTTTTCCCACCTGCAAAAAGAATGGGGTTAGTGTATCATCATGTTTTTGAGCTTCTTTAAACTTAATACTGTTAGGAGTATACATTTTATCAGGAATAAAGTCACATTTAGAATCCTGAACAGCATTTTCCCCATGTTTTCAAGCCCACAGTTATTTTTCCTTTCTCTTCTGGCTCTTAGGTTTCCTGTCTTTACCAACAGTCTCGTATAGTTCTCCATCAAAAGGAAATGTCTGTCCCAGTATCTCTTCCTGATTGGCCTGTGCCCTGGTGGTAATGGCACTAATATTTGTAGCTAACAATGTCTCAAAGTTCAAAACATCCTGACCAATAACAACTGGGATGGGGAGATGGGGCACCACACCCACCTTAATTTTCTGGGTGTGCCCGTCCACTTCTACCACTGCCTCTTTTAATGGATACCGATGTATGCCCCCATGGATATACATGACTCCAGTAGTTGATCCTCTTGAGTCTAGGTGGGTATTTAGCAAAGAAGCATGTACTAAAGTTTGCTTGCTTCCATAGTCTATAAGTCCTGATACCACCTTCTTCCCCACCCAAACTGGCACAATGTAATGTCCCCAGTTAGCAAGGGCTAAATGTGCATCCTCAATTTTCTTTTAGGGGCAAAATCTTGTTATGTGCCCTCTATCACTGCAGCTATGACACACGATGTCAGGATTATACCCCTTCCCAGATTTAAGGTTCTGTTTAGTCCCAGGGGTACTATTACTCTGTGCATTAAGCATAAGAGAAGACTGTCTTACCATGGGCTGATGTGTCAAGGAGCTTTCCAGAGGTCGGTGTCTGTGAGGTCTTGCTGTGATATAGTCCTCTGCCAGTCTTATGGCCACCTCTGATGATTCAGGGTGGTGCTCCTTTACCCAAAGTTGTACATATTGAGGTAGAATTCTTATAAAAAGCTCCAGAGTAATGGCTTCCAGGATCTGTGTGACTGTCCAGGTGTTAGGTTACAGCCATTTAATGCACAAGTCCTTTAACTGGGTATAAGCATCTTGGGGGTTGTCAGTACTGTGAAATTTGAAAGACTGGAAACGTTGCCTATAGGTTTCAGTACTAATGTAGTACCTCTTCAGAATAGCTTGCTTTACTTGATTATAGTCATTGGCATGTGTAATATCTATATGCCTATATGCAAGCTGGGTCTTTCCAGTTAAGTAGAGGGCTAACCGAATTACCCATTGGTCCCTGGGCCAGGCACAAACAGTTGCCACCCTCTCAAATGTCATTAGGTATGCCTCAATATCATCAGAGCTAGACAATTTCACCAACCTAATGTCTTTCTGTCCACCCCCAGGTGAAAAAAGGGGGTCTGCTAGTACCTATGGCTTGGATAGCGTGCAGGGTATCTGCCCAGCTTGCTTGATTCTCTCTCTCTCTCCAATCTCACTCTCTCTCTCTCTCCTTCTCCACCTGCCGAGTACACAACCAATGGAGTAAGTCATGGTGGTCTTCAGGTGGACCTTCCACCTCTGGCTCAGCTGCCTGGGCCCCTTCCACCAACTTCTTCTTCTCCACTGGTAAGTCTTCTAGTGCTGCCCCTCTTATTGCCACCTTCCTCCGTACCACAGGGTCTACACCCATCAGTAAGGGTAGTTGTAGCTTCTGGACAATGGACCTTGTAGCAATGCCAGTCCAAGCTGCTTCCTATTCTTGTTGCAGGTCCATCTGAATCTGAGTACAGATTCACCAATAGGCCAACTGTAACCCACTGTTACAATCCCACTTCTGAAACTATCCGTCATAGGCTGTGGGTAATGATGGACCAACGAGGCAGATTGGCAGCAAAAATAAAGTATTTATTTTTACAAATATAGCAAAAACTAATAAGCAGCAAAATAAAAGAGAAGCACAATGCATATAAATCAAATGAAATACAGCCAGAAATAGCTAACTATACAGGATGTTAACAGCTTCACATCCTCCTGCTGATTGACTACCTGTTTAGGGTGAACAGGTCATATACTACTCAGGGTCAAGTGACTAGCTAACTCCACCCCTGATTCTTTATTCAAACATTATTTCTTTAAATACAGTGCAAATATTTTATTTATAATACACAACTATCTTTAATACAACATAACAACATATATACAGTTTCAAAAGTGGATTACTCTCCTTTTGGGAGTTTTAAGACCACGTACTGGCATCAGAAGCACCACCCCCTTCCAGCTGTAGCATAAAGGCAGTTAAGATATGGCTGGCCGGCTCCTAGGAGAACTGCTGCAACTGAGGGAGGATTCATTCGGTGCTTTGAGATGTCAGGATGAACAGCAAAAAACCTCATTTTCCAGAGGTCCTCAAAACAGCCCAATACCTCACTGTTTCACCTCCGAAGGGTATGTAAGGCTTATCCTGCTAATTTGTAGAACAAAACCATTAGTTTGGGGGACACTAGAAGGTAAAATGCCTTCGCGATAGTGCGCACGTTCGCGCGGTAATTTTTACCGGCGCTCGCACTATTGCACTGGCGTACAGGAATTCTGCAGCATATTTTCATTCTAAAAGCCACATTTTACAGAGCTCCTGCAGAAAAGAGCTTAGCAGGGCTAGACTAAAGGACCTGGAGGTTCTTTCATTTTAAAGACCTAAATAGGTTCTACATCATAATGGGGCACAATTAAATACAAAATCACACATGCCCCCACAATGCAAAGCATCATGGGCTGCATATGCAAATCACCACAGAATGTTATGCTGGTCCAACTTTAAGCAGAATTGCATGGTGCCGAAAGGCCTCTCACACAGTTTGCAAAGGGTGCTAACAGAAGACATAGACACGTGTTTCGTCTTACCAGGACTCATCAGTATGCCTCGTCTGTTTGACACCCCAGTGGAATGGACCAGCTACCCTTAAGGCAGTGTGCCTTGGATATATTGTGGTGAACCACAATTAAATGCCTTACAGGGCATTTAGAATCGGAGCCCGGACATAATTATTATACAGAGGGTTTTCTTTACATAACCCTCACACAATATGCAGGTATTTTACAGAGGAAAACCTGCAGAGTAAAAACTGCTCCAAACACCATTTACAAATGGGGAATCTATTCCTTTCTTTACAAGGAGCATATAGCAGGCTCCAGGCATACCTTATCAGAGGGACAGGATACTTTTTCAGCAAAAAGAGGGGAGCAGTCCTGACATCCTTAATATTCATTATTATTACTTTTGTTTTGAAGGCAGAATAGCGATACTGGGAGTACTGGAAAAGGACAAAAGAAGGACGGACAATAGACAAGACAACAATAAACATATAAACAAAGTGGATGGCCACCCAACAAACAAACGTATAACAATACAGTTATGACAAGGACAGAGAACAGTAGTACATCCAGGACCCACTATCTTCCTAGAAAAAGTAGGGGGGGCGACTTCACTGTCTCACAGTCCTGTTGTCCAGACAATGTTTTACCCAGGCTACCACCCTGGGACCCACTCCCAGGCTGGTAAATTTAATTATTAATCTTTTGTGTGGGACTGTGTCAAATGCCTTGCCAAAGTCCAGGTAGGCCATGTCCACAGCCCCTCTCTGGTCTACTACTTTGGCCACCCAGTCAAAGAAATCAATTAGATTCATCTGACAAGACCTTCCTGCTGTGAACCCATGCTGCCTTGGGTCTTGTGCCATACTAGCCTCTAGGTACTCAACAATTCTTTCTTTCAGAAGTGATTCCATCACTTTCCCTACCATAGAGGTCAAACAGACAGGTCTGTAGTTTCCTGGCTCTGTTTTGCTCCCACTTTTGTGAAGGGGAATCACATCTGCCTTCCTCCAGTCCTCAGGTACCACACCATCCTCCCATGATTTGTTAAAAAGGGCAGTCAGTGGTGTCACTAGTTCTCCCCTCAGTTCTTTAAGAATTCTAGGGTGAATTCCATTGGGCCCCATTGCTTTCTCTGCCTTCAGTTTTAGGAGTTCTTGCAGAACCCTTTCTTCTGTGAAAGGACTGGGATCAACCCCTTATCCAGAGTGCTTCTGTTAATTGGATTAGGCACCTCCCCCTCCTCCTTTTTTGTGAATACTGAGCAGAAGTATTCATTCAGTATCTCTGCTTTTTCACTGTCCCTCTCTGCCCACCGACGTCCATTCTATTCAGCCTCACTATCCCTCCCTTTGTATTTCTATGCTCCCTGATGTACCTATAGAAGGATTTATCCCCCTTCTTAACTGAGTTGGCTATCTTTTCCTCAGTTTGGGCCTTTGCTATTCTGACTTCCCTCCTTGCTTCCTTCTGCCTTAACTGGTTCAGTTCTCTGTCCTGCTCCTTCTGTGTTACCTTATACTTCCTAAATGCTATCTTTTTCTCCCTAACTTTCCCCGCCACCTCTTTTGAGAACTGTAGTGGCTTTTTCTTTCATTTTGGTTTGTTTATTTGCTTCACAAAAAGGCTTGTTGCCTCTGTGATGGCAGTTTTGATGTTTCCCCATTGTTGCTCCACCCCTCCTTCTAGCCTGTTTGCTAGTGCTTTTCTAAGGCACTCTCCCATCTTGCCAAAGTCAGCCCTCCTGAAGTCCAGTACCCTCACTTTTGTATGGCTTGACTCTGTAGCTGAGTTTATAATGACAGTATAGCCCCTTCCCTCCACAGCACCTGACACTAGCATGTTTTCCTTACAACACCTATGACAGTAGTCCTTTTGAATGTACACCCTCCACAGTCTCCAACATGTCTGTGGTTCCCCCATCACCCTAGACAATAACCTCCTCCCTCCACTTCCTGACACAACACAGCCACACTAATCCTCACTCCTTTCACCACAGTCCATCTGAACACCCCTCCCTCCCTCTCTAGGCACCCCACTTTCTAATCTCTGTGGATATCACCTCCCTCCTGTCCCTTTACTCCCAGAAGCCCCAGAAAAGAGAATTACCTCCTTCCCCATCTTGTCCTGCTCCTCTCTCCCAGAGTTCCAATATACCCTATTTGCTTCCCTCTCAGCCTTTGTTACTTGCTCCTGCCTCCACTGATACCTGCTCTACCTCACCCTCTGTCCTTTCCCTCTCTCCTCATTCACCCTATCCTCTGCACCTAGCCCTTTCCACTCCCACTGACCCCACCTACTCGCTCCATCTGCTTAATGTCTTTTACCCTACTCCCCTTTTTTCTTTGAACCTCTTTGTGACCAATAATCCTTATCCTGAGGTTTTTGATCCTTACTATAGTCTCATCTTGTTACTTTGTCTTGAAACTTATGACACTACTGAAATGTATATACACGCATCACATTCTACCATATTTATGTATAATATTTTTATATCTGCTGTTCTTATATTGTCAGTTTTTATCTTGTTTGCTCTCCATTTTATTGCACTGCATTGTACTGTTTGTTGTATCTCTGGGTTGACCCTGAAAAAGGGATTGTAATTGTCTCAATGGACTTACTCAGTCACCAAAACTCAAATAAATAAATAAATAAAAATAAGCCACACCCTTTCCTCTTTAGCCATTCGAGAATCCCCCATACCCTTGTTGCATACCTTCTCTGCGAGGTCCTTCCGGACACCACCTACTCAAACACCAGAGGCATGCATACACCCTTCTTGCTAAATTCTCTCTCCACATGCCATAGCACTAGCCCACTCCCTTCCTCCCTTCCTCCGGAGCCCCTGACCACAGCTTACCCACCTTCCAAAGCCCCAAACACTAGCACCTCCCTTTCCCAGACTCTAGCTCCCCAGCCCCCGACACTAACCCCACCTCCTTTGCTGGGGTTAACACTGACACCATCCCACTAGCAAATGCTGGTAGATTTTCTATACAGCTATTAAGATTTTCCTTTAGGTAGCCCTGCAGGCATGTGTTGGAGAGGGTAACACTTTAGTAAGTACATCAACTGGGACAGTGGAAAATTCTGTGGGGATTTTCACCAGTCAGTAGCCCTGCTGGCTAGGGGCTGCAAAACTCAGTTCTGACCCCCTGATTTTAATATAACTTACCTGCTCTGTCCAAGTCAAAGTGCACAGAGTTGGGTTCTTTTAGGTTTGGGATAATCTGGTAGGACCTAAAAGGAAAGCACAAAGAAGGTTGCAGAGATGCAAAAGGTCTGGAGTCCTAGAGGAGGAATTATAGGAGTCAGAATTAAAAGGATACTTATCTGAAAAGTAGACAACCATCATCTGGCCAGACCTTTGGAAATAAAGGTAAAACTAGGTAAGTATGAGGTACTTATAGTAGCGTGAGTAGAGCTAGGGAGTGGAGAGATACAAAGGGTACTATACAGCATAGAAGTAAGTTGAAAAGATAAAGAACATCTTTCTACTATAACAAAAAACTTAAAAACACTAGATTTATACCAATTATGTTTTAAATTTGTTTTCTATTTATTTTCCCCCCCATGCTTTTGGTCTACTAAATATTGTAGGTAATGCAGCACTTTTTTCACTAAGTTTTTCAAAATGTATCTTTCTCTCCCTTGCTAACCACACTGTTGCTGTTTGTGATATCACAGTCTGTCGTGGTGAGCACTAAAAACTTAAGGCACTGTGAGGTTAACAGGGGAGATGCAACTGTTTTCTATACAGACTTTTCAGATGGACTGTCAAGATGTACTGTAAATTTTGGAAAGGAACATTGACAATTAAAAAAAATATTTTCTAGTAAACTATAAACAGCTGGATCTTATTTATGATAAATCTTGTACTGAAGTGCAGAGTTGCTCTTTAACATGAAGATAAGAGCAACAGAGATATGGTGATAGAGGATAAAATAAAACAAAACAAACAAAAAAGTAGCAACTTTCTGCAGTAATCTTTGTTACACCTCATAACCTCCAGTCATGTTGTCTGACCCAGTCAGCTGATCAAACCATCCCATCCCAAAAACTTAATATCCTTACTGGCCCACAATCTGTTAATGACAGAGAGACTGACTGAAAGCTGCCTTGCAGAAGGACTAGCCTAAATGTCTCAGGGCAGAGCAGACCCCAACCAGATGACCAAGCACCCCTTCCCCCCATTTTCAACACTGCCAGCACAAAATCCTCTCCCTCTTAGCCCTAGCTACACCAACTGCACATCCAGCACTCACTGCAACCTCCCCTCTACCTACCTCCCTGCAACTTTTGAATCTCCATGCATCTGATGACCTCTTTAGGCCACTATTGGGGTTGCTATGGGAGTTGGAAGGCAAATCCTCCCTCCCTAGGCTGCCAACAATTGAAGACTCAGGCTTACTCTCAAATTCAGGTTGACCTCATAGTGCAGTGCCTCTGGGCTATTGAGGCAGCCTGTAACTAACCCATTTAAATATTTTTAATTTACCTTTAAAAGAATTAAAGTAATGAGCAATAACAGACCAATCTACATACCTGTAAGTATAGTTCTACTGTTGTCATTCCTTTCACATTCACACTGTGGCAAAGGGAGGTTCAGTCTTTGGGTCTGCCACTCACTGGTGCAGCCATTAAAATGGGAAAGGAAAGGAACCTGAAATGATGAAAAAAAGCTTTTTAAGGGAAGACTTGAAAGGAGCCAGATCCTGCAAGACCTGCATGGAAGGCGTATACCATCAGGTGGACACAGGACTTAGGGCAAAGGAATGTAGGTGACGCACTTTGGGAGACTGCAATCTGGGTGGCTGTGACTTCAATACAGTGGCAATTGTAGGTGGACAGGAAAGTAGGGCCCCAATTGAGGTCCAGCCCCTAAAGTACAGGCTGGGGGATGTTTATATTTATTTAAAGAGGGTGCGAGGATGAAGCCCCCCTGCAATGGGGCCAACATGCAGTTCGTCCAGCAAGGTACACAGTGCAATTGCCGGGCACACATCTTGCTGTTGCCTGTTTTCCCGTGCACTGATTGCCTTCATCCAGTTTTGTTTTCACCCTATTGTGGGTATCCCTATGTGAGGAGCAACAGCTCAGCACTATGACATGCAACGCTTCACTCCCCCCAACCCTGCTCTAATCATAGATCATGTGATAGACTGAGGTCATGATGGTCACTGCTTCCCAGCTGCCAGCAGTTCAATGCTGGTTCATGGTACCCCACCTATCCCTAAACACGTGGCTGTGGTTTGACCAAATGCTAAGGTCTCAACACCTCTGACACTGTGGTGTTATACAGAAGTGATGGAGAGGCCGCAGTACAATGTTTTATTGTCCTGAGTAATCACCACCACCACCACCACCCAGAAAAATACAGACACTTGATCAGCTAGTCACTACATGAATGCATCATGAAATATCAGTATCTCTGATGGTGACTACAGCTGCTAGGAGAGGGGAAGGCCACAAAATGCAGAGACATCAGATATCCCCAGCAGCACAGCACTACAAGGCAACTGGGAGGGTTGGCAAGCCCCTGTAGATACTCAGGACTCTATGTCTGGGCCTGAAAATAATGTAAATGCCCAAAAAGTCCCCTGGGTAGCCTAAGGTAAGTCATTAAGTCATCCACCCTCTTCCCAAAGCACTAATTTCTCACCCTCCATAACAATATATATATATTTTTTTGTTAAATAGGTTTGGTTCCCTGGCACTGCATGCCAGAAATCAAGGATACCGCCAAACCCATCTAAACTCCAATAGTTTTGTGACCAATATGTCAATGGTGGGTCCACTCCCCTCCTGACCTCTGATCCATAATTTTAAGGAGGGAGTAATAGTATATAAATCCTGGCTACCTTAAGTCTGCATCCTCCCACAGTGCACCTGCTCCATTAATTTTCAAAGACCCTGCACACAGCAGTGTGTGTGCCTGTGATCTAACCTGCCTTGAATTAATTAAAGTATTTGAATTTTTGCAACTTGTCATTTTCAGTAGGTTACTACATTGTGCTGGTCTGCACATCTATTCTTCCTTTCTTTTGTGTACAGCTATCTCTCCCATGGTCACCTGCTCTATAAGGCATAGTAGTAGTAACATGGAGCACCTGACAGAGGAGGGCAGAGCAGTCTGCACACTGATGGTGCTGTGAGGAAGACTACACCCCCTTCCAGATTCTGCACATGCTTCTGCCACACTATAGCTTCTAGTACCTTAGAGAAGTTAGCAAGCTGTGAGATACAGCAATTTAGTTAGCCAGAACGTGATTTCTCCAAATCTGAACCAGGGAGCACCACTGAAATTTAACAGGGGTACTGAAGAGTCAGGGTTACTTGGAGACACTTTCTTTTTTTAATGCAACTTGTTTCCCCCTCTGGTGTTGCACGCTCAGTCCTCTGACTTTAGGGCTAACCCAAATGATAGAATTGACCCTGTCTGCTATTAGCCCCACCTGTCGCTTCACAGTGGCTGGCATAAATCCTGTTGTGGGTGCCATGGGGGGGGCACTCTGAATGTGCATTTAAAAAACTCAGTTACTGTAGCCTACCTAATTGAGTATCTAGGTGCTGGCATACTTTTATGCACTCAAAGGGACAGCAATCTTGGCTTCACCATGCAATCTGCCCAGTGTAAAATATTAAGTCTTAGGCATCACAATTCTGTGGCAAAATCAACTTTATTAGAAGCAAAACAATTTACAACCCCTGCAGCTATAGTAAGACACCTCGACCGGTTTTACAGGACTACTGCATCATCAAGAGGGTGATAAGGCAGTAGTCCTGCGAACCCAGAAGAGGTGAAGTGTCTTACCTGAGTTGTGGGCAATTCTGAATTGTTCTGCATCATATAAAGCAGCTTTTGAACACAGAATTGTGGTACTTTTCTGCACTGCTAATCACCAGGGACACATCTAGAATTTTTTCTAGTGGGCAACCCTTTCCCAAAATGTAAAATATTGCAATTTAAAGCTAAAATTAGGTTTAAACAGATTTTTGCTGGACTAGTGAGGTTGTGGGTGCTACTTGGATACATAGCTGGATCTACTGGTACTGACCACCCCTATATATTTGCTTTCCAGTACCCACATCTCATTTTGCAGCCTGTTCCCTCAAGGTCTGTCCCAGCCTACAGACCACTGCTGGATCCCTCAGTCTTTTTTCCTTCTAATCCCACCATCCTCTCCCCTCCACATTCCCTGAAAAGTATATCATCCCTGAATCACCATCGCCACCCTACAGCACTGTCCTACTACTATTTAAATAATTATTACTGCAGACTGCATTGAAAGGTATTTGTTCTATGCAGTTCTCTACTGTGAAAAGTTTAGCAAATTACAGCAGAGACCATTCTGATATTCTTGGGCAAGAAAGCAGGGGATTACAGTACCAAACATTTGAAAGACAAACTTGCTTTGAATCATGAAAGGAAACTATGTCAATATGTAGAAACAGTAATCTATGTGAATTTACCTGGAGCTGCATAAAAATGCAAGCAGTTTATTCCTGAGTCTGCAGCACTTCACTGTAATGTAACGCTGCATGACTGGAAATTTAGTCAATGTCTGCCTTTGACTTAGAGTTGCCCAGAGTCCTAGTGCCAGTCAAATTATCAATTGACAGTGGAATAAACTTAGAAACTGATGATCATAGCCTGTGTTTTTAAAAACGCTACAGAACTATTTCTTCAGTGCACCTGCAGAAGGGGGGAGGGAGAGAGGGCTGTGAGGTCCACGGAGGGAAAGGGAGTGGAAAACCAATGCTATGCATATGATTGCAGCACCATGCAAATACACACAATTGCTGTCCTGCAAGTCCCTCTTCTAATCTACTTCATAGAAAAAAGACAGCATGGCTTTGCCATGCAGCCTTAAAAAGAGCTCTTTTATGTTCATCTTCAATATGTACCATGCCTCTGATGAAGGACATATTGTAAAGTGATAGCAGGGGGACTGCAATGACAGGGGTTGCCAATTTGATAGTTTTAACTCTGGACTGTTGTACCCTGCTGAAGTCTCAGGTTTTAGTCTTACTAGGTGGTACAATACCTTTTTTTTATCAGACTGGCACCTGGACTGAGGTAGGAACTGAATGTAATAGATGGACTAATTAAGCAATAAGGCATGACAGGGTGTGTGTTATCATGTAATATCATCACTCATGGGGTGGGTTGAAGCACGAGGTGAAGCCGAGTGCTTCCACCACCCCAGGAGTGACGTTATTACATGATAGCACACACCTTGGAGTGCCATATTGCAATTATACAATGACACAATGTTATAGAAAACAAAAAATAAAAATAAAAATGTTTTTAGATTTTTAGTGAGGCAGTGTATCTGTTTCTGAAAAAAAAGTGGCTCATAAGGATCATCCAAAAAATCAATACAGTGATGTTGTTGTGTAATAACATCACTGTCCCAGGTGCACATTGACCAATCAGAGTCCAGGAAATTTTCTTGCCATTGTATAATGGTCTTTATCAGCCCATATGTTACTATGTTTCTATGTATGTTGCTAATCTTAAGTAAAGCTCTGCATGGGCATCACTGGGAACAGCAGGTGCAAAAGATGGAAGTAGGAATTCTAGCCTTTCAAAGTAGATTCATATTTATGCGGATCTGTAAAGGTCTGATTAAAGTGATTGATGATCTGGGATAAGTCAGAGAGGCATTGATCAACATAAACAATGTTGAGGCTATCTGATGTTTTAGGCCCTTTAAGTAGCAGATTTTGTTGAGACTAGAACTTCTTAGGGTCAGGAAGCCTATCATTTTTCCTTCTGCTTAATGAACTTAGTTTTTACCTTTGTAATTCTGAGTTTATACGTTTCTCAAAAGTCTGTGGGTGCTGACAAGATTACAGATGCACCAGTATTTCTCTTCAAGTTTCATTATGCTGTGTAGTTCTTTCATTGGTCATTTTGGAGAGGTACATTTGATTCTTCTTTTAGCAATTGGTACATGCCCGTTGATGACCTGCATGAAGTTGTAGTAGAACAATTACAACACCTTATTGACATTGCCACATAGGTTAATGAATGCCCAATTAACATAGGCAAGGTTTAATAATAATACCTTGGTTTAATAGTATGGTTTTAGGACAGTATTAAGCTAATGCCCATGACTGCTGTCCCCACTACTCAGTGGTACTAACTTATTAGCTTACCTTCCAGTATAAATCTGTCTAGCCTTAATTTGAAATTGGCAAAGGCTGGCGCATGTGCCAAATCACTAGGCAAAAACAGATCTGAAAGAAAGTGAGGTTCCTATAATCTGGAGTATGTTCTAGTGTAAAACCTTTAGGTGGAGAACTTGGCTGATTGCTAGACTTGATGCAAAAAACTGGGGAGTGGTAGCTCAGGGCAATGGTAAACAGCTCTGCAGCAAGTAGCCTGTCAGCTCTGCTTACAAGGATCCAATCTAGTAGGGTTTGTTTGCTAGTCTTGTTTAAGTGAGCAGATTCTGAGATAATCTGACTTAAGTTTAAGGAGCTGCAATCAGGGTGTACAGTATGTTTCTACCCAGTCCTTCAGACCAGTTTGTATTAAAGTCACTTAGACCAGTGTTTTCCCATGGTTCATTCAGTTACTAAAGTCAGACACCGTTGCAGCAATTTCCATGGTGTGATATTCTGTAAAATGTCTGTTATATCACTAGAGAAATTCCATGTCTTCCCACAGAACCACTGTAGGGCCACCAGAGAGAATCCTCTTAGAAATATTGCAACATATCTTGAAATATTTGACCATGTCTATTGCTGCAGCCGTACAGCAGACTATGAATCAGCTGTAAGTTTTAGATACAATAGAATGATAAGGCATCCTGGACAAGATACACTAAAAGTTAGTTCATGTTCAAGTAGTGAAGTATATTGAGGACTATGGCCTCCTACTACAGTCCTGCATAGTTTCCAAAAACACCACAGTAGCAACCCAGTCCTCATTAGGTTTACCAATGGCATCCCATGTGCTATGTTTGCAGAACATGTCATAGGCGCAATCTTTGTGAACCTCACTAAGGTTTCCAACCTGGCTGACCACACCCTAATGTTGTGCAAGTTACAAGACATGAACCTGGACGGCCACTCCCAAACTTGGTTCAGCAGCTACTTGGAAAAGTGAAAGCAATGTGTTACACTGAAGGGTATCCTGCCCTCCTCTAGAAGCATCACAGCCAGCATCCCACAAGGTTCTGTTCTTGGACCCCTACTATTCTCTGTTTTTATAAACAACTTACCCCCAAACTGTGGTGGGGAAAATGTATTGCTTTAGCAGAGGCCACTACTATATTGTAGAAATGGCAACATTCCTACCCTCAATGGCCTTTTTTTCCATTATTCATGTCTACTCCCTCCCTCCATCCTGGGTGATCCCCATCATGCTAGTCACCCCTGCCATGTCACCCAAACTTTTCCTGGGGCTTACCTCAGCTCTCTTGTTACCCCAGAGCTTGCCCCCATGGCAGGATCAGCAGGGGTCCCCCTCCTCTGTTGAGTTCTGGATCCAGTCAGTGTTGGTGCCTAGGTCATTATTTGCAGAGCAGCACCTAATTTTTCTTATGTTTCTGGAAGTCAGCTCATGTGTAATGGCATGGGCATACAGTGTAAGATGCTACATATACTCATACACCTGCATCTTGACCTCTTAGAGCTAGCTGCATTACAGCACTGTCAAGTACTGGCAGAATAATTAAGCAATAATGCACTCCAGGGTGTGTGTTGTGCTTGGATAACGTCACCCCTTGGGTAGCATGAGGCTGAAGACTGAGTGCATCCAACACCGGAGAAGTGATGTTATCCAAGCATGACACACACCCTGGAGTAAATTATTGCTATTATACAATGGCTTGTTTTAAACATAAAACCAAAATAAATAAATAAATAAATAAATAAATACAGTTTTAAAATCTTTTTTTCTATTTCTTTTTTTATGTGGAAGTATATTTTAACAAAAAAAAGTGTTCCCTTTTCTGTTTCTCCAGCAGGTGGAACTGTTATCTGTCCTGCATCTTTTGTTTTGTATCTGGTAACATGTGGTTTCATTTCTTTTCCTGTACCCCCCCCCAACAGTGTGTTCCCCGGTGCAGTTGTACATTTTTAGTGTTTCTTCCAGAAGAAAAAGTTTAGACAAGTTTATACAAGTGCTGATTAAAGACACAGTCAGAAGTGAAAGTGCTGGTGAAAGATGGTGCCACTTCATAAGGTAGGAGGGGGGACTGCCAGGGGGAATGTGTGGGGACTGCCATGATATTCTGAAGCTGATCTGAGAGATGGCTTTGTTTAAGATATGTATTTGTTTGTGAGGGGTTTTGCTATCCCCGGGCACCATCCATAAGCATAGCACACAATGCTGTTTTAAAAGCACAGGCGCAAGTGACTGGGACTTTCTGTGCCATTAGTGAAGCCAGTCACCGTGACAGCTTCTTTTCAGTTTTGTGTGTGTGTGTGTGTGTTCTGGGGGCAGGGAGGAGAAATGGCAGTTTTATTTAGTTGCCATGCTACTACAAAGGAGGTTATGTACTACTGAATGGGGTCATTGAAGATGGCTGCCGAGCGTGGACAGTGAAGTCAGGCTGCCAAGTGGGGGCAGTGCAGCCGATTGCAAACAGGACTATCACTTTGTTGATTTTTTTTAAATAAGAAAGCAAAACTGATAACAGGGATTTGGGGAAATGTGTGAGGGTTCTGTGTGTGATTTTTGATGGATTGTGTGCTGTGGGAGGGATGGATTTACTTTTTAAAAGTTTGTTAATTGGCCATGCCAAATGAGGCCAACTTGGACATGGCATGTTCAGTGATTCATTTGTCATGTCATTCGGTCATGTGTGTGCTTGGACTAGATCCATAATGTTATGCTAGGATAACATCACAGGTCTAGTCACAGACTGACCAATCAAAGCCTAGCATTCTTTCTTGCCATTGTACAATAAGCATTTTGTCAGTGATGAATGTTCGCTACTTGCATTGCTGTTGTACTGGGTTTTGCTTGTATACATGTTTACCATATATTTACATAGGATAGAGCACAAGAGATGCAATATCACATTTTCAGTGATGTTCTGCTTTTACACATTTTTAGATTATATTTACCCAGGGTAGGCCAGTTGAAAAGCAATATTAAACTTTCAGCAGGCTCACACATTTTGACCCCCAATTTCCAAGTCCTTTTTTGACCTGGCATTCTGATCAAGACAGGTGGTTTGTGAAAACAAGTTTCAGAGGAGATTTGAAGAGTGACACCTGTCACATTCAGGAGGTGGGTTAACACAAGGGATTTGTTAAACATTAGGGGCCAAAATCTGCAAAAATGAAGTTATGAGTAAACGTTGCAACAATTTAATGTTTCTTCATAACTTAATTATTTTTTCACATTTTGACCCCAGATTTTCAACATAGTCTGTTTATGACCACTCCTGAATATGACAGGAGTCACATATAAAACAGTGGCCAAAATGTCATTTTGCATCACAAGTGTAAAAACACATATTGGCCAAGATTTGAAAAATGACCGCTGTCATGTTCATGAGATGGTGTGAAAAAAATGACTATGTTGAAAATGTGGTGTCAAAATATTGAAAATTACTAAAGATATGAGCGTGCATTGAAAAATGTCAATGTACACTCAGAACTTTGTTTTTTCATATTTTTAACCCAAATTTTTAACATGTCCCCAGCTCATGAACAAGGGCAGTGGAAGGGCAATGAAAATGTTCAAATCCTGTACAAAAGGTGATTTTGTGCTACAAATGTGAAAAACACATTTTGGCCAGGATTTGAAATATGACTACTGTCACATTCATGAGGTGATATGAAAAAATGGCTATGTTGAAAATTTGGGGTCAAAACATTCAAAATTACCAAAGTTATGAGCATGTGTTGAAAGATTTTAACATATGCTGATAACTCTATTGTTTTTTAAATATTTTTACCCCAAATTTTCAACATAGCCTTCTTATGACCCAACATAGCCTTCTTAAGACCCCACCTCATAAACAAGGGTAGCAAAAAAATTCAAATCCTTCCAGAAAGGTGATTTTGTGCCACAAGTGTGCAACACATTTTGGCCAGAATTTGAAAAATGACAGCTGTCTCATTCATGAGGTGGTGTGAAAAAATAGCTGTGTTGAAAATTTGGGGTCAAAATATTGAAAATTACCAAAGTAACAAGCGTGCATTGAAAAAATTCAATGTATGCTCATAATATTGTCATTTTAATATATTGTTACTCCAAATTTTCAACATAGCTTTCTTATGACCCCACCTCATGAGCAAAGGGGGAGAACATTTTCAAATCCTGACCAAAAGGTGATTTTGCACAGCAACCTCAAAAATCACCTTTCAGGACAGGATTTGCACAGTTTCACTGCCATTGTTCATGAGATGGGATGCTAAAAAGGTCATGTTGAAAATTTGGGGAAAAATATTCAAAAATGACCAAGTTATGAGGACAGGTTCAAAACCCATTGAAATGCACTGATCTGTATACTTGAGTTCCTTAGTTTCTTGTCTGGTATTGATGGGTGAAGACATGTCTTTGGTCCAGAGAGGATTACGGCATTTGACCTCCAGTAGGTAGGTAGGTAGGTAAGTAAGGGGTGGGACAGTGTAGGGTGGTGGGTGCTGAGTGGGATGGTAATAGTGGTGGTGGCAACAGACATCAATGGATGGTTTTCTTTTTTACAGGATGTATAAAAATCAGAAATGAAGTTTACGAGGTATGGTTTTCTTTATTTCAGGTTCCAACACTGGAGAATGGACATCCTAGTGCCAGTGTTATGTTTAACGGCAGTGGGTGTGGGCTCCCTGGGGCCGCACAATGAAAATGGGCATGTGGGGCTAGGAGAGGGCAACAGGGATTGGGCACCCCGGTATCAGAAAATTAAGAAGGAAAGGGTCAGAGGGATGGATGGACTTTTTTTATTTAAGGTTACATGGGGAGGGACCACAGCAGGCTGATCAGGACACTGATTAGCTCTGCTTGCTGGGTGGTGTCATGCTGATAAAAGGAAAGAGCTGCCCTATGATTGGGCCATCTCTTTCCTATGAACTACATGACATTTCCAGCCAGAAAGACCAGTACAGTGTCATGATCAGCCTGGCTGATGATTTGTCTGACACTGACGAGCCCCTTGCAGACTGTCCTGCATTGGACCAACAGTGACGCTCCTCTCAAAACCCACTATCATACCGAAATGTTCGCTTCTGTGTGCAAGTGCAAGCTGTGCAGAGTAAAGAAGATGCTCCAGCTTGCCAGAGCATGCCTGCTTGTCCCCCTTGCTAAGGGAAGTTTCACTGTCTCCATGGGGAAAAGCACGCAACTCTGCTGAGCTGGGATTTTCAGGTGACCCCTCCAAAAAATGAACAAAACACGAAATATCAGTCTGGGTCACCCCAATGGAAAGAAAACACAAATTGAAGTGTGAGTTGTCATAAAGACATATCCTGACTGCTAGACAACACTCTAGTAAAAAAAAAAAAAAAAAACAATAAAAAGCTGGCACTTTCAAACAGTGTCACTTTAAATGCAAAAATGGAGCTGGGTTCAGTTTGTGTATTTGCTGTATGGTCTGAGTTTATGTGCCACTATCCAGGCTCCCTCCCTACAAGGGAGTCATACTTGTGGAAGCATATATATAACTTTTAATACAGTTTTTTAGCAGCTGTTTAATATCATGATATATTAAAAATAGTCTCATTCATAGCTTTTTTTAATTAATTCTTTTACTCAGATGTTGTTTTATCCAGCTGTTGTTTTGCACATCATGTCACTATCTAGAGTATGCTGATTTCGGAAGGGTTTGGGGTAAAGTTTCACAGAGTTTTTACTGATTTTTGTTAAAATCTAAGCAGTGCTGCAGATAAAGTAAGCAACTGAAACCTAGCACAACATACTTGCCATTTGTTAAGAAATGCTCTTTGAAACCTATTACTTATGGCAACACCTTGAAATGCTCCACATGTGCTTGAAAGAAGTAGCATTTAGTGATAACGTTTTTTACTAGGGCAGTTTTGTAGGTGCTGCTTTTTAGGGTCTATATCCATAAGGGTTTGTGAGGTGTATAAGGTGGTTGTTACATGCCTTAATAAGGTGCATCATGGTGTGCTCCTCAGGCCTTAACGTGTTATTACAGTGTATGTAGGTGGTTAATTAAATGGTTGAGGTAATTGGGTAGGTATATGGCACATAGGTAGCTGTATGGGGGAATACATGATGAATTTGTCTATGGCACTGTGGGCTAATTCATGCATTTAATAGGGAATATTCATTATGTATATGGCGGAATATATGACGGCTTCTTCTCTGTAGAAGAGGGCCCCAGCCACAGTAGTGTAGTACAGTAGTAAGAATGAGTGATTTTATAATGTATCTTATAGGGGATATGCAAAGTCCTTACTAATAATATACAGTTTCTCTCCACACGTAAGTGTGCAGGACTATAACTCACGAGTTGCAGAGCTTTATTGGAGCAATGTAGATATTGCACTTGGATGTTACAGTACTCAAGCTTTTGTGGCCACATTTGTCACTTCGGCAGTTGCCTGTGGAGAGCCAGGTTGCCTCAAACTGTGTGTGCTATTATCTTTTTGTACAGTATTGTTGGCTCAATAAAAGGTATCACAATCCAACCAAAAGTGAGTTTACAGGGATGTCGGTGATGAGGCTGCAAACAATATCTTCACCTGCACAGGAAATTTCAACTCTTTGGGTCCTGAGCCAGCATACAAGTATTTAACTGGTACTGTTATGGTTCAGGTAAAACTTACTGCAGGACATACCCAACAAATAAGTATAAATGCTTATTCTTACCATAGTTCAGAAAAAAGTGCAGGTATAAAAAACCAAAGCACTTTCTTGAAGTTGCTAGTGTTGGAGAGTGAGAGGGGTCCTTGCAATGATGCATATTTGTTCTCTGACTGCAGTGTTCCCCAGCTCACTGTGGTAGCTTTGTTTATGTTCCTTGTCCATACGTTGCAGTCAGAACATTTGCTGAGCTTTAGCACTGGTTGTGCTGGGGGTTTAAAACATGGGTTGAACTGGACATACTGGTGTAACAAAAAACAAGTGGGTCTAAAGAGGAACCTACTGAGTAAAGACATAATCAGTTGCAGGTTTTGAACAGGTTACATTCTCAGCTTTAGTTATTGTTTGCTGAGTAGGTGTATCAGTTTGGACCCACTGATGAAGGGAAGTGTGGTCACAGGAACATGCCAGCAGATGAAGTCCTTATAGTCTACCTAGTCTTCTTGATTGTGCATTTCCCTATATATTTACAAAGGGAACTGCCCCCTCTCCCACTTACTACACGCAACTTTTCCCCTCACCCTGTTCCACCACTCCTTGAAGCTATCAACTCTTTTTAGGGATAGCATTTTCTCTGGCAGCTCATTCCACTTGGCCACCACCCTCTTGGTGAAAAGGTGCCTCCTCATCTCCCTCCTGAACCTTCCCCCCACCAGCTTCAGGCTTTTCCCCCTAGTGGTCTTGTTCCCACTAAGGGTGAAAAGGCCCTCAGTGCTCAGCCTGTTAATACCTTTAAGGTACTTGAAGGTCTCAATCATGTCTCACCTCTCCCTTCTTCCCTCCAGAGAGTACATCTTGAGCTCCCTCAGCCTCTCCTCATGGGTGTTGCTCTACTGGCCCTGGATAATCTTGGTTGCCCTTCTCTGGACCATCTGAGCAACTTGATATCCTTCTTTAGATAATGGACACCAAACCTGGACACTGCACTCCAGATGCAGTCTTAGCAGTGACCTGCACAGTGGCAGAATGACCTCCACCTTCGTGGTGGTAATTCCACTAGCTATGAAACCCAGCATCCAATTTGCTTTGGCTGCCGCTCTCTTGCAGTGCGCAGAGTGTTGCAGGTCACTGATGATTATTACTCAGGTCCTTTTCTTCTGTCCATTTCTGGGCAGGATGTAACTCTTGCCCTGGCTTTTGGTACATGTTACCACTGTCCCTGAGCTTTAACTTTCAAATCTTCTCATTCTAACAGAAACTAGGCACTGTATTTGTACTTGAAACATAAGCATGTACTTTTAACAACATAATATCTCCATTTTTAAAAAGTTCTGTCAGCTGATTCACACAGTCTCTCTGGTGGGAAAACTATTTATTTTACCCAGAAAATAAGTTGGCTCTTTACATCATGGAGGGTATTAGAGTGACTGAGATACAGGGAATATGGGGGGGGGGGGGGCAGAGGTACTGTGGGTCACCCTTGAGATGGGCAATGGAACTGATGTTTACACTGATGTGATATACAGACCTCCAGCACAGGGGAAGGAGGGGTACAAAATTCTAGTGAAATCCATCCACACGATGGCAGCTAAAGTGGAGGTGTTGCTGGTAGGTTATTTTAACCTGCCAGATGAGGATTGGAGCATCCCAGCTGCTATTTCAACTAGGAGCAGGGACATCCTGTACTCTGTGCAAGAGGCAGGCCTCAGGCAGCTAGGGCTAGAGCCCACCAGGGAGGTGCAATTTTGGGCCTTGTACTCACCAGTGAGGACAGAATTGTGGAAGTCAGGGTGGGTGGACAGCTGGGATCCAATGATCATCACATGGTGTGGTTCAGCACGAGTACAGTAGCAGAGTCAAGCCACACAAAGGGGATGGTCCTGGATTTCAGGAGGACAGACTTTACTAAGATGGGTGCCATCAATTTCTATATTTCTATATTTCTGTCCCCCAGCCATCTTGCGTACAGCTGACTCTAGTGCAGCAAGAGCTCCGACTTCTCTCCCCTTTCACTCGCTCTCGCCACTCTGAGCAGCCGTATGGCTCTGACCAGGATTTGTTTATGACTAGCAATGTGTTTACGTGGTACTTAAGTGCAAATTAACACCTCAGGGAGACGTAACTTGATCCCATTACATATTTGGGAGAGTCTCAAACACGCATTTCATTGGCAGGCAACATGGAAAAGAAGAAAGTTACTTTGATTTTTGGGGAGAAAGCTGTGTTTATTTGGTAATTGCAACAGCCAGATTGCAACAGAAGTGATGTTGCAGTTTGTTATGGCATTGATATCTCAACTGCATCAAGAACTGTGAATAACAAAAATAAAATTCTTGCCTAGTGGGAGACTGGGGAGAATCACGGGAAAAAGAGGAAACTGATCGATAAATGTGAAAAAAGCAAGATTGCTCTTTTGAAATGGTTCACTGCAAGCAGGGCAGTTGATGCTCCGATAATTGACCCCCTTCTGCTTCAGAAAACTAAATAGATGGCTACAGTGGTGGGATGACCATGTAGTGCAACAACATAGAAACATAGATATTGTCAGCAGAGAAGGACCTCTTGGCCCACCTAGTCTGCTAATTTTTCCCTGCCTATAGTATTACTGTGGATCCTACTTAATCTCTGGCCCATTCCCCCACTCCTTCCATTTCCCTAAGATTCTCCTTATTCTTTGGCTCCACCACTGTTTTCACCCCCACCATCTCTGTTGGAAGGCAATTCCAGGGATCCACCACTCTTCTGTGAAGTACTTACTCACACCTCTCTTGAATATACCCCCTCCAGCTTCTTATCATGCCCCCTTGTCCTTGAGCACATTTTTCTTTACCCTATTTACCCAGTAATGTATTTAAAGGTCTCTATCATATCCCCTCTACCTCCTTTCTTCCAGGGTGTACGTATTTAGGTCCTTAAGTTTTTTCTTTTAGGACTTCTGATGTAGACCCAGCACTGTTCCAATTGTTCTCCTCTGGGACACCTCAACTCAATGTCCTTCCAGAAATATGGACTCCTGAAATGGACAAAGTACTATAGATGGCTTCTTACTAGTGACCCATACAGAGGCAATACCACCTCCCTTTTTATGCTAGTGATACCCTTTCCTACTGTATGTACCCAAGTATCCTATTAACCTTCCCAACTGCCTCATCACACTGCCTGACTACCTTTTGGTCATCCAATATGATTACCCCCAGGTCTCTTTCCTGCTTGGTGATCATCAGTACGACTCCTAACATTTTGTACACTGCCTCAGATTTCTGTGCCCTAACTGCATTATTGTGCACTTTTTGCATTGAAACCCAGCTTCCATACCCTTGACTGCTCCTCGAGTTTTCTCATGTCTCTGTTCATCCTTTCCACCCCCTCCACCAGAGTGTCCACCCAATTGCAAATGTTGGCATCATCTGCAATGAGGAAGACCTTCCTTTCCAGCTTTTCTGCAATGTCACTGATACAGGCATTAAAGAGTACTGGTCCCAGCACCGATTCCTGAGGCACCCAGCTGGTCACCCTCCCTTCCTCAGAGTGAACTCTACTTACCACTGCTCTCTGCATCCTATCCCTTAACCAATTTCTTACCCAGTTTCCCACCTTTGGACCCACTGTTAAGCTACCTAGCTTACTTACTAGCCCCCTATGTGGCATGGTGTTGAAAACCTTATTGAAATGTAGGTAGGCCTTGCCCACTGCTCCATCCTGATCTAATTCCTTGGTCACCCAGTCAAAGAAATCTATCAGATTCATTTGACATGATCTCTCCCCTCACCCATGAATTTATGCTGCCTCATGTCTTATAACCCATTGGATTCATGATATTCCACAATATTTTCCTTCAACAGTGACATCATTAACTTTCCCACCACTGCTGTCAGGCTGACTGGCCTATAATTGCTAGCCTCTTTCCTGCTACACATTTGTGAAGTGGGACTACTTTTGCTCTCCTCCAGTCCTCTGGAACCACTCCTGTTTCCGATTAGCTGTTACATAGGACTGTCAGAGGTGCAGCCAGTACCTCCCTGAGCTTCCTCTATACCCTTGAATGCACTCCATCAGGCTCCATTGCTTTGACCACTTTCAGATTAGTGAGTCCATTCAGGACAATCCCCATTTCCTTCCTCTGTAAACACTGAACAAAAGTATTTGTTCAGTATGTTTGCCTTTTCCTGGTCCCAATCTGCAAAGTCCCCCTTTCCCTTTTTAACTTTACAATCTCACTCCTGGTCTTCCTCCTTTTGCTTATATGCCCCAAAATGTCTTATCCCCCTATTCACCACCTGGGTTATTCTCTCTCCAGTCTGTGCATTTGTGTTCCTACTGATCTCCCTGCTTCCCTCTGTTTCCCCTGATACACTTCCTCATCCCTCTACCAGTGCATCTTCTTTTATGGTTAACAAATGGCTGGTTATGCTACTGGAAGGAGAAGAATGGCATAATTAACAGTGTTAAAAACCAGTATCATAGAAAAGTTAGTAAAGTTGAGGACAGTGACCTCCCTGGTCAAATGGGTTTTGCTGCACATGGATGACTGAAGTGAGAGCTCAGTTTCTGACCTTTGCGAAAACTCTTCATATTAGATGCTATCCGAATGCTAGATGGAGCTTGGCATGATGTGCAACCAGAAATAATGTGCTGCTGCTGCCAAAAAGCCAGCTTCACTTGCCAGAACATGCAACCAGTAAAAACCAATGAGAAGATGCCCCCACTACCAGTCCTCCTGCTGAGTATGACATCAGATGATTTCTACTCTTACCTGAAAGTTGAGAATGAAGTCACCACCAGAAGAGCTGTTACTGAGGAGGAGATCTGCACGGGGATAATCCAATCGCAAAAGGATGTTGAAGTTGAAGAGCTGGAGGATGGAATGAAAACTGAAGCACTGCTAAGTCCTTGTCTGCATGAATCAGTTCATGCAAATAAGAGAGAAAAGGGACTTCAGCACAGTTTTTAATTTGGAAACTTATCTTCATCAACTTGCTGTTAAAAATCAGAAACAGCAAAACATTGCATCACTGTTTAGCCCCGTTTTAAAAATGAAATGTCCTTTTGATTTATTTTTAATTGTTTTTAGCAACTTTTTTACCAGGAGTAACACTGTTCTTTCCTGCATTAAACTAATTAAACTGTATAAGACAACTGCAAGTATGTGTGATTCCTATTACAGCACCAAAGGTCCATCAAGAATCTTATCCTGTGGAGATCGCTTAAATGCACAGCCCACTTAACTGCACAATTTTCTTGTGTAAAATGGATGTGCATTAAAGCAGGCTACACTGTACATCCACAGTATGAATCTAGTATGTACATTCAACAGGTAACTTCAACAGACACGATTTTTAAAAATCACATGTGGTGGCCATCTTTAGTGATGTGAGCTGTTAAATACATAAACTGAGGCTATATCTAAGGATGTCAGAAATACATTTTTGCTAAAAGGAAATGTATGATGAATTTTTGTTACTGGTTAAGAAATACTACTACTTTAAAATATTCAATGGACAAATCTAGCTCCTTATCAGAATTTGTCTTTTATTTTGGGAGGGCTAAAGCCCGGGGGTCAATGTGGGGGAATAGCTCCTCCCACATACCAAACATAAACCAGCCTCTTCCAGCAGCCCACACTTAGCATGTTTTGAAACTCCCACCATCCCCGCTGTCCTCTTCCGCCGGCAGTCTGCTCACCCTTGATTCTGGACCCTCTATTCCCTATAGATACCCAACTTAATCTACCAAGGGTAGTAATGGAGAAAGGCTAAAAGTTAATACGTATACATAAGCACCATCTATTCACCAAACATTTGAACTGTTCCACCTCATCACCTAATACTTGTATACTCTATATGAGAAAGACCTTAAGTCCATTCTCACAAAACCTGATTATTTTTATTATATATTCATAAGACCATAGCACTATGAATAGGTAACTGCATATTGTAGCATGACTACTTTTCTATCATTCTTAAACAGAGAATGCTATCTCTTAGCTGCAAAAGTGAACAAACACAGACAGCTGGACAGAATACAAGATGTGACATCTACCAATGTTCCAAAGCTTGATAAGCTGAAGGGAACATTCTGATAAACAACTTTAATTACCTCTTTTATAGCCTCTAAAATCTCTTTTAAAACATACTGTTACTGCCGACAGTCATTTTTTTGCAAGCATTAAACATTAAACAGTGTATCTGAAGCCTACTAACCCTTTCACAGAGTTAATTTTGTGCTCACAAATTGGTCAGCTGGCATGACAGTAGGTATATTCAGACAGTCACAATACAATGTTTACAAGCACAGAGGTTGAATGCACCCTCTGACAGAGCAGTGGTACTCAAGGCACAAACTCTAGTTCAAATGCAAAACACATCATGTGACCACACTCACAAACAGCCTGGTGGGGCCTCTACTGTGAACTACCTGGGCATACATATAGAGTAGCAGTCATTTGTACATTTCCATCATAAGGCACCTGTTTGTGTGTCAGTTAAGCATCTAAAACTGAACACAAAAGCTCAAATTATTAAACTTTCAAAACCAACATTACCATCTCATTGACTGTAATGTGCACCTAATTATAAAAGCATAATTTTCTTTACAGTGAATGAAGTCTGTATGCTGTATAATAAAAGCGACCGGTCAGTCCAGAGACGTGAAATGCCAATACTACAGACATATGAAATTGTGTCTTGAAGTGATGTTGCGCAACCAGTGGCCTCACAAGAGAGAGCACCAATGCCATTTTGTTTCCTGTTTTGCATTTAATGCCCAGTTTAGAGTTGCTATAAGTTGTTGGGAGACATACTGTAGTACGCACAAGTTATTTTTAATGTATATAATTAGAGTATTTCCAGGAAAGATGTTCACATTTGGATAAACATTTTAAAAGTAATTGATTAAAACTCACTCATCGTCCCTGTATTTTCCTTTCAGTCGTGCAAATTTGTCAGGCACTGTGGTCAAGTGGTTTAAGCACAAGCTTGAGTACTGGGAGATCACAGGTTCAGGCCCCACCAGAATCAAAATACTTAACTAGTTGACCTTGTGCATTTCACTTAACCTTCCAATGCTCCAGTCCACACAGCTGCAGAAATGAGCAGAAACAGGACCCCACTGGGATATTTTGTGTAAATGAGTCAAAAAATAAAACTGAACACTAACATTAAAATATTGATGTCTGTTCTTTTGAATATGTGTGTTCTCCTTTGTAAACTGCTGACTTTCACTGCTTGAGCACACAGCAATTCCATACTCCTTAGTTCTTTTACTGGACACTGACACTGCTTGCCAGGGTCCTGCAATCATTTGCCAGTGGTTGAAGAGTGGTTTCAGCCCTCTTGAACTTTATGAGCACAAACAGGCATTAATGAGTTCGCTGTGGATTCCAACCTTTGCAACTCGTATTCATGACTCTGCCTTTAACTAACATGTGCTTCTGGCCTGCATTGGCAAGCACATTGTGCTTTGTTAATGTCTGCATTCAATACTGATAAGACATAGCAAACTGTGGCTCCACCACTCATTTACCTTGTTTGCTATGTTTGTGTCTCACAAAAACTGTTTCTGACAAACCTTTTCAGCATGCTGACCATTACTGTTTTTCAATACTTTCTAACTTTTTGACTGCATATAGCCTAGAAGTTAGAGTAATGAGCTGTGAATGAGCTTGGTACATCCAGCAGTCATGAGTTTGATTCCCACAACCTTCCACTTGCATAATATGGGACTCTAAGCAAGTCACTTGATCTCCCTGAAAACAGGCACTTGTGCCTTGTGGGTCTTAACCGGTCACCAAAGCATTAAAAAAATAATGAAGTCTAAGCAGACCTGCAGAGTTGAAGGACACAGTGACTTAAAAGTTAAAAAGGGACTCGACGAGTAGGGAATCAGTGTAGGGAATAGGATTTAGTTTTGTGAAATAAGCATGCAGGCAATACAAATGGAGTAAAAACCTGACTGAGATGCAACAGGAGATCACTCAAGCAATAAAACATGACTAGAACATTGTTTGTCAAATGAGGTCGCCATGGCAAAATGCAGCCAGTGGCACCATTTTTCACAGGCACAGAGTTCTTTAGAGCACCACTTACCAAAATAATGGAATGGACAATTTATTACCCTAAAAATGTGGGATACACATTTCAAGTAAAACCAAATTATGGATTAGATTTATTGTATACTGTGTAAAAAAGAGTTTTATTATATCTAAGTAAATGCAAATAAAAGTGGTGCCCTTAAAGCATTAAAAAGCCTCAGCCAAAACATGAGTGCTGCTGCTGACTCCTATGACTGGATGCTTCTTCACCTTGCAGCACATCACATCTGCATGCCAGTTACCATGCTGTAAAACTTCTCCCTTGCCTCTGCTGAGATATACCTACTGTCTGAAATGTGCTAGAGCTGTGTCCTTTCACAAAGGAAGGGCTAAACATGATTGGACTCAATACAGCTACATTTTAGTAATTCCTGTTCTCTCCAAGGTTCTCAAAAAGTGTGTTCACTCACAGCTGACTGTGCATCTCAGTCTGCAAAATTTGCTCTCTCTCATGCAATCTAGAGTTCAGGAAGGGGCACCATATCCACATTATTCAGAGTTATCAGTGATCTCCACCTAGCTAAGAATAATGGTCTTCTGACTAGGACCAACTTTGTTGGCCTCTCCAGTTCATTCAACTTGGTAGATGATACAGTATTTCTGCTAAAGCTCAAGACGCCAGGGCTGGAATATTGGAAGGACAATAGAAGGAAATACGGGCTGTTAAAGGAGCTTACTATAGGGAGTTGTTACAAGTCTCTGCTAAGGACTCAAAAAGCTTCTGGAGCCACATTGAAGGTCTCATGGGTTTTGGGGAAGACTCCAGACACATGCTGTCAGACATGACAATCAACAGGGTAAACTGCAGTAACATGTCAACAATGACCAACGCTTTCAACAACCACTTTACTAACTTACCGTGCACTACTGAGCAACCCCTGACATACAAAGAGTTAATCTCACACAATCCTGTCCTCCCTCACCATCTTTCTACTTCTGTGCTGTCTCTCAAAGGGAAGTATTAAAACCCCTTAACGCATCTCTTCCACTGGGAGTGTTGTCCCTGATGGGATAGAACCCAGGCTACTCAAGATAACAGCCACTACTCTAGCAGCACCAATAACTAGGACATTTAACTTGTCACTAATTTCAGGTATGGTCCTTGAGAACTGGAAAACAGCCAAAATAATTCCTGTCCTTAAAAAAGGTGATCCAAAGAGTCTTACAAACTATTGCCCTATTGCCATCCTGTCTATTCTTAGCAAACTACTAGAGAAAGTAATCACTCTTCAGGTCAATGAACACCTAAATAAGTATAACCTACAATCCCTAGCACAACATGGTTTCAGACCTGCTGACAGCACTAATATGGCTCTAAACCAACTTATGTATGCTATCAAACTGGGGATGGACAAAGGGAAACTCACTGGTTCCATTTTTATTGATTTAACAAAGGATTTGGATCTCATCAATCACACAAAACTAGAAACCTAACTCTCCACCCTGGGCATCTCTAACACAGCTCTGGTTCTCTAGCTACCGAAATTAGAGGCAACAATTTGTCAAAGTAAACCAGGAAAACTCCACACTTACTACTACCAACTCTGGAGTGTCCCAAGGTTCAATCTTTGATCTGCTGCTGTTCTCCATATTCATAAATGATGCTCCCAAGACCCCACTACACTGCAGTGCAGCACCCTTCTCTATGCTGATAATATGTTATTCTACAGCCACTCTCACAATATGTCTGAGATCAACTCACAACTGGATGCTGATTTTGGAAGCTATAGACCTGGCTAACACAAAGTAGCCTCATCCTAAATTGTAGCAAGACCCAGGCTATGTTATCTGGATCCTCGCCTAAGCTCAGATCCTGCAACACCAGCCTTATTGTTCAATGCTGTGATGGCTCTGTCCTCTCTACCATCAGCTCTTCAAATACCTTGGTGACACTCTGGACCCTGCCCTTGATTTCACTCTGCAAATCACTAATGTCTGTAAGGCTGTCAATGCCAAACTAGGACTGGACTACAAAATTAAAGACTCTCTGACTCTTGCTACAAGACTTGCCTTAGCCAAGGGTATCCTACTCCCCAGCCTCATGTATGGTCTTACCCGTACTATATGACCAGCGCTTCCAAGCTGGAAAAATAGAATGTGTCATACAACAACATATGCTGGTTTCCTCTCTCCACCCCCAGAATGACTCACCACTGCTCACTTTATACTAAGCTAGGTTGGCTATCTCCTACCTCTTACCGTCTACTAGCACTTGGATGCATGACTGACAACATTGTAAGGTCCTCCAAACCAGCAGCCCTCACAGCCTTGATGACCACCCCCCAGAACAGTTTTACCCACTTTGCTCATGCATCCAATCTCTACTGGTGGTCCCAAGATGTTCATTCAAAGATGGGTGAACAGGCTTTGCCACCTTAGCTTCTGGAATCTGGAATGCCTTTCCATCCCACCTCAGATCTGTGCAGACCCACTTCTGTTTCAAGCAAGCACTTCAAAAGTTCTTAAGCGACTCTGGCGTCTGCACCTGCAACTGACATTCAGTTTCTCTCTTTACATAGTTAGTTGATGTCTTTCTCACCCTACATGTTATCTAAGTCCCTCCTATCAAGTACCCCACCCCATCTTCTACTGATTGGGAACTTTTCCTCACTTTCCCCTGCACTTAAGCTTTCTTTGCTTACTGTCATTGTCTAAGCTTAAAACGTCATGCATTGTACGTACTGTATTGCTTGGAAAAGTAATGTTAGGTATACTGCTTTGTTCACTACTGTCTGATTGTTCTGATATTGTACCATAGCTCTGTAACCTCCTGGGTCATGCCTGAAAATAGGCAGTGTTTTGTCTAGTGCACTTACTTGGTCAACAAAAATGAAATACACTAAATACACAAAACAAACAGAGAGGCTGTCAACTCACTAACACCACTTTGCAGGCCCAAAGCATGGAAGGACCAATGAAATGCCATGGTCAGTGAGTCACCCACCCATTTGCAATTGGCCCTAAAATATGCCGGTGCACCTATGTAGTGCAGCAGATGGCACCTTGCATATAGGTGCACTGGTACATTAGTAGGTTTGTACAGACAGTAAGTAGCCAGACAGTAGGCATGCTAATTACCACCGCCAAACCAATTATCATGACCCACACCTCCAGTTTTCCCAAATGCATAGTTATAAATACCCCTGGTGTACAGTGGTCCCTCCTGCTCCAAACACCCCCAACTGTATAGATTTTACTAACTCTCATGTCCAGTAGTCCCTTCCACCCCCAAACACCCCTGACTGTAAAGATATTAATATCCTTGATGTCTAGTTGTCCCTGCCACCTCAAACACCCCCAACTGCAAGATATAAATATCCCTAGCATTCAGTGGTTCCTTCCACACCGAACATCTCTGAATGTAAATATATTAATATCCCTGGTGTTTTCTGGTATCCCCACCACTGGATTAGAATCCCACCATCTATACAAGCCTGATCATTAACAGGTGTCTAGTGGTCCATCCTACTCTCTGAAGATTCAAATGCCTCCATCTGCCCAGTCTCTGCACCCCTTCCCAAATTTGGGGGTTCACAGGGATACAGGTGGGGGATTTTAATCTACAGTGAGTGGGAAGGAGCACTGGACAGCAGGGATCTTAATATCCTAACAGTTGGGGGTGTTCAGGTGTGAGGGGACCATTAGCCACCGGGGAATGTGTTTTAGGGGTGGTGGGCACCAGACTACCATTAAAGGCAACCCTGACAGGTGCTGTAGGGGGTGGGGTTGTTCACAAACTCTGCTTGACCATGGCCTTTAATGAGGCCATAATTAGATACAAATGACCCCATAGCACATTGTTAGTGCTATGGAGCCATTTGCATCTTAAGGTACCAATATGGTGGCTTGCCCCAAGGAGCAATTAAGCAATAAGGAAGAACCAGGGGAATACATTAATAATCTGTTAATCACTCCCTGGGCACATCATGTGGCACAAGGTGAAGCTGAGTGCCACATGCCTCCTGGTTGTGATAAACAGATGATTAATGTAACCCCTAACAGTGCCTTATTGCTTATATAGCAATGAAAAAAAAGCCCTCTCAGACCAACAGTTATGATTTAAGCAGTCAAAACCACCTCATTTAACTGTTAAACAGTCCTTCCACCATTAGGTGGAATAGTTGAGCTCACCACGTTGTGTTCCTCGGATTGACTATGTGAGTCAGACTCACTTCAAGAGTCAGGCAGAGTTGCAGAACACAGCAAACGTGGAATACTTAAGAAGATAACCCCTGACTGAATTTACACAAAAAATTGCACATCTGCCTTAAAGGAGACAGGAAATAATTTTTAAATAGTTAACTGCCCTTCTAGCTTCCTTTCCATGCCAGTTATGTATTCTGATGTGTTTTGATGATTTTTTTTTTTTTTGATAACTACAACATCTAGTTTTGGGGTGCCCTCACATCTACATAGAGTTAGAGTCTCCTCACCAACTACTGCTTTTGATTTTCATATTTCTAAAACATTCCATGGCATTAATAACTCCCCTTCCATGCTATTCATCTGAATGGCATGGAACGATGTTATTGATGTCACAGATTGTTCAGGCAGTTTGAAAAGAGAGAGCAGCAACTGCTGAGCTGAGAGGGATTCATGGTGGTTACAAAGGCAACAAAATTAGATTATTAATTTAACAAAAAAGGTTGAAAACATATCAGAATACTGGGTAGCTAATAAAAGGAGAATTGGGGGTCATCCAGAGGTGTAAAAACTGTTTCCTATCACCTTTGAAAAAGGAGAGATCCTGACACCCCATGACTAGTGCTCTTACTTATATGAGTGTCGCACGAATAAGCATGAACAACATTAGTGGTAACCGGGAGTGTCAGCAATTTGGAGTCCATGAAACTGAATGTTTTCTAAGACTTTCAGAAGCTGACTTCAGTGATATTCAATTAACACAATACGACTGGTGCTGCAGAACCTTTGTGACTTAAGAGAATAGAAAATGTGAGCGACTTCAGAAGACATTCCATTTTCACAGGATATACATTTTTGACACTCCCTGTTACCATGATAGTGCTGCTTATGCTAATTTATGCAGTGCTCATGCTAATGAGAGCACTAGCCATGGGGTGTCAGGAGTTATCTTTTTTTAAAGCACATGCACACTTTTTTGTGTACATTTCATCAGAAGTTATCTTTTTTAAAGTCACAGGCATACAATGTTTGTGTCTCACACATCAATGCAAATGGAGGAGCTGCAGGGATACATGTTGATGTCATTTAACAAGGTAGTGGCAGGCGATCCCCTGTTAGTATTTATATCTGTGCTCTAACTCCACAAGAAAGCAATCCTTCAGTTAGTTAGAGTCAGTTAGTTAAAATTGCTGGTACTGTGACTCGAAACAATGAGATTAGTCCTTTGATTACTGATCTCGCTAGCTGGGCTGAATTATGGCAGATAGTAGAAACTGTAACAGAATGCTGTTCCATGACACCTTAGGGCCTGTTTTAAGGGATCCCACTGCATGTAAATAGGCTGTACATGTATATTAATCAGAGATAAATCACAATGCAGAAATGATACCTGCATTGCTATGATTGTCATTAGTGGGCCTATCAGCCTAATCACAATCAAAATCCTCATTGCAGTCTACTGGCCATATACCTTTTGTGGCCACTAGGGGGCTGGGGTTTATGATCGTAATCTGTTTATTGGCTGACTGGTATATTGGAACATGCCACGTAAGACTTTCTTCAAGTACCTATGTGAGAAGAGGAAAACAAGGGGAGGGATAGTGATAATACTGAGGGTGAAAGGGGGAGACTGTGCAGAAGAGCAACAAGAAAAAGCAGACATCCTGAACAGGTACTTCTGCTCAGTCTTCACAGTGGGAAGGGGGAAGGAGATGATCACCAGGGAGCAGTAGGAACAAAGAGGGGTAGACTAAAGTCTGTTTTCAGAGGAAAGAGTCCTGAAGGGAATTGCAGCTCTGAAAGTAGACAAGGCTATGGGACCAGATGGGATACAATGAAGGGTACTAAAGGAACTCAGGGAGATAATAGCTGCTCCACTAACAGCCTTATTCAACATTTCACTGGAAACAAGCATAGTTCTGGAGGACTGGAGGAGAGCAGACATGGTCCCACTCCATAACAGTGGCAGCATCAGGGAAGAAGCTAGCAACTGCAAGCCCATCAGTCTCACCTTAGTGGTGGGCAAATTAATAGAAACCCTATTAAAGGAAATGTTGGTACAGTATATTGGAACTAATGGACTACAAGATCAAGGGCAGCATGGATTCATTGGGTGGGGGTGGGGGTCATGTCATGTCAGACTAATCTGATTGATTTCTTTAACTGGGTGACCAGGGAAATAGATCATGGAAGAGCAGTGGTGTGGCATATCTGGACATTAGCAAGACCTTTGACACTATGCTGCACAGGAAACTGATAAAGAAATTTAGCAGCTTAGGAGTGGAATCCAAAGTGGTGAATTGGGTTAGAAACTGGTTAATGGATAGGCAGCAGAGGGTGGTGGTTAACAGCACTCACTCTAATAAGGAGGAGAGTGACCACCAGGTTGCTGTAGGGCTCAGTACTGGGACCGGTCCTCTTCACTGCCTTCATAAGTGACAATGCAGAAGAACTTGAGGGGAAGGTATGCCTTTTTGCAGACAACACCAAAATCTCTATCAGGGTTGAAACTTAAGAGGGGGTGAAGAGAATGCGTATTGACCTTGGGAAACTCAAGAAGTGGTCAAGAGCATGGTAGTTTGGGTTCAATGCCAAAAAGGGTGAAATCCTGCATATAGGGCATAGGAACTCAGGAGATGGGTATATAGGATGGGGGGGGGAGATACTGACAGTCACTAAGTAGGAAAGGGACCACGGGGTTATCATATCTGATGACCTCAAAGTGGCAGGACTATATGACAAAGTGGCGGGTAGGGCCAGTGGGATGCTGGGATGTATAGGGAGAGGTACTGTATCTCTAGCCAGAGAAGGAGGTGGTGTTTCCACTCTATCACTCACTTATGAGACCTGACCTGGAGTATTGTGTCCAGTTCTGGAGACCGCACCTCAGAAAGGACATAGACAGGGTGGAGGCAGTCTGGGGAAGGGCAACTAAAATGGTGCAAGAGTTGTATCAAAAGCCCTATGTGGCGAGGCTGAGAGATCTCGACATGCACACCCTGGAAGAGAGGAGAGCAAGATGAGACATGATAGAGACCTACAAGTACTTCACATCGGTTAACCGGGTGCAGGAGGGGAGTCTCTTGCAAATGAAAAAGAGTACCAGTACCAGAGGGCATGCAGTGAGGCTGTGTGCTGGTGGGGGGGGGGGGATGAGAGGGTTGTGAGGAAGTACTACTTTACTAAATGAATGGTGGATGTCTGGAACAGACTGCCAGCAGAAGTGATGGAGGCAAAAACAGTTCAAGCATACATGCGATAGACATAAGGGAATATAACTAAATAGGCAGAAAGGAGGCAAGATTTGTTTGACTATTTGTGATTTGAAATTGAACAGTATTACGGTCACTGTTACCTAATGGTGCCTAAACATCAATTCTGGTTACACAATGGGAAATATTAGTTAAAATAAGGTCCAATATTCTGTTGCCCCTAGTATTTATTTTAACCAGTTGTTCCAAACCTATTTCGTTAAATAACTCTATATAACATCTATCAACTTTGTCTATTGCAGTTACATGTTCCCAGTTAACATGGTTGAAATTGAAATCTCCCATAATTACATAGTTTTTTTGATGGGTCAAGGTTTTAAGGAAAATGCAATCATTTTCCATCATTATCAGGACTCATGGAAGGAAGTATACAGACCTCCTTCCATGAGTCTTTACTTCCATTGGTCTGTCTATTTTGGTTTGTTTGGAACCGAAAAACATGGTCTGAGACTTTTTGCTGTTTTGCTGTTTATCACCAAACCCAGTGAGGTAAAGTGATCCTGCATCACTAAAAAATCATGCTGCAGCTTAGATTCAACCTCTCCCAGGGAATAGCCATTAACCACCAAAACTGTATCATCGGCATATAGCTGAATGTTAGAAAGCGTTATTTTATCTGGAAGACTATTAACATACATGTTAAACAAAAATGGGCTGAGAATCGACCCTTGGGGGACTCCACGAGCAATAGGCAGTGTATTTGATTGATAACCATTGGCAGCTACTAACTGGGTTCTTTCTGTTAAATAAGATTTAAACCTTTGGCATGTTTCATCAATCAGTCCCATATCTCTGAGACTACTCAATAAAATATCATGAACCACTAGATCAAAAGCTTTAGACAGGTCCATGTACACAGCACCCACAGACCTTGTCATACCTAAAGGGGTGACAATTACATCTAAAAGGTCTGTGAGTGCAATAGCTGTGGACCTGCTTTTTCTAAAACCTGATTGCAATTTTGTCAGTTTTCCATACTTTTCGAGGTAAGCAACTAACTGCCCATAAACTACCCTTTCTACCATTTTTGAAACAGTGGATAATAAAGCTATGGGATGGTAATTAGATGGATTGAAGGGATCACTTCCTTTTGCAATTGGAACAACCTTAGCCAACTTCCAGCTTTGTGGAAATATCCCCTCCCTCAGACTCCAATTAATTAGACCTCTGAGTACTGGGGATATCTCCACAGCTGATTCCTTTAATAACTTATTGTCTATACCATCTGCTCCACTAGCCTTATTAATCTGCAAGTTACCAATTATTTTAATGACCTCAGCTGTAGTTACTGGGCAAAATCGAAACATAAAATTATTTTGTTGTGCCGAAACCTCACTGTTTACCCATCTTTTGTTATCTAAGTTTACTACCTTGAGGTCTGGCAAAGTTACAAAATAGGTGCTTAGAATATTAGCAGCATCCTCCTTTTGTTGTAATATCCCATTTTCTTTCATTCTTGTTTCAGGGTAGTTTCTAACAGGATTCAGGAGTTTTTTTTTTACCAGGGTCCAATATTCTTTAGGGTCTGTTTTTCTGATTTTGTGCTTATAGTAATACACTTTTGAATTCCTTTTCTCTGTAGAAATCCCATTCCTTAACTGTTTATGTTTTATCCATAATTCAGGGTCCAGCAATTTATTAGCCCTTTTCCAAAGTTGTTTCTTTTTTGTTATTAACTTTTTAATTTTTAGGCTAATCCATGGCAAGCATTTTTGCTTACATTTCATCCTTTTAAAGGGTGCAAACCTGTTATATGCATCTAAATACATGGCAGTGAATTCTTCCACTGCCATGTTCAAGTCTGGCATAAGAAACACCCTATATCATGCATTTTTACCAGATAATCCTTAAAAAAAAAATGTGTGTTAAACTTTGCATAATTCCTCCTGCATTTAATTTCCTGTTTAGGAACAGGAGTTATCACTTCCTCCATATCTATACTAGAATGAACAACATTATGATCATCTAAATTCAGACAACAGACCCTTGTATCATTTACCCTTAAATCTGAAGAAACAAAGATTAAATCCTGCATGCTACCATTACTATTTAGGCCCTGTCCACACTGCACATTACCGGTGCTTTGAACCATTACCGTGAATTCCAAAAACAGGTCGCGTCCACACTGGTAATGGTTTACCATGCATTTTTAAACCATTCTTTAGGCCTATCAAGAGTGGTCTTTAGGTTGGAATCGGAAATGGTTCATTATCTGTAATGTTTCTCTTACCAGTGCAGATGCGTGACTGTACTGATTCTGATGCTGTATGTCTGTATGTATGAGGACACGCTGCAAGGTACTGTGGGATAGCCCCTTGATTCGGTTTGTAGCACTCTCATGGAGCTCCAAAAAAGAGCAGCAGTGTGGATGGGAGGTGACCGTTTCAAGAAACGGTTCATCGTCAATGTGGATGGATGGTAATGGTATGTACCATACCATTTTTAAAACCGTTACCGCTCAATCATGTGCAGTGTGGACACAGCCTCAGAGTACTCTTCCTGGTGGGGGATGAGATTATTTGAGTTACAGCTAAACTCTGCATTACATTCTCTAATTTCTGCCCTCTGCCCCCCATGCTGTGTTAAAGTGTCCCATAAAAATTGTTTTTTTGTGGCCTACATGGTTTGTTAACATATGACAAAATTTATTAAAATGCACCATTTTTACTTTTGGTGGTGAATAAACAGCACCTATGATCAGGTTTTTTCGACTCCAAACAAATCAACAGACATCCAATACTCTCCATTTTCCCAGAATACAAAATATCTGAGTGCCCCAATGTATGTTTTAAATAAACTAAAATTCCACCTCCCCTGGACCCTCTATTCTGCCTATGATGGTAATAACCATCCAAAATTAACCTCAACTTGTTGTATCTTCTCCTGAAGCCACATTTCTGTCAAGATCATAACATCTGGCTTTTCAACAAGAACCCATGCTCTGAGGGAATCCATCTTGCCAATCAGACTCCTTGCATTATCATGTGCAAGGCTGATGGAATTTTCCTCAGGATCGGGGTTCAACTAGTCATCTCCACATAACACTAGGGATAACCAAGGCACATTTCTAGCTTCCAGATGTCTGTAAGGTCTAAATATGAAAGACACATTTTGAGTACTTAATCTAAGCAGGTTAAATGTGTTTCTCCCCTTGTTGCTACCCCTTCCATTATTGTTCCTCTGACCATTCATTCCAGCATTTTGATATACACACGTACTCCCTAAGGGTCTACAAGTCCGTGTTGGGGAATATAAGTATAGTGCAACAACTAAGGCTACCACTAGTTTTAACATATTTAAAAACATCATTCCAAATTAAAATTATAATTATTTATAATGCTATCTATTGTACCTGTATGCTTAATTAAATCCTTCTACTCCAGAGCTGCCCAATCTAACTTCCAAACTCCCAGTTTCTCTACTGAATCGCGCTCGCACCACTCACGCTTGCGCCACAGCTCTCATGCAATAGCAGCACGAGTTTTAAATAGGTCTCTGCTCCTCCTTCTCTGTAAATGCAGGCTCCAAATTTCACTGCCCCTCTCACATGGTGGCCAGGTGCTGTGAGGATAGTTTACCAGTATAATGTGCACTGGAACAGCTGATAAGAAATATTATGAGTTATAAAATTTATTTTTAATTAGAAACAGTATATCTAGCTGTATCCAATGTTTACCTTTAGCTTCCTTTCTAATACTAATTAATTTTGAAAATGTTTTATTAAATAGTTTTGTATTTTAAGTTTAGACGGTTAACATGTTTGAATCCTCCCAGAGCCATTTACAATTTTGAATGTTGTAATAAATGATGGGGGTGTTATGGGTACCACTTGAGATAAGGGTACTTAACTCATTGCCTCCTAGAACACACCTGTAGGTGGCAGCAAATGTACTGCAGTGTGTCCCAGAACAAATACAGATGTCAGCTACAGACTTCCTGTGTGCCATTGCAACATCTGGAGACATCATTCAAATGTTTTAATATTACTTGTCAGCCAGAATTGATTAGAATTGACTGTATAGCACTGTTAGAAAGGTAATTTTTTGTTGAACAACTTTGTCACTGATATTTCATGTGTAACACATATACTTTAGGTGCTATTTACATTTGTTTATGGCATTGTGTATATGGCAGACATTTTGGCCATCAAGCCTCACCTAAGCACCTTGAATAAAATGGGAAAAAATGCATGTTTTATACTAGAAAAAATAAATGTACTATTGTAACTACATCTAATGTATGGATGCTTGATTTGATGTTGATATGTTACATGTTTCCCAACCAAAAATGTCTTAAGTTGTCTTTTTTGTGCAACAAAAAATGGTTATTTTGACTAGTATAGAAATAAATTGCTTATTATTAATTGCATAGCACTGTTGGCAAGATAATTTTGTGCTGAACAACTTTGCCCCTCATACTTTGTGTGTAGCACATACGGTTTATGAGGTATTAGCATTTGTTTGTGGCATGCTGATTGTGGCTTGATTTTGCTTAGAAAGGCCCAGGATGCAGTGTTGAGTGTACAGGAGACAAGCGGTGGAACTGTCAAAGAGCTCCTATGGAGTGAATGAGTTAAGGGAGGATTCACCCACTCTAACTCCACCCCCTAACAAAGACCACACCCTGGTCAAAGTGCTGGGAAGTTAGTTTGGAGGTTGTTTGTGCTTGCTTTACACTACACCTGGATTAGTATATTTCTTTGGACTTCTTATTCCAATAAAGTTGTTATTGGAACTTTACTTTTGGAGTTTTGCAGTTCCTTAATATGAAGTTCTTGAGTGCAGAGTAATTTTGAATGACATGTGTGGCCTCCCATAGGAGGAAGTACCTCAGGAAATGACACTATTACCCAGGATTAGAGAACTGCACATTTGGTGCCTCTCCTTAAAAGTGAGCAAAAGGATGAACCACAGAACTACAGACCAGTCAACCTGACCTCAGTAGTGGGTAAGTTGTTGGAGACCATCCTGAAAGAGAGAGATTGGTGAGCTTTCCAGAGGATAATGGATGCCAGGATGTGAAGCAGCATGGTGTTGTGCTGGGGAGGATCTGCCAAACTTACCTAATTGACTTCTTTGACTGGGTCATCAGAACAGTGGACAAAATCCAAGCAGGAGATGTCCTGTATCTGAACTTCAGCAATGCCTTCGACTCTGTACCTCATAAGAAACTGGTCAGGAAGCTAGAAGACCTTGGGGGGATGGCTAAGTTTGTTGGGTGGGTCAGAAGGTGGCTGTAGGACAGAAACTAAAAAAAGGTGGTAGTTGGGGGGGATTCTTAGAAGCTACGCCTGTGACCATTGGGGTCCCACTGGATCTGTGCTTGGTCTGGTGTTGTTTCACAGATTCAGAAGTGATATTGCAGATGGAGTCAAAGGTAAGCTATGTCTGTTTGCTGCTGTCACAAAGCTCTGTGAGAGGGTAAACACAGAAGAGGGGAGGCAGAAACCCAGAGAAGACTTGGCTAGGCTAGAGAAGTGGTCTGGTATTTGGCAACTGGGATTGAACACTAAAAAGTGTGATGTTATGCACTTGGGGGGGGGAATGGGCCAAATACTGGATGGGTGGTGTGCAGATAACCAGGTCAGAGGAAGAAAATGACCTGTTACTTGCCACACGTGGCCACCCAGCACACTGCAGGAAAGCTGCAGCCAAAGCAAACGAGATGCTGGGTTTCTTAGAGAAATTACCATCAGGAAGACAGAGGTCATTCTGTTGCTGTACAGGTCTCTAGTGAGACCATGCCTAGAGTACAGAGTGCACTATTGGTGCTCTTATCTTAAGAAGGATATCAACTCATTGGAAATCATCCAGAGAAGGGCAACCAAGATGATCAAGGTCCAGCAAGGCAACACATATGAGGAGAGGCTTAGATAGCTCAACATGTACTCTCTTGAGGACAGAAGGGGTGGGGACATGACTGAGACCTTCAAGTACCTTAAAGGCATAAACAGGATGAGCACTGAAGACCTCTTCAGCCTTAGTGGAAACAAGACCACTAGGGTTAACAGCCCAGAGAGGGTGGCAGGAAGGTTCAGGAGGGTGATGAGGAGGCTGTGTTTTACTGAGGGTGGCAGGAAGGTTCAGGAGGGTGATGAGGAGGCTGTGTTTTACTGAGAGGGTGGCGGGATGGTTCACGAGGGTGATGAGGAGGATGTGTCTTACTGAGATGGTGGTGGGAAGGTTCAGGAGGGTGATGAGAAGGCTGTGTTTTACTGTGAGGGTAGTGGGAAGGTTCAGGAGGGTGATGATAAGGCTGTGCTTTACTGAGAGGGTGGTGGGAAGGTTCAGGAGGGTGATAAGGAGGCTGAGTTTGACTGAGAAGGTGGCGGGAAGATTCAGGAGGGTGATGAGGAGGTTGTGTTTTACTGAGAGGGTGGCGGGAAGGTTCAGGAGGGTGATGAGGAGGCTGTGTTTTACTGAGAGGGTGGTGGAAAGGTTCAGGCGGGTGATGAGGAGGCTGTGTTTTACTGAGAGGATGGTGGGAAGGTTCAAAAGGGTGATGAGGAGGCTGTGTTTTACTGAGAGGGTGGTGGGAAGGTTCAGGAGGGTGATGAGGAAGCTGTGTTTTACTGAGAGGGTGATGGGAAGGTTCATGAGGGTGATGAGGAGGATGTGTCTTACTGAGAGGGTGGTGGGAAGGTTCAGGAGGGTGATGAGGAGGCTACGTTTTACTGAGAAGGTGGTGGGAAGGTTCAATAGGGTGATAAGGAGGCTGAGTTTGACTGAGAAGGTGGCGGGAAGATTCAGGAGGGTGATGAGGAGGTTGTGTTTTACTGAGAGGGTGGCGGGAAGGTTCAGGAGGGTGATGAGGAGGCTGTGTTTTACTGAGAGGATGGCGGGAAGGTTCAGGAGGGTGATGAGGAGGCTGTGTTTTACTGAGAGGTGGCAGGAAGGTTCAGGAGGGTGATGAGGAGGCTGTGTTTTACTGAGAGGGTGGTGGGAAGGTTAGGAGGGTGACGAGGAAGCTGTGTTTTACTGAGAGGGTGATAGAAAGGTTCAGAAGGGTGATGAGGAGGCTGTGCTTTACTGAGAAGGTGGTGGGAAGGTTCAGGAGGGTGAGGAGGCTGTTTTACTGAGAGGCTGGTGGGAAGGTTCAGAAGGGTGATGAGAAGGCTGTGCTTTACTGAGAGGGTGGTGGGAAGGTTCAGGAGGGTGATGATGAGGCTGTGTTTTACTGAAAGGATGGTGGGAAGGTTCAGGAGGGTGATGAGGCTGTGTTTTACCAAGAGGGTGGTGAGAAGGTTCAGAACGGTGATGAGGAAGCTGTGTTTTACTGAGAGGGTGGTGGCTAAGTGGAATGAGTTGCCGGTGGAGGTGATGTCCTTAAAATGGATGGAAAGCTTCAAGGGAAGTTGGGATGCGGTCAGGGGGAAAGTTGGGTGTGGAAGGGGGAGAGATGGACTAAAGGGTGTTTGACAGGGGGCAATGGGGGTATGGGGCGGAGGGGCAAGTCCCTCTGTAAATACATTGGGAACCGACACTCAGGCAGACTAGATAGACCATAAGGCCTTTATCTGCCGGCACATTCATATGTTCGTATTTATGTTTGCATGTAGCCTAGTTGAATCCCTGCTGGTATGCACAATATATTAAAATATTTACATTAACTCACTCAGAGATTCTTCCAAGCAGTGCATCCTGCTGCTAACTGGTTAATGTGGAGTCAGACAGAGTGTCTCTGCTGACAGCCTCATATTCTTACCACCGTGGCCCGACATCATGTGTGTCATATGTGATGACTTCACCCTGTTGTGTCATGAAAATTCTATAACATCCTCGTTGCCCAAGTAAATGTACACTGAAAGCACTGTAATAACAGTGGTGACCCGGGTTGCAGCAGTGAGCATGTACTGAATCAGAGTGCAATGGTAGTACATATTCTAGCTTCAAAATCCGTACATAACAAATTATTTGACAGCTTTACACCAATCCTGACAACAGAATGCATTCATCTAAACATAATCTTAATGCATCATACAAGGAGTTCCTGTATACCAGACTAGATGGGAGTAAAAAGTGACTTCTAAATAGGATATTTATTAAGCATGAAATTAGTTTCTGCTTGGAAAGGATAGATATTCCTACAGAGCTGGCTTAAGGTATAAAGCGTTATACCCTATTATGAGAACTATTGGGGGGGGGCAACATGATGTTAGAGGCACATGGGCGTAAATGCCTAAGAAGAAGGAGTATGCATACCTCTAGGAAAATAAATGGAGCAGTCCTGCTTTCTGTAAAGCAGGCTATAGGACAGGGCATAAGTGTAGTGCTGCAGTTCTCTATAATATAACTGTTCACCAGTAAGCAGCCCACTTCATAGCCCTGTTCATTGCCACTGTTTCATTCAGTGCGTCCGTGTCATGTGTCCAGTGTACCTCACAGTAATCCAAGATTTTGTTGATGTCTTCTCCCCTCCTCGGGGGAGGGGGGCTCTACTTTTTCCAACCTTCTAAACCATAATGGTGTCCCTGTGTGGCCTGTGGCTTGCTAATCTGAAATGTTTTGCTACAGAGGTACTGGTTCTGTTATGTATACCCCTCTTATGCTCTTGTATGCAGCCCTTAAGTTGTGCTAAGGTTTGCCCTATATACAGTAGATGTGGTCACAAGGGTACTACAGGATGTAAATGACACCTGTAGATTTGCACGTTATGTGCTGCTGAATTTGGTAGCTCTAATTGCTGTGTGGTTGGCGTGGGTGGACAAACGTAGATTTTGTTTTGCTCTTGTGTCCACATACACATTTATTTATTTATTTCAAAGGTTTTACCAGGACGACATACTGGACTGATAACAGCTTGTTTCCAGACGCATCCTGGGGGAAGGGGAAGAGAGGAGGAGGAGAGAACAGATACAAAATTCAGAATAAAATACATAAAATGGAAATAAGTATAACATATACAGTAATGGATGGGGAAGTGTGCTTAAAGGATACCTAAACAACATTTTGACAACAAACTATTCAAAAATCTGACCGCAAACAGGACTAAAGGAAAGGCTGCTGAATTTGTTAATGCTAAAACTACATTTATATATGTTACCTAAATGTGGTTCCAAAGCATTTGAAAAATGTTAAATCAGCCTTACAATTTAAAAAAAAAACTGCCTTACCTGCATCTTAAAATGGCTGCCAAATATGTTAAGTAATAACATCATTGGAGCCAAAGTCAGAGAGCTATATGACTCGCTCTATTGCTAACTAGTTATTTTTTCCCTTTGTATAGAATTGTTTCACCAAAATTGTCAAAACCATGTGCATTATTTAGATCAATATGCATGTTAGGCTATGGTTCTGTTCATTTTATTTACTTTAACATGCAGAAATTGTGTTTTAATCCAACTGACTGTCTCTTTGACAAACCACAGTGCAGTACACATCTTGCATAACCTGGTGGTCTAGTGGTTATAGCAGATCCAGGATGCTACAATGGGGGAGGGGAAGGGGGTGCTGGGAGTGTGTGCATACTTGATATGCACTTTTAACATTTTTATGAAACCTTTATATTTTCTGCTATTATGCTTTTCTAGTATGTTTTGACTGAAACTACAAATGTAATCCATATTTTGAATAAACATTTGACAATCAATAAATCAGACTTCTTCAACAAAGTGCAATGCAGCAGCAACAAGTGAGTACTTTAAAATAGCGGGCGGGTTACAGCTGCAACCTTCACCACCCCATAGATCCACCACTTGTTTGTAGCAAAGTTCTTCTGTAGTCCAATGCCAGAGTTCATACTTTCTTGGAAATCAAAAATATGTTTGTCTTGTCTTCTCTTCTTTATCCATGGGAAATAATAATAAAAAGAATCAGTATTTATACAGTGCTTTCAAGAAGTGACTGAATGTGTAGTGGCAGCCAATTCGCACATTAATACCCCCACACAGCCTTGAACAATTGCATGAACTGGTTTTATGGGAAGGGGAATGTTGGCCAGGACAATAGGGTCAGGTAGTGATCATGGTGCTGGCAGTTACACATCTTATTTCTCAGAGTGATCTACTCATATTTCTCCCCTTCTGTCTTCCCACTTCCCTGAATATAGCAGTACAGTACCTTGCAGGAGTAGCCTTCTCAGTCCCCCTCTGGTATTCATTCTCATTACTTCTCCCCACACCAAAAACTGGTGAGCTCATCACCTTGTGCATCATGAAAGTAGGTAGTACAGTCCCCAGGTTTTTTGACATATCAAAAATAAACAAATCTTTTCAGTAAGTCAGGCTGATAGCAGCAGGGAACAAGTGGAATTATAGGCTTTCCTATCCTTAAAAGATCTGGGCTACCTTGGATTAGGCACTATTAAATGATGGGTGTGCACATCATTATGCATGTCATTTAATAGTGCCTAATCATAGGTGGATTAGATTGTATATGGGTAAGAATGCCTATGTTTCCCCTTGTGCCCTGCTGCTATCAGCCTGGCTTACCAGAAGATCATGTTTATTATTAATATGTAAAAATGACACGGGTGACTGTACTAACTGCATTCATGATGCAAAAGGGTAGTGAGCTCATCGGTTTTTGGTGTGGGGAGCAGAAGAGAAGAATGAATGCCAGAGAGGGACTGAAGAGGTCATTCCAGCAGGGTACAGCTATATTCAGGTTAGGGGAAGACAGGAAGGGGGATGTTTAGCAAATCATTGTGAGATCTGAAATGTAGGGCTGCCAGCACCATGATCACTACCTGACTGTTAATGAGAACAGCCAGTTATGACAAATATTCAATGGCAGGGCTGCACTTAAAGAGTTACTTGAATTCAGTGTAGGGAGATGACCCTCAGGTGGGGGGTGTTGACATTTGTTAGGACAGTATTGAGGGAGCTGTGTATAGATCATTCAAGATTTAGAAGGGTGATAGCCAACCAGCTCACATTGTGGAGTAGGGCACTAAAAAGTACTGGAGAAGATTTGCTGGGAACTGTCCTGCAGGGTTCTGCAGATCATAGGTAAAGGAGTAGACTGACACTGGAAGTCTGGTGGATTCACTCAAGGCATTAGTATGACTCTCCTATTAATAATATTGTTATCCATAGTAAGTACAGCCCTTATGAGGGCATGAACAGTAGTTTTTCTGGTGAGTCCTGAGGCTTATTGCTTGGCCCTCCATGAAGACCCAATTGTTGGTTAATGAGGTGGGACAAAAACACAACAGGGGAACTGTACATACTGCCTTCACTGTGCAAAAGGGTAGTGATCCACTCAATGTTTACTGTGGGAGCAGAAGTCAAACATTGAAAAAGTGGACTCAAGTGTGATTTGGGAGGTATTTTTTAACAGTGCCAGCTGATGATCCGTATCGGTGTAGGTATGCACAACTCTCTGAGGTATACGATTACAGTCTGAGGTGTGATAATTCTCTTCATGAGACCGCTAGCTCGTATGCAGCCCCAGGCAGTACTAAGGACATGGTATGGATGGTGGGGTGTTCAACAGAAGCCAGGCTAGGTGCAGGGGGCTCACTTGGAAAAAGAACACAAGAGATGCCTTTTTTGTGGATTGACAAGATTGCATGAGTTTTGGAATTGGACCAGATCAGTACTTCACTGTGTGACCCTGAGCAAGTCACTTAACTTCCTTGTGCTGACAGGCCACATCTGTAAACAAGGTTTTGGCATAGTGTGTCTCTCCAGGTTAACAAAAAAAAAATCAGGGCATCACATAACCATTAGATCATCAGGTATTGGAAGTATTGTACTGTTCTGCAGTTTGCCAAAGAGAAAGCCAGCTAGATTGTAAAACATTTTCAGCAAGTTAAGGTAAATAAAATGAACAAAATCATAGCCTAATATGTGTACTGATCAAAATAATCCACATGTTAACACATGGTGTTGATAAATCCGGTAAAACAATTCAAAACAAAGAGGGAAAGAAGAACTAGTTAGCCTATAGGAATCTATATTGGTCTCTGGTTCTGGCTCCAATTAAGTCATCATGACTCATCACTTAACACAGTTGGCAGACATCCTAGGGAGAAGGCAAGGCTGTTTTTTGTAAGTGAAAGACTGATATTTACATTTTTTAAAAGCTATGAAACTGCATTTATGTTATTTACATCAATGCAGTTTTAGCATAAATGTAAACAGTAGCCTTTGCTTTACCTCTCTATGAAGCCAGAATTTGGAGTTCGCAGTTTTAAAAAAACTGCTTGTTTAGGTATCCTTTAATGAGAATTTAATGGGTGCCCAAGGTGAGGGATGCTACATAAACCCCTTAGGGTTTATGTAGCATCCCAAGCCTTGGGCAACCATTAAATTTGAGTTTAAGTACACTTCCCCAATCCTTTATTTTTTATAATTGCTGGTCAGCAATTTTTCAACCTTTTTCTGGTGTTTTTGAATCTCACCCATGCAGACAGACAGACACACACACACACACACACACACACACACACACACACACACACACACACATCTGTATTTTTTTTTAATTTTGTCTTGATGCTTTTTTTTTGTTTTGTTTTTGTTTTATTACTTGCAGTTTTAGATGGCTCCCAGAAACCGCTGTTGCAATCAGGCTGTTCACTTCAAGTTGGAGCTTACACTCTGTGGAGCAATGGTCCATTTCATGAGGAACAAAGAGCAGGATCAACCAGATAAGAGTCTTTAAAAAAAACACATGGCAGGATCAGGCAGATATTTTTGATGTATGCTAGATACAGAACTATCCAGAGTTCAAAGACGTTGTGGTGACTCAGGTGGCGGCTCCTCGATAAGTGAGAGATGGAGCCACCACGTTCTGTGACTGTTGAGCTTGGCCACAAATGGAGGATTAGCCAATGAGGGAGTGAGTTTGTTTTGAGTGTCTTGGCTCATCCTCTTCATTATAACGGCAAATTATAACCTGGTCAGACCATAGAAAAAATTGCTGACCAGTTGTTATAAAGCAATAATGCTTAAGAATAAAATTGCTAAACAATAACATGTATACAGTAAATTGTAGACCTGATGAAAGAGCAAATAAATATTAATCAACATATCAAAATAAGAAGCAGAGGGAATTAATGATGCAAGGAAAATGGGACGTGCTAAAGGGTGTCAAACAAAATCAGTAACCGGTATGTGGAAACTCCTTTCTGAGCAGAAATTAATTTCATGCTTAATAAATATCCTATTTAGAAGTCACTTTTTTACACTCACCCAGTTATCTGGTATACAAGTAATTTATAAATGATGCATCAGGATTATATTTATATTGATAAACAACTTCTGATGAAAGGATTAATGTAAAGCTGTCTAATAATTAGTTATGAATGGCTTTTGAATGTAGAATATGTACCACTGTTACAATATGATTCAGTACATGCTCACTGCCATGACCCTGGTCACCACTGTGTTTACAGTGATCTCAGTGTGCAGTTGCCTAGGCAACCAGGATATTACAGCATGTCCAGCACATGTTATGGTGACATCATCACACATGATGCAAGTGACGTCAGGCTATGGAGGTGAACATAAGAAGCTCTCAACAGAAATGATCTACTCGACTGCACATTAACCAGTGAGCAGCAGGATGCACTGTTGGAAGAATCCCTGAGTGAGTTTACATTAAACATTTTACTATATTATGCATATAAGCAGAAATTTAACACAGTTGGCAGAGAATAAGCAGAAACAAACATAATTTGACTGAATATCATATTTTTATTAACAAGAAGCTGATGTTTGCCCATTGAAATAAGTTAAAGGAGAACAAGAGCAGTGACATTCAGGTAGAAGTTGGCTTATATATTCAGATATGTCAGAGGGACAGAAGGGCTATTGCCTGCTATACATTTAAACTGCAGTTGGTGAGCATGTGGTGGTGCAGTGTACCTCACTCATGGATGTAAAAGAGAATACTATATACAGTGTAGTGTAAAAAGTTTGGTTGTGAAGGACTGTACATGTTTTGCAGGCATATATCATGAAATACTGAGATGAACTGTGTTTGAACAGTTTTAAAAGTGAATAGCACGGTTAGCCTAATTGAGTAGCTGCCAATACAACCCTGGTTGCTTCCATGCAAACTGATTTACTTCACTGTTTAATGTATATGCAGCTTGGTAATTATTTATTTTAGAACACATAAGGTGATGCCCTGTGGAAGTTCAATATGTAAAGGATGAAATATAGAGCATGAGACACACCAGTGAAATCATTTACAATTAAAATAAAGTTGAAGATAATAATGCATTCAAAAAGTCTGTGGCCCTGTTTGTGCTCCCCATCCCTCATATATGTGTTCACTGGTTTGTACATTTCATGTTTTGGGATGTCAGTTGAGGGAGTGCTAATCCCTTTGTTTTACTGAGGCTTTTAGAGATTACTAATCTGCTTTTAGAGATTACTAATCTCCAATGGCATTGGCTACATCTTTACTTTTCCATATTTATACCCATATCAGAAATATGTTTCTGAAATTAAAGTTAGATTTCATGATATAGCCATGCATGAAACTACCACCACTTGTAAGTCTTATAAGACATTGGAATGGTTCACTCGGTTTAAGAAAAAGGTAGAAATTAAAAATTATATCCTTCATCTAGGGAAATCCTTCAGTGAGAAGAATTATTGCACTGTATTGATTGGAATAGTATCCCTGTAGTGCCATAGGGGTAACAACCTTTATAAATTAGATAGTCTCAACAGAGAACCGGGCACTCACCAGCCAGTAAAACCATGACTCCAGCAGTAATGAAAAAAACTTATTTATTCCATAAAAAGTGAACCATGACCACCACGGGGTCAGACGCTTGATGCATTTTGGATCCTCTTGGACCCTTGATAAAGGGTCCACGAAGATCTGAAACACGTCAAGCATCTGACCCTGTGGTGTTCGTGGTTCACTTTTTGTGAAATACATTTTTTTCATTACTGCTGGAGTCATGGTTTTACCAGCTGCTGAGTGCCTAGTTCTCTGTTGAGACTGTCTATGCATTTTTCTGTGAGCACCACCTTCCTTGTGCACTCTACTGCCAAGTGTAAACCTTTATAAATTAGTCTACATCATTTAAAACTACATGTGAATGTGCAGAAGGGTAGACAAAGATTCTCCTATACATACATTAATCTTACTGTGTCTTCTTAGGGAAAGATTCAGAACACTCTTTGTAGGTGAGATCCATGCAACTCAATACACTGTAGATCTAATGAACAGTTATTAATTTGTCTATTTAACAACAGCTCTCATCATGCATTACATAGGCTTGCAAGATTTCTCATAAATGTAGCAAAATAATAAGAGACAAGAGTCTGAAGAAATAGATTTTAAGTTGAAGGTCCTTTTAATGCTCCTAATATTTTAATAGCATGATTTTTGGTGTGTGGAATTTTAAATGTATGTGCCTCATGCTGTGTTTTTAATTGAAAGATGAAATTTATATTTCAGTATCCTACAAATGTAATGGCATTTTATCTGCTGAACATTTATAATAAACCTAAAATGGAGGCTTTTGCATTCATTCCAGCTAAGACTGAGAATGACAGATTACAGCCCGATGCCTTCCCTACCTCAGGCAAAAGATAAATCATCCACAGAGGAAATCTAGAATAGAGTACATTTGGAGGTACTGTAGCATATGATTGTATGTAGTTCAAGGTCTTGCCATCTACACTGTGGCATCTAACCAAAGGTTATGACGGTGGATGAGCCCAAATAGCCAATGGTGAAGAATGTTGGCATTTCCCTTTAGGTGAATGGTTAACATTTCTGCCTTTGAAACACATTTGGTTACCAGCAAGAGCTGGAAAAGTTTCTACTCAAGTAGAGAGAACAGAAATAGCATTCCCCATGCATGCATAATGAAGTGTTGAATGTTTCAATATGTAAATTGTGGCACAAAGAAACCCCGCTTATCAGAACCCCTTTTAACCCAAACTCTCAGTTATCTGAATGTCAGTCATGTCCCCCGCAGATACACTCATAACAATAGACATAGAAACATAGAATTTGATGGCAGATAAGGACCGCTTGGCCCTCCTAGTCTGCCCATTTTCCTACCTAACAGATAAGCTGCAGATCCTAGTTAACCAACAGCTTACTTCCTCCTACCCCCAACTAGGACTGCTTTATGCCTGTCCCATGCATTCTTGAATTCCCCCACTGTTCTTGACTCCACGACCTCCTCAGGGAGGCTGTTCTATGCATCCACAACCTTCTCTGTGAAAAAATACTTCCTCACATTACCTCTGAGCCGTCCCCCCTCTATCTGCAAATTGTGCCCCCTTGTTCTTGCACATCTCTTTTTCTGAAAGATGCTACCCTCTTGGACTTTGTTGATTCCCTTGAGGTACTTGAAAGTTTCTATCATGTCCCCTCTCTCCCTTCTTTCCTCAAGGGTATACATATTAAGCTCCTTTAGTCTTTCTTCGTATGTCTTCTGGTGCAGACCCTGCACCATTTTGGTTGCCCTCCTCTGGACAGCCTCCACTCTGTCTATGTCTTTGCAGAGATGGGGTCTCCAGAACTGCACACAGTACTCCAGATGGGGTCTCACCAACTGTCTGTACAGAGGGATAACAACTTCCTGTTTTCTACTATTGATGCCTCTTCTTATGCATCCCAGTATCCCCCCCAGCTCTCCTTACTGCCTTCTCACATTGCTTACCCACCTTTAGGTCATCTGATATGACTACCCCCAGGTCCCTTTCTACTTTTACTGTTGTCAGTATCTCACCCCCATTGTGTACACTTCCCCTGGGTTTTTGTTTCCCATGTGCATTACCTTGCACTTCTTTGCAAGTACAGTACAGTACAGTACAGGACTGTAGCTTCAACTAGCTGACCACTGCTATTAGTGTTACTCACCTAACTAATTCATTCACTTAGTCAGTGTGGTCAATAGCTCCTAGCTGAATTACTAACAGACAGTCATACACTATTCAAATGTTAAACATACTGGGGTAACAGATTCACAACTGATTCACAACTGACAAATCTCCTGTCAATGGTGAAACGAAAAGGTTCCCTTCTGGATAGTAACCAGAAATTGCAATTGCTGGATGCTCTTGAATCCAGTGAAAAGGTCATTGATGTTGCCAAGATTTTGGCATCAGGAATTCCATGGTATGCGACATTAGAAAAGCCAAAGAAAAAATGTGTGATTTTACAGCTTCTATGGACAGCGGTGTAAGGGCAGAGTCAAGGAAGACAATGCACACATGCCAAGATGAAAATCTGGACAAAGCTGTCTACCTGTGGTTTTTGTAAAATCAAAACAAGGGCACTCCAATATCAGGCACTTTAATAAAGGAGAAAGCTCATCATTTCCATAGTCAGCTTGGGGTTGACATTCCCTTTGTGGTGAGTGAGGGCTGGCTGGACAGGTTCAAGCACTGGCATGGCATTTGCCAGTTATTAATTGCTGAGGAGAGCCTGTCAGCATCTTTGGAATCAATCAAGCCATTTTGCAAAAAGATGTGGGAACTGATGGTAAGAGAGGCACTCTAGGAGGAACAAATTTACAACGTGGATAAAACTGGGAGCTACTGGAAATTGCTCCCTGAAAAGACATTAGCATCCAGCTTGTAAAAAAATGCTCCAGGGTTTAAAAAAAAATAAAGGCACATCTGACTGTTCTTGCTTGTGGTAAAGCCACAGTGAACCATATGTATCACTGCTGGTTATAGGGAAATCCAAGAACCAGAGATGTTTCAAGCATGTGAATATGAGTAACCTCCATGTGATTTACAGATCACAAAGAAACGCTTGGATGAGCACTCACATTTCTAAAGAAAGTTTTTTTCTAGTTTTGTCCCATCAGTTAAGGCTCACCTGTGAGCTCATGGGCTTGAGATGAGAGCTGTGCAGCTTGTAGATAATGGAGGTGCACACCCCAGCAGTGACAGATTAACTATTGATGATGGGAGCATCAAGTGTGGGTTTTTGCCTGCTAACATAATGGCAAAGATTCAGCCAATGTACCAGGGCATCCTGGTGACCTTAAAGAGGCTTTGTCACAGTAAGCTCTTGTCAAATGTTCTTAATGAAGAAAATGCCTGTGTGTGACATCATTAAAGCTTTAACTCTAAAAGATGTTGTGTACATGTTAGCTGAAAGTTGGCATGAGATTCATAAAGAAAATGTTGTTAAGTGCTGGGAAAAATCTGGACTGCTAACAGATGACTCCCCCAGTTGATCCTGTTACTGAAGCCACTGATCAAGCATTGGAGGTAAAAAAAATGCACTGTATGCTCTTGCTGAGGACACAGATGTGGATATCCAAGAATGGAAATGGCAAGATGATGAGACAGCCCCAGAAGCATACCTCTCAACTGTCCCTGATTTTCAGGGATGTCACTGATTTTGACTCAGAAATCCACATTGTCCCTCCTAAAATTTGCAAGTCAGTCACTGAAAAGTAGTGAAGTAAAGCACAAAATACTATCAGACATTAGTTTTAAAGCCTAGTTCTTGATCATAAAATACTTTTCACATTAAACCACACATTTTAGGAGGCTTATGATTTGGTATTACAATGTTTTAACATGTGCCTGATTTTGGTCATCTGTCCCTTATTTGTTAAGCCCTGTCCCTGATTTGCAAGGCAGGAGGTTGAGCGGTATGGCCAGAACTGCTTGCCAAATCTGAAATAGTGCCTGCTGTGCTTGCTGACAGCAGAGAGATGAAGAAGCAAGAGGAGTAGGTCGAGCTGTCCGAGCCAGAAGAGAAGAACAATACACCAAACCCAGTTCCAACTGACACAGAAGCAGTTGAGTGCTTCAGCAAATGTTTGTTATGGCAGGAAAATGTTGCCGAAGCAGAACCACCACAAATCTTACTACTTTGCCAGCTCCAGAACAGGAATAAGAATGCAGAATGACAAAAAAAAAGCAAAGAAAAATCAAGGATTACATCATATTGATGGCTTATTACGGGAAATTAATGCATTAATCTTTGATTCACCTAATATAATTGGTCAAATCTGTTCTGCATTAGCATATGCTGACAACCTAGTACTCTTTTTGCTTTCTAAATGGGGCCATCAGAAGAAACTGGATTGTATAGATAAATTATAGAAGGATTTGAAATTAAAAATCAGTCTCCCCAAAACTAAGATCATTGTTCTCGGCCAAAAAATATTCAGAAAAGAAATTGGACACTGGGTATAGATAAAGTGGAAGGGGTACAAACCTATACTTGAGTATACAGTAGTAGCCGCAGACATTGCCAGCTATTTCCAGATGTTTCGTGAAATTTCTAAAGAGTTTCTCTCTGCTGCCCCTACTGTAGAAATGGAAAAAACATTAGATAGATCTGGAAATATCAGAAATTTTGGAAAATAGCTGGCAATGTCTGTGGCTGATACTGTAACCTTTAATGATTTAGAGGCAATAGTATCATGCCCTTAGTGAAAGTAATAAATGCTAAGTTCCATGCCTAAGTGTGGTACGGAATAGACATTTGGGACACTAAAAACAGGAATAAGCTTACAGTACCTTTATTTAAAATGCTAAGGAATACATTAGGACTTGGACCATCATGCCCAGCCTCCTATATTAGAGTAGAGCCTGGCATTTTGAATATAAATGCTGTCATAGAAACCAGAAAAAATAATTTCTGGTTAAGAATTACAAGGATGCCAGATAAAAGAAATACTCATCGATGCTTAATAGGAAAAAATAAATGGATAGATCTTGGATATACTCAGAATTATTGGTATACAGCAGTATCAGATTATTTGTTAAAGTATAAATTAAACATCTTAAAATCCTATGTAAATAAAAATGTTACTCTCAGCCTAAAATACAAATGACAAAGAACCTCTGTGCACAAGCGCTGAGGCAAGGGTTACCCCAAAAGGCATTTGGCTGGGAAGCCAAGTTTCAAAGAAATACAAAATCACACATGTCCCCCCAATGTAAATCACCACAGAATATTATGCTGGTTCAACTTTAAGCAGAAATGCATGGTGCCGAAAGGCCTCTAACACGGTTTGCAAAGGGTGCCAACAGAAGACATAGACACATGTTTTGCCCTACCAGGACTCATCAGTATGCCTCATCCCAGTGGACAAACCAGCTACCCTAAGATGGTCTATCTGGGTTATGTTGTGGTGAACCCAATTAAAACAAAAAACAATTTAAAAGACAAAGAACCTCTGTGCCAAGCACTGAGGCAATGGTTACCCAAAAGGGCTCACCACAACATAACCCAGATAGACCATCTTAGGGTAGCTGGTTCATTCCACTGGCGTGTCAAACAGACGAGGCATACTGATGAGTCCTGGTAGGATGAAACACGTGTTTATGTCTTCTACTGGCATTGGGGGGGGGGCATGTGTGATTTTGAGTTTCTCTAAAATACAAATGCTATATCTCCAAAAGAGTAGTGACCTATTGACAAAAAAAAAAAGACTTAATGAAAATTAAAGAATCTGCCTATTCTAAATTGTTCAGAAATACAAAACTTTGGATTGAAATCCTATTTGGATATATTGATAGACTCTAAGGGCTAGATTCATAAAGCCCATTTTACAAAGTTTTCCTCCGCAATTACTGCTGCGGACCGGAATCGCCCGCAGCTGCGGCAGTTCTGATTCATAGCCGCAGCAGTTGCAGAGATAGTTAAGGCTGCTTCCAGTAGCCATAGCCCATTTCCACAGCTGCAGCCTTCGCCCTGACAATCCCACCCACAGGCAGCCGTAGATCATGGAGCTGGTCGTAATCTGGCTCCACCTTTGTGAATACCCGCAGCTGCGGGTAACCTGCGGATCTGGAAGTCGCCACTGACTTGCGCTGCATTTTACTCACAGCTGCGGGTATTTCTGGGCATCTGTGAATCCTGCCCTAAGTATAGGAGAATCTTTATTCAATATAAATTTGGAAAGTTTGAGAGTCACATTCTAAATGTATGACATAAAAAATTAAACTCAAGGAACAATGGAATGTACTGTACATGTGCTGTGGGTGGAACAAAAGATCTCCTCCATGTGCGGTTTTGCACCTGGTATGTGAAAAAAATAATTTATTTGTAAATAATATGTATAACCTGGATAAAGCATTACTTACAGTCATACTATTACACATAAATGATGACTGGACTATAGAGAGAATGGTTACATTTTTCTTATCCATTAACAAAACTAAGAAAAGGATAATTAGTTCTCAAACTGTTCTATGACTTAAAAATTACCTGGTACTAAGAGAGACTATATTAACTGCACTTTAGCCAACAATAACTTCAATTGAATGAGTTCAATGCTGTTGAAAAACTGATCTGGTCTGAACTGTCTTTTTAACTGAGTCTTATTTTTTCATGGATGTCTTATATGTTAACTAAAAACTTGTATTCAGCCGGCCCGTCGGCACAGCGGTGGGATTTCCGCTTGCGGCGCCGTGACCCGAAGTTCGAGAACGGACTCTGTCGCTGGAAGAGTCGGCCGGGAGAAGGATAGAGCGCCCTATGGGCTGCTCTCCTTCTGGGAGGGTGGGTTGGTGCCCGAGTGCGACCCCGGCGAGGGGCTGGGAGTCGCACAGCTACCGGCACGCGAAGACACTTTGGAGGCGGGACAGGACGTCATGCGTCATTGCACATCCCGCCTCCCAGAAAAGCGGAAAATGGACAGCTGCCGGCTGCCCTCTATGAAGCCCGCCGTGGCTTCAATTAGCCCCCCAGGCCGGCCCTCCGACCTATCACAGGCTCCGCGGGGTGTTGGCCCCTCGCACCCCGTAGCCCCACCGTGGGGGGTAAGCCATGGGGTATCGGAGGGCTCGAGGCCATTCTGGGGGGTGGAAGCCGTCGGCCCGTGACCGGGCTGATACCCTGGACGACCGGCAGCTAGGGAGGAAAGAAAAAGCAAAATAGAAAAAAAAATAAAAAAAAAAAATAAAAACTTGTATTCATTGTGTAATTATGTGTAATTGTTGATGCTTTTTTAAGTTAAACAATAACATTTGATGATGAGGAGGATTTATTTTTACAAAGGTCTAAATTAAATTATTATGCTTGTTTGTATTCATTTAATAAAATGCTTTACTGCACTGTACAATATTTTAAATAAGTGTTTCCATGTGTTTTCTTGCATTTCCATGTGTTTCCTGTGCTGTGCTGCTGGTTTGTACTTGCTGTCTTCCGTTTATCCACAACTCCACTTATCCAAACAATTTTCATGTCCCCCACCATATTCGGATAAGTTGGTTTTCACTGTATTGCATTATTGAAGCAAATATATGCATCATGTTTCAACTGAAATTTAAGTACAATATGCAAAGGCCTTATAAACCCCCCGTACAAATGCTCCAGGAAATGGAACAAGACCTTCAAATAGGCTTCACTGGTTTGCAGTAGTAATTCAGAGTATACTAAATGCCTTATTTACCCCAGGAGTGACAGGTTTTTGGCTGAAATAGTGATATTGCTGCACTGAGAAGTTCCAACAGGACAAAACTTGTCTGTAGTTTGCCATTGTCTGTCTTGACTGGAACAGATACAAAACCCTTCTCAAAATGTAACATTTGCTCTGCTGGAGCCTTGTCATCCTCCCCGATACACATAAAGATTTGCATACCCATGATGCATTACATTGGAATTGAGGATTTAAAGTGACAGTGTGTGGTCTGGAGAGTAATACAGAATAAAAACAATTTGAAGATATGCTCCGTCTTCATGCATTCTTTATGGTTCCTGAATACTGCTGTTCTTCCAAACTGCATGTCTGGTATGTTACCTCTGTTCATCTTAAATGCCCAAATGTGACTAGGGAAGTTGTCTTTCCTTAGAAACCTCATGTCTTTAAGTAGGTTCACATGTCTACAGTTTTAATAGTCACATGCCAGTATTAACTATGCAATTGTAAAAATATATTGAGCTTTATAGTAGAGTGTAGTAACCTACCTACACTGCATTCTATCTGTTGCTGCCTCTTGCAACTACAGTGCACTAGGTACATTGCTCTGTTTTTTTACCTTTACCTGTATATACACTACATCTGCTTCCCCTTTATGGAGGTGTGGAAGTCCAACCCATGTTATCAATGTTGTGTCTGGACTGGCCTGTGGACAGTCTGGCTAGTAAACATAATTTTAGAGTGTAACACAGAATATGCAGCCCTGTCCAATTCTTGTGTGCATGTGCTTGCTTATGTCCCAGCATTGTGACAAGGTTGACAATGAACAAGTGCAGTACAGGTGGTCACTTGTGTTGATGAATGTATTAGTGGTGTTACCAGAACCTAATCTGTCAGGTTTAGATAGTACTGGGGCGTTAGAAGGCCCCTGCATGCTAAATATTCAATTTTCTGCCATGGCTGGCAGTAGCAGGGCAGTGAGAGACCCTGTGGTCATTTTAGAGGCCCTAGTGCACTCATATTGAATCCCTTTGTTTATTTCGGTTTAGAGTACTGTTCATTAATGGAGTCCTGTCTTTTGCTATGCTGCAGTTGATGGCTAGAAATGTATTTCTTGAATTTCCTTTTCTCCTCTGTTCACTGTTTCTGTCATCTCCTAATTTTTCTTCCAACCTCCCAGCTTTGTCTCTGGCTCGGCACCCCAGAGGCTCCCACCTTAGCTCCCACAGTTTACCCACTGTGGCAGGGCATTCAGGGTGTGACCACATCTGGTAAATGAAATCGAGTGGTAGGAGCCTGTTGTGCTGGATAAATGTGGAATACGGGGCCCAGGAGTACCAGGGGTTTTTGCTGTTTACTTCTTCCCCTGAGATGCTGGCATAAACATTGCTGCATAAACATGCAATGGGCATGAGTGAAGCTGAACCACGCATCTCCCCTCACACAGCTGTCCCAGCCTGCAGCTTCACTGTTTGTGCCCCAGATGATGGAGCTAGCATTGTGGGAACAGGTAGCCACCCTCCTGGGTGAGGCAAGCATCCTCTGAGATGCTCAAGCATCCTCCCCCCATAGCATTATGGGCTCATTACTGAACCTGGGTCACTGGCTGCATGAGTGGCAGCCGTGCCACTGTGCCGATGCCCTGGTTCATAGTTTGAAGTTTATAACATAGTGACATGAAACTAGCAATCATTTAAAAGAACACTGTAAACCCACCACTGACCAATGTTGAAACTAACTGTGGGGTTGATAATGTCTTAAACACAGACTTTAATGCTTATGCCTATGGCATCTGGAGATCTGATTTAAAAACAAAATGTAATGGGTAATGCCAGAACATTACCACCTTATTCAGTTGTATTGAGCATGCTACCAGCATATGAACAATGGGAACTATGTGCAAAGGTGAGCCAGGTACACATGAGAGGCACGTACCTGGCCCATGCAGCTTACCACCCATGGGCAGGTACGTGGGGCATGGCATACACTAATGCATGCCACCATGAATTGCCTTTCTATGGATCCACCCCAACATGCTGCAGTGCAGGGGGTGGATTAGAGGACATAGGTGGGCATCCACTGCAGTGCCTGATCTGGTCCTGTAGTGGATCTCCTGCTCCATGCAGATGGGGGATTCCAGGAGGTGTGGGACATCCAAATTTCAAAATGACAGGTGAATGCCTGAATGGCTGCACCCAGCCCTCTCAGTTAGCCAGAGGGCTGGGTAGCATGGTGGGTGTATTCCTCTTCCCGCTGTAGCCAGTGGGTGAAAACTGAGGTGATACACAAAGGATACAGCAGAATCCCTGCTGCTGTATCCTGCATCCCCATTGTCCTGCACTCCACACCAGCATGAATGGCCCAGAGAGCAGGCATGTCCTCAGACTTGCCCCCGGACCAGCCATGCACATACTTGCACAACCAGCTGGGGCATCAGGTGTGGAAGGGAAGCGCTTCCCTTCCATGCATGCCACCAGGGATCTGAGGGATCCCTGATGCATGGCTCAGTGACTTAGGGTTGCCTATGCACTGCAGATTCATGGCGCATAGGTGACCCACACCTTAATGCATAAGACCCAATGTGAGTACAGCACTATAGTGCTTCTACACTCACAATAGCACTTACAAAGAACTGTGACCTCTTTCTGCTGTTATCCATCACCTTAAATCACCTATTCCCTTTTCACCCTGCGGTTACCTTAGTACAGTTCCCCCCTCACGTTTTCAACCATCTCCCCTATCCATACAGTTTTGCCTTGCACACTACAAACAGTCCTACTGCTGCACTTTATTGCACTGCATATTTACTTGCACAGCAACCTTGCCTTTGCTTTGACATTTGTCATTTTGTTGCTTCTTATTCAAATGTTTTATATGTTTGTATGTTTGCATTTTTATAGTTGTATTTGTTAAATTCTCCCCTCCCCAGGATGCATCTGGAAATTAGCTGTTACAGCTCAGTATGTCTTTCAGGTAAAATCTTTGAAAGAAAATACGTAAATAAATATAAAATGTAAAATACAAGAGGTCTTAAACAAAAATTATTTGCCCTTCAGCCACATATCCCCATCCCACTTTAGCAGAAGAGGGTCACATTCAGCCCACAGTGAGTTGACTGTTCACATCCCAGTATAAACCTTCACCTGAAAGTACCTCTGCCTCCATTTTATGATGTGCATGCCTGCTGTTCATTACTAGTTTGATTCTGCTATTTTAAGTTAAAAATGTACCTTTTATGAATTTGCTCAGCGGCATTAGTGATCATCCTAATTTAAGTAATGATTGTTTTGGCTTTGTTCAAAATGTGATGCACAAAGTGACAATTTGCACAGTTTTATTCTTTGTTGAAGCAGAAGTATTAGGACTTTGTAATGACGTCAATGTGACCTGCCTCAATATGATATTAAGATATGTACAAGACAGATGGGGTGCAATTACACGGCAGTGCCTTCCTCTGTGTTTTAGCTATAGCTGGACAAAAGAGAAGAAATTTGGTAAGCTCACATTGCCACAATCATTTCTAAAGATTAAGTTGGAGGGAATAAACAGACGAGACACATTCACCGAGTAGTTGAAGAGGTAAAAACACCAATACTGTTAGTTGAAGGGATCTAAGAAAAGAATAGACACATTTATTAACTCCTTCAAATGCCAATGTACTCAGCTACAACAGTGCTTGGATACATGCATTTAACATTTCAAACCTTGAGTCTTACCAGAATCAGAAAGAGCCATCAGTCACCCAAGCCCCTGCACTTTGCTCACAAGAGCTTCATCAAGGGGCTATCTGAGTGGTACAGACCAGCTTATATTGTCATCAAGTGGTGACAACATTGTCACATGGTACATATGTTACCTGTTTTTACAATTTAAGCAAGTTAATTAAGCAGAGTCCATACCAGTTCATTTACAACACGCTAGTGCAGAATAGTGCGTAATAATATACAGTTTCATCTTGTACAAAAAAGCAGATTGTTCAAAAAGTTCAATTACTCAGCAAAGTGATTTGGGCAGATTTGATTGGCTAAGACCCAGCAGATAGATAGAAACTGCCAAGTGCAGTTGCCTGATATTGAAGTTTCAGTAAACACCAAAGAAGATTTGAGATTGCATAACACATTTGTTGATAAAAAAAACAAAACTTTGTAGCTATAATTTCTAAGCTGAAGCACAATCTGGAAGGCATATAATAATAGAAACTTAAAAGATAAAATACAATGAGTTGGGGTAGGTCAGTTGGGTAGGGGGGATTCTGGTACACTGAAGGGGAATTGAATTAGTCATGGTCTTGGAGGGATTAGGAGGGGGCATGGTGTTAGGTGGTTAAGGGAAATGAGATAAAGGTAAAATAACAAATTCAGGTCACACAGAAAGTCAAACAGAGAACAGAGTAAACAGCAAGAAATAAAATCACAGTATTGGCCATGTGTGCTGAGGAGGGGAGGACATGTGATCATGGGATGGATGAGAGAAAGTGTATACATTCAGGGAAAGATTCAAAGAGCTGCAAAACAGGCAAAATATTTTAAATTTACAAACACAGGATAAAAAGAGATGTAGAAGGTGCTCTCTGTAGCAATAAATTATGTGGGTTAAGGGTGATCAAGGTTTCCTTTAGTGGCCTGAAAACTTTCAAATATCGAAAAGACTGGGAGAGGGCAGCCTGGACCTGTTCACAGGTGTTTAACAAATTATCATGTAAGACATGGTAAATGAACTGGCAAAAAAAGTGTGGAGACTAAGGAGGAACTCTTGCAATTTTCCACAGACAACCACTTGGAGATGCTTAATAAAAAAAAAAAAAAACTTAAAAGGAGTGATAGCCAAATGTAAAAAAAAAAATAAATAAATATTAGCAAGAAAAAAAACACAGTTGTTAAAGGATGAAGATTATTGCCCACTGGTAAATATACTTTGGTTTGGGTAATCCAAGATCTGCAAGTGGGGTTCAGCCCAGATGGAGCACACACATAAGGAGATAGAGTGCATCATATAGAGGAGCCCCAGTCACTAATTCTTTGCAAGGTGTCATAACTTGAATGTCTCTGTGCTTTCTCAAGGGCCAGTCATGGATGACTACCAATTCACTCTTATTAAATGTCAATAATGCCAAACTTCTTGAACTGTTTGTACCACAGGAGTAAAGATCAAATCTCTCAGCTTACCTGATCTTAGGTTACACCATGGTTCCTCCATTATCTATCCAGCTACAGCTGTCAGCAATCTTGGAGTACTTTTTGATCAATCACTGCGCTTGGAAGCCCATGTCAGTAGCAAAGCGAAGCATAGTAACTCTCTTCCTCCTCCCTCCCTCCACTAGTTTTTCCCTGGCAGTCTCATTCCTTCATTACCTGTTCATTATTCTGGAAGAATAGTTCCATCACCAAAATGATCTCATTAATTTGTTTCTCTATTACACATATCTATTATACTGATTTGTCTTCAATTCTTGATAATGCTCCTTCATCTATTACGTTTGCTGTATATGATTTTCCACATCCTCTACCCCAGCAGACATCTAGAAACCATTGTTAGCAACTCAGTATGTCTTTCCTGGTGAAACTTTTGAAATAAATAAATAAATTGTCAGTTCTGCTTTTTATCATCCTTGTACCATTGTCAAGATCCAACCCTAGATGCTACACTGGTTCACTGTTTCAATTTTTCTCATCTGGACTGTTGTAACTGCATACTATCTCTGTTCTCCCTGCCTGAACAATGCTTCTCCTCCAGCTTGTTCAAAATGCTGCAGCCTGAGTTCATACTGGTTCCAGGAAGTCCGATCTACCTCGCCACTGCTGGCCAAATTCCAATGGCTTCCAATCAGACATACAATCAACTACAAAATAATTATTTAAATGCTGAAAACTGAATCACTCCCTCATACGTATCCAAACTACTGTACTTTGTCATCATCTACCAACTCACCAACTCTATTCTTCTGGTGCACAGCTCTTTAATGTTTCTTCTATTAGACTGGCCACAGGCAATTGAGCTTTTTTGGTCCATGGCCCTGGTCTTTGGAATGGACTTCCACTGGAAATCCAGAGATGTGTTGACCTTGAGTTATTTAAAAATAAACTAAAAACCTACCTCAATCAACTAGCTCTTGCTTGTCTCCTGATTTTTGTTCAGCACACTGAAATGTTTAGTGGTACTATAGAAATTGCATTCATTTATTTCTTAGGAGATAAATACAACAAACAAGTGGAGGAGGAGGATATGTCAGACAATAGCCTGAATACATCGAGGAGCCCAACACAGCACACCAATAAATTAGTCACTGTTTTAGAGAGAGGAACAGGAGAACAGAGAATAAAAAAGAAGAAAAATCAAACCCAAAATGGAAAACTCCACCAAGAAGAGAGTGGGAAATGGAAATCCTGATGCTCCTCAATGATCTGTGAGAGAGAAGCACACAACAAAGAAGTCATTCACTTGGTCAGTGTGGACTTTACATCAGAAGAACTGAGGATGCTACAAAAGGGATTACCATCTGTACCAAAAGTTGGTCCATATGAATTCCAGATGCAGGTGAATATTCATAAATTGGTAAGAAAACTACACCTTAAATACTTGTTTGCCAGTAGGAAAGCCATAACTATTAATAACAGTAGTATGTGTGGAGGGGGGCACCATGTGATGGTCTTCAGACCATATGACAGTCAAAAACTCTGTAATGACCAGCAGGGTGGAAGAGGTGTTTTCAGCCTCTGAACGAGAGGTCGATGGACCTGCATAGTGGTCAGATCAAGACATAAAAAATTATGAGGCTTTGGAATCCTTAATAATGAATGAGAAGATGTTGATCCAAATTGGATTTGGGACCAGAAACTGTCAGATGGGACACACATTGTGAGAATATTTGATAACAACAGGGACAGTTTTAATAACTTGCATAAAAAGTTGTTTATGCAAAATCTGTGTTCAGTCCCATTCAGCCTATTATAGCTATACTGTCCATTGGAAAGGTTGCTAACATTAATTGAAAATAACAAGGGTAATGTTTGAAGTAACCTGTCACAAAATAAGCAACAGGCCTCAAAACTATTTGTGAAATGCAAAATGTGATTGCGAAATCAGCTTATGGGGGGGGGCATTGTGGTCATAAAAAGAGACAATTACAAAGAAATGGTGAATGCACTAATGAATGACTTTAATGATTACGCAGGGTTACCAGGTGACCCCACCAACACATTTAAGAAAGAACTGTGACAGCTTTTGGAAAGAACTTTACAGAGGGGTGACATACCACAGAATGAGTTTAAGTATATGTGGGAAATATACCCTTTGATGCCTACAATTTATGCACCCCAAAGATTCACAAGAATCTGATGAATACCCTGGTCACTCCAAAGTTTCTCGAAGTTTATTGAATTTTTCCTTAAACAACATGTTTGTGGTCTGAACTCCCACCTTAGGGATACAATGGACAGTTTGTTCAAATTACAGAACTTAAAATGAAAAGAAAGTTATTCTGTGGGTGACTATAGATGGGAAATCACTGTATAAGTCAGTCAGACAAGTTGATGGTATTAAAGCCAATGAGTACTACATCAGGAAGCACAACAAAAACTGTGGGGCCCCAGTCCCTTTTTATTTTGGAAGGTCTAACGTGCATCTTGAGCCACAAGTACTTTAAGTTTGATGATGAGTTCTTCTTACAATTATGAGAGAAGGCAATACGATTTTCAACGACACCTTACTATGCCAACCAGTTCCTAGGTCTCTAGGAGCAGGAACTCAGTCATGACCAGATCAAAAATCCATACACAGACACTATCATCAGATGGTACAGGTGTATCGATGACATGTTCTGCGTATGGAATGGCACAGAGGAGGAGGTTCAAGAATGTATCAATATAATCAACCAAATATAACTTGACCCTGAGGTTCTGTGCAGACAGGAAAAGTATAAGCCATTTAAGACATTGTGCTAACCATAGACAAGCATCAATCATTTAAGAGTCTTGGATATAGAAAGGATATGGCAACAAAGAGATTGCTAAGGGCTGACAGCTTGTATGCAAGACCCCTGCTTAATTCTATTCTCTTTAGTCTGTTCATTAAGATCCATATGAACTGCTCCTCAGTTGATGACTTTAATATGAAGGCACAGGAATTAAAGATAATGTTCATTGAGAGAAGTTCAACCAGACCTACTGGGTAATGTCCTCATTAGGGCTCAATTTATGGACAGGATGAGTCTGCTCACCCCAAGGAATAGGGAGCAAACCCCAAAATGGCAGAGAAATAATTGTAGGTGATTTCCTAAATTGTTTGGGGTATTGTATCATTTGGAATGCCCTGTAGGGCATTCTAAGTAGGACGTACAAGGTAAAACAAGGGTGGGAGAACATGTACGAGCCATACAAAGAGAAAACAGTTCTTATGCCATTGTCTAATTTTTGATGGCTAGTAGAAATGGTGTATATGTTATCAATTTTACTGGGATTGAAAAAGTCAGCATGGGGCCTAGAGGTAGCTACAGGGAATGTCAGACTGGGCTCTAAACTTGGTGCAGGGGACGGCAAGTGTCTGAACAATTCAATTGATCTGACAGCATTTCTTTGATGATATGGTTATAGGAATTTTTTTTCAGAAATGAATCATTGTTAAAAATATTCCCTTATGGTATTTATGTTTAATGTTAGTATACAGCTTTTACCTTCCTGCAGTATCCCATGAACATGTTTTTGTCTATGGAATTTGTGCAGCCTTCAAATGTCCATATATAGACACTGTGTGGGCATCTGAAAATGTATGCAGTCGTACTAACCACCATATGATTCATTTATTGTTTCAATAAAGTGAACAGAGAGCAGATATGAAGCCTAAATGCACCAGTATCATGTTCATGAATTATGAACAGTGGAAGTTTAATATAAATTGCTGTTTATATTCAGCATCCTGTTTTTACTGTCCATTTCTCTTTTTAAACCTTGTACCTGGCTATTTGTACTATGTTCTGTGTCTTATTTACACACTCTGTCCCTCCTGAATAGAGAGTAACCTGGTATTGTCATATCTCAGTCATGGTTCCCCATGAACCATGTCTCAGTAACAGCAACAATGTCCAGGTCCGCATTAGACATCAGGGCCACTAGGTCCGAGATTGAGTTTTCCAGACTGAAGGTATTTGTGTACATGGCCCTCCAATTTTACTATCTCTTCTCCTAATAACTCCCCTCCTATCCCCATGTCGTTCCTCCATACCCCTCTTGTCCTTACTCCTAGTCTTACTTTTCTCTCCATTTTTACCAATTTTGGTTTTAGTTATCTTTGGTGGTTTCTCAACCTTAGGTTCTCTTTGCCATCTGTATCATTTTGTGGTGGGCTGTTTGCTTCACACAGGTTATTCCCGCCACCCCCTTGGTTAGTTTAAATGCTTGTGGATGAAACATTTAAACCTCTCACTGAGGATCCTGGTTCCTCCCCCAAGATAGATGCAGGCCATCACCCCTTTACAGTCCTGCACCCCTCCAGGTGGAACCCCAGTCCCCAATGAAGCCAAACCCCACCACTCTGCACCAATCCTTCAGCCATGTGTTGAATCTGTTGGTGCGGAGTACCATGTCCTCCCCCTTGCCCCCGATGGATAACACCTCTGAAAAGGTTACAAAGCATGCCACCTGTCTAAGATGCCTCCCCAACCCCCTGAACTGCTCCTGTACTACCCTATCCTCACCACTTGACAGGTCATTTGTCCTCAGGTGGACAATGATGTCTAGATCACCCTCCCATCCTGCTGCCCCAGCAATTCTTAGGATGCACTGTCCATCCTTCCAAGCTGCGGCACCAGGTAGGCCCTTGACCTCCCTCACTCCCTCCTCTCCTAGCCCCAAGTCTACCCCCCTGATGATAGAATCCCCCACCAGGAGTTGCTGCCTCCTCCTTCGGGGTCCTCTGCCTCTTCCTGGGGGTTTCTGTCATGGAGATCCCCCACATACTCCTTGACTACCACTGCAGGTGCCTGTCTGGGGCAGTCATGCCATGCCAGAGCAGAGCAGGAGCATAGGAGCTATGGAGTAGAACTGTAGGAGGGATGTATCTCTTCCCCACCACCCTCACCTTTCCCGAGCCCACCATTGTCCAGCTGCTCCTCTTCCTTGGCAACTGTTGAGGCAGTGGGGTGGGCTTGGTGGTCCCTGGGTGGGGGAGGAGGATCCCTGAATCCTGGCCAACACAGCCAGGAGATGAGCAACCTCCGCCCTCAGTCTAGAGAAGTGCCTGCAGATGAGACAGCATCGCAGCCTCCAGAAAGTCTCCCTGAAGACTGCCACCCCACAGCCGCTGCACTGCACCATCCCATCATGTCTATAAGTGTCCTTCATGCTTTAGGGTATTTTTCTCTCTCTCTCTCTCTCTCTCTCTCCCTCCCTTTTTTCTCTCTTCCTTTCTCTACTTTCCTTCAGTAAAGAAACACCCTTGCTTAGTTGCCTTTGTGCCCTGTATCTGTTTCTATGTGTTCCGGTGAACCCTCCCTTCCTGCCTTCACAGGAAGCATCTTTCTGCTGTCAATCACCCTCTTGAGCCTAATAAAAGTGGAGCTAGCCCTGGGTGGGTGGTAGGGAGGGAAATATCATGTGTGCGTGTGTGTGTGTGTGTGTGTGTGTGTGTTCGTTTGTTGCATCCCTTTGTTGCTGCTAGCAAAACACCATGTAGTAATACATTTTTAGAAGGCACTAAGCCTCTCTCAGCTCCTCCCCCCCAGTTAAACATCTGACTGACAGGGCTTCCTGAATCTACTCCCCTCAAGATTAAGTTCCTGACCTAGTTTCCCCCACATCACCTGTTACAATTTAAAACACACATTTCAAGACAACAGCAGGCACTGCCTACCAGGTTTGAAAGTGCCCTAGCCACTGCTTACAGATCTTTTCTTCCCACTTACCCTGCTACTTTCAAAAGGAAGAGAAGTATAAATATAGGATAAAGTATGGGGTGGTGTGCATAATGAGATGTTTACACACACCCAAGGAGTTAGATGCTACATAAACCCCAAGTGCGAAGCTCAAGGGGTTTGTGAAAAGCATTTACCCCTGAGGAAGTGTGTAAACTTCGAGTTTACACTCACCACCCCATATTTTATTTTATATAATTGCTGAGTTTCCCTTTTTCACCTCAGCAATTATATAATATAAAGACGTTCTGGTGCGGACGCATTCCAGTTTAGTTTCAGCGGGCGGTCTGACTTATTTCTTTATTTAACTGTTTTTGTATATTTTTTGTTTCATTTGGCAGCCGAAAGTTATGTTTTTTTTTTTTTTAAACAGGTGATTCCGCATTTGAACGTTACTTACAGCTAATTCCAAGTGGCAGTTTAGTGTCTGGGAGAAAGAGGCCAGTGCCAGTGGTCTGAAAAGAAGAGTTGCAGCAGGTGCATGCATAGGGCAAGGAAAACCGTGCGCATGTTTGTCATAATAAACACTCCTTTATTATGGCAAATTATGCCATGGTTTCCCTATGGGAAAAAGGGAACACCAGTAATTATATAAATATTACATGTAGGTAAAGCTAGGTGCTGTCACAAACTCTTTCAGCAACTCTGTTCTTCCAAGAAAGAGGTATTGTATGTATGTAAATGGCAGGATGTAAGCTAATGCTGTCTTTTACAAATCCTTGAAGAGAATGGGTGAAATGTTAAGCACAGATGCCACCGTGGTGTAATCTCCCCGCTGCTGTCATGTACAATACTTTGCAATGGTATTGTAACTGTAAGCCATTTTGTTGCACACATTGCTGCAAATATGTGAGATAAAATATATTTTTTCTTCTTTTTTGTCTCCTTTTGTTCAGGGAGCATTATTATTTTGCTTGTTTTGAAAAAGGAACAAAACTCCAGCTGCCCATCTATATCAAACAAACTCCAATGGTAGAAGATGATAAAAAATCATTTATTAATAAATACACGGAGTAGCACCCCCAAACGCATCAACGCTTTACATCTCACTGACGCTTTTTCAAATCTTGAAATGATAAATGATTTTTTATCATCTCCTAGCATTGGAGTTTTTTTGATATAGACTGGCAGGCGGAGTTTTGTTACTTTTTCCTAGTGTGTTCCTTTCACTCTACAGCTCCGTAACATTTCCAGAGTCGTCAACCTGTTTTTGATTTTGCTTGTTTTGCTATTTTTGTAAGTTGCATCTGAGCATTTCCTGGTGCTGTGCCCCCCCAACACTGTTATGTCACTGGTGTACAGTATGGGAGTAGGAGGGTATCTATGGGTTGGGTGAGCAGACTGCTGCAATGGGACTGCATGCAGGAGGTACATATGGAAGAGCCACCACCACAGATGCCATCAAGTGTTCAGTTTCTATTAAAATGCTGTACTTGATTGTATTTTGAACACACTGAGCAGTGGAGGACTGAAGAGGTGGACAACACTAGCATGATGTAATGCCAGGGGGTTAGGGGACTGGAGACATGGTGTATATCACCAGGCAGGGGACAGGTGGTTTACACAGTGCCCCCACCAGACTCCTACCTGTGTTGCAGTAGAGAAGGGGGACCTGGTGCATATCACCTGAATCCTGACAGGTGATTTACATCATACCCAGCCCCCATCTCCTACTGAGGGGACAGAGGGCTGGAGGCACCATGCTTCCCAACCCACATCACCCACCCCAACATTACCTCATGCCACTGGTCTGCAGTATTGAAGGGGGCACGGTGTCTGCAGTTTGTGTGATTCACCTGTGGCTGTGACAGAAAAGCCTGGAGGAGGTCCATGTGGACAAGTCACCACCAGGGGAGCTATCATCCTTACCAGCAGCGTATAGCTACATGGTTGTGCAGGAACCTCAGCCAGTGGTGAAACAGGAGGAAGCCACACTGGGGAAATATGAACCACTCTACACACACACACAGCTACTGTATGCTGTGTGGACTGTTTGAACTGAACTGGACTTAATAATTGCTACAGTTTTTCTTTTGACAGTAATGATCATGTTTTATGTAAATTTTAATATTTTTATGTAGATGGGCTAGTGTGTAGGAGAATTCACTTGCATATGGTAATTCTGGGGGGGGACAATGGACTGGGGGACATGGTACATACCACCTGGCTGGGGAGAGTTGGTTTGCACCATGCCCCCACCAGTCCCCTACCTGGGGGAGAGAGGGGGGACTAGAGGTACAGTATATGGTGCATACCACCTGGCCATGGACAGGTGGTATGAACCATGCCCCTATCAGTCCCCTATGCTGGGGCAGGGGATTAGAGGGACATGGTGCATATGGCCTGACTGCAGACAGGTGGATCGCACCACGCCCACCCCCCAGGCCCCTTCCCCCAGCATTACCCCATGCTAGTGGCACATGGCATAATTGTAGTACGGGGTCAAGGGCCAAGAAAGTAAGAGAGGAAGCAGCTGCGTCTTGCCAAACAGGAAACATTATTCACACTAGTATGATGTACGGACTATTTGGACTAAAATAAATGCTATTTATTTTAGATAGTAATGGTTGTGGGGGGGCTCCAATGATATGAGGTAATGCTGTGGTGGAGGGGGTGGGATAGTGGGGGAGGCAAGGTTAATACCACCCAGATGTGGACAGATGGTTTGCTCCATGTTCTTACCAGTCTCCTATCAAGGAGGGCTGGGGAGTTGGGTACATGAACAGGTGATTTGCACCATGACCACCCCCTGTCTCCTACCTGAGAGGATGGGGGGCTGTGGAGCACCATGGCCACCCAGCCACCTGTCCTTCCACCCACAGTATTACCTCATGCCGCTGGTGTGCACCATGCAGTGCAGCCTTACCTCATGCTAGAAGGGGGTCTGGTTTGGGGGTGGGCTTGAAAAAGTGCAGGAGGGTTTTGTATTTGCGCTATTCAGGGCCTATCCCATCAATTTCAAGCTGATGCTGTTGCGTGGGACAAGGCTGTAGTCACCTCAGTGGACATGGACCAACCTGTGAATAAAGAGGGTGATGTGGCTCAGTGGGGTTCTGGAGCTTGTGGACAGCTACTGTACAGTACTACCACAACAAGTATAAAAAGACTGGTGGGGGAGACTTCAATGGCATGAGTTAATGCCAGGGAGGAAGTGGACTAGGGGACATGGTGCATACCATCTAGCTGGGGAGAGGTGGTTTGCACCATGCCCCCACAAGTACCCAACCAGGGGAGACAGGGTATTAGTGGCACAGTATATGGAGCATACCACCTGGCAGGGGACAGGTGGTTTGCATCATGCCCACACCAGTCCCCGACCCAGGGGGTGGAGATAGGGGACTAGGGGTATATGGTGCATGCCACCTGAACACAGAGAGGTGGATTGCACCATGTCCCCACAATTCCCCTGCACATGTGGCAGGAGACTTGGGGGCCACCATGCCCTTAGTCCCTGCCTCAACCCCCATCATTATCTCATGCCAGTGGTTGGCCATGCTGAATGCAACATGGCAAAATGAAGCAGGAGCATCGAGAAGTGGAGGATGAACAGGCCAACATGACCTGGGATGAGTTGCACATGCGATATGTCTTAGGCCAGGTAGGAGAACGCCTCTATGAGGATTGCGAAGAAACATATATGGCATGTCACTGCCTAAAAAGGTTGTCGATACATTACCTCATTTCAGAGGTGGGGTGGGGGGAATGATGATACTAGAGGACTCCAGAATCATTTATGCTACTTGAGAAGTACAGCATGCTCTATGCCATGTCGACCTGTAGGTTTTTATTTTACCAGTTTATTTGAGCTGGGAGGTTTCACCCCCCCACCCCATGTTAAAAAAAACAGGGGTGTGTGGGGCCAGAGTCTCCCAACTCAAATAAACTGATCAAAGAAAACCTAATACAGCAATACCAACCAGCCCCGAGTACTGTAAGCTGATATGCAAGTGGGTGCTGGAACCACTAGAGCTGCAAGTGGCGTAGTGGTACTGCAGCATAATGTACGCTAATACCGTGATGTACCACTGTGCTATTTGCATGGGTCTGGAGTCCTCCAGTATCACTGGGGGAACTAGTGTGATATGGGGATGTTTTATGGTACTGTACATACTGTATATTAGGGTCCAGAAACATAACCAGCATGATGTACTGCTGGGGGATGGGGAAGGGAACTAAGGGGCATGGTGAATACCACCTGGTCATGGACAGGTGATTTTCACCATGCACTCTACAGTCCACTGCCTGGGACAGAGGGACTGAGGAGACATGGTACACACTGCCTGGCAGGGGACAGGTGGTTTGTCCTATGCCACCACCACTGTCATGCCTGCAGAGAACTGGGGGCACATGGTTCATACCACTGGTGGCTGGGGTCCAGTAGTGTGCACCAGCTCCCTCCAGTCATCTACTGCTCACTACCAGTATTACTTCATGTTGGGGGGGGGGCAAAAGTCATTCAGGGGCTGTTTGGTGGAATTTGAGCTGGTGGCTGAGCACAGCCAGGAGTCTATTCCATGGACATGGATCGTGCTGTGGACAGCAAGGGTGAATGCGACTCACCGGAAGCCTGGAGCCTGTGTACAGATACTCCATAGACTAATATAGTGAGGTATGTTTTTTTGTGGGGACATGCGAAAACTTGACAACAAGTGTTTGTATGACTATATTAAAATAAAAGAAATATATCCAATAAAGACTATTAAAATAAAGAAATATTAAAATGAAGAATATTAAGATAAAGAAATCTGTCCAACAAACAAAACAAATAAATGTTTGCTTGTGTGTGTGTGTGGGGGGGCTGAGGTAATTTATTTATTTATTTAGTTTTTGTTGACCGGAGTAAGTACACTAGACAAATCCTGCCTATTTTCAGAGGCATGACCCGGGAGAGGATACAGATGAATGCAAACTGACCTTGAACCAAATTAAGCTGTCGGTGGTATTTTGAGTGAATGAGGGAAATTTGGCCAGGACACCAGGGAAATTCCCCTACTCATTTCGATAAGTGCCATGGGATCTTTAACATCCACCTGAACTACCACCAATCCAGGCAGATGGGACCTCGGTTTAACATCTCATCCGAAAGATGGCACCTCAGAAGTGTAGCACCCCTCTCATGCTGCACTACAGTGTCAGTACTGGGATATTAACCCAAGTGCCAGATGTGGGAACTGAACCCACCGCCCTCTGATCTCCTGGTCTCAGAGGTGAGTGTGCTACCTACTGAGCCACTGAAACTAATGAATGGGAGGCTGGGGGTATATGAAAATGATGCAACAGTACTAGGGTTGTATGACTGTATTACAATAAAAGAAACATGTCCAAATAATACAACAAATAAATATAGGCTGGGGGTAGGTGCATGAGGTAATGGGGGGGGCATAAATGTAATGGGGGAGCTGGGGGCATACAAAAACTCTGCAACAGTATCAGTGCCAGTGTTTGTATGACTATATCACAATAAAAGAAAGTACTCAGTAAATAAAAATAATATGGAAATGTATTTGTTGCCTGACTTTTTTATTTGGTAATACTCTGAAGTCTGAGATGAAGAAGAACTCCTAGATTCTGTAGGCCTGTGTGACAGAGTGTACTGTATGTAGAACCCATGTTTGAAATACCGGCCCACTCTGAGTACAGTACTGTTATTGCTCAACTTCTAGAGGCCTTTAAGTAAATTTAGTGGGTGATTCTGATTCACACTTCACATTTTAGAACCCTCTCATGTAGTTTATGTCATTTTAAGCACTTGCTTTATTGGCACAGTGCATGCAAGTCCTAGTACTGTAGAATTCAGGGTTCAAGGGGATATAAACCACATCACAGAGTTCTCAAATGGCAATTTTCATATGTACATAAATCAGAAGCAGCCACTGAGCTTACAAAAAATGGCAGTAAAGTTTGAATAACAACAGAACGTGAGAAGAGGCATGGTAAGTACTTGTTCCGGTTTAAATTCTGTCACTGTTCCATCTACTGGTAGAACTAGTGACACCACTGATTACTCTTTTCAACAAATCATGGGAGGATGGGGTGGTACCTGAGGACTGGAGGAGGGTGGATGTGATTTCTCTTTACAAAAGTGGGAGCAGGGCAGAGGCAGGAAACTACAGACCAGTTATTTATTTATTTTATTTAAAATTTGGTGACCGGGTAGGCCCACTGAGCCCTGAAGTTCCCTTTTTCAGGGGCGACCCGGGATAACAATGCATATTTTCATACAGAGAAAGACTTGGGTTACAGAGTAGTTTTAGGTGTGTGAGTAGGTTACAACCATGGTTATCATCATGCATCAGTCCTTACAAATATGTTGACAGTAGAATTAACAAAAGGTGCAGAAGAAACGTAATTTTACATGGTAAGCTCATTGTTTACTACTGGCTTGGTTCAGTGGAAAGTTAGCTGTGGTACTATGCCTAGACAGAAGCACTGTGGAACCTGATAAGGTGCTTGGAGGATCTGGATATTAGGAGGATAGAAGCAAGTGGTGGGGGTCATGAGCTGTGGCAATGACAAGTGCTAGTATCTGACATATAGGCTTTGAGTCTGGTGTGGAAGTTCATCAGTGAGGAGGCATCCTGCACTAGGGGTGGGAGTTTGTTCCACAGGTAGGGGACTGAGTAGGAGAATGACCTGCCGCCAGCATTAGTCCTGACTCTGGGAACTTCAAGCAGTGTACGTCCAGATGTCCATAGGCTCCTAGGGTTATGTTTGAGTGCGATAGTTCCAGCAATGCTGGGTGGAGCTGAAGGGCTGAGTAGCTTGAAGGTCAAGCAGAGCAGGGGGTAGTGGAGATGAGAGGTCAGCAAGGGCCAGTGTAGCTGGGCAAGTATGTCTCAATAGTGCCTTCGCGAGTGGTCCTAGCAAACCAGGCTACCTTGTTATACAGGATTTGCATCTTGGTGACCTTCTGCTTGGCCATGCCCTGTAAGATCGGGGCGGCGTAAGTCAGGGTGGGGAGGAGGACACTTGTGGCGATTGAGGTCCTGGCCTCAGGGATGAGCTGGTCTTTTAGCCGGTACAGAGTACCAAGTTTGCAGTGTATAGTCTTGGTGACCTGATCCATGTGATACTTGAAGGTAAGGCAATGGTCCAATGTTAGACCTAAGTATTTTAAGGAGGGCACAACCTCAATGTTGTTTCCCGAGAGAGCAGTGAGTTGCAGAGATTTAGACCGGTCATGTCCAAGGGCGTTGCATCCGAATAACATTGCCTTAATTTTGCCTGCATTTAGGACCATTCTATTTGCTCTCAGCCAGGCCTCGAGAGATGCTAGGTTAGCTTGGAGAAGAGGGACCTAGAGCTGCAATGTTATCCAGGGATCGGTAGATGACGGTGTCATCTGCATACTGAACAACAGAGCTTCCCCCACAGTGGAGGCTTAGGTCATTAGTAAATATGAAGAAAAGGAGTGGGCTGAGGATCAAGCTCTGCGGTACTCCCCCTGTCATGGGTAGAGTACCCGAGGTGGCACCCTTCCAGATGACCCCCTGGGATTGGCCCAGTAGGTAACTCCCAAACCATTTGAGGGTGAGGGGTCTAGGCCAACTTTATCCAGTTTTAGTAGCAGGAGTTTGTGATCCACAAGGTCGAAAGCCTTGGACAGTTCTATAAAGATGGCTCCAGTGGGAGTTCCTTTTTCCGTTGCTCTGAGCAAGTCATTCAAGAGATAGATGAGTGCTGTGTCAGTCCCATGATTAGTTCTAAAACCATGCTGTGAATGTGCAATTAGCTGATGGGACTCCAGGTAGTCATGGAGTTGGCCATAGACTAACCTTTTCTGTAGCTTTGCAAGTGTATTAAGCAAGGAAATAGGCCTGTAATTGCTTATGTTTTCTCTGGAGCCACCCTTGTGAACAGGGACCACGTTGGGCCTGTTTCCACTGGTCCAGAACAGTCCCTTCAAGTAGGGATCTGTTTATGAGCCAGGTCAGGGGTCTGGTGAGGGATGGAGTGCCAGCCTTCAGTAGCCAAGGGTTTATCCCATCAGGACCTCCTGAGTCTTTGTCTTTCAGAGCCCTTAGGAGGGATTGGACCTCTTTTGTCTTCACCAGTCTTAGATGGAAGGAGGGACGGTCAAGGCGAGTAGGCTCAATAACATTAGGAGCCAAGGTTGGCAAGGGCAGGCCGACCTTGTAGGCATCGAGGTTACCAAAGTGATTGTTGAGGGCAGTAGCAATTTCAAGGGAGTCGCTCACTGGCTGACCATTGACCTCAATGGGGCCAGGTACAGTTTTAGTGTTACCCCTGATCAGGTTGTTGACATGATACTGGAATTGTTTAGAGTTGTCCAAATTGTTTTTTTGTAGGTGAGTGACATACTCCCTTTTTGCAAGTTTGATGGCTCTCTTGCATTTGTTTCTTAAGACCTTGTATGACATGAGGTCGGCAGGAAGGGAAGAGAGCTTGAACTTCTTCCAGGTCTTGTCTCGACTGACCATAAGGGTTTTTAAGGATGGAGAGATCCACTTGTAGCAGCTACCTTTTGTTCTACGTTTTTTCAAGGGGGCAAAGAGGTTAGCTGCTGTACATGCTGCGCTGTGGAAATGCTCTAGAACCTCAGCCAAAGTGGGGAGGAGCTTAATTGGGCTCCAGTCCAGACTGTGTAGGTAGTCATTAAACTGCACTGCTGAGACGTTTGTGTAGTCACGAGTAGTGAGTATTCTGGGTTGGATCTTGGGTGCTCTGTTCTTCCAGATGCAGAATATGGGGAAGTGGTAACATAAAGAGTCCACCATTATGCCGGCTTTCTGGATGTTGGCGGGATTAGACACCAGAGCCCAATCAAGGGTGGTGTGGTTCTCCGATTTGTAGTTAAGTCTGGTTGGTTCTAAGATGACCTGTACCAGGTTTACTTCTTGAGTCAGTGCCATAAGGCGTTGTTAGGGTCATGGGCCCAGTTTAGGTTGAAGTCACCCAGAATAAGGAGCTCCGAATAAACAACTTGGGCTGTAATTTTTGTTATTGCTTCTAGGGATTGAAGAGTCGATTTGGGTGGGTGATAAATGTATCCAATACGAGTTGCTTGTTGTACCCTAGGGTGACTTGGATGAATATAGATTCACCATCAGGGGAGGTGTATTGCTGCAAGGTGAGGAGCGATACGGTTAGGGCTACATTGTTGTAAATGAGTACACTGCCCCCTCTTTTGGTCAACCTGTCCTTACGGTACATACTATAACCTTGGGCCAGTATCTCTTGATCGGGGATGTGTGCCTTGAGCCATGTCTCAGAGATGGCAAGGATATCAGGCTTGTAGAGATCAAGCCAGGCTTGTACCTCTTGCATTTTTGATCTTAGGCTGCATACGTTCATATGCACTATCTTTAGCCTTTGTGCGGGCCAGTGGGGGTCATGAGGATGTGTTAATAAGTTGGTGGTGTTAGGGCCAGGGTTAGGTTGTATGTCACCTGCCAGGAGTAGTAACGCAGCTAGAAGGCAGAGTAATTTTGGGCTGGCCGATGGGATTCAGTTGCCTCGGCACATCCTGCTCACAAAGTGGAAGATAACATAGCATATCCCGTTTCTTATGAGCTCATGGGCTGAGGAGAAGACAAGTAAGCTGGAGTGGGGCATTCCATTGTAGAGGCTGACAGGAAGGGTGTCATTGTACCTTAGTCCCCTTATTTCTGGATGCCCTAGGCCTATGAGCCTGTCCGCCCAGAGAAGGGACAGTATATAGACTGCCATCAGTAGTATCCCCCTATTGGAGAGAGGGGCCCAAGGGTTGTGTGCCCCACATGGCACGTGATCGCTGGTAAACTTCTGGAGAGGCATGCTATGCTAGCAGAGGAGCCAGTAGCAAGCTCTTTTGTCCGGTCTTAGGCAATTATTCAGACATAGGAGGGTACCCTGTCTATGGAGGAAAGTCAGGTGAAAAACACTAAATCCTCCGTAATATTCAGTCTTAGGGCCGATTATCAGGTGTGAACTGGTATCTTGTTTCTGCTGGGATTTCAGATGATACAATAAAGCAGTAAGGATTTTCTAAGAAATTGATAGTCAGTAGGAGAATAACCCTGACCCGTTAGGTTGGGGGGGGAGCAGGAAAATAAAATCCCCCTTGTAAGAGTGCCATAGTGATCAGAGCAGTTTCTGTCCCCTATATTTTCCAGAAGCAGGACTTAGGCAGCAAACACAGCAGACTGCAGGTTCTAGGACTGCCCACAGTTATGTGCCATGCCCCTTTATCACCAGAGGCCAGCCAGACAGGGTATAGGGTGGATCAAGGAGTATTTAATAGATGGAGGAGGTGGGGAGGGGTGTGGGGGTGGGAGAAAAATTTCTGCTTGAAGGAGCATAGCTAACACCAGGTAAATGCAAGCAGCTCCTCTGAATAGCAATTAAATTTAATTGGGCTACTGCACTGCAAAAAGTGGCAAGTTCAAAGTTTCAGTGCACACAGGCACTCAGGGCCCTCCGCACTGCACTCAAGCAGGCAAATTCATGGGCGATCTGTCCTAGGTTGAGCTGGGGAGGGCTGCAGAAGCAAGACTTCAAACCCTGGAAAGGAAAGGAGACAGAGGGGTTAGCCTTTTAAATAGGGAAGGAAAATCAAAGATTAGACAGAAACAAAGAGAGAGAGAGAGAGAGAATAGGGGCTTGAATGGGGGAGGAGTTGCACTACAGAGCAAGTTCTGAGGGGCATGGAAAGTTGTAGTGGCAGGGAGATCGCATTTGGAACAAGATAGGGAAAGCACAGCCATACAATTAAACAATTTCAGAAAATTAATTTGCAGGATTTAGCTTAAAAATTAGATTACAATGCAGTCGTGAAAAATTTCAGCTAACACCAGGTAAATGCAAGCATCTCCCTCTGAATAGCAATGAAATTTAATTGAGCTACTGCACCACAAAAAGTGGCAAGTTCAAAAGTTTCAGTGCACACAGTGCACTCAGGGCTCCTCCGTGTCAGTACCTGCGAGGCAAATTCCGGTGGTGAGCGGTCCTAGGTTGGGCTGGGGAGGGCTGCAGAAGCAAGCCTTCAAACCCTGTGAGGCAAATTCCAGCAGTGAGCTGTCCTAGGTTGGGCTGGGGAGGGCTGCAGAAGCAAGCCCTCAGACCCTGCGAGGCAAATTCTGGCGATGAGCTGTCCTAGGTTGGGCTGGGGAGGGCTGCATTGGTCTCAGTGGTAGGGAAAATGATGAAATCACTTCTGAAGGAAAGAATTGTTGAGTACCTAGAGGCCAGTGGGGAACAGGACTCAAGACAGCATGGATTCACAGTGAGAAGGTCATGTCAGATGAATATAATAGATTTCTTTGACTGGTTGACCAAAGTAGTAGACCAGGGAGGGGTTGTGGACATGGCCTACCTAGATTTTAGCAAGGCATTTGATACAGTCCCACACAAAAGATTAATATACAAGTTAACCAGCCTTGGAGTGGGTCCCAAGGTGGTAGCCTGGATAAAAAATTGGCTGGACAACAGGACTCAAAGGGTAATAGTAAACGGAGTCCACAGTGAAAAAAGGAGGGTTACTAGTGGTGTACAGCATGGTTCAGTACTAGGACTGATCCTTTTTAATGTCTTTATAAGTGACATTGAAGAGGAACTGGAAGGAAAAGTATGTCTCTTTGCAGATGACACAAAGATCTGCAACAGGGTTGATACACAAGATGGAGCGGAAAGGATAAGAAGGGACTTGGCAAGGTTGGAGGAATGGTCAAATGTATGGCGGCTTAGATTCAGCGCAAAGAAGTGCAAGGTAATGCACCTGGGAAACAAAAACACAGGGGAAGAGTACACAATGAGGGGTGATATAATGACAGCAACAAAAATGGAACGGGACCTGGGGGTAATTATATCAGATGACCTAAAGGTGGGCAAGCAATGTGAGAAGGCAGTAAGGAGGGCTGGGGGAATACTGGGATGCATAGGGAGAGGCATCAACAGTAGAAAACAGGAATTTGTTATCCCTCTGTACAGACAGTTGGTGAGACCCCAACTGGAGTACTGTGTGCAGTTCTGGAGACCCCATCTCCGCAAAGACATAGACAGAGTGGAGACTGTCCAGCGGAGGGCAACCAAAATGGTGCAGGGTCTGCACCAGAAGACATACAAAGAGAGACTAAAGGAGCTTAATATGTATACCCTGGAGGAAAGAAGGGAGAGGGGGGACATGATAGAAACTTTCAAGTACCTCAAGGGAATCAACAAAATCCAACAGGGTAGTATCTTTCAGAAAAAGAGATGTGCAAGAACAAGGGGGCACAATTTGAAGATAGAGGGAGGGATGACTCAGAGGTAATGTGAGGAATTATTTTTTCACAGAGAGGGTTGTGGACACATGGAACAGCCTTCCTGAAGAGATTGTGGAGTCAAGAACTGTGGGGGAATTCAAGAATGCATGGGACAGACATAAGACAGTTCTAGTAGGGGGTAGGAGGAAGTAGGCTGTTGGTTAACTAGGATCTGAAGCTTATCCATCAGGTAGGAAAATGGGCAGACTAAGTGGGCCAAGCGGTCCTTATCTGCCATCAAATTCTATGTTTCTATGTTTACTGTATACAGGATGTTTAGCAACCTCAGTGAGTGAGTCTGCTTTAAATTACTGTTCAGTACACTCTGGCACGCTGGCGATCTGGGTTCATACCCTGAGTCCAGATGCAAAGAGCAGAGGCTGGAAGGGTATTGAAAGCATCTTTTGGACACTTCCCTCCTGGGACAGGGTTGTTGTGTGCCACTCTTGTAGTGGTTCCTGGTGGTGGTTCACAGAGGTGTTCTTGGTGGCATGGTGAAACCACACACTGCTGAACACCCCCACCCCAGGACATCACTGCAGCCACATGCATTGCAGGAAGTGGGTGCCCCAGAAAAGCAGAAACATGGCCACCTTGCAGCACCATATGACGGCCTTCAGCAGGCCTCCTGCATGCTGCCAGCTGCCCAGCACACTGCACCTGGACCTAGACTGACTTCCTCAGTGTAATAGACACTTCCTTCCCCCACCATCTCCCCAGGGGGCTCCTGGCAGGGGTAAACCAGACCACCAATAAGGAAATGTCAGCAGAGCACTGGGGGAAGCCAAGACCGGATGGCAGCTGGGTTTAAGTCTAATGGGCAGAGAGCCAGGATGCAAAAGCCTGAAGGAGTGGGGCTGCAAGGGGCCCCAGAGGAGCAAAAAAAAAAAAACAAATACAGTACACTAGTCAGCACCAATAGTTGAGAGCAAGACTATGGATAATTAAAAAAAAACAATTAGACCTACACATGGGTATAAAAAAAGTTGAATATCTCTAGATAATCTACCCACCTTCGGGTGGCGTGCTCAACTAAAGGTCTTTGCCTCCTGAGCGCATAAACTAAGAAACCATTTTTAAAACTGCATGATGTATTTTATGCCCCTAATACATGAACAGAACGGAGACAGAAACTACTGATACAGTTCTGAAATGGTTCTTGCCAGCAACATGTAAACCAGAAACTCCCACTAGGATACCCCAGAATGACAGGATGTGTGTGGGGAAGGGGCAATACAATGAACTGCACTATATTGTTTCAGTTCACAGTAGAGCAACATCCCTTTACTTTTCATTAACTAAGCATGGCATGTACAATCCTGAATCAGTACAGTTACAGCAAGTTAAAGTGCTGTTAATGAAGAATCTGTATTTACAATTGAAGCATTTTTTTGCCAGTGGTGGTTACTGTACCACCAGTGTGTGAGTGAGAAAAATGCATTGATTTAACTAGAAGGCCAGAAAAGAATGAACAATAACAGGTGCCCCTCTGTTGGGCGGCCAGCCCTTTTGTCAAGCATACCCTCGACAGTTCCACATCACGAGTGAACCCAAATTCACTCCCATAAAACTGCTGTTCCCCGTATGTGTCCTACATGGAAAAGGTGCTGCCCTCACAGAGTCAGTGCTATAAACATTGACTTCATAATATATTTTAGGATACAAAATTGAGACGTAGTTGTGATAGAGTTATGGGCCTAATGCTGACCAAGTGGCACAGCAATAAGACAGTACATGAGCCTATCTTTAAAAAGGAGGGGAAGGTGAACAAAAAGAATGAGAGGAGCAGGGAAAAGAAGTGCACGAGGAGGAGCGGGGGACAAGTACTAGTGGAGAAGTGGGGAAAGATGTACAAGAGAAGGTGCATAGGGAAGAAATATGAGAGGAGGAGGGGTATGAGGAAGCATGAAAGGCTGATAAAGAACTAGAGGAGCTGAAAAGTCACATTTCAGGTACATCACTGGCTGGTGGGGCAATAAGTGCGATCCTGACCATCCTGGGAGGAGATGGCAAAACTGAAAAAGATAATGAAAAAGATAAAAGCAAAATAATCTTGCACTCACTGCCCAATTCCTCACAAAGTACCACCCCCTCCAGGCCACAGTCACTAACAAAATGAGAGTTTCTCTGCAGTGTGGCAGTATTTTACAGAAGACAGCACAAATGCAATGGAAAAATGTTACCGTCAGTGTTTTAGAAAGAACAGTCAGTGTCATTCTGTTCAAACATTATGAGCTAGTGTTCTGGCTGATTACTAACAACATGAACATGGCATCCTTTTAACAGTTATGTCCTTTCCAGGTTGCCACTCTGGTTCGATGGACCAGCAGCAGGGACATTTGGACAGTGGAAATGGTGAGATAATGTGGCTCATTCATGTAATCCAGCCATCATGGAAGCAGTCCGAGCCAGCTGTTGCATCATCAGGTAATTGCACTGCTTCACAAGAAGTCAAGCCACCACCAGTCAAAGCCAGGCCCAACATACTGTACATACCACCAGAGGCCCTGGTGCTAACTTTGCTGTAACAAAATAACACAAAAAAAACTGTGGCCCAAGCCATTTCACACCCACATTAATCCGCCACCTAGTCACCCAAGTTCCGTACAAATGACACAAATCACTGGGAAGATGATTGTCTTTGGTATTTCCATGGTTAAAGACACTGGTTTCAAAGAGTCTTGCAGATGTGAAGCCCAAATACAACATTTCCTTGTGCTTCTCATTTTCTCATCATTATCCTCATTGTGTAGTCAGTATGTAGATATTTTTTTCTGAAGGTGGTGGTGGTGGGGTATTTGCAATTCACTAGGGATATCTGGAGCAGTAGTGCAAACCAAAGCTTTCTAAATTTTATTTCCCTTTGGGCTGTGTCCAAATCAATCAGTACCACAATCCCCCACCACCACCAGGATTAGCTGCTGGAGGAAGTACTGTACTGAAGAAGATAGCCTCTCAGAGGTATAGCAATAGGATGTGCTTTATGTAATAACAGAGTTGAAGCACAGTTGTGAAAGTGTTCTGTGGTTCATCCAGTCCTTAGTAGACATCTGAGTATACTCTTGTGATCTGAAGGTGGGCATCTTTGTGATGGACACTGCCAGTACCATGCTGAAGGTGATGAACTATGGGGATTTCTGTTATGTCACTTGTTATGCACATGCACTACTGTAAATCTGGTGGTGAGACATGCTTCACAAACATGCACAGTTAAAAGAAACACTTAACATTATATGGGACATCATTAAATACAGTATTTTCATCATTAACTCAAATGCAATGAGTTCCATTGTCCTCACACATTAATTATAGTATTTCCATCATTCCCTCATATGCAATGAGGTCCTTTGTCACCACACATTAAATACAGTATTTCTGCTATTCCCTCAAATGCAATGAGTTCCTTTGTCATTACACATTAAATACATTATTTCCATCATTCCCTCAAATGCAATAAGTTCCTTTGTCATCGCTGATAGAAGCACAATGTTTCTCACCATTGCTAACTTAAAGATGTTTTCACATAGTGAAAGTTATTTCTATATGGTGGAGAACCTCATGGGACAGAAACCTATGTTCTGGGCTATGGAACTGGAGAGTGTGGAGTGTGGGAGATATCTGTTTTGAGTCAAGTGGTGTGGTCTATAAAATCTCATTACATGTCTGTGAATATTTGAAAAGACCACTAAATATTTCAGTGAAGAATCAACAACCCTTATCATGGTCCTTCTCATGGGGAGTGTACTGGAATGCCACACACACATACTGTTCTTAAAAAAATCCTACAGCAACTCAATAAAACAAAGCTGGCGACGGTGGTAGGTATGTTGGCACTGGTTACTGTGCTGACAATGGCCATGATAATAGTGGTGTAGGAATGGTACCACTAGTGCAAGTCTTTGCAGCAACAGCAAAAGGATGCAATGCTCATTAAAGACATGGCAGAGTTGAAGTCCCTGTTCAGACTCCAATGGTTTCATCGCTTGCATAGCCTTATTACTGTTTTCTTGTGTCAAGGCAAAATTTCTAGATGAGCATACATTAAATTGGTGAATCAGCAGTTGGTAGGAGGGCTGAGACTTCCCAATTTTTGGTTCTATTATTTAGGTTTACAGGGTGCTAAATATTTTTGTTGGGGGTAGGGTATGTACCTCAGTAGCTGTTCATAGAATGAGAGTTGTGTAGCTAGTGAGGCCTGGTTTTGTCAGGGTTGCTGTATATTATTACTCCTGCCAAGTTTCCTAAGGCCTTTGAGTGACCCTGATATATTGGTCCCTGTAGGCACATATGCAATTGTGCAACTGTTTGAGGGCAGATTTCAGTGGAGTCTTGACCCAGCCTGTTTTTTTTTGGAATGCAAATTTTCTTATCGATCATTGACCCATTCCATGGTGCTTTTGAGAGGATATTCCCACGTTGACAGTGGACCAATTGGTTCAGGTTGACAGGGTGGTATCTTTTCAGTCATTTCTTGACCAATATCAGATCCAGTCAAGAAGGTTTTCTTCCTTTTACCAGATGGTTCACGCTTTGGGGGCACATTTAGTTCCACAGCCTTGGTTGGCTTATAGATAGGACTTGGTCTAGCAATTGGTATGGTCTGCTTCACAACCTCATTTAATTTCTCAGCTTTATAAATGCTGTAGCTTTCTAAATCCCTGGGGGTTAGATGGATTGTGTCAGTACTGAAGAAGGGAACTCCAGCTCTCTTGGTCTCATGCAGATTGGCAGAAAGTTTGGTTGGATCTTTGTAAATATGTTAAATATGATAAATATAGGTATTTGCAATTCAAGGTATTGCAAAATGTATATCTTACTCCTAGCAAATTATGCAAGATGGGGAGGATGGAGTCCAGCCAATGTTTAGTACTTGGTGTGGGAAAGAATAGGGTAAACTATATCATATTCTTTGACAATGTGAGAAGGTGGTACCTTTTTGGGAAGACATTAAGTGTAGTTTAGACCCCTTGTTGAAACATAGAAACATAAATACATAGACTTTGACTGCAGATAAGGACATCTTGGCCCACCTAGTCTGCCCATTTCACTACCTACAAGATAAGCCACAGATCCTAGTTAACCAACAGCCTATTTCTTCCTACCCCCCAACAAGAATTGCCTTGTGTCTGTCCCATGTATTCTTGAATTCTCTCACAGTTTTTGACTCTATGACCTCCTCAGGAAGGCTGTTCCATGCATCCACTACCCTCTCTGTGAAAAAATACTTCCTCACATTGCCCCTGAACCGCCCCCCATCTTTAAATTGTGTCTCCTTGTTCTTGCATGTCTTTTTTCTGAAAGATGCTACCCTTTTGGACTTTGTTGATTCCACTAAGGTACTTAAACATTTCTATGTTGGGTCTTGAGGAGGCTTTTATGCCTAAAATCTCTTTACTGGGTAAATATGATGATGTATTTGTGAGTCCCCATAAGGAGTACATGGCTTTGATTGCAATTACTGCTAAATTGGTTATTTTACATCATTGGCTGGAGGATTCCTACTAAGAGTGAATGGCATAGGAAGATTTTGTTTGCTTTAAAACTGGAGAAGCAGATTATGGGTCTGAATCACAGTATCCAGATTTACCGCAAATGATGGGAACCCCTCCATGCTTTATTACTTATCATGTGACTTTGCTGTTTTATTTCTGTTATGTCTGTATTCTGTCAGTGATTATGTTGAGGGTTGACTCTCCTCTGTATATTGTTGGGTTGAGTCCAAGCAGGTGATGGGGGGTGGGGTTTGTGTCATGTTTTGTTGTTGTTTATGGTTGTGCTATTGTTGTCATTGTATACTAGTTGCTATTTTTCCTAATAAAGCATACTTAATTAACAAAAGGCATGGCAGAGATATTTCTTACACAACTTGCAGACAGATTTGACAGCATTAGTGGGCATGAAGTTTGGCAGGGCAACACTATTGGATCCCAGATATACAGTAAAGGCATACATAGTCTGTATCAAACAGAAACGGTTGCATTCACATATGATGCAGCAGCAAAAACAGCGTGAAGAAACTGACACATGTGTGTATACACACTCTCCTGGTTGTGCTGCTGCTTCTCTTTCCCTGTGTTCTAGTTCCGCCCTTGCCAGGTATACGCATGAGCATGGCATGGATGACTTGGGAGGTGAAGGTCCTGAGATAACAAATAGTTCTGTGAGCTTTTGGATACTGTATGCCAGCATGACTTGAACATTTCAGAGTAAGGCTGTGATGTGTTATCAGAGTACATGATGCTGGTTTATGTAGCAGAGTCACTGTTTAGCAGCAGTACTGATCCAATCCAATTCTGGCAAGACAGTAAAGTCATTTGGCTTCTACTGGCTAAGGTGGTTTTGTATTTTCTTGTCTGCCTTCCAGCACTAGCCACTTCTAAATGGAGTTTCAGAACTAATGCAGATATTGCCTCAACCCCAAAGCCTGAATCCTGAGGTTCTTGAAATACTAAACAGGCAAAGTTACACATGATCTTGTTGTAATCTTGATTTCTTCACTTTTCTCAAACTCAATTTACCGTGGACCAACTTTTATTACCTATTCATTTATTCACATTTCCAGCAAGTGAAATCTACTAATACTTTCCCAGTTGTATGCTCCCTGGTGGCAAGTGTCCCCAGATTCCAACTTGCAGTGGTACCACAGTCCAGCTCACTACTCTTAGCAGTCGTGGTAGCACAAGGACTACTATGACTACTATGATATATAATGCATGTCACTCACACAGAGTTATCATCAGTTAAGTAAGACTCAATCATGAACAGGAGAGTATGAATGACTATGCACAGGTACAGACTTCTCCTCATGCAGTCAGTTGATTGATAGTAGGTTGTGGCTGTGTTCAGTGTAAAAAAATATATATATAGTGGCTGATGTTAAATACTGTGAAGGGTAATATAATGACCCAAACATAATTCCTTTTTTCTGTTTTCTGTTTTAATTTTTTTTCTGTTGCTTGATGCATTATGTTTTTAAGGTGGGGGTTGATATTATAGCTTGAAACTCTATGGGATGAAGGAGTATATAGTAATTGGTATGGCGGAATAGCAGAGACTACAGGGGGAAATAAGCTTTGAAGTCGGCAACAATGATATATTAACTACTACTACTACTACTGTAGCTCTGCACTGGGCTGTTGTGGTCTTAGTGGGTTGCAGACTCACAACAGTCACAACACCACAAACAGCAAACCATAGCAGCCACAAGGAAGCATGCATGTCTGTCAGTGTACTCCAGTTCACGTCCTGTGCATGTTTGAACTGGTGTATACAAAGAGACTGCATGGCTGCTCGGGCACCATTCCTAGCTAGGATGCAGATAGGGAGGAAGCTCTGAGTGGAGCACAGCAACAGGAGGGATCACATGGACGACGCTGACTTCTGTCTTCTTTTTGGTGGCCCCATAGTTGGTTAGGGAGGCTGTGGTAAGGAAAAAGAGACAAGAAGACAAGAAAGAATAACAAATTAAATAAACTGTGAAAGAAAAAAATTCTGATAGTGTACAGTTGGGGTTGGGTCTGTGCTATAGGCTAGTAGAATCTTCCTGCAACTGTTTCCTAGACTATGCTAGGGCCCATGACCCACCCTAACCCCCTGATAGTAATGTCACTCTTATTGCAGCTGCTCTGCCTCTATCCCTGTTCCTCTGTCTGACCAGCTTACATCCCTCTCTCCTTATCTCCTGTTACACCCAGGGCAGTCTACGCAGCAAGACTGCTGTGTTTTTGAATGAACCTATCTCTTTCCATTGGGCATCTATATCAAGTTAAACTGCAGTGTTCAAGGATTTGCTGGAAATTGTAGCTCAGTACTGGTTATATTACCGTTGTTCTGTTTGTATATACTGATTACCCTGTATAGTTAGTACTACCAAATTGTTATCAAGACTACCTTTCTGTATCCTTTTATTTTACTGTTATGTACCATCCTAATGATTTTTCACTGTATCATGACCATTCTGTTGAAGTTGTTTTATATGTACTTGTATTACTACCTGGCTATGTTTTATGTAAAATACTGTTGGATGTCAATTTGTACTTGTATTATTGCTTGACTTTGTTTTATGTAAACACTGGCTGATGTCAATGTGTGCCACTTTGTGGCCTGGGTCATGACTGAAATCGGTCCTTTGGATCAGCTCACCTACCCGGTTATCAAAGTCATAAATAAAGAAATAAAGAAATAGTACTTTGAGTAGAAAAAAACAACAACAACAAAAAATTCTGTTTTTGGTGTGCATGGTTCAGAACAAATTGCTAGCAATGTAAAAACACTGTCACCATCAGTAAGTTTGAGAAAAACTGCTCCTTGGGCTGCCCCAGCTTACAAAGCAGTTTTGTCAGGGACTTCTTATTCACTGCCACTACCTGATCTTATCAGGAAACCACTTTTGCCCTCTGCTCAGGATCAGGAAGGTCAGCACAATAGCTATACAGTGCACAGTGCACTTCGGAGACAGACTACAAACAAGATCCAGCAGAAATAATAAAAATTACTTTGTCAATAATGAGGAAGTCACTGGTTCTATCAAAAATAGATTTTTTTTTCTAGAAGATACTACAGGTATTTACAGACAGGATATATTTACAGTATGAAAGAAGGTTTACACATTTACTGAGAATAGAAAATAAAGTAAGTTAAACAGACAGATGATTTGTAAGAAAAACTTCAAACTTTAGCCTCACCTAAAGTCTATTTTCCTGCCGCTAGCGATAGAAGACATTCCCCCGAGTCTGTACTTCCTTACCAAGCTAGCTTTAGCAGGGTTCTCTTCTTCAAATGTCAAATGTCCAAAAGAGATAGAGAGAGCTGGGTTTCCAACTCCCCAATTTATGTGCGTAGGACAGTGGGGGAGTGACCTCTCCCTTAAGTGACATTTCCCTCAGTATTCTCACCCGTGTGTGTGTGTGTGTGTGTGTGTGTGTGTGTGTGTGTCTGTGTGTGTGTGCTCATCTTCTTAGCCCTTCCTTGCTATCTATAGAAGTTTTACAACATGTACCTTGATCCATTACCTGACACCCACTGGGATTATGGCTTAGTTGTCTCCTCCTTCTTGTTCATTCTGTCAGGAATTACTGTTAAACTTTCCACGAGAACATAAGTACCTCCACAGTGGGTGACTAGCTCTCATAAGCAGCCATTTTATGTCCAATCCAAAGAGACATTTTAACTAACAGAAAAGGAATAAATGAATCTGGTCACATTTCCTGTCTCAGTAAGTCAATAAGGGTGCTTTATTTCAAGCCTGTGAAAAAAGTACTAATATACAAATAAGCAGAGACTGACTTCCAAACATCAAAGTTGTGGCTTTAAAGAAACTGAAGGACCTCACATCAAGCTCTAACCAGTTTTAGGCATGCACCCTTCCTCAGGAAACCAGTCGGGGCTTTGTGTGAAGTCCTGCCTTGAAAGGGCACACTGCTAATGTTTTAAACCAATCTCTGCTTATTTGTATTTGTGTATGTTTTGCACAGTACTTACACAGCCTGTACTAAACAAGCATTTGTGAATGCTGAATGTTGCTTGCTTGTATGTGCTGTTTAGGTATTTGGAAGTCATTGGAGTGCAAATATTGAAAATTTGCAAACTTACGAGCGTGCGTAGGAACTGTGCAACGCATGCTCGTAAAACAGTCATTTTTAGGAATTTTTTCACCAAATTTTCAACATAGCCATTTTAAGACCTCTGCTCATGATCAGTGTCACTGTGATTTTTAATGTGTCCCATACATGGATTTCGCGACACCAATCATGCGCCACTGTGCGCTACATGTATGGAAACACGCTTTGGGCAAGATGTAAAAATGACAGCTGTACTGCTCATAAGGAAGTGTGGTAAAATGGCAATGTTGAAGATCTGGAATGAAAATATTGAAAATTCACAAATTTATGAGCGTGCGTAGGAACTGCGCAACACGCGCTTGTAAAACAGTCATTTTTAGGAATTTTTTCACCAAATTTTCAAAATAGGCTTTTTGAGAGCCGACCTTATGAACACTGGCAGAGTCATTTTGTTAATTGGCCCTGAAAGGTGATTTCACGCAGTGATGGTGAAATCACCCTTCGGGCCCGATTAACGCCATGACAGTGCAAGAATTCATGAGGAGGGGTCCCAAAAACCCCATGTTGAAAATTTGGGCCCAAAATTCCCCAAAATGCCTGAGATATGCAACAAAGTTGAAAAAACCCTATTTATTCCATTATACAGCTTACCGGCATTTCCTCAGTTCGCAGTCGGCTTTGAAGAGTGCAGACGTGTTCCTGGTCCACCGATGATCGTCGCGCTGAGCTCCAGAGGTAAGTATGGGGTGAGGGGTGTGGGGAGGCAGGGTGCGCAGTGGGTGGTGTGGGTGGGGCAGAGAGACTGCAGAGGACCGCTTTTTTATTTACAGGTTTTTTTTTTTAACTAAGATGACGTGGACGCTTGTCATGCTGGGGTGGGCTCCCAGCATGGCAGCTGGAAAGGCTGTTTGGGGGACTGGAGCTGATGGGGGATTGGGCACCCCCATCGGCTATAACAAGATTTGTCACGCTGGGGTGGGCTCCCAGCGTGGCACCTGGAAAGGTTTTGGGGGCAGCTATGGAGCCAATGGGGATTGGGAACCTGTGTTGGCTATAACATTTTTGCCACACTGTGGTGGGCTTCAGCGTGGCACCTGGACAGCTTTGTGGGGGGGCATGGAGCCGATGGGGGTTTTGGGCACACCGTCAGCCATACAGTGTGTGCGTGGGGGGGAGCGCATCAGCACGCAATATGCGTGCTTGCATGCCTGTGTGTGTGTGTGGGGGGAGAGCTCTGCTCACTGAAGCAGAGCTCTCCCTTTCAGCTGTATGCCACTGCATTTTGACTGCAGTCATAGACAGCTGCAGCAGTCATTGGAGAACTGCGGCCGCGCCTGCAAACTCACTGACTGAATTGGAAGACGGGGTGCCACACCTCTGAAAACTCGGATGATGGCACTATGTTTCTTGCACATGCGTGCAAGCAACATAAAAAGAGGACTAATATAAGATGACTAAAATAATAAAAAATAAAATAAGTAAACAATACAGTAAGTAAAAGAAACTGGTGAAGGAGCAGGGATGTGTCTGTCTGGAAGGAGCAGTGGAGGGTGATTATTGGTACTGCACTGCCTACTCTTTTGCACTGAACTGAGCAAAATCCTTGGCTAACAGAGTGCTGCAAGCCTGTTCAGCTAGCTAGCCCCTTTTGCCTCCCAAAAATGTCAATGTGAACTTGGAGAGTCACGTGGGTTTTCAAACACAACAGCATTATGTGCAACCTGCCATATGACACATATTCTTTGTCACAGCTTCCCTGCATTCTGTATGCTCATGTCTGGCTTTTTGCTTTTCAGATAGGTCCAAACACAATAGAACAACAGGGTGCAGTGTGTGTCTCAGACAGTGGACTTTGTACTAAGAGGCCACTGGTGACTATCTCTTTATACATTTTTCTTCTGATGTCTTGTTTCCATCACTAATACATGTAGGTCTGGACCAGGCAAATCCAAATCCTTTCCAGAACTAAATCCAACTCCTCCTGGGTTTGGCAAATCCAGATCCACCCAGATTTGTTCATTCCTTCTTGTTCTGACATCACCATGCTTACCATCATAGCAGACTATGAAGTATCAGACACACAGCACTCATAAGATGCATTAAGTATTGTCAAATGTTTTTTAAACAGGTGATAGATAAATATGAAATACTTAAAAATTATGCTGAGTTAAGTAAAAATGTAGAACATTGGAAAGACAAATGAAGTTACCATACTATGAACATAATAGTTGAAAGCATTATATTTTAGGTCAGCAGTACTATATGATGGGGTGTGTGTTCTTTGTGCTGGCACAATGTCACCCAGGGGCATAGTGAGGCACAATGCCACAAGCAAAGTGCCTTCAGCCCCTGGAAGTGCACCGTACCAGCACAAGGTTCATTTTGAAGTACGCTTATAAAATGGGTAAACTGAGAACATTTTAAAAACCAAAAAAGACAACTTTTTCTTTATGAAAAACAGATATTTTCTTTTGTTGAAAGTAACTAGTAAAACGTAATCTCTCCACAGCTATCAAGCATCTGTCTGCCTATACATTCAGGATATGAAATGTTTATCTAGTAATGTAGAAATTCAAACTTTTGCAGAATTCTACTACCTAGATGTTCACCTCTTCCCACAAACACACAACAAAGGCCTCAGTAAAGCCAGGTATTCAAGTGCATCTGAAGCAGGGCAAGCAGCAATGATTTGCCTTGGGTATCTAAGTAACTGTATTGTTTGTTTGTTTGTTTATTCGCTTAACGGGTAAGCACACTGGAAACAAGTTCCTTTTACAGGTGCGACCCACATATATTGCATACAGACAATACATAATCAAACATACATATACAATGCAGCAAATTGCAGACAAAAATGTCTTTGTTACGTATAAAATTCATAAAAAAAATTCATAAAAAACAGTTACAATTAAATTGAGATTCAAATACATCCTTAATGCATCGGCAAACTTTTGACAGAATACAACCACCTAATATCTTGAGGAATTTCATTCCAAATGAATGGAGCAATATAAGCAAAGGATCTTTGTCCACTTTTAGATTTCATAAAAGGAATCTCGAGAAACCTACTGTCTGACCTATGTCTAGAATAATGACCATCAATATATGGTCTCAAAAACTTTGAAATATTACAGTGTATATGTACATATCTTAATAAATGATAAGTAAGTGGTTTTTATCTGGGGACTGGAGTTAACAAATGTTACAGTAGAAGGTGTATACACCAGTGGGTTATTTATTGTTCTTCTTGCCTGCATTTTGTGTACTTCTTGGTACATAGTCTGTTTGTACTGTTTTGGGATTTTCACATTTAAAATCTAAATAAAATGTTATTGCAAAACAAAAATATATATTTCCCTGTTAGGCAGGTAAAGATTAATGGGGGGTGGCGGGTTCCATGGTGAGAGAAATGAAGCTCCAAAAATAAAACTGTGAATTGTACATTATTTTAATGTGTGTATATGTGTAAGGAGGTGAATATAAAGGAAAAGAACACAATCACTGTGTTTGTTCTTTTTTATTTTAAGGCAGTTTTATTTTTAGGGCTTAGGTGATTTGTTTAGTGAGTAAAGATGGCAGCTACGTTAGTAGTTGTTAGAAAAGGAATTGATATTGTTAGCGTGGTGTGTCCTGATTGCCAGAACATTTTTGCCCGTGCATTGTGCTCTTTCAATGCACAGGTCCTAGTCGATCAGGATGCATTATTTTACCTAACCAATTTATAATAGATAAAACACATACAAATTCACGGATTACGATGATGAATAAAACAGCATCAAAGAAGTTTGTATGTTTGCTAGTTTCTCCTGACAAAAACAAAATATGATACAGTTTACATGCCATTGGATAATTTTACAGGCAACAGACTATTATTAATTTCCTCCCCCCCTCTCAAAGGTTTGTCTTATTTATTTATTTAGATAGCTTTTGTTGACCAAGTAGGTGCAGTAGACAAAATTTTGCCTATTTTCAGGCACGACCCAGGAGAGTTACAGAGAATAAAATGAAACAGCAATTACAACATTAACAAATTCAGTACCAATAAACATAGGCTAGAAAAAATAAGATGAACATGATACAATGAGCAGTACAAGGATATGTAGAAATACAATAAGTGCAATATTGACATGTGACTAGAGATGTAAGGCTAGTGGAAGCATTAATAATGCTTCATTTACAGTACATATGCACATATCAATAGACAGGAGGTGCTTGTGGAGATCTGTCTTAAAAGCCTGGTGAGACTTAAAGCATTTTAGCAACATAGAAAGGGAGATCCAGAGCTTGGGAGCAAATACTGAGAAAACCTGCTGTACTATCCCAGTGGCACAAATGGGAACAATCAGTGGAGACTGATCCATAGACCAGTCCATATGCCTGTGTGGAGGGTTTAACCATGTTGGCTAGCGTGCCTGGTGTTCCAGGTCTGATAACATTATAAATGGTACAAGCAGCTGTGAAAAGTCAATACAAAGGTGGGGGAGAGCCATCCCAGTCTTGAGTACAGGGTGTAGTGATGAGTAAGCCTTGGCACAGAGAGAAGAATGCAACAAATGTTATAAATACCAAGCCGTTTAACTCAATAAGGTCATGGGAGTAGCATTCTCCCATTATGTACTGCCACCCAAGATTTAATAATAAGAAGACTCTGACATCAGGAAAGGTATCTGGAACCAAATGAGTCTCTTTGCAGATAATTCGAAGCTGGGGATGGTGGTGGATGGGGAGGGGAGGGTAGCCCTGCTGGAGGTCCTGGAGGCTCTGGAGAAGTGGTCATGTACCAGGAAACTGAAATTCAATGCAGGGAAATGCAGGGTTCTTCATCTGGGTGCTAGAAACCCAGGCCAAGTGTATACCCTGGGGGGAGATACACTGCAAGTCTTGAAGGGGGAGAGGGACCTGGAGGTGGTGGTGGATGTCCAAATAAACAACTCTGAGAATTGTAGCAGGGCAGCGGCCAAGGCCAGTAGGATGCTGGGGTGCATTGCTAGGGGGATAACCTCAAGAAGGAGGGAAGTGATTCTCCTTCTGTATAACTGGCTGGTTAGGCCGCACCTTGAATACTGCATGCAGTTCTGGCAGCCACACTTAAAAAGGAACATTGCACTCCTGAATAGGGTCCAGAAGAGGGCAACCAAGATGATTATGGATATGGGGGAGAGGATCTATAAGGACAGGCTTGAGGAGCTCAACGTGTACTCTCTAGAAAAGAGGATGGATGGGGGGACATGAAAAAGGTCTTCAAGTACATAAAGGGGATAAATAAGGTAGACTCAGATGGGGTGTTCCAAAAGAAGGAGGGGGCAACCAGGGGACATGGGTGGAAGCTAGAGGGGGGGACTCAGAGGAGAGAGGAGGAGGTGTTACTTTACTGAGAGGGTGTTGGAACCATGGAATGCACTGCCTGAGGGGCTGGTGGAGGCAGATACTGTAGAGGGGTTCAAGAGGGGTTGGGACAGGTATAGAAGGAGGGTGAAGCTGAGAAAGTTCAATGCAGGGGGGATATCTTGGACAGAGGGTAGGGGGATCCAAGAGGGAAGGGGGGACAGCAGAAATGGTGTCCATTATGGGTGCTGACTATCGAGCAGACTTGAAAGACCATAAGACCAACTCTGCTAGCATTTTTAGTATGTTAGTATGACAGCAACACATAATGACATCAAATATCCTTCAGACCAAATCCAGAGTAGTGCAGATTCTGCAGTGGCTCAGAAAGTTGTGAAATGTGTATGTGAACTCTACAGGAACTCCTGGAAAATCTAGGTCCTATAGCCAATAAGTTATTTGCGAAGTCTGACTGCTGTTAATCAAGTTCCACATGTATATATTAGCTTTTTTGTATGCAGTAAGGCATGTCAGGGTGTGGGATCAAGGGTCAATAATCACACATCTCTCAAGGGTGTTGTTAGGCACGAGGTACTTGCATCGAATGCCTTAAAGTGCCTAAGAGTGGAGTGTGATTACTGATCATAATCACATATCCTGAAATGCTTATTAAGCAATAAACCTCGAGAAGTTGTGGGTTATGGTGGGATTTACCATGGCTGGCATGATTTGGCCACGAGGCCTCAGGGCAAGTGTCAAATCCTTGCTAGCCATGGTAAATCCCACCATAATCCACACCCTCGAATGATTTATTGTGATTATACATTTTTTTCTTTCATATTTTGTGTTTGAAGTTTTTTTCTATATCATAATTTTAAGGGTTTTAATGTAGAAATATTCCTACTCAAAATAAATAGTCCACACTACTGCAGTTCATTAGTAATACCTTTATTTTTGAGAATGTGCTGTGTAAGAAGTATTCTCCTGTCTTTTGTTAGACTTTTGTCAAAACGTTTTTATATTTTTGATGAAAGAACAGTTTTTTAGGTTTTAGGAAGAATGAATTGTTAGTATTTCAACAATTGAAAAAAGAAGAAAGCAATGTTTTCAACTTGTACTGATGTACTTTTGTGTAACTTTAAAAATTTTTCAAGTTTTTTTTATTATTTCTTGTTGCTTGTTGGAGAGAAATTGCAAATTGGTTGTGTCCCTTTAAGTCTCGGTTTCATTTTTTTCGGCATCAGTGGTGACGTGGTAGCTGTTGAGGGAAGTGCGGAGAAGCTGCGTGGGAGAAGAAGAAAAAAAAAAGATTAGTTGTTTTTTCTGTTGGATTTTTTTTACAGGAACTGATTGTAAAGAAAATGGTTTGTTTGTACTTTATGAAAGTTTACTGACCTGCAGTTTATTTGTTGAAAAAGTTTATCATCCCATAATTGATTAGGCTTGCAACGGAGGTCATGAATGGACGGGTCTCATCATAGGATTGGCTGTGAGGATGAGTTGCCTGTGTTGAGCCATGTTGGCAACTCTGAGGTGTGCACTGAGCTGATCGGTGGCCTTTTTCTTCTTGGAAATGCTACTGTTCAGTACAAGGATTTACTTCACTTTTCTGTGCAGCTTCGGTATTTCTGGAGTTTTGTAGTGCAGCTGTTGGGTTAGTTTCTGGTGCAGGTAGATTTTCGAGCAGTGCAACTCTTTGCAGTCCACTTGGAAGTTAAAATGGGGGAGGGAGATACATGGGACATGCAGAGGTATTCCAGCATTTCAGGTTTGCTGTAAGTTCTGCATCTGGATTTTGTGTTTTGACTGATGTGTCCCCTGCAATTATTTGCCCCCACTTTTGAAACTCAGTGAGGCTGGGGCACCAGTAGCTTCTGAGCGATGATTCACTTTTGTGTCGAGTTATTGTAATTATTTGCCTTGCTTCCATTCCTGAGTCACTGAGCAAAGTTTAAGCAGTGGCTCAGAGGGAATGGTTAGTGAATGGTTTGGGAAGATCATCTTCTTTGCAGAGTCTAGTGTGCAAGCTTCCAAGGAAATTTACCCCATAGGTTCGCTGCTTTACCAAGTGGCCATTGTGTCTAAAATACTTTGATCCAGTTTTTTGGGGTGGAAGAATAAAGCTGGAGGATAGGGGGGTAACTTTTCCAAATATTTTTTGTAGCTTAGCAAAGGGCAAAGGGGGTTGTTTGGCTGTTGAAACTTGCAGCCCCTTGTTTATTGCCTGGTGGGATCACGGTTTCTTTGTGGTTCTTTGTTTGCTTATTAAATGTTTTTGTTAGGTATTCTGTGCCATCTTCTATAGTTTTTATTTCAAAGGAATTTATTGTAAGTTGTCTGACCCTTTTGTTTCTCCTATGTGCAAAATGTAATTGGATATCTATCTAAACTTTTCTGACAAGTCCAATTGCTGTATTTGGAGACACAGCTTTTGAGTTTGTGATTGCTGTGAGTTCATGAATTGTTAATGTGGCGTGATGTTTGGCTTTATCCTTCCCTTCTATATCTTTTTATAATTGCTTTGAATATGTTGTTTGCTGTGTTGAATTCTGTATCTGACATTAAATTAATGCTTCTGCTCAGAGGGGGGCTCATTTAGAAATCTATTTAATCCTGCTCTGAGGCTGAAATAACTGTGAGTACATATTCATTCCCATCAGTATTTCTGACTGTGGAGTAATATTCCCTTGGGATACTGTTAAGCTGTGGGGGTGTTATTGTGACAAAATCAATTTCTATTTTTGTTTGCACTGGTCTAAAATTACATTTCAATCCCATTGTGTCTGTTTTACTGTGATCTGCTCATGGTGCTCTAACTCTAGTTTTACTAGTTACTCTTTTGTTACTTGTTCGTGACATCCATTTTTCCTTTTTCTAGGACTGGAGGGGCCTGCAGGGACGTCATCGCCTGAGGAATTTGACTGTGATACTGCGGAGGTTGGAGTCTCTGTTTCCAGCAGGATGGTGCTATCGGAGCTGCGGCAGGCAGTGGAGCACTGATAGGTAAGTTTGTTTCCGGGGCTGAGTTTTCACCACTTCCGTCACTTTCTAGTGACCAGAATAGCTGGTCAAGCTCTGCAAGATCTATTACTTTAAAACTAGTGTCCATTTCTTTTTTTTTTTTTATGATAGCTGTCTCGGATGAATGTCACTTAGCAACAAGTCAAGATGGCGGCAATGGAGACTTCAAAATGGGATCGGAGTGATTTAATGGTTCTGGGGGTCATGAGACTGGCAGTGGGTGGCTGGCACCTCTTCCATGGGTATATCATAGGATTTAGCATGGAGAGGATGTGCCAGCCAGCCACTTGGGTTGCAGGATTTGGTGATTAAATTTACAATATGGTATAATTAAGCAATAAGGCATGACAGGGTGTGTGTTAGTGTGGGATAATGGCACACCTCGGTAAGTGAAGCCCGAGGTGAAGCTGAGGGCTTTATGCACCCAAGAAGTGCCGCTATCCTAAGTTATGCACCTTATTGTGATTATAAAATGGCTTCCCTGATTTTTTTTATTTTAGGACAAGTAATGATGTTCAGAAAGTTAAAAATTTCTGACTTGTGCTGTTGTGCTGGGATAACAGCATGGTCTTGAGGCTGGATTCCACTAATCACAGTACAGTATTTATCTTGCAACTTTATAATTGTACTTATAACATGTGTAACCCCCTTCCTGACCCATCTAGGGGCATAACATTTCTCTCACAGATGTTACAGGCAGAAAAGGAGGAACACTCCAAAGCGTTAACATTCAAGACCTTTTGCACACTAAAACAGCAGGGAAAGCAGTTGTCTCCTACCTGCAGTGCCTCTTCATAGCTGTGCACTTTACCTCCTCTCTCTCTCTCTCTCTCTCTCTCTCTCTCAGCATCTGATCTCCTCCTTGAGCTGTCCACTGGACCGAGACCTCTCACTGCACCTTCAGAGGTCTCAGAAACTTTTGCAGCCCCAACCAGGCTGGATTGGAATACTCTTCCCCTGGAATGCAACTCATTGAAAATTATTTAGACTGCATATATTGGGGGGTGGAGGAGGAGGAGGAAGGATTTAATTTCATTAACCTCTCCCCTACAGTCAAATAAGGCACAAACCACTATTTCTCCCCAAACTGGCATTTATTTTGCACCTGTATGGCAAATGATTCCAGCAATACAGGGGTCACCATTCTTCATTAAAATAAATAAGCAGCTCCCTGGGGCTTTTAGCTTTTTTACAGTTCTGGCTGGACAGGATAAACAACAGAAACCCATGGATTCAGCAGACACAAGTGAGGAGTCTACTCTGCCTACCATCTCGCTCTCTCAGGTGATCTACCCAGGACTGTAGAACACAGATCCCTGCAATCTCCTGGCTTCTAATGGGTCTGGTAAACCAACCTTCACTTTCATTCCTTACAGGTCCCTTCCACTGGTGCTGGTCGTCTGCCTTATACTGACACAGAAAAGCGAGCGGCCTTCTCCACCTGGACCCCTGGGCACTGGTCCAAGCCACAGGGACATCCAGGAATTTTCTTGATGATCCAGACTCTGATCCACCTTCAACAGCCAGCACCATTCCCGGTGCTGAGTCCACACCTGTCACGGTCACTGAGCTCTGCCTCAGCACCCCATGGCCCTCAATTTACTCTGGGGATTCTGCTGGTAGTTACTTCCTATGGGGGGTTTTGCCAGGCCCACATACCTGCTTCAGTTCCTGGGCTTGCATTAAGCTCCTGCATGGGGACAACCTCCCAAGGCCTGCCATTTCTTTGACCTGTGACCTGCCTAGACCTTATTGTACTGGTGCCTCAGGACCTGTTCCTCCAAACACCCTGTTTTGGGTGAAAAGCTACCTGGCTCCCTTGCCCCCTCAGGCTGCCCTGCCACACCGGGTGTGAGGGAAACCTCTGCCATCAGCTCCCCTCCTGGAAGGACCATGCCACTGCCCTCCCAGCCCTGGCAACCTGGGAAGACACACAACAGGCTTTCTAAGAGCTCCTGCTCTTTCTCTGGGTTTGCTAAAGCCTCCTACCACCCTAGCCCCCAACGATGCAGGGTCTGGCTACCTGTGCCCCCATGGAGCCCCATACCACCTCTCCTCGTCGACCATGGCGCATGACAAACCATCCTGACTACACTGTTTTGGGGGGGGTTTCCCCACTGGACCTCCTGGACTGTCAAGCTCCCTCACTTGCCCACCTTATGTGTTCCTGTTGCTACTCTTCCAGCCTCTCCCCTCCAACCCCAAGCCTAATACCCGGGCTGGAAAAAGACCCCACTACTTCCTGTCAGTCCCCGTATATATCCTTTCCTTACTCTCTGCTGCCACCTTGAGGTATCCAGAGCAATATCTTCCAGAGTATTAAAACCCATTTCCCAGTTCTGGGGGGGGGGGGAAGGAGGGGGAAAGGGATGCCTAAACAATGGGAACATAAGCCCCCATTTACAGGTGGCTTACACATGTGTCAGAAAATTCTTACCAAAAATGTATAGTTAAACTTAGAAACTTTAAAATATTACTACCCCCTACCCACTCTCCTCTCTTCCCTCCCAACCCTCCCAACTCCTAAATTGGTTGCTTATATTGTACCACTGTGAACAACTGTATATACCTCTGAATATCTTGTATATGTACAATAATCATTGTTATCTAGGCAATTACTCTGTGTCTGTATAACTGAATTGTCTATAATACGTAATGTTCACCCGGGTCACCCCTGAAAAAGGGACCTCCGGTGCCCAGTGGGCCTACCCGCTTACCAAAATTAATAAATGAATAAATAAATAAAAAAGAAATAAGTTCCAGAAATATTATAAAATGGGTTTAAAAAAATTGCGAAACCTGTTGGGCTGAAAGTCTTCTTTACTCATGCTGTTATTAGGGTTTCCAGCTATTAGATTTTGTACCTGATAATCCAGTTTTAAGGGCCCGTTACTGATTATCAGGGTTTTCTCAGAGATAGTCAGGTTATTGAGCCATTTGTGAGTGCTCACATTCTCTTAAAACAGGTTCTGTGATGTCATTCATTGTTTCAGCTGCAGGTCCAAATTACAAACAAGTTATGTTCTCAGTACAGCCCTTTCTTTGTAAAAGCAGTCAACTTTGGCAGAGTAAAGTATGGCCACTAAGACTATTAACAGTTACTTAGCCTAATAATTTCCACTCTGCGTCTTAAACAGCACTGCAGCAAAGCTGGGTAAAAAGTCTAGCCCTATGTTTTATAACAGTAAAAGATTCAGTTATCTTCCACTTTCATTTGCTGGTAACCTTTTCCAGGTGAGCGAGTCCATGATACTATTATCTTTAAAACATTTAGAAATGCTTACATTCTAGCAGAGATGGAAACGTTTACCAGCATTTGAATGTGGAAGATAATTGAATCTTTTACTTCTACCACATGCTCAGAAAACTCACAGGAGAAGGGACTCCTGGAGGCTTCCAGGGAATGGGGAGCATCAGGTTCTGGCACCTTTTCTGTATCCTGTGAGTTGTCGAGTTTCTAGAATGACAGCCCCAGAAAGAAATCAAGACAAACTGTAAGCAGGACCTATAAAGGCAGGACTGTTCCAGAAGAGGGCAGATCTGGTGGAGGGCTCATGGTTGAAAGGTCCGCAGTGTTGGGAGTAAATTTGCCATCCCAGGCCTCAAAAATGGAGATCAAACTGTGCACATTGCTGTTGAGTTTCAGAGATGCAGAGAGTGGCAACTGTGTGCATGCCATCGTGGGAGCAACACTGAAGATATAGCATGAAGAAAAAGATAAATGTTGCTGATCCAGATCCTGTAGCAGGCACTACAGCATGATGCCAGGCAGCCTCTGACCTACAGGTTTGGAAGCCAGGAAGTGTAATGGTCAGATTGGGGCCTCAGCAGTCCAGAACAAGTTGAAGGAGGTTGGAAGAATCTTCAGCCAGTACCCAAGGTAGCTGGTTCAGCACAAAGCAGGGGAAAGAAGCCAACCTGCATGGTACCGTAGATGCCATGGGAGAGCAGAGATCCAATGGCCTGCTGCATTAGGTAGAGCCATCTGGATCCAGGAACTGTGAGTATGCCACAGTGTGGCATTCTTTCAAGGGACAGTACTTGCCGTTTCACCGTGTTTCACAATTTGGATTAAATTACACCACGTTGAGTGGTTTTCTGCCATTTAAGAAATTACATTACCTGGAGGTTTGGGGAAATGGGCATGTTGCACTGTTTACAGTGCACAATTCCTGCCAACCCAGGGCCACATATATAAGCCTGCAGCAGTTCTACACTTGAGTTACCCAGGGACTGAGCTAAGGGAGCTTCCATTTGGTTCTAGTTAAAACCTGGTACCAGGTGTGAAGGGGGTACATCTGGCTTGCCTAGGAGGGCATCTAAAAGGGCAATGTTTAAATGTGCCATTTGCACTAACCCTCCTTCTTGCTGGTGGTCAGTTTTTAATAAAGTTGTGTTATTCCACTAAACTTGGGATGGTTATTATTGACTTCCCATGTGGTAGAGGAGCCCACCAACAACAAAAGCCCTTGTGGCTTGGTCAATAGGAATATCTCGAGTACTCACCCCTGAATCCAAATTTACCAGACCACGCTGGTTTGCCAAAAGTGGTGGCAGCGCGATGTGTATAGCCCTGGCATGCCTTGCTATGGGGTCCATCACAAAAATAATTGATTTGTACATAATTGACTACTCTCCAATTTTCCTTTTCATGCCAGTTCTGTATGCTGATAGGCTTCAAACAGTTTTAGATAAATAAATGATCCAGCTTAGGTGTGGCCTCAGATCTGCATAGAGTTTCACACTCCTCACCAGCTAATGCTGTTTCTTTTTATATTTCTAAGACATTCCATGATGTCAGTAAAACCATTCCAAGCTATTCATCTGAATGGCCTGGAACTGTGTTACTGATGTCATAGAATGTTCAGGTAGTAAGAAACAAAATCTGGTCAGAGTTGATGGGGCTGCAGCCGAGGAATTTGGGGTAAAAATATTGAATATTACCAAACTTACGAGCTTGCATTTGCAAAATTCAGCATAGCCTCATAACTTTTTTTAAAATATATTTTTACACCAAATTTAGATCATAGCCTTCTTATGACCCCACCTCATAAACAAGGCAGAGAAAATGTTCTATCCTGTCTAATACGTGAATTCATGCAGGGACCACAAAATCACCTTTCAGGATGTAAAAACACATTTTGGCAGGATTTAAAATATGACAGCTGGCACATTCATGAGGTACTGTAAAGATATGGCTATGTTATAAATTTGGGGTAAAAATATTGAAAATTACAAAAGTTACGAGCCCGTGTTTGCAAAATTCTATGTAGATTCATGACTTTGTTCTGTTACAATATTTTTACACCAGATTTTCAGCATAGTCTTCTTATAACATCACCACATGAACAAGGGCAGAGAAAAGTTTCAACTCCTGCTCGAAAGGTGATTTCATGCAGGGACCGCAAAATCACCTTTTGGGACAGATTTGCCTAATGTCAGTGCAATTGTTTATGAGACAGGGTCCAAAAAAAGGCATGTTGAATATCTGGGTTAAAAATATACAAAAATAGCCATGTTATGCCAGTAAGTTCAAAACACCATTGAAATACAGTACATTGAACCGCATACCCGTTTCTTCAGTTCGTGTTGCGGCTTTGAAGAGTGAAGATGTGTCTGCGGTCCAGAGAGGATTATAGCATTGGACCCCTGATGGGCTAGTAAGGGCTTGGGGGTGCAAGGTGGTGGGTTCTGAGTGGGAGGGTCAAGTGGGGGGACTGTAGTGGCCACAAAAGACATTGATGGACATTTTTCTTTTTACAAGGTTCAGAAAAAAGAAAAATAGACCAAGGATTTCTGATCATAACACTGGGGAATTGGGCAACCCCTATGTCACTATTGTGTTTTGGGGGGGGTTGCTGAGAAGGAGGGTCAGGTGGGCAGGAGGAAAAATATGTATATAAAAAAAACAAAAAGGAGGTCACAGCAGTCTGCCATGTAATGAGGCTTCTGATCATGACACTTAGGGATTGGGCATCCCAGTGCCACTATTATGTTTCGGGGTTGTGGGGTGGTGGGTGCTGAGAGTGAGGGTTGGGTGGGTGGGAGGAAATATATATATATATATATATATATATATATATAATAAAAACAAAAGGAGGTCACGGCAGAACACAGAACAGACTGCTTTGTCCAAGATGGCTGCCAAACTCAACTGCTCATGTGCAAGTAGTTGCGCATGTATAATAGATTTAAGTGGCCATCTTGAACATAACCGAGACTTTGTGTTATGTTCCACACGTGACCTATGACTGAGGAAAAATAGTGCTGTGCGACTGCTAATGGAAAGAGCAGAGTGCTTCATGGACATGGAGGTGACTGTGAGGCAACTCCACACTGTTGTTCGGTTGGAAAAGTCTCCTTTTTTGATCGCAGGAGATCTGCAGGGCTCTGCCCACTGCAGCCCTAACATGAGAGATCATTAACTGCTGAGGAGAAAGGGATTTAGAGTAGTTACAAAGGCAAACATAGATTATTAAATTAAGAAAAGAAGTAAAAACATTTCAGAATATTGGACAGACACTAAAAAGCAAAACAGGAGGGCTTCTAGAGGTGTAAAAATACTTTTCACCTTTAAGCTATTTTTTTTCCTTAAGAAAAAAGCATAGTCACTTCTTCTGGCTTTGAAATAGCACAGAGAACATAAAAATGAACTGGATCTAGAAAAATATATAGTGCACTTTATAGGAAGCAAACACTTTGTTAGTTATATAGCTTGTATACCATTTGCAGCATTTTCCTTGCCTCTCCCTGATCACATCTGTAAATTATATTTCCTTAATTACTGTGAGCCTGATTTTCAAGGGTGGCACCAGGCTTACATCAAGTCCTGTGGCACAGTACTTGGAATCTGGCAGTGCGCCAAAGGCTTTTGCCACAACTGCATCTGATTTTAGTAGGTCAGACGTAGTTATGACAGTTTACACAATATATGGCAGCTTGTGCCAAACTGCAAGCACCATAAAGGGGATCCCTGAGATTCACGCAAGCTAGACCACAAAAAGCTGGTCAAACCTGCAGCAATTGCTGCATGGAACGTAAAAATCCCATTAGATTGCCGCAAACCCAGTGTGCCATATTGTTGGTGCATCCGGGGCTTGCGGCAATATGGCTGCTTTGAAAATCCAGCCCTGTATGGTTATCTAGTAAAATTGAACAGGTGCAGCATGTTAACATTATTGTTGAACTGCTGCTTTAAGTACAGTCTTTTTGCTGCTCCCTTAAAGTCTTCACTGACATAACAAATGGCTTTGGAGGAAGAAAAATGCATGATTAGTCATGAAAAGGGGTAGAGATGTGGCCGAGTTTAGGGAGTGATTGAGTATCCAGTTTTTGCCTTATCTAGAGGTGGAAACCCTTGCTGTTATTTAAGCCCAACAGCACTGGATAAAGATCCATCAGCCTCTTCACACTAAAATTAATAGTAACCTTACGTTCTTGATTGCCATCACAAACATGACTGCCACCTTGACTCATTAAAAATCGTCAGCAAGGTCCTAAAAGTAAAATTATCTGAAATAAAAAAAAAAAACACATAATAATTAAATATAAGCTGCCCTCATTATCCTCTTCCTGCACTCATGCGTAAATGAATTTAAACATAAAGTGCTATAGTACTTGCAGTTAAAATTTTTGATGTTTCTTTGTTGACCATGAAAAATCCCCCTGCTGTCCTCACCTGCTTACCAGGCAAATCTCTGCTGTTTAACCTGCTACAGATAAAGCAGAAGTTCTGGCTGTCTGAAGCCAAGCATTGTGCGACTGTAGGGTTGAACATTCTGCCAGCAGAACCGAGCAGAGATTTCAATTCTTGTATTCCATCCATACTAAACATTCTGGGTGGAAGTTTCAAAAGGGTTGGACATGGATATAAATGCATGCTACACACGTTTACATCTGTATTCACATTCTTGTGTCTAGGCAGCCCTGCTGTTGTTTTCAGAAGTTGTGTCCATTCATGACAAAAAGTCATAACTTGTGGCAAAAAATGGATACTATTGCATTCAAACTGGACTCAAGTATGACTGCATATTTTTGGATGTGAAAGATGGGATTTTTTAACTGAGTGGACGTAGCACTTGCGTCCATATTTCAGATGCATGCTGCATCCATGCCAATGCATCCAAATGTCTGTACCTTAGTCACAGACATTCAGCTGCATCTGCGATTTGTCCTGCAGTTTACAACAATTTTTGCCTCAACTGCAGGGACTGTGTCTGTTTTTTGGATGCAACTGCGGAATTCTGTCCTAGAAGTTAAACCAACTTTTTGTGATCTAACTCTCAGGACGGATATGGCTCTTTGAAAATCTTGGCAAATCTTTGGATGCTACTAGGCCGTTTGACAGATGATCTAACAGGTTTGGATGCATTTCTGCTCTAAAAATATCTACAGACACATTTTGGGTGGATCTGTTTGAAAATTCCACCCTCCATCTCTTAAAGGTAGGATGGACAGAAAAGAAACAAGGTGGGGAAAGGGAAGAAATAATATAAAAAAGAAGGAGGAGGGCACTGAAACAGGTAAATGGAGGTGCGTTGGGAGAAATAGAGGGTTTAAGGGCTAATTTAAAAATGTATTTTGCTCTGCCTAATATTTGAAGAAGAGATGACATGCCAGTGCTGGGATGTGCTGGGACTATTTTGCTGGGATGGATGAACGATTCAACAAAATCATTAAAATGTTTAACATTATTTTATTTTTATGGCTCTTTCAAACACTGCTCCTCCCTCCAGAAATCATGGACCCATTTTATGGTCACATTAAGACACTCCACAGTGTGCTTTGTGGCATGGTAATGACACTTCTTGGGCAGTTGTAGGCACTCAGCGATGCCTTTTGCCTCCCAACACATGCAGTGTGTCATCCCAATACCTTGCTCACCCTTTCATGTCTTATTGCTTAATTTATACCCCTAAATGATTGATATGTAACTGTTCTTGAATAAAATGTGATGCAAAAAAGTATTTTGCATAGGTTTGTTTTTATCGGCAACATTCTGTTACAGTTCTCTTCATGGAACCAGTGATCTGGAGTTTTAACTATTTTATGGTTTGTGTACAGAACTGTCAGCATGGTTCTGATATGACAACAGCTCACGCTTAGCATTTTGTACACGCTCCGTGACATAGTAACAGCTCAAATGACTGGTTCCATGATGAGAACTATGGAGAGTGCTGTTCATAAAATGAAGACACTTAAAAAAAAGCAGTTTTTCACATCAGTATTTATTCAGGTACAGCCAAATATGGATTATAGTGAGGTATGAATTTCATGTCTGTAAATAGGAACATTACTAACTGTTGTCAGTTAGCATAAATTTACTGTCCCCTTTAAGATATGAAAATCACTTTATTAAACCTGTCCTGTTCTAGTCATGTGTACTGTATGTAAGTCATTATTCTTTTCATTCCCTAATAGTATGCATCATCTTCCCCAGTGTTGCAATAAAAAAACATGTTTTAGTATTTGTCCCTTTCTCATACTGGACACACGCAGACTTGAACATTTAGGCCCAGAAATGCAAGGAATTGTTCATTGGAGTGTTAGCTTAGTTACTGTACAAAAAAAATCAACTGCCAACAGTAGAAGGGAAGTGAGCAGTGAAGAACAGCCTAGCCAGTAATTTGTAACCAGAGGGCATTATTAGTAAATTTACTTAGTGGTTGTCCAACTCTTTGTAGTCTCCATGTCAGCAGATTGTAAAGGAAACATGAAAATGGAAGTAGAACAAGATAGACAAGAGCCCAGGGCTAATAATGCAAAAAGGAAAGGGATAAAAGATGGATGAGGAGAAATCTGGTCTTAAGTGACAGTAATTGAACAGCACCTACTAATGACCTGCTCTCTCTGGTAATTGTGATACAGTACCAGTACTCTTCTTAGTCCTGAATTATTTATGTTCACTACATATTTGTAATAGTCCAATAGACAAAAAGGTCTTAAGGTGGCAGACACTTAGTTTTTTGAGGCGGACTGAAAATGACAAATTTTCATCCTGTGGGGCCACAAGGCCCAGAACCTTTTCTGCTGTAGGTGCAAGCAATGGTGCTAGCTTCAACTATCTCACTGTACATAGAAACACAGAATTTGATGGCAGATAAGGACTGCTTGGCCCACCCAGTCTGCCCATTTCCCTACCTAAAGGATAAGCTGCAGATCCTAGTTAACCAGCAGCCTACTTCTTTCTACCCCCACCCCCTAGAATTGATTTATGGCTGTCCCATGCATGCTTGAATTCAACCACTGTTTTTGACTCCACAACCTCCCCTGGAAGGCCTTTCCATTCATCCACAACCCTCTGTGTGAAAAAATACTTCATTACATTACCTCTGAGCCGCCCCTACTCTATCTTAAAATTGTGCCCCCTTGTTCTTGCACACCTCTTTTTTTGAAAGATGCTACCCTCTTGGACTTTGTTGATTCCCTTGAGGTACGTGAAAGTTTCTATCATGTCCCCCCTCTCCCTCCTTTCCTCGAGGCTATACATATTAAGCTTCTTTAGCCTCTCTTCATATGTCTTCTGGTGCAGACCTCAGCCATTTTAGTTGCCCTCCTCTGGACAGCTTCCATCTTGTCTATGTCCCTGCGGAGACTGAGTCTCCAGAACTGCACACAGTACTCCAGATGGGGTCTCACCAGCTGTCTGTACAGAGGGATAACAACTTCCTGTTTTCTACTGGTGATGCCTCTCCCTTTGCATCCCAGTATCCCCCCAGCCCTCCTTACTGCCCTCTCACATTGCTCACCCACCTTTAAGTCATCTGATATGACTACCCCCAGGTCCCTTTCCATTTTTGCTGTTGTTAGTATCTCACCCTCCATTGTGTACTCTTCCCCTGGGTTTTTATTTCCCAGGTGCATTACCTTGCACTTCTTAGCATTAAATCTAAGCTGCCATACATTTGACCATTCCTCTAACCTTGCCAAGTCCCTTCTCATCCTTTCCACCCTACCTTGTGCATCAACTCTGTTGCAGATCTTTGTGTCATCTGCAAAGAGACATACTTTTCTTCCAGTCCCTCTGCAATGTCGCTTACAAAGACATTGAAGAGGACCGGTCCTAATACTGAACCCTGCAGCACCCCACTAGTAACCCCTCTTTCTGCAGAGTGGACTCCATTTACTATTACCCTCTGTGTCCTTTTCTCCAGCCAATTCTTTACCTAGGCTATCATCTTGGGACCCTCTCCCAGGCTGGCTTACTTGTATATTAATGTTTTGTGTGGGACTGAGTCAAATGCCTTGCTAAAGTCTAGGTAGGCCATGTCCACAGCCCCTCCCTGATCTACTACTTTGGTCACCCAGTCAAAGAAATCTATTAGATTCATCTGGCATGACCCTCCTGCTGTGAATCCATGCTGCCTTGGGTCCTGTGCCCCCTCTGGCCTCTAGGTACTCAACAATTCTTTCCTTCAGAAGTGATTCCATCATTTTCCCTATCACTGAGGTTAAACTAACAGGTCTGTAGTTTCCTGCTCCTGCCCTGCTCCCACTTTTGTGAAGGGGGAATCACATCTGTTCTCCTCCAGTCCTCAGGTAACACCCATCTTCCCATGATTTGTTAAAGAGGGTAGTCAGTGGTGTCACTAGTTCTACCCTTAGTTCTTTTAAAATTCTGGGATGAATCCCATCAGGTCCCATTGCTTTCTCCACCTTCAGTTTTAAGAGTTCTTTCAGAGCCCTTTCTTCTGTAAATGGGCTGGTATCAACTTCTGTATCCAGAGTGTTTCTATTGTTTATTTTAGGTACCTTCCCCTCTTTGTTTGTAAATACTGAGCAAAAATATTTATTTAGTATCTCTGCCTTTTCAGAGTCACCCTCTGCCCACCCCCCTTTATTAAGCCTCGCTATCCTCCCTTAGTCTTCCTTGGCTTCCTGATGTACCTAAAAAAGGTTTTATCCCCCTTCTTAACTGAGTTGGCTATCTTTTCCTCAGGTCAGGTCTTTGCTGTTCTGACTGTCTTCCCAGCTTCCTTTTGCTTTAACTGATACAATTCTTTGTCCTGCTCCTTCTGTGATTCCTTGTACTTTCTGAATGCTTTCTTTTTCTCTTGAACCTTCACTGCCACCACCTTTGAGAACCACAGTGGTTTCTTACATTTTGTTTTGTTTATTTGCTTCACACAAAGGCTTGTTACCTCTGTGAAGGCAGTTTTTATTATTCCCATTGTTCTTCAACCCCTCCTTTCTGCCCATTTGCTAGTGCATTCCTTAAGCTCACCCATTTTGGCAAAGTCAGCCCTCCTGAAGTCCAGTACTTTTGCCTTTGTATGGCTTGACTCTGTTGCTGTGTTTATTGTGGACCATACTGTTCGATGGTCGCTAGTTCCCAGATGGCTACCCACTTCTACATCTGTGATCCTCTCTCCATCTCCATTTGAGAGGACCAGGTCTAAGACTGCTCCCTCTCAAGTGGGTTCCAATACTAGTTGTCTAAGGCATGCTCACTGTAGGGCATCTAGAATAACCCCACTCTTAGAAGTGGCTGCTGCAACTGCATTCCAGTTAACATCTGGCATATTCAGATCACCCATCAGCAATATCTCCCTTTTATCTGCCATTCTAAGTATACTTTCTATCATTTCCTTGTCCATTTCCTCCTCCTAAGAGGGGGGTCTGTATACAACCCCTGTGCGGATTGTGGTGCCATTGCCTGCCTCCAAATTGACCCACAGTGCTTCTTCTCCTCCCTGTTTACCCTTTTGTTCTGTTGCTTTGATTCATTCTCTTATGTAGAGAGCTACTCCTCCTCCTCTTTACCCTCCTGTCCCTCCTGTAGATAGTGTATCCTGGTATGTTTACGTCCCAGTCATGGTTCTGTGTGTACCATGTTTCTGACTACCACGATATCCAGATGTTCCTCCTCCATCAAGGCCACTAATTCAGGAAGCTTGTTACCCAGACTATGGGCATTGGTACTCATTGCTCTCCATTTTTTGATGGCTTTACCTTCTGTAGTAGCATCCCCCACTGACCTTTCTACCTTGGTCTTTTTTTCATTAAGTACCCTGTTTTGTAGGGGGAGGCTGGGATTTTCCTGCTGCTTATCAGTGCCTCCCCCCTTGTCTAGTTTAAAAGCTTGCCAATGAAGCATTTAAACCGATTGTCCAAAAGACTTGTTCCCTTCCTGGACAGATGCAGACCATTCTGCCAGTATAGGCTGGTGTCCCTCCAGGTGGAACCCCAGTCCCCAATGAAGCCAAACCCCTGTGCTCCACACCATTTTTTTGACCATTCATTAAACTGCATGGTGCAAAGTACCCTCACCTCACCCATGCCACTGACAGGCAGCACCTCTGAGAAGAATACTGTGTGTGCTACTTGTCTTAAGCCCCTCCCCAACTCTACAAAGTCCTTCTGCACTGCTCTAATCTCATGATGCGTCAAGTCATTTGTCCCTAGGTGGACAATGACGTCCAGCTCAGACTCCCGTGCAACTGTTCTCGTGATCCTAAGGATGCGCTTCCTGTCCCTCCAAGCCAAGGCACCAGGCAGGCAGGCACCTAACTTCAGTTTTCCCTGCTCCCCCCAGTTCTATCCCCCTAATAATTGAGTCATCCACCAGGAGCTGCTTCCTTTCCCTGTGGTGTCCTCTGCCTCCTTCCTGAGGGCCTCTTGTGACAGTTGTCTGCACCCTCCTTAGTCTCCTCTGTGGATGCATCCATAGGGGAACTATGCTCCCCCAGAATGGTGTATGGATTGTGGAGTGGAACAACTAACTGGGTGTGCCTCTGTTCCACCACCCTTACCCTCCCTGAGCCCACTGTGGTCCAACTGCTGTGCTTTCTTCGCAACCTCTGAGGTAGTGGTGGTGGCTCTGGTGCTCCCTGGATGGGGGCGGTTCCCTTGCTATTGTACAGTGCGGCCTGAAGATGAGCAACTTCCTCCCTCAGGGCAGATAGTTGTCTGCAAACAGGGCAACATCTCATCCTCAAGAAAGACTCCTGGAAGACTGCTGCCCCACAGCCATTACATTGCACTACTCCCCACATAACTGTCTACCTTGTTTAGTTTTTTTTGTGTGTGTGTATGTGATTGGTTTGTTATATAGAAATACATGTATTTATATAATGTGTATGCTTATATTGTCAGTGCAGTGTGCTAGAGAGGATATGACAATGATATGCACCTTGCCCTCTTGAGGAAATGATGTCAGAACCCCAGGTATAAAGAAACTATTTCAGGGGTGGGTAGGGTGAGGGTGGGAAGGGTTTGGGCCAAAACTGTGCCCTCACGAAACAATCGGCTAAAAGCTCTGACCTACCGCTGTGATGAGTGCCTTCCTGTCAGCAAGATGCCTTACACGGCAATTTGACAGAGAAAATACCCTGCTAATCAAACAGAGAAAAATCCAAACATCTAAATCAGACACAGGTAAACCTCCCCAGTCTCAAAACAGCCTGGTGACTTTTACTCTGAAAGCAGTCAGCCCCAAAACACATCAGCTGTGCAGAAGGGCAGACACAGAAAACATTTTTTAGCCCCTGTGAGTTTAAACTCTTCATGCACTGAAAATCTTAACAATTGTAACAAAAGTAAAGCAAGCTCCACCTCCCTCTGTTGATTGAAAGACTGCCTTTTCTGATAATTCTAAGTTCCTTATTTCACCCTTCAGTTAGAAGTATCCTCCACCTGAAGAATATTAACTTTCCTAAGGAATCTGCTTCAAACCAAAGACAATTGTAAATTGTAAGGTTCACCTCCCTCTGTTGAGAGCACAACTCACTTTCTTGCAAATCTTAAGTCCAGTGTTGCAGCTTCCAGCCAGAGGTAGTTTCACCTGAAGACTATTAGGTTATCTGATGAGCCTGCTAAAATTAGTACTGTTATCAAGGTCTGTAAGAATCTTCCAGAGCTGTTGGCTGTTAAGTAGCTGTGATGTAAGCACTTCCTGACACAGTCTGGCCTGGCCTTTTAAGGCACACAGAGATAAACAAAAGTAAAAACAGTTTCCACCCCCTAGGCACTGTCTGGGTCCAATACACAGCCTGTAACCTGCTCTCAATTCAGGACTTATGACAAAGTCTTAGCCCAGTGAATAACTCACAGTATTACAAATATTGCAATGCAAACAGTCAATCACTAACTCCAATCAAGTCAGCTGTGCAGAAGGGCAGACACGGAAAACAGTATTCAGCCCCTGTGGGTTTAAACTCTTCCTGCACTGAAAATCTTAACAATTGTAACAAAAGTAAAGCAAGCTCCACCTCCCTTTGTTGATTGAAAGACTGCCTTTTCTGATAATTCTAATTTCATTATTTCACCCTTCAGTTAGAAGTATCCTCCACCTGAAGAATATTAACTTTCCTAAAGAATCTGCTTCAAACCAAAGACAATTGTAAATTGTAAGGTTCACCTCCCTCTGTTGTGAGCACAACTCACTTTCTGGCAAATCTTAAGTCCAGTGTTGCAGCTTCCAGCCAGAGGTAGTTTCACTGTGTAGCTTATTTTGTATTATATAATGAATAAGAAAATCCAAGGCTAATGACTGACATGGAGCCATTCCAAGTCATGTAATTATTCACCATAATGACAAGGGACAAATGATTTAGTTCCCAGTTGAATTGGAAATATCAATATTATCCCTCCAACAGAAACTAACTGGCAGCCATGTTCACCATCACCACTGCTGATCAACTTTTAATCCCACCCCAAATGTTTGTAGTTGAAACCATTAAAAAGTACTTTTCCTCACTGGCATGCAGTGATTTTTAATAAAATGTGTGCTGCTGCTCCCATCAATTCTCTGTCACACTAACTCTCCAGGGCTCCTTGGTCTGCTCACATGACTATCTTTCAGAGTGTTGTCAGCCAGTCATGTACAGCACCAATGGCTCCCAGTTTTCAGTTTCTTTGTCAAGTGAGACCCCCAGTGAAAATTATGTGCGGATGAGCAGTTTGTGTAAATGAGCAATGTTTGTGGATAAGCAGAGTGTGCAGATGGGCAGTGTTTGTGGATGAGCCATACTGTATGGGTGGAGGAGCAATGTGTGTAGATAGGCAGGGTTTGTTGACGGTTCACCCATGTTGGTGCACCAGGAATCTGGCCGACGTCAATTAGGGCACAGGCAATATGCCACCCAGCAGTATTGTGACTGACATTGTGCCTCCTGAAAGTTAGAGCAGCAAAACACCATCCTGGGAAATAGATTTTGCAGGGGGCTTTGCCCCTGCACCCCACAAAAATAAAGATAACCTCCTCTGGGGCAGACATGCCATGAAGGGCAAAGAAACTGCGTGGATGCCCAACATGGTGTGAGTGCAGGGCGATCAAAAATTAAAATCACCCTTATCACTCATGCCCTTATTGTGGCACCCACATTATGGCACCCTAATCATGGCACCCCGCTAATGGCATACATTTGTGGATGAGATGTACTGTATGTGTGAACAAGCTGTTTGCGCAGAAAAGCAGTTTTGTGGATGAGCCATACTGTATGTGCAGATGATCTTTGTGTGCAGACTGGCAGTATGTGCAGATAAGCAATGTTTGTGGATAAACATTCCTTGTGGGTGAGCTATACTCTATGTGTGGTTGAGCAGTGTGTGTGTAGATGGGCAATGTTTGTGGACGAAATGTACTGTATATGTGGATAATCAGTGTGTGCACATTGGCAGTGTTTGTGGATGAACCATACTATATGTGTGAAAAAACAATGTGTGCAGATGGACAGTGTTTGTGGATGAGTAGTACCGTATGTGTGGATGAGCTGTGTGTGCAGATGGGCTGTGTTTGTGGATGAATCATACTGTATGTGCGGATGAGCTGTGTGTGTGCAGATGGGTAGTGTTTGTGAATGAGATATACTGTACAGTATGTGTAAATGAGCAGTGTGTGCAGGTGGGCAGTGTTTGTGGATAAGCAGTGTGTGCAGGTGGGCAGTGTTTGTGGATAAGCAGTGTGTGTAGGGGTGCAGTGTTTGTGGATAGGCAGTGTGTGCAGGTGGGCAGTGATTGTGGATAAGCAGTGTGTGCAGGTGGGCAGTGTTTGTGGATAAGCAGTGTGTGCAGGTGGGCAGTGTTTGTGGATAAGCAGTGTGTGCAGTTGGGCAGTATTTGTGGATAAGCAGTGTATGCAAGGGTGCAGTGTTTGTGGATAAGCAGTGTGTGCAGGTGGGCAGTGTTTGTGGATACGCAGTGTGTGCAGGTGGGCAGTGTTTGTGGATAAGCAGTGTGTGCAGGTGGGCAGTGTTTGTGGATAAGCAGTGTGTGCAGGTGGGCAGTGTTTGTGGATAAGCAGTGTATGCAGGGGTGCAGTGTTTGTGGATAAGCAGTGTGTGCAGGGGTGCAGTGTTTGTGGATTAGCAGTGTAAGCAAATGGGCAGTGTTTGTGGATAAGCAGTGTGTGCAGATGGGCAGTGTCTGTGGATAAGCAGTGTGTGCAGGTGTGCAGTGTTTGTGGATAAGCAGTGTGTGCAGGTGGGCAGTGTTTGTAGATAAGCAGTGTATGCAGGGGTGCAGTGTTTGTGGATAAGCAGTATGTGCAGGTGGGCAGTGTTTGTGGATACGCAGTGTGTGCAGGTGGGCAGTGTTTGTGGATAAGCAGTGTGTGCAGGTGGGCAGTGTTTGTGGATAAGCAGTGTGTGCAGGTGGGCAGTATTTGTGGATAAGCAGTGTATGCAAGGGTGCAGTGTTTGTGGATAAGCAGTGTATGCAGGGGTGCAGTGTTTGTGGATAAGCAGTATGTGCAGGTGGGCAGTGTTTGTGGATAAGCAGTGTGTGCAGGGGTGCAGTGTTTGTGGATAAGCAGTGTGTGCAGGTGGGCAGTGTTTGTGGATAAGCAGTGTGTGCAGAGGGGCAGTGTTTGTTGATAAGCAGTGTGTGCAGGGGTGCAGTGTTTGTGGATTAGCAGTGTAAACAAATGGGCAGTGTTTGTGGATAAGCAGTGCATGCACGTGGGCAGTGTTTGTTGATAAGCAGTGTATGCAGGGGTGCAGTGTTTGTGGATAAGCAGTGTGTGCAGGTGGGCAGTGTTTGTGGCTAAGCAGTGTGTGCAGAGGGGCAGTGTTTGTGGATAAGCAGTGTATGCAGGGGTGCAGTGTTTGTGGATAAGCAGTGTGTGCAGGTGGGCAGTGTTTGTGGATTAGCAGTGTAAGCAAATGGGCAGTGTTTGTGGATAAGTAGTGTGTGCAGATGGGCAGTGTTTGTGGATAAGCAGTGTGTGCAGGTGGACAGTGTTTGTGGATAAGCAGTGTGTGCAGGGGGCAGTGTTTGTGGATAAGCAGTGTGTGCAGATGGGCAGTGTTTGTGGATAAGCAGTGTAAACAAATGTGCAGTGTTTGTGGATAAGCAGTGTGTGCAGATGGGCAGTGTTTGTGGATAAGCAGTGTGTGCAGATGGGCAGTGTTTGTGGATTAGCAGTGTGTGCAGATGGGCAGTGTTTGTGGATAAGCAGTGTGTACAGATGGGCAGTGTTTGTGGATTAGCAGTGTGTGCAGGGGTGCAGTGTTTGTGGATAAGCAGTGTGTGCAGATGGGCAGTGTTTGTGGATAAGCAGTGTGTACAGATGGGCAGTGTTTGTGGATTAGCAGTGTGTGCAGGGGTGCAGTGTTTGTGGATAAGCAGTGTGTGCAGATGGGCAGTGTTTGTGGATAAGCAGTGTATGCAGGGGTGCAGTGTTTGTGGATAAGCAGTGTGTGCAGGGGTGCAGTGTTTGTGGATTAGCAGTGTAAGCAAATGGGCAGTGTTTGTGGATAAGCAGTGTGTGCAGATGGGCAGTGTCTGTGGATAAGCAGTGTGTGCAGGTGTGCAGTGTTTGTGGATAAGCAGTGTGTGCAGGTGGGCAGTGTTTGTGGATAAGCAGTGTATGCAGGGGTGCAGTGTTTGTGGATAAGCAGTATGTGCAGGTGGGCAGTGTTTGTGGATAAGCAGTGTGTGCAGAGGGGCAGTGTTTGTGGATAAGCAGTGTGTGCAGGGGTGCAGTGTTTGTGGATAAGCAGTGTGTGCAGGTGGGCAGTGTTTGTGGCTAAGCAGTGTGTGCAGAGGGGCAGTGTTTGTGGATAAGCAGTGTATGCAGGGGTGCAGTGTTTGTGGATAAGCAGTGTGTGCAGGTGGGCAGTGTTTGTGGATTCGCAGTGTAAGCAAATGGGCAGTGTTTGTGGATAAGTAGTGTGTGCAGATGGGCAGTGTTTGTGGATAAGCAGTGTGTGCAGGTGGACAGTGTTTGTGGATAAGCAGTGTGTGCAGGGGGCAGTGTTTGTGGATAAGCAGTGTGTGCAGATGGGCAGTGTTTGTGGATAAGCAGTGTAAACAAATGTGCAGTGTTTGTGGATAAGCAGTGTGTGCAGATGGGCAGTGTTTGTGGATAAGCAGTGTGTACAGATGGGCAGTGTTTGTGGATTAGCAGTGTGTGCAGGGGTGCAGTGTTTGTGGATAAGCAGTGTGTGCAGATGGGCAGTGTTTGTGGATAAGCAGTGTGTACAGATGGGCAGTGTTTGTGGATTAGCAGTGTGTGCAGGGGTGCAGTGTTTGTGGATAAGCAGTGTGTGCAGATGGGCAGTGTTTGTGGATAAGCAGTGTGTACAGGTGGACAGTGTTTGTGGATAAGCCATACTGTATATGTGAATGAGCAGTGTGTGTGTGTAGATGAGCAGTGTTTGAGGAAGAGCAGGGTTTGTAGATCCGCAGTTTGTAAGGATGAGTAGCACCTGTTTACAAACAGCTGACAGTGTTTGTCAATGACTCCTAGAGTGCTGGAATAAATGACCAATTCACCAGATTAAAAAAAAAACAAAATCTGCTGAGTTGATCAATTTATTTTGCTATAAACACTTTATGAATCCTTGGCCAAAGCAGGCTCCCTTCATTCCTGTCCCCGTCAACCCCCACCTCCACAGGCATACTTTCATGGCCCGAATACCTCAACAGATTAGCCTCTGTTGTGGGATCATAAGGGCCATCACCCTCCCCCCAAAACAAAATCCAGTCTCAGCTGCCCGTTTCCCTGGAGGAGAGACAGGTGGGGAATCAGCATGCAGAGCATCATTAACACCTGCTTCGCCACCATTTTCCACTGCTTGTCTGCCCTAAACCCGTGCACACATCAGCATGCATATGTGTAGGCACATGTACTCCATGGAATCCTACAGCACTCACCTCTCTCTACTGCTCCAGTCCTGCCTGGTGGCAGTTGTTCAGTGAAGACAACAGTCCTCCCTCCCTGGGAAGGGAGAGCAGTCCTGCTGATGCATGGTCATCTCCTCCTCGGTTGACCCCCAGCAACCCGGGTTTGTTTCTGAACCTGGATCACCAGCATGGAGTGAGGTATGACTGCATTTTGGCCCCCACATCTTTTCTCACTTTTGCACCTCAGTAAAGAGAAAGCACAGTGGACTAAAGGTAAACTTAGTGTCTATCATTTCCTCAGCTGTAAGCATTGATGCCTCATGTCTTAGCAGGTGCCAGTCAAAAACAGTAACTTGGATATCTTTATTCTGACATGGCATTGCTTCCCCCATGTTGCGGCTCTGACTTCTGCAATATAAACTTTTGTAATAACCAGTACTGGAACAGGCCATTCCACTGGAAGATTTTTTTCTCTGTTACCTGCAGGAATGTGAGGCTGGGCCTGAGCATTCAGACGGTGCTTGTGAATGACAGGCATTTGAGAAACCATTGTTTGTGTCTGAGCAGCATTAACTGATGACCAGTGATTGTGGACGTCCAGTGTTGGCGGCTGTGCAGTGTCTAAAGAGTACAGTGTGGATGAGTTGAGTTTGCACAAAGGAAAGTTTGTCACATGGGAATCACAGGCCCTGTTGCACACTAATCCTCTGGTGGCCAGATTTATCTGTCGAGAAAACAGGTGGCACATAGCCCACTAGTGGCAGGGGCCTATAAGGACTAGCAGTAGTTGTAAACAATTAGAGTTTATGGATGAGCAGTGTGTGTAGATAAGCAGTCCCTTTTGGCGCTGGAGCAACGTTTGTGAATGTGCAGATGAACAGTACTTGTATGAACTGTGTGTGGATGAGCAGCATGTGTGAGCAAGTAGGAATTGTGGATAAGCAGTGAGTCACCGGAGAGGCACAGTAACATAGAGAGAGCCAAATATTCAATACAGGCCTACAGTGCAAGCAGTTATGCTGCTCATGGCACAACTTTGCTACTTCAAACTCTGCTTGTGTGGGTGACAGGGAGGACTCCCCATAACCAACATTCTGTAAGTGTTTATATGAGTCCAATTTAGCTTTGTTCTTGCAACACCTCATTGTTTATAGGAACACAGGGGGCAGAACACAACCTACCTCGTGGTGGCCTAGCAAAGATAATAGATAATTTTTTGAGTCTGTTATGCAAGAGCATGTGAGTCCATAAATAGGTTGCACTTTCCTTGATACATTTGAGGCTATAGACTGGTGCTTGTATAATCATTACATGGCCTTATGTGTCCAAGAAACAGAGCATTAGAGAATGGCCTACAAAAATGCACGCACCAGCAGCACCAGTGGCTTTTATGCTAAATTGTATTCATGCAGGAAAGCCCAACCAGGATTCAAAATCTTAGTTTCTGTGAGGTCCTGCTTTTCCACTGGTTTGCTGTTGAAGGGACTAAAGCAAAGGGAAGTTAAATGATTTGCTCAAGACCACACAGAGAAAATGTGACTGTAGCAGGAAGTGAAGCTAGTTTTCCTGTTTCCCTAGCCTCTATTCTAACTAGTAGACTGCACCAAACCTGCCATGGTCCCCCCCCACCTTAGCATGTGTTCTTAAACTGTTTAAATTCCTAATGCGGCTGATCATTTGGATGCTAGTAATTTATAAGCCCCATCCTGGGATGTGGGGAGCTGGTCAGGGTTTAGTACTGTGTCCAGGCACTGGAGCTAGTAGGTGGTCCCTGCTGCTAACTACGAGTACTATTTACACCTGTGCAGATGCCACTGTCAACTCAAGGGAAGTACAGTCAAGCACAAACAACATTTATTCGCTGCAACACAGATTCTCAGTTCTCAAGTGAGGTACAGTACATGAATTTACAGGGACACAAAACACATAGATCTCACTCCAAAGGTCACTAAATTACAGGGAGCCCTCTACACATATGGCTCTACCCTCTACACACTATTTGCGGCATGTACATACTGTATCGCTCTTTACTAGGGCACCTGCTTTACTGGGAGCCATCCACACAGATTCTTTAGCCCTCTATTTAGACACAGCTCTACAGACCTTTCACCTGTTTCACCCAGGCATTTGATCATAATCTAAAAGCAACCAGGGGTGTGCAAATACCTTATTTTAAATACTTGGCTACATATTTATATTCAGGGGCCCAAGCATTCATTATTTGTTATTTGGCTACTGGAACAGTGTGTGAGACTTCCAGCTCTCCTGAGACTTCCTCTCCAATCAGAGGCCACTTTGGAAACTCACTGAAGGCTACCAATGTGACCCATGCACTCGCAGAAGCTACAGTCAAGAGGGACACATATTTGAGCTGCTGTGAAAGCAAATTCTACTTCCATCCACTTGTTAAAATAAGCCAAAAATCAGAATTCTTGACAGTGTTTGTTCTTTTCCAAATCCCAAGCTAGACAGAGTAATTTTGTTCATACTTTTGTGTAATTTTCAGTGTTTCTCTGAAGAACTGCTAGAAGTGTTTTTTCCCTCCAAAAGTAAAAAAAAATAAAAATGAGTACTGTACTAGTACTATGTCTATTTCTGTTCTGCACACAATCAGTCACAGGTATTCATTAAAAGAACACAAATTCTGGCAGTTCTTTGCACTTTTCTCTGCAATCAGTCCGTCACCGGTGCATGTAAAAAAATGCACCAACATCTTCTGTGCACTTTCCTATTAAGTGGTAAGTGCCAAGCTGGAATTTAGAAACAAAATAGACTGCTTTTTTCAGACTTTTGTGTGATACATTCAGCAGCCTGAAGAAGTGTTTTATCTACAGATCTTTTTTCTCCCTGCCCTGGAGTCACTGGGTGGTACCCCCCCCAGCCCTGTTACCAACCTACTTGCAGCCTTCCAGGTTATCCACCACAGTTATCCAGACCAGAACCACGATTTGTTGGATAGCCACTGACAAGCCATGTTGGTCATGTGAGTGTCACCTGGGGGGTGCTTATTTTAGGTAATCTCATTAATTCTGATCTTTTTGCAAATTGTTTAATGGCTTTTGATTTTTGTCATTAAATCACCTTTATTTTGTAAAGTATTGTTTGCTTACTGCATTACATGCCTAGTATATACTGTATAGCAGGAAATATTAGCTTTCAGTTTATTTTCGCTATATTAGCTTAACTGACAAAAGTGCAGCAGTAGGTTATTCTTATGGTGTGGCAACAATGGCATTAAATTTGGATTTAATCCTTTTTCACAGTAATTGCCCCCCCCCCGGCCTGTGTGTGCTCATGCTGCAGGTGCACTTCTGACTCAGCTGTGTCTGTATTGTGTTGTCCACTCTCTCGACCTAGTAGGGGTGGCACCATAACATGTGACATGGAGGAGCTCCAGCCAAGCAAGACCACATGAGTCACACTTGTGGGACACTGTATTTCCTGCCACAGAGTAGACAGTCTGCACACTACAGCTTGGAGAAGTTGGTGAGCACTGAACTCTCAATAGCAGTGTTGTGCAGCATATTTTTGTTGGTCTACACTTAGTGAGTCTCCGTCTCCCCTTGGTGGCTGAAGGGGCTGAGGTTAAGCTAGACGCTAACTTGAGACTAGGCTATCTACTTACTCTACTAGGCTCACCTTGCCAAAAAAAAAACAGTGTGGGCCCCCTGCAGCAGCAAGCTAGACCTCATAGCAGCAGTGATAGCGGTGTGGGTGGCCTTCATAGGCCTTGACCAGTGCAATGCAGCAGCAGCCACAGCAGCAGCCAAGCAAGAAGCAAGCAACGCAGGTTGGGTTTCAAGGCAAGGCAAGGCAAAGTTTATTTATACGACACCCAATTTCTGGGGCTCTGGGCACCTCACATAAAACAGGTAGGTTAAGAACACAAATGCACATCACATATAGCATTTATTTATTGAATTTTGGTAACAGGGTAGGCCCACTAAAACAATACAGTCCCTTTTTCAGGGGTGACCCTGAAAGAAACAAGACAACGTATAATTACAGTTATATATGTGCACAGGGAGAAAATAACTTAAATAAGTGGATAATAAATACAAGTTCAGTGCAAGAAGACATTGTCCAGATGCGTAGGATAAAACAAAGTGTTGATACAATAGGCTACAAATACATGTTAAATGCAAGGATACATTAACATTGAACACTGGGTCAGCATAATAACACGGTAACATGGTTAAGTGCATAACTAAAGATTCACATTTGTGAGCAATTCCAGTGGGCAGTGGGAACATACAGAAGATGGTCAGTCTATACTGAGGCCAGAGGTTAGTGAAAGCAGGTGCAGGGTGGGGGGACAAGAAGGCAGCAGGAAAGATTGAGCTTGAATTGTGTTAGGGAAGTGGAGGACATAATATTTTGTGGGAGTGAATTCCAGGCAGAAGTTCCCGTAAACACAGATGATCACCTACCTACAACCAGTCAGAGACTGGGTATAACCAGTAGGGAGAAGGCTGCAGAGCATAACATGTGTAAGCTACGTTTATGAATGATAAGGTCACGCAGACAGGGTGGAGCATAGCAATGCACCAGTTTAAACAAGAGGCATGTAGTGGTGTACAGGAATTTGCTTTCAAGGGGAGCTCAGCTCAGGGACAAGAGAACTTTGCAGTGATGTAGCTGCAGGTTGGCGCCCAGTGCAAAACATCCAATCCTCAAGCACAGTTGATCATGCATGAGAAATGTAAAATCATCAATAAAATCTAAAAATAATTAAAATACACAGTAGTGCTGGCTAATCACCCTCATCAGGGAAGGCCAAGCAAAACAGATGAGCTATTAGTGGGTGGGTTCAGTTGGTGAGGTGACTTGGTCGCAGATCACATTGGGGAACTGGGATGGTTGGTTCTAGCATCCAGCTTCTGGCAGAAGGACAGAACAGGAGTGGACAGAAAACTGGACTGGTGGCACACTGGGCTAGGCCGCAGGTTCTGGCTCAGATGGTCTACTAAGTAAAAGTAAATAATATTTTTACAGGGGGGATTGAGGATGGAGGAAGGACTGAAATATTGATGTGATTTTCATGTTTCTGCACCTTTGGGTGGCTTCATGACCCATACAGCATGGGTATGGAATGGAATGGAGTTGGGGAGAGAAATTGGGAAAAAGCTGTTTTTTGGGGGGAGGGGTCAGAACTTCAGCCAGGGAAAAAATTGGTTACTAACTGGGTGGGTTTAAGCCCAAATCTGATGCACTGGGTATAGACAGATGAATCTTATACATTTGAATGTTTCCTGATTTGCAAATCACTTTTCAATCACAACAAATAAGTTTTACCTTTTAGGAATATTCCATACATTCCAAAGCTTGCTGCCTAGGTGCTGACTAGCACCCGGCCTGTACTGTTTGTTGGCTCATCCAGCTGAAATCCGAAATGGCACCCTGACATAAAGTCTAAATTTACAGGAACTCCTCTGTGTGAGCAGCATGTTTTCCATGAGGGATGGATGCGGGGCAGAGCAGTTTTCAGGGGTAAAATGAGGGATGTCCCTTGCATTCAGGGACAGTTGAGCAGTATGGTATGCACAAACTATTGAAGCCCCATTATATTCAGGCTTATGCTCCCCCCCATGATGCTGACCTCCACATCCCCGCACTCTGGCACATTATGACATAGGACAAGGAAGAGTGCAGGGGTGTGCACCTTTGAAATTGAATGTGGGTATTTTTTTATTACTGTTTTATGCATTATTGATGGAGAGTTGGAGATTAATGAAGGCCACCGCTCAACTAACATGTGCCTTGTTAGTAGAACAGTGGCCTTCATTATTCTCCAATTCACCATCATAATGTATAAAATAGTGATGAAAAATAACTCCATTCATTTCAAGAGGGTACACCCCAGCACTCTGATCCATGGACATCATCTCTTAAAGACTCCAACCTCTGGCTTCCTAGTACTCATGTAAGAAAGTCTCAACTTATATCTATAGTTGGTGGGTTGTCTGTAGCAGTGTGGCTGCACCTGCTGCAGTGTGTGTGTGGGGGGGGAGGGATTGGCTGTGTGTGGGTGGGTGTTGAGTTATTGCTACTTTTGTGTCTGCCCCTTAAAGTCTGTTTGTGCGGAAGCATTCAAAACTATGAAGAGAAAACAGTAGGAGTACAGCCAGACAGAAGTAATTAAGTAGTTTTGTGGGTAAGTGTGTGTATTGGGGGTGGGAAGAACCACATGTGTTTCCATTGATATGTGTGCTACAGTCCAGCTGTACAGTTGAGATGAGGGTGGGACAAGAAAACTAAAAAGTATATTGGTGACTATAAGCAAGCTGCATGCATGCAGATGTATGCAGATTTGTACTGAAGTACAAGCGAGCCACATGTATGCAGGCAGTATAGTGTAGGGGTTAAAGGCACGGAACTGCAAACCAGAAGTCCTGGGTTTGAATCTCATCACCCCCCACTTGTATATTGTGTTATCCTGAACAAGTCACTTAACTTTTATGTGTGCAGTTATCAGTGACCACTTGCTTTTTGCACGCATGCCACATGCATGCAGTCAGTTCCAATTTAACATATAAAGCATGTTTTCCACACTTGCTTACTGCACACATGCCTCATGCATGCAATCGGTTCCAATTCAACATTTAAATCATGCTTGTAGCATGCATATCACATGGGTAGTTTTATGTGTGCAACATGAAAATATTTCATATAATTATTCCTGTAAGGGATATCCTTCTTTCCCTTGCCAGTGTGACTTTGAGAGGTTGAGTTTTTTTTTTACCAGCTAACTTTCTTGCTGTATGGCTCTTCAGACACTCCCCATACTCTGTTTAATCATCAAAGCTGCTTAGGCTAGCCTCCTCAGATGATGTGTCAGTGGGCAATTCCTCTGCTGGTGGAAAGTACTCAGACCCAGATGAGTGCTCTTCCTCATCTAAGGTATCAACTTCTACAGTAGTGGAGAGAGACTGAAAAACAAGAGCAGTCACTCTAGGGATGGATACAGTATTGGAAATAGCTGTACAACTGACTATGGTCACAGTGGTAGTTGAGGCTGGAGTCAGTGTTGCAGCAGAAGTTGGGATGTTTGTAGTTGCCGTGGGCAGGTGGTGGATAAGAGCAGTGGTAGTTATTAAGGATGGAGTGATGGTCATACTGATGGCAGTTGCAAGGGATGAAGAGGACACTTTCACACTAGTGTTATAAATGGCAGTTAATGACAATGCCCTCCTAGCAGCACTACTAGTAGTTCTGGTACATTTTTCCCTGGTGTCAGCAAATGCCATACTGGTGCTGGAAGCAGCAGACTTTTACGGGTTAAAAGATAGTTTTATGCAGTGAATGCACCTGAGCATTTCCCTGCAGTACGCTCACCCTCACCTGCTGCTTGCAGCTCTCCCTGTACTGCAGCTTTGTTGGGGCTGCCAGACCAACTATGTTTTCATATCATCTTAGGAACATAGGAAAGTGATGGCAGAAAAGGACATCCAGGCCCACCTAGTCTGCCCATTTGCCTAGCATCCCCTAGGCCTTCTCCAGTTCCCCCCCTCTTTTCAGCAGTCCTCTTTGTCTGTCCCAAGCCCTCTTGAACCCTCCACTGAATTCTTGCCTACCACTTTCCTTGGCAGCCCATTCCAGGTGTCCACCACCCTCTCAGTAAAGAAGTTCTTCCTGATGTTGCCCCAAAACTAACCCCCCTTGAGATGGAGATTATGACCCCTTCTTCTGGGACACCCCTTCATTTGGAATGGGTTCTCAGTAGGTACATTGTTGAACCCCTTTAGGTACTTGACGGTCTCTATCATGTCCCCTCTTTCCCTCCTCTGCTCCAGAAAGTACATGTCAAGGGCTCCCAGTCTCTCCTCATATGACAAGTGACTGAGCCCCTTCAAAATTTTGGTTGACCTCCTTTGTACCCGCTCCACCATCTCCACATCCTTTCTTGGATAAGGTCTCCAGAAATGGACCCCATATTGTCAGCTATAGTTGTATTCCTCACAAGAAGGTGAAATGAAATTTAAATTATATTGCTATGAAATAACATAGTCATTCACTGTGATAATGCCAGTGAGCTAACAAATCTCACTCACCCTAACCAGACTAGTAAATCAATTCTGAATAAAAACAAATTTGTTTTAAATTTCTTAGGCATGAAGCCACAAACTTAGAAAATGTCTTTCTTGAGTGCACACTGTGTGGGCACACACACACACACACACACACACACACACACACACACCAAAATGGTTTCTACCTGCCCAGGAATGGTGGGAGTCAGCCAACTAGTCCCATCCAACCAGCTAACAAATACGGTGGTGCAGTTGCAGTTGCACAAACAGCCGTGGAGGGACCCATCCTTGGTTCCTCACAGGAAGATGTCTGCTATTAAATCTAAATTATATTATTATGAAATATAGTAGTCACTTACTGTGACAATGCAAGTAAGGTGACAAGTCTTTCTTCTTGGGCACAAAGCCATGAATAATACAATAAAAGTCCCTAACAGCTGAGCTGAGTGTACTGTACAGCGTGTGCAGTACTAACTACTGTACACAAACACAAGACAAAATGGCAGCCACCCAGAAGCAGTGGTGCTGGAAGTCAGACCACTCTGGCCTCCACAAAACAAATATTATTCAGCACAGTTCTGCACTTCATTTCACTGAACTTCAGTTAGACTATTATCATAAAATGAAATGCTTAGTTTTCCTTGTTCATTGTTTCTGGCAAATCTAACTAAGTTACCAATAAAACCTTGAATTTAATTTGCTAAATAAACCCAAACAAAATTCCCCTTACTTCCATAAGCTGTTTAAACCACCACAGCTTTAAATCTGGTTTGGTTTTTAATACACACACATGTCACATGCTGTGTGTGTCTGCTGGACTGGGGCCTGTCTGTCTCACTCAGCAAGCAGTCATACTTTAATTTCACTTTCTTCTCACTCTAGCAGTTCTCCTGAAAAAAGAAGTTTTTCACACAAGTGTAAAAAAACAACACAACTCTCAGCTTGAGATTTAGAAGGGAACATAAACAGTCAAGATTTCTGCTTTTTGGTTTAACAAGTGGATGGATAGATGATTGTTTCACAGCAACTCCGACATCTTTCTCTCTTGCCTGTAGCTTCTACAAGTGCTGAGTCACATCAGCTACCTTCAACGAGCTTCCAAAGTAACCTTTAATTACAAGGGAAGTCTTGTAAGATCTTGAACTCCTGCCAAACAGAAAAACACAGAATAGCCAAGGTTATTTGTTTTTCTTCCTGAGTAACGAATAGCCTATTATAAGAGGTATTCAGGAAATACTATTTGTTACTCGCACAACCCTAATAGCAACCCACCCTCTGGTGCACTTGGGATCTGTGGCAAGTTAATGGATAAGTGGGAGGCCTAATCTTACGTGAGTATTGTCCGTTAGGCTTCCCTGCAACCTAACAACCCAGAGTTTTAGGTGTGCTCAGAGATATGCCATTAGTGCTCCTCAGGAGTGGCTAACTTCATACACAGGAACAATTAAAAAGACAATGAGGGCGCTCAAGAAAGCACTATTAAAACTTAGATAGCTTCTACCACAGGGTGTATCACCCACATATTTATTGCAGCACAACTAAAAAATCACCAATAAACAGTAAAATCACAAATAGCTCATGGAGTCCTCCCACAATACCCAAGCAGTTTCCTCCATCTCTGGCTCTTCCTCAGGGAGCAAACCTGAAGCCAAGCCAAGTTACCTTTATACTGGAGTTCTAAGGACATAGTCCCCAATTATGTTCAATTAGAAGAGATTGCCATTAATTCACAATTAATGCAACGTGCCTGGATTGGCATTATTTCACATTAGAATGTCCAAGAACTCCAATATATGTAGTATGAGACGTCTCAAACCACAACAGGGATAATCCATATGATATTTTATGCCATAAACATTTTTTGTATACAAAATGTTACAAAAAGGTTAAAACAGCATACTTTAATCCAATTTGACATTCAAAGTACATCATCTCTTAATAGTTCACAATGTTAGGGAGTGTAGATAACTGGACTATCACTCCATGAACGCAGACCTGGGTCTGAAACAGAAGTAGAGAAAACACCCTTAAGCCTAAAGATTCGATAGAATAACATATGATCACTTATGGGAACCTTTCAAAATGGAGTGGAGATCCCAGCTCCTCATTTAAATCATTTGGGGCCACACAATCCAAGTACAACATCCATCTTCCCTCCTTTCTTAAATCCTGCAGTGTTTCCACCTCTGGGCATAGGTTTCACCAGCTCAATTCCCATAAAACTTAGCTGGTTCACAGCCACCCCATGAAACTGTCTGAAGTCGCTCCTGCTGGAGTGACCTATTTGTCATTTTTTATTGATTAGAGGTGATCCTGAATTCTGCCTTAATCGATCTTGTCATCTTCCCAACATATAGTTTTTTGCATGGGCAGAACAAGGTGTATACTGTACTGCACACTCAGTAGAACAATTCAAAAATTCTCTTGTTCCCATTTTGAGTCCAGGTTTAGCTGGATGTGCACACTCCTTTCCTTGCATAGTCAGTTTGCATATCTAACAGTTGACCTAGCTGTAGAAACCCACCAGGGGTGGTGACAACCCCCTTCTAATCTGTGTCTTTCCCTCACATATTGACAGTGTTTTAGCTTAACAAACATTTTTTATGTTTGTTTGCACACGTGTGCAAGAAACATAGTGCCATCATCTGAATTTTCGGAGGGGTGGCACCCATCTTCCAATTCAGTCAGTGTGTTTGCAGGCGTGGCCACAGTTCTCCAATGAATGCTGCAGCTGTCTATGACAGCAGTTGAAAATGCAGTGCTGTACAGTTGAAAGGAGAGCAATGCTTCAGTGAGCGAAAAGATATTGCAGGCTCATGGCGGCTCCCTCACACACTGCCTTACGCATACTGCGTGCTCATGCTTCCCCACGCTTGCGCACTGTATAGCAGATGGGGTGCCCAATCCCCGGCGGCTATGCTGCGCTCCGCCCATAGAGTTCCAGATGCCACGGTGGAGTCCCACCCAGCGTGGCATCCGTCTTATGGCCGATGGGGTCGCAATCCCGTTGGTTCCACTGCCCCAAGAGACTGAGGGGTGCCATGCTGGGAGCCCACCCCAGGGTGGCAACAGCTTGTATGGCCAACGAGGTGCCTAATCCCCCATCGGCTCCACAGCCCCCCCAAACAGCCTTCCAGCTGCCACACCAATAGCCCACCCAGCATGTCACAAGTCCCGCGTCATCTAAGTTAAAAAAAAACCTGAAAGAAAAACCTTCCCTCACTGTCTGTCCTGAGCCAATATCCCCCACCCGTGCCCACCCTCTGCACACCTACCTTCCCACACCCTCCTCATCACATATTTACCTCTGGAGCTCGGCGTGACGATCTTGGTAGACCAGGAACACGTCTGCATTCTTCAAAGGCGACCGTGAACTGAGGAAATGCTGGTAAGCTATATAATGTAATAAATAGGTTTTTTTTCAACTTTAGTGCATATCTCCGAGCATTTTGGGGAATTTTTCACCAAATTTTTCAACATGGGGTTTTGGGACCCCACCTCATGAATTCTGTCACTGTCATGGTGTTAATTGGCCCTGAAAGGCGTTTTGCGTCACTGCGTGGAACCACCTTTCAGGACGATTTACAAAATGACATTGTCACAATTCATGAGGTAGGCCCTAAACCCTATGTTGAAATTTAATTAAAATTCCAAAATCTATTTTCAAGCATGCATTGTCGCTGTTCCTACGCAAGCTCATAAGTTCGTGAATTTTCTATATGTTCACTCCAGATTTTTAACATTGCCATTTTACCATACCTCCTTATGAGCAGTATAGCTGTCATTTCTCACATCTGACCCAAAATGTGTTTCCGTGCATGTCAATAGCACAGTCGGTGTGCGAAATCAATGATTGGGACAGATTAAGAAAATCACAGTGACACTGTTCATGAGCAGAGGTGTTAAAATGGCTATGTTAAAAATTTGGTGAAAAAATTCCCCAAAATTACTGTTTTATGAGCATGCTTTGCGCTGTTCCTATGCACGCTCGCAAGTTCGCAAATTTTCAATATTTTCACTCCAGATTTTCAACATTACCATTTTACCACACCTCCTTATGAGCAGTACAGCTGTCATTTTTCACATCTTGGCCAAAACGTGTTGCCGCCCATGTAGCGTACAATGGCGCAGTCGGTGTGCGGAATCAATGTTTGGGGCAGATTAGGAAAATCACAGTAACACTGTTCATGAGCAGAGGTGTTAAAATGGCTATGTTAAAAATTTGGTGAAATATGTCCATAAAATGACTGTGTTACGAGCGACCATTGTGCAGTTTCCATGCATCCTTGTAACTTCATGGATTTCTAATATTTTCGGTCGAGATTTTCACCACTGGCATTTTTCCACACTTCCTTATGAACAGTACAGCTGTCATTTTTTACACCATGGCCAAAATGTGTTTTCACACTTCCAGTGCAGAAACGCGTGGTCGCTGTGGGAAATCACTGTTCTGGACAGATTAAGAAAATCACAGGGACGCTGTTCATGAGCGGAGGTTACAAAATCCCTGTGTTGAGTATGTTACGAGCGACCATTGTGCAGTTTCCACACACCCTTGTAACTTCATGGATTTCTAATATTTTCAGTCCAGATTTCCACCACTGGCATTTTTTACACACTTCCTTATGAACAGTACAGCTGACATTTTTCACACCATGGCTGAAATGTGTTTTCGCACTTCCAGCGCAGAAATGCATGGTCACTGTGAAAAATCACTGTTCGGGACAGATTAAGAAAATCACAGTGACACTGTTCATGAGTGGAGGTTACAAAATCCCTGTGTTGACAATCTGCTGTAAAAAAATCCCCACACTAATGGCATTACGGGTGTGCACTGCACATTTTCTACGCACACTCATGACTTCACCAGTTTTTTTAATATTTTCACTGCAGAATTTCAACATTGCCATTTTTTGCACCTCCCCATGAACAGTACAGCTGTCATTTTTCACATCCTGTTCGAAATGTATTTTCACACCTGTGGTGCCAAATGGCGTAGTTGCTGTGCAAAATCAGCTTTTGGCTAACAAACTGATATTGCCGCTGTTCATAAGGTGGAGTCACAAAAAAAACATGTTGAAAATTTGGAGTGAAAATGCCAATGAACCAATGAACGCCTGAGGCATTAGGGTTTCCGACCATAATGCCCCAGCCTGTAGAGATTGAGAGGCATCAGGGGTGTGATTTGGGATTCTCGCCTGTAATACTCATACCATTCCACACCCTGCAGCCAGTGAGAGGCATCGAGGTGTGCCTTGGACTCTTCGGCCCCAAAGTTCACTCCACTCTCCTATACAGGACCCATCTCACCATATTTCCTGATGGAATGGGGTGAGCATAAGAGCCAAAGACCCCAAGGCACACCGTGACACTTGTCAGTGTCTGCAGGGTCAGGGTAGGGTGTGGTGAAATGGCGTGGCCGTTATGCCTGACGACCCAAAGGCACACCCCAATACCTGTCAGTCTCTGCAGGGTGGTGGTGGGGTTGGCTTCAGTTCAATACTTCACTGCCATTCCTATTATGCAGCTCTCTAACTCCTACACTACCAATGCCAATTCCTGCAAGCAAGCATTCGGCATTGACAAATGCTTGTTTGGCTCCTGTTATAGGTAAATCTAGGTTGGGGCCTGATAACTTTAATCAGGGAAGGGTCTGCTTGTAACACTAGCCAGTGCTTCCTTACTATACCTCCAATTTTCTCTGTCAGGTGATTATAGTCAATTGCAAATATTATCTGGGCTTCCTGTTTATCTCTTTTCTTAGGGGGTCAAAAGGGTTGCTTTATCAACACTGAGTATCCTAGCCATTGCCTCTTTTTGTTCTACCCTCTTGCAGGCCCATTGCCAGTTGGTGTTCATCAGATTTGAACGAACCTCCCCACTTTCCTTAACAGCCCATTTTCTGTGTATTTTAAATTGGATTGTGTCATCATGTCCCTTTAAATCCCCCCCACAAGCAGACTCACAGTGGTGTGCATGTTACTGTTCCCCTGCTCCCTCCCCTGTCACGCTTCTCCTGCCCCAGTATTGATTAGCCAATCAGTGTGCAGCTGATGTCCGCAAGTCACACTGATTGTCTGTAGCCTGAGAACTATATGAAGCATGGCCCAACAGCATGCCAACACGATGTTGCCTTGAAGTGGATTGGTGGTTGAGGAGATGAGGTGCAGAGAGGGGAAAAAAGCTGCTCTTTTCAGGGACTGACTGGTAAGCTTTGCAGATCGCCTCATCCAAAATAAAAAGCAGTGGAATTAGTAGACATACTTCCTGTACACACAGACATACAAATAGTAGCCAGATGCTTAAGTTAAGTAGCCGCTGCAGGGGGAAAAGAATGTGCATTTTTCTGTTTTTGTGCTGTTGTTGGGGGAGGTAAGGGTAACAGCAGAAGTCAGATGACTTGATCAGGGGGCTGACACAGCTACACTCAGAGGTGGAACTGCAGCTCTAATAGCCCTCATTCTGGTTGATGCTCTTACTTCTTGTGCATTCTCTGTGTGGCGCACAGCGTAGTACTCATCTAAACACAGCGTAGTACTCATCTAAAACACAGCGTAGTACTCATCTAAAACACAGCGTAGTACTCATCTAAACACAGCATAGTACTCATCTAAAACACAGCGTAGTACTCATCTAAACACAGCGTAGTACTCATCTAAAACAATTTTCTTATGCTGTCCCGAGACTGGCTGCTGGCATGGGGCAGGCTGCCCCTTCATTCTCTTCTGACTCAGTTGAGTTCCCTGCCCTGACTCCAATTCCTTTTGCTAGTGTTCCTGCAGAGATTCTCTACCTCTTCTCACCAGTTCAGTGGGAATTGCAGGCACGAGAGATACACTTGTTTAAAACTGTTTTCTCTGGGGTTATGAAATAAATTATATACTGTATTCACAGGGCAACCTGTTCTTCTAGTTGGAATAGAACTCTGAATTGCTTGTGCCGGCAATAGGCTGGTTGTGATGTTGTTATGCTTGTGTTGCCAGATATGAGTTCATGAGGTTGTGGAGGTGTATTTGTGTGGTATTGTCAGTGTTTGTGAGGTCAGCTCAGTGTTTGGCAAGCTGAACTTTTCGGTGGACAGGGGGATGACTGGTCCTAGTGAGGGCTACAGGCTTTTAATCATTCAATCAAGGTGTGAGTGGGCTAGGAGGACGCATATTACGGGGTGAGCTGGGAATTTTAGTGAGGTGGACTAGGGTGCAATTTGCTGGGCTGAGGGGGGAGGGCTGCAGATTCTAGGGAGGGGTCGTGGGGCTTGGTTGCAACATGCTGGGCTGTGGGGGAGGGTCATGGATTCTTGGGGGGTCCTTGGGCAAGGGTGCAACTTGCTGGGCTGGAGCGGAGGACCATGGATTCTAGAAAGGGGGCCAGGGGCGTGGGTGCCACTTGCTGGGCTGTGGGGTAGACTGAGGGCCTTGCTGTGGAGCAACTGGCTAGGCTATGGAAAGGGGTTTTGGGCAACATGTTAGCTGCAGGGACTCTGTGGAGAGGGTAAGACGCAACTTACTGGGCTAGTGGATGGGGTAACAGGATAGAAAATTCTGTTATAAATTTCCTCCAAAATGTACCAAAACCCCCACATTTTATGGGGGCCTAGGCGGTCTCCAGATCCCCATCCCATAGTTTAAATATTTGCACCTTGTGCGTACACTTTTTTAGAGGCTGGTTGCTCCACTGCTCATGAACGCTGCTACTTCAGATGTCTCAGTGCATTCATGATTGGCTGGGCCATTGTCCAGCTATAGCAGCAATGCTTATCCACTGCAGGTGTAACTCAAAACACCCAGAAAAAAAAGTAAAAAAAAATGATTCTCTGAAGGGGAGAATTGTTAATAATCCTATGCTAATGTGATCCTAATACACTTGCTTGAAAGCAAGCTTCTAAATTTTGCAAAAGTAGTTCCTGCTATCATTGCTGCATCATTCCCTGCTGCTGTTAAGGAAAGAATATGGGCAGAGGGTCTGTGCTAACTTTAACCAAAGATAAGGATGCAGGGTACTGAACTTCCCTCTCTGTTCTGCTGGGGCTTTTATTCTGGCACCATTTTCACCCAACACCAGGATTGCAGAAGTGTGCACAGAAGACCATGATGGGAAATGTTACACTTCTAAGTGTGTCGTTTGTACTCTAGAGGGTTTTAGTAAATTGCCATTAGTCTCTATATCCAGGATGGTATAGGCAAGTGGTGTTTCTGATTTCTTACCATTCTGCAATGAATCCTGTTTGGGAGCTGTTCATATTGGGCCCTATGCATGAAGCCAGTGCGCTGTGCATAGGATGCATGACACAAGGAGAAAGCAGCAGTTACTATGACAGGCAAGGACAGCACTGATCGACAGTACAACCTTCTACTGTAGGGTGAAGCATGGCTGTGCTACTCACCAAGTCATACTGCTGTGCGGCCCACAGGGTACCGTATCAGCCACTGTCACAGTACTCATCCTCTGAGACTCACCATAACATTCTAGAGAAACAATCCATCTTGCCCCTGCCTCATACACCGCTGTGACCGCACTCGTTTATACCCTGCTGGGTAGGCAGTGAATGTGCCACGCATGCAGACATGTGCTGGCTGCTGTGGCATGTTATGATATGTGCAGAATGCCCCACCCACACAGTGTCAGAGGACCAGTGGGACACAGAGCTGCATCCCGCCAGCATGGCGGATGGCATGCAACTTCACGCTGCCATAGCATGCAGAATGCAGGACTGCATATGTGTGTGTGTGTGTGTGTGTGTGTGTGTGTGTCTGTGTGGTGCACCGGACAGGGGATGGATGGGTGGCCATGCAGTGTGCAGCCACCTGGCATCCACCGGCTGTGACATGGAGGCCAACAGCCATGGCAGCAGATGCACAGCGGATACAGCTACGCAGTCCCGGTCAGGCGGCTGCCTGGCCTACCGGTGTCCAGCCTGGTGTGCAGTGATGTCAGGTGATGGCTGTGTGGTGGAAGCACCACTGAGGTGTACCTGCTCTGTGCCTCACAGCTCAGCATTGGTGGATGTGCATGCCATTGCCCACATGTGTGTGTGTTACATCGTGTGTTGGTGGCCATGGAGCATGGTTATCTGTACCTCGTACCCCACCGCCCAACACGCCAGTGTTGTGTGGCATGCACATGCATAGCACCCATGCCAGGTATGTGGGTGACTGTCATGGTGGAACATGGCTGTGAGCCACATGTGGTGCATGTGCTGTATGGCACGTGGCTGTGCACAGGTGCACAGCCAGCACCCAGAGCCCCCGTATAAATCTAGTGATGCCAAAAATCTGCGCTGTTTCCTGTATATGCCATTGACAGCACAACAATGGTATGTGCCTGGGAATACTACTGAATGTGTACCTGCAGCAGGCAGGGATGGTGAGGGGGAGACGGCCTGGCCACGTAAGTGTGTGTTCAGACCACGCTTCTGCATGCCCTGGCCCATGTTGCTACAACTATGCGACCTTGTACATGATCATGTGGCACCGCGGACATGCTGCTCCAGGGTCATGACAGTGGAAACCAAGGTTATGTGTGCCTTGTCCTATTATGCCACTGGGTACTTCCAATGGATGGTATGTGATGGCATCAGTGTGAGCCAGTCATCCATGTCTAGGGCCCTGGCATAGGTAACCGATGCACTGTTGAAGCACACATGGGACTATATAGGTCTACCACTGTCAGACACAGAGGTTCACGCCACCAAGCTGGCATTCTATGGCATGCATGGTATGCCTAACGTAATTGGCGCTGTGGATGGCACACATATTGCCATCCTGATGCCCTCCATGTCTGAGGAGGCCTACCACAACTTTAAAGCTTCCACAGCATGAACTGCCAGGTGGTGTGTGACGTAACGGGCCTGTTCACAAACATGCATGCCAAGTTCCTAGGGTTGTGCCACGACTCATACATTATTGATTCCTCCAGGGTTGGTGCATTGCTTCATTCAGGATGTCTAGACAACTGGCTGTTGGGTAAGTTGTCTGTGTGACTGATACTGTGTTCATCCCTCTGTACATACCATGCCTGACATGTCCCTTTCTCCCACAGGTGACAGCAGATACTGTATCAACTGTGGCCATACTTGATGACACCATTCCTGGCACCAGCTACTGTGGTGGAGGTGGCATACAATACAGCACACCATCATACCAGGGCCATCATGGAGAGGTGCGTCAGAACACTGAAGATGAGGTTCCGATGCCTTGACCATACCGGTGGTACCATGATGCTGGCACCACACCATGCCTGCCGTGTATTTGCCATCTGTGTAATGCTCCACAACATGACTGTGCGCCATGGCCTGCAAATGCCAGACTACCAACTGCTGAACATGCCATATGGACCACAGCATGATGACCAAGTGTGTGGTCAGGAAACAGCAGCAGGCCATGTAGTATGTACAGCAGTCGTCAATGGGATGTTCAGTCGCTAGTCACAGCATTCCAACCCTGCCTATGGCCCTGACCGTCAATGCCTGAAACCAGCCATAGAGGTAACATCCAGGAAGGCATCCATCCCAGTGTGACGCTGTGGCCCTCGTGCACCTGATGATGTCACCACCTGAGGGTGCATGTCACCGCCAGTGCAGCTGTGCTGTTGGCGGCCAACACAGATGGCCATGGCTGGCGTTTGGTGACAGGGATCATTAGCCAATGTTTTAAGCTCCTGTACCATGGCAAGGTAGCCAGCCAGACAGGGGTCCTCCCACCCACCACTGCACCGTTGTGCATGACCACCCCTTTTGGTCAGTGTGTCCCACCACAGCGCATGACACGTTCTGTGTCTAACCCACCTCCGTGCATGTTGGAGTGTGTGTGTGTGTGTGTGTGTGTGTGTGTGTGACCAGTGTCTGTGTGATGTGCCCTCAGCAGTGCATGGATGCACATTTGTCCCTCATGACCGTGTTGGTGCATGCGGAGCTGCCATTTCATGCGCCATCGACCATGTCTCTCTGAAGTGTGCCACTCCGAGTGCCCATCCGCCCCTGCCCCTGTAACATGGGCCACGCTGCATGGCTGACCCCTCCACTGCGACACTCTCCACGGCATCCTCGGTGTTACTGTTTTCAGTGTGCACATCCCCATACCAACTCTGCTCAGTGGACATGCCCTCTGCAGCATCTGTGGGTGTACTGTTGGCGGTGTGCATGTCCCCGGACCATGTCTCCTTGGTGGCAGTGCTATGTGTTGCTCCGCATGGTGCTGCAGCATCACCCTCCCCTATCCCGGGCATGTTGTGCGCCACCTGCATGTCAGGAACACGCATGTGGTTGTCCAGCACTGTGTCCACCAGGCACTGTGTTACTATTATGGCCCTCTCAACCACCACAGTGCCCTGCACAACGCTCATCACACCAGTGCCATGCCACGGCAGCCTGCCCCAGCCATTTAGGGTCTCCAGGGTGTGTTTTTGCATCTGCGCCATTTATGCAATGTCAAAGCCCATGCCATGGATGTTGCTGGAGAGCTCTACGAGTGCATCAGTGTGATGGTGCTGCACTTTGAGCCAGTCCAAGCTCCAGCTGGTGCAGCTCCTGTATTGGGGATCTTGTATGACTGCGCCCCGTGTTGGCCATACCCATCCAGTCAGTCTGCTTGATGGACCCTCATTGATGCTGTCCAGCTCTGCTCTGTCAATGGGCTGCACGACCACTGCATGGTGCACGACAGTCATGGGCAGTCATGGCGGTGCATGTCAGCAGCTGTTTCCTTGGTATCATTGCCTGCTCACTGAGCCTGCCACACTGGGTGTCCCCTGCTCTGTCATCCTCTGCCACCTCCATCACGGTATCCACTCCCTAACTGTCAGCTCTGATGGAGATGTCTTCAGCGGAGTCCTGCCAGTCATCAGCTGCCTCTCTTCGGGGCTTGTGTGGGATGGGCATAGGGTGGGTGATTACTGGGCTGCCCCACATGATGGATCAGTGTCATACACATGTATCTCCACATACTCACCTGCGGTGCCATCATGCATCCTCTGCGATCACTGGGTGTCTTCGACTGTGTTTGTCTGGCATGCTTGTGCCTTGACTTCATGGAGTCTGCCATCCCTGGCATGCTCTGTTGATGCAACGCAACCCTATTAGCCATTGTGCATGCAGGTCAACCGCAGCTTATCGTGCTGTGTTTGTGTGCAATACTTACCGGCCTATGTGTCGACTCCCTCTGCTTCCCTGTGGATACTCATGGCAGTGAGGGTGTCCACCACCATCTTCTCGATGGGTGTCAGTTGGCTGTCAGGCCCAGGGGACCCTCTGCCTGTGCCATGCTATGTCCGTGATCTGGCTGCCACCTTCCATTTCATGGTGGTGCGTAGGTTCTATCATTTGAGTTTGATTGCTGCCATGGTCCAGGCATCTGGACCGGCGGCATTCATGGCAGCCTGTACCTGCAGCCATAGCTGTTCCTTCACCTCCATGGGGGTGGATGGCACCAGGGTACCAAACAGCCTTGCATGGTTTGCACTATTCTCGCTGACCGATGCCACCATCTGTTGCCCTGTAAAGTCTGAGAACCGGGAACGTCCGGTTCCACCACCATGGACACCTTCAGGTGCTGGTCCTGCTACCTCTTGCTGTGGCTCTATGAGCCACTCTCCTCAAGGGCATTGTTTTCCGACATGCTGTGTGTCTTAGCTTTGCAGTCTGCATTCACATCCACATACGTGCTATGGGTGAACTGGCAAGGACTAAGGAGGCCTCCCCCACCCAAAGAGCACCAGTTCCACAACCACTGCCTCAGAGGTTGCAATGTGTGAAGAGCAGATGGGCCACAGTAGGTTCTGGGAGGGTGAGGGTGGTGTAACAGAGACGTAGCCCGCGAGTTGTACCTCTACACAAATCATATGTCAGTCTGGCAAATCAAGGTTCCTCTATGATGACACCCTCAGTGGAGACCAAGAAGAATGCTGGGGACATCCACAAGGGAGACCCCCAAAAGAGTGGCAAGGGACATCACAGGGGAAAGAAACAGCTTCTGATAGGGGACTCAATTGTTAGCGGTGTAGACCTGGGGAAGGGAGAGGAGAAGGAAGTAAGGTGCCTGCCTGGTGCCATGGCTTGGAGGGACAGGAAGCAAATCCTCAGGATTGCAGAAGCAGCATCACAGGAGAGGGAACTAGATATCATTGTACACCTCAGGACAAATGACCTAGCTAGGCATGAGATCAGTGCAGTGCAGGATGAATTTGTGGAGTTGGGGAGGGGTCTCATACAGGTAGCAAGCACGGTAACCTTCTCAGAGGTGCTGCCGGTCTATGGCAGGGGTGAGGCTAGGGTACTGCACACCATGCAGTTTAATGAATGGTTGCAAAACTGGTGCAGAGTACAAGGCTTTGGCTTCATTGGGGACTGGGGGTCCACCTGGAGAGATGAAGGTCTATACTGGCATGATGATCTGCATCTGTCCAGGAAGGGAAACAAGCTCATAGGTGACAGGTTTAAAGGCTTCCTTGGCAAGCTTTTAAACTAGCCAAGGGGAGGTGCTGATAGCAAACAGGAAAATTCAAGTCTCCCCCCACAAAACATGGCAGGTAGTAGGGTAAACACTGAGGTACAGAGCTTGACAGAGGGCAGGACAGGGGTAAATGAAAAAATAGACAAGGGCAATAAGAGCAGGGATGGGGTAAAAAAGGATATAGCCAACATTAAATGGAGGGCAATGAGTACCAATGCCCGTAGTCTTGGAAACAAGCTTCCAGAACTAGTAGCCCTGATGGAAGAGGAACACTTGGATATTGTGGCAGTCACAGAAACATGGTACATGGAGAACCATGACTGGGATGTCAACATACCAGGGTACACAACCTACAGAAGGGACAAGGAGGGTAAAAGAGGAGGTGGAATAGCTCCCTACATAAGGGAAGGGATCAAAGCTACAGAACTAAAAAGTAAAGGGGGAGGACAAGAGGCACTCTGGGTCACCTTGGACACAAGGAATGGCATCACAATCCGCACAGGGGTTGTATACAGACCCCCATCTCAAGGGGAGGAAATGGACAAGAAAATGATAGAGGGCATTCTCAAAATGATTGAAAAAGGGGAGATACTGTTGATGGGGGACCTGAATATGTCAGATGTTAACTGGACGACATGGACTGCAGCCACATCCAAGAGCAGGGTCATTCTCGATGCCCTACAGGGGCATACCTTAGACAGCAGTGGTGGAACCCACTCGGGAGGAACAATATTAGACCTGGTACTCTCAAATGGAGAGAGGATCACAAATTAGAAGTCAGTAGACATCTGGGAACAAGCGACCACTGCACAGTGTGCTTCACAATAAACACAACCATGGAGACAAGCCATACAAAGACAAGGATACTGAACTTTAGAAGGGCTGGCTTTGGCATAATGGGTGAATACCTGAGGAATGCATTAGCAAATGGCCAGAAAGGAGGGGTGGAAGAACAATGGAGAAAAATCAAAACTGCCATCATGGAGGCAACAAGCCTTTGTGTGAAACAAATAAAGAAAACAAAGCGGAATAAAAAAACACTATGGTTCTCAAAAGAGGTGTCAAGGAAGGTTAAGGAGAAAAAGGTTGCATTCAAAAAGTATAAGGAATCACAGAAGGAGCACGACAGGGAACTGCATCAATTAAAGCAGAAAGCAGTGGGGAAGGCAGTCAGAAAAGCAAAGGCCCAAAGCGAGGAAAAAATAGCCAACTCAGTTAAGAAGGGGGATAAAACCTTTTATAGGTACATTAGGGAGCATAAAAGGTTAAGGGAGGATAGTGAAGATTAATAAAGGAGAGGGGAGGTGGGCAGAGGGAGACAGTGAAAAGGCAGAGATACTGAATGAATACTTTTGCTCAGTATTCACAAAAGAAGAAGAGAAGGAGTTACCTAAACCAAACAATAGAAGCACTCTGGGTAGTGGGGTTGACACCAGTCCATTTACAGAAGAAAGAGTCCTGAAAAAACTCCTAAAACTCAAGGTGGACAAAGCAATAGGGCCTAACGGGATTCACCGTAGAATCCTAAAAGAGCTAAGGGAGGACCTAGTGACACCACTAACCACACTTTTTAACAAATCATGGGAAGATGGGGTGGTACCTGAGGACTGGAGGAGGGCAGATGTGATTCCCATTCACAAAAGTGGGAGCAAGGCAGAAGCAGGAAACTACAGACCTGTTAGTTTGAACTCAGTGGTGGGGAAAATGATGGAATCACTTCTGAAAGAAAGAATTGTTCAGTACCTAGAGGCCAGCGGGGCACAGGACCCAAAGCAGCATGGATTCACAGCAGGAAGGTCATGTCAGACAAATCTAATTGATTTCTTTGACTGGGTGACCAAAGTAATAGACCAGGGAGGGGTTGTGGATATGGCCTACCTAGACTTTAGCAAGGCATTTGACACAGTCCCACATAAAAGATTAATAATCAAGTTAGCCAGCCTTGGAGTGGGTCCCAGGGTGGTAGGCTGGGTAGCAGACTGGCTGCACAACAGGACACAGAAGGTAATAGTGAATGGAACACATTCTGAAGAAAGGGGGGTTACTAGTGGAGTACCTCAGGGCTCAGTACTGGGTCCAGCCTTCTTTAACGTCTTTATAGGTGACATTGTAGAGGGTCTGGAAGGAAAGGTATGCCTCTTTGCAGATGACACAAAGATCTGTAACAGAGTTGATACACAAGGTGGGGTAGAAAGGATTAGAAGGGACTTGGCAAGGTTGGAGGAATGGTCAGACATATGGCAACTTAGATTCAATGCAAAGAAGTGCAAAGTAATGCACCTGGGAAGTAAACATCCAGGAGAAAAGTACACAATAGCAGGGGAGGTACTAACAACAACAGTAATGGAAAGGGATCTGAGTGTAGTCATATCAGATGACCTAAAGGTGGGTAAGCAATGTGAGAAGTCAGTAAGGAGAGCCAGGGGGATACTGGGATGCATAGGGAGGGGCATCACAAGTAGAACAAGCATTTGTCAATGCCGAATGTTTGCTTGCGCACTGGCATTGGTAGTGTAGAAGTTACAGAGCTACATAATAGGAATGGCAAGTATTGAACTGAAACCAACCCCCACCACCCTGCAGAGAGTGGCAGGCATTGGGGTGTGCCTTTGGGTGATCAGGCATAACGACCACGCCATTTCACCACACCCTACCCTGCAGACACTGACAAGCATCACGGTGTGCCTTGGGGTCTTTGGCCCTTATGTGCACCCCATTCCATAAGGAAATACGGTGAGATGGGTGCGGTATAGGAGAATGGGGTGAAGTTTGGGCCCGAAGAGTCCGAGGCACACCTTGATGCTTCTCAGTGGCTGCAGGGTGTGGGTGGGGGTGGAATGGTATGAGCATGACAGGCAAGAATCCCAAGTCACACCCCTGATGCCTGTAATACTCTACAGGGTGGGGCATTATGGTTGGAAACCCTAACGCCTCAGGCATTCGTTGGTATTTTCACTCCAAATTTTCAACATGGTTATTTTGTGACCCCCACCTCACGAACAGTGGCAATATCAGTTTTTTAGCCGAAAACTGCTTTTGCACAGCGACTGTGGCATTTGGCACCACAGGTGCAAAAACATATTCTGAACAGGATGTGAAAAATGACAGCGGTACTGTTCATGGGGAGGTGTAAAAAATGGCAATGTTAAAAATCTGCTGTGAAAATCTTAAAAACACTGGTGAAGTCACGGCGTACGTGAAACTGTGCAACACACACCCGTAATGTAACTAGTTTGGGAATTTTTTTACAGTAGATTGTTAACACAGGCATTTTGGGACCTCCGATCATGAACAGTGTCAGTGTGATTTTCTTTATCTGTCCCGAACAATGATTTCCCACAGCGACCACGCATCTCTGCACTGAAAGTGTGAAAACACATTTCGGCCATGTTGTGGAAAATGACAGCTGTACTGTTCATAAGGGGGTGTGGAAAAATGCCACTGGTGAAAATCTGGACTGAAAATATTACAAATTCTTGAACCTATGAGGGTGCGTGGAAACTGCGCAATGCTCACTCATAACACAGTAATTTTATGGAGTTTTATCACCAAATTTTCAACATAGCCATTTTAAGACCTCTGCTCATGACCAGAGTCACTATGATTTTCTTAATCTGTCCCAAACATTGTTTTCGCAAACCGACTGTACCATTGTGCGCTACATGTGCGGAAACACATTTTGGGCGAGATGTGAAAAATGGTAGCTGCACTGCTCATAAGGAAGTGTGGTAAAATGGCACTGTTGAACATCTGGTGTGCAAATATTACAAATTCGCAAACTTGCCAGCGTGCGTAGGAACTGCAGTGCGCTCCTAAAACAGTCATTTTTGGGAATTTTTTCACCAAAGTTTCAACATAGCCATTTTAACACCTCTGCTCATGACCAGTGTCACTGTGATTTTCTTAACGTGTCCCATACATTGATTTCGCACACCAACTGTGCCATTGTGCGCTACATGGGCAGAAACACGTTGTGGGCAAGATGTGAAAAATGACAGCTGTACTGCTCATAAGGAGGTGTGGTAAAATGGCAATGTTGAAAATCTGGAGTGAAAATATTGAAATTTATCAAACTTACGGCGTCGCATTAGGAACTGCACACACTAAGTAAAACAGTCATTTTAGGACTTTTTCACAAATTTTCAACATAGCCATTTTAAGACCTCTGCTCATGAACAGTATCACTGTGATTTTCTTAATGTGTCCGTACATTGATTACGCACACCGACTGCGCCATTGTGCACTATATGGGTGGAAACACGTTTTGGGTGAGATGTGAAAAATGACAGCTATACTGCTCATAAGGAGGTGTGGTAAAATGGCAATGTTGAAAATCTGGAGTGAAAATATTGAAATTTTGCAAACTTACAAGCATGTGTAGGAACTGCGCAACGCACGCTCATAAAACAGTCATTTTTAGGAATTTTTTCACCAAATTTTCAACATAGCCATTTTAAGACCTCTGCTCATGAACTGTGTCACTGTGATTTTCTTAATGAGTCCCGTTCATTGATTTTGCACACCGACTGCGCCATTGTACGCTACATGGGCAGAAACACATTTTGGGTGAGATGTGAAAAATAACAGCTGTACTGCTCATAAGGAGGTGTGGTAAAATGGCAATGTTGAAAATCTGGAGTGAAAATATTTAAAACTCGCGAACTTACGAGTGTGCATAGGAACTGCGCAACGCACGCTCGTAAAACTGTCAGTTTAGGAATTTTCCACCAAATTTTCAAAATAGGCTTTTGAGAGCACACTCTATGAATACTGGCAGTGTCGTTTCATTAATCATTCCAGAAAGGTGATTTTGCACAGTGGCTCTGAAATCACCCTTTGAAGCCTGAGTAACGCCATGACAGTGCAAGAATTCATGAGGAGGGGTCCCAAAACCCCATGTTGAAAATTTGTGTAAAATCAAAAATGCCTGAGATATGCAACAAAGTTGAAAACTCCTATCTATCCCATTATACAGCTTACTGGCATTTCCTCAGTTCGCGGTCGGCTTTGAAAGTGAAGAGCGTGTTCCCGGTCCACGAAGATCGTCGCGCGGACTCGGAGGTAAGTATAGAATTGGGGGGTGTGTGGGGGAGGCAGGGTGCACAGTGGATGGGTGCGGGTTGTGGGGGGCAGGGAGACTACGAGGACCGTTTTTCTTTACAGGTTTTATTTTTTGAAAAGATGACACGGGGCGTTTGCCACGCTGGGGTGGAGGCTCCCAGCATGGCAGAAGAGACAGCTGGGGGCATGGAGCCGACAGGGGATTGGGCACCCCATCAGCCATGGCATCTGTTGCCGCTGGGGTGGCTCAGCATGGCACCCTGTGCTGAGGGGGCGGCGGGGATTGGGCACCCCGTCCACCATTCATCATTTGCCCACACTGGTGGGCTCCCAGCATGGCAACTGGATGTTTTGGGGGCGTGGAGCCGGCGGGGGATTGGGCACCCCCGTCGGCCGTACAGTGTGGAGGGGGAAGGCGCATGAGCATGCAGTGTGCGTGCGTGAGTGCGTGTGTGTGGGGGGGGAGAGCTCTGCTCACTCAAGTGGAGCTCTCCCTTTCAACTGTATGCCACTGCATTTTCAGCTGTCATAGACAGTTGGAGCAGTGACTGGCGCTCTGCGACCATGCCTGCAAATACACTGACTGAATTGGAAGAGGCTGACACACCTCTGGAAAACTCGTATGATGGCACTATGTTTCTTGCACATGCGTGCAAGCAAACATAAAAAGGGAAGTGGTTATCCCTCTGTACAGACAGTTGGTGAGACCCCATCTGGAGTACTGTGTGCAGTTTTGGAGACTTCATATATGCAAGGACATAGACAGGATGGAAGCAGTCAGAGGGACGGCAACTAAAATGGTGCAGGGTCTACATCAGAAACCATATGAAGAGAGACTGAGAGAGCTTTATATGTATACCCTTGATGAAAGGAGGGACGGGGGACATGATAGAAACTTTTAAGTACCTCAGGGAATCAACAAAGTCCAGGAGGTAACATCTTTCAGAAAAAGAGATGTGTAAGAACAAGGGGCACAATTTAAAGTTAGTGGGGGTGGCTCAGGGGTAATGTAGAAATTATTTTTCACGGAGAGAGTGGTGGATGCATGGAACCACCTTCCTGGAGAGGTTGTGGGGTCAAAACAGTGGGGAATTCAAACATGCATGGGACAGACATAAGGCAATTATAGTGGGGGTTGCAGGAAGTAGGCTGTTGGTTAACTAGAATCTGCAGCTTATCAATAGGTAGGGAAATGGGCAGACTGGGTGGGCCAAGTGGTCCTTATCTGCCGTCAAAGTCTATGTTTCTATGTTTCTATGGGTGTGCTTGTACCCTTATTGCGGTGTCAAGGGGGCAGGGTCATGTAGCTTGGGTAGTCCCCTTCATCTTCTGTGTTCTGCCACGTTCCCTTCGCGGATCCACCCACTGCCTCTGCGAGGCACGCATTTTTCTTTGTGCATGCTGCGTGTTCTAATGCCTCTACATGCCATGCAGCTGCACACGGTGCAAACTTAAGGTTTACACACTTTTCATGCCCATTCACGCTTATGGCTCATTATTTGTGTGAGTGAGGAAAATAGTCTCCGGACACTAATGGATTTCATTTATCAGAAAACGGCACAATTAAGCAAAAGGTTTAGGTGGGTACAATTTTGAAAATTCAGTTTCATTTTGCAGGGAAAGGCGGTTGGCAGGCAGGTCATGTTTCATGTGACAGGAGACCCGTAGACGTTTCTGACCGGGACGTGAGCGGGGGGGGGGGGGGAGTGAGCTCAGAGACAGCCATGCTGACCTGAGGATTTTTCAGAAAATATCTGATACTGAGTCCCTTGATGACACCTTTGTGACCAGTGGTTAAACTGGAAATGTTTAGGAGGGGAACTCTTGCATCTAAATTTCTAGGTGGTGGAACTGTCATTTCTAGGTGGCAAACCTCTCCTACTCCATATTTGTCAATGGAGAAAGATGACAGAGGTGGTGGAACTGTCATACAATCTTTTCACGTAGTGGTGGATCTGAGTTCCAGTGAGATCCTTCCCAGTCTAATCCCTGCAGGTGGCCTAATTAAATTAGCTGTGAAAGCTACAAATGTTATGTGCCAGTTACTTGTTCTATCTGTAAATTATTTTTGCAAAAGTTCATTCTGTGTATGCGATGCAGACTTATTTTTTAGATGATGCAGTAACAAAACCACTGCATTGTTGTGTTTGTGTGAAAATAATACATTTGCTCATGTGTTATGCAGCAGTTTTCCAACCCACTCCCACCTCTGGGAATGTGGTCAGATGAGGACTAAGTTGACATTTTCTCTGCCTCAGGGAGTGTGGGCCTGGGGATTTCACATCGATTCATAACCCCCCTACTTGGGCGTTTTATTTTTGTATTCCCCACTATTCTCCATGGTGTTTTGGTGGGTTACTTTGACTGCTGAATTAGAGAATTGTGGCTCAGGTATTTTGCTGAGCACAAGCTGCTTAAAAGGGGAACAGTTAGCATTAAGAGCCGGCCCCCACACCCAAATGTAGTGCTGGTGGCCCCCGTTTGCACTTTGTGTGCAAAACACTTTTTTGGCACCAAACAAAGTCTGGAGCCTATTATTGTGGTTATGACTACTGAGTGCATCAGATCTTCTGATGTGGAATGTGTAGGGAACTATTCCCCATTGACACCCTAGCAGAAAATCAGTCGTGATTTGCCTCGGTTCATCCATTGACTTGCATTGGCGAAAGTATACATCTAGAGTGTTTTCTGTGCTTGAAGCTTGGTGTTGCAGAAGACCACATTCAGGATTTGAATATATTAATCTCCCTCTTTTAGTGTGTCTTCCTCCTGCCTTTATTCGGGGAACCAACCAACACACCTGGTGGTCCAGTGGAGGGAAAATGAGGGTAATCAATGCACCAATAATTGCAATCTACATAGATCTCTGCTGTTGCTGCTGCTGCTGCTGTCACAGCATGAGCTCTCAGTCCTACTGTCCTCATGCTGCCTTGATCAATACTTCCTGATGTGCCCAATTATCCTACCTTGTCAGTGTTCTCATTTATAGGAACAATATGTGGTGGTCTAGTGGTGGTGGTGGTGGGGGAGTAGAGAACAGCAAATGTCCACTCAAAGATCGCTGTCCCCAATGAGTCAGTCTTGTACATCAAGTGAATGTCACAGAAACTGTGCTGTTGTCCACTCCCCCCCTCCCACTAGACCACCAGGTATTTTTTCCAACAATGAGAACACTAACATGGAAGTAATTAGACTCATCAGAAATTATTGATTAAGGCAGCCGAGACTAGCGTCAATGTAGTTTGCAGCAGCATGAGGACAGTGGGTCTGTGAACTCCGGTTATGAGAGGCAGTGCCAGAGCCAAAAAGGCATGCTACAGTGCAGCATTCTGCTACTGTACCTGCCACTGCCAGTGGTGTTGCAGTGCTACCAGTGGTGTTGCAGTGGTCCCTCCCCCTCAGCAGTAAGATATATGGCACAGGCAGCAGATAGTGTGGCTGCTGGTCTGGCAGGGAGGTGGACAGGACTGAATGGAAACATAGAAACATAGACTTTGACAGCAGATAAGGACCGCTTGGCCCACCTAGTCTGCCCATTTCCCTACCTACTGGATAAGCTGCAGATCCTAGTTAACCAACAGCCTATTTCTTCCTACCCCCCCACAAGAATTGCCTTATGTCTGTCCCATGCATTCTTGAATTCTCCCACAGCTTTAAATCCCCAACCTCCTCAGGAAGATGGTTCTATGCATCCACCACCTCTCTGTGAAAAATACTTCCTCACATTGCCCGGTACGTCCCTCTCTATCTTCAAATTGTGTCCCTTGTTCTTGCATCTCTTTTCTGAAAGATGCTACCCTCTTGGACTTTGTGATTCCACTTGAGGTACTTAAAAGTTTCAATCATGTCCCCCTCTCCCTCCTTTCCTCAAGGATATACATATTAAGCTCCTTTAGTCTCTCCTCGTATGGCTTCTCTTACAGACCCTGCACCATTTTAGTTGCCCTCCTTTGGACTGCCTCCATCCTGTCTATGTCCTTGTGGAGATGGGGTCTCCAGAACTGGACTCAGTACTCCAGATGGGGTCTCACCAACTGTCTGTACAGAGGTATAACATCTTCTTGTTTTCTGCTGGTGATGCCTCTCCTATGCATCCCAGTATCCCCAACCCTCCCTACTGCCTTCTCACATTGCTCCTAACCTTAAAGTCATCTGATATGATTAACCCCGGTCCCTTTCCATTTTGTTGTTGTTACTACCTCCCCTCATTGTGTACTCTTCCCCTGGGTTTTTGTTTCCCAGGTGCATTACTTTGCACTTCTTTGCATTGAATCTAAGCTGCCATACTTCTGACCATTCCTCCAACCTTGCCAAGTCCCTTCTCATCCTTTCCACCCCCCTTGTGTATCAACCCTGTTGCAGATCTTAGTGTCATCTGCAAAGAGGCATACTTTTCCTTCCAGTCCCTCTGCAATGTCACTTATAAAGACATTAAAAAGGACTGGACCCAGTACTGAACCCTGTGGTACCCCATTAGTAACCCCCCTTTCTTCAGAGTGGAATCCGTTTACTAGTACCTTCTGTGTCCTGTTGTCCAGCCAATGTTTTACCCAGGCTACCACCCTGGGACCCACTCCCATGCTGGCTAATTTGTTTATTAATCTTTTGTGTGGGACTGTGTCAAATGCCTTACTAAAGTCTAGGTAGACTATGTCCACAGCCCCTCCCTGGTCTACTACTTTGGTCACCCAGTCAAAAGAAATCAATTAGATTCATCTGACATGACCTTCCCACTGTGAATCCATGCTGGCTTGGGTTCTGTGTCCCACTGGCCTCTATGTACTCAACAATTGTTTCCTTCAGAAGTGATTCCATCATTTTCCCTACCACGGAGGTTGAACTGACAGTTCTATAGTTTCCTGCCTCTGTCTTGCCCCCACTTTTGTGAAGGGGAATCACATCTGCCCTTCTCCAGTCCTCAGGTACCACAACATTCTCCCATGATTTGTTAAAAAGGATAGTCAGTCGTGTCACTAGTTCTCCCCTTAACTCTTTTAGAATTCTGGGGTGAATCCTGTCAGGCCCCATTGCTTTGTCCACCTTCAGTTTTAGGAACTCTTTCAGAACACTTTCTTCTGTGAAAGAGTTGTGATCGACCCCCCTATCCAGAGTGCTTCAGTTAATTTGATTAGGTACCTCCCTCTCCTCCTCTTTGTGAATACTGAGCAGAAGTATTTGTTCAGTATTCCTGCTTTTTCACTGTCCCTCTCTGGCCACCCACTGTCTATTCTATTCAGCCTCACTTCCCTCAATTTGTCTTTCTACTCTCCCTAATGTACCTATAAAAGGTTTTGTCCCCCTTCTTAACCGATTTGGCTATCTTTTCCTCAGTTTGGGCCTTTGCTATTCTGACTGCCTTTCCTGCTTCCTTCTGCCTTAACTGGTAAAGTTCTCTGTCCTGCTCCTTCTGTGTTTCCTTATACTTCCTAAATGCTCTCTTTTTCTCCCTAACCTTCCCCACCACCTATTTTGAGAACCATAGTGGCTTTTTCTTTTGTTTTGATGTGTTTATTTGCTTCACACAAAGGATGGGAGTTGTATGAGATGATGAGTCAGTGTGACAAGTCAATGTGATAGTCTTGAAGCATGTCTGTGTGAGTGTCCGTTACTTCAGTTATGTATTCAACCTGCAATCAGCCAGATAGTAATAATTAGTTATTTAGCTTACATGCACGCACGCACAAACACTCTGCACCACAGAGCATCTAGTACACCAGGGCTTGGCATAAAAGCCAGAAGGCACAGCAGCAAGGTAGTACAATATTCAGCCAACCACAGCTGCATACTCTATGCCTCAGGTATGGTACAGCATCTTGTTAGCCTCAGATACCTCAGGACCTCTTCAGTCTTAGTGGGAAAAAATCCACTAGGGGGTTGAGTCTAAAGCTGGTAGTGGGAAAATGAGAGAGAGGGGGAGAGTGAGAGAGAGAGAGAGAAGTGTGAGAACAAGAGAGAGAGAGAGAGCGAGCAAGAGAGAGAGCGCGAGAGAGAGATGAGGAGATACTTTTTTTCACAGAAAGTGGTGGCGAAGTAGAATGAGTTGCCAGAAGAAGTGGTCTCCCTGAAAACAGTGGATAGCTTCAAGAGAGGTTGGGATAGGATGAAGGGAAAAGTTGCTAGGGGAAGGGGAAACTAGCGGGGTTAGGGGGACTTGGGGAGGAGGAGGGCAGGTCCACTATAGACACAGGAAAGACCTGCACACTTGAGCATACAAGATAGATCATAAGGCCTTTATTTGCTGGGATGTTCCTATATATTGTATCTTTGCATGTACTGAATACATGTATATATTCACCCTGCAGCTAGTCAGATAATAATAGTTTTCCCCTAGAACAAGGGGTAAAGAAGAAATAAGATATGAGTTATTTAGCTTTAAAATAAGCCACAGAATGCACCACAGAGTGTCTAGTACTCCAGGGTTTCTGGGCACCTGGTGGTCTCCAGACCCCTCACTTTCTGGAAAAAGTCACAAACTGCAAGAAAAGAACACCCCTTGAAAAATCCTGGCAATGGGTCTGCTCTTGTAACCCCTTTGTAGAAACCTAGGTATCTGTTCCTCCAATTGCTTCTCTAAATCCACCTCCTCTGAACACTTACTCCATACATGGAGGAAGGAACTAAAAAGAATTGACCTCACCAGACTGGGAGGGTGGTGTGGGGGTGGTCACTCTCTCATCTCAACAACATGTTTGCTTATGTGGATTTTCTTAACTCTTTCTTTATTCAAATGTTATAGGATTTTACCTTTCCAAATGATGTACTATATTATGCTGACAAATCCAGAGCTGTTCATGCAAGAGAGTACTATGAGTCTGTATATGCCCACATGTGCTACAATATCAACCTTTCAGTGATGAAGAAAGAAAAGAAAAAGAACTAGGAACCAGCAACAATACAAAGGTAAAAATACAGAAACAAAGAAACTCGATCATGAAACATCTGAATCATACTCATATTCTCAATACAGTGATACTGTGCCTATAACAGTGCATCAAAAACTACTCAAGGCTGCGTCACATATATTAGCATGCCTCTTGACAATTATTTTAAAAAGGAAGATAAAGCCAAAGTTGACAATTATAGGCCGATTAGCCTTACTTCCATCCCTTGTAAAATAATGGAAAAAATTTTGAAGACCAGACTAGAACGTGAAGATATCAACCTAAATATTGCAGACCATCTGCAACATGGGTTCAAGTGAAGAGTGTCATGTACAACAAATCTTGTGACCTTCTATGAGCAGGTCAGTCAGAGACTTAACAGAGGGTGTCCCTCAGATGTTATACTTCTGGACTTCTCCAAGGCCTTTGAGAAAGTCTCACGTATGATCTTAGCTAATAAAATGCTCACACTAGGTTTAATCCCCTACTTGTGTTGGATTAACAACTGGCTAAAAGCCGTGTTTAGGTGTAAAATAAATGGATCAGTACAGCCTAGAGGTTAGAGGAGCGAGGTGTGAGCAGGCATGATACATCCAGCAGACCAGACCTGATCTTGATTCTCACAACCTCCACTTGCCTACTGTGTGACTCTGAGCAAGTCACTTAACCGCCCAGTGCTCCCAGGTCACCCCTGAAAACAGGCACTTGTACCTAGTGGGCCTTACCAGGTTACCAAAGACTAAAGAAAAAATTAAAAAAATAAAACGAGGTAACTAGTGGAGTCCCCAGGGCTCAGTACTAGGTCCAACATTGTTCTGCATATTTATTTGTGACATACAAAACAACATCCAAAGCAACTTGGTAAAATTCACAGATGATTTAAAACTAAGTGGTGAGGTTGACACCTTTAACAGACATTTGACAATTGTAAATTACTTAAATAAGATATTGGAATGGTCCGAATGAAATGGAATGCAGTTTAACGCCAAAAAATGTGTAGTAATACACTACGATACTAAAAATTGAATTACAACTACATTTTAAGTAACCACATTTTGTGTAAAGTAACATCTGAAATAGCTGTTGGGATCAAAATAAATAATACGCTTGCATCATCAGACCACTGTAGACTAGCAACTATTAAAGCCACGGTCTTGTTAGAAAAATAAAACATACATTCATCTGTAAATCAGAACAGTTGCATCATCCCCTTTATAACATTACGTCAGACCAATACTTGATCGTGGATCCCCAGTCTGGTCACCTTATTTAATAAAAGACATAAACATGATTGAAGGTGTGCAAGGATCAGAGATAATGGGCTGCTTCCACCTGGGGTCATGATGTGGCTGTGCCAGCCCTGCCTACCCAGTCCTATCAGCTGTGTGCTACTGCATGTGGCACCTCTGCCAGGTGCCTCTTCAGCTTCCTCTCACTACCGCCGTGTCCCCGTCATCTGCTATGGCACCCCCACTGCTCTACCAGCTCCTGGTTTCCACCTTCCAGTCAGATTAACCCCCCACACCTCCACATCTTGTCTAGGTTTGTGCCTGGTGGGGCTTGATGAGACCCTCTGTCAAACCGCTCTGGTGCTCCACATGTGTGGCACAACCCTGCGGATGCAGCAACTTTTGGAACTTTGGTGCAGGGACCCAACCTGTTTGATAAAATAGGGCGCACTCAGAGTTTGCTGCAGCCCTTGATCGGTACACATTGCACCTCTCCAAAGGCTATTTGAAAATTTAGCCCATTGTGTGGCAAATGAATTACTCTTGGTTAATCACTGATGTGACATCGTTGTATACAGCTATTCAACAAAAACTCAACATTCATGCTGTAAGGACATTGCAAAAAATGTCACCCTTGAATTTCCTGGTTGTCTTCATTATTCATGCAACTGAACTTATACTAACCAGCAACTATTTTTTGTATGACAGTATGTATTTCTTGCTGATTCAGGGTATGGCCGGGAGTATGTTGATGGCCCTCTCCCATGCCAAATATTTTATGGGCTGGTGGGAGGACAGGACCATCCACGAGGCCATGACCAACCTTCTACACTGGTATAATAAAACAGGGTAGATCTAGAGACAACATTTTGTGAGGGGCAGGCCACCTGCAGATGTAGACTGCTTCATTGGTATATTAATCAGAACAAAGTGAGATTGAAATTTACAGCAAATAGTGACATGGTATTCCAGGGGATAAGGTATATTCAACTGGTTTTAGGAAAAGTACAGCTGGCAACAGACTTTTACAAGCGCATAACTCATACCCTATACACCTCACACAAAATATCCCCTATGGCCAACTAATTCAACTTAGATGCAATTGTAAAAAAATAGAAGATTTTGAACAAGAAGCATCTGATTATCTACTTGAGAGACTTAGGACAAGGGGTATGGTGAAAACACACTTCAACAGTATCGAGCCAGGGCACGAGCATTAGATGGATCTGAGCTACTTGGTCAAAAGGGTTCAGATCAGGGAGCAAACAAGATTATCTTTTTACAACATATTTATTCATTTAGTTTTTGTTTACCAGGTAAGGTGCACTAGACAAACATTTGTCTGTTTTCAGGCATGACCCGGGAGCATATATCCATTTACATACAATTTTTATGACCGCAGTATTAAACAGTTGTTTACACAGGGCATTATGAGAACATTAGTATACATATACCTGTGAATTCCAGGATACTAATATCAGTAATAGTGTATACAAACATAATGTAGACGTAAGTGTACACCAGCATATAGCAAGTAACACAACAGGTTACATAACACATCAATAATGAACATTAACTTTAGGAGATCTAAGCTACAACATGCCATAGATTAAACAACAGAGGGCTAAGCCGTTTATGCCAAGGGAGGATTGTAGGTTCACAACCACTGATTCTGTAGCATAGGTAAGTAGCGAAGTGACAAGTATTAACAGACTGATAACAGGTAGCTATAAAGCCACCATTTTGGGGTCTAGGGGGCAGGAACAGGCATACAACTGTAGCAGATGATTTCAGAACTGTTTTCAGAATATACGTGTTGCTGTACTGTGTCTGATACTAGTTGTTACAGCATTACACAGTTTTGGGGCAGAAATGGCAAACACTGTCTCTCCTAGCTTGGCCTTTGTCCTAGGGATAGTAAGCAGGTCATGGTCCATAGACTGAAGAGGGCAAGCATTTCTATATGGCATTAAGAAGCTAGAGATGAGGGGGAGTGATTGTTTAGGACACTATAAATGATACCCCAAGGGTGAGGTCATGTTGACCACCAGGGGACAGCCATCCCAGTGTGGAGTATAATGTACAGTGGTGAACAAGTCGATTAGTGGCTAAAGCAAAACAGCAGATATTATAAGCCACATCCCTTTTATGCAGAATATGGTTTGAGATTTCTGAGAAGACAGGAAGGCCATAGGTAAGTTTGGGAAGTAAGATGCTCCTAGCTGCAGACAGTCTGGCAGATGGGGTAAGGTTACGACTAGTACAATATGCTAACCCCAGTCTGATATTGATTTCTCTGCATATCGCTGATATGTGGAGGGAGAAATCTAATGATTGGTCCGGTGTGATTCTGAGGTAATTAATAGAGAGGACAGTGTTGAGGGGGGTACCATTATCGCTTGTCACCAACAGTGGGACATGGACATTCTTTAGCTGATTAGGGGTGCTAAATAACATTGCATAAGACTTTACCAAGTTCATTAGGAGCTTTTTCTGAAGACGCCACTGCAGCAATGAATATAAGGTTAATATAAGGTTAACTTTTTATTAAAAAAACTGGCATATTTTGAGCCTTAACAAAGATCTCAAAGAAGTGAGATACTGGTCCCTGAGTAGCATTCTGCAAAGCCAGAAGAATAGGTGACACCCTTGTGCACAGTAAATTCATACAGACAGAACGTCCCACAGCCTGGTTGCCCCCGAAATGTTGGGTTTTCATCCCTGTAAAACTTGTATTACCTGCTGCCATAGTGTACAAGGAAGTGAATTTGTAAACCTCTCACCAACAGGCACCAGACAGGTTCGGATCCAACAGTTTTTTTTTTTTAGTTTTTGTTGACCGGGTAAGTGCACTAGACAAATCCTGCCTATTTTCAGGCACGACACGGGAGAGGGGGATACAGATGAATGCCAACTGACCTTGAACCAGATTAAGCTGTTAGTGGTATTTTTAGTGAATGAGGGAAATTTGGCCGGGACACGGGAAATTCCCCTACTGTTGCTGCTTGGTGGCGGTAGGGTCCTGCTGACATCAGTCTGCATTATGGCAGACGAGTCGAGAAGCTGCTCACGGTATGGAGGTCGGAGAGAGTGCGGTATCTGAGGTATTAAGCGGTCATTTTGGAGGATGGTCTGACTTACATAACAATGTTCTTATGCTGGAAACAGCATCAGAGAAAGGTTCTACCTTACCGGAGTTGGCTGGTGATATTCCAGCATTGGAGATAAGGTCTTCCATAGCGGTTTGCCCTGATTCTGAAAAGCCTACCATTTTGACGCCTGCTGTTTGCGTCAGTTCTTCATTGCAAGTCACACCAGCTACTCTAAAGGAACTGCCTGCTCTGGGGAGCATTTCTATGGGGAAGACTTTCGTGGCTGGACCTCTGGCGTCACAAGCTGTGCGACAGCAGTTCGGCTTAGAGATGCAACTCAGGATGGCTTCCTGAAAGATTGGTCGTAATCTACCGCGTTAACTGAATCTGGCTGGAAACAAACTGTGTTGGGTCAATGGGTCCCGGACTTTTCATGGACTTCTTCGTCGTCTACCACTACTCCTTCATCTATGCATGCCACCAAAACTTCAGTCCTGAGCTCAGGTACAGACTTTGTGCCCACTGACTCTGATGTTTCTAGTAAGAAGGTTGTTGTGGGTGGGGAGAGTGATTTGGCTTTCTCTAAGCCGAGCACCTCCATGGCTGGGGTTTTCCATAGTCCAAAAGGTCAGGAAGGAGCTCTATTGCAAACTAATATTGAGTCTGCTTCACAATTACATGGGAAAAAGTTACCCATGTCGGAGTTGTTTAAAAATAAATTGAAGCAAGCTCCACGTCGCAATGCAGTGCGGCTTAGATATAAAGGGGGTCTCCCGGAACACCCAGATAGATATTATGTGTTTAAACAACTTTTAAAAAATTCCATGGGATTTCTTTCCACTGAAGTGTATGCCTTAATACATATTTCAGGGGAAGACTCCTTTGATGTGAGCTTTCAAACTAATCTACATCTGGAGAGGTTTTGGGATAAATATGCTTTCCTTAAAAATACCCCCTTATGGTCTCCTTTTTTTGTTATTCCACTTACCAGGCCTCAGGTTCGTTTTGTCACCATTATGTTTCCGGAATGAAGGGGTGAATGTAAGCGACATGTATCACTGGCTTCAATCTAAATGTGATATATTAGGACCCCCTGAGGCATTACTTGATACTGAGGGTATTTGGACAGGGGGCTGGAAATTTAAGGTGAAACTTTTCCAAGTTAATTCTGACATTGTGCACCTCCCTAATAGTTTTTTTCTAGGTAAGGATAGGGGAGTCTGTTTTTATGGGGGACAACCTAGATCCTGCTATAAATGTGGAGCTCGGACTCACATTAGTAGTGTGTGCGATGTGTTGAAATGTCCCTTATGTGGGGGGTTTGGCCATTCCATAGATATGTGTAATAACATATTTCAATGTAATTTATGTGATGAAAAGGGTCATGCCTTTCATCAGTGTCCTTGGGCAAGACGTAATTGTACAGATGGATGGGATCAGGATGATTTGTTACGTAAAGCTCAAACTAAAAGAAAGGACTCTGTTGGGACTATTCCCTCTAATGTGCCCATTATTCCTGTTCTTCAGGTACCTAGTGGATTAACTGACTCGTAAGGCAGAGGAAGGGATTGTAGGAATTACTGAATCTCAGGTCCTAGTCGATAAACCTGTTCCTAGGCCTTCAGTATCTGGCAGGCAGAGTTCTGGACTGTCCATGCCTCCTCCTTTTGAGACAGTTAAGAGTAGGCGTCTCACTAGGGCCTCTCTTAAACAACCTGCTGCAAGTCCGCTACCCACTGATAATTTTTTCCTACCTTTACAAGATGAAATTAGAGATTCAGACCTGGAATCTGATACATCCCATAAGTCTGAATTAGTTACAGAAGATGAGGATAGTAAGGCCACAGAATTAGCGAAAGGAAAGAAAGGAAAGAAAGGAAAAAAGGAAAGTTAGTCAGAAGCATGGTACTTGATTTTTTGTTCTGTTATATGGCTTCACTACAACTGGCATCTTATAATGTTTGTAGTTTGAAAGCATTTCAAAACAGATTTCTACATTAACGTACTTAGGCTCTTTGACACTAGATATAATCTTTTACAAGAAACCAAGTTTCCTCTCTCTTTGAAGTTGAACAATTGAAAAAAAGGTGGATCTGGGGGCCATCTTTTTGGACTTTCGGGACAGATGTTGCAGACGGAATTGGAATATTATTTAAAAATTCTAATTTTAGAATTTCTAAATTGATTGATGTTAGGCCAGGCCGAGCCTTAATTTTGGATTGCTCTTTAGGGGATTATTATTTTCGTTTTATTACTTTATATGCCCCCCAAACGAAGCTGAGTCGCATAGAATTATTTGAGGAGATTAAACCTTTTCTCTTCACTAGGAGACGTGGTATGGGGAGGGGATTTTAATTGCTCATTAGATGTAACAGTTTGTAGAGATTTGGGAAAAAAAATATACTGTGATACAAACGCTCTTAATAATATTATTAAAGATGCTGGTCTTCAGGATGTTTATAGGAGCATGCATTCACAGACTGGAGCAACTTATTATAGGCATACCTTTGCTACATGTATTGATATGTTTTTTATTTCTCATTATCTTATCCCTACATCTTGTACGGTTACACCCACTGAATTTTCAGATCATCTTATTTTACTTTGTACTCTTTCTTTAACTAATATGCCTCCTAAATTGTCAAGTACAACTCAACGCTGGAGATTGAATACCTCTTTTTTGGAAAGCCCAGTTTTTTTTTCTAAATTAGAATTCTTTTTTGCTGCTAAATTTTCCACCATGGATTTATTCAATTCCTTGTATGATTGGTGGTTGCAGACAAAAAAGGAAATTAAAAACCTGTTCCTAAGTTGGGGTAAGTTTAAGGTTGATTCAGATTATATACAATATTTAATACATAGAAACCAGTTATATAAATTGATGTCTTTCCCTCCTAAAGATCATGTGCTTTACACTTCTCAAATCTTGGAAATAAAAAAACAGATGAAGGCATTTCAGTATGATAGAGCCAAGTCTTTAGACCTGGAATTTAGATTTGGTACTAAACAGAGCCCTATGTCTGATCCTTATCAGGCCTGCAAATCACGTTTAGCACATACACTTATGTCAGGTCTTTATAACTCAACAGGGGAATTAATTACTACCGATATCGGTATGCTATCAATTGTTCAACAACATATTCAGGATTATTTTGCAGTCCATTTGACGTCTTCTACTGACACTTTTCCTATACAGACTTTAGGGCCTTTACCACAGGTTCAGGAAAGTGTGTTAACACTTTTGACTAAACCTATCACTACACAGGAAGTTATAGAGGTAATTAAACAGTTAAATACTGGATCTTCCCCAGGTTTGGATGGGATCCCTAATGAATTTTACAAAATTTGCATACAGTATATGGGGTTCTTCTTGCCTTTGGTGTTTAATTCTATTTTGGCCTCGGATGTATCTTGTAAAGACTTTGCCATATCTCTTATGAACTTCATTTATAAAAAAGGTGACAAAAACCTTTTGACTAACTGGAGACCAATCAGTCTTTTGAATAGTGACTATAAGATTTTGACCAAAATTTTGAATACACTCTTGGTAAAGGTAGCGGATGCTGTTATACATCCTTCCCAGACATGTTCTATTCCTACTAGGAAGATTCAGCATAATCTTTTTTTAATAAGAGACCTTTTTGCAAGCTGCACATTTGGTTCTCATACTGGCTTGGTGGCAGCTTTAGATCAAGCTAAAGCCTTTGACGCTGTGTGTCATTCTTATCTTTATTTTATTTTACTACACTTGGCATTCCACAGACTTTTTGTTCAATGGATAGCTAGACTTTATAGTCAGGCAGTTACTATTCCGATTGTTAATGGATTTATTGATGCGGAAATTAGGATTGGCGGGGTGTCCAGCAAGGATGTCCCCTGAGCCCCCTTTTATATACCTTTGTATTAGATCCAGTTATCAGACGATTATTTCAGATCAGAAATCATAGGCATTTCACCTCGCCACATTTAGAAACTGTTAAAGTCACTGCTTTTGCAGATGATGTAACTCTTTTATTGGCAGACACTTTATCCTTACGGAAAGCTTTAGATGTTTTTATTTCTTTTGGATACTTTTCAGGGGACACTCTTAATATAGAGAAGAGTTTTGTATTGTCTTTAGGTTCTAGTTCCCCTGACTTAACTAGCTGTTTCGGTATATCCTTTTCAAATTCACCACAAAAAATTTTAGGGATCTGGTTTGGGACTGATGACATGGCAGTTTATAACTTGGAGAAGCAACTATTGGTTGGGGAATCTAAGGTCAATCAATGGAAAAACTGGAAATTTGAAAAAAAAAAGATGATTATGATTATAAAAATTTTTTTATTGCCAGTATTTATATACTTGAGTCACCTTTTTCCTCCACCAATTTCTGTTGAAACTAGGTTATACAGTATCTTTTCCAAATGCTTTGGGGTAACAGGCTTAATCCAGTTAAAGAGATTTCACCTATCTTCCATAAAAAGGAGGCTTACAGATGGTAAATCCTGTTATTTTTCTCCATTCCATATTTTTATTTTCTTCTTTTTCTTTTATATGGCATGAGGCTCGTTTACCATGACATTTCTGGGTACAATCTATTTGGCATAAATATTTTTTTAAATGGTCCATATTTCCCCCTAAGATATTGGTTTCTAATGAGTTGTCAAAATATGGACTTTCTGCCTTAAAAAAAGCTATATCAATGGAAGGTGCCTTTACAGAAATTACATTCCTTAACTAGAAAATCCTTTTATGAGTATGTTGTTTATGAAATTCAGAAAGTAATTCTTGGAATGCTGCAGCTTTACATTGGCATATGCCACATTTGGCTTCACTGTCATATGGTACACTAGTTCTGGGTGATTATGTAGGTATCTGGATAAGTATCACAGGAGTACCTTAAATGTCTTTTTGCCTTATTACAATATTTTCTCTGGCAGGCTCACTGTCAGTTTATCTTACAACAACAGCAGATATCACATTCTGTTATTATCACATGTGGAAACTGATTTATCTGTACTTGATCAAGGGATGTCAAGAAATATTCGAATGATAAAGTTGTTAATTTATGGAAGTATTTCCCTGTTTTCTGATATCATAACACTCTGATATGTATTTGAGTTTTTTTTTATGCATGTGCTTCTTTTCTACTGATTGCATTTTGAAGTTTTTCTGCTTTGTTCTCTGTGATGTTTTGTTTCTTTTGTTTAATAAATTTCCCCTACTCTTTTCGATATGTGCCATGGGATCTTTAACATCCACCTGAACTACCACCAATCCAGGCAGATGGAACCTCGGTTTAACGTCTCATCCGAAAGACGGCACCTCAGAAGTGCAGCACCCTCTCATGCTGCACTACAGTGTTTAGTACTGGAGATATTAACCTATGCCAGATGTGGGAACTGAACCCACAGTCCTCTGATCTCCCAGCCTCAGAGGCAAGTGTGCTACCTACTGAGCCACTGACACTGGCAGTTTATTACCTGCTTGACTACATTTGTGATATATGCCCTGCAGTGCTCCTGTAGAAAAATACAGATTGGAAGAACCATTCGAGCATTAAAAGAACAATACATGAGTACTACAGGGCATTGTCTAGGGGAATTGTAGAGCATCCTATACTTTTGCACTTGGCAATGGTTCCAGATGAATGAAAAACAATAGTTCAATATATGGGGATTGAGGCTATTCCAAGTAAACTCCATGGTAGCAACAGGGTTTGCCTTCTACTACAAAATGAGTCAATGTGGATGTTTAAGCTTAAAACCCTTAAACCCCACAGTTTTAATGATTATATGGACCTGGAACCAGTTCTGTAATTATTCTGTAATTTGTATTTTTATGTATATCACTATGTAAGCCATTCTTTCAGTGGTAGCTTTCACACAGTCTAATGTCCAGATATGTTAATCAACATGTGGGTTTAGTCTAGTGTTATACTGGGATCACGGTGTTATACTGGGATCATTTTTTCACTTTATTCTCTACATTTCACTTTTTCATTCTCACTAGACTTTTCGGTCTGTACTTTACTAACGTCATTATTTTCACCTTTACTGTTCCAGCTGCCTGTGCTTTCCTGTTATTTTTCCTAAGGATTTGTTCTTTGTGTACTTCTCCTGTCCATCCATTTTACCTTCCTATTTCCCATTTTCCTCCACCCCCATACCTTGACTTCCATTGTTCCCTCCTAACCCATCATTCAGTGTTTTACTACATGCATGCTCCCTGGTTTTGGTTAGTCTTGTCTCTTCACCACCAGCCTTACTGTTATTTTCACTCACCCCCCTTTTCATTACCCTTTGCAATCTGACAGTCCATCTATTTTTGTTTCAATGTGTTTGCCAGTGTTACTACATTCACATTTCATTTTGTTTCACTCATTCATTTACACATATTTAGAGTCATGTATCTCTATTTCACTATATACCTCAGTTTAACTCTTGGGTTATGCAGTGACCCTACTGTATTTATTATAGACTGGGTTCAGTTTTTAGCAATACTATTTGCATTTATGTTTTCCTTCTAAATTATAATATTGTAATGTTTGCATGTCAACTGCCATGTTTGGACTGAATCTGCATTACTTTTTGTATATGTTCTGTAAAATGTACTAGATAACTAGACTGTGTTAACACAGCATAACAATGACATGATTGCTGCATTTATCTGTGGCTTCATCACAGGGGGTTCTGGCAGGTCATGCAATGGCTTAGTCTTCAGCCTCAACAGCTGAGTCACTGGGTGATTTTAAGTATTTGCCCCCAGTAGGTTTTCTCATTATTATTTCTAGAAAAATAAATTGGCCATCATCTAATGGGGAACCTAGCCTTTTACCTTTAGGTCACAACATTATTAGGGCAACACATAGAAACAGAGACATAGAAACTGATGGCAGATAAGGACCAACAGGCCCATCCAGTCTGCCCTTTTCACTACCTAACACAAAAGCTGCAGATCCTACTTGATCTCTGACATTACCTCCTTTCCTGAAATGTTAGAGTTCCTTTATGTCTATCCCATGCAGTTTTGAATTCCCCTACTGATTCCCTTCCCCCACCTCTACTGGAAGGCTGTTGCATGCCTTCACCACCCTTTCTGTGAAGAAATACTTACTCATGTTGCCCCTTAGTCTACTTCCTTCCAGTCTCGTGTCATGCCCTCTTGTTCTAGAACATCTCCTTTTCTAAAAGATGCTATCCTCCTGTACCTTATTTATTCCCTTCGGGTATTTGGAGGTCTTGATCATACCTCTCCTCTCTCTCCTCTTCTCCAGCATAAACATGTTGAGTGCTTCCAGTCTCTCCCTTGTATGACCTTTGGTGCAGGTTCTGCACTATTTTCATACCCTTCTTTGAACTGCCTCTGCCCTATGTCCTTTCAGAGATGCAGCCTCCAGAACTGGACACACTACTCTAAATGAGGGCTCCCAATGATTTGTACAGTGGTATTACATCTTTCTTCCACTGGTGATGCCTCTCCTTGTCCACCCCAGCATCCCACTGGCTCTCCCACAGCCCTGGCACATTGTTTGCCACCTTTAGGCCATCAGATATTCATCACCCCAAATCTCTTTACTGTTTGGTGGCCATTAGTAATTCCCCATCACATAATCCTCCTCTGGGTTCCTGTATCCCAAGTGCGTGATTTTGCACTTCTTCACATTGAATCTTAGTTGCCACATTCTGGACCATTCCTTCAGTTTAGCTAGGTCCTTCCTCATATTTTCCACCCTTCCTGGAGTGTCTACTGTATTGCAGATCTTGGTGTAGTCTTCAAAGAGGCATATCTTCCCTTCCAGCCTCTCCACAATGTCACTAATGAAGATATTAAATAGTACTGGGCCCCAGAGCTTATCCCTGTGACACTCCACTGGTCAACATCCCTTTCTCAGATTTAGTCCCATTTACCACCACCTTCTGTGTTCAAACAATTTCTAACCCAGTTCACCACCTTATGGCCATATCCCAGGCTGCCCAACTTATTCATAAGCCTCCTATGTGGGCGGTGTTGAATGCCTTGCTGAAATCCAGGTAGGCCACATCCACCACTCCCCAATCTACTTAGCTGGTCACGCAGTCAAAGACATTTCTAGTTAGCCTTACTCTGCTGCAGAAGTCTGAGGTTCACCTGGAATGACTGAGCTAGAAACAAAAGAGACACAGCATTCAGACCTTCTGAAAAGTAAGAACACTGGATTTGCAAAATCACATATGTGTTTGAAGGCAGCTAGCTGTTCGCTTTTGGTGCCAAACCTCTGGACTGGATATGGTTTTGGCCATGAAGGAAACTGCAGTGCACAGGTAAAATTTTGTAGTCAATGAGAGGTCTTGCACCTGACCATGAGAATAAGACTTTCTAGCCCTTTGCTGTTATACTAAATTAATAATAGGCTTTGTGAAATTGTAAGATGAAATAGGGCCAAAAGTTCCAGGAAATATACGGGTTACAAGTAAAAAGTAAGAAATAGGAAAGTGCTCTGCTGCCACACATTTAGGACTCAGTTACCAAAACAAGTAGAAAACGTCAGATACAGAAACATTAGCACTGTACTGATGTAAAGAAAACAGAGCTGCAGCAAAAGTAGAAGAAACAGCCTGAGGTATAGCAGCCAATAAGGACTACTCTCAAAAGAAAACAAAAAAGACACAGCAACTGGCCAGGCACATACCAAATTATGTCATCAGCCTAGAGGGCTGGCTTGCTCTGCATTTATTGTTGTCTTGATGGGAGGAGCCTCTCATGGGCTGTCTCACTGAACCACAGGTCACTGCTTGTAAAGGAAGAAAGAACATGGGAGTGATGCAGTGCAATGTCTGGGGAGCTGCAATCTTTCAGGACACTGTCTGGAGACTGAGGTGCTGCTTTTCTGCTCACCTCTCTGGGTTGTGGGAAGAGGTTGCTACATAATAGGAATGGCAGCGAAGTATTGAACTGAAGCCAACCCCCCCACCACCCTGCAGAGAGTGGCAGGCATTGGGGTGTGCCTTTGGGTCGTCAGGCATAACGACCACGCCATTTCACCACACCCTACCCTGCAGACACTGACAAGCATCACGGTGTGCCTTGGGGTCTTTGGCCCTTATGTGCACCCCATTCCATTAGGAAATACGGTGAGATGGGTGCGGTATCGGAGAATGGGGTGAAGTTTGGGCCCGAAGAGTCCGAGGCACACCTTGATGCTTCTCAGTGGCTGCAGGGTGTGGGTGGGGTGGAATGGTATGAGCATGACAGGCAAGAATCCCAAGTCACACCCTGATGCCTGTAATACTTACAGGGTGGGGCATTATGGTTGGAAACTAACGCCTCAGGCATTCGTTGGTATTTTTCACTCCAAATTTTCAACATGGTTGTTTGTGACCCCCACCTCACGAACAGTGGCAATATCAGTTTTAGCCGAAAACTGCTTTTGCACAGCGACTGTGGCATTTGGCACCACAGGTGCAAAAACATATTCTGAACAGGATGTGAAAAATGACAGCGGTACTGTTCATGGGGAGGTGTAAAAAATGGCAATGTTGAAAATCTGCTGTGAAAATCTTAAAAAAACTGGTGAAGTCACGAGCGTGCGTAGAAACTGTGCAACGCACACCCGTAATGTAACTAGTTTGGGAATTTTTTTACAGTAGATTGTTAACACAGGCATTTTGGGACCTCCGATCATGAACAGTGTCAGTGTGATTTTCTTTATCTGTCCCGAACAATGATTTCCCACAGCGACCACGCATCTCTGCACTGAAAGTGTGAAAACACATTTCGGCCATGTTGTGGAAAATGACAGCTGTACTGTTCATAAGGAGGTGTGGAAAAATGCCACTGGTGAAAATCTGGACTGAAAATATTACAAATTCTTGAACCTATGAGGGTGCGTGGAAACTGCACAATGCTCACTCATAACACAGTAATTTTATGGAGTTTTATCACCAAATTTTCAACATAGCCATTTTAAGACCTCTGCTCATGACCAGAGTCACTATGATTTTCTTAATCTGTCCCAAACATTGTTTTCGCAAACCGACTGTACCATTGTGCGCTACATGTGCGGAAACACATTTTGGGCGAGATGTGAAAAATGGTAGCTGCACTGCTCATAAGGAAGTGTGGTAAAATGGCACTGTTGAACATCTGGTGTGCAAATATTACAAATTCGCAAACTTGCCAGCGTGCGTAGGAACTGCACAACGTGCGCTCCTAAAACAGTCATTTTTGGGAATTTTTTCACCAAAGTTTCAACATAGCCATTTTAACACCTCTGCTCATGACCAGTGTCACTGTGATTTTCTTAACGTGTCCCATACATTGATTTACGTACACCAACATGCCATTGTGCGCTACATGGGCAGAAACACGTTGTGGGCAAGATGTGAAAATGACAGCTGTACTGCTCATAAGGAAGTGTGGTAAAATGGCAATGTTGAAAATCAAATGAAAATATTGAAATTTATGAAACTTACGAGCCTGCGTAGGAACTGCACAACGCACACTCGTAAAACAGTCATTTTTAGGACTTTTTTCACCAAATTTTCAACATAGCCATTTTAAGACCTCTGCTCATGAACAGTATCACTGTGATTTTCTTAATGTGTCCCGTACATTGATTACGCACACCGACTGCGCCATTGTGCACTATATGGGTGGAAACACGTTTTGGGTGAGATGTGAAAAATGACAGCTATACTGCTCATAAGGAGGTGTGGTAAAATGGCAATGTTGAAAATCTGGAGTGAAAATATTGAAATTTTGCAAACTTACAAGCATGTGTAGGAACTGCGCAACGCACGCTCATAAAACAGTCATTTTTAGGAATTTTTTCACCAAATTTTCAACATAGCCATTTTAAGACCTCTGCTCATGAACTGTGTCACTGTGATTTTCTTAATGAGTCCCGTTCATTGATTTTGCACACCGACTGCGCCATTGTACGCTACATGGGCAGAAACACATTTTGGGTGAGATGTGAAAAATAACAGCTGTACTGCTCATAAGGAGGTGTGGTAAAATGGCAATGTGAAAATCTAGAGTAATATTTAAAACTCACTTGAACTACAGTGTGCATAGGAACTGCATAGCGCCTTCGTAAAACTGTCAGTTTTAGGAATTTTTCCACCAAATTTTCAAAATAGGCTTTTTGAGAGCACACCTTATGAATACTGGCAGTGTCGTTTCATTAATCATTCCAGAAAGGTGATTTTGCACAGTGGCTGCGAAATCACCCTTTGGGCCTGAGTAACGCCATGACAGTGCAAGAATTCATGAGGAGGGGTCCCAAAAACCCCATGTTGAAAATTTGGTGCAAAAATTCCAAAAAATGCCTGAGATATGCAACAAAGTTGAAAAACTCCTATCTATCCCATTATACAGCTTACTGGCATTTCCTCAGTTCGCGGTCGGCTTTGAAGAGTGAAGACGTGTTCCCGGTCCACCGAAGATCGTCGCGGACTCCGGAGGTAAGTATGGGGTGAGGGTGTGTGGGAAGGCAGGGTGCACAGTGGATGGGTGCGGGTTGTGGGGGCAGGAGACTGGGGACGTTTTTCTTTACAGTTTTATTTTTGAAAAAGATGACAGGGGCGTTTGCCACGCTGGGTGGGCTCCCAGCATGAAGGACAGCTGGGGGCATGGAGCCGACAGAGTTGGGCACCCCATCAGCCATGGCATCTGTTGCCGCTGGGGTGGGCTCCAGCATGGCACCCTGTGACTGAGGGGCCGGCGAGATTGGGCACCCCGTCCACCATCCCATCATTTTGCACACTGGGGTGGGCTCCCAGCATGGCAACTGGATGTTTTGGGGGCGTGGAGCGGCGGGGGATTGGGCACCCCCGTCGGCCGTACAGTGTGGAGGGGGAAGGCGCATGAGCATGCAGTGTGCGTGCGTGAGTGCGTGTGTGTGGGGGGGGAGAGCTCTGCTCACTCAAGTGGAGCTCTCCCTTTCAACTGTATGCCACTGCATTTTCAGCTGTCATAGACAGTTGGAGCAGTGACTGGCGCTCTGCGACCATGCCTGCAAATACACTGACTGAATTGGAAGAGGCTGACACACCTCTGGAAAACTCGTATGATGGCACTATGTTTCTTGCACATGCGTGCAAGCAAACATAAAAAGGGAAGTGGTTATCCCTCTGTACAGACAGTTGGTGAGACCCCATCTGGAGTACTGTGTGCAGTTTTGGAGACTTCATATATGCAAGGACATAGACAGGATGGAAGCAGTCCAGAGGACGGCAACTAAAATGGTGCAGGGTCTACATCAGAAACCATATGAAGAGAGACTGAGAGAGCTTTATATGTATACCCTTGATGAAAGGAGGGACGGGGGGACATGATAGAAACTTTTAAGTACCTCAAGGGAATCAACAAAGTCCAGGAGGGTAACATCTTTCAGAAAAAGAGATGTGTAAGAACAAGGGGGCACAATTTAAAGTTAGTGGGGGTGGCTCAGGGGTAATGTGAGGAAATTATTTTTCACGGAGAGAGTGGTGGATGCATGGAACCACCTTCCTGGAGAGGTTGTGGGGTCAAAAACAGTGGGGGAATTCAAACATGCATGGGACAGACATAAGGCAATTATAGTGGGGGGTTGCAGGAAGTAGGCTGTTGGTTAACTAGAATCTGCAGCTTATCCAATAGGTAGGGAAATGGGCAGACTGGGTGGGCCAAGTGGTCCTTATCTGCCGTCAAAGTCTATGTTTCTATGTTTCTATGGGTGTGCTTGTACCCTTATTGGCGGTGTCAAGGGGGCAGGGTCATGTAGCTTGGGTAGTCCCCTTCATCTTCTGTGTTCTGCCACGTTCCTTGGCGGATCCACCCCACTTCCAAGTAGGCACGATTTTCTTTGTGCATGCTGCGTGTTCTAATGCCTCTACATGCACGTAGCTGCACACGGTGCAAACTTAAGGTTTACACTTTTCATGCCCATTCACGCTATGGCTCATTATTTGTGTGAGTGGAAAATAGTCTCGGACACTAATGGATTTCATTTATCAGAAACGGCACAATTAAGCAAAAGGTTTAGGTGGGTACAATTTTGAAAATTCAGTTTCATTTTGCAGGAAAGGCGGTTGGCAGGCAGGTCATGTTTCATGTGACAGGAGACCCGTAGACGTTTCTGACCGGGACGTGAGGGGGGGGGGGGGGGGAGTGAGCTCAGAGACAGCCATGCTGACCTGAGGATTTTTCAGAAAATATCTGATACTGAGTCCCTTGATGACACCTTTGTGACCAGTGGTTAAACTGGAAATGTTTAGGAGGGGAACTCTTGCATCTAAATTTCTAGGTGGTGGAACTGTCATTTCTAGGTGGCAAACCTCTCCTACTCCATATTTGTCAATGGAGAAAGATGACAGAGGTGGTGGAACTGTCATACAATCTTTTCACGTAGTGGTGGATCTGAGTTCCAGTGAGATCCTTCCCAGTCTAATCCCTGCAGGTGGCCTAATTAAATTAGCTGTGAAAGCTACAAATGTTATGTGCCAGTTACTTGTTCTATCTGTAAATTATTTTTGCAAAAGTTCATTCTGTGTATGCGATGCAGACTTATTTTTTAGATGATGCAGTAACAAAACCACTGCATTGTTGTGTTTGTGTGAAAATAATACATTTGCTCATGTGTTATGCAGCAGTTTTCCCACCCACTCCCACCTCTGGGAATGTGGTCAGATGAGGACTAAGTTGACATTTTCTCTGCCTCAGGGAGTGTGGGCCTGGGGATTTCACATCGATTCATAACCCCCCTACTTGGGCGTTTTATTTTTGTATTCCCCACTATTCTCCATGGTGTTTTGGTGGGTTACTTTGACTGCTGAATTAGAGAATTGTGGCTCAGGTATTTTGCTGAGCACAAGCTGCTTAAAAGGGGAACAGTTAGCATTAAGAGCCGGCCCCCACACCCAAATGTAGTGCTGGTGGCCCCCGTTTGCACTTTGTGTGCAAAACACTTTTTTGGCACCAAACAAAGTCTGGAGCCTATTATTGTGGTTATGACTACTGAGTGCATCAGATCTTCTGATGTGGAATGTGAAGGGAACTATTCCCCATTGACACCCTAGCAGAAAATCAGTCGTGATTTGCCTCGGTTCATCCATTGACTTGCATTGGCGAAAGTATACATCTAGAGTGTTTTCTGTGCTTGAAGCTTGGTGTTGCAGAAGACCACATTCAGGATTTGAATATATTAATCTCCCTCTTTTAGTGTGTCTTCCTCCTGCCTTTATTCGGGGAACCAACCAACACACCTGGTGGTCCAGTGGAGGGAAAATGAGGGTAATCAATGCACCAATAATTGCAATCTACATAGATCTCTGCTGTTGCTGCTGCTGCTGCTGTCACAGCATGAGCTCTCGATCCTACTGTCCTCATGCTGCCTTGATCAATGCTTCCTGATGTGCCCAGTATCCTACCTTGTCAGTGTTCTCATTTATAGGAACAATATGTGGTGGTCTAGTGGTGGTGGTGGTGGGGGAGTAGAGAACAGCAAATGTCCACTCAAAGATCGCTGTCCCCAATGAGTCAGTCTTGTACATCAAGTGAATGTCACAGAAACTGTGCTGTTGTCCACTCCCCCCCTCCCACTAGACCACCAGGTATTTTTTCCAACAATGAGAACACTAACATGGCAGAGTAATTAGACTCATCAGAAATTATTGATTAAGGCAGCCGAGACTAGCGTCAATGTAGTTTGCAGCAGCATGAGGACAGTGGGTCTGTGAACTCCGGTTATGAGAGGCAGTGCCAGAGCCAAAAAGGCATGCTACAGTGCAGCATTCTGCTACTGTACCTGCCACTGCCAGTGGTGTTGCAGTGCTACCAGTGGTGTTGCAGTGGTCCCTCCCTCAGCAGTAAGATATATGGCACAGGCAGCAGATAGTGTGGCTGCTGGTCTGGCAGGGAGGTGGACAGGACTGAATGGAAACATAGAAACATAGACTTTGACAGCAGATAAGGACCGCTTGGCCCACCTAGTCTGCCCATTTCCCTACCTACTGGATAAGCTGCAGATCCTAGTTAACCAACAGCCTATTTCTTCCTACCCCCCCACAAGAATTGCCTTATGTCTGTCCCATGCATTCTTGAATTCTCCCACAGCTTTAAATCCCACAACCTCCTCAGGAAGATGGTTCTATGCATCCACCACCCTCTCTGTGAAAAAATACTTCCTCACATTGCCCCGAGCCGTCCCCTCTCTATCTTCAAATTGTGTCCCCTTGTTCTTGCACATCTCTTTTTCTGAAAGATGCTACCCTCTTGGACTTTGTCGATTCCACTTGAGGTACTTAAAAGTTTCAATCATGTCCCCCTCTCCCTCCTTTCCTCAAGGATATACATATTAAGCTCCTTTAGTCTCTCCTCGTATGGCTTCTCTTACAGACCCTGCACCATTTTAGTTGCCCTCCTTTGGACTGCCTCCATCCTGTCTATGTCCTTGTGGAGATGGGGTCTCCAGAACTGGACTCAGTACTCCAGATGGGGTCTCACCAACTGTCTGTACAGAGGTATAACATCTTCTTGTTTTCTGCTGGTGATGCCTCTCCCTATGCATCCCAGTATCCCCCCAGCCCTCCCTACTGCCTTCTCACATTGCTTGCTAACCTTAAAGTCATCTGATATGATTAACCCCAGGTCCCTTTCCATTTTTGTTGTTGTTACTACCTCCCCCCTCATTGTGTACTCTTCCCCTGGGTTTTTGTTTCCCAGGTGCATTGCTTTGCACTTCTTTGCATTGAATCCAGGCTACCATACTTCTGACCATTCTTCCAACCTTGCCAAGTCCCTTCTCATCCTTTCCACCCCCCTCTTGTGTATCAACCCTGTTGCAGATCTTAGTGTCATCTGCAAAGAGGCATACTTTTCCTTCCAGTCCCTCTGCAATGTCACTTATAAAGACATTAAAAAGGACTGGACCCAGTACTGAACCCTGTGGTACCCCATTAGTAACCCCCCTTTCTTCAGAGTGGAATCCGTTTACTAGTACCTTCTGTGTCCTGTTGTCCAGCCAATGTTTTACCCAGGCTACCACCCTGGGACCCACTCCCATGCTGGCTAATTTGTTTATTAATCTTTTGTGTGGGACTGTGTCAAATGCCTTACTAAAGTCTAGGTAGACTATGTCCACAGCCCCTCCCTGGTCTACTACTTTGGTCACCCAGTCAAAAGAAATCAATTAGATTCATCTGACATGACCTTCCCACTGTGAATCCATGCTGGCTTGGGTTCTGTGTCCCACTGGCCTCTATGTACTCAACAATTGTTTCCTTCAGAAGTGATTCCATCATTTTCCCTACCACGGAGGTTGAACTGACAGTTCTATAGTTTCCTGCCTCTGTCTTGCCCCCACTTTTGTGAAGGGGAATCACATCTGCCCTTCTCCAGTCCTCAGGTACCACAACATTCTCCCATGATTTGTTAAAAAGGATAGTCAGTCGTGTCACTAGTTCTCCCCTTAACTCTTTTAGAATTCTGGGGTGAATCCTGTCAGGCCCCATTGCTTTGTCCACCTTCAGTTTTAGGAACTCTTTCAGAACACTTTCTTCTGTGAAAGAGTTGTGATCGACCCCCCTATCCAGAGTGCTTCAGTTAATTTGATTAGGTACCTCCCTCTCCTCCTCTTTGTGAATACTGAGCAGAAGTATTTGTTCAGTATTCCTGCTTTTTCACTGTCCCTCTCTGGCCACCCACTGTCTATTCTATTCAGCCTCACTTCCCTCAATTTGTCTTTCTACTCTCCCTAATGTACCTATAAAAGGTTTTGTCCCCCTTCTTAACCGATTTGGCTATCTTTTCCTCAGTTTGGGCCTTTGCTATTCTGACTGCCTTTCCTGCTTCCTTCTGCCTTAACTGGTAAAGTTCTCTGTCCTGCTCCTTCTGTGTTTCCTTATACTTCCTAAATGCTCTCTTTTTCTCCCTAACCTTCCCCACCACCTATTTTGAGAACCATAGTGGCTTTTCTTTTGTTTTGATGTGTTATTTGCTTCACACAAAGGATGGGAGTTGTATGAGATGATGAGTCAGTGTGACAAGTCAATGTGATAGTCTTGAAGCATGTCTGTGTGAGTGTCCGTTACTTCAGTTATGTATTCAACCTGCAATCAGCCAGATAGTAATAATAGTTATTTAGCTTATGCACAAACACTCTGCACCACAGAGCATCTAGTACACCAGGGCTTGGCATAAAAGCCAGAAGGCACAGCAGCAAGGTAGTACAATATTCAGCCAACCACAGCTGCATACTCTATGCCTCAGGTATGGTACAGCATCTTGTTAGCCTCAGATACCTCAGGACCTCTTCAGTCTTAGTGGGAAAAATCCACTAGGGGTTGAGTCTAAAGCTGGTAGTGGGAAAATGAGAGAGGAGAGTGAGAGAGAGAGAGAAGAGTGTGAGAACAAGAGAGAGAGAGGCGAGCAAGAGAGGCGCTAGAGAGAGATGAGGAGATACTTTTTTCACAGAAAGTGGTGGAGTAGAATGAGTTGCCAGAAGAAGTGGTCTCCTGAAAACAGTGGATAGCTTCAAGAGAGGTTGGGATAGGATGAAGGGAAAGTTGCTAGGGGAAGGGGAAACTGACGGGGTTAGGGGGGACTTGGGGAGGGAGGGAGGGCAGGTCCCACTATAGACACAGGAAAGACCTGCACACTTGAGCATACAAGATAGATCATAAGGCCTTTATTTGCTGGGATGTTCCTATATATTGTATCTTTGCATGTACTGAATACATGTATATATTCACCCTGCAGCTAGTCAGATAATAATAGTTTTCCCCTAGAACAAGGGGTAAAGAAGAAATAAGATATGAGTTATTTAGCTTTAAAATAAGCCACAGAATGCACCACAGAGTGTCTAGTACTCCAGGGTTTCTGGGCACCTGGTGGTCTCCAGACCCCTCACTTTCTGGAAAAAGTCACAAACTGCAAGAAAAGAACACCTTGAAAAAATCCTGGCAATGGGTCTGCTCTTGTAACCCCTTTGTAGAAACCTAGGTATCTGTTCCTCCAATTGCTTCTCTAAATCCACCTCCTCTGAACACTTACTCCATACATGGAGGAAGGAACTAAAAAGAATTGACCTCACCAGACTGGGAGGGTGGTGTGGGGGTGGTCACTCTCTCATCTCAACAACATGTTTGCTTATGTGGATTTTCTTAACTCTTTTCTTTATTCAAATGTTATAGGATTTTACCTTTTCCAAATGATGTACTATATTATGCTGACAAATCCAGAGCTGTTCATGCAAGAGAGTACTATGAGTCTGTATATGCCCACATGTGCTACAATATCAACCTTTCAGTGATGAAGAAAGAAAAGAAAAAGAACTAGGAACCAGCAACAATACAAAGGTAAAAATACAGAAACAAAGAAACTCGATCATGAAACATCTGAATCATACTCATATTCTCAATACAGTGATACTGTGCCTATAACAGTGCATCAAAAACTACTCAAGGCTGCGTCACATATATTAGCATGCCTCTTGACAATTATTTTAAAAGGAAGATAAAGCCAAAGTTGACAATTATAGGCCGATTAGCCTTACTTCCATCCCTTGTAAAATAATGGAAAAAATTTTGAAGACCAGACTAGAACGTGAAGATATCAACCTAAATATTGCAGACCATCTGCAACATGGGTTCAAGTGAGGAGTGTCATGTACAACAAATCTTGTGACCTTCTATGAGCAGGTCAGTCAGAGACTTAACAGAGGGTGTCCCTCAGATGTTATACTTCTGGACTTCTCCAAGGCCTTTGAGAAAGTCTCACGTATGATCTTAGCTAATAAAATGCTCACACTAGGTTTTAATCCCCTACTTGTGTGTTGGATTAACAACTGGCTAAAAGGCCGTGTTTAGAGTGTAAAAATAAATGGATCAGTACAGCCTAGAGGTTAGAGGAACGAGGTGTGAACGAGCATGATACATCCAGCAGACCAGACCTGATCTTGATTCTCACAACCTCCACTTGCCTACTGTGTGACTCTGAGCAAGTCACTTAACCGCCCAGTGCTCCCAGGTCACCCCTGAAAACAGGCACTTGTACCTAGTGGGCCTTACCAGGTTACCAAAGACTAAAAGAAAAATTAAAAAAAATAAAAACGAGGTAACTAGTGGAGTCCCCCAGGGCTCAGTACTAGGTCCAACATTGTTCTGCATATTTATTTGTGACATACAAAACAACATCCAAAGCAACTTGGTAAAATTCACAGATGATTTAAAACTAAGTGGTGAGGTTGACACCTTTAACAGACATTTGACAATTGTAAATTACTTAAATAAGATATTGGAATGGTCCGAATGAAATGGAATGCAGTTTAACGCCAAAAAATGTGTAGTAATACACTACGATACTAAAAATTGAATTACAACTACATTTTAAGTAACCACATTTTGTGTAAAGTAACATCTGAAATAGCTGTTGGGATCAAAATAAATAATACGCTTGCATCATCAGACCACTGTAGACTAGCAACTATTAAAGCCACGGTCTTGTTAGAAAAATAAAACATACATTCATCTGTAAATCAGAACAGTGCATCATCCCCCTTTATAACATTACGTCAGACCAATACTTGATCGTGGATCCCCAGTCTGGTCACCTTATTTAATAAAAGACATAAACATGATTGAAGGTGTGCAAGGATCAGAGATAATGGGCTGCTTCCACCTGGGGTCATGATGTGGCTGTGCCAGCCCTGCCTACCCAGTCCTATCAGCTGTGTGCTACTGCATGTGGCACCTCTGCCAGGTGCCTCTTCAGCTTCCTCTCACTACCGCCGTGTCCCCGTCATCTGCTATGGCACCCCCACTGCTCTACCAGCTCCTGGTTTCCACCTTCCAGTCAGATTAACCCCCCACACCTCCACATCTTGTCTAGGTTTGTGCCTGGTGGGGCTTGATGAGACCCTCTGTCAAACCGCTCTGGTGCTCCACATGTGTGGCACAACCCTGCGGATGCAGCAACTTTTGGAACTTTGGTGCAGGGACCCAACCTGTTTGATAAAATAGGGCGCACTCAGAGTTTGCTGCAGCCCTTGATCGGTACACATTGCACCTCTCCAAAGGCTATTTGAAAATTTAGCCCATTGTGTGGCAAATGAATTACTCTTGGTTAATCACTGATGTGACATCGTTGTATACAGCTATTCAACAAAAACTCAACATTCATGCTGTAAGGACATTGCAAAAAATGTCACCCTTGAATTTCCTGGTTGTCTTCATTATTCATGCAACTGAACTTATACTAACCAGCAACTATTTTTTGTATGACAGTATGTATTTCTTGCTGATTCAGGGTATGGCCGGGAGTATGTTGATGGCCCTCTCCCATGCCAAATATTTTATGGGCTGGTGGGAGGACAGGACCATCCACGAGGCCATGACCAACCCCTTCTACACTGGTATAATAAAACAGGGTAGATCTAGAGACAACATTTTGTGTGGGGCAGGCCACCTGCAGATGTAGACTGCTTCATTCGGTATATTAATCAGAACAAAGTGAGATTGAAATTTACAGCAAATAGTGACATGGTATTCCAGGGGATAAGGTATATTCAACTGGTTTTAGGAAAAGTACAGCTGGCAACAGACTTTTACAAGCGCATAACTCATACCCTATACACCTCACACAAAATATCCCCTATGGCCAACTAATTCAACTTAGATGCAATTGTAAAAAAATAGAAGATTTTGAACAAGAAGCATCTTGATTATCTACTAGAGACTTAGGACAAGGGGTATGGTGAAAACACACTTCAACAGTATCGAGCCAGAGGCACGAGCATTAGATGGATCTGAGCTACTTGGTCAAAGGGTTCAGATCAGGAGCAAACAAGATTATCTTTTACAACATATTTATTCATTTAGTTTTGTTTTACCAGGTAAGGTGCACTAGACAAACATTTGTCTGTTTTCAGGCATGACCGGGAGCATATATCCATTTACATACAATTTTATGACCGCAGTATTAAACAGTTGTTTACACGGCATTATGAGAACATTAGTATACATATACCTGTGAATTCCAGGATACTAATATCAGTAATAGTGTATACAAACATAATGTAGACGTAAGTGTACACCAGCATATAACAAGTAACACAACAGGTTACATAACACATCAATAATGAACATTAACTTTAGGAGATCTAAGCTACAACATGCCATAGATTAAACAACAGAGGGCTAAGTCGTTTATGCCAAGGGAGGATTGTAGGTTCACAACCACTGATTCTGTAGCATAGGTAAGTAGCTAGTGACAAGTATTAACAGACTGATAACAGGTAGCTATAAAGCCACCATTTTGGGGTCTAGGGGCAGGAACAGGCATACAACTGTAGCAGATGATTCAGAACTGTTTTCAGAATATACGTGTTGCTGTACTGTGTCTGATACTAGTTGTTACAGCATTACACAGTTTTGGGGCAGAAATGGCAAACACTGTCTCTCCTAGCCTGGCCTTTGTCCTAGGGATAGTAAGCAGGTCATGGTCCATAGACTGAAGAGGGCAAGCATTTCTATATGGCATTAAGAAGCTAGAGATGAGGGGGAGTGATTGTTTAGGACACTATAAATGATACCCCAAGGGTGAGGTCATGTTGACCACCAGGGGACAGCCATCCCAGTGTGGAGTATAATGTACAGTGGTGAACAAGTCGATTAGTGGCTAAAGCAAAACAGCAGATATTATAAGCCACATCCCTTTTATGCAGAATATGGTTTGAGATTTCTGAGAAGACAGGAAGGCCATAGGTAAGTTTGGGAAGTAAGATGCTTAGCTGCAGACAGTCTGGCAGATGGGGTTACGATTTGCACACATAACCCCAGTCTGATATTGATTTCTCTGCATATCGCTGATATGTGGAGGAGAAATCTAATGATTGGTCCGGTGTGATTCTGAGGTAATTAATAGAGAGGACAGTGTTGAGGGGGGTACCATTATCGCTTGTCACCAACAGTGGGACATGGACATTCTTTAGCTGATTAGGGGTGCTAAATAACATTGCATAAGACTTTACCAAGTTCATTAGGAGCTTTTTCTGAAGACGCCACTGCAGCAATGAATATAAGGTTAATATAAGGTTAACTTTTTATTAAAAAAACTGGCATATTTTGAGCCTTAACAAAGATCTCAAAGAAGTGAGATACTGGTCCCTGAGTAGCATTCTGCAAAGCCAGAAGAATAGGTGACACCCTGTGCACAGTAAATTCATACAGACAGAACGTCCCACAGCCTGGTTGCCCCGAAATGTTGGGTTTTCATCCCTGTAAAACTTGTATTACCTGCTGCCATAGTGTACAAGGAAGATTTGTAAACCTCTCACCAACAGGCACCAGACAGGTTCGGATCCAACAGTTTTTTTTTTTTTAGTTTTTGTTGACGGGTAAGTGCACTAGACAAATCCTGCCTATTTTCAGGCACGACACGGGAGAGGGGGATACAGATGAATGCCAACTGACCTTGAACCAGATTAAGCTGTTAGTGGTATTTTTAGTGAATGAGGGAAATTTGGCCGGGACACCGGGGAAATTCCCCTACTCGGTTGCTGCTTGGTGGCCGGTAGGGGTCCTGCTGACATCAGTCTGCATTATGGCAGACGAGTCGGAAAGCTGCCACGGTATGGAGGTCGGAGAGAGTGCGGTATCTGAGGTATTGAAAGCGGTCATTTTGGAGGATGGTCTGGACTTACATAACAATGTTCTTATGCTGGAAACAGCATCAGAGAAAGGTTCTACCTTACCGGAGTTGGCTGGTGATATTCCAGCATTGGAGATAAGGTCTTCCATAGCGGTTTGCCCTGATTCTGAAAAGCCTACCATTTTGACGCCTGCTGTTTGCGTCAGTTCTTCATTGCAAGTCACACCAGCTACTCTAAAGGAACTGCCTGCTCTGGGGAGCATTTCTATGGGGAAGACTTTCGTGGCTGGACCTCTGGCGTCTCAAGCTGTGCGACAGCAGTTCGGGCTTAGAGATGCAACTCAGGATGGCTTCCTGAAAGATTGGTCGTAATCTACCGCGTTAACTGAATCTGGCTGGAAACAAACTGTGTTGGGTCAATGGGTCCCGGACTTTTCATGGACTTCTTCGTCGTCTACCACTACTCCTTCATCTATGCATGCCACCAAAACTTCAGTCCTGAGCTCAGGTACAGACTTTGTGCCCACTGACTCTGATGTTTCTAGTAAGAAGGTTGTTGTGGGTGGGGAGAGGATTTGGCTTTCTAAGCCGAGCACCTCCATGGCTGGGGTTTTCCATAGTCCAAAAGGTCAGGAAGGAGCTCTATTGCAAACTAATATTGAGTCTGCTTCACAATTACATGGGAAAAAGTTACCCATGTCGGAGTTGTTTAAAAATAAATTGAAGCAAGCTCCACGTCGCAATGCAGTGCGGCTTAGATATAAAGGGGGTCTCCGGAACACCCAGATAGATATTATGTGTTTAAACAACTTTTAAAAAATTCCATGGGATTTCTTTCCACTGAAGTGTATGCCTTAATACATATTTCAGGGGAAGACTCCTTTGATGTGAGCTTTCAAACTAATCTACATCTGGAGAGGTTTTGGGATAAATATGCTTTCCTTAAAAATACCCCCTTATGGTCTCCTTTTTTTGTTATTCCACTTACCAGGCCTCAGGTTCGTTTTGTCACCATTATGTTTCGGAATGAAGGGGTGAATGTAATCGACATGTATCACTGGCTTCAATCTAAATGTGATATATTAGGACCCCTGAGGCATTACTTGATACTGAGGGTATTTGGACAGGGGCTGAAATTTAAGGTGAAACTTTTCAAGTTAATTCTGACATTGTGCACCTCCCTAATAGTTTTTCTAGGTAAGGATAGAGAGTCTGTTTTATGAGGACAACCTAGATCCTGCTATAAATGTGGAGCTCGGACTCACATTAGTAGTGTGTGCGATGTGTTGAAATGTCCCTTATGTGGGGGGTTTGGCCATTCCATAGATATGTGTAATAACATATTTCAATGTAATTTATGTGATGAAAAGGGTCATGCCTTTCATCAGTGTCCTTGGGCAAGACGTAATTGTACAGATGGATGGGATCAGGATGATTTGTTACGTAAAGCTCAAACTAAAAGAAAGGACTCTGTTGGGACTATTCCCTCTAATGTGCCCATTATTCCTGTTCTTCAGGTACCTAGTGGATTAACTGACTCTCGTAAGGCAGAGGAAGGGATTGTAGGAATTACTGAATCTCAGGTCCTAGTCGATAAACCTGTTCCTAGGCCTTCAGTATCTGGCAGGCAGAGTTCTGGACTGTCCATGCCTCCTCCTTTTGAGACAGTTAAGAGTAGGCGTCTCACTAGGGCCTCTCTTAAACAACCTGCTGCAAGTCCGCTACCCACTGATAATTTTTTCCTACCTTTACAAGATGAAATTAGAGATTCAGACCTGGAATCTGATACATCCCATAAGTCTGAATTAGTTACAGAAGATGAGGATAGTAAGGCCACAGAATTAGCGAAAGGAAAGAAAGGAAAGAAAGGAAAAAAAAGGAAAGTTAGTCAGAAGCATGGTACTTGATTTTTTTGTTCTGTTATATGGCTTCACTACAACTGGCATCTTATAATGTTTGTAGTTTGAAAGCATTTCAAAAACAGATTTCTACATTAACGTACTTAGGCTCTTTGACACTAGATATAATCTTTTTACAAGAAACCAGGATTTCCTCTCTCTTTGAAGTTGAACAATTGAAAAAAAGGTGGATCTGGGGCCATCTTTTGGACTTCGGGACAGATGTTGCAGGCAGGATTGAATATTATTTAAAAATTCTAATTTTAGAATTTCTAAATTGATTGATGTTAGCCAGGCCGAGCCTTAATTTTGGATTGCTCTTTAGGGATTATTATTTTCGGTTATTACTTTATATGCCCCCAAACGAAGTTGAGCTCATAGAATTATTTGAGGAGATTAAACCTTTTCTCTTCACTAGGAGACGTGGTATGGGGAGGGGATTTTAATTGCTCATTAGATGTAACAGTTTGTAGAGATTTGGGAAAAAAAATATACTGTGATACAAACGCTCTTAATAATATTATTAAAGATGCTGGTCTTCAGGATGTTTATAGGAGCATGCATTCACAGACTGGAGCAACTTATTATAGGCATACCTTTGCTACATGTATTGATATGTTTTTTATTTCTCATTATCTTATCCCTACATCTTGTACGGTTACACCCACTGAATTTTCAGATCATCTTATTTTACTTTGTACTCTTTCTTTAACTAATATGCCTCCTAAATTGTCAAGTACAACTCAACGCTGGAGATTGAATACCTCTTTTTTGGAAAGCCCAGTTTTTTTTTCTAAATTAGAATTCTTTTTTGCTGCTAAATTTTCCACCATGGATTTATTCAATTCCTTGTATGATTGGTGGTTGCAGACAAAAGGAAATTAAAACCTGTTCTAAGTTGGGGTAAGTTTAAGGTTGATTCAGATTATATACAATATTTAATACATAGAAACCAGTTATATAAATTGATGTCTTTCCCTCCTAAAGATCATGTGCTTTACACTTCTCAAATCTTGGAAATAAAAAACAGATGAAGGCATTTCAGTATGATAGAGCCAAGTCTTTAGACCTGGAATTTAGATTTGGTACTAAACAGAGCCCTATGTCTGATCCTTATCAGGCCTGCAAATCACGTTAGCACATACACTTATGTCAGGTCTTTATAACTCAACAGGGAATTAATTACTACCGATATGGTATGCTATCAATTGTTCAACAACATATTCAGGATTATTTTGCAGTCCATTTGACGTCTTCTACTGACACTTTTCTATACAGACTTTAGGGCCTTTACCACAGGTTCAGGAAAGTGTGTTAACACTGACTAAACCTATCACTACACAGGAAGTTATAGAGGTAATTAAACAGTTAAATACTGGATCTTCCCCAGGTTTGGATGGGATCCCTAATGAATTTTACAAAATTTGCATACAGTATATGGGGTTCTTCTTGCCTTTGGTGTTTAATTCTATTTTGGCCTCGGATGTATCTTGTAAAGACTTTGCCATATCTCTTATGAACTTCATTTATAAAAAAGGTGACAAAAACCTTTTGACTAACTGGAGACCAATCAGTCTTTTGAATAGTGACTATAAGATTTTGACCAAAATTTTGAATACACTCTTGGTAAAGGTAGCGGATGCTGTTATACATCCTTCCCAGACATGTTCTATTCCTACTAGGAAGATTCAGCATAATCTTTTTTTAATAAGAGACCTTTTTGCAAGCTGCACATTTGGTTCTCATACTGGCTTGGTGGCAGCTTTAGATCAAGCTAAAGCCTTTGACGCTGTGTGTCATTCTTATCTTTATTTTATTTTACTACACTATGGCATTCCACAGACTTTTGTTCAATGGATAGCTAGACTTTATAGTCAGGCAGTTACTATTCCGATTGTTAATGGATTTATTGTGCGAAATTAGGATTGGCGGGGTGTCCAGCAAGGATGTCCCCTGAGCCCCCTTTTATATACCTTTGTATTAGATCCAGTTATCAGACGTATTATTTCAGATCAGGAAATCATAGGCATTTCACCCTCGCCACATTTAGAAACTGTTAAAGTCACTGCTTTTGCAGATGATGTAACTCTTTTATTGGCAGACACTTTATCCTTACGGAAAGCTTTAGATGTTTTTATTTCTTTTGGATACTTTTCAGGGGACACTCTTAATATAGAGAAGAGTTTTGTATTGTCTTTAGGTTCTAGTTCCCCTGACTTAACTAGCTGTTTCGGTATATCCTTTTCAAATTCACCACAAAAAATTTTAGGGATCTGGTTTGGGACTGATGACATGGCAGTTTATAACTTGGAGAAGCAACTATTGGTTGGGGAATCTAAGGTCAATCAATGGAAAAACTGGAAATTTGAAAAAAAAAAGATGATTATGATTATAAAAATTTTTTTATTGCCAGTATTTATATACTTGAGTCACCTTTTTCCTCCACCAATTTCTGTTGAAACTAGGTTATACAGTATCTTTTTCCAAATGCTTTGGGGTAACAGGCTTAATCCAGTTAAAAGAGATTTCACCTATCTTCCGCATAAAAAAGGAGGCTTACAGATGGTAAATCCTGTTATTTTCTCCATTCCATATTTTTATTTTCTTCTTTTTCTTTTATATGGCATGAGGCTCGTTTACCATGACATTTCTGGGTACAATCTATTTGGCATAAATATTTTTTTAAATGGTCCATATTTCCCCCTAAGATATTGGTTTCTAATGAGTTGTCAAAATATGGACTTTCTGCCTTAAAAAAAGCTATATCAATGGAAGGTGCCTTTACAGAAATTACATTCCTTAACTAGAAAATCCTTTTATGAGTATGTTGTTTATGAAATTCAGAAAGTAATTCTTGGAATGCTGCAGCTTTACATTGGCATATGCCACATTTGGCTTCACTGTCATATGGTACACTAGTTCTGGGTGATTATGTAGGTATCTGGGATAAGTATCACAGGAGTACCTTAAATGTCTTTTTTGCCTTATTACAATATTTTCTCTGGCAGGCTCACTGTCAGTTTATCTTACAACAACAGCAGATATCACATTCTGTTATTATCACACATGTGGAAACTGATTTATCTGTACTTCGATCAAGGGATGTCAAGAAATATTCGAATGATAAAGTTGTTAATTTATGGAAGTATTTCCCTGTTTTCTGATATCATAACACTCTGATATGTATTTGAGTTTTTTTTTATGCATGTGCTTCTTTTCTACTGATTGCATTTTGAAGTTTTTCTGCTTTGTTCTCTGTGATGTTTTGTTTCTTTTGTTTAATAAATTTCCCCTACTCTTTTCGATATGTGCCATGGGATCTTTAACATCCACCTGAACTACCACCAATCCAGGCAGATGGAACCTCGGTTTAACGTCTCATCGAAAAGACGGCACCTCAGAAGTGCAGCACCCCTCTCATGCTGCACTACAGTGTTAGTACTGGGATATTAACCCAAGTGCCAGATGTGGGAACTGAACCCACAGTCCTCTGATCTCCCAGCCTCAGAGGCAAGTGTGCTACCTACTGAGCCACTGACACTGGCAGTTTATTACCTGCTTGACTACATTTGTGATATATGCCCTGCAGTGCTCCTGTAGAAAAATACAGATTGGAAGAACCATTCGAGCATTAAAAGAACAATACATGAGTACTACAGGGCATTGTCTAGGGAATTGTAGAGCATCCTATACTTTTGCACTTGGCAATGGTTCCAGATGAATGAAAAACAATAGTTCAATATATGGGGATTGAGGCTATTCCAAGTAAACTCCATGGTAGCAACAGGGTTTGCCTTCTACTACAAAATGAGTCAATGTGGATGTTTAAGCTTAAAACCCTTAAACCCCACAGTTTTAATGATTATATGGACCTGGAACCAGTTCTGTAATTATTCTGTAATTTGTATTTTTATGTATATCACTATGTAAGCCATTCTTTCAGTGGTAGCTTTCACCACAGTCTAGCAAATGTCCAGATATGTTAATCAACATGTGGGTTTAGTCTAGTGTTATACTGGGATCACGGTGTTATACTGGGATCATTTTTTTCACTTTATTCTCTACATTTCACTTTTTCACATTCTCACTAGACTTTTCGGTCTGTACTTTACAACGTCATTATTTTCACCTTTACTGTTCCAGCTGCCTGTGCTTTCCTGTTATTTTTCCTAAGGATTTGTTCTTTGTGTACTTCTCCTGTCCATCCATTTTACCTTCCTATTTCCCATTTTCCCTCCCACCCCCATACCTTGACTTCCCATTGTTCCCACTCCTAACCCATCATTCAGTGTTTACTTACATGCATGCTCCCCTGGTTTTTGGTTAGTCTTGTCTCTTCACCACCAGCCTTACTGTTATTTTCACTCACCCCCCTTTTCATTACCCTTTGCAATCTGACAGTCCATCTATTTTTGTTTCAATGTGTTTGCCAGTGTTACTACATTCACATTTCATTTTGTTTCACTCATTCATTTACACATATTTAGAGTCATGTATCTCTATTTCACTATATACCTCAGTTTAACTCTTGGGTTATGCAGTGACCCTACTGTATTTATTATAGACTGGGTTCAGTTTTTAGCAATACTATTTGCATTTATGTTTTCCTTCTAAATTATAATATTGTAATGTTTGCATGTCAACTGCCATGTTTGGACTGAATCTGCATTACTTTTTGTATATGTTCTGTAAAATGTACTAGATAACTAGACTGTGTTAACACAGCATAACAATGACATGATTGCTGCATTTATCTGTGGCTTCATCACAGGGGGTTCTGGCAGGTCATGCAATGGCTTAGTCTTCAGCCTCAACAGCTGAGTCACTGGGTGATTTTAAGTATTTGCCCCCAGTAGGTTTTCTCATTATTATTTCTAGAAAAATAAATTGGCCATCATCTAATGGGGAACCTAGCCTTTTACCTTTAGGTCACAACATTATTAGGGCAACACATAGAAACAGAGACATAGAAACTGATGGCAGATAAGGACCAACAGGCCCATCCAGTCTGCCCTTTTTCACTACCTAACACAAAAGCTGCAGATCCTACTTGATCTCTGACATTACCTCCTTTCCTGAAATGTTAGAGTTCCTTTATGTCTATCCCATGCAGTTTTGAATTCCCCTACTGATTCCCCTCCCCCACCTCTACTGGAAGGCTGTTGCATGCCTTCACCACCCTTTCTGTGAAGAAATACTTACTCATGTTGCCCCTTAGTCTACTTCCTTCCAGTCTCGTGTCATGCCCTCTTGTTCTAGAACATCTCCTTTTCTAAAAGATGCTATCCTCCTGTACCTTATTTATTCCCTTCGGGTATTTGGAGGTCTTGATCATACCTCTCCTCTCTCTCCTCTTCTCCAGCATAAACATGTTGAGTGCTTCCAGTCTCTCCTTGTATGACCTTTGGTGCAGGTTCTGCACTATTTTCATTGCCCTTCTTTGAACTGCCTCTGCCCTATGTCCTTTCAGAGATGCAGCCTCCAGAACTGGACACACTACTCTAAATGAGGGCTCACCAATGATTTGTACAGTGGTATTACATCTTTTCTTCCACTGGTGATGCCTCTCCTTGTCCACCCCAGCATCCCACTGGCTCTCCCCACAGCCCTGGCACATTGTTTGGCCACCTTTAGGCCATCAGATATTCATCACCCCCAAATCTCTTTACTGTTTGGTGGCCATTAGTAATTCCCCCCATCACATAATCCTCCTCTGGGTTCCTGTATCCCAAGTGCGTGATTTTGCACTTCTTCACATTGAATCTTAGTTGCCACATTCTGGACCATTCCTTCAGTTTAGCTAGGTCCTTCCTCATATTTTCCACCCTTCCTGGAGTGTCTACTGTATTGCAGATCTTGGTGTAGTCTTCAAAGAGGCATATCTTCCCTTCCAGCCTCTCCACAATGTCACTAATGAAGATATTAAATAGTACTGGGCCCAGAGCTTATCCCTGTGACACTCCACTGGTCAACATCCCTTTCTCAGATTTAGTCCCATTTACCACCACCTTCTGTGTTCAAACAATTTCTAACCCAGTTCACCACCTTATGGCCATATCCCAGGCTGCCCAACTTATTCATAAGCCTCCTATGTGGAGCGGTGTTGAATGCCTTGCTGAAATCCAGGTAGGCCACATCCACCACTCCCCCCCAATCTACTTCGCTGGTCACGCAGTCAAAGACATTTCTAGTTAGCCTTACTCTGCTGCAGGAAGTCTGAGGTTCACCTGGAATGACTGAGCTAGAAACAAAAGAGACACAGCATTCCAGACCTTCTGAAAAGTAAGAACACTGGATTTGCAAAATCACATATGTGTTTGAAGGCAGCTAGCTGTTCGCTTTTGGTGCCAAACCTCTGGACTGGATATGGTTTTGGCCATGAAGGAAACTGCAGTGCACAGGTAAAATTTTGTAGTCAATGAGAGGTCTTGCACCTGACCATGAGAATAAGACTTTCTAGCCCTTTGCTGTTATACTAAATAATAATAGGCTTTGTGAAATTGTAAGATGAAATAGGGCCAAAAGTTCCAGGAAATATACGGGTTACAAGTAAAAAGTAAGAAATAGGAAAGTGCTCTGCTGCCACACATTTAGGACTCAGTTACCAAAACAAGTAGAAAACGTCAGATACAGAAACATTAGCACTGTACTGATGTAAAGAAAACAGAGCTGCAGCAAAAGTAGAAGAAACAGCCTGAGGTATAGCAGCCAATAAGGACCACCTCAAAAGAAAACAAAAAAGACACAGCAACTGGCCAGGCACATACCAAATTATGTCATCAGCCTAGAGGGCTGGCTTGCTCTGCATTTATTGTTGTCTTGATGGGAGGAGCCTCTCATGGGCTGTCTCACTGAACCACAGGTCACTGCTTGTAAAGGAAGAAAGAACATGGGAGTGATGCAGTGCAATGTCTGGGGAGCTGCAATCTTTCAGGACACTGTCTGGAGACTGAGGTGCTGCTTTTCTGCTCACCTCTCTGGGTTGTGGGAAGAGGTTGCTGGACTCTAGCCAAACTGGCTCTGCCCCACTCTGGAACCACCAAATCTGTCACTGTTACCCCAGAGGATGCCTAGGCAGAGGTAGAGTGGCTGGACTTTGGCAGGTTCCAACAGGATGGGGGAGGTGGGAAGGGTACACACTCCTCAACTTATACCACTACACAATTCCTTCATCATACTGGTGGAACAGAGCAGCAGGGAGGAGGCACTCATAGTAATGGGAAGGGTGAATTGGGGGTCCTCAGAAGGGGAGGCTCAAAGGTGGGAGGAAAAGACTCCCCAGCTAAGGAGGAAGTAGCTGTTTGTGGAGGACTCTATTGTTAAGGGGATAGACATGGGAGTGGGAGATGAAGTGCTTGAGAGGTGCTTTGGTTTGAAGGGATGGACAGTGGATCCAGAGGATCACTAGAGTAACAAGACATGGGAGGGAGCTAGATATTGTTGTCAGCCTGGGGACAAATGACCTGGCAAGGGACATGGAAGGGATACATCAGGGAAATTTCAGGGAGCTTGGGAGGGGCCTCAGGCAGGTATCACACACAGTGACTTTTGCTGAAGTGTTACCTGTACATGACTGGGGAGAGGATAGAACATTCCGCACTGGGGCTTTTAACAGTTGGTTGAAGGCATGGCGCATGGATAAGGGCTTCAGCTACATTGGGGGCTGGGGGCCAACTTGCAAGGCTGTGGGCCTCTGAGAGATAGTCTGCATCTTTCCAGTAGGGGAACCACAGTCTTTAGTGGGAGGTTTAAATTCTACTTAGATGAGCATTTAAACTAGTCTGGGGGTGAGGCAATGAAACAAAGGGAGGCAACAATTGCTCCCCCAGATGATAAAGCAGCAGGAAGGAAGAGCCTGAATGGAGTATGCTCTGAAAAGGGCAGGGGTGCAAGAAGACATGGGTGGGGACAAGGCAGAGGACAAGGGGAGTATAAATCAAGAAAGCAAGAAGAAGGGAGTAAAGAAAATAGGTAACAGAGAAGGTAACAAGGAAAGGGGGTTCAGGGTGAACTTCAGAGAACAGCACAAGCAGGAGGAGAGGGAAGCAAGCAGGGAGGGAGTAAGGTACGGAGAGCCATGTGCACCAATGCTAAGAGTCTGGGAAATAAAATTCCAGACCTGAAGGCCATCATGGAGGAGACTAGCCTGGATTTGGTGACCATAGCAGAGTTTTGTACACTGACAATCATGAATGGGACATGGCCATAGAAGCTACTCTCTGTTCAGCAGAGACAGGGAAAGGAGGACGGGAGGAGTAGTTGTACTATATGTGAAAGAGGAAATCAAGACCATGGAAATACCGGGGCAACTGGAGGAAAAAGAAGGGCTGAAGGTGCTGTGGGTCAACCTAAGGACAGATACTGAACTCACTATCCATACAGGTGAGATATACAGATCTCCAGCACATGGAGAGTAGTTGGTTACGGCAGTTGAGGAGGCCATCATCAGGGTGGCAAGTGAGGAAATGGTTCTAGTTGGGAATTCAGTCTGTCAGATGTGGATTGGAGCCTTCCAGCTGCAACTTTGGTAAGAAGCATCATCATCATCATCCTTGACCCACTATGAGGGACTTTTCTCAGGTGGCTAGTTAAGGAACCCATTATGGGTGGGACAGTTCTGGACCTGGTGCATACAAACTGGGATGGAATTGCAGACATCACAATGGGCAGTCCTCTTGGTACACCAAACAGTGTGGTTTAACACTAAAATGGGGACAGGAGCAAAGTGCATGAGGACAAGGGTCTTGGACTTTAGGAGGGCAAAGTTTAAAGAAATGAGAGACAGCCTCAGAAACTGCCTCTGGGGGGAATGCCAGGGAGGGGTAGAGACACAGTGGGGAAAGTAAGGTACACTTAATTAAGGAACCAAACCTCTATATAAAGGAAGTGAGTAAAAATAGAAAGAAAAAGACAACATTAAGGCCCTCTAGGGACATGGCCAAGGTGGTGACAGAAAAAAGGGTGGCATTCTGGAGGAAAAAAGACAGAGGGAGAAGAACAGGGTGGGATACCAAGTAAAACAGAGGGAAGCAGGAAAGGCAGTGAGGTGAGCAAAGGTGCAGACAGAGGCAAAGATAGTCAAAGGGGATAAGACATTCTTCAGGTACATAAGCAAGAAGAGGAAAACAAAGGGAGGGATAGTGAGGAGAAGGAGAGTGGCAGGGGAGAGTGTGCAGAAGAGGATCAAGAAAAAGCAGACATCCTGAACAGGTGCTTCTGCTCTGCCTTAACAGTGTAGGGGGAGGAAATGGACCACTAGGGAGCAGCAGGAATGGGGGTGGGATCAGGGGAGTGGAGGTGGACACAAGTCCATTTTCAGAGGAAACAGTTCTGAAGGGATTTGCAGCTTTGAAACTGGACAAGGCAATGGGACAAAATGGGATATACTGAAGGGTTTTAAAGAAACTCAGGGAGGGGCTAGCTGCCCCACTGATGGTCTTATTCAACAGCTCATTGGAAACAGCCATGGTTCTGGAGGATGTTTAACAGAGCAAATGTTATCTCTCTCTCCATAAGAGCAGCAGCAGTGAAGAGAAGGTTAGCAACTATAGGCTATTCTGTGTCACGTCAGAGGGGGTGAAATTAATTGAAACCCTGCTAAAGGAAAGGTTGGTAGAGTATCTTGATCCAATGGGCTACAAGATCAAAGGTCACGCCAGATGAACCTGACTGATTTCTTTGACTGGCTGACCAGGGAAATAGATGAAGGAAGGGCAGTGGATGTTGTCCTTCTGGACTTTAACAAGGCCTTCAGCACTATGCCATACAGGAGACTGATAAATTAATTGAGCAGCCTAGGGGTGGATTCAAAATGGTGAATTGGGTAAGGAACTGGTTAATGGTTAGATGGCAGAGGGTGGTGGTTAATGGCACTCACTCTAATGAGGGGAGAGTGACCAGTGGGGTGCCACAGGACTCAGTAATGGGACAAGTCATTTTCAATGTCTTCATAAATGACATTACAGAAGAACTGGAGGGGAAGGTATGCCTTTTTGCAGATGACACCAAAATCTGTAATAGGGTGAAAGGAGGGAGTGGGGAGAATTCATAGTGGCTTTGGGAAACTCAAGGAGTGGTCAAGAGCATGGCAGTTGGGGTTCAGTGCCAAAAAGTGCAAAATCATGCATCTATGGCATAGAAACCAAGAAACTAAGTACTGGATGATGGGCTGAGGTACTCACAGTCACTAAGCAGGAAAGGGGCCTTGGGGTTATCTTATCTAATGACCTCAAAGTGGCAGGGTGGTGTGACAAAGCAGTGGGTAGGGCCAATGGGATCCTGGGATGCATAGGGAGAGGTGTCTCTAGCAGGAGGAAGGAGGTGGTTTTGCCACTGTATTTCTTTCTTTCTTGTGAGACCCCACCTGAAGTATTGTGTCCATTTCTGGAGGCCACACCTCAGAAAGGACATAGACAGGATGGAGGCAGTCCAAATGAGGGCAACTAAAATTATGCAGGGGTTGCATAAAAAACCCTATGAGGAAAGACTGAGGGATCTCAACATGCATACCCTGGAAGACAGTAAAGTGAGAGGGAGACATGATAGACACCTACAAATACCTCAAGGGGGGTGGGCAGGGTGCAGGAGGGAGTCTCTCAAATGAGAAAGAGTACCAGGACCAGAGGGCATACAATGAAGCTGGAGCTATAGAAGTTTAAGAGGGATGTGAGGAAGTACTACTTCACTGAAAGCATAGTAGATGCCTGGAACAGTCTACCAGTGGAAGTGGTGGAGACAAAAACAATTGGGGGCTTCAAGCATGTGTGGGACAGACATAGGGGAATACTACATTAGTAAACAGGCAGGGAGGCGAGATGGTCTCCAGATATCAATTAGGATCTGCAGAGACAGACTGGACAGGGAACATCTGGGGAGAGTGGGTGGGCCAAGCAATTCTTTTCTGCTGACAGATTATCTGTTTCTATTACAAATGTGGAAATATTCAGCTCTTCATCATCAACAGTTGAATCATGTGGAATTTTTAATATTTGAGACCTGCATAACAGACTTGAAGATTATACAAAAAAAAATGTGATATATTATAGGCAGCACTGCACATAAGATAAATGATCTCATTTTAAACTATCTAACATACTGTATGTCCCATGCTTAAGTAAATATTATAAACGATTTTAAAGACACTGGTCTATATTCAGGATTATGACCTACAGAGTTAACACCACTTTGCCTTAACTAACCTGATTCCACAATGTGCCACTGAACAACATGGGAGATTGCTGAATCAGGTTAGTAAAGGGCAAAGTAAAGTGGTTTTAAAACTGGAGGTAATATTCATGAATACCAGCCATTATGACTTACATTCCAATGTATGCGAGAAAAACACGATGTTACGCTTTTAGAATACTAAGTTCTATAGATTTTAAAATAATGTAGACTGCAGAGATGTAGAGCTGGAGGAGGTAGAGGTACAAAAAAATAAAGCTGGGTTTGTAAAATTCTTAATTTCTGTTTTGTGCAGAATTCTATAGAAAATGATATGTTTCTGCAAAACTGATTAATGCAGGAATTAAATGCCTACCTATACTATAACATAAGAAAGTAAATAAAAAAATGTCGGTTGTTAAGGTGATCTTACATAAATATTAGCTGGGCTTGAGCATTAAAATGAAGATATTAAAAACTATGGTAACATGGGCAGTGGTGGGTTCAGTAATTGCAATGTTAGGGCAAATTATGATACCAACTAAAAATCAACTAGTTTCTTTGAAGACAAGTACATCACTTAGTACAAGGCAATCAAGGGGAGCCCCCCCCCCATAGTCTGTATAAAATGAGAAATACCTTCTCCCTAATAAAAATGGAATTAATGAGACATAAAGGCCCGGAGATTAAACTACCACCACAGACTGGCGGGTGACCACTCCTGATTGCTTTGATACTGAGTGGTGATATTGAATGAAACCCTGGGCCACATGATATAAACCAAGTGAAATTAATATATGACAATTCATGCAGCCTGAAAAACAATCTTGATCTGTTCAGGACCTGGGTTATGGCTGAGACCCCTGATGTAATTGCTCTAACAGAGACCTGGTTGAATAGTGCAGTAAACAATGAAGAGATAGACAGATGACTTTCATACTCACAGGCTTGACAGAAGTATAGAAAGGGAAGGGGGGTTCTGTTGTACACTCTGTGGGACCTAGGACCAACAAGGGTAGTATATACAGGTACCGTTGAAAATATAGAATTCCTGTTAGTGGAAATTCAAAAACTAAACTGTATAATTGGGACAATTTCCCCCCCCCCCCCAAAAAAAAAGCAAACTAAAACAACATTTTGAGAAAGTGGCCCAAACTGGAATGGATCATTAAAAAACTGTCACTAATAGGATACTTTAATGCAGCCTGGGGTCGCCCAAGGGGAGAGCATTGGAAAATAGCTTTAGGCAGTTGGATTTGAAACAAGTAATAAATAATACAACTTCACTTAAAAGCATAGGAAATATCCTGGACTTACTGATTGTATCTCAAAATATTCAAATGAAATGCATACAAGTAAAACAAACAGTCCTATGAGACCATAACATACTTGGATCTGAGATAAGGCTAGATGTAAAAATAAAAACTGAAACAAAAGATAACTCTAAATGGATAAGGAGTTTTAAAAAGTATAAAGTCAATCTTTTCCAATGCAGATCCAGAAAGATAAAATTGTCATGTTAATTTATCATTCCAACTATTGATTTGGCTATTCAAGAATTTAACAATCTATTACTTGGTGTTTGTAATGAAGTAGCTCCTTTTGTAAAAATTAAACAAAGAAACATACACGTAGCTTGGGTAACTGAAAAGTTAAAAAAAGAGATTAGAATAAAAAACAGGTTGTGGAAAAAGACAAATAAAATCTTAGATCCAACAGACTGGGAACAGTATAAGGTTACCAGAAATACCTTAAAAACAAAATTAAAAATGGTCAAACAACAGTTCTACACCAATAAAAAGTGAAGAGATTGAAGGAATGAGTAAATACTGGTCCCTGTTAAAATCGATAGAAACACCTACAACTAAATCTCCACAAATACAAATAGAGCAAGATGGAGTACTTAAGAATGGACTAGAATCAGCAAACATATTACAAGATTACTTTACAAATCTACCAGATGTTTCAGGTTTGAAGGAAAGTGAAGATGAGGTATGCATAGAAAAAACAAGTGACAAAATGGACCCAAATGTACCCCAATTTGGGTTCAAATATATAACATGCAAGGAAGTAAAAGAGGTGATCAGAAAATTGAATAAAAATAAGTCACCAGGTGTAGACCAGTTGGAAAAATGATTTTTGAAAGATTCCAATAATATAATTGCACCAGTACTTACTAAACTATTTAACTGGAGCCTGTGTGAAGGAATTTTTCCAGCTCCGCGGAAAAAGCAAAAATAGTGCTAGTGTTTAAAAATGGATCTCCTACAAGCCCAACAAACTATAGACCTATAGCTTTGTTGTCTGTGGTCTCAAGAATCCTGGAAAGATTGGTGCATGGACAGCTCTATGATCATTTAGAAAAGGTATGGATTACTTATTGGGCAAACCAATTTCCAGACAAACTTTCCTACTCAGTAAAAAAAATGGTATTAAAACACTGGAAAGATTCCCAACTTATTCCTTACTCGGAATGGCTTAATAAACTACTATTCAACTTGAGACCTGAAAAAATGATTGCATGCCTTAGACATTGTCCTAATAGTTTTAATAAAAAATGGAACAAGTTTCATACACTAACACTGGTTGCTACATGAGATGTGTAATGACATAAGAGAAAACAGGCATACAGACTCCTAAGGTTTATTATAAGATGAAGATATAGTATATAGAGTGGGTGAGGGTGGGGGAAGGGGAATTAAAGTAGATAGGTAGTTAATTAGTGTTAATATAGTTAAGTAGTATTATTTTTATTTTATTATGTTGGGCTGATATAACCCCAAGGCCAATTGTAACCTGTCATACTGTATGCCATACTGAATGACCTTTATGTAACATGCATACTTTAAGATATAAAACAAATAAAGTATATTAAATTTAAAAAAAAAGAAAGGTATGGATTACTGTTCCGGCATCATTCTGGCTTCAGGAAAGGCCATTCCATGAGCACCATGCTCACATACGTAATAGACATTCTAACTTCTTCTTTGGATAGGAGGGTCTTGGTGAGCATGGTGTTCGTGGATTTGTCTAAAGCATTTGACATCGTGCATCACCAAATTTTATTAAGTAGGCTTCAGCAGATGGGAGTTTCAGGACAGCTAAAAACATGGTTCTGGTCATACCTAACAGAATCCAACAGACTGCAGTAGGGAAGGACCTTTCCACTCAGACCAATGTGATGGGGGTTTCCCCATGGATCAATCATGGGCCCCCTCTTATTCCTTATATATGCCATTGCAGTAACAAAAATAGTTAAAAAGTCAGACATATGCTTATACGTGGACAACACAGTGATACTAACTAGGAGTACAGACCTGATAAAAATACAAATGGATCACCAGGAAGACTTTCTTAGAATTCAGAATTGGTTTTGAGAAATCAAATCTGATATTAAGCAGTAATAAATCTAAACTGTTTTTTACACATCACAAAAAAGGAGAAAAAATGACTTTGACCCTAAAAATAGTAACTAAAAATAACACAGTACTAGAACAAGTGTCTGAGTACAAATACTTAGAGTTTTGGGTAGATCAAAAGCTGACCTTTGAGTATCATATAAATGACAAAGTGAAAAACTGAATAGCAGGCTGGGTGCATGGAGAAGGACAGGGTCCTGTATAAATGATTCAATGAGGAAATCCATTGTTAATCAAATGTTAGTTCTCATACTTGATTATGGGATAAATATATAAGATTTGCCATTAGAGTTGTGTTGAGAAAGGCTGAGGTGATGTATCATAGACTGGCAAGATTTGCCTTGGAAGCTAACAGATGGACCCACTACTGTAAGCTGTATGAAAAATTGGACTGGCTTACCCTAAAAAGTAAATGAAAACTAGTATAGGTAAGAATGATTAAACAAACAATGGAAACAACAAACCTCGTATGTATATAAGAAAATGCAGAAAACAGACGATAAAAATGAATTGAGAAACAATACAAAAATGAGGGAGTATAAAATAGAAACACCAAAAAGTTGAATAGGAGAGGCGACCTTTCCCTTTGCTGTAATGAAAATCTGCAATAAATTAAATGTTCAAATGAAGAACATAAATACCAGGTTAGAGAACCTTACTAATGCTCTGAGACAAGAACTGGCTGTAGGATGCAGATGCTTTGACTGATAATGACTGTTTTAAGGTACCTTGCACTGTGTGAATGCTTGTATAAGATTTTTTATTATATAAATTGCTTGAATGGAAACTTTTAAGATTAAATACAGGAACACCTTGTAAATAGGATATGTCCTAATGGTGCCTGAAAATGAGATGTCATTTTTGTGTTCACTTGCACTTGCGCAAGGAACGTATTGGGACAATATGGCATTTGAGAGGTGTGTCACTGCCAAGCCAACTACAGCTGAAACTGCAATGGGCTTGGCAGTGTACACCAATGACCAGGCACTCTGGTCATGACACTAGTTATGTTTTGCTGGCGTGGTGCGTTCTCTATTTAAAAGAAATTAACCACTCCAATAAGAGCACTTCATTTCTTTCAGTAGCCGTAACACCGGCCACGCGCATTACAATTGACACTAATACGCATGGCCTGAGTTGATGCCACTGTCATAGAACTAGAAGAAAAAGTGTTTTTCCTTCTAGTTCTATGGCCACTGTAAGGTCTCTCTCCCCGTTCTTGCTCCTCTGATCCGCCTGCCCCCTAAAGGCTTCAACAAATGCAAGCACAACTTAACAAAGATGGCCACTCAGAAAAATACTGAGAACAAAGTTTAAAGCTGTTTTCTTTAGTAACAAATTAGCGAATATAAGTAACCCATGGCCCCAGCACTGCTGAGAACACTTACATACTGTACATATGCTAATTTCCAGCCTTTGAAGCTTGTCCTGAAGTTATTATCTTAACTGCTGCTGCTGTCCCACTGTCTCTCAGACAGTAATAGAACCTCATTTACCCCCAGCCCCTCAAGCATCGAACAGTTCACACCTTAGCTTGCTAGTTGCCATGGCTGGTCTTTTGAAGCTGTAATCCTGGTGCCAGTGTAAAGCACAGTGTCGATGGTACCCTGGCTCTCTCACCCTGAAAACAATAGAAGCTTAATGCATAAATATTAATCAGAACAGACAGCATTTGTCCCTTAGTTCTGCAGCTAGCTACTGCTACTACCTGTCTTGAGGCTAGCCTGTGACATAAAGAGTCCTTTCTAACTGAGACAGTCTTGCTTTCTTCCAAAAGCAATGCACTGTGTTCCCATCTGCTGCCTGGCTGAGCTGAGCTGCATCCTGCCATCTGCCCAGGTTGACCGACCCCTGGCTCGCTCACTTGCTTAACCCACCCTTCTGTGACTGGCTGCACCACTCTGCTGCAACTGCTTGCCCAGTGATGGGCTTCCAAGTCACCTCCGCTCTGTAATTCTGTTCAAACTTTGATTGCAGTGCTGCTTCTGCTAACCCCTGCCATTAGGTGAAAATGTGAGTGTGACTCTGACTGTATAATTAAATAATTTCAAATGTTACTCTGTTTCCATTCCTTCCTAGACAACACAGGATAGTACTACAGTCTGTCTGCTGTGTTTGTAAACAAACAAACAAACGAACATAAAAAAATAGAAAAACATGCCTCACGAACGTGAGGAGGTAAGCACCATTCAATCAATAACAGTGGGCAGTGTCCTCACTGAAAAACATTGTATTATGCGGTACCCCATCAAGTGAGTGCTACCAGAATAGCGCTGCACTATATGGCGCTAGTCTATTATGCACTCACACAGACAGTGAGTTGGGATTTATAGCGCTTACTGTAAGCGTTCCCTTGGTCGCTGTCCAGGGTGCTGAAAGGATACAAGCGCACCAGGAGGCTTTCTGAGCTGCTGCTGTGGTGTGGAGGGCTGGGTCATCAAGCAACTTGCCCACTGCTATCGAAGACCAGGGTTCTAATCCTGGTTTCCAACACATTTTGGTACACTCGGGACTTAAACTTATTTACCTGGGGCCATGGAAACAGTATTCCATGGCCCCATGATTTTTAGCTTTCCCTGATATTCACTCCCCCCATAGTTAAAATCCTTTAGTGCAGGGGGTGTGGAGGCAGTGCGTATCTGCACTATTTTTACTGCACAGTCCTTGACCGTACTATTCTTGTTGGTGCTGTTTGAACCCAGTGCCATATTATGCATAGTAACTGTGCAAAAATCAGTGCAAATATAGTCAAAGTGCAAAGAAGTGCAAACTCAGTCATCAATAATGCATGTAGGCACATACGTTTATCCACATGTACGATGAAGCAAACAGCAAATCCACACAGAAGGAATGAAACAATAATGTGCAATTGGCAATGATGTCTAAAGCAGTTATGGCAGTTCAAAAAATGAATAGCTTAAAATAGCTTACTGACTCGTACTGACTAGCAGCATGCTAGCATGGCTTCTGTGCCCACAAAACTGTGCATGGCAATGGTTTTGTCTGTGTTTATAGCGTTTTGGCATTCCGAAACAGAAGTAAGCTGTACCAGCTAGAGGCAAAGACCATTAATGCTTTTTAATTGCCTGACTTGGATTATGCAGCACTTCACCTTATAGGACTACGAATCAGTAAGCTATTTTAAGCCGTTCATTTTTTGAACTGCCATAACTGCTTTATGCTCCTTTGCCATTTGCATATTATTGTTTTGTTTCTTCTGTGTGGATTTGCTGTTGGCTTCATCATTGACTGAGTGGTGCTTACCTCCTCATGTTCGTGAGGCACTTTTTTCTGATTTACCTATACACTGCAAGGTAGTGCACACTCCATTAGATGTGAGTGGGAGCCCCCTCCAGCCATCTTGTCTCTCCCTTACAAACAAAGAAAAAAATTATCCTGTTTCAAGTCAACTAAATCTGCCCTAGGCTAGGCAGCAGAGTCAGTTGTTTTTTTACACTGGGGTCAAGAGTTTGATACATCATCCTGACAGCTGCTCCAGAGGAATGCTGTGCATCTCAGAACAGAAACTGAACTGGTAGCTAGCCAAGCAGACATGGGCACAGTTAATGTCGTCCTTCCATCCTGATTTATTGTTGCATTGCAAACCTGACCAGCCTTTCCCCAAGAATTGCATTTCGGCTGCCTATATTTTCTGTTTGTAATAATGATGTATTATTTCCTCGAGTTTTTTTCCCCCTTGTCTATCTCTTTTGCCATTGCCTGCTGTATAAGATAAAATGTCGCACAGCGGAGGTGCTGTTTGTCCTACTATTTATATATCAGGAGCTGCTGTTTTTGTGCTACTGCAGTCATTTTAATCAAATACTGTTTCTTTCAAGTAGTGTACTAGTACTCTAGGCTAGGCAACAGAGTTAGTTGGTTTACATTGGGCTCCACCGCCTGACTGACTGACTGACATGACAGCTGCTCTGGAATACTGTGCATCGCAGAACAGAACTGGTAGCTAACTTTTGCAGTTCACACAGTTAGATAGTAATATATTCCTGATTTACTGTTGCAGCAGCCAGCCCATACCCCATTAGCCTTTCCCAGCAATGCTGCCGGCTGCGTATATTTTCTGTGTGTTACATTTGTATTTCTCGAGTGTTTCCTTGACCTTGTCTATCTCTGTTGGTAATGAGATACAATGTCGCAGAGAATAATAGATAAAGAGCGAGGTGCTGGTTGTCTTACTCTTTGAGGAAGGGATGGGGAAATTGTTTAACTAGGAAAGGCATACTGAACCAGAGCTTGTGTAATCTGGGAGCCTAAGGAAGCTAAATGACTTGCTCAGGGTCACACAGTATGCAAGTGGGGGCAGATGGTATTCAAACCCAGGTCTCCAGGTTTGCAACTCAGTGACCTTAACTGTGACACTCTATACTGCTTCCTGAATATATAAGGAGCTGCCATTTCTGTTGTATTATATATTAGCCCCATCTTATGTCTTACTGCACAATCATACAGGGTTAAAAAGCAAATTTTTTTTATTTTACTACTAATTAATAAAATGTGGTATACTCCCTTTTTGGGTTACTAATATTATTGTGCTAGGCATGACACGCAACACACACAATGAGTCTTTTTCCAAGGGCTAGAGTTCCACCTCCGCAGTAAGACCAGCGGGAGCACCTTCTCTGACTAGCAGTTCCTTCCTGCATTTATGGTGCAGCTTCCACCATATGGCACCTGCCGCTGTCACTGCTGCCTCCTCGCTCCTCTGAAGCCAGTACCAGTACCAAACACCACTGCAAATACCTGCAAGTGAATGTTCGACATTGACAAATGCTTGTTATTTCCTGTCTAAAAATGAAAGTTTTTACCACTTTTTACTACTACCTGTGGAATGCAGAATTCTACCTGCAAAATATGATATTCTCTACATTCCACCAGCAGAATGCATATTCTACCCTGCAGAAATGTGGTGGTAAAATCCTGTAACTCTGAAAAACTCTATGGAAGAGAAAAACCCTGATTCTGCATGGATTTAAGTTTGGCACAGAATGGCAGATGATGATAATTCTTTTTGCCTCTCCGACTGGCATGTAAGAAATGTGGACAGACAGTTGTGCTGTTCATTTTGTATATTATGAGACAGAGCAATAAAAAAAGACTAGATAAAAACTGCAGATGCCTTTTCTCTTAAAAGACATATGGCTATAGGGAGGTACAGCAGATAAAATCCCCTTTTGGCAGTAATGCTTTCCCATAAACTTGCACAAAGCTGCATGCCTAGTCAGTAAATGGTCTCTCACACATCAATGTGCCAGTCACGAAGACAGAAGACAAAAACAGTTACATGATTTTTTTTTTAACACTCATGGTTTTTATTGTAATTTAAATATATATGTAAGGTCCCTGTATGGTGGACATCCTCGCAAAGGGCTTAGAGGTTAGGGCGCCACTACTTACTTTACACTGCCACTGGGTTGCTATAAATGTTTTGGTTGCTCCTGGGCTCATTTCTCCTTTGTGGTGTGTGTGTGTGTGTGTGGGGGGCATTAATATCCAAGTAATAGAAGTAGCTCAGTGCCTCCACCCCAAAAAAGATTGAAGTGGGCCTGCTGACAGGTCAGTTCAACCTCTGGAATGCTATACCTGCCCATCTTCCCACTGTGTGCAACCCTCTATAGCAGATTTTAACCAGTGGCAGACAAGTCTGATTCAATCAGCTGTGCTGGTTGGTGTTTCAATCAGGGATCCCTAGTGAATTTGTGAGCTCTGCTCACTCACTTTTTCAGCAACGAGCAGCTGCCTTTGATGTGAAGCAGGAGCTGCAGTTGCAATGATGCAGGAGGTGCCAGAACAAATTAAGCCTCCCTTCACTCTGTAGAACTGCCCGTATCCCCTATGTGCACAGTTCTAGTCCACGGGGGCTGGAAGGAAGAAACAAAAGGGCAGCAGCCCAGCTAAGGCCCTGTGGAGCCAAACGTAATCCCCACACCTGTGATGGGGATTAAAAATACATACATGAAAGAAGACTTCTGTACCTCAGAACAGCTACAGTAAATAAGCAATCTCTTTCCATGCATAATCCCCCACTAGCACTACCTGAAACTGGCTTTTATCTTGTGAGCTCCAAAGCTCAAAGCAATAAGTGATGATGAATTGGGTTCTGAGTCATTGTACTTTTCAGCTCATCTGATGTCAATGAGTTCAAGAATGGCTAAGTAATTAAAAATGAATATTAGGGGGCCATCCAATGGTCTAGTGGGTAATGCTGCGCACTCCCGCATCAGTGACCCATGTTGATAAGTGAGCCAGGGAAGCCAGTCAGGCTACTGTGAGGGCTGGGGAGGTGCTGCCATGCAGCAGTGCTGCCAGACAGGGAGAGATGGTGTTGGGCCACTCTGATGACTCCTGAGGTGAGCACACTAGAGCATGCAAGGTCTGTGGGATGCAGTCTGACATCAGGTAGGTGGTTGGGTGGGGACAGAACAAGTAAATACATGCAGCAGCTACAGGATGATGTCCTAGTAATGGTGTTATTCACTGTGTTATTCACAAGACTGTGTGCTGCTAATGTCCTAACTTGCACTTTAATTGGCCCTGATCCATGTAATTAACCTGGGTGACAGTGTTGTAAATAAAGCCCCTGTTGTCCCCATTCTACAGCAATCCTGGCTCCACCAATCAGCAGCAATGGCAGGGGAAGTTGTAGGTGGACCAAGTGAGCTAATTAAATCACTAGCCCAAAGGTGCAGCAGCATTTTTGAAGTGGTGGTGGCTTCATCGTCTGACTTCATCCTCCAGATAAGTACTCCAGCAGAGTACGGAGTCAGTAGGAGTCAGGAGAAGCTGGGAGCTGGGATCAAGGACTTTGCTCATCAGGTTTTATAATCTATAATTTTAGAATTTTGAGTTTTGCTTGGTTTTCATAATGGGTTTATTATGTTGTTGAGTTGGCTTATTGTTTGCCTGCCCAAAATTAGTGTTCAGAATAAAAACTCACATCATAGTGCTAACGTTCAGTTGCATGGTATAACGTTATGAAACAGAGAAATGTTACCAGAGAAATGTTACCCGCTCTGAAGCAGGCTTCAAGGAAATGTTACATTCCCATGGTATTTTTATTAATATTATTACTGGCTTAATTGCGAAGATAGTAATTTAGTGTGCCTTGTCCAGTTGGCAGATTGTTACACATAATACTACTCATTATTTTTTTTACCAAGAACAAGGGTAAAATTAGTGCCAGCTTACATTTTAAGCAATTAGTAATTGTTATACTACTCCTCTCCTCTGGCTCCATACATTCCAGCCCTGGGCCATGTGAAAGTGAACAATGTAATTAAAGGATATTTGAAAGGCTATGCCTATGGTTCAGTGGACAAGCAGCCAGCCACTCCTCCTTCCTGCACTACATAAGCAGTTCCTCTGAGCCTCTCTCTCTGAAGCACTTTTTCTTTGCAGTTATAGGCTCTGTTGGTCTGTCCTTTGCAGCCTGCTGGGGCCTGCCCCCACCGCCTTGCTGTGTTTTGGCTCTGCGTGCTTCTGTTGGACTTTTGTTGTCTGCTCTCCTGCATTTGGTTTGTATTGTTTGCCTCCTGTGTGCTTCTTTGTGTTGCTTGTTCCCTGTTCTTCTGTGTTTGTGTCTTTTGTTTTACTAGCAGTGGAATCAGTGAACTGGAGGAGTGGATATCTCTACAAAGCAGTGTGCAAAAAATGGATTTAAGTGCCCAAGAGGTGGATAGGCATAAAAGGGGCAAAATTCAACAGAAGGGCAGACAGCAAGGAGAACCAGGGATAAAGGACAACCAGGGAGGGGGCTGGAGTAGAACAGCTAAACAGTCTAGGGAGGTCAAATCATGGAAAGCCATGTGTGCCAATGCCAGGAGCCTTAGCAACAAGATGGAGGATCTGGAGGCTGTCATGGTGCAGTCAGACCTGGACATTGTGGCCATCACAGAAACCTGGTGTATTGATAACCACGACTGGGAGATGGCCATACCTGGCTACAACATATTCAGAAGAGACAGGGCAGGTAGGAAGGGAGGAGGAGTGGCACTGTATGTGAAAAATGACATAAGGGCCACAGAGATCGAGGAGTAACAAAATGGGGGAGAGATACTGTGGGTTAAGCTGGAAAAGAAAATGGGGCCAGTCATCCGCATAGGTGAGGTCTATAGACCACCTGCCCAGTAGGAAGAAACAGATAGGGAGCAGATGCTAGCCATCCAAAGGATGGCAGACAAGGGTGAGGTAGTGCTGATTGGAGACCTCAATATTCCAAATGTGGACTGGCGCATCCCAGCAGCAGCATCAATTAGGAGCAGATTTATCCTGGACTCCCTTCAGGGTGCCTTCCTCAAGCAACTGGTCATGGAACCAACTCGGCAGAAGGCAATATTGGACCTTGTGCTCACAAATAGGGACAGTGTGATGGGGGTAACAGTGGGGGAGCACCTGGGGAACAGTAACCACCAGTCATTGTGGTTTGAAATCATAGAAGCAGCAGAACCAAACCACACAAAAACACATATTTTGGATTTTAGGGGGCCAGACTTTGGGAAAATGGGGAGATGCTTGAAAGAGACATTAAGGGAAATGGGGCAGGAATCAAGGGCTGAGGAACAGTAGGCAGTATTTAAAATGGGGATTATAAGAGCAACAGAATTATGCATTAAGCAGGTTAGCAAGGGGACAAGGAAGAGGAGGCCATTATGGTTTTCCAAGGAGGTAGCGGAGAAAGTGAAAGCCAAAAAGACTGCATTCAGGCAATACAAAAAGAAACAGGCAGAAGGTGATAGGGAGAAGTACCAGGAGAAGCAAAGGGAGGCAGGGAGGTCAGTAAGGGAAGCCAAATCTCAGACAGAAGAGCACATTGCAAAATTAGTGGATAGAGGGGACAAAACCTTTTACAGGTATATAAGTGAAAAAAGAAAGGCAAAGGGAGGGATAGTGAGACTAAAGGGGAAGGATGGGGGCCGTGTGGAGGATGACAACAGTAAAGCTGACATATTGAACAGGTATTTCTGCTCAGTCCTTACTGAGGAAGAAGAGGGTAATGGGTCTGAGGGGAGTACAAGGGGTGGGAATGGTGCAGAAATGGACACAAGTCCCTTTACACTAGAAAGGTTCCTGAAGGAACTGGAATAAGAATTGATAAAGCAATGGGGCCAGATGGGGTGTACCCAGGGTCCTTAAAGAACCAAGAGAGGTGGTGGCTGAACCTCTGGCAATCCTGTTTAGCCGATCACTGGAAACGGGAGGTACCCAAAGACTGGAGGACAGCAAATGTAGTCCCCTTATACAAAAGTGGGAACGAAGAGGAAGCGGGGAACTACAGTCCAGTCAGCCTCACCTCGATAGTGGGGAAGATCATGGAAGCACTACTGAAGGAGAGATTGGTGGAACATTTGGTTGTCAATGGACTACAGGACTCAAGGCAGCATGGTTTCACCAGGGAGAGTCATGTCAGATCAACCTCATTGAATTTTTGACTGAGTGACTAGGAGGTGGATCAGGGAGGGCAGTGGACATGGCCTATCTAGACTTCAGCAAGGCCTTGACACTGTGCCACAGAGAAGGCTATTACACAAACTGGGGAATATGGGTGTGGACAGGACAATAGTGTGGTGGGTAGGTAACTGGCTGGGTGGCAGGACATTGAGGGTGGTGGTAAATGGCTGTCACTCCACATATGGAAGAGTGACCAGTGAGGTACCACAGGGATAAGTGCTGGTACTGGTCCTATTCAACATCTTCATCAGTGACATTGTGCAGGACCTAGAAGGCAGAATTTCCCTGTTCGCTGATGACACAATGCTCTGTAATAGAGCAGACACACCAGAGGATGTAGACAGAATGATAAGGGACCTGCAGAAACTTGAAGAATGGTGAGGGGTTTGGCAGTTGAAATTCAATGCAAAGAAGTGCAAGATAATGCATATGGGGCACAAAAACCCTGCCACAGTATATCAGCTGGGGGGTGAGGCTATAGCATGCACCAAGCAGGAAAGGGATCTTGAGGTTATCATCTCTGATGACCTTAACATAGGGAAACAGTGTGACAAGGCAGCAGGTAAAGCAAATAGGATGCTGGGATGCATAGGCAGGGGCATCACCAGCAGGAAAAGGGAGGTCATAATTCCACTATACAAGACACTAGTGAGGCCCCACCTGGAGTACAGCGAACAGTTCTGGAGACCTTACTTACATAAGGACATAGACAGGGTAGAGAAGGTTCAGAGGAGGGCAACAAAGATGGTACATGGATTGTATCACAAGTCCTATGAGGACAGGTTGAAGGAACTGAATATGTACTCCCTGGAGGAGAGGAGGGGAGAGAGGGGATATGATAGAGACATACAAGCATCTTACAGGGAGGAACAGGGTGCAGGAATTCACTATTTTTAAGTGAAAAAGATGTTCCAGGACTAGAGGCATGGGATGAAGTTGGAGGGAGGATGATTGAGAGGAAACTTGAGGAAGAATTTCTTCACAGAACGGGTGGTGGACAAGTGGAACACCCTGCCAGAGGAAGTGGTGGGGGCTGAAACAATCACGGGATTTAAGAATGCATGGGATAGACATAAAGGAATCCTGGAGGTCAGGGTTAAGGGGCAACAGACTTCTAGGAAAACATAAAGTGAACTTACAAGCTCAAATGGGCAAACTGGGTGGGCCGTAGGCCCTTATCTGCCGACATTGTCTATGTACCTATGTATCTATGTTGCTTTCTTTTGGGGGGCTTCTGTTTTTAAACTCCTTGTATTTTACTAATCCAGAGCTCATGCTACTTGCTCCCATTTACTCACAATGCAACTGCAATCATTATGTGTGTGTTTCAGCTCAAGCTGCTTCCCTGCTGCAGCTCTCCATGCTATGCACCTTAATTGTTTTCACCTGGTTCAGGCTCACTCTGAACCCTAACCCATGCAGCTCAATCCTGAACTCATACCATACACCTCATTGCTGCTGTTTTCACTGCACTGCCAAGCCAAATTGCTGCTTTCAGAGCATTGCCTCCCTCCAATCTATGTTCATTCAAATCACTACCCCTATAACTCATAATTACTCAATACTGATGCTGCTTTATTACGTTTGCACACTGCTATTATACTCTGGATTTCAGCTAGCTACCGCTGATGCTGTAAACTATTTTTAATGTCTGCATGTGAGTCGTGGCACCTTCCCATTGTTTTCTTATTTTTCCTCTGGTGGGCAGACTGGATTGGCCTTGCGGTCCTGTTCTGCCATCAACTTCTATGTTTCTTCTACGTGTTGATGAGGAGCCATGGCCCCATGTGGCATACTAACTCATGTTTGAATCCTGTTTTCGCTACTAAAATCCTCTGAGTATTTTGTCACCTTTCATTGGCTTCCTTGATGGCCTAGCTGGCATGCCCCACTATGCATATTTACTGCTCCTTTGACCTCTATGCAGGTCTGACCATTTGCTTACTCTGCTTACTGATCTACATGCAGGTCCACTCATTGCTTATGCAATTCATTTGCTCAACGCTCACTACTACCATGTCTGACCTATGTGAGGATCCCAGCACTCAATGCTTCATTCAGCTCCTCCTCAATTGTTTTCTGGGGCATGCCAGCCATAACCATTCCATTGCGCAGGGCCTCCCTGCAGCTGACAGTCTCATTCTGCACCTATGAAGTCCACATCTTGAGCATGCCTGACTTGGGGCAGATTCCTTCTCACCTGGCCCATAGCTGGGAATGTCCTCACTCTGGGCCTGGCTTTAGCCTTTTGAGACTTGATGGCAGCTCCTGGAGTAGAATTTAAGACTAGCTATGAAGGGTGGTTACAGTGATCTCCTTTGGCTCTACTATTCTACTAGCAAGGCATCTTCACCACATTCTCTCTACGACTGCCTATGGTTCACCAGTATTTTTTTTAGGGTGGGTATGCCACGTGAGTGCCTCAGCAGTCGTTGCTCTCCTCCTCTTGCCTTGGTTGCCCCCGATGTTGCAGAGCACTCTCGCAACCTTCCACGACATTCCCGTTAGAGGGATTGAGTGAGAGCTTTTCTCCAAAGTGGAATATTTTCCACCCCCTTTTGATTGGGTTTCTAAATTGCAGCAGCAGAGCCATCACTAAACAAAACATCCTAAGCCTGGAGGGAATGTGACCTAGGCCTTGGATCCCCATAGATTTCCTCTTCAAAGGTGTTTTTTTCTCCTCTCCTCTGTGCCTCAGGTCATAAACATTAGTTAGCCATAGTTAGTGTTCTCTAGTTCCTTTAGGAAGATTCTGCTGTTGAATGGAGGTGGATGGTGTTCCTACTTGCTGTTCCGTCTCTCCTTAGGAGGCCCCCCTCAATCTTCAGTGCAACCCATCATACTCATGCCATTGCTAACCTGTGCATCTCAGTACGGTATCAAGCTGTCTCCTGCCTAATCTACTACTATGCCTCACAGCTACTATTTACTAACATGCTTTCATACTACTACTTTTCTTTTGGGGAATGCTTCCTATGATACCTTTAGCCAATGGAATAATCCCATGGCTCCTCTAGGGATGAAACCCTCTTTGAGGGTTCCTTGCCTTTGGTACTCTTACAGGGTGGTAATTCTTCTGGAATGGAGAGCGCGAATGGCCAAAACCAAGTAACACAGTTGCACAAGCATTACATCATACTGGCTGCATAGGCCATTTAAATGGAAGGCTATGCCTGTGGTTCAATGGAAAAGCAGACAGCCACTTGCCCTTCCTGTGCTACACAAGCAGTTCCTCTGAGCCTCTCTCTCTCAAGCACTTTTTCTTTGTCCCACCATCCTCATCTGCTCCTCCAGCAGCATTGCCTCTCTCCTTGGGATGCTTCCTATGATACCTTTAGCCAAGGGAATAATCTCATGGCTCCTCTAGGGATGGAACCCTCTTCAAGGGTTCCTTGCCTTTGGTACCCCTACAGGGTGGTAATTCCTCTGGAATAGACAGCTCGAATGGCCAAAACCAAGTAACACAGTTGCACAAGCATAACATCATACTGGCTGAATAGGCAATTGAATAAAAAAATCCTTTAATTTTGTATACTTAAATATTCAAAGTTTAACAGCTAAATGGGATGGACTCGAGGCATGGGTGATTAATAATTATTTTGATTTTATTGCCCTCTCAGAAACATGACTATCAGATAAAATGATTAATTCCTCTGTTTATTTAAAAAGTAATAATGTTTTTAGAAATGACAGGAAGGGTCACAAGGGTGAGGGCTGTTTGAAATATGCTAGGGAACATTTCCTGGTCAGCCAGTGAAACTTTTTAAATTGCTCCATAGAGTGTGAATTTTTGCCTTTTAGAATAGTCCTGGGCAATGAAAAAATGATCTCCCTGGCTGTAATATATGCTCCTCCTGGTTTATATAAGAATGCAATAGATATAATTTGTAAATACATGAATTCACTTCCCTTTAATAGAAAAATATTAATCATGGGAGATCTGAACTACAATTGGAAAGACAAAATTGATTCTAGTATAAAAGAGGCCCTTATCAATGCTAAGCTCAATCAAATCTTTGAAAAACCAACAGGATATAATCATAAGACAGGCAATTCTGCCATCATAGATTGGGTCTTCATTTCTGATATTCTTAAAATCAAACATTCTGGTGTCCTTTCTGATAGCCTAAGAGTGACCACTATGCTGTTTTCTGTTATTGGAGTGCTGAACGGTCAACGGTCCCCCCAGTATATATTTTTTCTAGAAATTTCAGAAAGTTAAACATCTTACAATTTTGGAAAGTGGTTCAACAAATTCATTGGTCATGCTTGGATTTCACAACCTCTATTGACAAAGTGTTCACTCAGTTTTTCATGCTCTTTAATGCAGAATGTGATAAATTTGTTCCTGTGAGACAACTTAGAATCAGAGGTAACAGGCAAGAATGGGTGACGCCTCAGTTAATTGAACTAATGAGATTGCGAGACAGGAAGTTGAAGAAGTACAACAAGACCCATGCAGCTGCTACACTGAGTATAAACAATTGCATAATAAATGTAAATCTTTGATTTGTAGACTAAAACAGGAGTACCTGGTACAAAAACAGCATACGTTTGCTGGTACAGTTGTGGCATACATGGAGACTCATTAATGAGATGATAGGCAGAAAACATAAGGCTTGTCCTAACCTACTCAGTTCTGCCTCTGGAGTTCACACTGATCTTGGTAGGATAGCTGAGGAGTTTAATGCATTCTTTACCGATCTAGAGAAATATATTCCTGAGGGCAACTATAACTTTAAAATAAGTGATTTGGGTTTACTTTTGAATAATTACACCATTCCTAAGTTTTATTTTAAAGTCTTCACTCCATGTATACAAATAGTGTACATTATGAAGATGGACCCCAAACCATTGGTAGGATTAGATAAGGTTGACTATAGGATTGTGAAGGTCATGGCAGATATTTTGTGTTATTTCCTTGCTAAAATCATTAATCCTTCATTTTGCTTGGGGCAACTTCCTGATGTGTGGAAAATAGCCACAGTGGTTCCTATTTACAAAACTGGCGACACCTCCAATATCCAAAATTACAGACCTATCTCTTCATTGGCTCCTCTTGCAAAAGTCTTAAAAAATTGTCACTGATCAATTTCTTGATTATTTTTCCAAGTATGAGGTCCTGACCCCAGCCCAGCATGGTCTCCACCCTGGTCGCAGTACTGAAACAACCTTGGTGGGATATACAAAGTCTGTTCATGATGCTTTGGAAAAGGGCCATTTTCTATGGCTATTTATATGGATCTTACCAAAGTCTTTGATCTTGTGAATCATCAGCTTTTTAATAAGGCTCTTGGTGGCATGGGCTGTTATGTGGCTGGTGCAGGAATTATCTCAGAGGGCAATGTCAGAAGACTAAGATTTCCAACTCTTTTTCTTCATTGGCACCTGTAACTCTAGGGGTTCTCCAGGGATCCGTCCTGGGTCCTCTATTTGTCATTTGTTCTTACATTTTCTTCCTGTGGTCTGTACAAAAACCAATATCATACTATGTGCAGATGATGTGGTAATTTTCTGAAGCAGGGATCATCTAATAGAACTGAAGGACACAATTCAACATGATTTTGATTTAGTACAGAAATGTTTTTTCTATCAAGGAAACTTGTATTGAAGGCAGCAAAAATCAAATTCATGTTTTTTCATAACTCAAAGATAAAATTGTCTGCAAATGTCAACCTTGATATAAAGACAATAAATGGTGTTAGTGTACAGCAAGGTTCAGTTTTTAAAAGTCTTGTTGTTATATTTACAGTTCAAGTACGTACAATTTTCATATTTCACATCTTCATCAGAGGTTGGGTGCCTTTATAGGCTTCATTCTTACTAGCATCCACAAGGCTACTTCTGTCACAGAATTTCTTGCTTCCAATTATAGATTATGTAAGTAATAATACCTGACAGGGAGGGCATTATTGGGAAGTACCAGACCACCCGGGGCATAATGAGGCCCGATGCCGCAGGCAGAGGGCCTTATAGCCCCTGGAAGGTCCGGTATTTCTCAATAATGCCCACCCTGGAGGGTATTATTGCACTTAGAAAATGAGCATGTTAGTAATTTCAATAAAATAACAAAGGAAATAAGTTTAAAATGAATAGAAGCAGTAGAATTGTTTTTCCTTGAAAAAAAATAGTCCATTTCTATAAAGACTGTTCCAGCTCCTCTTGGCTCTCCCCACAGAGCTATTCTAATCTATTGACACCCCCCATACACTCATACACCCATACACACACACACACACACACACACACACACACACACACACACATCAAGTGTGTAGAAAACATTCACTCCTGCAGTGTCTGGATATCGGGTGTCTCCTTTTGTGCACGACTGTTTTGGTTTTTTTTATCTAGTAGCCATTGGAGGATGCCTGTCTTAAGCGCGTGACTGATCTTGCATTAAACTGATGGATAGCTGCATCTGCGATACCGAGGGAGAGCCCTGATGTAAATTCTAAATTTATTTTACATTTGAGGCAGCAGGTTAACTAACTGTGGGGACTCTGTGGCATTTCAGCCGTTTTCTTGTACACGCTTGCTAGCACGAAGCGAATGTACTAACGGCTTGCTTTTCATTCAGCGTGGTACTAGCACGGTCAGGAGAGTGGTGCTATTGTATAAGAAGATGGCTGTGTGAATTTGATGTTTTATCACTCTTCCCGACCGCAAAGTATCTGGGGTGTGAGCTATCTTTTTTTTGATGGACTGAAGTAAGGAGTGTGTGTGTGTGGGGGGGGGGACAGTAGCTCTCACTAAGCGAGAGAAAAAGATGGCAGGGATTTGAAATTTCGCCGGGTGCTTTCAGCCAATGAGAAAGCAGGCTGGGCACAAGTACACAAGGGTACCTGGTCAAGTGGCACTTGGACTGGCTCTTATTTTAAGCTGGGCATCAATTGAAAAATAAATGCCCAGCTTGGAGTCTGTCTCAGCCAGTCAGGTTTCAGAATTAATTCTTGCCATTTTCTAAGGAATGTTACTATATTTTGCTGCTAGTGAGGCTGAAATTTCTAGGGTAAAGATTTTGTACAATCAAACTGCAAGATTTGTATTAAGGATGGTCCCAGTAGCCTTGCTACAATTTTTTCAACCAGAAATCTCATTGACACATACTAGTGCTTGCCTGTCTTCCTACCTTGCTGCACCTAGTGTTAAAACCAATGTAGGGCAGAGATCTTTGTTGTATAATCTATCTAAATTGTACAGCTCCTTACCTCATAATCTGACTGTTGATATTACAAGTTTAATTGCTTTTAAGTCTAGTTTTAACAAATTGTTGCTTGCCTCTGATTGTTGTAAATGTGGCTGATTTTGCTTGTATACTGATTTTTTATGACTGGAGTGTGTACGTAATAAGTTATGTTGCTAGTATGGTTTGACTGCATTTTGTTTTTTACTTATGTTCTTTGTTTCAGGTCTCCCACGAAAATGGGCATTTTTTGCTCATGGTTTTACCAGATTTTAAATAAATAAACAAACCAAACCAACTGCAGCCCCAACACCACCTGCAGGGCTCTGGGGGCCATATGGATTGTGCTTCGGGTGGGGGGCTGGACCTTCTCTTTCTGACCCCACCACTAAGGGAAATCCATGGGGGACCTTGGAGTTGGTAGGTGACAGTAGATGGTGACTGGTACAGCAGGAGATGACCACACAAGATTGGAGAAAATGTTACATGAAGAAATATATATATATATATATATATATATATATATATATATATATATATATATACACAGTATATATATTTATGTAATATATATATATATATCTACATATATATATATATATATATATATATATATATATATATATATATATATATAGTGGGAAAATGCTACATTAATATGGGGTCTAAATAAGGAAATAATAGGACTGCTTCAAAATACAAAATAAACACACAAAACAATACACTGTGGGGATTACACAGAATTTGCATATACCCCAATTTTTTTTTTTTATTTAGTTGTTTTAACCAGGTACAGCACACTATATTACAAACCACACAAATTAAGAATTATGCTAGAAAAATGTAAACAGGGTTTTTATTTCCTTTAAAAGGGTACTTCATCTACTGTAGTCATACTGCATCACTGTGCAACCTTGAGCGTAACACCTGATAATCCTGTGCTCCAGTCCTGTAACTGTAAAACATAACAGAATGAAGGAGGGATCCTCTGTAATTAGAATGCTTCATATAAGTTCCACTAATATGGATAAACAGATTATCAATTCTAAAAAAAAAAAACAGCTCAGTGGTGTAGAGCAATCCAGCAATACACAAAACTCTTGATATGCTGTAGTTACACATAAGTGTCATGCTCTCAGTAAAGTGTATGTGTGTGTGTGTGTGTGTGTGTGTGTGTGTGTGCACTTTTACATGTGTGCTATTTTCAGTATATAAAGCATGCAAGTTTCACAAAAGCGAAGAAGACAACACATGCTGTTATAACTGTTGATTAGCTGAAATGAAAAATGAAGTCTTTTATGTTAGTTTCAACACATTGTACACTGTGACAGAAATAAAGTTACTGTGCGTTATATAAGTAATTTATTTTAGCATCTTGGCAAAATGGTGCTTATAGGCTTGCTGCCAGGTACGCAGGGCTGCAGTTTGTTATGCCTGACTCCTGATCTTCACAAGCAATTTAACAAATGGCTTTCTGCAGGCTGTCAGTGATAGATTTCAGCTAACTCGAAATGATAAAGCTCAATTAGCTCAAGAAGAGAACATCCTTTAAAACGTCTGTGTGAGGCACAACAAAAGACAGCAAGACAACTGTCTGTGTAAAACAAAATGAAGTATTGGCATGCATGCATAGGAAGGGAGTTGCATGTGTACTTTTCCTTATTTACATCTTTGTAACTGTGCTGTGGTGCACTAGCATGAAAAGTGCAAATTTGTAGTTATGCTGTTTTTGACAAGGCACTGCATGCAAAATGAGTTACAAATATGACACTGAAACACAGAAACCTAGAAAATGTTTGCAGAATAGGGGCCAGCACCCCATCAGGTCCTTCGTTTCTGACAGTCTATTGGACTGAGCCTCTATTAGTCTCCCTAACCTCTCTTTTGGTCCCCCTGTATATCCAACCTCATTATACCTGTATGCCTATCCCATTCTCTCTTGAGCCTCCCCAGTGTTTCAGCACATATGACTTATTCTGGAAGTTTGTTTCATTCTGCTACCATCCCTTCAGTAAAAAACGTACTTCTTTCATCTTTTATAACCCCTCCCCCTCCCATCTGCTTCATGAAGTTACCTTGTGTGGAAGTATTACTGCTTGAAGTAAACAAAGCCCTAATGTCCACTCTATTAATACTGTGGAGGAACTTGAACATCTCAATCATGTGCCCTTGTTTCCTCTTATTCTTCATGGTAAACATGTTCAATCCTCCTGACGTTCTACATATGATCTTCCTAGCTGCTGCAGGATCATTTTGGTAGCTCTCTTCTTCACCAGGTCCAGTCTGTCTTTGTATCTAATCAATTTAGCCCAGATAATGGATTTGGATAGTATGCTTTCTGCTCTGGATCCACTAATAGTTCTCACTATTCTAACTGTAGTATTTCTGACTGAATGGAAGGTACCTGCACATACCTATCTCAAACTACATCTTACCATTCTCTGTGATATTGTTTTAGACATGTTAGAAGTGTATGATAATTTGGTAGTGTGGTCTAGTGGTTAGTGCACTGGTTTGGGAACCAGGAACTCACAGGTTTAAACCCCACCAGAGCCAAATACTCCCAGTGTGACCTTTGACAAGTCACTTAACCTCCCAGTGCTCCAGTCAGCATTGGGATATGCTGATGATCTAGCACTCCTTTCACTGAACACCACAAGTTTACAAAGAAAACTGCATTTCTTGAATTAAAAATCTTAAGAATGCAAAATTAAAAGGTAATATTAATAAAAGCAAAATTATAATAATCGGACATAAAATGAATTCAATTGTTTGTTTTTTGCTGGGCAGCCATTAGCTATTGTAAGGTAATATTTGGGTGTAAAGTTTAGTTGGGATTGCCTCTGGATCTAACATCTAAAAGCTACGAAGACATAGCTGTTACAGACAATGTTGGGGTTAGATAGATTCAGTACACTGTACAGTACAGTGGAAAAACAGTACATCCAATACTGAAGGAAATAAAAACTAAAATTAACTCATAGACGTTGTATGCAGCAAAGACATGAAGTGTAAGAGACTGTTGATCCCAGAAAGTTATGTTAAATTGGATCTATGGCATAATTATTCTTTAGTTACCACTGTCAACCCATGAGGCTGTTCTTCAGGTAGAAGTGAGTGTGTTGCCCTTCTCTGCGATTGCAGAATCTATGGTGTTGGATTATTGGTTGACACTGCTTCAAATGCTATTTCTTAATCATCATAAAACTGTTTATTAGAAAAGAGAAAAAGTGATGGAATTGGGGGGGTGTAAGTCTAATTGGTTTTCATATATATTTATCTATACAGATTTTGCCATGAAAGACAATACTTGTTTCCAGGTGTATCCTGGAAGCATAGGGAAGTTAAGTGACTTGCTCATTTCACACAATATGTATATGGTGCCTGTGGGATTCATACCCAGTTCTCCAGATTTGCAACTCTGTGCTCTTTTTTTTTTGCCCCAAGCCCTCCTGGCCAGCCACTCCTTCAGGTGACCAAAAGCCCCCACCATCAGACCCCCCCTGTTGCCATCTCGCCACCCCCATAGTTGCAGCAGCCCAGTTGACCCATTGTATCCCTTCATCAGGGGGGCTCCCTCCCATGGCACTACTGGGAGAGAAGATTCCCCCAGTGGGCATTTTCTTCTATGCTGGGATCTGTGGGGGAACAGCACAGACACCTCCGGGCTTTGTGGTGAATGAGGGACTGTCCACCGTCATCTGGTCAGCCAGGCAGCCCTTTTTCTGTGTTTTTTCTCCCCACCCATGCCCACCCACAATGCAGCTGCACACTAGTGGCATCCTAGGCTGAACACACAGCAGCATGTAGTCACCCATGCTGCAACACGCGTTGCCCCAATGGGCCACCAGAATCCACTCCAGAGGAATGCGGGCTTGCTCCAACCCCTCCTGGAGAAGAGCATCCATCAGACACTGAATCCTCCCTGCTGGCCTCTGCACCTGTTGTCCTGGGCTTGAGCAAAAACCTGGGTCACCAGCATGCCAGGTGATCCCCTATTGACCGGCGCAACAGAGCCGGCAGCTCTGTGCTCTTAACCACTATGCTATACTGCCTCAGACAGAACAACAGCTGTCCATTAGAGGATTATGCAGTCTATGGGAGTACAATGAATAAGGAATTGTGTATACATTTGTCATATATAAAGGCTACTGCCCAATGTATTAAGATTTTCCTATGCAGGAAGACATTGCTACTGTAATATCAATTAATTCCTCACCTTGGCTAGCTGAGAAAGTGTGGCTACATGGCCTAAAACTCTTGTAGAGATTCTTGCAGACATAAATAAAGATAATTAAAAAACAAACTTAAAGCAACAGTGCAACAGAAAATGTTTTCCTAAAAACCTAACTGCTGATACTGTTAGGGAAAACATTAACATGCCTGTCAAATGTACTTGTCTAGGTACCACCTATGCTGCCTGCCAGGAGCATTTTTTTTTAATTTTTTCAATCCTAACCCATGCCTTGTCTACAATGGCATGTCTATGCAAAATTGGTGGCCATCTTTTTTCTTGGGAAAAAACTATATTAAAACATTCATTCGCTGGAGGGCCGGTTGTGGGGGGGGAGGTGGGAACGTCCACAGACAGCTTACCTTCTCTGGGGAGAGGGAGGAGATGTAGCCCGGCATCTGCTGACCCTTGGCGGAGGCTGGGGGCTCAGCATGACATCCAACCCATGATGTCTGGGGAGTGACGGACATTGGCACTTGCCTAGACATCAGTGCTCCCCCGGAGGAAAAACCTCGAAAATTGTGCCCTGGCTGGTTGGATGACAGCCTCCTCAGATCCTCATTCCTGGGCTCCCAGACCTCCATCTGCAACCTCATCAGCACCCAGGGTCATTGGAAATATGGCATTAGGCAAATCCCCTATGCAGGTAAAGGACCCACCTGACAAAGGGTTACATCGGGGATACTTGAGCAGGCTGCGATGTGGGGCAGTGGGGTTGGGAGTGCCAGGATGGGGCAATCCATGCGGGGCCAGAAGGAGAGATTGGTCAGGTGCATGGGGGTGGATAAATACAAGCAAAAAAAAAAATTCATAAAATCCTCAGATTTTGGTGAAATTATAAATTTGTACTACCAAGCAAAATTGAAAGATGTCCAGAATGTTTAAAAGTGAAAAAAATAGTAGAGTCATACTTTTTGCCCAATTTCATTGTACTGCTGCTTTAAAATATTGGGACTAGCTTAATGCCCCCATGGCATGGGAGGAAATAGTCCAAGTACTTAAAGATCTCCCAACAAATAACTGTCCAGGACCTGATGGATTTATCCCAGAGTTTTATAAAACTTTTGCCCTGGAACTTATAAAAGTACTCCAGTGGGCTTTTATGTGTATAAAAGAACTAGGAGATGCCCTGCACAGTTGGCAAAAGGTGACCACCACAGTCCTATCCAAACCAAGAAGGATCTCACTAGGTGCAGCTCCTCTGGACTCATTTCTCTCCTAAATCAGGATGCAAAAATGTTGGCGAATGTGCTGGCAAATCGCTTACAAGAAGTGGTAGATAACTAGTGCACCCTGAGCAGACAAGATTCATACCTCACTGCCACATGCATGATAACCTCAGGAAACTGCTTTTGTCTTTAGAGCAGCTGAGGGCAACAGGAAGTCCAACATGGTCCTGGCAATCGACACTGAAAGGCAGTTGACAACCTTGATTGGGCATTTTCCAAAAATGGAAACATTCAATCTTGAAAATACATTCTGCTAGTGGGTGGGGGCACTATATTGCAAACCCACCTCCCAACCCTTTCCAAATGAGAGTGGCACCAGGCAGGGATGTCCCTTATCCCCACTCCTACTTACCCTTAGTATAGATCCTTTGGCAGTAGTGGATAGAACATCGCCAAGCATTCAAGGCATCAGAGAACATGGAGAGGAAGTACACATCATCCTTTATGCAGATGACACACTTTTTTTTTATCAGAAACCCTAAGACACACATACAGGCATGGCCAGATATGTTAATGTAATATGGGTCTGCCTTGGGTTTTAAAGAGTACTGCCTTCTAACCTTCTACACCTCCTGCTGATACCTGCTATCCTGTTTTACCTGCTGAAGAGACTGCACCAGGCAAGACAACATCTTTACCGCATTCAGTGACTCTATTAACTGTCTGTGATATCTGCTTTTGCTTTTGGCAGATAGCATTACTGTTGTTCAGTGTGTAGGGGGCTCAGGGGAGCCGGTAGCTGGACATGTCATCCGTGTTGGGGGCTAGGCACTTTCAAAGCCCACACCATCCACTAACGTGAGCGGGAGTGGCTCGAGTGCCATTCTGGGAAGAAATTTTTAAAGTAACTCATTTTAACTTTGATATAAAGGCTTTTTTTAGTCTACAGTACAACCTGGGTTTTCTTAGGAATTGTTCTACTTTTAGTGTTTAGCAAGCCCATTTTAAGCATGTAGCATAGGGTTAGGGTCAAAGAATTATTTAGGGCACATCGGGTTTTCCAAGGAATTGTGATACTGTTTACTGGTTAAGCCATTAGCAAATCCATTTTAGTCTGTAGGTTTTTTTCTTTTTTCTCTTCTTCAGAAATGTTGTTTTATTTTTTAATATGCAGTTTTTTAACCTCATTCAACAATTCATTAGAGTCAGAGCATATTTACAGAAATAACTGTCCTCAATTTAAACATTATTATGTAACAGATTGCATGGATTTCCTTGGTTGAAGGGTTCAGGAGTTTATTTTCAAGCCACTGGCCTTGGTGTGTTATGGCAAGCCATTTTTTTTGTAAAATTAGCCTTCCCCTCAATTTCAGAATATGTGTACCTTCAAATGAATAGATGCACAAAGCGAACAATAATGATTAGAGAAAAAAATAATCACTACAACAAATTTTTATTTCGGAGGTTGGTTGTTATGTTGTTGCTTATATCTGTCTCTGTCCAATGACGCCCTGGCCCTCAGTACCTGAATAATGTTGAGATTGATCTCTTATCCACTTTGAATTTTGGGAATGGAACACGGCCCTTGACTTTAAATATTGTCCACCTCAGCATTCAAAGTTTACTGGCAAAGTGGACTCAATTTGAAGCCTGGGTTGAACAATATAATTTTGATGTCATTACATTATCAGAAACATGATTGAACAGTAAGACTAATAATTCACAAATTTCACTTTATGGCTATAATTTATATAGAAAATATAAGGTTGGTGGGGGGGGGGCACTGCTTTATGTTAAATCAAAATCTGACTCAGTACTATTGGACCATACTGGGAAAGTCTCTGGGTGTGATTTAATTTCTATAGAATTGCTGCTGGGATTGGAAAATCATTTAATTTTAAGCTCTATTTATTTCTTCCTGGACTCATTGGGGCTAGTTTGAAATTGTTTTCAAGGATTAAAATGAAATTTCCAGCTAAGAGAGAATGGATCTTATTAGGGGACTTTAATAATAATTGGGCCCAGGATCAAAATGTTGATGCAAGGGAACTTTTCCTTGCATTGGGAGTTCATCAGATAATAGTGGACACTATGAGATACAGTTCTAAAACTGGGAAGGGGTCCCTCCTGGACTGGATAGTGGTCACACATCCTAATAAAATTGTAGCATCTTGAGTTCTGTATGATGCTATAAGTGACCACTGTCCTGTCCAGTGTGAATGGTTCACCAAAATGAAAAATAAAACCTATATTTATTGAATCTAGAAGTTTTAGGAGAGTAGACTCTGAATTAATAATGATGTATGTGGGGACATTGATTGGTCAGTATTAGACTCTGTTAGAGTTATTGATGAATTGTTAGATGTTTTCTCCAAGTTAATTAATCAGGTTATTGACAGGGTTGCCCCTAAAAGGAAAATCTGCATTCAGGCCAGTAAGAATAAGTGCATAAATCATGAGTTGTTGAAATTAATGAAGCATAAGGACAAAACATGAACATTTTTTAACAAAAGTATGAAACCATAAATTTTAGTTAAGTACAAAATGTTAAGGAATAAATGCAAATCTGAAATTTGCAAAGCCAAAAGATTATATTGTATTTCTGAGCACACCAAATTTTCTTGTGACCCTAAAACAATATGGCAGGTGTTAAATAATGTAATAAGTAGAAGAATCAAGGACCCTATTATAAAATTACAAGATGGGAATCAATTGGTCTGTGATTATCTAAAAGTAGCTGAGATCTTTAACAACTTTTTTTGAGATTTGGATGAATTTAAAAATAATCCTAGATTACCCCCAAGTAATGATTTATAGATTGATGATAGTGACTCCACTCCTAAATTTTATTTTAAAATAGTAACACTGTTAGAAGTTAAAGATTTTGGGCCCGATTCTCAAATGGTTACGCCTGGCAGAACTTGACTTGTGCCAAGATAAATGGTGCAAGTAGCAAGTTACTCCAGCAGTTACGACATACGGCATTCTGCAAAGCAACCTGAAACATGTCGCAGGCTGCTTGCACCAAAGTGGACACACACCGCCAGTTATGCCCCAAACCCCCTGCAACATGGTGCTAGGGGGTTTACGGCAGCAGTTGCACCCTATTCTGGAAGGGCAGAAACAACCCCTGGAGGACATCCACCAAAGTACAGTTACGCCAGCTTTTAGCTGGTGTAAGTGTACTTACGCCCTCCGGGGATTGTGTAAATGTGCTGCCAGCCCATCCCTGATAACATGTCACCCCCTCAATGCCCCAATCCCCAAAGTATGATAATTAAAGCCCTGCAGGGCCAAGTATGCCCCCAATGCCCCACTCCCCAAATTGGGATAATTAAAGCCCCTTACGGCTAAGTATGCCCCCAAGCTCCGATCCTCATATCATGTAAGCATAGCCCCATAGGTCTAATAATGCCCAACAGTCCTGATCCACAAATTGTGATAATTAAAGCCCTGCAGAGTTAAGTATGCCCCCTCAAGCCCTGATCCCCATATTGTGTAAGTACAGCTTCACAGGGCTAATAGTGCCCCCCAGCCCTGATCCCCAAATTATGATATGTAAAGCCCCACAAGGCTACTTGTGCCCCTCCAGGCCTCGATTGCCAGCCACCTGCAATTGGCACATCCTATGAAATAAAATACCATAACCCATTTATTCCTGGTAGGCTAGTGTCACCCCACCCCACCACCCGGCAGTGCCAGACCACCCACACACCCCCACCCCTACCCAACCAGTGACTAGCACAGCCCACCTCTCACTCACAGCCAGCCACCGACTGAGCTCCATCTGAGCACATACTGTATATAGTATGTGCTCAATGAACGAATGAATGACAGTTCATTCATTGAGTACGTACTATATACAGGAGTACATGTTCAGATGGAGCTCAGTTGGTGGCTGGTCATGGTGATGAGAGGTGGGCTGTGCCAGCTGCTATCTGGGTAGGAATGGGGATGTGTGGGGCGATGTAGCACTGCTGGGTGGGAGTGGGAGTGGGGGACCACTAGCCTAGCAGGGATAACTGGTTAGGGTATTTTATTTCACAGGATGTGCCAATTGTGGGTGGCTGGTGATTGGGGCCCTGAGAGGCACAAGTAGCCCTGCGGGGCTTTACATATTTCAATTTGGGGATCGGGGTGGGGGGCATAATTAGCCCTGCAGGGCTGTGCTTATACGATATGAGGATCGGGGCTTGGGGAGGCACACAAAGCCCTGCTGGGCTTTAATTATCACAATTTGGGGTTCAGAGCATGGGGGGCACTTGTTCCGTTCATGTCTGGGGCTGTGGCTTGTGACAAGCCCTTCAGGTATGCCCTTCATTTGGTGTACCTTCGGGATTGTCACAAGTCACAGGACTTAGTCATGGGGACCCTGCCCCTTACAGAATAGGGAGCAGGGTCCTTGTCGCAACTGCACTTCTCACATGTCACAACTTATGACATGCATAGGGATGCTTCTAGAATCAGGTCTTTTGTTTTTAAATATCATCCCAAGCCCCACATTGGATATGATGGCATTGATTTTAGATTTTTTTAATTGAGTATTGATACTTTGGCCTAGCCCTTATATACCTTAGTTAATTGTTCTTTACATATTGGGATATTCCCCAATCAGTGGAAAATGGCTATTATTAAGCCCATATACAAAAGTGGTAATGCAGCAAATGTAGCAGATTGTAGACCCATATCCTTGTTGTCATCTCTTAGTAAAATACTAGAAAAAATTATCTTTGATCAAACATCTGATTTTCTTGAGAAAAATGGCTTTTTGTCAAATTCGCAGAATGAATTTAAAGCAAAACATAGTACTGAGATGGCCTTGGTGGGGATCACCAGCTGCATTCAAAGTGCCCTTGATAGGGGGCACTCTGTTGCAGCTGTGTTTGTGGACCTCACCAAGGCCTTCAACTTAGTTGATCATGAGCTTCTATTGAGTTCATTATCAGATCTTAATTTTTCTAAGGATGTCACTAATTGTTTTTAAAATTATTTGAGTAATAGAGCACTTAGAACCGATGTTAAGGGTAAAATATTTGAACCCAGAGTTATTAAATGTAGAGTGCCCCAGGGCTTGATCCTGGGGCCTCTAATTGTTTTCATTATACATGAATTCTGCCTCTGATATTTGTAAAAAGTCAATAATTAATGGTTTGTTTTTTTCCCATAGGGAAAAGTGTGTGTAAATTGCCACTATAAAGGAGCTTTTATAACAGCAATCATGCGCCACCTTCCTATGTGAAAGAACCACGAGCCAGAGTAGTACCTCATGCCACTGTAGCTGTCTTCTCCTTCATCCCACGCACTGTCACAAAGAACTTACCTCAGTGAAATAAACATCGTAACTGTGCCGGTAACCACATCCGACTCCTCACTCAGAAGTCCCTATACACTAAAAAAAGGAAGGAAAAAAAATGTCAGCTCATTTTCAACTACCAATCGGAGACAGGCAATCATTCATTGAAGATCAAGAAAATAAAAACACTACCTGTAAAACTGAAAGAGACTTAAAACTCTTCCGAGCCTACTTAGCAGAGGTAGGGAAAGACACCAAATTTCAGACATTTAATTTGCCTGAACTAGACTGCACAATAGTCGACTTCATATTTGTATTAAAATGACATGACGGCATGGACTATGAACTGGGCACAAAAAGGGGTATCATTGCCAGCATAGATAGACACTTGGGTTCTCAAAAGTACCCATACTCCATCTTTAAATGATATCATCAGGTGATACAGTCTGAGTTTTCACTGCTATGCAGATGATACTCAGCTGTATATGTCCTTTCTGCCTGGACAAAATGATGCACTCTCTGTGCTAAATAATTGCCTTGTTGAGATCAGTTCCTGGATGAGTTCCAGCTGGGTGAGACTGAATCCAGATAAGACCGAAGTGTTGGTAGTGGACCCAGGTCATCCGGGGGTGGGTGTGGGGGTTGGATGGCCATCAGGTTTATTACTTGACGGTATGTCACTCACTACCTCAGATTGGGTGCGTAATCTGGGTGTTATATTTGATGATGGTCTGACTCTAAAATCTCAGGTTTATGCTGTCATCAAATCCTCTTTTTATCATCTGAGGAATATCTCCCAGGTGAAACACCTGGTCCCTCCGGATGATCTTCCAACCTTGGTCCATGCCTTTGTCACTTCCCATCTTGATTACTGCCGTTCCCTCTACCTAGGGCTGCCAGGGGTTGATATCTGCAATTTGCAGCTGGTGCGAATCATTAGCCAGGCTACTGACTGGGACTTCTAGAGACCAGTCATATTCGCCTGTGCTCCGCAAACTGCACTGGCTGCCGGTTCAATGGCAGATCACCTTTAAGGTTGGCTTGCTAAAACCTTTAAAGCCCTACATGATCAGGGACCCAGTTACCTGCAAGATCTTCTGGTACCTTACCGCCCCCTCTGTCCTCTCTGATCCACTGACGAGGGATTGCTGGAGATTCCCAGGGTACGTTTAAAGACAGCTGGTTGTCGTGCTTTCTCTTTTTCAGCTTCAACCCTGTGGAATGCTGTACCTAGTCGGCTGAAAGAATTCTCAACCATTGGTAGATTTAAAATTGAATTAAAGACATATTTATTTGACCTAGCCTTCCCTAGTTATGGATGATATGATGTTCTGTTTTAAATGCTTGTTTAACCTTATTTATATTTGATGTATCTGTTTTTATGTTCAGCTCCTTGGTTTTGAAAGGCGCTATAAAAGTAAAGTTGATTTGATTTGATTTAAAAGCACAGAAATTGTCTTCACAGAAACAAAAAAAACACTAGCAACTAAGCAAAAGCAGCTAAAGAAAGAAGGAAAGGGCAGCAGACCTCACAAAGCCCAACTGCTATCTGAGGAACACGTAGAACAGCTGTACACCTCGGACACCCTCAGCATGTCTAACCCCACAGGACTACTAAATTTTTTGTTCTTCAATTTCGGCATACAATTCACCATGTGCACAAAACAGCACTACGACTTACAATGGGGGGACATCACAGAAGGGGTAGACACCAATGGCAATTTGTTCTTGAAATATTCAGAACGGCAAACAAAAACAAGAACAGGGGAAAACCCCAAACACGTCCACCAAGTAAACCCCCAAATATATGCAAACAAGCTCAACCCAGAAAGAGACACACTTAAAGCATACCATCTGTTCAAAAGTCAGAGACCCCATGAAATCTTGGCTCCTGATGCTCCGTTCTCTATTGCCCGAATACAAATCTAAAAGAAACATCGCTATGGTTTAGAAAAATGAATATTGGCATAAACAAATTGAGGCACATGATGGCACAGAAGAAACTTTACTCAGGCCTACCGGACTTGAAGTGCATCACAAATCACAGTACAGGAAAATCAGCATACAAAGACTGGTCGACCACAATGTGCCCCCAACTGATGTCCAGCAAATATCAGGACATCGTAACATCCAATCCATTAACAACTATTCTGTGTTGTCTGAAAAAAAACCAGCAAAAAAATCAGTCAGTTCCTAACTTACTCAGCAGAAGACAGACCCCCCCACTTCAACAGAGCCCAAACCCCTTGCAGACTGCAGCACAGCCACCAATATCAGAGTGGAAGCAGCCTCCAGCAATACCTTGCAATCCATCTTCGGGAGTGCCTGTATTTTCCACAATCCAGTGACTGTCAACATCTTCAAAAACCAGCCACCAGAAGTAAAAAAACTATGTATCCAAGCCCTCTATAACTCAGACACCTCTGACTAATGTAAGTAATGCAAAAAATAAAATAAAACGCTTGAAATTTTTTCTCTCTCTTCCAAAAAAAGTACTAAGAATCTATAAAATGCTGATCATCCCTAATGGAACATCCTCTCCTTTTTTCTCATCCAACCTCCCCCTGCAGGTCACCTGAGGCACTCACCACAGCAACCAGAATGTCCTACACAATGGGCATAGCAATGGCTCCCGCATTTGAAGTTTCAAGTTCAACTTTTGTTTTTCTTTTTTCAAATGTTAAAGTTAACTAGATTTTAAACAAAATGTTACAGTTTTTTGCTTATTAATAAAACTTCAATCACTTTACAAAAGGTAAGCCTACCTAATATTCTTATTCATTACACAAACACACAACAGCACATATTTTATTTAATTGTTGAGGTGATAAAACACAAGCCAACAATTACATAAAATAAAAAAATGGATCAGGTGTGTAAACTCGAAGTTTACACACACCTGAGGGGGTAGATACTATGGGATTTATGTAGTGAATTCATTCACAAATCTGGACTGCCTTGTATGGTATGGGCTGCACGCCCATGGGCTCTTGCTCTTCACCAATGGGTGTGCAGCCCTACCGGGCAGTCAGTCGGCAGGCAGTGGGGCAGCAGGTGGGTGGGATGCTGCCGCCCGCCGGCTGCGGGGAGGCGGGGTGGTGGGGCCTTTGGGTGGGTGGGGTGGGGGACACCAGATCACCATGGATGTGTTCTTGAGGGGTGTATTTTAGACATTTCCAGCCCACGATCGTGCTTATCGGTCCACTGGACCACCAGGGATATGTTCGGGGTGTTTTAGACATTCCAGCCCGTGATCGGGCTTATTGGTCCACTGAACCACCAGGGATATGTTCGGGGGTGTGTTTTAGACATTTCCTGCCCGTGATTGGGCTTATTGGTCCACTGGACCACCAGGGATATGTTCGGGGTTAGACATTTCCAGCCCACGATTGGGCTTATCGGTCCACTGAACCACCAGGGATAGTTGGGAGGAGACACTTTGCTGCCTGTGATCGGGCTGGTGGGGGATTTAAGCTATGCCGGCAGTCGGGCCAGTCAGGGAGGGACTTTTCTGCTGTTGCTGCGATTGGGCCAGTGGGGGGTGGTGGGGGAATTTTTTACTCTTTTGCCCTCGATCGGGCTGCAGGGGGCATTGGTTCCCGACGGCTGCTGCCTGGCAGGGCGCCAGGCTCAAGTCCTCAGGGATTGGTGCACCTGCATGCTAATGGCATGCAAATGGGGCCATAATCAGATGCAAATGGGCCCCCCTGTGCCTTGCATGAATTATGGCCCCATTTGCATGTCACCTTTTGAATATCGGAAATTTGCACATCGCGCAATGGTACTTGCGCCACCACAAGTTGAATGCACCACTCTGACCACTTGCGGTGGCGCAAGTTCCACTGCGCCATGCACAGTGGCTGTGGCCGGGGGGTGGTATTCAAAGGAGTTGCTCAAGGGTGCAACTCCTTTGAATATCGCACTGGCCACACCCCTGCGCAACTATTTTGTGCAGTGCAAGGCCTTGCGCCACAAAATAGTGCAGTTTGAATATCCGGCCCATAGTGTACTAATTTCAAAGCAGGACTTATGCTCTTAAGTAGCAGAAACAGGGAGAGAGGAATATTGATTGGCCCAAAAATAATAATAACAAACTTTTTTTAGGAGAATTTAATCTCTCCTTATGGAGACTTCAAAGTCCCCCATTCATCCTTGATTCATCCAAGAAAGATATGATAATAGTCGGGGGGGGCACAAAAAAGGAGGAGGAGGGAAGAGCAGAAGTAATAAGGTAAAAGGAGGGTGTAACTACTTACTTTTAAATTCACTCTAGCTAACCAGATCAAGCATTCTAAATTACATGTTTCATATTAACAATGAAATAATTCAGCATCAGTATTCATATGGGAAGTAGTGTGTAAAGACATACTAAGGGGTACATTATGATCAATTTGTTAGAACATGTTTTAATTCTCTATGATCATTTAAACCTCCATCAAGGTATGCTCCCAATGTATAAAGCCAATAGTTCTCCCTTTGACTTAAAAGTCCTTCAGTGTTTCCTCCCCTGGGTCCCAAAGTAACTTTTGCAATTCCTATGCACTTAACTACGTGTTCATCTTTGTTTTTCACCCTTTTTTGCCCTTAGGTTCATGACTGATTCACCTTATAGAACCCATCACTGTGTTCTCCACAACATTTCAAAATGTCCCTCTTTAAATAATAGGATAAACATTAATTTGGGTGTTCTGTTGTTTAAGGTATTAAAAGAGTTTTCTGCCAGACTTCTTTCAGTCACTTTTTTCTAGAAGTATAAATGCATTGGGGACCAGATCTCAGAGCAAATTTGCTTTCAAACTTCCACTGTGTAAAAAGGCAATGGGTCAGAAGTCATTGCTTTACCTTTGCCCCTTTTTCTTCAGTTCCATTCAAGGTTCAGTCCTCAATTGTTTTTCAGTATGTAGATTTAAAAATGGACTGAAATCCTGGCTCGACACCCCAAATGACTGTGCCTGTAACTCTTTGTAAATGGATAGTATATTAAGAGTGTTTTTACTGTCCTTTTTTAAGTGATTGTAAATTTTTGTATGCATTATTTTGTTTGTCATCTGTCTTTTTATGTAAAACTTGACATGTGTGAAACCGGGCAGCAATGCTGATCTAGCTGTCAAGTATTAAAAAGTGAAAATGAAAAATGGAAGCAAACACATTCAAGTTTGAAAAAATGTTGGTCAGTGGAGAGATATCACGGGGGGGGGGGGCAATCATGCCCATTTAAATGGGTAAACAGCCACTTCTGATATCTGGGAATCCAAATACCCCTAAAAAGGGAAAGGTTCTTGGAGCTCAATTACTTACCATTATTAATGACTATGGACGCTGACCTCAAAAGATGTGAAGAACTGCTTCTCTCAATTATAAAGTGGAAACCTTGGGAAGGAATGTGCTGCCCAGATGTCTATATCTTTTTTTTCTATACCACTTGCCATTCCAAAGCACATATGGAAAAAATCAAAAGGCATAGTCAAAGTATATATGGGGGCAACACTAAACCAAGGATATCATGAGCTATGTTACTATTAGGCAGGGACAAGGGGGATCTGAGTTTACCACACCTGCAGACATCTCATCATGCTAGCTAGTTGCAGCATTTAACTGCACACATGAAGGAGAGGCATCCCCAGAATGGATAATTATGGAAGGATATGGGGCACTGAGTGTGCAGGCTTTTGACCCTCTAGTCACATTTTGTATGTTCAGTCTCCAATGTATGGACAAATCAGTTAATGGGGATTTGGAACATGGCAATAAAAGGAGGATAAGACACATCCACCTTTTGCAGGTTTTTCTCCATATGCTGTTGGAAAGGATTACAACCAGGACTGCACAAGAGATAAGAAAAAATGGGGCTGAAAAGATTAGGCCAGCTATTAGACAGTGATATCCCAAAATCCTTTGAGCAACTAAGAGAAGAATTTAACCTATCCCAAAGGGACTTTTACTGCTTTCTGCAAGTAAACTACTTTCTGACAAAACAGCGATACAAGTCTCAGGTGAGGGAAAAGATTGATCCCCTGAGAACCTCGATGGGTAACAGAGCAGAAGGGATGGAAATGAGACACCTCATATCCTAGTTCCATTAACTCATTGGGTCCGAGTGGCCATTTTGGGTTAGGTTCAGCAATGGATGGTTCTGATGCCATATGGCGTCTACTGGACCCATGAAGTTTTAAGGTATGTGTTCAACCCCACAGGAGGCAGAGACAACCATTACAGAGCAGGAGTAGGAAAGATGCTGGCCAACAAAGGCTACAACCTCAAACTCCTGGAGGTAGCATAAATGGGAAGTGTTATCAAGGTTTTTAAGCCACTGTTTATAACAGTCCATTATAGGCCAACACAAACTGACAAATGTAGAAGAAATTGTCAGATGAGAGGCCATCCTGAATGTGTATTTTTGAGCTGCTCTAAGTTAAGTTTATATTGGAATGAGGTGACAGAAGTGGCTAGGCAAATACTGGGAATTGACCTACCCAAGCAAATACAGTATCTAGTCTAGGAATTGAGAGCTGGTGGGATATGAATGAAAGGGAAAATGTATTTATTTCATATCTGCATAGCTGCAGCCTCAAAGACCATCACAGAAAAGTGGTTCCAGGTGATACCTCCATGAGGAAATGTGGTTGTCCAATATGAAAAACACAGATAAAATTAAATCCTACTGGTTACCCTTCAGGAACTTCTATGAACAAAAAGATGGGATACCCACTTTAGAGCCCATTGGGAAATTAGCCTAATAGGGGAATGGACCGGATCAATGCAGCTATTTAGGATCCTATGGCTTGGGCATCTTTTAGCACAGGACAATTGCTATGCTATGCTATGCTGTGCTATACTATACTATTTGAGAACCTATAGTAGATAGAAGAGGTCATTTGCTTTTCACTTTTCTTTTTGTAATCCAAATGATTATCTGTTTGTTGTGGGGATATAATTAACTGCTGTGTGTTCCTTTGTTGATAGTTTTCATTTGTATGATAGTTTATTGTAACACTATTACTTGTAGTGTATTTGTGTTCAAAACTTTAATAGACTTTGCAAAAAAAAAATGAAACATTTCTGGATAATGTGCTCATATGTAGGCATAATAATGAATGATAATTTGTCTGATAAATGCCTGTGTAGTACGGTGCTCCCTTGCTATAAAACACAAAAATGGAGCCAGAGTAACCATTCATTATACTGATAATGTTCATTATATTGAGGGTGCATTTAGAAAATGCAGCTGCAGTAATGAGTTATTTAATAAAATGCACCTTATTCATACTTGTTGTCTAAAGTTTAAAAACATTAATTAAATATGATAGTTGCAACTAATGCCATCACAATTCATATTTTATGCAAAACTTCTGCTTTTGTTTCTTGTTTCAGTCTAGTTTCTCTTGCCACACCCCTGGTATAAGAAGACACCTACCTAAGCTGTATCACCTTTATTGGGTAGGGACTGCAAGCACTTGCTTCTTTTGATGTCAGCATGTTGACTAGTAGGAGGGTTTCTCTCAATTTCTTCAACCCCTCATTCGGACTCCTTGGAATGTTCTTTAGCAAGTATATCCACTAAAATGATTTGAGAGTCCCTTAGCTGCTTATGTGTTTGCAGCATGTCATTGACTGTTAGCCAGTCATAGAAAACATAAAAAACATGGAAACAGAATGTTCTGGCAGAAAAGGACTGCTTGTCCCATCCAGTCTGTCCACATGTCCCTGTCTAGTCTGTCTCTGCAGACCCTAACTTTATTTAGTTATTGAAATGTTTCACCAGGAGGGCACACTGAACAACAAGCTGTTCATCTCATGGTGCGACATGTGGGAAGGGGTTACATAGGGTTGTGAAGGATGATCAGTTACAATAGTATGTGGGTAGTACAAACAATACAACATTATAAGATTGTGCAACAGTTGAAACATAAGGGACTGGATATTCAAACTGCACCCAAAAAGTGCACAACAGCAGGAGCAAGCGCTAGTCCACTGTGCCCATGCGCAAGAAGCGCAATATTCAAAAACTGCACAGGCCAAGATGTGCCTGCAGCATACAACTGAATATTGCACCACCTGCACCATAGCGCAACCAGGGATGTGCAGTTGTACATTCCAGATGCGCCATAGCGCAACAAGGGATGCTCAGTGGAGCAGTCCAGATGTGCCATAGTGCAACCAGGGACACCCCGTGGAGCAGAGCAGCAATGCAACAGCACAACCAGGGACGCAGGGGTCCACCACCCATGCCACAGATGGGCAGAGGAGCACACAGCAGAACAGACATTGTCCCCCACACTCCATGCACTGCACAACCAGGGGAGAGCTGGAATAACTACTGGCCCATGGATACCAGCCACCAACCCACAGCCAGGGCATGGTGCCCCAGCACACCCCCTGACAAGCCGTGACTGGCACACAAGGAGGGCCAACCACCCCATGCCACACCATCGCACCAATGCAGAGCACACCCTGCACCACAGTCACCATACACCCTTCCCAGGAGTAGCGCCCAACAGTGCAGGACACCCCATGCATGCCACCACCTCCACTGTGACAATGCAACCCTGTACACCACGTAGCCATGCAAGGCAGCCCCACCATGTGCACCCTGCAGTGGGTGGCAGCAGACAGTGATGCAACAACAGCATACACAGTGCCACCCTGCACGTCCCCCCTCCCGAGGTACAGCTGAGAGACCGACCATGCTTTGGCACACGAGGTACCCACATGCAACAGGGCATGCCCCGGACCCCACCACCAGCGATACAGTACCCTGCACACCCTCCCAAGGACACATCCTGTCCCAGCACTGGCCACAACAGCCAGCACAGACACACACAGTGTTGCATGGAAGCATGTGCCACAAAGGATGCAACACAGTGCACAGACAAACAGCCACCAATACCCAAGGGCACACCAACACAGGGACACAGTAGCGGGTCAACCAAGCCCCCGGTGTGTGGCCACGGCAGCCATGTACACATGGCCAGAAACCCCACAGGTGTGCCAGCAACCCTGTGCAGGCACCACAACGGTGTACACCACCAGCATGCGGCTGGAGCACAAGTGACAGACAGTGGAGCACATCCCCTGCAACAGACATAAGTGACAGATTCAAGGTAGGACAACAACAGCGGAGGCAACAGTGCCACCTGAGGAACATGTGCATCCCACCAGTGACAGGAGGCAACCCAGCATCGCGCTGGGTACAGTGGCAGTCCAGCATGGGCAGCCACCACTGACATGCCAGCGGACTGTGCAGGTCACAGATATGTAAGGGTGGCAGCTGCACAGGCCATGGATGGTCTGACAGGTGCTCCATGGACACAGCGCATGCACCGTGTACCACTGCACACAGTCATCCAGTGCACAGGGAACAACACACAAACCACAGAAAGTGACTGAGAGCTATGCCCACACCAAATTTGCCTCCCCTATGGACACACACACACCCATGATAGCACCACCCCTGACACCATGCACACCACTGCAGCTGAGCACCATTAGCCCACTGCAAATCAGAGACCACCACAGTAGGCATAACTAAACAAATGTATTAGAAGTAGAAACAAAACTTTGTACATATTTACAGTAAAAAATGGGGTGAGGGCCACAAACTGGATGGAGGTGGGTAAGGGACAGGGGTGAACAAATGAAAGAGGGAAGGAGGGGTGTGAGGGTGGGTCAAGGGGGTTGTAGTAGTCCATGGGTGGACAGTCTTCAGTGGGAGCCCTGCTCCCCACTCCTATGGTGCCTCCTGCAATGTCTTCTCTGCACGCCACACTGATCCACCCTCTCTAGAATGGCCAGAGAGGCACTGGCCACCTGTAGCAGCTCCTGCAGCACCCTCTCTATACGGACCATCCTCCGTCCACCTACAAGGGAGCAGAGTCAATAGGCATGAATGCACAGCCCCCTGCAGCCCACCCATTGTGCATGGCATACAGCCGTAGGACACACCCCTGTGATGGTGTGCAACCACCCACGGTGATCGTGTCCATGAGACCTGCCCACCCAGGTGCACACAGCCAGGTGGACTGCTGCACCCACCCACCACCCAAGTCCTGTACAGCACCACCGTGCTGTACAGTGACATGGCTTTGCGATGCAAAGGCAGTGGCACAGCCATGTACCCGGTGCATGCATGGACCACCAGTGATGCACGCCCAGACATTTAGTGCCACTGGACAGTGCTGACTGTACTATGTGGCGTGCACGGCAGTGGTGACAATGGATGGTGGCCATGCCCCGCCGCCCACCCTGCTACACAGTATGCACAGAAAATCCTGGATGTAAGGCACTCACCATCATCAGGCTGGTCCTGGCACTGAGCCAGTAAGGGTCCTCCTGCATCGGGATGTGCCTCACGCTGCTGCCACTCCTCCCGCACACGGTGACGTTCCTCAGGGCCTAGGGTGCAAACATGGAGAGAGGAACATCAGTACAATCCAGTAGCAAAGGCATCCCACCCCCGGGTGTGTGCGATCCCACACAGCCAAATCATTCAGCCCCCCCACCGCTATACCACCACCACCACTGCCCACACTGGATGGACCACCCCCCCAGTGTGGTGGACACATGCCCACCACGATACTCGTACGGACATAACCAGTGTATGGATGGGGCACCTACTTGGCCGTGGAACCATGCCTCTCCTGGCATGTGCCCACAGGCAGGCAAGCCTGTCTGGGTCCCTTCGCTGGAGGTCCCCATACCGGTGCCTGCACTGCTCTGCTGTTCTCTGGTGCCCTGTCGTCTCCTCCAGGGCCACTGCCACCTCCTCCCACATGGCACTCCTGGCCCTGTCCAGGGGTGCCTCACCAAACAGAGCACCAGCATGGGGCTCAACTAAGGGAGACAAGGTTAGCCAGTTCCACCTGACTCCAGATAGGTGCCCATCTAAGTGCCATCTTTCCACCGATTCAGTATCAAAATGGCGCTCCCTAGAGCACGTCCGCCACATGCGGGTGCTGCACAGTACTGCGCTGCCATTCCCCATCATGCTGTCACCGAATAGCACGATAGGGGTGCACCCATGTGGACACATGGCACCTAGGGGGCAATGGTCAGGCACAGGGTCAAGGGTCTCTCACGCATGGACAGCCACAGTGCGATTGGAACCCAATGCATGTAGCATGATTGGGTACCTGTGTCCCACCTCCTGTAGTGGCCTACAGCGCTGTGGCCCCAGTGCACCTACGGCACCCCAGTGCCACAGAGCAATATATGTGAACAGCACATTAGCGCCACTGGCACAATGGTGGCCGTGCCCTGCATTGCCTCCCATGCACAACACATTAGCAGCACGGCAGGCATCTGCGTCATCACCCCGGGCATGTGCAGTTCAGTGTGTACTGTACATGTCACAGAACTGCTCCCTTGGCTGAGCACGTTCAACACAATTGCGCAATATTCAGCCAGCATATGCAAATCAGCTAATCAGCCATTCAATGGTGCCGACACTGCATTTGCATCCACTTAAAAATACACCTTGCCTCATTTGCATGCACTGCACTATAAAAATGCAACATTGGACTGCACTGCCCATAGTTGGTTATTGCAGTCTATTGTGGTGAGTTGCATGCTGTTTGGGAGTGTGGACTGTGGTGTGTGGGACATGCATGGGACTGCACAGTCACAGGTAACACCTCTCATTCTCACAGGATGAATAATGACCGATCGTGAGGTGGAGGAAGAGGAACAGAGAAGTGGGCAGAAGAGGAGGCCTAACTTCACCAAGGGAAAAACAGATGCCCTGTTTGAGGCCTACCTCGACCAGGAGCCGCTGCTCAGTGGATGCCAGGAAACACCACAGGCCCATGCTGCTACATGGGAAGAGGTGGTGCGTGCCGTCAACCTGCATGGCAGCCACCAGTGGTCCATGCAGGAGTGCAAAAAGAAGATGGGCACGGACAGGCGGAGGATTAAGGAAAAGGTGGCTGCCATCACGGCAGCACGGCCTGTGACTGGTGGGGAACAGCCGGACGTGCAACGCCTGACCCCACAAGAAGAGCGGGTTGCTGGCAGCATGCAGCGTTGTGCCATTGAGGGTGTTCTGGGTGGTGGATTCCAGATGGGTGGTAGCCCATCACTGCATGGTAGGTCCTGGTCTGTTAAGGGGGGACAGGGTAGGTCACATACATTAATGCCACTGTTTTTCCTTTACAGCTCCAGAGCATCTACATGGGTCAGCGGTGGGGGGTTTGTCCACTGAGGGTGGTAGCATGGAGATAGAGGAGGACCCATCCACCTCCACAGGCATATGAGGGCCAGGGCGACAGTGGGCCCACCTGGACATCCAGACTGATGTTGGTGGAGCAGGTGCTAAGGAGGCCCTGCCCGTGTCCCAGAATGCCGGCATCCATGGATGCCGGCATGCTGAGACTCAGGCTGGTGCCGGATCCATCACTGATGATGATGAAGTTAATGTCATGGGCAGTGATACATGTGGGCCACAGGATGGCCACACAGCAGGTGACATCACGGGCATGCCCATTGGTGGTGCCACCATGGAGGCCTGTGTGACATCACAGTTCCAGCCTGTTTCTGTCTGCACCAGTGGGACAGCACTGGTGTGTGTCCAGGACAGTGGGGCTGTTGTGGCCACTGTGGCTGCACTGTTGAGCCCTGGAGAGTGGCAGCTGGAGGGGCAGTGTCAGCAGTAGGCCAATGGCCATGGGGGTACAGTGTCAGGGGGCGGTGTCAGTGCACCACCTGTGGACATGCCCAGGCCTGGCCCTGCTGTGCAGCACCCACCCTCAAGGGGTGCTGACCATTAGGGCCGTGAACACCATGAGGGACATCATGCCGATCGGGCAGATGACCGCTTAGATGAACACACCCGCATACTCCAAGCATCAGTCAATCAGCAGGTGTGGCTTGTGACGGTGGTGGATGCACTCAGTGCGGCTCTGCGCCAGGCAGAGGAGTGGCGCAGCAGAGACACCACTCTGCTCCTGGCAGGGATGGACCGGTTGCGGGAGGATGTGACCGCTGCCATTGACAGGCAGACACAGGCAATCACAGCTGTCATGGCCACAGTGGGCACACAGTTATTTGCCCATGCGTCGCAGACACCGTGCAGTGCAATGTCCACCTCCCATTCCCAGTGTCATGTGATACCCTCCTTGTCGACACCAGGTTCAGCTGTGGGCATCCCAAGCATGCCTGGCACAGGCATGTTTGGTGTGCTGCAGACCCCTGTGTGAGCACAGTCGCGTTCACGCAGTGGAACCCTTGGGGGAATATCAGTGCCACCCATGAGGCCACTGGTCAGCCTGTCACTGCTGGCAGGTCTTGGCGGGGTCACCCATGCATCCGTGGCAGCCGTGGCACTGTGGCACGTGACTGACCTGTCTCCCAGCATGGCTACTGTCTGATGCTGCCCTGTGTGCATTGCGTTGTTCAGCGTGCAATGCATGGGTGGTGTACCTGGCCCTGCTCGCACGCACACGTTCCATCTGCACACCCTCCCGGCTGCTGTCCACTGTGGTGTGTGCATGATGATGCCTGCGTTGTGCTGTCCGCCACTGTGCAATGGTGCCCAGCATCTGACACATGCACAATGACAGGCACTGGGCGTGGTGGTCTGTGGACGTGTGTGTGGCTAGGGGTGGTGGTCAGGGTCAGGGTCAGCATGCCTCCTACCCTTTGTGCATGTCTTGTGAGGTGTGTGTGTGTGTGACTGCGTGCCGTGTTAGACCTTTCCCATCCCTGGCGGTGTGTGCGGTTCCATGCTCAGCCAATTCCCTTAACAACATGCACCCCTGGTGTTTGTCCGTGTGTGTTTATGGGTTTTGCCTTTGCCACTGGTGGTTGCACATGGCCCCATGACTTACCTGGGTTGGTTGAAGTGCTCCTCTGTGATGGTGCCCTGGTGCAGCTGTGCCAGCCGGATCAGTTAGGGGTCTCTTCACCCAAGGAGGGGGCTGCCCATCACCATGTACACCAGCGTCCTCATTGTCCCCATCGCTGTCCCCCTCTTCAACCTGTATGGCTATCCCACAGTCGTTGGCCATGTTGTGCAGGATGCAACAGGCCAGGAATAGCCCACAGGCCTTTGAGGGGCTGTACTGTAGAGCACAGCCAGACGTGTCCAGGCAACGGAAAAGTGCCTTCAGCATCCCTAAGACCTGCTCGATGACATTGCTTGTGGTGGCATGTGCCTCATTGTAGCATTGCTGCAATGGGGTCGCGGGCCGCCGGTATGGTGTAAGCAGCCAGGGACGGAGTGGGTATCCACTGTCACCAGTGTGTAGAGGGTGGAAGTTAGTTTGGTGATCAGCGTCGCCCTGCCTTGGGCCATCTAGGCCAATGCCCATGTCACCTCTGACTATGCCCCTCCCAAGCTCCATGTCTTTCTGCGTGGTTTGCATACTCACCCACTAAGTGGCCAGTGGGGATGTCCCCACTCTCGAATCTGTGGCACAGTGCTGACTGGTGCCAGATGAAGGCATCATGTGCTCCCCCAGGGTGCGTGGCACAGACATTGATTATGCACCCCCTGGCATCGCACACCACCTGGCAGTTGATGCTTGCATATCCCTTCCGATTCATGTATGTGGCCCCTTCGGGGCAAGGTGGTGTGCAGATGGCCACATGGGTGCAGTCTTTGGCCCCGAGCACTCCAGGCATACGTGCTACCCTGTGGAACTCCTGTATGTTTGCTGTGTGCTCCGCCGGTATGCTGGAGAAATGGATGTACTCCACAGCATGTGGCAGCAGTGCACTGAGGAATTGGGTGAGGTGGCATGACGCGGCCGACTGGGTTATGCCTGTCGTGTCCCCTGTTGGTCTCTGGAAGGTACCCGTGGTGAGCAGGCACATACAAGCTGTCACTTTGGTCTCCACTGACAGAGCATGGCTCCATTGTGTGGGTGCCTGCATCATATCACTGCACAGCTCACAGAGCCGCCTCAGAATTGCCCGGTTCAGGCGGTACCGGCCCACGATCTCACTATTGGTGTACAGCTCGAAGCTGGTGTGGGCTCGGTACTGCCTGTTGGCTGCTCACTTCTGAGCCCTTCACGGCTGCACCCCATTTGCCTGCCTTCTCACCCACCTCATAACTGCCTCCATCTGGATGGTGGCACTGGCCATGTCCTTGGCTTGTGTCCCCCCCCAGCAGCTGTTTCTGTGTTCCCCCGCTGTCCTTGCTGCTACTTCTCCTGCACCAGGAACACCTTCCTGTAGTGGCCTCAGTGCTGTGTGGTACTTCCTCCTTTTGCACTGCATTGTGGCAGTGGCTCCCCACAACCTTCCCTGTTCCTGGGGGTTCCAGGTGCTCTGTCTCTGTCCTGACCTGTGTGTGTGTTGCCTGTGTGGCTGCCTATGGCTCAGCAACATGTGTCTTCCTTGTAGCGTTCTTGCACCTCTCTCTTGTTCCTTTTTATTTTGGCTCATTTCCGCTATCGTGCAACTTCCACTTGCTCCCCTATTGTGCATGGCGCATGTTGTTGAATATCGCACTGTGCCATTTATGCATGGTTCCTCCCCCTTCAGTTGCACATGCATTCATTATCATTGCGATCTTGCACAGTGTGATTTGGGGGCTCATCTGCCTCCCGCTGAATATCGCAGAATGGCGCATTTTCAGACTTGCACTGGCGCATCCCTATTGCGCATGGCGCAACACTTTTGAATATCTGGGCCAAGGTATTGTACAATAAACAGTAGTGGAACATTGGGTAAATTACAATACATGTCCAAAATCATACAAAAGAACATATAAATGTACAAAACAGTAATAATGCGATAGAACCATTTATAGTGCACAAGTGTACCAGGAGCAGGCTTGAGATAGTATGCAAGTGCTGTTGGAGTAAAAAGGATGGGATTAGGTTGTGCACACTGGTAACCCAGAAGGGCAGGTGGAGAAGAGAGGGGGGAGAGGCAAGAACTGAATCTGAGGAGAGGGGGTAGCCATTTCCTGATTTCCCCCATCAGGATGCTGAGAACCCTGCCGGGAGGGGTCATGGTAGTAAGGCAGAAACTGGGGATAGGTATTAAGGTGAGTTAAAGCAGGAATAGCTGAGAGAAAGGTAATTGTGTAGGGCAGAGGTAAGGGAGTAGTTGGAGGGGAGTGTCGTATTTCGGGGGGGAGGGAATTCCAGATTTTAGGGAAACAATGGGCGAAACCAGTCTGACTGATGAGGGTGGAGTGGCGAAGGACTGTCAAGGTGCGGGTGTCATTTTATCTGAGAGAGTGGGTGGGGGGAGGCGGAGTGGAGAGAGAGGATGAGAGATAGGAGGAGAGCTCACTGAACCAGAATTTGAAGGTTAGTTTGGCACAGTGAGAGATGTGTCTGTGAGATAGTGGAAGGAAGGTAAGAGAGCGATAGAGTTCACAGTGGTGGGAGAGGGAAGGGGAGTTAATAGCAAAGCGGCAGAAGGAGTTAAAGAGAGTGTCCAACTTGGTCAGGGAAGATTTGGGAGCAGCACCATAGACTACATCACAGTAGTCAAAGATGGGGAGTATCATCTTCTGGACAATTTCATGCCTTGCAGTCAGCATGATGCAGCTATGATTCCTGAACAGAGCACTAAGCTTGGGGCACAGTTTCTTCAGGATAGCATCGATATGCACAGAGAAGTTGATATGCTGGTCCAGCCAAACTCCCAGATATCTAAATGAGGAGGTGTCCTCCAAGATGGTCCCATCAAGGGTGTGGAAGGCGGGTAGGGCCGGGAGCCTTGACAGTCTCTGCCTGGTGCCAAAGGTCATTGAGACTGTCTTCTTGGCATTTAGAAAAAGCTGGTGAGACGCTAACCAGAGCTGAACTGGGTTGAAGTCAAGCTGTAAGCTGGTTTGCACAGTAGCAGGGTTTTTGTCGGAACTGCACAAGACAGTATTGTCACCGTACATGTGGATAGAAAAGGATGAATAGGCTGTGGGAAGATCATTAAGGAAAATGGAGAATAGTAGGGGACCAAGCACTGAGCCCTGAGGGACATCAGTGTTGATGGGAGTGGAGGGGAGATGGAATCAAGGATTCTCACTAACTGGGTCCTGCCAGTGAGGTAGGATTTAAACCAGCTGATGGCTGACTAAACAAGGCCAGCTGAGGAGAGTGACTCAAGAAGCAGGGGATGGGAAACAGTGTCGAAAGCTTTGACTAGGTCAACAAAGATGGCCGAGGTGATCAGGCCATCGTCCGTCCCTGAAAGGACAGAGTCAGTAAGCCTGAGGAGGGCAGTGGTTGTTGAGTGGTTCTTCTGAGAACCAGATTGAAAGGGGGTGAAGAAGAAGGAATCAGAGAGGAAGAAACATAGAAACATAGAAGTTGACGGCAGATAAGGACTGCAAGGCCCATCCAGTCTGCCCATTTCTTTTTCTACCTTATAAATGTGCCATCGGCCTTTGCTCTGTCAGTGGCATATCTATTCATACTCATTTGTATTGCTCCCTTATGCCTAGGGTGGTGGAAGGGTAACAGTTGAGCGAGAACTAAATGTTCTTGAAGTTTGGTAAGGGTAGGAAGGAGGGAAATGGGGAGATAGTTGCCAGGAGTGGATGTGTCATCACCCTTGGGGAGAGGAAGGACTACAGCATGTTTCCAGGATGAGGGTACTTGGGCAGAAATAAAGGATAGGTTAAGGATTAGGGAGATAGGATAAGCAATTGCAGGAGCAGAAATGTAGAGAAGTTTAGGATCAAGCTCATCTGGTGAGGAGCCTTTAGAGGGGTGGAGGGATAGGAGAGCATTAAGAGCTTCATCAGAGGAGATAGTAGAAAAGGAAAATGGGGGAGGGGTAGGCACTGGCTGAGGTGAAGGGCTGAAGTTAGTAGGTGGCAATGGGAAGGGGGAATTTAGAAGAGACGTGGCGCACGAGGTGTAAAAGGCATTACATTCATTGGTCATGGAGCCAGGGTTGGAAACTAGGGAGTTATTCATCTTGAGAACTGGAGGGGGAGGGTGAGAGAGGGGGAAGAGAATAGGGTATGAACTAACCTCCAAAATTTAGATGGAGAGTTAGCGTTAGTCAGGAATGAGGAGTTGAAATAATTAGACTTAGTCAGTTTAGTAGCTTTAGTACATGAATTGCATAGCAACCGGTCTATGCAGATCCTCCCTCCTCCCTGTCTATATACTAATATTACCCTATGTCTGTCCCATGCATGCCTGAAGGACCGTACTGTTTTCACTACCTTAACTTCTGCTAGTAGTCTGCTGCAGTCATCTACAACTCTTTCAGTGAAGTAGCACTTCCTCACATCCCTCTTAACTCTTCCACCCTTCAGCTTCATCACATGCCCTCTGGTCCTGGTACTCTTTCTCATTTGAAAGACACTCACCTCCTGCACCCTTTTAACCATTGTGAGGTACTTGTAGGTCTTTATCATGTCCCCTCACATTCTCCTCTCTTCCAGGGTGTACATGTTGAGATCCCTCAGTTTCTCCACATAGGCTTGTTGGCACAACCCCTGCATAATTGTAGTTGCCCTCCTCTGGGCTACTGTAGCTCCACTCTGTCTGTCCTTGTTGGGGTGCAATCCCCAGAACTGGACACAATACTCCGGGTGGAGTCTCACCAGTGAGCGATATAATGGCAACACCACCACCCTGTTCCTGATCGAGATTTGTTTACCTATGCATCCTAGCATCCCCCTGGCCCAAATCACTGCTTTGTAATACTGTCCAGCTGTGATAACCCAAGATTCCTTTCCTGTTTAGTGGCTGTCAACACCTCCCCCCATCCTATACTTAGCTCCTGGGTTCCTATCCCCTAGGTACATAATTCTGCAATTTCTGCCATTGAACCCCAACCGCCATGCTCTTGACCACTCCTTGGGATTACCAAAATCCCTAACATGTTCTCCACCCCCTCCTGAGTGTCCATCCTATTACAAATGTTGGTTTTATCTGCAAAAAGGCATGCCTTCCTTTCCAGTTCTTCTTCAGTTTCTCTTATTTTAACAACTTGCCATATCATTTTGGGTACAGGTTCAATACCATGCAAGAAAGACAGCATGGTATTAACTGCGCTGTGTAGAAAGTACATGGATTTACAGTGACAGGGGTGTAACAGCAGTAAGGAATAACCGCTACCCCTGTCACTATATGCTTTTCTTGGGATGGATCAAGGTACCATGTGCTGGGTGCCTGGTTGAGCCGCTCCCGTAATGGAGTGGCTAAGGCACCGGCACACAGTGGAATAGGAGACCTGGGACCATGGTTTGGTTCTTTTGTGCTGCCTTTTTTTTTTAAAAAAAAAGCCCAAAGTTTTCCCACTCCTGAGTTTCTCCCCATCTCCAAAGTCCATGCCTCCCCTGGAGTTTGTCTAAATTCTGTGGAGTGTGGGGGCAAAGGACCCTGTAAAAAAACAAGAAAGCCCATGTTTTCTAAGGGATGTGCTGTTTCTGAGTTCATCGGTGTTTTACCCAGTGTTATTTCAGCACATGCCATTATGCTTGCAGCATTCATTGCGGCATGGTTTTTGTTCATGGTGAGATGACCCCTTGCCATAATTTTGCACAGCAGTTTTTTTTTCTTTTAGCTATATTGATAAGTTTGAGTGGATCTGTGAGAGGAAATGAAATAAAGTTAGTTGTCAGAGGTATACCAGATGACTCTGGTGAGTGACTACAATCTCTTCGTCCTGTACTACAGGACCCCAAGGCCAGTTAATTCCATTCCAGTGATGGCCCTCTCAGCTGCAAAGGGGTTAAGAGGGTGAGCACAGCTGCCTCTTTCATCCTGCCCACTGCTGATTGCCTCCAGCCAGGAGCTGCCATCTTCTTGGTGGCCCCAAGCAGCACTTGAGGCAGCCACACCTCCATCCCTCCAGTACTTCAGCCAGTGAAGACCATCAGGACCCAGGCAGAGCATAGGAAAACTTAACAAAGACAACAGGATCTTTATTTAAATTCTGAGCTTCTGGCCTCTTACCGTCCATTCCAGTGATGAACCTCTCAGCCACACAGGAGTCAAGAGAGTAGGCACTGTTGCCTCTCTCATCCTTCCCCCATCAATTTCCTCCAGCCAGCAGTGGTCATCTTCTCAGCATCCCCCAGGAGCCACACTTCCCTCCCTTCAGCCCTCCAACTAGTGATGGTCATCAGGACCCAAGCAGAGCATAGGAAAGCTTGCCAAAGACAATAACAGTATCTGTGTTTAAATTCTGAGCCTCTGGCCCCTGACCAGCCATTCCAACAATGGACCTCTGAGCAGCACAGGGGTCAAGCGGGTGAACACAGTTATCTTTCTCACTCTCACCCCTGCTGATCACCTCTAGCCAGCAGCGTCTTCTCAGAGGCCCCTGAAGCATTCGTGACAGCTGTGCCTCCCTCCTTCCAGTGCCTCCAGCCAGGCAGCAACCATCTTCTCAGCAATTCTCAGAAGCTTTCGAGCCAGCTGTGTCTCTCTCCCTGTAGCTGTCCAACCAGTGATGGGCATTGAGAACCAGGTAGAGCATATGAAAGCCCACCAAATGACTCCTCCCTCTCTGTATAAAGACAGTTGTCCCTAGCAGTCCTCCACTGCAGTCCTCAAGCAAACGGCCAAGAGCAAAGGGCAACACAATGAGGCTGCCAGGAGTCAGTCTAGAGCCAGCTGTTGGCCAGTCATGCTGCTCCACATACAGTAAGTTAAAATCTGCCTTTTCTTGAGTCTTCCTGCACAGACACTCCACATCCAACCCTGGACCTATGAGTACTCCCCTACTTGGTCATCCTCACATTTGACTATTCGTAGGTTCCTGCTGCTAGTTTCCTGTGCTGCACAAGCCATATACTGTAATGTCTGGACAAACTGTAACAAATATAACTTCTGTTGTTACTCTCTAGTTGGGTCCTCCTCATGTCTTGCCTTGCATATCGCCACCTGCTGTCCAGCATATTTTAGCTTTGTTCAAGTTTCACTTTGCATTGCTGGAGACCTCAGTCATAGTACTTCCTGTTGTGGTTTATTTAGCCCAGGCTACTACACTGCTGCTTCATATGTTGAGCACTACCTGCAGTCTTTTGCAATTCCTTAACATTGTAACCCATTAAGAAATGGATTATGGTACTTACTTCCTAATCTGGGGTTTGTCTGTTTGCTGTTCTCATCACTGACTCCAGAAGCTGTTATAATCTGTAACATAACTAATCACCATTCTAGTCTTTTTTTTTTTTTTTAGCTCAGAGCATGGGTGCATCATCCATTGTATATACTCCTGAAGCTGCAATGCTCTACATCAGTGCTGAACGAAGAAAGAGATTGTCCTTATCAAATCATTCGCCAATTGATAGAATGAAGGGGGACAATATTTCCTCATAACTATTATACTCATCCTCCATTTTGTATAGGGCTTTCTCTAGTCTGCTTATATCTAACATAAGCCCCACCCATTCCATAAATGTAGGTGCTTTTTCATCTTTCCAATGCTGCAGAAGCAGTTTTTTTGCCACCACAATTCCTACATTTATTAACTTTGATTGGGATGGTTGGAAAGCACCCCCTTTCCTCAAACCAAAAATTATAATTCCCAGGTTAAATGAGGGGTCCAATCCAATTGCCCTACCCAAAGTGGAAAAACACCTCTTCCCTCAAAGTTTTAATCTGCCCACAATCTGCTAGCATGTGCCAGAGAGTCTCCTTCTTTATTTTACACCTCTGACATGCCTCTGGGATTGATTTATCAAATGTGTATAGTCTGGCAGGGGTCAAGTAGGTCCTATGAATTGTGTTAATATGTATCTGAATCAATCTATTATTTTTAACAGCAAAGTTCTCTTGACCTATTATTTCTTTCCAAACTTCTTCTTCTCTCCTGACCCACTTCTTTTACCCATGATTGTTTTGTGTCATGTAAATCTGAGGTAATAGAGTCCCGAATTATTGCGTAAAGTTTAATTATAAATTGTTTGATTCTAGATTTATTATGATTTCTTCTAATTTAGAGTAGTTTGGCAGGTCTAGGCTACCATTCTTTTTGTGAACAAAATTCCTAACTTGTAAAAATTGAAATAAACACGGTTCTGTAGTACTATATTTTGCTTTAAATCTTTCCAAAGAAATTAATCTCCCCTCTTCATAGAAATCTTCTGTCCTGTCATAGGTTCTTTGTTTTGGACCACCTTTTGAATGAATCATTAGAAAGTGATAGTGGGAAATTAGTATTTCCCAAGATCAGAGTGATCCTTGAAAAGTGACTGTGATCACCCAATATGTTTTCCACCATTTGCCAAGCATAGTTTGTGGCTTTGGTTGATGGGAGGACAGAATCATAATATATGGTCAATGGTGAGTTAATCATTAAGAAATTCCTCAATTTAAACCCCAGAAGTCTGCTTTCCTCTATTTGGAATCCTGCAAACTCCTTAGTGAGGGGGTGATGTATCCAAGAATAAGAACCTTTGAAATGGTCTACCAAATAGTACCACCAAAGATTTGGGCATCCTAAACCCCCATTCTGTTTTGACTGATAGAGTTTTCTTATAGCAATTCTGGGTCTAGAACCTTTCCAAATAAAGTTTCTGATGATTTTCTCTAGCTTTATGAAAAAAACTTTTGTCCATGATTATGGGTATCACCTCAAACAAGAAAAGAAGCCTGGGTAACATATTCATTTTTAAAATATTTATCCTGCCTATTAATACCAGTGGGAGATGTTGCCATTTATCCAGGTCTATTTTAATTCTGTCTAATACTGGATCAAAGTTTAACTCTATGATTTTATTCATTTTTGAAGTTAAAGTGACACCTAAGTATTTAATAGAGTCCTTCCGAATGGACCTTAACAAAGGTTCATATAGGCTTCTTGATCCCTTCCAAAATAAAGGGCTTCACATTTGCCCCAGTTTACCCTAGATCCTGAGATCAGGCCAAATTCTTGTATAATCGCATTAACCCATGGATAAGCATGATTTGGATCAGAGAGAAATAATAAGATGTCATCTGGATAAAGCAATGCAATATGCCTGTTACCTCCTGCTTCTATTCCTATGATCTCCCTCTGGCTCCTTACTTTTATTGCTAATGGTTCCAGGAACAGGGCAAACAGTAACGGGGACAGCAGGCAGCCCTGTTGTGTTTCTCTTGATAAAGAGATGCATTCAGATAGTTGATCATTTGTTTTTATACTTGCTTTTGGTTCTGTATAGATATGTGCTATCCAGTCCTGAAATTCCCGTGTTATACCAAAGGCTTTCATTACTTCTAACAGAAAAGGCCAGGAGACTCTATTGAAAGCCTTTTCAGCATCAAGCAACATTAGTAATGTGTTGGTGTCAAGTTAGGCTTGTATTAAGCTGAATGCTTTCCTAGTGTTGTGGTGAAGCCTCCTTCCCCCAATGAAGCCCACTTGATCCCCATGTATTAGTTTAGGTAGAATTTTTGTTAACCTATTTGCAAGAATCTTAGCATATATTTTATAGTCACTGTTTAATAATGAGATAAGTCTGTATGATTTGCACAATTCTAGTGCTTCTTCCTTTTTCAATATCACATCCGACCTGTCTCTGTGTGGGAGGAGCTGGTTCTAGTACAAGATGTGATTAGTTTATTCTATTCTTTGTCAACAAGGTGTCCTCCAACAGTTCTGAGATATCCTCCAGCATCTTTCATGGGGATTGCAGGGGTCATTCTGTGATGTGCCAAGGCACTCCTCTTGTGTGGGCTGAGTTTGACCCAGTTGAGGTGGAGGAGGTGGTGAAGGTCATCTCAAAGCTTCAGCCGACACATTGTGATCTGGACCCAGGTCCAACCAGACTTTTGGTCAGATGTTTGGATCTGATTAGACCTGTGTTTGCTGAGATCATCCAGAGCTTCTTAAGGGATGGGGTCTTTCCATTGGCCTTAAAAGAGGCCTTGGTTAGACCCCTGTTAAAGAAGTCCTCATTGGACCCGGAGTGCCTCGGCAACTACAGACCAATCTCTAACCTGCCATTTTTAGGGAAGGTTATTGAAAAGATGGTGGCCATTCAGCTTGAGGAGAGTCTTGCCTTCTCCTCCACCTATGAGGTCTTTCAGTCTGGATTTAGGGCCGGGCATAGCATGAAGTCTGCCCTGGTGAAGGTACTGAATGACCTGATTGTGAGACACAGGAGAGAATGTATCATCTTGATTCTCCTGGATCTCACGGCTGTGTTTGATACGGTGGACCACGAGGTGTTGCTTGACCAGCTGTGGTTCTGGTGTGGTCTGTCTGGTATAGTCATCCAATGGTTCAGGTCATACCTGCAAGGCAGGGTGAAGAGGGTGGTGATGGGGCTTGCCTCATGTAGCCTGAAGCCTCTAACCTGTGAAGTTCCGCAAGGGTCAGTCTTGTCTCCTCTGTTGTTCACTGTATATATACTGCTGGGGGTCATAATCAGGGAGCATGGACTGGGTTTTCATTGCTATGCTGATGATACCCAGCTATACCTGTCCTGTGCATCAAGTAGCCAGATGTTGGATTCTGTGCTTAACAGCTGCCTGGCTGATAGCCAGGCTTGGCTGTATCAGAACTGTTTAAGGCTCAACCCAGACAAGACTGAGGTGCTGGTGTCGGATCCGGGACATTGTGGTGGAGATGGCACACAGTGGGATCCCCCCAGTCTTGTCCTAGCAGGTACCTCTGGTCCCATCTGTGCAGGTCAAGGATCTGGGAGTAGTCCTTGATGATGGCCTAACATTTGATGCCCTGGTGTTGGTCATTGTTAAGAGTATATTTTATCACCTGAGGAATATTGCCAGGATCCGACACGTTCTACCACCTGAGGACCTGACCTCACTGGTACACACTATTGTCATGTCTAGACTGGACTACTGCAATGCCCTTTACCTGGTGCTTTATGGAGGTAACCTCTGATGGCTGCAGCTAGTGCAGAATGTGGCGGCTCGATTGTTTTTGGGCACACGAAGATATGATCATATTACGCCTGTTCTCTGTGGACTGCACTGGCTGCCAGTCAGATGGAGGATTATCTTCAAGGTCGGTTTATTGACCTATATGGCCCTGCACAGTCAGGGACCAGTCTACCTTCAAGATCTCCTCATGCCCCACTGCCCATCTCGAACTCTCCATTCTGCTGAGAGCTGCCTCCTCAGTGTTCCTAGGGTGAGGCTTAAGAATTCTGGTGATCGAGCCTTTTCAGTGACCATGCCCACCCTTTGGAACTCTTTTCCTCAACAACTTCAGGAGGCACCCTCAGTGGAATCCTTTAAAAAGGGATTAAAACCTTTTTATTTCACCAGGCATTTGATGGTTTTTAATTATTATGCTATGTTTAATGGCTTCCTGTATTTGCTGCTTTGCTCTGTATTGTATTTATGTATGGTTACTTGTTTTATTCTGTGTTTTTAAATTGCATTGTAATGCACCCTGAGTCCTCGGAGAGGAGTGCTATATAAATAAAATATCTGTCTGTCTGTCTGTCTGTCTACCTATCTATCTATCTATCTATCTATCTATCTATCTATCTATCTATCTATCATTCTAGGAGATGGTTGCATCATTGAAGAAAGGAGGGATCTTTCCCATCAAGTGAATGTTCCAGAATAAGTCCTTTAACAAAGGGGAAATAATTTATTTCATGTTCTTATAGAATTCAAATGAGAGTCCAGCTGGACCCGGAGTTTTGCCATTTGGGAATTGTTCTATCACTGTTTGGATTTCTGCAGTAGAGATCTATTTTTGTAATAATTATAGATCAGTTTCAGAGATTTGGGGGATATCTAAATCCTTTAAATAATCCCGTACTTTTTTTGTCATACCCTGAATCTGGTGTGTAGAGAAGGGAGTAGAAATCCCTAAAACTATGGTTTATTTCCTCCAGATTAGTAGTAATGGTACTATCTGCCTACCTTATTTCACTTATCCTATTGGAGTTTCTCTCACACTGTAATTGATATGCTAAAAGTTTGTCTGAAAGGTCTAAAAAGAAATAATAGATTGCTCTAGCTGGATACATCGCCTTTTCGCCTGATTTTGTCTGATTCTTTCAATTTTATCTCTTAAGGTCAAAGTCTTAAAGGGACACTGTCAACCCCATTTGGCCTCAAAGTGTCCCTAGTTTAAAAAACACATTTTATGATTGTTCTCATTCTATAGAGACTGCTGATGTAGCTGGTTGTTTGATTCAGATTCATTTTTCCTTTTAAAAAGTAAAAAAAAAATTGAGTGTCAACCACACTGGTGTTACCACACCAAAACAGGTTTGTTTAAATTTCTTGACCAACTACAGCTGGATCTTTCCTGGACTCAGGAACACTCTCAGCACTTTCTAGCTACTCATTATGCAGTAGGAGAAGAAGAGATTATTGTATCATGAGGGGATGCACTATTTGAGGATGTTTCTAATGTTTAGGAAGTATGCAGTAAGCTTAGGTAAACAATTTTGAGTAAAACAAAGCTGTGTATTACTATACATTCCCATGCATTTCAGTTCCAAGAAGCAGTGAGGCTGATTAAACAACCAGCAATACCAATGAATTTTAGAACAGGTAAACAATCATAAAATGTAGGGTTTTACCTAGAAATAGTATGATACAAACAAGATTGACAGTGTCCCTTTAAGACTACTTTGTTCAGAACCTGATGCTGCGTGCTCAGCTTCTGCTGCAGCTCACTGTATTTCTAAAGTTGTTCAGTCCAGTCTGAGTTTTTTTCTTCCAGATGCTAGTCTGTGCCATGAACTAACCCCTGAGATAGAGCTTCAGTGCTTCCAGTATAGAATGCACTGAGCAGTCACCAGTATCATTCCATAGGAAGAAGCTACAAATTTCTTCTTGGACTATATCCCTAAAGTTCTTATCTTGCCATAATGAGTTATCTAGTGTCCAAGTTTTTATACCGCCCGTCAGCAAAGTATCTTTGGCATGTACAAAATACAGGTCAATGGGCTGTGTAAGAGGCATTCAACCCTGCTGTAGACACTGGTACAGAGATTCTTATAGCTCTACTTATCATGAATATTCAGAGCAAAACTTACCACCTCAGGCTTCCAATATCTGTCTTGTTACACGAGGAGGGTAGGGAGCTCAACATGGATAGATGTAAATTACAAATGCCTAAAGTTAAGGTACTGTATACATCTGAGAGACCATTATAATAATGAAGGAAAAAGGAGTTCATACCTTACATCACTAATGCATAGCCAGGAGATCAGCTCTAAGAGGTGAGTCTCAAGGACACTGCTGGGTGAAACATCCTGCAAACAGGTTCCATAGGGGTGCCTGCATCAATCTTAAGGAGGAATATAACTACAAGAGAAAATAAATTGAAAGAAAAATAAACACACAAAGTATCAAGTACAAGCAGTAGTTTGTTTGTCTGTTAAAAGGCTAACTGGTGCAAATTCCTTACAAATCGTTGCATTTGGCTAAGATTAACCCCTTAGCCAAAAGGAGAAAAACTGGTAAGATGCAGAAAAATTGTGTCGGGGTGTACTGGGGAAGGGGTTGGAGAGACTAGTTTATCCAATAGCTTCTTATGGTTTCGTTAGGCCTAAGAAGGGATTCCAGAAATCGATGTACTGCTGTAAGGTGTTAGCAGTTACATGGGTCATCCTGGCCATAGTGGCTTGCTGGGCTAGAGCACTGATCAGCTCTCGGGCTGAGGGAATTTCTGTTGTCTTCCATTTACAGAGAATTGACCACTTGGCTAGCATGCTTAGGATAGCGGTCCATGTTTGCTCTTTGCGAGTGAGGGGGGCTGAATCGTCCTGTAGGCCCAGGAGGAGAGTTTTGGGTGTAAATGGGAGAGGCTTATGAAGGATCTGGGAGCCCAGGTCACAGACCTGTTGCCAGACTGGCTGAAGCAAAGGGCATGCCCAAAGGATCTGCAGCAAGTCCCCTTTCTGGAAGTGACACCTCTTTCAGTGATCATCTGAGAGAAGCTTTGCCTCGTGTAATGCAACAGGGGTTTTATACCAGGATTTCATAATTTTATTTTGAATGAGTTTGCTGTGGGGGTTGGGGTAGGCCTTGCGTGCCAAGCTCCAGGCTAATGCCCATCTTTTGTCAGAGATTTGGGATTCCAGGGCTGTTTCCTATTTGGCTTTGGCTGACTGGGATTGGGAAGGTATCTGGGTTCAGAGGGCAGCATAGATCACACTGTAATGGCCCCTTGCTGAGGAAAGCCATCCTTGAACTGGGGAAACTTTTGGTTTTGGCAAAGTGGTCCAGAGTGTGATATAATGTGCCACTGAGCTCTGAATTTGGAGATATTTCCAATGATCTGTTTGGGGGTTTCCAAAGCATTCTTTAATGGCCTGGAAAGAGTCTACTGTGTAAGTGCCTGGCATACATAGGCCAGACAAGGTGTGTATGCTGGTATTTCTCCAAACCTAGCATAAAAAGGGACTTTTACCAATCCTGAGATTGGAGTTTCCCCATAGTGCAGTGAGTTCACGTGGTGTGGGGTCTGTACCAAGTTTTCTATATATTCTGTCCCAATAGGCCACAGAGGGGGCTATTGTGGGATGTGTTTTTAGAGCCTTAGCCAAAGGATTGTAAAGAAGAAGGAGTAGGCTAGCTGCGACACTTGCTGCCAGCTCCAGACCATGCCACTGCTGCACTTCCTCATCTGAGGCAATTAACCACTTCAAGATCTGGGTCCCTTGGAGTGCTCACTTGTAGCCTTCAAACCATGGAAGATTCCAGCCCTCTTCCTTCCAGTGCACCCAATGCTTATTCCTTCTGTATCTGGGTTTCCTCCCTTCCCATATGTAATGCCCCAGTAGAGTGTCAGTCTTATTGTACCAGATGGTAGGGAGGTGCAGGGTGGTGTGCGAGATGATATATATATAATCTTTGGTGCTGCTACCATCTTGATGGCTGCTATTTTCCCTTCTAGTGTGAGCCAAAGGGGGGACCATCTATCAAGCTCTAAATGAATACTGGCTAACAGAGGTTTCAGGTTAGCCTCCCATAATTTGGATATTTGAGGGGTGATACAGATCCCTAAATAGGTGGTACTGTCAGGTGCCCACCATACATTATGGGTGGTGGCATGTAGAGGGGTGCAGAATTTATTTAGTGGAAGGACATTGGACTTGTTTTGATTCAGATGAAGCCCTGACAATATTGCAAAGTCTGAAAGAATCTTCAGGATGGGAGGGATTGACTTTTCAATATTCGCCAGGCAGAGTAGGAGGTCATTTGCATACATGAGAGTTGTATATTCCATATCTCCGATAGTCATCCTCTTCACAGACGGTGCTTACCTCAGAGCCATCCTCATGGCAAGCACAAAAAGGAGGGGGGAAGTAGATAGCCCTGATGGGTGCCTCGTCCTAAAGGGAATCATAGACTACATTTTAAACATTAGCTATTAAACTTTGGGAAACCAGAAAAAAATCAAATCTTGAAAATGAATAATACGTTTGGGAGTAGTTAGAATATTTTTTAAGTTGTGGATATTTATGTTTGAATGGGTCTACAAGTACCAAATCTTTCATATAGTTTTTTAATAAGTCTGCAGTTTTTTTTCTTCCTCTCTGTTAATGCTAAGACTGTATCTTCCCTATCTAATATGATGTTAAAGTCACCTCCAATAATATATGATGGTTCAAATGTAGCCAGAGTTAACAGAAAAGTAATAAAAAAAGGACAGAACCTCCTCATTTGGTCCATATACATTCACCAGGGTTAATTGTGTTTGATTATTCTCAACTTTAAGTGCCACTGATCTGCCAGCTGGGTCTACATAAGATTTTCGAATTTTTAACTTTAGATAGCATTTCATGAAAATAGCTACTCCTCTGGTTTTATTGGAATATGTTGAAACATATCCAATGGCTTTAAGTACATTTGTGAAATAATAGATGTATTTTTATTCAAAGTGAGTCTCTTGCAAATATAGGCAGTTTATTCCTTTACTATTAGCTACATTTATTTTCCTGATTTTGATCTGATCTCTGCTACCATTTAGAGTCCATGTCATGACCTTTAGATTGATCATAGTGTATTTGCATATCAATTTTTTGTTTCCCCCCAACCATCTGAAGTCTGATCCCAATAATGCCAGTGACCGCTTGACCCCTTTGCCAAATTTACCTTTCAGAGGAATGTCAGAACCAAAATTAAAAATCAGATGTGTTAAGGATACACTCTTATATTGATACTGTTCATGACAACTGATGAGTGCATTATTTCCTAAGTTTTTTGAAGTACCCACAACTTTTTACATTTTTGTTTAGTTTTTTTTAGTGATTGCCCCTCCCCCTTTCCTTTCCTAACCTAACCTCTCAGGATACCCCCCTTCCCTGTTGGGGGACCCCCAAAATCATGAAGTGATTGTGCCTTAACCATATGAAAGAGCTGAACCTGAGGAGTGGTTCCCAGCTATTGTTCATTATACTACAATTGCCACTCTTATTTATTTAAAAAAAAAAACAAAAAAACAATGCCCCCTACTTTCCATTAATCACGTTAATTCCCCCCTGCCCTATTTATTAGTACATGACAAGGAGTTAATTAAAGAGATAAGGCTTTCAAGTTTTCCGAGGTGTGTGGGCCTGCAGTGGGAGTATCAGTGGGATGCTTTGTTCTCTTTTGTTAGGCCTCCTCAACTTCAAGTGGAGGGAAAAAATACAGAATTTTTCCATCCAGATTTACTCATAGCTTGGTTGGATATAGCATTATACATGGGATCCCTTCTTTTCGCAGCTTGTCCCTTATGGTGTTGAATGTTTTCTTTTTGCAAGAACTGAAGGGGGGGGGGTCAGGAAAAACTTGTAGCCTTACACCCCTGTACACAAGTCCTTTTTTCTATGCGAACATTTGAGAGAATAGCTTCTCTATCCTGGTACCATAAAATAATGTATGAACATGAATCTTGGCCTGTCTCCCAGAAATCTATTACCGAAAGCCCTGTGGGCTCGATCAAGCTCCACTTTCTGTTCAGGATAGCTTCTCCCCAAGATGCTTGTAAGCATTACTTCACAAAATGTCATCATGTCAGAGCCCTCTATCCCCTCAGGGAGGTTTCACATTTTTAGGTTTCCCCTCCTTGACCTGGATTCTAAATCTTCTAATTTCAACTGAAGTGCTTCCAGATCTTTATTATGCTTCAAAACATCTTTTGCAATATCTGGTAAAGTGTCTTCATTTTTATTTATTCTTTGCTCACATTCTTTCATGTGAGTAGATAATGCCTCAAACTTATCTAAAACCTCAGAACATTTTTGAGATAAGGAAGTTACTGCTGTATTTAGGGAATCAAAACCCTGTTTCATTTCCTTTAACATAGTTTGGTGGGTTTCTTCCATTTTCTGTGCCAGAAGACTCCGCTCTGTCTAAATTCATATTTTCTGCCTCTAGTTTACTTTTTCCCCCAGCTTTATCTACTTTGCCCCATTTATCCTGATTGGCTCCCCTTGTTTTCACAGACAGAAACATGTTTCTACCACTTGCAGACCCCGACAGCCCTGCTTCCTCTCCAGCCGAACCTCTCAGAAAGTCCCAATTACAAACCAGTGAGTTTAAAATATTAATCGGGAGAGAATCCAAACAGGTGCTTCTCCCTGACTCAGAAGCAACAGGTTTAAGCAGGAGTGTCTCCTGAGCAACACTCTTTGTGTTTAAGTCCCAGTTAATCACTACTGAGTCCCCTGTTACAATTCTCTGGTTCCTGGGTTCTTTCTTCAGTCCTCTACCCTTTGAAAAATTCAATGAAAAGCATGTACCTTCCTCTTGAGTTTTACACCCTGCTTCACTACCTGGAGGTGTCAATGCTTCTGAGAAGCCATGCAGAAGCAACGTGGTATTGACATTTTCCATTCCTGATGGTGGGGCTTTTCGAGTTGTAGACTGCTTTCTGAAATACTTGGTTATCTCCTCGACTTGTTGGAATTGTTTTGACATAGCCCCGCATAGGTCCTCTGCTCTCCGAGGTTACAGGAGCTTAACATTCCTTGAGTGGCTCTCTGTGAGAATGACACTAGGAGCTCTGCAGTGCATGGCGGAAGTCAGCCAACCATTCTTCTGGGCCCTCTATCCTTGGTGTCTAATGGCAAATCACCATTCTAGTCTTAGATTTGCAGCCCTTATCTAGGGTACATCTAGTGCCCCTGTATATTGTAGCCTGATCGCATATGTCAGTTTAAAGTTGTACCACACTTGCACTATCCTTTGGATGGTGGTTAGGAATTTTATTTATCCTTGAATTGCTGCTTAAGTCTAGATGGCTAAACTGGATTGTTGCAGTACCTTGTATTGCTACTTACTTGAGTTGGGCCAATTCCTCTCCCTATCATGAGGTTTCTCAACAGGATGCTTTTCCCTACTGGTGTGCTTGCCTGCCTTATCGCACTTTCTGACACCCTTCCACTCCTACTACCACAGTGAGCTGTCTCCATAGTCCTTACCGACTAACCATATTAAATATGCTCATCAAACAACACGTGTAAGTATTTGTTCACTGCCATTATCATGTACCCAAGGCCTTTTTGCATGCCTTGGCATACCTCTTTAAACTGTGATGGAGGGACTGCCCTTTGCCATTGCTGAATAAACATTATTACCTTCCCATGTTATTTTTATCCCGCCTCATGATTGCAGGTTACATCGAACCCAATCCAGGCACCCAACTGGCAACTCCCTTTGGGCCTGTGTCTCCACCCGCCACTGTTTTCTCGTCTCCACCCTGGCAAGGTGTTAAGGGACTTAAGATTGCCCACATTAACATAAGCAGCCTTTCCAAAAATCTTAGTGAGCTTACAGTATGGGTCAATCACTACACCTGATATTCAAGTATCACTGAGACCAGGCTAAAGTATTACATTCCTATTAACTTTTGTGCTCTTCCAGGCTATAACCTCATTAGGGCTAACCATCTCACATCCAAGAGGGGTAGTGGAGCAATTATCTACTATAAGGATCTCCTGAATGTCAAGCCATCAAATCAATTTCCCACCCCTACTAACCACCCCCAGTTCCCAGACTGAATTTTGCCATGTAGTTCTCCTCCTGGGCAACTCTTAAAAGCTACATGTTTTCTGTGCCTATTTCCCCCTAGCTGGTAGTCAGCAAGCCCCTCTACCTCTCATGAACTCAGCGGGTTCACTTGTTCAAAATAATGAATTTCTCTTGCTTACTGATGTTAATTATCAACTGTATCACTGTAAAAAAACTGAACTGATCCTTGACAAATTACAACTTCACTAGCTCATCTCTGATTCTACTAGAAGGGCAGGTAATGCTTTGACCTCTACCCTATTAGACTGGATTCTCACACTCCAACCTGTTAGGGTTACCTGCTCTGGGTTACCATCTTTGGTGTACTCCCCAGCTGCATAGGTGACCACTCCCCCAATTATTGTATCTAGAGGGTAAAGGCCCCAAGGCCCCCCCACCTCTGAATTATTTGCTTCTGTGACTTTTTGAAGCTTGACCCCACTGAACTGAAAGAGGAGGTTGGGACTGCAGATTGGTCACAGCTGTGGATCTCTAACAATGTAAACTATGCACTCTTTGTTTTTAAAAACGCCTAATAAAAATCCAAAACAAACTTGCTTCTATGACTTCCAGGCAAATACGTGGCCCTGTCACCAAATGACTGGATCACACCCTGCTGGCCTTTATTAAACAGAGGGATGCCAGCTGGTCTACATATAATGCCGCTAAGTCTGCTGTCGATTGGGCTAACTGCAGAGTACTCAGAAATGAATACAAAATGGCTGTCTGGAGTAGTTAAAGTGTTAACTCCAAATTCCAGTTTGATTCAGCAGCCATTGGCCCAAGACTCTTCTGGAAAAAATGGTAATCAAGTCCTTGGTCAGTCTAGTAAACATACACCAAAGGACCTAAATATTGATGGAGCTAACTGCAACAATCCTGACACCATAGCTAACACCCTCAATCAAAGTTTCACCAACCTCACTACCTACATTGGGGCTTTCCCCACCTCCACTATCCCCCCTTGCCCTTCCTCCTGCAAAGCTTGCCCCTTTCACCCTTCCTTTTACCTCAAACCAGTCACCTGCAATGACGTCTGCAGACTCTTTATGTAAATCACTACATCAGAGTCTGCCAGTTCTGATGAATTTGAGCTTAAAATACTGAAGACTGCTGCAGCAGAACTTGCCATTCCTGTCACAAAAATCTTCACTCTATACCTTACTACACAAATGGTCCCTGATATCTGAAAAATCTCCCATGTTGTCCCAGTTTACAAGAAAGATGAGATATTGAACATTGGTAACTATAGGCCAATCGCGATAATTCCAGTACTCGACAAATTGCTTGAAACTATGGTTACCTCCCAGCTAACCGAATACTTCACCACTCATAACCTGTCTTTGGCACAGTATGGCTTTTGTTAAAACCACAGCACCACTACTCCCCTCCCGTCACTTACTTCCTCATTCTCCTCTGCCATGATAGGGGTGAACTCACTGGTGTTGTCTTCATTGACCTTACTAAGACTTTTGGCTTGGTTGATCACACCCTACTCAGTGGTAACAAGTGCTTTGGGCAACTTTTCCACTGCACTGTCATGGTTCAAAGGTTCCATGGGAAATATGCATCAGCAAGTTAAATTTGGACATACTCTGTCAGGCTCTTCTGCTACCAAGTCTGGGTCCCTCAAGGCTCCATCCTGGGGCCTCACCTCTTCTCCTTACACATAAATTCTATCCAGACTAGTCTTAGGCACTGCACCCCAATCATATATGCTGATGACCTTGTCCTCTTCACTTGCTGTCATCGCATCCTAGAATTAAATTGTCACCACTCTTCTGACCATCAAGCTGTACAAGCTTAGCTTCATTCAAACAGGCTCCTTATGAATAATACTAAGACAGAATCCATGCTCTTTGGCTTGACCACTAAGATAAAAATGTGTAATACCCAACTTGCAGTGGCATGTATCAATGGATCCTCTCCTACTACAGTCCCCTCCTTTAACTACCCAGGAGTTACACTCAATACCTCACTGGACTTCTCAGCACATATCTTTGCTGCTTGTAAGACTGTCAAAGCCAGACTAGGGCACTCCTATAATTTTAGAGACAACCTTATACCCAAAGCCTGTACTGCCATTGCCTAGAGCATCCTGCTCCCCAAACTGACATATAGGATGGCAGCCTACTACTCAGCCTCTAAAACTACTCTGCAAAAATGGGGCATAGTTTGCAACAACATTTGCAGGCTTGCCTTGGCCATGAATAGATACACACACCATTGTGACCTTTACTCCCGACTAGGATGGCTTCCTCCACCAGCTTTTCACAAACTTACTATGGGAATTGTAATACACTCGGTTGGGACCAAGTGATATCTTATGTCCCTCTTAATGCTACTCATTTCCAATAGCCAATCCTACCCACTTACTGTAGGTCTAATGTCCCTGGTTCCTTAAACATACCAAAAACCAAGATAAAACTTGGTGAAATGTCCTTTTCCTCCTCTGCTCCTACAATTTGAAACTCCATCCCTATCACAGTTCGCCAGTATCCATCCAACCAAGCCTTCAAAAGAGCATACTGCACCCTCCTTAGCCAGGCATTTGTGTGTTTCTACCCGTAGGCTGCTACAAATTGTGTTACCATGCCTACTTTTTTGCACTATACAATAGGAATTATTGTTAAATATCCCTGAATCCTGTTTGTATGTAAACTGTTGTACATAGTACTGTACTCTGTATAATGCCCCAAAGACATTGTATCTTGCGTATTATTTCTATTGCTGTAGTATTTCCCTGTACTTCTGTTTGTCTGTTTGTATTGAACCATGTTTTCTCTGAGTATTTGTGTACTGTTTTGTTGGCTTCCTTTGTTGTATTCTCCCAGGTCATGCCTGACATTAGGTAAATGTTGTGTCTAGTGCATCCACAAGGTAAATAAAAAAAACTACTATAAATGAGTAAATACAATGGGAGCGTTGAAAGCCAAAACAGCTCCTCTTGCTTCAAAGCCAGAAAAAAGCCCTTTTATGTTATGGGAGAAGCCCTGGCTAATGGCTGAAGCAGTCTGTGCTGCAGTGCGAGAGAGGAGGTAGGACAAAGGGGGTCTCCTGTAGAATATACAACCCTCAGAAGTCCAGATCAGACCAGTTTCCTAAGAGGACCCAGCTCTCAAGACACAACGACTGGTCTAGGAGTGATGTCATAGAACATGTGTGCCAAGGTGGTGGTGGTGGTGGGGGGGGGTGGAGACAGGTTTTTGGGAAGCTTGTTAACCTGAGTTTTGTGAGTGACAATTTAGTCAGGTTTTGGGACCTCAAGCAGTTAGCATCTAAGGTTTGCATCTGCCCTGATTCACCAATGTGTCCTATGTGGTAATCCCTTTCTACTTCAAGGAAGTTAGGAAGTGTAGTAAGATTTTTTTCTGTGTGCTTTTTCTACTGTTCAAAACATTTTCTTTTTAGATCTGTATAAGTACTGTTGCTCATAGCTGTAGTATAGTATCCTGTATTATATGTCTAAATATCAAAATATTATTGTTTTAATATAATTCATGTTTTTGTGACAAGCCCTTTGAGGTACATATATAAGAAATACTGTATGGGTGACCATACACAACAAGGCTGTGTTTCCATTGAGGGGTTGAGACATCATAGGGACCCCAGGAGCAAAGCTCAAGAGGTCCCAATGTCATCTGAACCCTGAGATGAAAACACAGCCTTGTTTGTGTGTGGTGCACATCTACTATTTGTTATAGTATATGGTTCCCCCAGATTAAAAAAAAAGTTAAATTGCTGAATGTTTAAGTTTCACAAGGTTTCATACATTGCCTTTGTGCTTCCTCTAGTTGTTGGCAGCTCAGTCTGCTGTAAAGTCCATTGGTGCTATCCTGTTCCAGTCTGACCATCCAAAGATTTGCAGACACACTGGTTTAAAAAAATGTTTAAAATTGGTACAGTTTGGAAACACGGAGCCGAATACAGCAATCCATGTCCAAGCCGTCTCAGTAAACTTCTCGGTGCTGCCATGTTTGTTTTAATTTTTTGTTTGAACAGCTCTGTTTGCTCCAGTCAGGTAGCAGATGGTGCAGGGCTGATGAATATTAATTAGAGAATGTGCACAATAACTTTTAGAATGTGTACAACAACTTTTAGAATGTGCAAAATGTTTCAGCAGCTACTGATTTTCATATATAATAAGGCCAAACCATATACTATAACTGGGTTATAACTGTCATTAACTTTGTTTCTATTTCTGAAGAGAAGGCAACAGTTACTTTATTTTGTTACTAAAGTGAGATGTTCTCAGCTGAAACAGAGAGGGATGGGTTGTTTGCCCTTTGTTGAAGAGCACTGCACTCTGTGGGCAGTCACTCTGGTGGGATTCAGACTTAGAGATACACCAAGGAAGTGTCTATGCTGAGTGGTGGCAGCTACTGAAGTATCCTTATGGGCAAAGGGTTTGAGAAAACTGGTAACAGTGTAGAGACTGAGTCTGAGAGAGACCAGTCTGTCACAAACTGGAGGCAGTGGTTGGGATCAGAAATAGTTTTGTCAGTATAAAGGTTATCTCTCCAGTCACAGAACATCATATGCAAAAGGGGACTGTGTATTCTACCAGTTTTATTTTGTTAGAAGCAAGAGTAGATGGATAGAAGACAATATGTCTGGATCATATGAAAAATGTACACTACCAAACCTACAGGAACTGTGCAGAAGGAGAAAACTGGGCTATTAAGAAGGCAAAGCATGGGCAGAACTCATAGATATCCTCAAAAAAAGTGACCAGAGAAGTGGTGTGAAAGTGGTCACTGCTAATTAAAGTAGAGAGATGGAGGCTAGGGAGAATGCAGATAAGCCTGCACCTAAAACTAAGGCAGGAGCGCAAACAGACTGTGTACAAATGTTGGAGCTGGAGCTCACCTGGTTAAGGTGAGATAAAAATTGAGAGGCAAAAGGCAGACGTGGATCTGCCAAGAAGAAAGCTGGAAGTTGAGGAGCAAGAAAAGCAGTGCCAATATGAGATTCAGCTGAGAGCACGCAAGAGTGAAAATGAGTGAGAGGAATGAGAAAGGCAGTGCCAGCAAGAAAAGAGCAAGAGAAGTGAGAAAGGCAGCACCAGCATGAGATCCAGCTGAAAGACAAGTGAGAGAAGAGTATGAGCATGAGGGACAAATAGAGATTCTGTGCCAGAGGACATCATCACAAACTGTGAGTAATGGCATGAGGGGTTCATCCCAGGAAGCCAGAATTAATTCTAAAATGTTTCCCAGATATCAGGAGAGGGATGATCTTGATTTGTTGTCAAGATCTTTTGAGAAAATCTGTGGGCAATTTGAATTGGGCAGGACTAACTCGGTGACTCACATGCTGCCACTGCTTATAGGTAAGGCATCAGAAGCTTTTGCCAGCATGGACAATGAAGACTGCATGAACTATGATAATGTGAAAAATGCCTTGTTAAAGCATTTTGAATGAACTCCTGAAGTCTATAGGCACACAATTAGAGGGTTAAGAAAGGCACTGGGAGATAGTTACTCTGAAATGTGTGTACAGTTAAGTCATTTCATAGAACACTGAGTACAGCATGTGAAAGCTCTCTCTGTAGAGGAAATAAAATATTTATTTCTTCTGGCCCAATTCCCCAAAACCATACCTGAGGAACTGAGAATATGGTTATTGTGTAGAACTTCAAATTCCTTGAGGAACGCAGCTGAGGGGCCTGATTATTTCATATCCAGCCAGACATCCTCTCATTGCAGAAGAAATGGGGGAGCATCATCAGGTGATTTTAAGGGAACCTTGGGGGCAACCTAAAGGAAGCCAGCCAGTGCCTGAAGAAAAAGGGAAGCCACCTGGTTTCAAAAGCAAGGAAACAGGTGACTGCAGATGCTACATCTGCCAGAAACTGGGGCATTGGTAATATGATTATCAGAAACAATATGTCAAAAGGTGCAAGTGTAGCTGAAGGGGTAGCTCAGTAAGCTCCCAGCAGTTAGTAGCCTGTACACAGAGTGCAGTGCCCTCTACCTCCACTGCACAATGCACCCTGTGTTTGTGAGATGGTGATCCAGGGATGGAGGGACACTAGGGTCTTAATTCCTATAGTGAAGCAGGATTTCATTCAGAAGGAACAGATCCAGGCTCACCAGTTTTCTAGGATTAGAGAAGTGACAGGTCCTGCAGTCTCAGTTCCAATGGCCTGAATCTTTCTAAGCTGGGAAGGTGGCCAGGGCATATGGGAAGTGGGTGTTGTATTAGACTTGCCCATGGGTGCAATCATTGGTAATGAGTTCGATAATAGGATTAATATTGTGTGGGTCTCTACCTGTAGCAAGGTGAGGGAACTGGTTCCTGAGGACACAGAAGGGGCAGTGCATGATGAAGCAAACCATACCTCAGTAGTAGAAGTTGTTGCTGAAGAATGAGCTGGAAACAGCAGTTCTGAGTCACAGATAAAGCCTGAGGAGAGTCCAGCCATGGGCTGCTCTCCCATAGCAGAGTGTGTTTTGGGGAAGGTTGGGCATGCAGAGCTAGGGAGAGCTCTGCAAGCTGATCCATCCCTGCAAAACTTAAAGGAGTTAGCCACCAGTGTGGAAGGTGACTCTCAGACTTCTGGGAAAAGGGAGGTGTATTGGGAGAATGGGCTCCTGTACCATGTGTGAGTTTCTAAGGGAGGACCAGTGGAAGGGTAACTCTAGTAGACAGTGGTTCCTAGGGAGTATAGGAAGATACTTCTGGTCTTAGCCCATGACATACTCTTTTGTGTACACCTAGTTGTCGGCTGTACAAAAAGGCAGCTGACTGACAATTTTTACTAGCCTAGTATTTTGACAGACATGGTAATCTACTGCCAGACATGCCAGCAGTGTCAGAGGGTGGGAAAGGTTGGGGACAAGGCTAAGGCAGCTTTGATTCCCTGCTTATTATCAAAGAGCCATGTCCAGGAGATGCCATGGTTATTGAGGGGCTACTCAGCACCCCAATCCACACAGGCAAGCAGTACATTTTGGTGGTCATAGATTATGCCACAAGGTACCCTGAAGCAGTGCCCTCATCCTCCATTGTGGCTGAGAAATTGGGCAACAAATGACTGGTGATATTTAGCTGGGTGAGTTTTCCCCAGGAGATTCTGTTAGACTAGAGCACCAGCTTCATATCTGATCTGATTGTTAGTCTGTGGAAGAAGTGTAGGTAAAGTAGCTCAGGGTCATGCCATACTAGCCCCAGAATAACGGTCTGGTGTAATGATTCAGTATGTCCCTTAAGACCATATTAATGACATTTGCCAACCAGCATGTGAGATAGTGGGACAAGTACTAATCCCACCTCTTATTCACATACAGGGAAGTCATCCAGGAGTCTACAGGGTTCTCACCCGTTGAGCTCCTGTCTGGCCATATGGTAAGAGGTCACCTTGATTTGGTAAGGGGTGAATGGGAGAGTAGGCTTGCTGCACAAGGGGAATCAGTTGTGGAATTTATCTTGAATTTCAGGTCATGGCTAAAGGAACTCATAGGGTTTTCCCAGGAACACCTAGCTGCTGCACAACCGAAGCAGAAGACATCATACAAAAGTTGTACCAGAGCCCAGGGGCATGAAGTTGGTAATGAGTGACTGTACTCATCCATGTCTGGCCGAATAAATTACGGGTGGTGTGGGAAGTGCCTTTCTCAGTAGTCAGGAGGGTGAATGATGTTAGTTACATGGTGGAGCTACCGGACAGGCAGTCCAAACAATGAGTCTTTGTGTAAACATGATGAAACCCTATCATGACCAGAATGAAATGGTCCTGGCCATGTGCAACAGTCCAGACAGAACCAGACCTGCTGGTGGATCTCCTGGGAGAGGTTAAGAGAGAATCCTCAATGGATGCTGTCACTCTCTCTGAGAGGCTAACACTGGCCCAACCTGCTGAAATGCATGGAGTGCTGCATACATTTGATCAAATGTTCAGGGGAAGCTGTGTTATAACAGGCTTGCAGAGCACCACATAGATACAGGGTTCCAAGCCTTGCTGAGACAATCATCTTACAGAGTCTCAGAAGGAGTAAGACATGCCATAGAGTGGGAGATCAAAGAGATGCTGGCTGTCAGGGTGATTCAGGAGTCCAGTAGTCCATGAGCCTCCCCAGTAGTGCTGATCCCCAAAAAGGACGGTATCATGAGGTTCTGCATCAGCTATTGCAAACTCAGCAGCTACACAGAGTTGGATACATATCTCTTACCCAGGACAGATGAGGTCCTACAGAGGTTAGGGGGAGCCCTTTACTTCTCCACCATAGACCTGGCAAAGGGCTATTGGCAGGTTCCTCTGACCCCAGAAGCCCGAAAGAGGTTGGTCTTCATCATCCCATTTGGACTGAGTCCAGAATAATGCCATTTAGGATGAAGAATGTGCCAGCCATCTTTCAACAGCTCATAGACCGCATTCTGAAGGGGGCAGGAGACCTTGCTCTGGCGTACATGGATGACATCACTATCTATAGTCAGACTTGGGAGGATCTAGTGAGGCACGTGACTGAGAAGTTCCAGTGACTGCAGGTCACTGGTTGACAGTCAAGTTAGAGAAGTGCCAGATAGAAATGGCAGAAGTGTCAAACCTTGGATACAGGGTGGAGAGTAGGTACATCTGGTCTGCACCAGTGAAAATTGAGGCCATACAGAGATAGGCCATGCCTATGACCAAGAGAAAGGTATGGGCCTTCCAAGGCATGGCAGGGTACTACAGTAAGTTTGTGCTGAATTTCAGAAGTATGGCTAAATCCCTTTCCGAGCTCACCAGGGAGAAAATGCTGATGAAGATTCAGTGGACGGAAACCTGCAATAATGCATTCCTTCAGCTGAAGGAGGCATCATGTTGGGCACCTGTGTTAGTCATTCTAGACTGTTGTCTTAGGATTATTGTGCACATAGATGCATCTGATCATGGGCTAGGCATGGTTCTGAGTCAGGTTATGCACTCGGAAGAGGAATACCTAGTCATGTACAGTACCTGAGCAGCAAGCAGCTGCCCAAAAGAGGAGGCCTATGCTGCAACAGTGGAGTGCCTAGGCATTATCTGGGCTTTCTAGAAGCTGCAACACTATTTGTATGGGAAAGAGTTCACCCTGGTCACTGACCCCAAGCTCCTTACATGGTGGCATAGGATCATCTGACAGAACACAAAATTGCTAAGGTGGAGACTGGTACTACAGTCCTATAATATGAACATTAGACACCACAGTGGGTCACAGCATGGCAGTGTGGATGGGTTGTCCAGACAATAGTTAGTATCCCTTTTTTTAAGAAGCAGTGCCAGGAGAAGCTAATGTGGAGTTCACACAAAGAATGACTAAGGGTATAATAGTGGGAGCCAGCTGGCTCACATGAAAAAAAAAACAACTAATTATTTAGGGGTGCTAAAAGATTGTTTTTTTTTATTTTCCCTGGGGGGGGAGGGGGCGTGTAACAACTTGCCATTTAATTTTGCACTGTAATTTGTTTTGTTTTTTGTTTCCTTCTAGCCATATTAATAAGTTTGACTGGACCTGTGAGTGGAAATTAGCCAAAGTTAGTTGCCAGAGGCATGTCAGATGATTCTGGAGAGTGATTACAGTCTATTTATCCTGTACTACAGGACCCCCTGGTCAGTTAATGGGACAGCTGAAAGCCAAAACAGTCCTTTTTTATGCTTCAAAGCCAAAAATTTCTTTTATGTTACAGAAGAGGCCCTGACTATCGACTGAAGTAGTCACACCTGCTGTGTGAGACAGGAGGTAGGACAAATGGGTCTCTGGTGGAATATGCAACCCCCTGAAGCTCAGATCAGACCAGTTTCCCAAGAGGATCCAGCTGTCAAGGCTCAAAGAACTGGCCTGGAAGTGATGTCATAGGACATTTGTGCCTAGGGTGGGTTTAGACCATTTTTTGGGAACCTCATTAAACTGAGTTTTATGAGAGACAAGTTAGGTTTTGGGACTTCAATCAGTTAACAATTATGGTTTGAGTCTGCCCTGATTCAACAAGGTATCCTGTTGGCAGGCCCTTTCTACTTTGGGAAACTTAGGAAGTATAGTAAAAAAAATGTCTGTGTTTTTTTTTCTACTGTTCAAAACATTTTATTTTTATCTCCTGTAGAAGTAATGTTCCCTATAGTCTTAATGTAGTATCCACTATTAGATGTGCAAATACCCTTAAGTATTAAAATTGTATTTATTTATATACCTCATGCTGCTGTGACTGAGTCCTTTGAAGTACAGATTACTGGGTTATAACTAACACAATGTTTTTTCTGTCTCTGAAATGGTTATGGTTACCATATTTTGTTTTTAAAGTGAGGTGTTCTCAGCTGAGACATAGAGGGGTGGTTCGTCTGCCCTTTAATATGGAGCACTATACTGTGTGGGCAGTGGCTCTGATGGGATTCCAACCTAGAGATACTACAATGGAGTGTCTATGCTGGGTGATGGCAGCTACTGAAGTGCTCTGGCAGGCATCTGTAGGGTTTGAGAAAGCTGATAACAGCGTACAGGCTGAGTCTGGCAGAGACCAATCTGTCACACTTATGAAGACACTGAAGAGGACCAGACCCAGCACTGAGCCCTGCAGCACCTCGCTGGCCACTATGCCATCATTACAGTGAGTACTGTAAACCACCACTTTCTGTCTCCTATTTGTGAATGAGTTTCTAACACAGCTCACCACTTTGGAAGGCCTTGAAAAATTCTAGACAGGCCATGTCTGCTGCCCTCCCCTGATCCAGTTCCCTGATCACTCAATCAAAGAAATCATTCAGATTTGTCTGGCATGACTTCCACCCTGTGAATCGATGCTGCCTGCGGTATTTTGGCTCACTGTATTCGAGACACTCTGCCAACCTTTCCTTTAATAGGGTTTCCATTAATTTCCTCACCACTGAGGTGAGACTGACAACCCTATAGTTGCTTGCTTCCTCTGTACTGCTGCTCTTATGTAGGGGGAGCACGTCTGCTCTCCTCCAGTCCCCCAGAATGATGCCTGTTTCCCAGAAGTTATTGAATAAGGCCATCAATGGGGCAGCTAGCACCTCCCTGGGTTCCTTTAGTACCCTTGGGTGTATTCTGTCCGGTCCCATAGCCTTGTCCACTTTCAGAGTTGCAAATCCCTTTAGCACTCTTTCCTTTAAAAATGAACCTGTATCCACCTCCCCCCCTTTGTTCTTGCTGCTGCCTGGTGCTCTGCCCTTCCTCCACTGTGAAGACTGAGCAGAACTACCTGTTCAGGAGGATGTTTGCTTTTTCTTGGTCTTCACACAGTACCAACAGGAGCCATACAGGAAAAACAGGTGCTTATGATACAAACTGAAATACCAAGCCAAAAGAATCAGGCACTCACCACTTGCAAAAGTATAACAGCACCCAGTTTGAGCAGAAGCAATCGCGGTTTATTTAAAGCTCAAATAAAAGCAAGCAGCATTGCTAACATCTGACATGTTTTGGAACTACATTCCTTTTTCAAAAGTGCCCAATGAATATGACGTCTTACTTGTATAGACAAAATGACGTCATCACCCAGTGATAAACATATACACACATATATTGAAAAAATCTAATGCTAAATAGCATAAATACATAAAAACCTGACAAACAGAAACACATAATCATAAGATGTATGGACATAATAAACAGAATTGAGGTCCCAGTCGGCATTTCTATATATTCAATGTCCATAAAGGGTGGAGCTGTGATTATCCCCATTACCATATGAGATGCCACTGAGTCCAAATTAATGCAGCCAAACCAAATATTGCCTAGTCCCATAAAAAATATGTCGCAGGTAATCAACAATAAATCATAATAAACAACAGTCCGTAACAAAAGTCAAAAGTCTTCTAACAAGTAGCACAGCTCCAGACAGCAAAATAAATAAATCATTAATTGTGGCTGCTTTGAAAGGTGAACCTCTATTCATTGGGGGACTGAATAAAGGGAGGATAGGGGGATGAGACAAGAAAAAGAGAAAGGAAAAAGAGGGTGTGTGGGGAAAGACAAAGGGGAAGGGGAGAACAAAAAATGAACAAGAAGAAAATGGAGTGATCACCACTTTCAAGAACACAGTCTTGTTCCTGGTGTAGACTGCTGTAAAAAAACAAGGATTAAAGCAGAATTAACGCATCTGTAAATATAGTCAAAATACATAACAACAAACAAGATATAACCCAAAGTATAAAATAGCATACCATATGGGACAAAAACATTTGAAGGCATATAATGAATGGAATGTGTTATGTTAAAATAACACAAAATTAAATTAAAAAGTAATATATTTATTTCAAAAAGGGGGCCAGGTCAAAACCGTCATTTAATCCTGGTTATTTATATGCCCCCAGGCTGAAAATCCCAAAGCGCTCCCTTTTCAACAAAAAAATGATCAAAGTCCCTGCCTCTTGGCTTAGGAATCACCTTATCTATTGCCATGAATGTGAATCCATGTTTAGACTGGTTCTGGGCATTTTTAATATGCTTAGTAGTGATGTTGCTAAATTATATTTCACCACGAAATTCCAGCTAAATCAGCAATTTTGCCATGTGAAATATTTCACGAAATTAGCCCATTACACAAAATATTTAGCCAGGTGTGAAATTCAGAATTTCGCCTGCATAATGCAAAATCTCACATGCAGAAGGTGAAATTTCGCCTATGAAAGGTGAAATTTTGCCTTTTGCAGGCCAAATTTTGGTTTCTGCAGGCGAAATTTCACCTTCCACATGCATAATTTTGCATTCCACAGGTGAAATGTCACCTTCTGCAGGCAAAATTTTGCATTATGCAGGTGAAATTGTTAATTTCACATCCGTGAAAAATTTTGTGAAATGGATAAATTTCGCTAAATATTTCGCGGAACGAAATTTGCCAATTTTGCACATCTCTAAAGCTTAGCAGTAACATATGCATTATTACCATTTATTATGGCCCATCAGTGTTCCCCCACCCTCAATTTATACTGTCTTTTGTTCTTACCTACGTAAAACACGCCACATTTACACCAGGCTGTATAAACAACCCCTGCTGTATCGCAAGTAATAACTTGTTTAATATCATATTGTCTGCCTGTATGTGGGTTCATAAAAGTAGAATCTGGTGAAATAGCTATATGATGCACAAATCTTTTGCATGGGAAACATCCCCGTGGACTACTAGGTAACCAAACAGAGGTCTCCCTCATTGGTTGAAAGCTATGTACCAACATATCTCCATATCTATATCCAGTTCTCCAGTTCTCAAAATAAATAACTCCCTAGTTTCTGACCCTGGCTCCGTGGCCAATGAATTTAATGGCTACTACACTTCGTGCACCATGTCTCTTCTAAATTCCCTCTCCCCATTGCCACTTACCACTGGTGCTGCTCCGAAATCTTCTCTGATCAAGTTGGACACTCTCTTTAACTCCTTCTGCCACTTTGCTATCTACTCCCCTTCCTGGTCCCATGCTCCCACCACTGTGAACTCTATCGCTCTCTAACCTTCCTTCTACTATCTCACAGATGCATCTCTCATTGTGCCAAACTAACCTCTAAATTCTGGTTTGGGGGGGGCTCCACTCCTATCTATCATACTCTCTCTACACTTCACCTTCCCCCACCCACTCTCTCAGATCAAATGACGCCTGCACCTTGACAGTCCCTCGCTGCTCCACCCTCATTGATCAGACTGGTTTTGCCCTTCATTTCCCTAAAATCTGGAATTCCTTCCCCCCTGAAATATGTCACTCCTCATCCAACTACTCCCTTACCTCTGCCCTACACAATTACCTTTCCCTCAGCTATTCCTGCTTTAACCCACCTTTTACCTATCCCCAGTTTCTGCCTTCCTACCATGGCCCCCCCCCAGCAGGGTTCTCAACTTCCTGAAGGGGGAAATCAGGAAATGGCTACCCCTTCTCCTCATATTCAGTTCTTGCCTCTCCCCCCTCTCTTCTCCACCTGCCCTTCTGGGTTACAAGTGTGCATAACCTAACACCATCCTTTTTACTCCAACAGCACTTGCGTACTACCTCAAGCCTGCTTCTGGTACACTCATGCACTATAAATGGTTCTATCGCATTATTACTGTTTTGTACATTTATATGTTCTTTTGTATGATTTTGGACATGTAATTTACCCAATGTTCCACTACTGTATATTGTACAATACCATGTGTTTCAACTGTTGCACAATCTTATAATGTTGTATTGTTTGCACTACCCACGTACTATTGTAACTGATCATCCTTTACAACTCTATGTAACCCTTCCCCCCAGGTCACACCGTGAGATAAGCAACCTGTTGTTCTGTGTGCCCTACTGGTGAAACATTTCAATAAATAAATATCTCTCAGATTTTGCATTCTATGGTATGTTATTCTGGGTGCTGTTTGATTTATCTCTTTTAATTCTAGGTTGCCCTGTAATATGTGCTAGTGTTTTTTGATAATGTTTTCAAAACAACTGGCACAGGTTGAGTAAGAAGCAACAAAATTAAATCTGTCTTCAGTTTTTTTGGTCCGGGGTGGGGGTTTTTGAATAAGTGATGTCTTATTCTTTGTTCTAGCCTCCATTTCCATGTCCGTAATAACCCCCTTGCCACAACCCCTTTTTAGAAACCATTCCATAGGATCAAGGGCAGCTATATCAAATTTAGTCTCCGTATTGCAATTACACCTACTTCTGAGGAATTGTCCCTTAGGAATATTTTGTATTATGTGATGTGGCTGGCAGCTTGAGGCTAAAAGTAAAGTATTATTATCTGTATCCTTATGATAAATATCTGTTGATATACTGCCCCTTAGAGTATGTCTTTTGTGACTTGAAGATCAAGGAAATGTACAGCATTTTTATCTGCTTTGAACATAAATCTCAAATTCTCACTGGTGGAATGCCAATGTGAGACAACTTTCTCAAATTCCGGGATATTACCAGTACATACAATAAAGATGTCATCTATAAAGTGTCTCCAAAGTGATACTCAATCAAAAAATGGATTCCTATCCCTATTTTTTACATAAACAGCTTCCCACAGGCCAACATTAAGGTTGGCTACACTGGGAGTGAATGTCGCACCCATGGCTGTTCCCTTGATTTGAAGGTAGAAGTTATTCTGAAAGGTAAAGGCCTTGAATTTAAGGACAAATTCTGATAATTTCAGCAGAAATTCTGTTGAGGGTTTAACTGTGTCTCCTCATTGGTTAATATATGACAATGTCGATTGGGACCCCAGTTCTTCTATTTATTACAGTATGTCTATACATATTATTATTATGTGTTCCTGTCTGTCAGGTTCTTCATGTATTTATGCTATTCGGCGCTAGATTTACTCAATATATGTGTGTGTTTGTTCGTCACTGGATGATGATGCCATTTTGTATATATAAGTGAGAGTCACATTTATTGGGTACCTTTGAGAAAGGAATGTAGTTCCAAAACACGTCAGACATTACCAGTGCTGTCTGATTTTATGTGAGCTTTAAATAAATCTTCTGCTCGAGCCACATGTTGTCATACTTTTGTGAGTGGTGAGTATCCGATTTTTTTGGCTTGGTTTTTCTTCATCCTCTTCTGCACCATCTCCCTTCCCCCATCACTCTCCTTATCCTCACTATTCCTCCCCTTGCCTTCCTATTCTCACTTACATACATGAACAAAGTCTTATCCCCTTTAGCTACCCTTTGGTTGTCATTTCCTTTGTTGGCTATCCTTTCTTCTCACTGTGCCTTTGCTCCCTTCACTGGCTTTCCTGTTTTCCTTGTGTTTTTCTTGGTACACCTCCCTGTCTTTCTCCCTCTGTATTCCCTTATGCATTCTGAATGTCACCCTTTTTTCCATTACCACCTTGGCCACTTCCCTAGAGAACCATAATAGTGTCTTTTTCCTTCTGCTTTTACTCATTTCCTTTATGCAGAGGCTGGTTACTTTAATTATGCCTTCCCTTAATTTTCCCCACTCTACCATTGCCCCTCCCTGTCAATCCCCCTATGAGGCAGTTTCTGAGGCAGTCTCCCATTTCTTGAAACTCCACCCTCCTAAAGTCCAGAACCCTCATCCTCATATAGTTTCCCTCTGTTTCCTTCTTAATGTTGAACCACCCTATACAGTGATCACTGGTACCTAGAGGACTGACCACTGTTACATCTGAAATGATATCCTTGTTTGTAAGCACCATATGCATCACCACCCTGTCCCATAGTGGGTTCATTGACTAGCTACATTAGAAAAGCCCCTTATAGGGAGACAAGGATGGCTCTACTCCTTGCTGAAGCTGCAGTTGGAAGACTCCAATCCATATCAGTCAGATTGAAGTCTCCAGCTAGCAACACCTCCACCTAACTTGCGATCCTGGTGATGGCTTCCCCAAGCACTTTTTCCATCTCCTCTCCCTGAAGTGGAGGTCTGTATACCACCCCTATACAGATATTGGCTCAAGTGCCTGTCTCCAGGATGATTCACAACATCTCCAGCCTAAAGAATCCTAAATGCAGATTGGCAACTTTTTCTATATTACAGCAGCTCAATTATTCTATTATTTTTCTACAGGATACCCAACTGCAACTTTCCTCAGATATTGCAGATACAAAAAACACATGACATCAGGGGCCATCCTTTTGGTCTGTGAATGATGATATGTGCATAGATTTGGGTATGCTTTTTTATCAAGTAAGTTTACTGGCTTCACTGTTACCAGGTTACTAGAGCTTGCTCCAGGAAGAGCTCTGTTACCAGATATGTACTGTATTCTGAAGGACACACATATTGCTTAATTAACATATGTGCTTCCCAAACAAAAACAGAAAGAATAGAATTGCTAAAAATAATATAACCTTACTTGTATACTGCCAAAAGTGTAATCCTGTGAGGACATTTCAATTGTGGGTTGTCAATAATTGATACAAGAGCAAAAAACCACTAAGCTATTTTGTGACTCAAAGTTTCTTAAGCAAGTCCATAAACAGGCAAGATTAGTTGATGCTCAAGTCACATTGCATGGGGCTAAGGCTGAACATACATATTATAGGTGGAACATTTTCACAAGAATAAATATTTTCTTTAGTGCCCCATCTTTACCATTAACATCTTTTTAGATCCATTTAATAAATATATTTTGTGCCTGAAATTAGGCAGAATTTGTTTAGTGCACTTACCCAGTCAACAAAAACTAAATAAATAAATATATCAGGTCACAAATGCATTGGAATTAGGACTGATAACATACAACCCCATTACCTGGGCCCTGGCATGTGGCATATGAACACCTTCTTGTTAGAACAAAAATTTGTGCAGAAGGTACTTTATCAATTGTTAATGGCCAAGAAATCTGTCTTTGCTCTATATGATACCCGACTTCTGTGGTGGGAGGACACAAAAAAAGATCTACAACATGTTTTTCTTTAAATACAAATGGAAAAAACAAAACAAAACAAAAATCCTACTTGGAATATTTAGACTTTAGGGGCTCAGTTACATGCAGTTCAATAAGTTCTAACGTGACAAGTGAAAAAAAAGAACTAAAATGCAAAATATAATACAAACAGTGAATTTAAAACCAATTGTATACAAATACATACAGCTGATCAATTTCAGTTCTCTGAAACAATTGATGTTAATAAGAGCATTATATCTATACGCTACAAAATGCAGTACAAAACTGAATACATATTAACTGAATCAGTTTATAAACCACTTGTATTCAAATATGCATTTAAATATCAAATACACTTTTAAATAGATAATATTTCTTTGCAGCGGCTGTGATATGTTTTCACTTCAGTGCTTGAGGTTATTCATTGGTCAGGTCATGGGACTTCATACTTGTCACACATCATGCCTATAGCAGGAGGGAACAACTGAAGAACTAAAAGCCTAAAAACCTGAAAGACAGTAATTGTAAACAGGTTATTTTCAGCAAAACAACTTGTAGATATATGATTTCGCAGTTTACCAAAACAGTCACATAGATGTCCCAAGAAGATTTTTTTTATTATAAATTATAGAATTGGTACTGTATGGCTCGGGTCTAATATAAAATAGTTAACAGTAAATATAAGAAAGCATAGAATATACCATCCTATATACAGATACACCACCAATATATCAGTACAACGAAATGAAAGTCTCACATGCCTAAACAAAACTTCATGGGCATATAGAGAGTTATAAAGGGAAAAATTGTTATATGTTTATATTTATGATTTTATTAAAAATGAATCTGTATGTTACACAATATGGCCAGTCAGGAGAACAGCATTAGTCATAATCCTATATCTGATCGCTCAGGGGAAGGCATGATTTTGTTGTGTTGATTATGGACCCAATAAAACCAAAAGCAAAAATGATATACATGAGTAGTACTATTGAAACATCAGTCTTTATGTTTTCAATCGATAGTTTCAGAAATGATAAAAAAAAAACTGAAGCAAAAAAGATAGCTTGTAGCAATGCAATTAATAACATATTTAAAAAAAATATATCACATTTGCTCCTAATAGATGCATAGCATTTACAAACAAACAAAAAAACAACCTGTTTGCTTCCTAATATCCACAAGGACTAGCTGCAAGTCAAAAGCTGTTCTATTAAGGTTCGGTCACAATTAAATGCTTCACTACAGACAGTGTTTTAAAGGAACGGCGTCAAGTCCAAGATTTCATTTAATTCATTTAATCTTTCCAGTGCCAGGTTATTTAGACAGAAAAATGCATTAGTATGGCAAATAGCATGTTGGGATGTATCAAGAAAGGTAGAGACAGTAGAAAGAAGGGGGTAATACTGGATCTTTATAGGCAAATAGTTAAGGTCGCATCTGGAGTACTGTGCATAGTTCTGGAGTCCTCACCTCAGGAATGGTAAGGACAGTCCAAAGGCAGTGCAATGAAGAGTGACCAGGATGATACAGAGCCAGCAGGGCAGATTATAAAGAGTGGCAAAAGGCACTACACGTGTACTCGCTTGAGACCAGAACATTTTTGAAAGGAATAAATAATGTGAACTGTGAGGAGTTGTTTGGCACAAGCACAACTTTGTGGTCATGGAGGCATGAATGGAAACTGAAAGGATGGGTTAATATGGATCTGAGGAAGAACTACTTTACTGAGAGAGTGGTGGAACCTTGGAACAGTCAACCAGCCAATGTGGGAGAAGCCAAAACCATTAATGGTTTCAAGCACAGCTGGGACAGAGTGAAGGCTATTGTGGCTACTCAGGGCAACAGTAGCAGGGTGAAAAGTAGGGAGGAGGAAAGGGGGGACTAGTGCCCTAGATAGCATTAAGTCCGAGGAACAGATAGGGCACCATGGGCAGACTGGATGGACCACATTTTTTTTTCTGCTGACATTGTCTATTTCTAATCCCCTAAATTTCATGGTATAACAGTTAATTCAATATGTCCCCCTCTTTTTCTCACTATATACTCCAGGGCCATGTATTTGAATGTTGCAGGATCTTTTCTGTTTGCAGCCTTAAAATGATATCCAACTGAATTAGTTTCTGTTGCATTTTTAATTTTTCTAGTATTTTTCTGCATTCTTTCTTGGGGCTGCCTGGTGTTCCTGCCCACATATATCTTTGAGCAGGAACTCCAGACAGCATACATAACATAGGGAGTATAATGGCTAATAAACTGGCATACTTTCAGCTCCAGACCTTTTTCCCTGGTACTGCATGTTAACAAGTAATGCAGCAGTTGCATGGAAAAAAATCTAATGATTTCCCCAAAAGCTAATTATCCTGTTTCTTCTGGGCCTGAAAGTGACTGCTTGTAACTATAACTCTGATATTCCAAGATCTAGAATAAGAGAAGTGAGGGAACTCATTAGACAGTCTCTTCACTGTCAGACCTCCACTCATGATATGATAATGCTCACTAATAGACCCCTAATGTATCTACTGATAGGGTTATATTGAGTTACAAATGTTAAGTAGTATAGAATAGCCTTCCCATGTTGAGCATAGATATTTGAGACACATGGTAGAGCTATTCAATTCAATGTTGTTAATAGTTGCTCAGGCAGAGTTTCAAAATGAATTATCACAACTGTAGAGGATTGTATCACTCTCTGATAGCCTGCCATCTTACAAGTAAACAAAAACTGAACATTCTTTATGGAAACCTTTTTCTAGTTTTGAAGAGATAAACACATTTCTGATTAATGATCTGTGTCCTTGGTTACCACAGGAATGGGTGTCCATTTTGAAGGTGGAACATCCAAGGAAGAAATTCTCCATGCCATCTCCTCATTTAGCTCAAATATTGCCCCTTGGGAGGATGATATCCCTGGGGAATGTTTCAAATTTATTTCAGATACTGTATCCTGACAGATCAATTGGTAGTCTACAACTACAGTATATGCTTACCTTGAATACAATACCAGAATCCTTAAAGCAGCAGTGCAATAAAAAATGTTTTCCCAAAAAGCTAATTTTCTGCTATGGTTATGAAAGAAACTGGCAGAACTGTTGCTTTGGGTTTTCTGGATGCTTCCTATGTTGCGTATGGTACATTTGCATTTTTGTTTGGATTCTTTCCCATCTCAGGTCATCAATATTATTTCAATGCAAAAATGAGGTGGCCATCTTTTTTTCTTGAGAAATAATTATTTAAAACTTTCATAAAATTCTTAAATGATAACAGAAACTGAAAATTTCACCACCAAAATAGACTGAAAGACATATGGCATCTATTAAGAAGGAAGAAAGGTGGGGTAATTTGTTAGCCCATTTTCATTGCACTGCTGAATACAAGTCTATTGATTTTTTTTATACAAGAAGGGGAATAAAACTAATCTAAAAAGCTGGAGACATATTTCTCAGAGTAATGCAGATACAAAAAAAAATGCTAAAACTTATAAGCAATAGACTCTTGCAGGTGGCTGAGTATGTTCTATCACTGTTCCAGGTTTGTGCAGTGCCTGGCAGGAATATCAAAAACAGCTTGTTTTTTATCCGGAAGGTAATTGAGAAAAGGAATGCTGGGTTCTTGTCATGGTACTTTTTTTCTGTAGATTGGGAGAAAACATTCAACCAAGTACAACATTTTTATTTGTTCTCAGTACTGAAGGTCTACCAGTTTTCCCCATCTATAATCTCCTGAGTTCAGGCCTATTTTTTTTTATATTCAAAATGTATTAAAATTTTCCATAACAAAGTAACAGAACAAACAAGATAGTGTACAAGCACAAATAATAAGAGTACTATTGCTCATATCATTTGTTAGCATGACTGTTTGCCCTAAACACTGACTTCTTAGGTTTCTTAGGTTTCCTAGATCACTCAGGCTGCTTCAGTTGACCGTTCGGGCAGGGTGGAGGTGCAGACTCACGAATCAGAGTCGGGCAGACCTCCCCTGCCTGTTGTGCCACATTAAAAGCATTGGAGCCTCTGCACTCTGTGGCAGGAGAAACTTTTGGAATCTTGGTGACTCAGTACTGTTTGGTGCAGCTCAGGCATTCCAGAGGTGAAACCCTGGGGCAGTGAAAGTACTACTCGGTGCTGCTGGGGGATGGCTCTTGAGACTGTAAACTACTTGGCTTGCTGCTGTGGGGGAGAATTTTTTATCCCACTCACCCACCCAGTCCCTCCTCCCCTTAAATGGGGTTAAGCCACACCCACCTGTCTCTAGTGTCCCTATTAGCTTGCAGGATTGGCTGGTAATCTGCACCTGTCACAGCTGTCTTTTTGACTCTTCCTGATTCATTGGAACTTGTCCCTCAGTGGGTGCTAGCTTGTTTCTGTTCTCCTTTCTGTTCCGCTAACTTGTACCGAAGTTTTGGGTGGGGGTATCCTGGGGGATATTTGTGGTGACTAGGTGACTTGCCCTGTCCTGCTTTATGCCGATGTTGTTTGGTCCTAACCGCAGATGACCGAATGATACTGCAGCATACACTGCTTGTGGGGAGTACAGTGGGGTTAAGCTACTGAGACCTTTGATCCTGTCTATTTTACTCTGAGTAGCTCAGGGCTAAGAATTGTGTCTCTTCTGTGGGGAATATGTGGAACCTGTACTTGTGTGCAACTAGGATAGACTTGTTGTGGCTGGGAAACTCATAGAATATATCCTGTCTCACGAGCTTCTGTCTCCTGAGCAGCATGGCTTTCATAAAGGGCACAGTACATCCTCTGCCCTTGTCATTGTCACATCTGGGATCAGAGCTGCTATGGACCAGAGTAAACTCTCTGGTGCTATTTTCATCAATCTATCCAAAGTCTTCAATTTAGTTGACCATGCTCTGCTTTGTTCTCAGCTTGGGTCACTTGGCTTATCACCCCCCGTACTCATCTGGTTCACCAACTACTTACAGGACAGACAGCAGCTGATCAAATTCAGCAAGGTGCTCCTGGGCACCACTGCTGTGCCCTCAGGTGTTCCTCAAGGTTCAGTCCTGGGCCCCCTGCTCTTTTCCATTTTTGTGAACAATCTTCCTGTTACCTCTTCCTATTCCAGGCCCATTCTCTATGTAGATGATCTGGTTCTCCTCACCCACTCTTGGGACATTGGGGTCATAAACCACCAGTTGATGGAGGACTTTAGGAGTGTCCAGTCTTGGATGACGTCCCACAGCTGATCCTCAATCTCCAAAAAATGCAGGCCATGCTGTTTGGGTCCCTGGCCAAGATAAAGGCCTCCCCCGCCCTCTTGTGTATCAGTGGTCTTGATGGTGCCCCCATCCTCATCACTGACTCCGTTAAATACCTTGGGGTTACACTTGACCTTGGACTCCATATCCTTAGTGTCTGCAGAGCCGTTAACTGCAAACTGGGTCTGGCTTATTGTTTTAAGAGCAATGTTACTCTCACTGCTCACCTTGAGCTAGCCAGAGGAGTGTTTCTTCCCTCCCTTAGCTATGGGGTTCTCCTGTTCAGTCATATCTCTAAAGCCCACCTCGCCAGGTGGTCCGTCGCCTACAATAACATTTGCCATTTTGCACTTGCTGCCCCTTGACTCACCCATCACTGTGACCTATATAGTAAGCTCAGCTGGCTCTCCCCATCCAATTACTTACATTTTGTCCTGGGCTGTTTCACGGGCAAGGTCCTTGGTACCGGCACCCCACCTGGTTTGGCGGAGCTCCTCGTACCGGCGGTCTCCCCCTTATACTCCCTCAGATCCCTGGGCACTACTGTGCTAAGGATTTCTGCCACTCACACTCTAATGGGGGACAGAAATTTTGCCTCATGTTCCCCCAGACTATGGAACTCCCTTCCTGCCCAGGTTTGATCCTCCCCCTCTCAGGCTTGCCTCTGAAAATACTTGTGGAGACACTTGAAGTTCTCCTCAGCATGTGGTTGTCCCAAGCCTCCGTAATCTCTCTTGGTCTCCTGCACTGTGCAGCCCTCCTATTGTCCTGCCTGCCTGCATGGGTATTGCTCTGGCAGTGCCTCTGCTTTTCTGCATACTTACACTGTACAAAATTTGCATATAATGTACTTATTCTGTATATGACCTGTATATAATGCGCTGCTAGCAGCCTTGATGATCCGTTGTATTTGTTCTGACCATTTGTATGTACCTGCTGACAACGTTATGTTTCTGTTTTCCTTTAATCTGTATTACTGCCTTAGGTGTATCTTATTGCACTATGTCGTATTTCCTGTACTCTCCCGGGTCGCACCTGAAAATAGGTAAATGTCTTGTCTAGTGTACTTATCTGGCTAACAAAAGCTAAATAAATAAATAAATTATATAAGCAAGAGAAAAAATTACAACTATAAAACAGGTGTGATTATAGTGAAGTCCCAGCACACTTCTCATTGTGTTTGTCCATTTATTAATGGCTGGATTGGTGATAGTCTCCAGCAGCTTAGGTGTGTACACCAGGGGTGCTCCTTTAGCCCTATTTTGTGTGTCTTTTGCACTGATCCATTTCTACATGTTTTAAACAATAGGGACAATATTTCACCTATGTCTTCTGATGTAGTGCACACCCCAATCACAGCTATAGGCAGATGAGATTATTATTGTTAATTCAAGATGTTGATTCTAGAAAATATTCAGTAGCTGTGTTTCAGGAATTTCCTTCCATTTGAGGCTCTACCACCAACTTGACAAGAGGATGGGACTGACAATAGATTCTACAACCTCAGAACAAAACAAAACTATTGCAGGAATTTCAATATCACTTGACCCAATAAAAATATTGGCTACATTTATTTGGTCACAGCAATAAGGCATGGTATAATTGATTGGAAAAAAATTAAACAGGAGTATAATAACAAAATGAAACAAGTTCTGTTCAGAGCCGGTATGGCTGTGGAGATCTTTTAGGAGCAGCAAGAGCATTGAAAAGAAAATGCGGTTCTCTCGCCACACCGGAGTCAACTGTAACTAATACTGCAGTGATTGCAGTACTGTGCATGTGTGATATTTGTGCATAGGTAGTTTGCCCCTGAGTCAGCCATGCACAACAAGGTGGCACTGACATGACTATGTATGTGCAATTCTTGTGCATGCGCAGTTTAAGTCAGCACCACCATGTTGCACACAGCGTCCATCACTTCCGCAGTTGCGGAAAGGAAAAGTAGTGTGCCAGGAAGGGGGTGTGTTTATGCAGCCTGCGAAGGGGAAGGGCTGCAGAAACAGAATCATTGGAAACTATGGCAGAGCACTGAGCAGCACACCAGACAGCAGTCAGGTCACGTGCTTCCACAGTGCTCTTATACAAATCTGATGATGACATAATGTCTGTCGAGCTTGGCCCATGCAACCGTAAAAATCAGACTCATAGGAGACTATTAGCAAACTAGAGATCTGGTCTGGGACTTGTTCGTCATCACAGTCACTTTCTCATTCTTTTCTAAGCAGTAATTTCTGCTAAATGTGCCTTAACCATATTGATCTCAGTGATGAAATAATTGGTGGTGAGTTCAGTAAAAGACATTCCGTCTAGACTCATATTCAGCCATGAACCTATGAACAGTTGGTGAGACCCCATCTGGAGAACTGCATCCAGTTCTGGAGGCCCCATCTCAACAAGGATATAGACAGAATGGAGACAGTCCAGAGGAGGACAACTAAAAATGGTGCAAGGTCTACAACAGAAGCCATATGAGGGAGAGACTAAAGAGCTGAATATGTATACCCTTGAGGAAAGGAGGAGAGGGAACATGATAGAAACTTTCAAGTACCTCAAGGGAATAAACAAAGTCCAAGAGGGTATCATCTTTCAGAAAAAGAGATGTGCAAGAACAAGGGACACAATTTGAAGATAGAGGGAGACGGCTCAGGGGTAATGTGAGGAAGTATTTTCTCACAGGAGGGTGGTGGACATGTGCAATGGCCTTCCAGAGGAGGTTGTGGGATCAAAACAGTGGGGAATTCAAGAATACATGGGCTAGACATAAGGCAATTCTTGTGGGATGTAGGAAGAAATAGGCTGTTGGTTAACTAGGATCTGCAGCTTATCCAGTAGGTAGGGAAATGGGCAGACTAGATGGGTCAAGCAGTTCTTATCTGCATCAAAGTCTATATATATATGTTTCTGTCACCCCTGCTCTAACTCACTTATCTTGTATTTAAGCTAAACACTGGTGACAATCCCATACTTTATAGGTGCCCACAGAGTATTTGAATATTTCTCTGATGCTGATTCACTGCTGTTCAAGTAATAATATGCTGATTATGTAATTTGTAATGTCTGTAAATATTTCCCTGCTGTTGTCTTTAACAGTGTGTTACTTGTCACTCACTTTTCGTTTGTGTTCTTGATGTGGAGCCTTTGTAAATGATCTAACTCAAAGGTTGTTTCTGAAGTCTAAATAAATAAAAAAATAATATATATATATATATATGTGTATATATATATATATATATATATATATATATATATATATATCTTGCAGCAGAATGCCATTCATAGTGACATAGTCAGTTCTGCCCACCTGCTGTGGGCCTCTGTATATACTCTAGTGTCAGTTACACTAGGTCTGGCTAGCTTGCAACTTAGGCACAAGAACATAACCTACATTCTTTGAAAATCCCACATAAGGGGATGGTGCATTATTTCTGTGATGCAGGCATCCCTTCCCACATGGGGCAGGCATTTTTTAATGCAACCATGGCTCAAGTCAGTCTGGCAAATTCAGACCTGTTTCGTGACAGAAGCATCATTAGAAAATCAGAATTGACACATTTTGATGCATCCTGCTCCTTGTGTCTAGAGATGCAATGAATTTAAAATCCGCTGGTGAAGTAAATGCAAAGTGGCCACTTCACCTTGATACTTTGCTACATGGAGTGCCCCATAGGAAAGGCTCACTTCACCTTGTTATTATTACTTCTTCACGTTGTCATTCTGCCTCAAACACAAAGTAAGGCGGAGCGACAACAATATTGGCAGCATCCCACCCACACAGTCACCAGAATGAATGTGCATCCCCAAAGTGCTACTGTCTTGTGTCCAGAAAACTCCCCAGTGCTGACGAAGTGAAATGAGAGTGTAACAAGAAATGCAAAGTCTCACAAAATTAATGGTGCACTCAGTCATGTGTGCAGTGGTCAGGTCGCACAGAGTCACCAGAATTAATGTGCATCCCAAAATGCTACTGTCTTGTGTCCAGAGAATTCCCCAGTGCTGACGAAGTGAAATGAGAGTGCAACAAGAAATGCAATCTCCCAGAATTAATAGTGCCATGCAAACACACAGACAGATTAAGATTATGCTGCACACTCAAGGGATGCATACAAAAAGGTACAACAACACCTAACCAGTGCTTAAAAGTCACAAATCCAAATCTACATTTTGCCAGTTGGGAGATTAGTGCACGGTAGTAACAATCCTCTACCAATAAAGATACCAGAAAGCAGTATAAAAAAATCATGCAGGTGCAGTGGATAGCAAGTTCACACTGTTGCAATTACTCTGTAACACAATAAAAGGTGTCTGATTTAATGGCACACATCGCATACACACTCACATGCACACTCAAGTAAGGTGTAGCAAATTGAAAACCTTTAGTAATATAACCAAATGTTTTAAACAGACAAATTGTACACTGCTGCACCACAACAATCAGCAAAAAAATGTCAAGAATTACTGTGTGTACATGAACACAGTTATACAAGAAAAATATAACCAAAACAGAAAGACTGCCTTTTTCTCCCAGTTAATCTACCTTCACCACAAATACGCCCCTCCCCCAAAGCACACTTCACAGTACACAGACTGACTGTTCTAAATTAACATTCAAAATCCACACACAGCTATAAACACTCAATGCTATGAGCACAGAAGGGTTTCCTACAATCGATGTACTAAATTTTGAGCAAACAATATTACTCAAAAAGGCATTTTAAACAGCTTTTAGAGGCTTTGAATCGCAGAGCTCTGAGAGCAAATTGTCTTCAGCTACAATTGCACAGACACACACACACACACACACTACCCAAGCCAGAACTGAGGCTGTGCTGAACAATCTAGAGCCCATGTGACCTGCAATCAGAGGAATAAATGCAGAATTTCATTTGGAGCTCAATTACAGGATGAAGTGAGGTGAATTATATTGATTTCAATGTACTTCACCTTAAAATTGGTAGAGAAGTGGTTTGGAGAAGGAAGAATAACGCAAAGTCATTGGTTTCAATGGACTTTGCATTCCTCATTATGAAGTGAAGTATTCTGCCTCACACTGTGGAGTTCTCCGTGGATGCCACATTACTCAGTGAATCACTTCACGAAGCAAATTGGGGCCACTTCGCCCACCACTACTTACAGTACTGTAACTCACATGCTGTACGGGAAGGAACATGAATGCCTATGGCTGTACTTCCCCGAAGGCTGTAGTACAATACTCCCAGACTTAAAATGCTTATTAATGAGTACAATGGTGGAATGGTGAAGCCTGGAGAGATACTACAAAACATGCTTACAACACATCCAAGTAACAAGTAAAATCATGAATGTCGTGATTTGTGACGCGATCGTGAATCATGATTTGTGACTACATTTGTGACCATGAGGATGAATAATGTGATTCAGTGTCGACGGTGTGAGATAAACAATATGGAACTGTATTGGGAACACAAATGCCTATGGCTGTACTTCCCCGATGAGCTGTAGCACAAACTCCCCAACTTAAAAATGTGCACTAATGAGTACAATGGCAGGGTGGTGAAGCCTGGAGAGATACTACAAAATATGCTTACAATACATCCAAGTAACTAGTCAAAAAATTAGTGTTGTGATTCATGACATGATTGTGAATCATTATTTGTGACTGCATTTGTGACCGTGATGATGAAGAATGTGTTGACAGTGTGAGATAAACAATATGGAACTGTTTTGGGAGGGGAATGCAAGTGCCTACGGCTGTACTTCTCTGATGAGCTGTAGCACAAATTCCTTACTTAAAAATGCTCATTGATGAGTACAATGGCGAGTTGGTGAAACCTGGACAGATACTACAAAACTGGCTTACAATACATCCAAGTAACTAGAAAAAAAGTTAATGTTGTGATTCATGACGTGATCGTGAATAGTGATTTGTGACTGCATTTGTGACCTTGATGATGAAGAACGTGATTTGTATCACGAGTGACTCATGATGATGTTCCTGACTTAAAAACACATATTAATGAGTACAATGTTCATGCAGAATTATGCACCACGCCGGTCCAGTACTCTGAAGGGAAGCCAAAGAAACAACTGTGACTTAAGTTACAGATGGAGATTGGGCCCTAAAGAGATGTAAATGCACAGACAGATTAAGATTGCACTGTGCACTGAAGAGATGCAGATGCAAAGGCACAGCACCTAACCAGTATTCACCATCAGAAATTCAAATCTGGAAAAGAATACCTTTGCCGGTTGGGGCTGGCTGCAGGAGGGTGGGCAGTGTACTGCACTGCAGCAGTAACAGTCACTAGTCCTAGTACCAGTAAAGATACCACAAAGAAGTACAAAAATTACACAGCTGCAATGGATAGCAGGTTTACATTGCTGAAATTATTATGTGGCACAATAAAAGGTGTGTGATTTGAGGATACGTGCTACCACATTCTCACACACACACACACACACACACACACACACACACACACACACTAAGTAATGCATAGCAAATTGAACACTTCAGTAATATAACCACATATTTTAAACAAACTAAAATTATGCACTGCTGCACCACAACAATCAGCAAAAAAATGGCAAGAATTATTGAAAATATTACTGTGTGTACATATACAAGGAAAATATCACCAAAACAGAAAGCACTGCCTTTTTCTCCAAGTTAATCTACCTACACCACAGATACGTCCCTCCCCCGAAGCTCACTTCCACTATCTCTCAGTATGCAGACTGAATGTTGTACATTAACATTCAAAATCCACACACAAACAATAAAAGCTCGATGATACCAGCACAGAAGTGTTTCCTATAATCGATGAACTAAAGTTTCAGCAAAACAAATGACCCAAAAATACTTTTTTAACAGCTTTTAGAAGGTTTGAATCACAGAGAGCTCTCAAAGTAGATTGTCTCCTACAGCTTCCTACACACACTTCCCCAAAACTGAGGCTGTGCAGAACAATCTAGAGCCCAAGTGACCTGAAATCCCATGAATCACTGCAAAATTTGCCTTTGGAGCTTAAAAACAAGGTAAAGTGAGGCGAAGTACATTGTTTTCAATGTACTTCACCCTAAGAATTGCTGGATTAGTGGTTTGGGAAGGCAGAGTAATGCAAAGTCATTGTTTTCAATGGACTTTGCGCTACCCATTATTACGCAAAGTACTTTGCTTTGCATTGCGGAGCACTCCACGAATGCGCCTTCACTCCACAAATCACTTCGCAGAGCAAACTGGGGCCAGTTCGCCCACCACTACTTGTGTTATTTTATTTTGACTACAGCACTGTGTGACTTTCTCCGCCAAAAACTTTTAAAACAAGGCCCATTGTTTCTTAAAGGGCATAGTATCAGAACTTCTTTAGATCTAAAACAGTCAACATTAGTCAAATAAAATGTATGCCTATAAATAATGCAGCATTCACTGCAGAGTTTGTTTTCTTTTTATACTTCTTCCTCAGGAAAACATGCTTTCTTCAATCAGCATGACTCGGAGGGACATTGCCTAGATAGAGAGCATGGTAGATGCATATTAATTGGGCTTCTTTAGGCACCTGCTTTAAAATGGCTTAAAAAGATACAAAATGGGCTTTCAAACATGTAAAAATTGAACCCAGCAGCACAAGATATTCATGGGTATGCAGAAATCATCAAAAAAGCAGACACCTCTGCAATTTGAAGGGGCCATGGAAATCAACTTCAGCTTAGACAGAGGGCTGCACTAGGTCTTAACTGACAGAATGTGAAACAGCACAAGGAAAGGGTACAAAGATCCTGTTAATGCTGCCTGCTGGGACTGATTGTCAGTTTACAAAATGAAATGAAAGCTGGCTTCAAAAATTTAATAGCCCAAGTTGCCCACATTCTAGCAGTCATCACTGAGCTAGCAGAGACCATGGCAGCCCCCACTACCAGGCTTGTCAAGTCAGAAAAACACATGAATGAATGAACTTGAGGCTATGGTGATCAACCTTGCTGGGGAAAAAAAAAAACTATCTTAAAAGAGCAAATTTAAAAGGTGATTGCCCACTCAGAAAATCAAGAAAACAGGTTGTGGAGACTGAACATCAGAATAACTGGGCTGCTGAAGGGGAAAGATGGTGGCAAAGCTGTTCAGAAATGGCTCTTGGAAAATTGGGTCTGGTTGCTGTAGCAAATTTTGAGATATAGCATGCCCACCACACCGGACCCAGACCAGAGGACAAACCATGGCATTATCTGTTAACCTTTTAAGGCTCCCAAAAATAAATGGTGTTTCAGGCAACCTGTTCACAAGGTGAGATTGCAGTGAAGGGAGTAGGATGTCCATAATTCAAGGTTATAGTAGGACCTCCGCTGCAGAGGCAGAAGTTTGTAGGAATCAAGGCAGATCTCCACTAGTGTGGATGGGACTTTGCTCTGTTGTATCCAGCCTGGTTATGAATTACTTAGTGTGGCTGCCCACCTACATATTTACAAGCCTCAGGATGCAAAGCAATTTGTTAACATGGAAGAAATATGTGGGAAACCCCATTTAATCTTTTATCACTGGTTGAGTCATGCTGGCAAATATCTTCGATGGATGTCCCCCATGGAAGAGGTACTCGCTTCTCCTTCTGCTCCTAAATGGCTTAAAATTGAACTATCTCTCATGCAAGCCAATGGTTTAACCCTGGCTGCACTCTTTCATACCAAAGCCAGTGCTCTTCCTGTAAGTTTAAAATCAACCCCTATTGCAACTTCCATTAGAATCCACACCCAATTATGTACTTTCCTTAAGTACAACCATACCCAGGATTAAACACAACCCATATGGGGCAATCCAAATTTAAAGATGGACAATAAATTGCTTACTGTTAGATGGTTACCCCCACTGGCTGATGCGTACCTTTCCCATTTTTCGATAAAAGAGAACTCATGGTTCTCCTCTACTGAGATTTCAAAAAATCTCAATATCTCCACAAAGCATGTTTTTAAAATTTTTCAATTACCGCATTTAGTTTTGAAAGTTTTTGGAATAGTCCCCTCCAGCGGGGTATCAAATATTTTCTTAGTGAACTAGGCCCTCTAGCTAACTCACAACAATCTGTATTCCAATCTCTACAAGATTTTATATAACTGGGCCTACCCAGTCTGCTTTGCTCCTTCAGCTTATTGGACTCCCTTTTTCACCAATCATGAGTTAGACTGGAATTCCTTATGGCACAATTGTCATAAATATATTACCCAAGACAGGATCCGTCTTACCCAATTCCACATATTGCACAACCTATACTACTCTCACAAAAATTATATAAGTCTGGTCTTCTCCATCACCCATTTGTAATCATTGTCAGCAAACAGAGGGATCTCTGTACCACATCTTTTGGACCTGTCCCAAAGTTACATCACACTGGACCAGCATTCAGCAAAAAATAGACCTCTTATTGGGCCTACATGATCTATTCACCCCAGAAATCTGTCTTTTGGGAGATTATATCGAAATCCCAGTACCCACTAGAAAATATCATATGGCTCTCATCTCCATGCCCATTAAAAAAGTGGCTTTACGCCGCTGGAAGGACAGTAATGATATTTCCTATTCTGAATGGCTCAATGAGCTCCTACCAAATCTTAGGACAGAGAAAGCGATAGCAGGTCTCTATAATAGGCCGGAGAGATATATGAAAATATGAACTCCCTTGCATACTTTATACTTTCTTTAATATAATCTTACTAGTATGTATCCTGCTCCTAGACCCACTTGGTTTTGTTAAATGACTGTGTTGAATGGGGAGAGGGATTGAGTGGTTGGGGTTTGGGAATGGGTAAGGTGGTGGAGAGAGAGAGAGGGAGGGATTGGTGGAACAGTTACAATGCACTGTGTATTTCATGATAAATGTATACTGTAGATTGTTCCTTTGGATCTGTTCTCAATATTGTTAACATTCAATAAACTTTAAATTGGGAAAAAAAGAAATAGTGGGGAAAGGGAGATCTCACCCCCAGTCAATTGGACCAGCATACTGAATGATATGCCTGACTGTAAAGTGTTGATTTGTTGTGCACCAGTAACTAGGTACCACCAAACTATGCAGTGGCATTGCAGGGAGGTGAAAATGTGATTCCCTGGCTACCAGAGCAGACTATATGACTTTCTTTTCATTCTGTTAATTTCCACCATGTGGCAGGAGGGCCAAAGTAAGAGACCTATCTACAGTTTAATCATGATATCATATGATATAATTAAAATCTTGAATGCGTCTTTAGTGGACTGGCTGATGTATTGCAGGGGAATGTATCAATACCACTAGGAATGTTACCAAATGTGAATACTATTCTCATTGTTTAGAAGCCCTTACAAAACTAGCTATGTATTCCTGCAAAACATGACTGCTGTACGGGAAGTCCAAATTGTCAAATTCTGAGAAGTGGCTTCATGGGCGGTCCCCTTTGCAGGCTTGGCAGCAATTGACAAGTTGTTACTACAGTGAAACTGATATGCTTCACCTTATCTAATCGCCACAGAGCTTCAGACATGCCCACCATCAGCCTGCACCTTCGTGATTATGTGAGATAGGTCTGCATGACAATGATCTTCTCAGCTGTCTGGCACCCTCTGCTGCGAACCAACTGTGATCTCAGTTAAACACAAAAAAACTCCCATAGACAGGATGGGGAGGTAAGTAGATTAAGAATGCAACAAGCTTGAATTATCACATGGACAGACCCTGATAGTGCAGTAAATGCTACAATGGGGCTGCCTACCTTCTCTTAAAACAGCATTCTGCCCATGTGTGCCTTTGCTGCATGAGTGTACTTTCTATTCCCCTGGCCTAACATCAGAAGGAACAATTAAAAGAAACACTTACCTTAGGCATCAGCTGCCCTTTTTAGCATCTTAGCCTCTTGACTCTATTTTGGCACAACACACTTCAACTAGTTTTATGAATAATGGAACTGTGAAAGTCCAAAAGTTGACTTCCTCCATAGACCACTTCCTTAACTGTGGCAAGGGCCACAGGCAGTGACAGTGAGGAGAAGGGGAAGAAGTTGCCTACAGCTCATACACAAAATCAACAATTTCGATCAATTGCCATTTATGTACTGCCTGGCCAGATGCAGAAAAACAAGTGTATAGAAAGTCATAGATAACTATCTGTAGCCAGGCAGTCATTAGAAACCTTCTTTATTTTTCTCCGATGCTGACATAATGGTGCCCTATAAAGGGAATATAAAGCCTTTTTGGCTACTTCCTCCTACTTGAGTGAGACTGATACTCAGTGACCTATGTAGTACAATACTTTCAGTTATACCTTATGCCGAGAGGCATAGGAATAAAATAAACACTGTTACTTTTATTACAATCAGTTATACAAATATTAATATTTTCTGTCATGTAGATGATTGCTATAGCCAGGAAGATGATTAGTGCACAGAGACTCCAAACTCTCCTTAGGGTGGAGGCTTCTGTGAAATAAGTTAATATGCAGTTAACATGTTATTGTTGATATTAAATTGATTATTAGGTGCTTGCCTGTTTGTCTTGCAAGCCACTGACTTATCTAGAGGGAAGGATGCATATAGCAAATGCAGTGGGGAGGGCAGGGGCATTATTTTTCTTTTGTGTTGCTTGAATGCATGTGCAAGAATTACATTGTGCCAGGCTTCCTTCACAGGGGTTATGGAAGTGTGGCAGTGGTTGTGCCAAATGGCAACAGCCCATTCAGGGATTGGTCTTTGCCTTGGCAAATAGAGGAGCAAACTGTCAATGGCAGCCGTTAATGAGCAGGCCACTATGATCAAAGAAATTCTGGCCACTGCAATCAGGGAGCAACCCGTCACTACGCATTAAGCTGTTTTTGCTACGGGGCATCCCTGACTGCATAAGCCAATTACACAGCTGCATTATGTGTCGTTCCCATGGCGATGGCTTCTCTGTTGCCCTCTCACAGTCCTCATGAAGCTGATGGAAAGTCCCCACCCCCCTGTTCAGTGTGCCTTCCTGGTGAAACATTTCAATTAATAACTTGAAGAAAAGTCAATGGGGGTGCCCAATCCCCCTGTTAGCATGCACCTTCCCTGGTTCATTTGCCAATGGGGTAGCCCAGTCCCCATTGGCATGATGCACCCCCCAATTTGTTGTGTGCCGCGGGGGTGCCCAATCCCCCTCAGCTATTGTACATTCCTGAAGCACAGTGTATGGACAACAGGGGTGCCCAATCCCCAATGGATTCAGCCCCCCCAAAAAAGAAACACCCAGGTATGCTGGCACGCTGGTAGCCCACCATAGTGTGCAAAAAGCATCCTAGATTGTCTATATATTTTAAAACCTGTAAAATAGAAAATGGTCTTTGTGGTCCCCTACCCCAACCCAAGATCCACCCACTGTGCACCCACACCCCTCACCCCACACTTACCTCTGGAGCCTGGCATGATGATCTTCAGTAGACCAGGAACATGTCTGCACTCTTCAAAGCTGACCGAGAACTGAAGAAATGCTGTTAAGCTGTATAATGGTAAATATGTTTTTTTCACTTTAGGTGGATATCTCAGCCATGTTTTGGAATTTTTTACCAAATTTTCAACATGGGGTTCTTGGGACTCCACCTCATGAAGTCAGTCACTGTCACTTTGTTATCTGGTCCTGAAGGCGATTTGGCGGTCATTGCATGGAACCACCTTTTGGGATGAAGTAATGAAATGACAGTGTCACAGTTCATGAGGTAGGCCTTAAAACCCAATGTTGAAAATCTGGTTAAAAATTCCCAAAATAACTGTTTTATGAGCGTGCATTGTGCAGTTCCCATGACACATAGCTTCAAGAATGTTTAATATTTTCACTCCAGATTTTCAACATTACCATTTGACCACACCTCCTTATGAAACAGTGCAGCTGTCATTTTCACATTTTGCCCAAATGTGTTTCAGACATGTAGTGCAATATGGTGCAGTTGGTGTAAAATCAATGTTTGGGACAGATTAAGAAAATCACAGTGACATTGTTCATGAGCAGAGGTCTTAAAATGCCTATGTTGAAAATTTGGTGACAGAAGTCCATAAAATGACTGTGTTGTGAGTGTGCATTGTGCAGTTTCCAAGCACCCTCATAACTTCCTGAATTTGTAATATTTTCACTCCAGATTTTCAACATTGGCATTTTCCCATGCCTCCTTATGAATAGTACAGCTGGCATTTTTCACATCCTGGCCAAAATGTGTTTTTGCACTTCCGGCACAGAATAGTGCAGACACTGTGGGAAATCAATGTTCGGGACAGATTAAGAAAATCACAGTGACACTGAGACTGTTTTAGAAAATTCTATGAAACACTATACACTTCTGAGGCTCAACTAAAACCACTCAGATGTAAAGCTTCTTAGCTAAGGCTGCATTACCTACTATAGATACAGAAAGTAAAAGTCAGATGGAAGCCCCCCCTCCAATGGGATGAGATAAAAAAAAAAACTATTTCACACCTCACAGGTGGTAAGCTCTGGGCTCAGATGGTTTCCTTATAGTCTTTTTCAAACATTTTCAGCAAGTCCTAGAGGAGCCCCTAACAGACACAATTATAGGAATGTCTGGCAGTGGGAATCTTAACCCCCTTCATACAGTCTGTCACCATAGTTATTGCCCCCAAACAAGGCAAGGATCCCTAGCAATGCTTCTCCTGCAGGACAGTTTCACTATTAACAGTGACAAAAAAAATTGTGACCCATGTTCAGGCCAGCAGATTGAAAAAGGTCCTACCTGGAATAATTCAAGAAGACCAATCAGGATTTGTAAAAGGCAGACAGGGGAAGCACAATGTTAGAAGAATGGTAAATGTAGTATGGATGTGGACCAGGAAACATATGTGGGGGCGGGGGGGGGGCAGCTGTACTAAGCCTGGATGCAGAAATGTCATTTGACCAACTGGAGTGGGTATACATGTTTGAAGCTCTAAGCACTTCAGAATTGAGATACACTAACATGCTCAGATGGATTCAGCCCCTTTATAACCAAATGAGAGCCCCCTCTGCCTCTTCTGTATGCTATGACACTGGAAACATTGGCAGCAGTAATTGTAGGTAGGATGGAAAACATACAAAGTTGCCCTATTCACTGACAATCTGCTAACAAACCTCAGAAATGCCCAACAAGGTCTGACTGTTTTGAAGGATATATTGATATAGTATGTGAAGTGTGCCAGTCTTAAATTAACTGGACAAAAAGTGAATTGCTACTTTTGGAGTAAAGACTCAAACTTTCTACTTCAACTGAAAGTGGTTAGCTCACCAAATACCTGGGTATCAATATACCTATTAAGGCAGCACATCTATGCAAAGCAAATTATTGCTAACTCCTGAATGGTGTGGAGGAGGATTGTGGAGAGATGGAAGGTCTCCTATAAGTCTCATGGGAAGAGTTAATACAACAGAAATATGTTTTCTTCCCAATCGCATGTACTTATTGCAAAACATGCCCATTAGAGTAACAGAGCTTTTTTTTTAGGCAACCTAACAGTATTTGGCATTGGTTCCTGTGGGGAGGAAAAGCCACCAGAATTAAAAGAAGTATACTGCAGTTGACTTTGAAGGAAGGAGGGCTGACATTGCCCCACTTTAAATACCATTATTGGGCTGCACAATTGGCATTCTGGCATTCCTTCAAACCCAATCCACAAACTACCCCCGTGACAAATGGAAGAGAAGACTCTCAAAATGGCTTACTTTAAGGCCTATTGTCTCCCAGCCTCAATAATCAGGTCCTTTCTTAGATTGCCAAGCCTTCCGCAAACCAGCTGGCTAGAATATGGAAAGTTGTGCACCAACATTGGCTATAATGGGGCTATCCTCTAATGCTACACAACATGCCAGTTTTGCTGACCAAAAGGGCAACAGTGTGTTTATGCACCAAGCACTGTTGAGATGGGAAACAGTTGGAGTGAGATGTATGGGAGACCTTTGCTATGGAGGCTTCCTCAAATCCTTCACTGACCTAAGGCAGCAATATGGCATACAGGCAGGCAATTCTTTTGCCTACTTGAGAATAGGACAATATCTAAACAATATGATTCCCATATTGACCCCAGTAGAGAAAGTCATATGTAGGCCACAACCCAATACCTCAATTTTAACAGCCATATATGGAATGTTCATTGACAATGCCTCTGGACACAAGATCAAAGCTAAAACAGAATGGGAACAAGATTAGGATACAAAACTTGACACTGCATCTTGATGTGCTGCTATTAAACATGTCTATAGCTGCTCCACATTAAACAAACTTCACACAATCTAATTTAATTATCTACATAAAGCCCACCTAACACCTTCAAACTTACATAGATATAGATAACACAGATCTGCATTATGCCAAAGTGCAATGTGGAAGACGGTGATTTCATGCATATCCCTTTAATGTGCCCAAATGTGTCTCCCTTCTGACACAGCATACATGATCAAATGCAAAAAGTTTAAAAACCACCCTACCCTAATCTCCTCTGAGTTTATGCTGGGGTCTGAGCCTAAACCAACTGGTCTCTAACAGTAAAAAGGTTGTGGGAAATTGCCCTGGTCAATGCCTGGAAAACAATCACACAAAATGGATTAGTGATACATCACCAAGTACAGAACACTAGTTGAATAATCTACTATTTTGCATGAAAACAGAGATGTCAGCTCACAGCAAATGCAGAAGAAAGTCTATTCCATAATACCCAGCATCCTTTCTGGATGCAATAGAACAGGTGTCATAATTGTCTGAACAAAGATACAGGTATTCACCTGCTACAAGATAGTAAGCTTCTTAATGTAAGACCCAGTATTACTATAGTATAAGTTAATAACTGTGTGACTGCAAGGTAAGTGTAGTTCAATAGTGTGGATATTCAGGGACACTTGACTGACCCTCACTGAGTGTTTCAACTTTATCTGGGCTATGTATAAAGCTATAACCATATGTCTACTGCTCAATTATCAACAATTGAGATTGACACATGAGATGAACTCTTCTGTGTATATTATGTCAGGATGTATGTATCATGACATGCAAAAATGTATGGTGATATAATGGGTAAGTATGAAGCTACTTCAATAAATATGTTTACAACAACAACAACAAAAAAATAAGCATGACTCAGTCTCTCTCCCAGTGTAGAGTCCAAACACCACCTATCACTGAAATTCAGGCAATCAAATCCTCCTTCACCTTACTTCCCTTGGGGAGAGGGCACCTCTCAAAATCCAGATTCATGGCAGTCAAATACATTGGAAAGGCCTAAACATTCTGAGTCTAACAGATGGGGATGTGGGGTGTGAGGGCAGTAGCTTGGGTCAGCATCCTTCTATTGTTTTCTCCATATCCATCCCACTCACTTCTGGAGGTGGGGTCAAGTGAGGAAACACTGCACAGAATCCAATAGATTTCCACAACCAGTCCCCAAATGTCTTTTCTACATCTGCCTACAGTACATTGGTCACCAAGGTTACAGCACTACAGTAAGGGGATCCACTTCCTACAGATCAAAGAAAAGCCTCAATTTGATTTATTTATTTATTTGCTTTTGGTAACCGGGTAAGTGCACTAGATAGAACTGCCTATTTTTAGACACAACTCGAGAGTACAAATCAAGGAACAGGTAAAACAAATACATATACAGTGTTGTACAATAGGAGATTCAAAACAACCTAGTCAATATCAATAAGTGCTTTCTGTACCCGCTTGGAAGAGGCTAAAACAAGAAATATTTCTGCATCAGGAAGAAAGAAAAGAAAGAAAGAAAGCAAGCAAGAAAGAAAGAAAGCAAGCAAGAATGAAAGAAAGAAAAAGAAAACAAAAATCCTTGCCTCATCTGCCTACAGTGATATTTTGTTCTCAGAACACAAGCCAAGGCCACATGCATACCAAGTGGTTCCACAACCACTGTGTTATTGGACGACAGTTTCATTCATTTTTTTTTCATAAAGAAGTATTTGTCATTGTATCTCTCTTTGGCAGTTATGTACTTCTGGCATTCTTAGAGTCATCAACATTTCCACAGGTATTCGGGAATTAAATATTATTACAAGTTTTGAAATTATTGATAAAAACACATGGCCACCATTAGCAAGCTTTAAAAAATCTCTTTTTGTTTCTGTTTGACTATAAAAACTAAATATCAAGCAGTGAATGTATTATGATGATGCTAGCACACATTTCTGTTGTTACACAGCAGAAAACCAAGATGCTTAATTTCTTAGTGGTGGTCATGGCAAGAAAGCAAGAATATTAAAAACTTCTAAGCAATGCAGTATTATATCTCAGTTCAAGAATGCAATAAAACAAAAGCAAAATAGTAATGATGATGTTTTTGCCAGAAATACATTTTTGCTAAATAAAACTGTAGTATATCATGTCATTTTGCCAACTAACAAACACTGCTATGTTATGATATTCCTTATAAACTATTCAAGCCTGCATAGATGGGAAGTCACTGAGGCAGTTCCACATCATATAGTTGCTTCAAGGTGGAACAGGCCATGCACCAGAAATCCAATAAGACCAGTTCTGTCCCGCAGTTGATCTTCTTTGCATGATCTCATTAACTGCATGTGGTCTGCAAATCCCACAGGTAAGGTTGCTTTACAAAACTGAATGTTATGCAATAAACTCTGAAACTATGAAACTTGCTTACAGAGAATGGCTACAGTTAGAGTAATCCCCTAAAGAGCTCAGGCTGTGGACTTTTTCACTCTGTTCATGACCCTAGCATTTTCTTAATGTAAGTAGTCTTTGCAATAAATTTCCAAACTTTTTAAAAATGCCCCCTCCTCCAAAAGAAGAGGACCTGCATAGTAGTAACAACAACAAAAAAGGAAAGGGACCTGGGGGTAATCATATCAGATGACCTTAAGGTTAGCAAGCAATGTGAGAAGGCAGTAGGGAGGGCTGGGGGTATACTGGGATGTATAGGGAGAGGCATCATCAGCAGAAAACAGGAAGTTGTTATCCCTCTGTACAGACAGTTGGTGAGACCCCATCTGGAGTACTGTGTCCAGTTCTGGAGACCCCATCTCCGCAAGGACATAGACAGGATGGAGGCAGTCCAGAGGAGGGCAACTAAAATGGTGCAGGGTCTGCAAGAGAAGCCATATGAGGAGAGACTAGAGCTTAATATGTATACCCTTGAGGAAAGAAGGAGAGGGGACATGATAGAAACTTTTAAGTACCTCAGTGGAATCAACAAAGTCCAAGAGGTAGCATCTTTCAGAAAAAGAGACTTCAGAACAAGGGACACAATTTAAAGATAGAAGGGGGGAGGTTCAGGGCAATGTGAGGAAGTATTATTTCACAGAGAGGGTAGTGGATTCATGGAGCAGCCTTCCTGAGGATGTTGTGGGGTCTATAACGGTGGGAGAATTCAAAAATGCATGGGACAGACATAAGGCAATTCTTGTGGGTGGTAGGAAGAAAAGGCTATTGGTTAACTAGGATCTATGCCTAAGCGGTCCTTATCTCGTCACAAAGTCTATGTTTCTATGCATAGGGAATCTGATTCTCAGGCACAGCATACCTCAACCCTCACACTCAGCGGCATCCCCATCAATGTACCTGTCTTATGGTATGCGCTGTCTAGTGCCAAGCAACACTCCTTACCTATGCATTTTGAATCCTGTGCAATTCATGATGGTCAGTGTCACCCCACCCTTTTCTTGAACCATGCCAAGCACTCACTGGAATGCAGTGACACACCCTCCTTCTTACCATCCAACATGTGTTCATAGTTATCCAGCAACATCCAAGTTCCTCTCACAATTTTATGCTAAGCACTTTCTGATGTCAGGAGTAACCCACTCCTCTGGGTTCATCATTAAGCACCCTATTTTATACAATGGCACCCATTTCTAAAATTCCCTGTTGAACAAGAACTACCCTCTTCCTGTTCCTCATTTCAGCCTAAGCACTTGCTGGTACACATTTTGCACCACTTCCTCCCATCGTGCAGCAAAAAACTCATTGGTGTTCAGGACCACACCTCTCTCCATCCCATCAAAACACTTCCTGGTGCACAGTGTTAACTTCACGTTCTCAGCGTCTTTGGAAATTACACCCTAGTAGCCCATTTCTTCTCCCTGTTCTATGCCAAGCATTCTTTTGCATCCAGTTCTACTTCCTTCTGGTTCCATCACATGACAAATACTTCCTGGTTCCCAATAGGTTCCCTTCTTCTAATCTTATGCCAAGGACTGTCTGGTGTCCAGTGGAATCTTTTTGCCAGTCCATGCCAAACACTCACTGTCATCCAGCAAAACTCTGGCCCTCTCCCTACTGCATACTAAGCACTCCCTGGTGTTCAGCAGTACCCTACCGTCCTTTTGTCTTAACAAGCATTCCATTGTGCCCAGTGGTATCCTTTTCCTCTTTCCGCTCCATAGCAAGGTACATTCCTCCTCTTCCTATTCTACAAGAAGCACTCACAGGTATCTATTGGCATCCTCTGCCTCTTCGTATCACTGAGCACCTTCTGGTACATTGTGATACCCCCAATCCACTTTGCTACACCTTCCCCCCAAAACATGTACACTAGCACAGCCCTCTTATCACCTTTTTGGTCAGCTGATTTCTGAGAGAACATATCACTGATACTGTAATTAAACTGATGGGCTTAACACCAAAAACCAAGCCTTTCAGTGTGGTTCTGTTTACTATTTGTTCTGGTCATTTCACTCCAAAACAACTTGCTCTGGACTATTAGCTCTGGCATCAATCAGCTCCCATATCAATTCATCCCCGGACAATTTTCCCTCCGTGCTAATATTATGAAATAAACTTCAGGTGGGTGCAATTCACCTATCAGATGAGGCAATATGTTCAAGGGTTGTAGAAGTGGTAGTCATATTGCAACTGTTGTTGGAGTACAGTATGATATGTAGTGAGAGCAAATTGTCTGGGGATGAAATGACGTGGGTGCAGATTAACACCAGAGCTAGTAGCATGGGACAAATTGATGTGTCCCCAAAGTGGAAACACACTGCCAGACTACAGAAAGAGGCTTTTGGAAGATATAATGGCATTTATTAGCCCAGCAGTGTTAAAATAGGATTAATAATTTGTTTCGAAATAGGTACAAAGAAATGAAATTGCAATGTACTGATAACAGTGAATATTATTTCTGAGATGTGCCAACAAAATACATAAGTTAAAAAAAAGTAAATGCATCTTGCGCTAAGTGTGGTTTAAACCACAAATGATATTCTCAAAGGTTCAAAGTGGCTGACTGAATTCTTTGCAGTGTTTCTGTTATAGTTGCTATTTCATCTAATGACACTTGGATTCCATCTTTCGGTCAAACACAAATCAGAAATATCATTCAATTATTAATTCACTTCTCCAAGTAATTTAAACATAGCGAATAAATAATGACAACTGTAAAGATCAAGCTGGTTCACACATGTTCTGGGATCTGTGACATCACTGGGCGTGAGAGTGAAGCTCAGGTGCCTCACTGATTCCATAGCACCTGTGTGTGAACCAAGAAGTTTTTCACAGTCCGAGTTCTTGATTTTTTGTAATATGTTAGCTAGCATTGTTTTTAAATGTTTACATAATTTCTGCAAATCATTGTTGTGAGGTCCATTCCAACAAGAAACAAAAGTTCAAACCACATCTTTGTTTGCCACACTGTTTGAATCACTGGGCTCATTTTTCAGAAGGGATAGATCAACGCAAGGGACTTGCGTCAGAAGATTTTGATGGAAGAGGTGACTTGCGTCACAACTTGTGTCAGTTGGAATTTTCTAACACAGCTGTGTCAAATCCGCCTTGCACAATGGCTGCATCACACACCCAAGTGCATCAGGTCACAAGGGGGCTTGTACCACAGCAGGCTGCAACATACCAGTTTTAAGCATTCTGGAAGCCCCACCATGTGCGCAGCAAGGGACTCGAGTTAGACCAGCCAGGAGGTGGTCTAAGCACCTTTTACCAGTGCCACACAAGGTGGCAAATTGGGGGTGGTCTGATAGTAGGTCTATGGCAGAAGGGGCACAGGGAGTGCCACAGGACTGTTCGGGAGAAAGTGGCTTTGCCAGGGAGTGATGTGGCACCCAGTGAGGGTGCAGTTAACAGAACCATAAACCCAATGGGATGGTACTGCAGGGGGGCAGAGACAAACAGTGCATAACCCCAGGTGGGCACAGCCCTGTCAGCAGCCTCAGCCTTTGGCATTTTTTTATCCCTGGAGCACTCCCTGTACCATCCCATTGGCTTTATGGTTCAATTAATGGCACCCCCCCCCAATTGCCACATCACACCCTGGCATGCCCACTTTTTCCCCAACACCCCTATGGCACTCTCTGTACCCCTTATGCATCCAGACCCATCCTGGTAAATATGTTTCTTCCCCCATGATCCAGGCCCCTCAAGTGTTGCACCAGGTTGGAGGTGGCTGGATCCCTGTGGCAGTTCCCACAAGTGCTCCAGTTGTTTGGCACTAGACTGCAGGTGTGGCAACTCCCGGTTTTTCAATGCAGGGACCTCTGTTTTTACAGAGATATGCACAGGGTCTCTGATGCACATGGAGTTCCCCGCAGCCCTAGATCACCACATAGAAACATAGAATTTGATGGCAGATAAGGACCGCTTGGCCCACCTAGTCTGCCCATTTTCCTACCTAACAGATAAGCTGCAGATCCTAGTTAACCAACAGCTTACTTCCTCCTACCCCCCACTAGGACTGCCTTATGCCTGTCCCATGCATTCTTGAATTCCCCCACTGTTCTTGACTCCACGATCTCCTCAGGGAGGCTGTTCCATGCATCCACAACCCTCTCTGTGAAAAAATACTTCCTCACATTACCTCTGAGCCTTCCCCCTCTATCTTCAAATTGTGCCCCCTTGTTCTTGCACATCTCTTTTTCTGAAAGATGCTACCCTCTTGGACTTTGTTGATTCCCTTGAGGTACTTGAAAGTTTCTATCATGTCCCCTCTCTCCCTTCTTTCCTCAAGGGTATACATATTAAGCTCCTTTAGTCTTTCTTCGTATGTCTTCTGGTGCAGACCCTGCACCATTTTGGTTGCCCTCCTCTGGACAGCCTCCACTCTATGTCTTTGCGGAGATGGGGTCTCCAGAACTGCACACAGTACTCCAGATGGGGTCTCACCAACTGTCTGTACAGAGGGATAACAACTTCCTGTTTTCTACTATTGATGCCTCTTCCTATGCATCCCAGTATCCCCGCCTTCCTTACTGCCTTCTCACATTGCTTGCCCACCTTTAGGTCATCTGATATAATTACCCCCGGTCCCTTTCTATTTTTACTGTTGTCAGTATCTCACCCCCACTGTGTCTGCTTCCCTGGGTTTTGTTTCCATGTGCATTACCTTGCACTTCTTTGCATTGAATCTGAGCTGCCATACATTCGTCCATTCCTCCAACCTTGCCAAGTCCCTTCTCATCCTTTCCACTCCATCTTGTGTATCAACCCTGTTACAGATCTTTGTGTCATCTGCAAAGAAACATACTTTCCTTCAGTTCCTCTGCAATGTCACTTATAAAGACATTAAAAGGACCGGTCCCAGTACTGAACCCTGTGGTACCCCACTAGTAACTCTCCTTTCTTCACTGTGTACTCCATTTTCTACTACCCTTTGCGTCCTGTTGTCTAGCCAATTTTTATCCATAGGCTACTCACCTTGGGACCCACTCCAAGGCTGGCTATCTTGAAAAATAATCTTTGTGTGTGAACTGTATCAATGCCTTGCTAAAATCTAGGTAGGCCATGTCCACAGCCTCTCGCTGGTCAACTACTTTGGTGACCCAGTCAAAGAAATCTATTAGATTTGTCTGACACGACCTTCCTATCGTGAATCCATGCTGCCTTGGGTCCTGTGCCCCACTGGCCTCTAGGTACTCAATAATTCTTTCCTTCAGAAGTGATTCCATCATTTTCCCTACCACTGAGGTCAAACTAACTGGTCTGTAGTTTCCTGCCTCTGTCCTGCTCCCACTTTTGTGAAGAGGAATCACATCTGCCCTCCTCCAGTCCTCGGGTACCACCCCATCCTCCCATGATTTGTTAAAGAGTAGTCAGTGGTGTCACTAGTTCTGCCCTTAGTTCTTTTAGAATTCTTGGGTGAATCCCATCAGGCCCCATTGCTTTGTCCACCTTCAATTTTATTAGTTCTTTCAGAACCCTTTTCTTCTGTAAATGGACTGGTATCGACCCCCCATCTTCAGAGCGTTTCTCTTGTTTGGTTTAGGTAACTCCCCCTCCTCTTCCTTTGTGAATACTGAGCAGAAATATTCTTTCAGTATCCCTGCTTTTTCACTATCACCCTCTACCCACATTCCCTCCCCTTTATTAAGCTTCAACGTCCCTCCTTTGGTCTTTCTTCGCTCTCTAATGTACCTATAAAAGGTCTTATCCCCCTTCTTAACAGAATTGGCTATCCTTTCCTCAGTTTGGGCCTTTGCTATTCTGACTGCCTTCCCAGCATCTTTCTGCTTTAGCTGATAAAGTTCTCTGTCCTGCTCCTTCTGTGTTTCCTTATATTTCCTGAATGCTGTCCTTTTCTCCTTAACCTTCCCTGCCACCTCTTTTGAGAACCATAGCATTTTTTTTCCTTCGTTGTGTTTTATTGATTTGCTTTACACAAAGGCTTGTTGACTCTGTGATGGCTGTTTTGATCACTCCCCATTGTTCCTCCGACCCCTCCTTCTTGCCTGTTTGCTAGTGCTTTTCTGAGGCACTCTCTCATTTTCCCAAAGTCAGCCCTCCTAAAGTCCAGTACCCTTGCTTTTGTATGGCTTGATTGTATGGCTGTGTTTATCGTGAACCACACTGTTTGGTGGTCGCTTGTTCCCAGATGGCTACCCACTTCTAAATCTGAGATTCTTTCTCCGTCCCCATTTGAGAGTTCAGGTCTAAGACTGCTCCCTCCTGAGTGGGTTCCAATACTAGCTGTCTGAGACATGCCCCCTGTAGGGCATCAAGAATGACCCTGCTCTTGGATGTGCCTGCAGCAAAGGTGCTCCAGTTAACATCTGGCATATTCAGGTCCCCCATCAACAATATCTCCTCTTTTTCTGCCATTCTAAGAAAGCCTTCTATCATTTCCTTGTCCATTCCCTCCCCCTGAGATGGGGGTCTGTATACAACCCCCATGTAGATTGTGGTGCCATTTCCTGTCTCCAGGGTGACCCAAAGTGCCTCATCTGCTCCCTGTTTACTCTTTAGTTCTGTTGCTTTGATCCCTTCCTTTACATAGACAGCTACTCCTCCTCCTCCTCTTTTACCCTCCCTGTCCCTCCTGTAGATTGTGTATCCTGGTATGTTGACATCCCAGTCATGGTTCTCTGTGTACCATGTTTCTGTGACTGCCACAATATCCAGGCAATCCTCTTCCATCAAGGTCACTAGTTCAGGGAGCTTGTTACACAGACTACGGGCATTGGTACTTATCACCCTCCACTTTTGATAGCCTACCCTTTTAGCCCATTTCTGTCCTTACTGCCTTTTCCTTTTTACATTTAAATCTGTTCTGCTCCCTAATAACTTCTGTACCTTGGTGTTTACCTCACTAATCACCATGTTTGTGGGGAGGCTGGGTTTCCTGCTCCTTTTCAGTGCCTCCCCTCTTGGCTAGTTCAAATGCTTACCAATGAAGCATTTAAACCTCTCACCTAGGATCCTGGTTCCCCCTGGACAGATGCAGACCGTCGACCTGTATATGTCTGCATCCTCAGGTGGCTCCCCAGTCCCCAATGAAGCCAAAACCCTGGGCTCCACACCAGTTTTCAACCACTCATTGAATTCCTGGTGAGGAGTGCCCTAACATCTCCTTGCCATAGACAGGCAGCACCTCTGAGAAGGTTAAGACAAGCGCTACTTGTCTAAGGCCCCTTCCCAACTCTACAAACTCCTCTTGCACTGTTCTGATCCATTCCTAGCCAGGTCATTTGTCCCTAGGTGGACAATGACATCCGGCCCCCTCCCTCATGCAGCTCCTCCCACGATCCTGAGGATTTGCTTCCTGTCTCCCCAAGCCGTGGTGCCAGGAAGGCACCTTACCTCCCTCTCCCCTTCCTCCCCCATTTCTTCCCCCCTAATGATTGAGTCCCCCACCAGGAGTTGTTTCCTTCCCCTGTGGGGTCGCATGCCACCCTCCTGTGGGTCTCCTTTGTGAAGGTTCCCAGCATCCTCTGTGGTCTCCACTGCAGGTGCCTCCATAGAGGAACCACTATCCACCAGAAGAGCGAATGAATTGTGTAGAGGTACAGCTGGAGGGATGCAACTCTGTTCCACCACCCTCTCCCTCCCTCCCTGAGCCCACCCTGGTCCAGCCTCTCCTCTTTCTTGGCAACCTCTGAGGTAGTGGCATTGGCACTGGTGGTCCCTGGGTGGGGGAGGAGGTTTCACGAATCCTAGCCAGGTCAGCCTGGAGACGGGCAACCTCCTCTCTCAGACCAGAGAGGTTCCTGCAAATAGGGCAGCATCGCAGCCTCCAGAATGCCTCCCGGAACACTGCCGCCCCACAGCCATTGCACTGCAACACTCCTAACATGTCTTATTTTGTGTCCCCTCTACTGTTTCTCTGGATGCTTACTCTCTCCTCTCCTTACAGCTCTCACTCTTCCTGTTCTGGGACAGCAACTTCCTATCTTCTTCAGTAGCCTCCTTCTTCCTTGCTAAATATCAGACCACCAGAAGCTAGGGGGGGAGAGTGAGCTACTTTTTTCCTTTAGGGTTGACAAAACCAATGTTTCTCTGTGATCCTTTCCTTCCTACTTCCAAACAGGAAGTTCCTGTTGACAGTCAAATCCAGTGGCTATAAAAGTAGAAGTGGCTTAAGGGGGGTGGATGGAGGGCAATTAGTAAAAAAAAAAAGGCTAGCAACAGGAAGTTGTAATTTGTCTCGCCTGCTTTTATAGTGTCTAAACCATACCCCAATGTAAGCTCTCTTTCCTCCTACTGGTTGAGCAAAGTCAGCTGATACAGTACCCTTCCCAGAACAGAACACACTGACTTTCTTTCTTTTCTTTCTTTTTTTAACCCTAAATAAGACCCCTTCTACTTCTAATAAAGTTATCTGTCTACTTAATCTTAACAGACAATGACTCCTGCTGAGATAGAAGTTTTAAATTAATAAGAAATTGTAGCTTCTTTTAGTTAGCTGCTTTCTGCTCTACAAGCAAGGCTAGCAAGAGCACATTGTGGTACTCTAAGGGCTCTTTGAAAATCAAGACCACTGTGTTTCTGATTATGCACTGTTACTGAGCACAGCTGAGCTTAAAGCTGAGCTCATGCAGGACTTTTGAAGTTGTTCTTAATGCCTTCTAAAAGTTGTTCTAAGCATACATTGAAAACAACTATTAGAAACCACTAAAAAGCATGTTAACTATGCACTGTATAGCATTTATTGCACTACTCAGATAAAGAAGCAGCTCCACATGTTAACCAGTAGGAACTTGTGTTATATTTAGTTAGAGCCATGATGTTCCTCCTTGTCATCATTGGAGCTCATCCCCAGGCTGCTTCATGCAGTGGGTTTGGTCTATGATTCAGAACAAGGTCACCCATCACTATACAGTAATGGGCCTGGTCATGCTTGTTGTATCAAACAGCACTCCTCTCCTGCCATCTATTGGTTAGATGGTATTAAACTTCAAATATTATTTACTTACAATGTGTCCTTCCCAAGGAGGGATTTAATCTTAGCTGATCCAGAATTTATGAAGGTGAGCAGTGCACCCAGGAGATATCACCAACTAAAACAAAGTTATATGATTAAAGGTCAAGGTTTGCCGCATTTTCTCACGTTACAGGTAATAGTGGGAAACTGCAGCTGAAGGTGGCACAGATAGCAGATGTGTTTATTACGGTACCAAGGTGGCAATTTTTTTTTATTCTCCTCCCTGAACTGCCCTTCTTCAGGTGGGTGACCAAGTCTAATCACCCCCACCGCCTCCAGGACTTACTTCCAGCTGTCTTTCTTCAGAGCTTGACCCCCTAGTGGGGTCAGTGGGAGTCTCCAGTTCCCATCATGGTCCAGATCTAATTTGGTCTGGTGAGCCCAGCTAGTTGGGTGTGGAGCTTGCAAGTGCCATTGGTATCCAGCCGCTGGCATTTTCTGGTGTTTTGTCCCCTGACAGGTTTGGTATGCAGTGATATCATGGCACACACACATGCTCCCACTTTACATGTGCCAAAGTCTGCTATAGCTTCTGCTCTTTGCTTTTACACAGCTTCCACAAGAGCCAGGCAAGTTTCACTGCCCACCTCACCCCCAAAGAAGGAGAGCAGTCCTACAGATGCTTGATCCTCCTCCCTCTGAGTGGCCTCAACATCCAGATTCACATCAAACTTGGGTCATTGGTGCGAAGTGGTAGCACTACTGCTGCAGCAGTAGGCTGGTCACTAAGGTGGCAATCTGATGGGAAAACAGTAGGTGCCACAAGCTAGAGTGGCAAGTCTTGTAAAATATGACCAGCACTCTTTGGGATGGAAACACAATTTTCTCTTAGGTTGTCTTGAACAGCAACATCAGTAGCTCAGCTTAGTACTTTTTCCCAATATTATTTCTCCCTAGTACCCAGAATGTCAGAATCTCAATGTTGCTCACCACAGGAATGAGTTCTTACCTCAAGGTATCCTCCATTCCAATGTCTGCACTCCCTTGCTACTTGCTGCAGGTTGCCCCCACACCTTGTGTCAGAGCCCCTTTTCCGTTCAACACCATTATTATTTGGGTAGAGACTGGCCCAGTGCAAAGAGAGTGTAGGGAGAGGAGATGAATATTTTTTTTCTGGCCTTGTGTGTGGGGGATGGTGATAAAATGCCTCAGTATCCTGGCATCCAGTGAGGGTATTATGTCAGTCCATGTTTTATCAACTCTCCCACCTCCCTCATCATTTGAAACCCATCCATGTTGATCCTGTGAGTGGCATGTCTGGTGTCATGTGGTCACCCACAATACCAAGAATACTGCTACTAGTTCAACAACAACAACAACAACTAATATTGCAAATTCCCTTAAAGATACAGAGAATACAGTTATAGGGCCTAACACTTGTCGGTGTTAATCTTAACTCTTTAAGTTAGAAGACACCACACTGAACTCTAAACCAGCCTAATTTCTCCCCATTCTAAAGGCGTCCCTGTGTCTAATCACTTTCTACTCTTGGAAGACAACACACAGAACTCTAAACCAGCCTAATTGTTTACCAACTGAAGGAATCAGTGTATCTCACTGACCTGCAGACACAGCTGTATTACTTATTAAACTGCACATACTGAAAGCCACAGACCCGTGCCCAAGATTGTCTCACAAGTTGGTGCTGTCTGGCTGAGACTAATGACCAGATTCCTGCTGAAATCAGGAAGAAGAATGGGTCTTGACTATACCCCATTGAGTCCCCTGAGTCCTCAATACACAGTTTATCATTCTCCTGATGGTAACCCTGCCTATAATGGGCCTGTACCTGGATAACACCTCAAACCACCAAGGCTGTGTACTTGTAGAAAAGAGTCCTCTGGCCCAGTGGGAGACCCACAGTAACACTCAGCTATTTTACTGTCCTTCCCTACCCCATGCCAGGTAGCACAGCCCCCCAGGACTCAACACGCCAATACTGTGCCTGTACCCATGACTGTTTAACTGCCTTTGCACCCCTCCAACAACACACAAGACACAGACTCGCTGGACAGCAAGGACAACCTGCTGTTTCCCTAAATTACCTAGGAAGCTCATCCTGATCCTACTACTATCTTGGGAAACATTTACCCAAGCTCCTGGTCCTTTGTCTGCCAACATCCAGACCCAGCCACCCACAGGGAGCTTGAGGATTGTGTCCTTAAACATTGGTAGCTTGCTGGCAAAGCTCCTTCAGTTTGAAGCCTGGGTGGCATTTGTGCAGCCTGATGTTATTGGGCCGACCAAAATCTGGCTCATGCCCAGCACTACTGACACAGTAATCTCCCTGCCTGGGTGCAACTTGTATAGGTTTGATCGCATAGTGAAAAGAAGGGGTGGATGCCTAATTTACACCCGCAACCATCTCCAGTGCCATAAAGTCCAACTGCCTGCTGCCAGCAATGACTGTAAATACCTAGCAGTAAAAATCCTCATGGGAAAGGGGAAGAAAGGGCTGATTGTCATGTTGGTATACATTCCACCTGGATGCCAGCAAATGGGGTTAAATGATTTTGCCAAACTCTGTACCCAAGCAAGTCACAATAAGGAAACTATTGTGCTAGGTGACTTCAGTTCTAACTGGCTAGCCAACTCCAGTTCCTCACACAGGGATCTGATTACTGGACTACACCTAGCACAGGTGGTTGAGAGTTGCACAAGAACCAGCTACAGAATGGGAACAAGTACCATGATTGACTGGGTACTGACCTCCCATCCCTAGAGAATTATCAATGTCCAGGTTCTCCCAGATCCGTTGAGTGACCACTCCCCTGTCCTATGTGAATGGTCCTCCAAGCTGCCAAAACTATCCCCAAGACTGGTGAGAAAGAGAGTCATCAGAAATTGCTCTATGGCCGCCTTCAAGAAACACCTGGCCAACACAGACTGGAGCATTCTGGATACCTGTCTCTCTATTGATGCAGCCCTCCAGCTCTGTCTTGATCAGTTTAACTCAGCTGCAGACAAGTATGCCCCCTTTAGTAAGAAAATGATAAAAGGGAGGTGCAAGGACTGGATCATCCCCTAAGTCCTGGGTTTGATGCAGGAATGTGATCTATTATGGCACCAAGCAAGGGTATCAGGTACAGCAGAAAATGTCCAAAATTACAAAGCTGCTAGAAATAGGTGCACATGGGCAATACGGCAAGCCAAGGCCTCCCACCACAGAAATCAGCAGTCCCAGTGCCTGAAAGAAGGCAAAAAATTCTGGGCTACCACCAAGGACCTCGTAGGGACTTGTGACAGGTCCTCACCAACCATACTCCACCACAGTGACAAAGTCATAGTTGATGAAATTACCATAGCCAATATTTGCAATGAGGCATTTACTGACTACAGTGCAGTCATACCACCTAAAACAACTGCTTATGAGGACAAAACATTGAGCTGTGAACACCTGCCCCCCCCCCCTTAGCACCAGCCCAAAATTCTACTTTCGGCAGGTGACCACCAAGGAGGCTGCTAAATACTTTGCAAGAGTGCTGGGTAAAACAAGGATGGGTGGGGACAGGATCGATATGAAACTTATCTCAATTGCCCCCCCTGAAGTGGTCATACCTATCACTAAGCTTTTTAATATGTCACTTCAGATGTCAGCCTTCCCATCTACCTGGAAAACTGTCCTGGTCACTCCAGTTCTAAAAGGAGGGGATCATTTACTTGTGTCCAGTTATAGGCCCATCTCCATCCTGTCTTCTCTCTCCAAAGCACTGGAAAAAAATCATTGTAGACCAGCTCTCTGCCCACCTACACAAATACAACCTCCTCAGCACACAACAACATGGGTTCCGCAAGTGGCACAGTACCAACACAGCCCTCATTGACTTCACAGGCTATGTCCATGAGGCACTAGACCAGGGAAAAATAGCTGGAGCAATCTATATCAATCTGTCCAAGGCATTTGACCTTGTAGATCACAAGCTGCTGCTCCAGAGGTTAACCTGCATTGGGTTGTCCTTGGACATGGTTGGGTGGTTCTCTAGCTACCTGCCTGAGTGCTCACAGATGGTAAAGATTAATGGAAGCATCTCAGAGACCAGGAAAGTCATGGTTGGGGTACTGCAAGGGTTCATACTGGGCCCCATCCTGTTTAGCCTCTTTGTAAACAACCTCGCAGCTATGTGCCCTTCTGCCAAAGTCCTGCTCTAGGCAGATGACACAGTGCTATTCCATAGATGCTAATGCCAAGACACCCTGACCAGGAACCTACAGTGCAACTTTGACCTGCTACAGGAATGGTTTAACACCAGCCTCCTAGTACTCAATAGTAAAACGACTAAGACAATGCTCTTTACTAGTCACCAGAAGAGAATCCACCACACTGTTTAAAATAGCACTTAATACAGACTCTACCCTCAAACAGGTTCACTTTTCCACTACCTGGGGTCACAATCGAGTAGTCCCTTTCTTTCAATAAGCACTTAAGTAATATCACTAAGGCTGCAAACAGGAAGTTGGGGACACTCTACAGATTATGCTTCTGCCTCACCCCAAAGCCAGGCTCCAGGCGGTCAATGGCACAATCCTGAACTATGGAAAAGTGGTTTATGGTGCTGCCATGGACACTAGCCTACACAAAGACCACCTTACCCTCAATAAAGCACGCAGATTTGTCCTGGATGTGGATCACATCACACACACCTGCGAGCTCTACATAAGGACAAAGTGGCTCCCCCTCCAGAATAGAATAAAGCTCCAGACCTACTTACTAGGAAAGAAGGCCCTACTGGGACTGGCACCTGTCTTCCTCCAGGCATTATTCATACGTGCCCCAGGTGAGCATGCCACAAGCAGCATCTCCAGGCATGCCTTAGCTGTTTGCTTCAGGAAATCAGCCCCTGGGAGACGTGCCTTCATGGTAAGGGTTTCCACCTGGCTAAATGAGTTTCAAACATAATCACCAGCCTTCAACACCTAGGGCACTTCAAATCCAAACTAAACTCCATAAGTCCATATCTCCTCCAGTCTGCTGCCTGCCTGTGTCAAATGTAATCCCAGCATCTGGCCCACCACTCAACAGCCCACTTGCTCTGGCCATGTTGCACCTACTCCTCTCCTCCCTCCACCACTTCCCCATCCCTACTAACTCCCCGAACTTGTCCTTTGTCCAGTACTCCCTCACTACTCCCCCACCTGCAATCTGTCCAGTTCAACACACAACCTCCTACCCGGTCCCCTGTCCACTTCCTCTGCCCCTTACTCCTCCCCTTCACCTGACCTCTATCCAGTACACCCACACTACCTCAAGCCCATTTTCCTGACCTCTTTCTCCCCCTCTCCCACTCCCCACCTACCTGCTCTTGCCAAACCCCAAATTGTCTCTCTGCACATTGTGTACCTCCACTGGGAAATTGACAATGTTACCAGCTGCTTCATTCATGTCTTGACTTGTGTAAACCATAAATGTATTTGCTACCCCTCCTATGTAAACTCTACGTTAGTAGTACAACCCCAGTGTCAATTTTTCTGCTGTAATTATGCTGTTGCAACAAAATGTATCTCCTTAAGTGTTGATGAGGATCCTTTGTAAACGAGCTCTTAGCTCAAAGGTTTGTAATTCTGAGTTCCCAATGAATAAAATTAAAATAAAGGGCCAATTAAGTAGTAGGACTTCCATACCCACCCACATATCTCTCAACAGCTATGAATTACAGTATGCCTAGCGCTGATTTTTGCACTCAATTTTGCCCTTGCTCCACAAAGGTTTACTTATGTTCTTAATTTTAGAGACACTTCCATATACACAAACTATTAAATTGTTCAACTAACTTGATAGAAAAATTCCTCAACACAAAATATATAGGGCCTACTATTTGTAGACATGGGTCCAGATATTCAAACTGCGCCAGGCTGAGGCACAAGCCTGGGCACAGCACAACTTGGCTGTGCAGGGGCGTTGACTGGGTGATATTCAACGGAGCTGTGCCATGGCACAGCATCATTGAATATCTCACCCTGGTCACCCGCAGTGTGCATGGCACAGTGGCACTGCACCAGCGCAAGTGGCCAGATTGGAGCAGGGGATGCGCTTGCGCAAGTTCCGTGCGCTATGTGCAGCAGCGCCCGTGATATTCAAAAGTGCACGTACAAATGGGGACATATAATGTATGCATGCATTATAGCCCCTATTTGCATGTAAGCAATCGATCCCCGCAACTTGCGCCTGGTGCCCCGCCAGGCAGCAGTCGTCGGGGACCTACGCCCCCTGCCCAGCGCGGCAATGTGCCCCACAGCCCAATTGCGGGCTTCAGTAAATAAAAATTGCATCCTACATCCCTGGTGGTCCAGTGGACTGCTGTCAGCTCGATCGAGGGCTTAGGTAAAAAGAAATCGAATCCAATATCCCTGGTGGTCCATGGATCGCTGTCAGCCTGATTGCGGGCTTAGGTAAAAAGAAATTGAATCCAATATCCCTGGTGGTCCAGTGGACCGGTGTCAGCCTGATCGCAGGCTTAGGTAAAAAAAAATCAAATCCAATATCCCTGGTGATCCAGTGGACCGCTGTCAGCCCAATCGCGGGCTTCAGTAAAAAGAAATCGAATCCAATATCCCTGGTGGTCCAGTGGACCGCTGTCAGCCCGATCATGGGCTTAAGTAAAAATATATTGAGCCAATATCCTGGTGGTCAGTGGACCCCCTCCCCACCTGTCCACTGAGTCCCTGCCCGCCCCCGCCTCTGGTCAGCGGTGGGGCGGGCACCTACCTGCCTGCCGCCTCACGCTCGGCGCCGACCGACATGGGTAGGGCTGTACACATTGGTCTGACAGCGTGAGCCAATGGGGCAGCCCGAGATATATTATACATTCCAGATATGTGAATGGATCCATTCACATATCTGGAATGTGTAATGAGGTACAAGCTGCACACCCATTAGCTCATGCTGTGGACCAGTGGGCGACAGCCCTACCCTACGGTGTTAATGGTGGGCGGGGCAGCAAGTGGGTGGGTGTTGCCACCCACCACTGACCGGGGGCAGGGGCTCAGTGGGCGGTTGGGGAGGAGGGTCTGCTGACCACCAGGATATTGGATTCGATATATTTTACTTAAGCCCACAATCGGCTAACAGCGTCCACTGACCACCAGGATATAGGACGCTATTTCTTTTACTAGTGCCCATGATCGGCTGACAGGTCCACTGGACACCAGGGAAAAGGACGGATTCTTTGAACAGATGCCCGCGATCGGGCATGGGGGGGGCACCGCCACGGAGGTGCAGCCAGAACTCGGGTGGCCACCCACAGGTGGAAGCTGCTGTGTTGCGCCCTGCAATATGGCAGCTCACCTGTGGGTGGTCAACCATTATTCCTTTTTTTTGGGGGTCAACTTTGTGTGGCGTAAGTAGGGGTTGTGCATGCATGGACTCAGCACATCCCGGGTTGAATATGGTGATGTACTGAGTATGCATTGGCACACCTTCCCTCACCTGCGCCACATACATTACTGATATGCTCCGGCTCATCGGGATTTATGCCAGGCACAATTCCCATTTGAATATCACGCTGGGGCGCATCAGTGGGTTGCACATGGTGCAACACTGTTGCACAATGCGCAACCCTTTTGAATATCTGGGCCATAGTATTCTTTAAAATAAGAAAGTGATACACATATTGGCCATTTGCTTTGAATTTCAAAGGCCAGTGCTATGAATGTCAATGCTGAGAGTTTGACAGATATGACCACCAAATTCAAGAGGAGTATTCTGATGATGCTCAGTGTCCTCCCTGCAGCCTTCATTGTTGGATGTTATGGGACCAACATAAGAATGCAGGTCACCAGCACAATAGACATATTGTTTCATGCTGCTTGTAGATATGGCTAAGCAATTTGTATTCTACTCAATAACAGCTTTTGCACCATCATCAATCTGTGTTGTCAAGTGAGTACTGCAAAATCATTTTTTAACCCTGATTTATCCTGTGTTTCTTCTAGGGATGACTGATTTGCATTTATTTTGTTCATGGTGGACACTGAATGGATAGAAATATCCTGGGGTGTCAGGTCTAGAGCAATCAAAATTTCAACACTATTCCTTCCTTGAACATTGGGGGATTTCTATGAGACCCTTGTAGAGAATAACACTCCAATGGCAGGTACTACCCTTTCGTTTTCTCCTGCATATGTTTGCAGTATATTTTTCATCATAGAAAAAAACTGACAGTTCACTGCATTGAAACCATTTGTCAAATGTCTTAGTATTTTTTCACTCTTGTGCTAATCATTCCAGCTGCAGCCAATCAGAAAACAGACAAGGGTGTGTGCACCTCTACATTAATGAAACTGTGAACTATCAGCCCATTAAGTATTTTTCCTTCCCTAGCAGTTCCTCTATGTTTTAATGAAAATTTCATTATTTAATATAAAAGAACACTGTGTCAGGCAAATAGAAAACCCAGAGGTGAATCAGGTAGTTGTATATGCCACATAGTACACATAGGAAACTTGCTGTTTGGACTGCTTAAAAGTCACTGAGCCTTTTTTTTTTGCTGAAGGAAGGAATAACTTAGTACTGCTGTTGGGGTTAACTTACATTTCCCCTTTAAAAAGACAGCAATCAGCATGAAAGCCAGAACTGCCTCCTCTAATTATAGTCTCCTGTTAGCATTTCAGCAAAAGTTATTTCAAGGTGATCTGGGACAGAACGTCAGCGTCAACATTTAGGTGTAAAAGGAGGTCAGGTATGGATGGAGGGACTTGTTCTGAAAGACATAAAGTACGCAGGCATGTCCCAGATGAGCAGCGCTGTCCTGACATACTTTCAAATGCACTCTGTTTTCAGTAATGGATATGCAGTTGTTTTTGAAATGGTACAAAAGATCTCAAGGGATGGCAAATATGAATATTGCCTGCAGAGCTAGCTTTCAGATTGGTTGAGGCAAATCCCTCTAAAATTACATATTTAAGCAACAGAGTGAATCTGTAATATACTTTATAACAGCTAGTGAACACTATAAGGATCTCTATGGACTGGGAATTCTTGAAACAAATAACAAGGCCAGCAATGTCTCAATATCTGCATGGAAATAAAATGAACAGACTTAGTGGTGCAGTGGCAATAGAGTCACAGACAGCAGAGATACTCAGGTTTGAGAATAGGTTTGCACCCCAAACCCTGCTAGTACAGGCTGGTTATGGAGATTATTACAGTTTGTTTTTTAGTGGGTGGGACATGTAGGTGACAAACAAGTCTTCTGCACCAGCAGGTCAAGAATCAAGGATAGCAGCTGCCTGAAACCTATTTGCATTGCTCAGCCTGCCTGTTTTGTGAGTGGGGGTCTGTCAATTGACTGTGTTGTGTCTGTCCCATGTAAATGAGCAGAGGCACCACCAGCCCATGCTGGGTGTCAAACTGGGGACCCTGAGACCCAAAAGCAGTAACTCTAACCACTCAGCCAATGGGAAATCCCCCCTAGTTGGCAGGTTCGCAAACTCCTTTCACTTTTATATGTTTGCTGTCCCATGGGCCATCACTACAGGTATCTAGCTGTTGCAGCCGCTCAGCACTATTTTGAGTATAAGTCTCAGCTTTTACTACTATATTACATTGCTTCCAGCAAGCAGTAATTAATGGAGAGTTTAATTAAAGAAAACTAGTTATAAACTGGTACACCAAAACCACCATGTGCATACAATGAACCACCCTCCCACACACTAGAAAACCTATTAAAATTCCCCAGATGATATATGTATTATCCTTTTGCATTAGTCAGCCGTCTATTTACATCAACAGGGGTCATGGGGTGACCTCTGAGACCCATAATTCATTTTCCAAAATAATTCCTTGGTCCCACAGTTATACACCATAGTCGGACCTCTGGGGCAGAGCCCATGTGGAAGCCCTAGTCACCGTTCATCCAAGATACAGTGGCATGGTGGCTACAAGTTCCCTATAGCATCATGCTGCAACTAGAAAGTCATTTTTCATTCTGTTTTTCTCCAACAAGCAGGATGCAATTGGATCAGGTCCCCTTGTGTAGGCATTAAAGAATGCCTGCACAGAGCCTGCTGATATTCTTTCACCCATTGGTTGCTGCACCAGTATGCGCTGCCTAATGGTGCCTTAGATGTCAAAAGCAGAGCTGTGACAGGCAACCATCCTCCTCTGAGATGCAGAACAATCTTCTGATGTGCTTACTCCTTCACATCTCCTACCCACTGCTGAAGTCTTGGGCTTTTTTCTGAAAGCCAGGTCACCAGTGTCAAAATCAGCAAAGTTACCACTGCACAAATGAGTTGGTCCATACATTAATCTTTTTGGAATGGTCCTTTAGTTAAGGGTTTAAGGAAGCTCTATATTTAATATATTTGTTAGATTCAATAGCTGCATGTTTCTCACATGTGAGAAAATTGCTTTATTATAAGGTACCATTTTTCAAAAACAAGATGCATTGGAATGATAATTTGTTTAGCATACTTTCTCTCTCATAACAAAAAATAACCACAAAAAAAGTGCAATGGCATAGTGAACCAGTTCTATGATATATTAATTTTGTATGTGAATCCAGCTACATCTGAGTTCAAATCATGTCAGCAATGGTGAGACTGGGATTCAGAATGAAAAACATTGCTTTGAAGCAGCAATACATGATGATACCTGGGGGCAGGAACAGTAAAATGTACATTAACTATTGCTCTATTTTCCTTCTCCCTGCTCTGACCAAATGCAATAAGGATCTGGTTACAAACATAAAAACATAGACGGTGACAGCAGAATGACACATGGTGTCCATCCAGTCTGCCCAGAGTATTTACCTGCTACACTTACCTTAATATTCTTCCAACTCTTTCCTCCCTTAACTCATCTGCTATGTGCAGCCCCTTTTGTAAGATCCATGCCAGTATGACATCCCTTCTGAGACCTACTGATATAATCCTGAAGTGGATGTTTCAGTGACACATCATCTACTTACCTTGTTGGCCTGACTAAAGCCTTTGACCTTGTTGTCCACTCATTGTATGTACAAGCTATCTGGCAGTGGACTATTTGACCTCACAGTTAAATGGTTCAGTTCCTACCCAGTGGACAGTTCTTGGGCAATCCTCTAGGTTGCATCCTCCCTCCTCTTCTAGTTGGGTGAGGTGTTTAAGGGCTCTGTTTCTCTGCCCCAAATCTGGCTGGGCAACATGACATTAAAGTCCATAATTCCCCAACATGACATGAAAGAGCTAGTGGAACAAAAATAGATACAGGAAATTGATACAATTTTTAAGAAGTAGTCAGTTGTAACTTTTTTATTTCTCAAGTATTTTTCTTTTTCCTTTTGTTCATTAGAAAGTTTTCTATGTGCTGGATGTGTGGAACAGCTCTGAGCCTGGCAAGCCGACATATCTATCTCTATTCTCCCCACTACATCATCAGCATTGTGATCTCACTGACTGTGACATCACAGGTGACTGACTTGTAGCTACTGAGGTCTGTTCCTAATGAACAGTGATGTCACAGTCACTGAGGATACAATGCTGATGATATAATGGGTGGAGCAGAGCTAGATATGTCAGCTGCGGAGCAAATACTGTTCACACATCACACGACCAACATCAGATAAACAATCTTCTAATAAACCAAGGGAAAAGATAAAGTACCTTGGATATGAAAGGTAACAGTTAACTACTTCTGAAAACTAATTTTAGTTTCGCGGTACACTAGCTCTTTTAACAGTGTACAACAATGGTAGTATGTCAGTCAGCTTACCCTGAAGAACAGAAAGCATTTCTCCATAAACTTTGGCAACAGGAAGAGGCTGGGTGGTATTTAACCTCCACTGGTCTTCATGACCCTGGATGGCTTGCATCAGGTGGATGTTTCCTCCATTAATTATCTGGATGTTTGGCTGGAGTCATCATGATTTCTCCTGTCATATCAACTGCATTCACATGCACACACTTCTCTGGGGGGCTGGGGGTGCACAGCCTGCAGCCAACAAGGCAAGTGTGCCTTTTTTGAGCTTCTTGGGGGAAGGGGTACCTAACAATATTCTTTGATAAAATTTCAGTTTTTATTGAACTTTATCCAAACTGCTTAAAGTGCAAGATATTGTTATCTTCTACCATTGATAAAAGTTAGTTGATCCAGGAATATGGGGAAAACAAGGAAATAAACCCAGGATAGGGGAGAGAGGAGAGCAGGGCTAGCATGCTGCAACATCAGTTGGAGGATCAAAGTCCTCCACCATGGCTGGGACTAGTGAGTCTGAGACTATGACAGCTGATGTCCCACAGGCTGTAAACATGTTAGATCAGCGAGTGATTGACTTAGACCATAAGGCAGTGGAGTTTTAAAATTACATTCTGGTCTGTGAGATGCAGGTTTCAATGGCACTGACTGACATTAAGGAGGCAGTTGGTACTACACTAAAGGCCGTGGTGGTGATGGGGGGGGGACTTTTAAAAGAAAATAAGATACTGACGTACCAGTTAGAAAATTCTGAAAACCAAACCAGATCCATTAAGTACCCAGTGAAATTCTGTGGAGACCCAAAATGGTTACTGTACCTTTCTGTTGTTTTGGTTGGTGATCATGAGCAAGACAGAGTGTTCAAGGCTGTGAGGAGACAAAGGATTTTGAACAATAGCAGATGGTGCCTATCTTCTGATCTTTCTGGACATCAGTTTCTCTACTCAGGGAACATCATATGTTGTGTGACACCATTAAAGTAATTTTTTTACACAGTTCTGTCCATTGTCATGTATTTTAGGCTTATTCTTAGACGCATTATATTATAACTTTTATATTTCTGTGCCATAATCATGTAAAACTGGGCAATATGTACAGTATTGTTTTCCACTGTAATGTATAACTTGGATCTAGAGGTTTCTATACTGTTGCTGTGGATCACAGTTGTAAGTTCTATTTATAGAACAAAAATAAAGTATAAGTTAAAAAAAATCTCTGTAAGCTTGATGCACATTACAGGAACAAAACCTGAATCCTCTCTCTGTCAGGTTGAACATTATTATGAAAATGATCCTTTGTGGATGTGCCTTTAGAGAAATATAGGTGTGCTGTGTACATGCAAAATGCATGCCACATGCTTAATTTTGCAATGTTTGCATACAGTTCGCATACACAAAGTGATCTTAAGGAACCCAGGTCTAGAAAGCAAATCAGGTTTGCATGCTGCAAGCTTGACATGTGCACAGCAGGTAAGCTGGTGTGGACATCTTCTAAAATTGCTTCAAGTTCCTGTGTTGCATGCTTGACATGAGTGCAGCAGTTAAGCTAGTGTGAACATCATTTGAACATCACATCAGGTTTACATGCTGCACACTTGCTCATATTACAACAGCTAAGCTTTTGCAAATCTCATCTAAAAAACACATCAGTTTCTATTTCACTACTGTCAGCAATTAGAGTCATTAAAATACATTTTTATTTGAATTCCCATAAAAATTTGTTAAACTCACTAATTCTGATCCTTTTGCAAGTTGTTTAATGGCTTTTGATGTTTTGTCATTAAATCACCATTATTTGTAAAGTATTGTTTGATTACAGCGTTAAATACCTAGGATGTAGCCAGTAAACATCCCCCATTCCAGATGTACGAAGAGGGGACTCAGTGTTGTGAGGGCTATCCTTTTTGTTTTGGACCATGCAAATCTCATATGTATATTTAGTGCTACATCTGTGTTTCTCCATGACTATTTCAGCTTACTTCCTTTCCCTTTGTCATTCTGTATTGAGCATATACTATGGCCATGCTCAGTACTCTTTGTGCTGAATAGGGTCTTGGAAGCATGCACATTACCTCATGTTTTGTCACTGAAATGAGGGACATGGACACTCAAAATGAGTGACAATGAGGACACTAACATGATGATCAGGACACATCACGAAACATGGAGATACAGTACATCAAAACACAATGGAAACCATTGCACCTGAGAATGAATTTCTACCATTAAACAGGGGTACCATTTAGGTAGGGCAGAGAGAAGGCAGTTACCCCACCCCATATTCGTGCCTAGGTTGTTCTTATGGTGTGGCAATAAAGGCATTAAATTTGGATTTAACCTTTTGCACAGTAAGTGCCCACCTGGCCTGTGTGTGATCACGCTGCAGGTGCTCTCCAGACTTGACTGTGTCTGTATTGTGTTGTCCACTCTCTTCACTTATTAGAGGCAGCACAATCTCATGTGATGTGGATGAGCTCCAGCCAAGAAAGAGTGCATGAGTCTTGCAAGTGTGACACTGTCTTTCCTGCCACAGAGTAGGCAGACTACACACTACAGCTTAGAGGAGTTAGTGAGCACTGAACTCTCAATAGCAGTGTTGTAGCAGCATATGTTAGTTGGTCTACTCTTAGTGAGTCTCTATCTCCCCTGGTGACTGAAGGGGTAGATGGTGGGCTAGAAGCTAACTCAAGACCAGAGTACCTACTTACTCTACTAGTCTCACCTTGCAAAAAAAAACAGCACAGACCCCACAGCAGCAAGCTAGGCTTAGCAGCAGTGGTGACAGTGGTGTGGGTGGCCTTCATAGGGCCTTGATCAGTGCAGTGTGGCAGCAGCCATAGCAGCAACCAAGCAGAAGCAAGCAACTAAGACTGGGTGGGATCGGTTGGTGAAGGTGACTTGGTTGTGGACCACATTGAGGACCTCGCGATGGTCAGTTCTAGCATCCAGCTTCTGGTGGAATAGAGAGGTGGAGTGGACAGAAAACTGGACTAGTGTCACTCTGTGCCAGGCTGCAGGTTCTGTCTATGTCCAGGTAAGTAAAAGTAATTTTTTTTTACAGGGGGATTGGGAAAGGAGGAAGGACTGAAATATTGATGTGTTTTTCAGGTTTCTTCACCTTTGGAGCAGCTTCATGACCGATAGGGATGGGTATTGAATAGAATGGAGTAAGGGAGAAAAACTGAGACAGCGTTCTTTTGGGTGGGGGGGGCGCAAAACTTCAGCCAGGAAAAAAATTGGTTAGTAACCGGGTGGGTTTAAATCCAAATATGATGCACTGCTCTGTGGTATTTACAGATGAATCTTATAAACATGACTTTTTCCTGATTTGCATATCACTTTTCAGTCAAAACAAATAAGCTGTACATTTTAGACATGTTACAGACATTCTAGAGCTGTCCCTTGCATTCATGGACAGTTGGGCAGTATGGCATACACAGACTACTGGAGCCCCACTATAGTCAGGCTTAAGATCTCCCCAGTGAAGCTGACTTTCATCCCAATGCTCAGGCACATTATGACAAAGGGCAAAGGAGACTGCAGGGGTGTGCACCATTGAAAATGTAAAGGGTATTTTTTAATACTATTTTATACATTATCAATGGAGAGTTAGAGATTAATAAAGGCCACCATTCCACTAACAAGGTTCTTCTTAGCAGAACAGAGACCATCCTTATTCTCCAACTCACCCATCATAATGTATAAAATAGTAATAAAAATAACTCCATTCATTTCAGAAGTGCCTTCAACACTCTAACCCAAAATCATCTCTTAAAGAATCCGGCCTCTGGCTCCCTAGAACTCAAGTAAGAGACTTTTACTTATATCTATACTTGGTATGTTATCTGTTGCAGCATGGCATTACCACTACAGTGTGTGTGTACATGGGTGGGGGGCCAGCTATATGGTGTGTGTCAAGTTATTGCTACTTTTATGTCTGCGCCTTAAAGTCTGTTTGTGAGGAAGCATTCAAAACTATGGAGAGAAAATAGTAGGTGTACAGGTCAGACAGAAGTAATTAAGTGGTTTTGTGGGTAAGTTTGTGTATTGGGTATAGAAAAAAACAACATGTGTTTCCATTGGTATGTGTGCTACAATTTCACTATGAAACTGAAATGAGTAACAGAAGAAAATTGAAAAGCATAACAGTGGCTACAAGCTTGCTGCATGCATGCAGATATAGTCAGGTACAGTATATATTGAAGTACAAGCTAGCCATATGTATGCAGACAGTATGGCTTAGTGGCTAAAGGCATTGAACAGCAAGCCAGGAGACTTGGAGGTACGAAGAACTGGGTTTGAATCTCACCAACCCCCACTTGTGTATGGTGTGACCCTGAGCAAGTCACTTAACTTTTAAGTGTGCAGTTATCAGTGGCCACTTGCTTTTTACATGCATGGTTTCCACACTTGCTTGCTGCACACATGCCAAATGCATGCAATCAGTTCCAATTTAACATTTAAATTAAGCTTGCTGCATGCACATTTTATGTGTGCAGCATGAAAACATTTCATATAATTATTTTTGTAAGGGTAGTGAATAGTGCCATGTCCAAATCAACCCATGCCAGGCTGGATAACCTTTTTTCACCCCTTCTGTCACTTTATCTTCAGTTGTCCTCCCCACTTTCATCACTGTTGCCTTTACTCCTTTCTTGTACACACCTCTTTCAAGGGACAGTGCCCCTCCTGCAATGTCTTCCACATCTAAGTTCTGATTTTGTTCTCTCCCCTATTATCTCACCACCCTCCTGTCTTGCCCCCTTCTTTTACTTCCTCTGCTGTCTGACTGCTGCTCTCTCTCTCATCCATAGTAAGACCTCAACAGGGCACTTAGCCTTCTAATATGGGCTCCTTCCCATTCAACTCCTCTTTCTACCACTTTTGATCTGAAAGCCCCACTCTCTGACCTCCCCTCTCATTCCTACTTCTGTACTATAACACCCCCACCACTCTTTCACGTCCTATCTTGACCCATTCTACCTCACTTACCCCATTCTTCTTCTTTTTCTCCCTCTCCCTAACTTTTGCTCCTTACTACTCTCATATTTTCTTTGTGTTTCATGTCACCCAGCTCCACATAAGCTCTGTAAACTGTAACAGTAATTCCTGATATCTACAGTAGCTTTGTTCTTTGTTTACTCTATTATCAATTTATACTTAACTTGGTCCTTGGCCAGCTACTATTAACAAGGTGAATATATGGGACCTAGTTTTCTCAATGGGAACAAGACCACAAGAGGGTACTGGTACTGGTATTGCTATAAGCTAGTGGGGTGAAATTCAAGAAAGAGGTCAGGAAACACTTCTTTTCAGATCGAGTAGTGATGAGATGGAATGAACTCCCATCTGAGGCTGTCACACAAAAGATAGTAGAGGGGTTCAAGAGATAGTGGGAAGGGGTGTAGTTGAGGGTCAGGGTTATCTGGGAATGTAGGTGGGACCTGCAGTAATTGCTGATTCAGGGGCTCCACAATAGAGTAGACTGGATAGACTGTAAAGCCTTCTTTTGCAGGAAATTTCATACGTTGGTATGTTCATATGCTGGGCTACCTTAGAACCCTGTTTTTGCACTCCTTGCCATTCTTTCATCTGCCATGCTATACTTTTCTGAACTACTGCTTCTCACACTTTTGTACAGTTCTTATTGTATTATTCAACTGTAAAATTTGTAGTGTTTTAATTTTGTCCCCTTGTTTATACACATCCCTAGGACTCTTCTGGATATTGTTTTCAGCTCAGCTCAGTAGCTTTTCTCTGAAGAAACATTTTGATAAAAAATTAATAAATCAATTGAATATAATATTTTGTAATACACTAAATAAATGATTGCTATTGAGGGCACCTGCACAAGCTGGCATGTGTGTTTTCTGTACATAAAAGGAGCTCCATATTTGCCTGCCTAAACAAATCAGCCCTGTATCTTTTGCATTTTTATAAATGCATCTAATACATGAGAGCCACTATGTTACCAGCTTCACTTGCAGAAAAGTCTTCATATCATACATTTTCTGCTGTGCAGAGTAACAGTGGCATTTGGCATAGAGGTTGATAAGAGCTTACACTGGGCAGAATGGATAATCCATATTGGATTTAATGCAATGAAGTACAGAGCTGTGTCATTGAAAAAGTTACTGAAGATGTTTTGTGAATGCAATGCCATCAAAAATACTCAGCAGCATTGGAAAAGTTGCTGATGAAATATTTTGATATTTCAGTAACAATGTCCTAGACTAATGTAAAGGCTTCTTGAGCCTTATTTGTAATCCTGTCATATTATTCACTGAAGGTTAAGGAGATAAGAAATAACTGTCTGCATTTTAACATATACCATCTAGTGCCCAGTTGTGATCAGCTGTTATGTTCCAGACTTAAACCAAGGGAAAAAAAGTTTGTGTATATGGTTTTGTTATGTATCCTTTCGTTTTGTGTCTGCCTGGCCTGTTATCTTCATTACAAGGACCTGGGGTTCGAGCTTCCACCTCCCTGAACTCCACAGTCATTAACAGATTTAACAATTAATGTTTGATTCTAGGCCAGCTGGGAGTGATTCAGAACTAATGTGGCCTCCTGTCTCTTTTTATTCCCCCCACCTCAAAAAAGTATACAACCTTTTAGCGCTTCACAAAATCAAATTTAGTTTTAAAGAGGCTGTGCCTGTGACACCTTTGGGAAAACTTAAGATTTTTTACATGTTTGTTGCAGTTTCTTTATCTTTAGTTTCAGTCTTCCTCTTACTATGTATTACTAAAGAAACAAGCATTTGTCAATGCCGAATGTTTGCTTGCTGGCATTGGCATTGGTAGTGTAGAAGTTACAGAGCTGCATAATAGGAATGGCAGTGAAGTATTGAACTGAAAACCCACCACCACCCTGCAGACAGTGACAGGCATTGGGGTGTGCCTTTGGGTCAATCAGGCATAACGGCCATGCCATTTCACCACACCCTATCCTGCAGACACCGACAAGTGTCACGGTGTGCTTTGGGGTCTTTGGCCCTTATGTGCATCCCATTCCATCAGGAAACACGGTGAGATGGGTGTGGTATAGGAGAATGGGGTGAACTTTGGGGCTGAAGAGTCCAAAGCATACCTTACGACTCTCACTGGCTGCAGGGTGTGAAATGGTATGAGCATTACAGGCAAGAATCCCAAGTCACACCCCTGATGCCTGTCATTCTCTACAGGGTGGGGCATTATGGTTGGAAACCCTAACACCTCAGGCATTCGTTGGTATTTTCACTCCAAATTTCAACATCTTTTTTTGAGACCCCACCTCATGAACAGTGGCAATATCAGTTTGTTAGCTGAAAGCTGCTTATGCACAGCGACTACGGCATTTAGCACCACAGGTGCAAAACACATTCCGAACAGGATGTGAAAAATGACAGCTGTACTGTTCATGGGGAGGTGTAAAAAATGGCAATGTTGCAAATCTGCAGTAAAAATATTTAAAAAACTGGTGAAGTCACGAGCGTGCATAGAAACTGTGCAACGCACACCTGTAATGTAATTAGTTTGGGGATTTTTTACAGCAGATTGTCAACTCAGGCATTTTGGGGCCTCCGATCATGAACAGTGTCACTGTGATTTTCTTTATCTGTCCCGAACAATGATTTCCCACAGCGACCACGCATCTCTGCACTGAAAGTGTGAAAACACATTTCGGCCATGTTGTGAAAAATGACAGCTGTACTGTTCGTAAGGAAGTGTGGAAAAATGCCACTGGTGAAAATCTGGACTGAAAATATTACAAAGTCATGAACTTATGAGGGTGCGTGGAAACTGCAATGCTCACTCATAACACAGTCATTTTATGGACTTTTGTCACCAAATTTTCAAAATAGCCATTTTAATACCTCTGCTCCTGAACAATGTAACTGTGATTTTCTTAATCTGTCCCCAACATTGCTTTCACACACCGACAGCGCCATTGTGCGCTACATGGGCGGAAACACGTTTTGGGCAAGATGTGAAAAATACAGCTGTACTGCTCATAAGGAAGTGTAATAAAATGGCAATGTTGAAAATCTGGAGTGAAAATATTGAAAATTCGCAAACTTACAAGTGTGCGTAGGAACTGTGCAACGCACGCTCGTAAACAGTCATTTTTAGGAATTTTTTCACTAGATTTTAAACATAGCCATTTTAAGACCTCTGCTCATTAAAAGTGTCACTGTGATTTTCTTAATGTGTCCCATACATTGATTTCGCACACCGACTGCGCCATTGTGCACTACATGGGTGGAAACACGTTTTGGGCAAGATGTGAAAAATGACAGCTGTACTGCTCATAAGAAGGTGTGGTAAAATGGCAATGTTGAAAATCTGGGTGAAATATTGTAAAATTCATGAACTTATGGTAGTGCGTAGGAACTGCATAGCATGCGGCTCGTAACAGTCATTTTTAGAATTTTGTCACCAAATTCTCAACATAGGCTTTGAGAGCCCACCTTATGAACAGTGGCAGTGTCATTTCATTACTCAGTCCCAAAAAGGTGATTTTGCACAGTGACTGATGAAATCACCTTTTAGACGATGTAACCATGGGTGAGAGCATTCATGAGAAGGGGTCCCAAAACCCCATGTTAAAATTTGGTGCAAAATTCCAAAAATGCCTGAGATATGCAGCAAAGTTGAAAAACCCTATCTATCCCATTATACAGCTTACCAGCATTTCCTCAGTTCGCGGGTCGGCTTTGAAGAGTGCAGACATGGTCCCGTCCACCAAAGATCATCGCGCGAGTCGGAGGTAAGTATGGGGTGAGGGAGGTGTGGGAGGCAGGGTGCACAGTGGGTGGCGCGGGTGGGGCAGACACAGCGAGGACTGTTTTTGAGTTTCAGGTTCTTTTTAATGATGATGAAGTAGGATGTTTGCCATGCTGGGGTGGGTTCCCAGCATGACAAAAAGATGACTGATTGGGGGGGCATGGAGCCGACGGGGGATTGGGCACCCCGTCGGCCTATAGCATCTGTTGCCACGATGGTGGGCTCCCATCGTGGCACCCTGTACTCGGGGGTAGACAGTGGAGCCAACAGGGGATTGGGCACCCCGTCGGCTATCTGAGAAGTGTAGCCCGCGGCTGGGGTGTGGGCACCCAGCGTGGCATATGGAACTGTGTTTTTGGGGGTGCAGCACAGCCAGGGATTGGGCACCCCGTCTGCTATGGTGAGTGGAAGGAGCGCTGTGCATACGCGTGTGTGTGTGTGTGTGGGGGAAGCGCGCATGAGCAGGTGATATCTTATCACTGCTCACTGAAGCATAGCTCCCTTTTCAACTGTACGCCACTGCATTTTGGAGCTGTTATAGACAGCTCAGCAGGCATTGGAGAACTGCGGCTGCGCCTGCAAACACACTGACTGAATTGGAAGAGGGCTGCCACACCTCTGAAAACCCGGATGATGGCACTATGTTTCTTGCACATGCGTGCAAGCAAACATAATGAGCATGCAAAGAGGATCCATGCCTTTTTGACTTCATCTGTCTCTGCTGCTTGTTAAAATGTGAGGTCATAACTTGCTGCTTAGGGCATTGTAATCATCTGCATGGCAACCAACTGTGCTTAAAAAAATGTATGATTATTTATGACATTACATGTAGTCAGAAAGCAGGATTAGATGATGTTTGATGGGCAAGGACCCTGATTTTAAATATTAATCCTTAACAATAAAGTAAGATGGTAATACATTTGTATACTAAAAATCAACTATATATGCAAGCTATATATTGTTGATTCCTAGAATCCAAATGTATTTAATTTTTTCTGTACAATTTATTTAAAATTCAATAAATCGAAAGTTTAAAACAAAGAAAGAGGAAGACAAGCAAAAATCGGTGAAATATAAGTGGAATTGGGTGTCTGATGTTTTTCAGTTTCCCACAGATGTTGCAGGTACTTTCAGTGCAACTTGGTTTAATTAACAGACATTATATATAGAATACTACTTGTGCAGATGTGTATTATAAGTTTTGTTTTTACACACCTGAGTTATGTGATGCTGTTTATATCCTGAAATTAAGGGAGAGGAATCATCAACAGAAGGAGTGAGATGTGTTGCCTCTGTATAGATCATTGGTTAAGACCTCACTTAGACCACTGTGTGCAGTTCTGGAGGCCACATCTCTGGAAGGAAATAGAGTGGAGGTGGTCCAGAAAGAGCAACTAAAATAGTGTTGGGTCAGCATCATGAGCCCTACGAGGAGAGACTGAAGGAACTCAGAATGTACACCCTGGAGAAGAGAAGGGGCAGGGGGATATGATTGAAACATTTAAATACCTCACAGGGGTATGTAAGGTATAGGAAGAAAATATTTTCAGAAGAAAAGATGCACAAGGCCAGCCCAGGGTAGCTGAGGATTGAGGTGCTGGATGCCACACCTTGGGCCATGCAGGCAACACGGGGGTCGGCTGGGGTGAAAGAGGATCAAGCATCCAGAGGACTGCTCTCCTCTCTTGGTGGGAGGGAGACTTGTCATCCCACTCATTGACTGCCCTCTGGCAGTGGTTGGAGGGCAGTATGGGTCATGAGGCATGTGCCTATATCATCATGTTGGTGGGGAGGGGGAATTGGGAGAAAAGTGGAAAACAGAGCCTGGCAGATTCAGTGATGGCTCCTGTGTCCATGGGGGTCAGCCAGTGTATCTGGATTGTGTCCCTGGGGGTGCTGGTGCCCTCCCTCTGGGCCTTGCCATGAGGGCAATCCACAGAGGACTGACTGGGTCAGCGATATGGGGATGCAGGAAGCCAGAGAGTGAGTATCTCTGCAGGAGAGACTGCAGCCATCTGCCAGGGCTCCCAGGAGGGATAAAAGATCTGTGGTGAAAAGATGCACAAGGACAAGGCAACATGCTGTGAACCTGGAGAAGGTAGATTCAGGAGAGATGAGGAGGTATTTATGCATAGAAGGAGCAGTGGATTTCTGACCAGCCTACCAGCAGAGGTGATGGGGGTGAAAACAGTGATGGAGTTCAGGAATGCATGGGATATGCATATGGGCATCTTAGTGAAAAGAAATTGGGGAGGAGAGCCAGAGATCAAGTAGGGTCTACAGTGATACTGTAGCTAGGGAAAAATGGGTAAGACTCCAGTAGATTAAGCTGTCCTTATCTGCTGACAAATTCTATACTTCTGTGTCTCTATGATTCTGAGACGGCTTGTTAAACTATCTACAGTCAGTAACATGTAACAGAAAAACCCTCATCTCAAACTGCCACTAAAACAAAGGATCACATACTAATCAGGTATCATCAGCATCAGTTCATGCTTTTTAAATAGGAACAAGGAACAGAATAACAGGAATGGGAACAGTTACAACCTTGAATTGACAAATACTTTCAGCATTAATGTTAGCTTAAATTGGCTTTGCGCGCAGATTTTGTAAATTTGTCTTCATATCACTTGAATCACTGTAAAGAGACAGTAAATATCACTCTGTGGGAACAGAAGAGAGGGAGAGAGGGATGACAAAAAACTACCAAGATATCTCAAGTGTGAGGGCATAGAAACATAGAAACACAGAAGCTGATGGCAGATAAGGACCGCAAGGCCCATCCAGTCTGCCCATTTCTTTTTCTACCTTATGAACATGCCATAGGCCTTTGCTCTGTCAATAGCCTATCTATTCATACTCATCTGTATTGCTCCCTTATGCCTATCCCATGCCTGTCTGAAGCCCTGCACTGTATTCTTATCCACCACTTCCTGAGGTAGGCCGTTCCATGCATCCACCACCCTTTTGTGAAAAAGAACTTCCTCACATTATCCCCCTTAATCGACCTCCCTCTAATCTCATGCTGTGTCTTCTTGTCCTGTTATTTTTCGTATATTGAAACATGTTAGAGTCTTTCACTTTGTTAATGCCCTTAAGGTGTTTGAATGTTTCAGTCATATCACCTCTCTCCCTCCTTTGCTCTAGTCTAAGGTATACTTATTGAGTTCAGTTAATCTGTCCTCATATGTTTTCTGATGCAGTCCCTGCACCATTTTGGTTGCCCTTTTCTGGACTGCCTCAGTTTGGTTAATGTCCTTGTGAAGGTGTGGCCTCCAGTACTGCATGCAGTACTCCAGATGGGGCCTAACCAGTGTCTTGTAAAGAGGGATTATTACCTCACTCTTCTGACTTGTGATACCCCTACTAATACACCCCAACATCCCTCTAGCCTTACCTACTGCTTTAGAGGTCTGCTTGGATGATTTCTGGTCATCGGTGATGATGACGCCCAAGTCTCTTTCTTCCCTTGTGACTGCCAGTAACTCTCCTCCCAGCCTATAGGTGGCTTCAGGGTTTCCTCTTCCCTATGTGCATGATCTTGCACTTCTTTGCTTTAAACCCCAATTGCCACTCTTCTGACCATTTTACTAGTTTATCCAGATCTTCTCATTCAGCCACACCATCTGGATCATCTACTCTGTTGCAGATCTTGGTGTCATCTGCAAACAGACAAACCTTACCCTCCTGTCCATCTGCAATGTCACTGATGAAGATATTGAACAGGACTGGTCCCAGGACTGATCCCTGAGTACCCACTTGTGACTTGCATCTCTTCTGACTGTATACCATTTACCACCACTCTCTGTTTTCTGCCCGTCAACCAGTTTGCCACCCAGTTGACCAACATCTGACCACCCTGGGCCTACCCAGCTTATTAATCAATCTTCTATGTGGAACAGTATTGACTTTGCTGAAGTCAAGGTAGGCAACATCAACTGATCCCCCTTGGTCCACCACTCTGGTTACCCAGTCAAAGAAATCTATGAGATTAGTTTGACAGGACCTTCCTTTGGTAAACCCATGCTGTCTTGGATCCTGTGCTCCTATGGATTCCAGGTGTTGCACTATCCTTTCCTTAAGGAGTGTCTCCATAATCTTGTCCACTACTGAGGTAAGACTGACTGGTCTGTAGTTCCCTGCCTCCTCTCTGCTGCCAGTCTTGTGGAGTGGGATCACATGAGCCCTTCTTCAGTCTTCTGGGACCTCTCCTGTGCTTAGAAACTCACTAAACAGTTCTTATAATGGTTCTGCTAATTCTACCCTAAGCTCCTTTAGTACCCTGGGATGCATGCCATCAGGTCCCATTGCCTTGTCTGCCCTGAGCTTTTTGAGCTCTTGTAGGACTCATTCTTTTGTGAAGGGACTAGTGCACATCTCCCTCCCACTTGTGTCCATGGTGCAGAGCTGTGGGCCCTGCCCAACCTTCTCTTCAGTAAATACTATGCAAAAGTATCTATTTAGGATAAATACTTTTACATGGCCCTCCTCCTCACATGGCCCCTTATCCCCTTTGATCTTAGCAATACCTCCTCTGGACTTTCTCCTTTCACTAATGTATATATAGAATATCTTGTCAACTTATTTTACTGTTCGTGCTAGTGTTTCCTCAGTTTGGGCCTTTGTCTGCCTTACTGCCTTCCCTGCTTCCCTTAGGGAAGTTTGGTATGCATCCCTATCTTCATCCTGCTGCGATCCCTTATATTTCCTGATGGCCAGCCTTTTGGCTCTGACCTTTTATGCTACTGTGAGAACCAAAGTGGTTTCCTTCTTCTTCTGTACTTCCTTTTCTCATTAACAAAATGGAATGTTGCTTCAAGCGTTGCATCTTTAATGCTTGCCCACTTTGCCTGTACCCCCTCACCTGTATTTCTTTTTACCTGGGCTAGCTTAACTCTGTTGGCCATCTTATCAAAGTAAGCTCCTCTGAAGTCCCATATTTTTGAATTGGAATGGGATGATTTTGTTCTAGTGGCCAAACTGAGCCATACCATGTGATGGTCACTGGCTCCCAGGTGACCTTCTACCTGGAGAGCTCTGATCCTTTCCTTCTTAGTCAGCACTAGATCTAGGATAGCCCTGTCTCTAGTGGGTTGTTGTGCCAGTTGTTTGAGGCCCTCCCCCTGTAGGGAATCCACCATGTGTCTAGTTCTGGCAGATGTCCCTGCTGGTACTGACCAATCTGTATCTGGCATGTTGCAGTCTCCCATTATCAGAACCTCCCCTTTAGCTGTCATGTTTTGTATATCTTCTAACAGTAATGTGTCTATGTCCTCCCCCTGGTCTCGAAGCCTGTACACAACCCCAGTTCATATGGCTGTCCCACTTCCTGTTTCTAGGGTGACCCACAGTTCTTCTAGCTCCTTATGTGTATTCTGAATTTCTGTAGCTTTGGTATTTTCATTGACATAAAGGGCCACTACATCCCCCCCTTTTTGCACCTTGATCTCTTCTGAACAGTACATAGCCAGGTACTGAAGTCTCCCAAGTGTGGTTACTGGTAAACCATGTCCTCGCTAATGGCTACTATGTCCAGTTTAGCTTCTGTCATTATTGCCTGCAGGTCTGGGATCTTGTTTCCCAGACTACGAGCATTGTGTACTTGATTTTCAATTGGTCAGAATTTGTTAGTTGTTGGGCGAGGTCCGGCATTTTCCCTGTGCATCGTATGGGGAGCCAGACCTTTTTCTTTACCTGGTGATTCAAATGAACTACAAACATGCTGAACTCCTTTTTGACCACTAGCTGAGGAGGAAGGGGTGTCCTTCCCATTCGATGTTTCGGATGCTGTACCCCTCTCCCCATTTGCTAGTTTAAATATTCTGAAAAGACATCAAACTTCTGTCCCAATGCACTAACTCCCTCGTTAGTCAGATGCAGTCCATCAAATTTAAAGAGCTTTCGCTCCCAAAACTGTTGCCAGTTCCCTACAAATGTGTGTCCTTTTTCCTGGCACCAGCCCTTAAGCCACATGTTTAGCTCCCCTATCTCCCCTTCTCAGACCTTCCGTCCATCAGTCCCCCTCTCCCAGACTGACAGAATCTCAGGGAAGGAGATGCCAGATGAAATGGATGATAGTTTGTCACCGGCCTGGTCAGGTGTTCCTTGGTCTCCACAACTGACCGGCTGGTGAGATCGTTAGTCCCTATGTGTACCAGGACATCGATGTTTTCTCCTGCTTCCTGAACAATTTTAGCAATGTGGTCAGTGTCTCTCCATGCTGATGTACCTGGGAGACATCTGACCATTACCCCAGGCTGGAAATATGTATCAACTCCCCAAATCATGGAGTCTTCTATGATCAGAAGTTTTGTAGTTAAGTGTATCACAGAAACAAGAGAGGTTATTACTGAAATAGTAATAGAATCACTTGAAAGCAGGGTTCTTAAACATCAGGTAGTATTTAAAGACTTAGGGGAAACTCAAACCCTGAGTGATATTAGCCACTTACCTGGTTGTTACAGAGCTCCATAATAACCGGGTAACCGGTTGATATCACTGAAGCTGATTAGTATGGCTTTTGAAAGGTATAGTTAGCAGACTGATACACATTTCATCCAGTAATTATTTTGTGTTTGTTAACTTTATTTATGCTGCTACTCACCATCCTTGGACACTCTCCTATTGGTTACATGACTCTGCTTTCTCTCTCCTGCTTGAAGTCATCTGTAGCTGCCTCTGGTGTGCCCCTCTCTGCCACCTGGACCACCCAACCCCCAGCTCTGAGACACCTGGGGTAGGATGACCATCTCCTTACTGCCACTCTATCTACAATCTAACTGAGTGGCCAGGCGAGCAAAGCACCAGAGGTAGGTGTGGACGACCCAGCAGTGCACATTGGCCTAGATTCCCTGAACCCACCTTCACCTACCGAGGGTAGGGACATTATTCCTTGGTTCCTCCCTTCTGGATCAGACATACCATGGCATCAGCATATGGATAGGATGTTCCTTCCCCCTCCTACAGATGCCCACCACAGCCAGATCCCCAATGGCAGTCCCTGTTCTGTGGTGCAGCACTTCCTAGCCACTGCCAGGAGCCACTACCATATGAGGAATCACCAGATCCCACACCAGAAGAGGAGAGCAGTCCTATGGATGCTCAATCCTCTCCTTCCATCTGACGTCCAGTGGCCTGAGCTCACTCCTGAACCTGGGTTGCTGGCGTGGCATGAGGTGTGGCGTCCAGCGACTCAACCCTCAGTGCCACCAGGCCAGCCATCCAGTAATTATTAATCACTAATATGATTTCAGTCAATCAGTGTGCAGAGCCATTGTACCTCTTATAATGTGAGCAGTGTGTTCACATGCAGGAGCATAAGAAGGGAGACTGCCACTTCAGTGGCAGGGAGTAGGACAGCACAATAAAAATAAAATCAAAAAATACATTAGATATATTATAAATCACTCAAGCTAAACTTCAGTGATTTATAATAAGATAATAGGACCTCTGAGGAATGTCTGTTTTGGTATAAGAGACTCCTTTCCTGAGGTTTGGTGAGCCAGGAATGCTCAGGTTCGCATTTCAGTCTTCTCACTCAGACCTGATGCTGAGAATCCCTTATACCATAAGTGACATGCCTCAGGGGTAGGGATGTGGGAAACTAAACTTTCACCAATGGAATTTTGGTGAAAGTTTACTTTCATGAAGTTTCAGAATGCACTTTAGCAACTTCAGTGGAAATTCTGGTATAAATTGTAGATTAATGTAGTAAACTAAGGAAAGAAATTCTGCAGAACTGTACCTCTGCCTGGGTCAGTTCTGCAGAATTCATTCCATGGTTTAATACACTAATCTGTTATTCATACAGTGCATTCCTTATGCAGTTCAGTGAGTCACTAAAGTGTGGAATGAATGTATGATTTATGTAATAATGTATTCAACTGCAGAAAGAAATTCTGCAGAGCTGATAACTGAACTGCTGAATAATTACATGTATTGTGGATTAATGTATTAAACTGTGGAATGGAATTCCTCAGAACTGTCATTCTTCAGTTCATGTCTATTATTTTGCAATTCAGTTAGAAAATTTCATGGAACAGGAAAAAATCACCAAACACATTTGGAAGATTCTGATTTCACCAAGGGTGGAAGTGTAGAAAATTCTGTGAAATGACATTTTGTGAAAGTTCTCTAAAAGCAGACTTTACAACTTCTGCCCAGCTTTACTCAGGGGCCCTATTACCCTATCTTAGATTTTCAAATTGCTGTATGACTTTAGATTGCTGTGTGAATGAGTAGTACTGCTGAGATTCTAACTCATAGATACCAGCCAATAGCATGTTAGGCTACTGTACCTTATATGAAGGAGAAGATTGTATCATGATGTGTAATGTTTTCCTAAGCTAGTGAACTTCTTTTTAATTTATCACTTTGTTGCCCTTCAAAATATTATAAATCACAATCCATTTGTATGCATTCCTATTACTTCTCTTGTTCATCTTACCAATATGCAGCTATCTTTGCTAGTACTCCTATTGACACTAGTGGTTTAAGCTATTACTCTGATCTCCCCTTTTGAGTGCCACACAAAGCTGCCATTACCTTCTTTGCTTATCAGAAGAGAATAACAATTTGAACAGTTTCTCCCTTGCCAGACATGCCTGAGATCCCGGAGTCTGCTGCAAATATTAAGAATTTGGTTAATGGCCCTGTTCAATCCTCATTAATATTTTACTGGCTGTAGCAATGAAGTAACAGTACTTACATTTGTGGATTTATATGTATAATTTGAAGCAGTGTGTATGTGTATATATGTCCAGAATGCAGTTTGTACAGTGGAGTTAGCCCAGATGCAATATTCTGTGATAAGCATGTCATACTATCCTGTTTGACAAACTGGAGTAATAGCCTTTGGATTACATTGTGTTTATGCAGTATTCTGCAGTATGCCACTGGCAGAACCTGTGATAAAAGTTTGCATTCTGGTGGACTCAGCTGTATATATTAGACACTGTCAAGACCAATTGTCTTTGGAAGCATAATAACTATTTAAAATAAATATTTCAGCAAAGCCAAGATTGTGCAAAGTTACATACATTAGATACGTAGATACATAGACAATGTTGGCAGATAAGGGCCTATGGCCCACCTAGTCTGCCCATTTGAGTTTGTAACTTCAGTTTATGTTTTCCTAGAACACTGTTGCCCCTTACCCCTGACCTCCAGAATTCCTTTATGTCTATCCCATGCATTCTTAAATCCCGTGATTGTTTCAGCCCCCACCACTTCCTTAGGCAGGGTGTTCCACTTGTCCATCACCTGTTCGGTGAAGAAATTCTTCCTCACATTTCCTCTGAATCGTCCTCCCTCCAACTTCATCCCATGCCTTCTAGTCCTGGAACATCTTTTTTGCTTAAAAATAGTGTATTCTTGCACCCTGTTCTGCCCTGTAAGATACTTGTATGTCTCTATCATGTCCTCTCTCTCCTTCCTCTCCTCCAGGGAGTACATATTCAGTTCCTTCAATCTGTCCTCATAGGACTTGTGATGCAATCCATGTACCATCTTTGTTGCCCTCCTTTGAACCGTCTCTACACTGTCTATGTCCTTACATAGGTAAGGTCTCCAGAACTGTACACTGTACTCCAGGTGTGGCCTCACTAGTGTCTTGTACAGTGGAATCATGACCTCCCTTTTCCTGCTGGTGATGCCCTTGCCTATACATCCCAGCATCCTATTTGCATTACCTGCTGCCTTGTCACAATGTTTCCCTACCTTGAGGTCATCAGAGATGATAACCCCAAGATCCCGTTCCTGCTTGGTGCATGCTATATCCTCACCCCCAACTGATATATTGTGCCAGGGTTTTTGTGCCCCATATGCATTATCTTGCACTTCTTTGTATTGAATTTCAACTGCCAAACCCCTGAATATTCTTCAAGTTTCTGCAGGTCCATTCTCATTCTGTCTACACCCTCTGGTGTGTCTACTCTGTTACAGAGCTTTGTGTCATCAGCGAACAGTGAAATTCTGCCTTCTAGGTCCTGCACAATGTCACTGATGAAGATGTTGAATAGGACCGGTCCCAGCACTGATCCCTGTGGTACCCCACTGGTCACTCTTTCTCTGTGGAGTGACAGCCATTTACCACAACCTCTGTGTCCTGCCACCCAGCCAGTTACCTACCCACCACACTACTGTCCTGCCCACACCCATATTCCCTAGTTTGTGTAATAGTCTTCTATGTGGCACAGTGTCAAAGGCCTTGCTGAAGTCCAGATAGGCCATGTCCACTGCCCTCCCTGATCCACCTCCCTAGTCACCCAGTCAAAAAATTCATCGAGGTTGGTCTGACATGACCTCCCCCTGGTGAAACCATTCTGCCTTGGATCCTGCAGTCCATTGACAACCAGATGTTCCACCAATCTCTCCTTCAGTAGTGCTTCCATGATCTTTCCCACTACCGAGGTGAGGCTGACTGGTCTGTAGTTCCCCACCTCCTCTTTGTTCCCACTTTTGTATAAGGGGACTACATCTGCTGTCCTCCAGTCTTTGGGTACCTCCCCTGTTTCCAGTGATTGGCTAAACAGGATAGCCAGAGGTTCAGCCACCACCTCTCTGAGTTCTTTAAGGACCCTGGGGTGCACCCCATCTGGCCCCATTGCTTTATCAACTCTTATTACTTCCAGTTCCTTCAGGACCCTTTCTCATGTAAAGGGACTTGTGTCCATTTCTGCACCATTCTCACCCCTTGTACTCCCTTCAGACCCATTATCCTCCTCTTCCTCAGTAAAGACTGAGCAGAAATACCTGTTCAGTATGTCAGCTTTACTGTTGTCATCCTCCACACGGCCCCCATCCTCCCCCTTCAGTCTCACTATCCCTCCCTTTGCCTTTCTTTTTTCACTTATGTACCTGTAAAAGGTTTTGTCCCCTCTACCCACTGATTTTGCAATGTGCTCTTCTGTCTGAGCTTTGGCTTCCCTTACTGACCTCCCTGCCTCCCTTTGCTTCTCCTGGTACTTCTCCCTATCCCCTTCTGCCTGTGTCTTTTTGTATTGCCTGAATGCAATCTTTTTGGCTTTCACTTTCTTTGCTACCTCTTTGGAAAACCATAATGGCCTCCTCTTCCTTTTCCGCTTGCTAACCTGCTTAATGCATAATTCTGTTGCTCTTGTAATCCCCATTTTAAATACTGCCCACTGTTCCTCAACCCCTGATTCCTGCCCCATTCCCCTTAATGCCTCTTTCAAGTATCTCCCCATTTTCCCAAAGTCTGTCCCCCTAAAATCCAGGATACGTGTTTTTGTGTGGTTTGGTTCTGCTCCTTCTGTGATTTCAAACCACAATGACTGGTGGTCACTGTTCCCCAGGTGCTCCCCCACTGTTACCCCCCTCACACTGTCCCTGTTTGTGAGCACAAGGTCCAGTATTGCCTTCTGCCAAGTTGGTTCCATGTCCAGTTGCTTGAGGAAGGCCCCCTGAAGGGAGTCCAGGATAAATCTGCTCCTAGTTGATGCTGCTGCTGCTGGGATGCTCCAGTCCACATCTGGAATAAAAGTTTGAGCTATTTGTGTAAACTTTGATGGAAAAGCACTGGAATTCAGTTGGATTTTTTGACAAACTCTTCATGAGGGGTTAAAGTTGTGCAGATATTAAAGTAATGATATAAAATGGTTATATAATACAGATAGTGAGAATCAATATGTACAATAGTCCCAGAATAGAGTTAATGCAGTCAAATAAACTTGCAAACATGCGAACATTGGCAGCAAGGCTACAGACAGTGAAATATACAACATGCATGATAACATTTGGGAAGAAAGAGAGACAGATTAAAACAGTTAACTATGCAAGTTACAGGATAGACTGGGCTGGACTGGGAATATTTACAAGGTGCTGCTGGAATATGTACCGATGTTTGTTGGAATGTAATTGGTATGTGAAAGAGGTATGCAGGTTAATCAGGAAGGGTTCACATACTATTCATTAGGCAACACAAATTTTTGAAACGTTTGTTTCCTTATCTTTTTATAGAGTATAAGGGTTCCTTCTGGTGTTGCACTTAAATTGTTCATTCAATTTAATGTGGTATTATGTTATTTTTCATTTGTTTGCCATACTCTGCAATCCTACTAAGAGTGAGGTATTCGTGAGCTGAAAAAGATAATTTAATGTAGGCATAACCTTTTAAAGGGTCTTTAACATCATTAAATGTGACAAGAGTTACTTTAGTAAGTAACAGAGGCCCATCATTTTGATAATTGATTATTTGTGAAATTTTAGGAGATGTTTTGAAAATGTTTATAATTCAGAAGCATTTTAGATATAGACCTGATGTTTGACATGTATACCCAGTAGCATTGGGTTCTAGTGTGCAAATACTGCAGGATACTGGTTTGCAAAATGTTCTTAAAAATTCATGGAAGCAGAATATGTAATACCACCATAATTTCACTAGTGGAATTTAAATTTCACAGAGCACTTATGATTCGATTATAAGTCTCCAGAATCTAATGGATAGACTGGGGAATGGGCAAGCGAGAATAAACTGGAGTTTAACATCGAAAAGTGCAAGGTAATGCATCTTGTTCATAATAACAGACAAACACAATAAGAGCTGAATAAAAAGCCAATACCAGTCACTGAATTTGAAAGAGACTTGGGTGTGGCGATATCAAGTGATTTAACCTTTGCCAAACACACTCATGAAATGGTGACCAAGGCAAATAGAGTCTCATGGAACATCCTAAGAAATATCAGAAGTAGGAATAGGGATGTTCTGATTCTCTTGTTCAGAGCTTTGGTCAGGCCAAAATTGGAATACGGAGCACCATTCTGTACACCTCAGGAATTAGGTTTATGTAAAAAGGTAGAGCTTGTTCAATGTAGATTTACTAAAAAGATATATGGGATGAAAGATCAGGATTACAAAAATAGATTGTATTCAGTAGATTTATATTCCATGTCATATTGAAGAGTGAGAGAGGACTTATGCTTTGTGTATAAAACTATAAAGAATGGTTTACTATGGGAGTCTGTGGGGTTATGTTGGAAGGAAAGAGAAGGCATGCCAACAAGAGGGCACTCGAAGCAACTGAAAGGGGAAAAATACAACACCACTAAGAGAAGGAGGTGGTTCAGCCAAAGAGTGGTGAATAGCTGGAACATGCTCCCTCGTGAGGTGGTGGGTGTTGACAGCTTGGTGGCCTTTAAGACTGCATTGGATAGATATATGGGAGAACATAAATGGGAATTTATCCACTGATCAGTGGCCGGACCATAAATGGCTTTAGTAGCTACTGGACCTGATACTCCAATCTATGAACCTATGAACCTTTGACCACTGCATCCAATTTGGCTGCTCTCAGATTTTCCCAACTAAGCTGAGCTGTCTGTTGTCCTGCAGCACATCCCTGGGTGACTCTTCAATCTTCCAACACAGTCTTTTCTCTGATTGTGACCAGATAGACTATTTGGAACTTTTTAACCCCAATATCTGTTCCTTCTTCACAGTGACACCTTCCCTTGAAAACAGAGCCACCTACTCCTTTTCTTTCAGGTCATATTTTTTGTTTATTTAATTGAAAGTTTCACCAGGAAGAACATACAATGCTACAAAAGCTAATTTCCAGATGTGTCTTGGGGGGAGGGTAATACAGAGGATAAGACATAATCATTGTACAGAGGGTCAGATACAGGTATAGCAAATCAATTACAGGAGATGAAACATCACAATCATTATTACAGGGCAAGGTAATGCGTAACAGGTGCAAGTGGGGTAATACATGTCATGTATGTCAGAATTGTGAACGTTATTGCACTTACCATGCAAATACAATTGCAGAGGACTAAGGCATAGACAAAAGTGAACAGTAAGTGCTTACAGGTACAACTCCAAGACAACGCCTGGCAGAATGTGCTATAAAACAATCAGACTTATGAAAAATTTATACAGCCAATTGGGGTGGAGAGCCCCCAAGAAATAGGTGAAAGATAGAGATAGTACAGTCAGAGCCATTCCCCTTCGGTATCCCTTCAAAATAGCCAGAATTCTTTCTTCATGGTATCCCAGTCATTTTCTTCCACCACCATGTCTCTTTGAATGCCTCAAAGTTCTAGACTTCCAAGTGTATCAGACTCTGGCTAGTCAGTTTTACTGAGTATGATCCTCTGATCTGCATTCAAGTAAGAATTCTTTCCTCACTAACCTTCCATACTCGATTGGGGGTTGACTAATCTTGTACTACCCAGCCATGCTGGCCTTCTCTTGGTGAAATCATGTATCTACCTCCTGACATTAGTGATCCCCTGCACTAGCTGACTCCCATCTCCTTTACATTCCCCTAAACGAGAGCGGGCCTGGTGTTGCTGAGGGCTGAGGCGCTGGTTGCTTTACCTCACGCTATGCCAGTGACCTGTGTTCAGGAATGAGCACAGGCCACTGGGGGTTGGCAGGGGAGGAGAGGGATTGAGCATCCAAGGGACTGCTCTCCCTCTCTAGGAAGGGGAGATCTCAGTGGTCAGTGTGCTTCTGACCCCTGGCAGCAGCTGGTGGCAGAGCACAAATGGTGTAAGAAGGGACTGAGTGGGGCAGAAGCCGGGAAGAGCGCGTATGTGTTCCCTCCACTGGCATCATTGCATGCCCCATTCATGAGTAGGAAATGAGAAAATGGTCCTGGTCAAGCTAGATGAGGTAGCCACCCACTGCAGTCCCTGATCCCAAATGGCGTTCCCCGAAATGGATCCTGGTAGAGGTGAGTTGAGCTTGTGGAGCTCCTTGCTGCCCTGCCATGGGGAGTAATCCATGGGGGAAGAGGGCCTACTGCCTGATGTCAGGGTATGGAGCTGGGTGGGTGGTTGGGATGGTTGCTGACCTGGGACCCGGGAAGAAATAGAATATCAAAAAAATTCCCCTGAATTCTTTGTCCATTCTACTGACCAGTACCCCTTCACTTAATGTGCAGAATCCCTTGCCCCAATTCCCTCTAGCTGCTGACCAGAAAAAAACAAACAAGATCCTCCCTCTTCAACAGACTCTTAAAAAGAGTTAGCTTGCTTAATAGTCTGCTGTCATTCATCACAGGTTTCAGAATCATGAGAATCTCATATGATGTCACTCTGGATACATTTTCCCTTTAGAATCATCTAGAGATTTGTAAACGACCTTCTCATGCCTTTACGACTTGTTCTGCTCATGTTATTTATGCCACTGCAGACCATGCAGACAACAACAGCTACTGTTTTCCTCTAGCTGTAATGGCTAGCTATGGATTGCATTCATATGACCTACTCTGCAAGCAGACAGATCACTTTTCCTGTTTAAAACAATAAAGGAACATGCCTGGTGCAATGGCTAATGATGCATTCACTGGGAACAGCTAGCTGTAACCCTTCAAAGAGCGGTTCAAGGTCACACAAATAGTGTGGCACTGAGAGGCACAAGCACCAACAAAAATATAAATTTAAAAGCTATAATAGAGTTTTCTTTTTACACCAAATGTTGTGTGCCAATGTCAAAAACTTAGAGAAATGAGGGAGGTCACGTGATGGTAGCCTAGGGGAAAGCAGCTTCTCGACCAGCTCTGCTCCCAACCCAGAATACAACCCTCGATTCAAGTCTTTTTCAAGCATTTTATCTCAAATCTGCTGACTTACAACATCAAGGAAGTCTTATTTGTCTCTAGATTATCAAGATGGAGGCATTTGTCAAGAAACAGTCGACCAAACACACCCCGCCTCCGTCGCCCAAAAAAGAGCAGGCCGCAAAGCGTCCTCGGCAGGGAGCCTCTAAATTAACAACGGAGTCTTCTGCTCTCACGGAAGAACGTTTTTTGGAATTAATTGCTCCACTTCAAAACTCCATCGGAGAGATTTCCACTGAAATCCGGAGCTTTAGATCGGTGATAGATACCTTATCTATCAAAGTCGGAGACAACGAAGTCAGAATTAAGTTAACCGAAGTCAGGCTAGACAAACATGAAACGGAGCAAGTCTCCACCAACAAAAGAATTAAAAATTAGAGGACAAAATCGAAGACCTAGACGGGAGAAGCAGACGAAGCAACTTGACTATTTTTGGTATTCTCGAGAAGGAGGAATGTTCATCCCCAATTCTATTTGCTCAAAAGCTTCTTGAGAGAGTAGCGGGTCCATCACCGAATGGTTCATGTTATATAGTGGAACGGGCACACAGGTCTCTACGCCTTCCCCCTCCCACTGGCGCTCAACCTAGACCTTTCATCTGTAAGCTTCTAAATTACTTAGATAAGCAACATGTTTTAAACAAAGTGAAATCATTACAAGAAGTCTCCTGGGAAGGCAAACCAATTAGAATAGCGCATGATCTGCCACACTCAGTGCACCTAAAACGTCAAGAATTACATCCGATAGTCTCCAAATTAATTGCAGCAGGAATCCAGTACCAGGTAAAATACCCAGCTGTGTTGCAAGTCAAAATAAGGGATCAATGGCAGTCTTACAAATCCATTGAAATGGCTCGTCAGCAGCTCAAGGAATCCTTGCCAGATCTTGTTAAGTAGAGGTGCCGGTTCTCCATAATTCTGCCACACTGGCACATAAGGCTTAGAAATATTCTGGTCTGGAAGAGCCAGACGCTAGTTGATTATGTTTCTGTAACGTAGATAATCTAAGGACTGCTCGATTGGAAAATTATCCTAGACTCCCTTTCGAGATGTGGAGAGGTATAGTACATTAGGTACCTCTGATCTGAATCTAAATACCCAATAAATATGCTATAGTCAGTCCGGCAATGTCTCGCGCAATTGACTAGACAGTATAGTACAATGTGAGACGGTTAAGCTTAGCCAACATACAATGCTATTCTATGCTCCAAGATACAGTCCCAGTCTTACTTGATGGATAATATTAGAATAAGAAATGCATCTCATTACAACAGCATAGATATCCCCTATCTCAATTGTGATTAAGGAATAAACTGGCTTTTAACATGTGGTGGGCTTCGAACTTACAACGATGGCTGAGAACCCACCTAAGTAGGGCGATAGCCCTTCCAGAGTGACTTCAGTTTATGAAATGCTCGGGACTAGGGTGTGGATACAACATGCAGCAACGAAGTTCGCCACTGCCTGGATAAAAAGTAAAGTTCCTAAGAAATGAGCTGAGCTACCACATCGTCTTGCTCCCTAGAAATAATAGGGATCTACACTGAAAGGCTGCCTTCAACCTGAAATTAAAACACCTCTGGCAACACAATAAACCTTGATCTTCTGTGATGATGCTGTACAACTCTACACCAGATGGTAAGATAAAATTGATACCCCTTACATTTTCATAGTCACCTCAGAATAAAGCGGTGAACGCAGTGCAGCTTTATAAATAACTGGACTCATAAATAAACATGAATGGCTATCCATAGCACTGATGTTGTATGCATAAGAATATGAGCAAGGTCCCAGAAAAGAGGTCACTCACGGGTATGCTGTGGTTGCTCGCTCCCTTAATTGCTGATCTCTCCTAAGCGGTGTAATTGGAACTTGCTATTGGCAACTTAATAATAGAGTGGTATGCGACTGCCTCCTTTCTGACGTCTAGAACAGTGAAACTATCGGAAATAAAGATAACCAATGAAGATCAAAATGAAATCTGGCGAGAGTGATGGCAGCCTATTTACCGGAGACAAAGGGGTTCAGGGTAAACCAGGTTTGAAGAGACGGTCCTGCAACATGTTTTAACTGTGCTAAATAGTCCCCCAAAAATGCAGAACAGAGACAGGGTGTTACATCATAGCAAGGAGGAACTGTGCAGAGTTGAAAGCTTAATGACTGTATATATGACATTCAGGTTTTTCAATGTTTATCAGCGGGAATGATTATACGTTAATGTACCTCTGTAATGGGAGACGTATGTAAGAGACGAATGTCCTAGAGAAGATAAAGAATGATTGCAGCTGGATTAATACAGTAAGATGGAGAAAATGAAGATCCGAAAGGGCTAATATTGTAACATCCAGTCAGAGCATACTCGTTTTATAGATTATAAGCACTGGATTTGTGTTATGGGTAGAGGTGTAGTTCTTAACATTGTCCACTAGAGGGGATAATAGACTAATAAACTAATCTCGTGGTCTACAATGGTACTATAACATTGATATTAGAGCTTAAGGGAACAAAATGCTGTAGAAGCTTATTAGTTGGCTGGTGGATTCTAGTTAAAGGAAAGGAGCCCTGACTAAAAAGGGTAATTAATGTCATTTAGAAGCAAGAAGAGTTTTTTTTTTTTTTTTTTTTTTCATTATACCAAATTCCAGGTCAATTAATGCGAGGGATAAGAGCATAAATGTTCAATGTATAGTAAATAGTGGGGTTGGGATAGGGGCGATGGTTGGACTTTCTGCTAGGTTGATAAGAGTCACATGACAGTTTGGTGTAGTAGAGCAGTTACTAGAACCGGGGGGGACACGGGGTTTTATGGAATTATTTGAATTTGTGGGAAATAAAGGGTGGTGGGGGTAGCATCTACATATCCTTTATGAGAAAGGGAGAGCCACGGATTGTAATGTGATGGGTCTTGATTTGCTGACAAAGCTGTGTACAGCTTTTGTATCAGATACAAATTATGGTGTCAGGGCTTAATAACATGGTAAGCTGGAACGTTAAAGGGGCTCGAGATAGACACAAAAGGCAGGTTATATTAAGACATCTCTCAAATCTCAATTGTGATGTGGCATGCTTGCAAGAAACCCATCTCAAAAGGGAACAAATTCACTTATTTAAAAAATATTGGGTTGGTCAGGTGTTTGGTGCAGGGATATCGTCCAATAAAGGCGGAGTCATCATTCTATTTCATAAAAGACTTCACTTCCAAATGGAAAAAGAAATATGGGATTCGCAGGGATGATTTATCTGTTTGATAGGAACTCTAACAACACAGCAGATTGTTATAGGGTCAGTCTATGGACCTAACATAGATTCACCACAATTTTTTACATTCTTATTGGACAAACTAAATTCTCACCTTCCCGAGATTATTCTACTTGGAGGGACTGAATATCATCCACAGTTACAGGAGATAGGTTAGGATAATAAAAGAACAGGTTCATCCCCAGCTCAAAGAGCTTTGAGAGAAATGATGGAAGGGTTAGATCTCGTAGATATCTGGAGACTTAATAATCCTGGGATAACACAATATACCTTTTTTCCCATGCTGCACAAAACTTGCTCCAGAATTGATTACTGGTTAGTCAGTAGTAAATTGCTTCCCTCAATCGTTGAAGCAAAGATCCATACTAGGGTCATCTCAGACCACTCCCCAGTGTCATTTAAATATGACCCGAACACGGGGTTCAAGAGAGATTTTATGTGGAGATTTAACAATCAGCTTTTGCAGGACCCCTATACATATGAACACCTCAAGAAATTCATAGTTTGCTTTTTAGAGCAAAACATTGGCTCAGTCTCAAAGGTTGATATTGTATGGGCAATGCTGAAGTGTGCTATAAGAGGAAATGTATTAGAATAACATCTACAAGAGCAAAAAAAGATAGGGCCGCTTAGAAGAGATCATTAATGCCATTAGAAAGTTGGAATGTGCTATTAATAAGCACTCAACTGAGGCAGATTGGGTTAACCTACATCACTTGCATGCCCAATATTCCTCCACCATGTTGCAGAAAGCGGAATTAGCTCTCCGAAGAACTAAGATTAAATATCTTGAATCCGGAGATAGGGCTGGAAAACTTCTTGCATTAAGGATTAAGCAACTAGACTCAAATAGGCATGTGGCAGCTCTGCAATCTAATGAAGGAGATTTTACCGTTAAAGACTCAAAGATGATTGCGTTGGTGTTTAAAGATTATTTTTGTGGAATCTACTCTATTCCCACAGATCGTAGGGTGAGGGTGGATGAAATTAGTAACTTCCTAAAATCAGTAGCTTTAACGAGAATGGATCCTAAAGACGTAGAAGTGTTAGGATCACCTATACAAGTATGGGAAGTGAAGCAAGCACTAACACAGTTCGCCTCGGATAAATCACTGGGCCCTGATGGCCTCACCACGAATGTGTACAAAGCCTTTACAGAAGAAATCTCCCCGGTTTTGACCAAGGTTTATAAGTATTGGTACTGCAAGGGATATTCTGAGGACAGCTTCCTAGAAGCCCTCATAATTCTTATTCTGAAACCAGATCGTGACCCCATTTTCCCAGGGAACTATAGACCGATATCCTTGTTAAATGTAGATCTTAAAATATTGGCAAAAGTGTTAGCTTGTCGAATCAATCCTCTTATGGCTAGAATGGTCAGCGACGTGCAGGTTGGATTCATGGGCAATAGAGCATCAACCGATCATATACGTAAACTACATTATCTAATTTGCGAGCAAGAGAAATACAAATCCCTGCAGCCTTGTTAGCGCTAGATGCAGAAAAGGCATTTGACAGAGTTTACTGGGATTTTTTATTTGCCATCCTGTCAAAACTGGGACTATCTGATAGCTTTATAAACTGGATTAGGTTGCTATATAGATCTCCCAAAGCACGTGTATGGTGCAATGGAACTTGTCGGATCCCTCACTCTGTCATGTGGCACAAGGCAGGGCTGCCCTCTTTCCCCACTGTTATTTAATTTATATCTGGAACCATTGATTCAAAGACTACTCACAGTACAGGGGATTAAGGGGATACAAATAGTGAATAGTACTGTAGGTATCTGATATCTGTATACGCAGACGACCTACTTCTTCACATGGAAGATCCAGATACTAGTATCCCAATAATCCTGCAGGAAATAGAACAATTCTCAAAAGTGTCGAATTATAAGCTCAATATTTCCAAGTCGAAGCTTTTTCCACTTAATTCTAGATGTCTCCTAAATACAGCTAAGGATTTGGGGTTTAGCTGGGAGCCTAAAGTTTTGTTATATTTAGGTATCAAGATTACATGTGATATAGCCACAATGATAAACGAAAACCTTAATAATCAACTCAAAATAGTTAAGCAAGACTTAGCTAGATGGAACTCACTACCTTTATCACTTTGGGCTAGAGTTGAAGTAGTGAAAATGAATATACTACCAAGGATCTTTTATCCCCTGAACATGCTGTGTCACTATCTGTCCAAAGCTTGGTTTGGATTGCTACAAAGATCCTTAATGAGTTCATCTGGAAAGGGAAAGCAGTAAGACGATCATACAAGAAACTCACTGTGTTAAAGAAGGTAGGGGGACTGGCACTCCCCTCCTTTTTAAAATACTATATGGCATCACATATTAGCAAAGTAACCCACTGGACTTGGCCGTCCTGTAAGGTAGACTCCAGTCAATACGTCCCTCCATGGATTTATATTGAGAGAGATCTGGTCAATAGCTATGCACTTGCATTAAACTCAATTCCTTTTGTGCCCTTTAGACTTTTACCTACATCACTTAAAAACATGCTGATTGGATGGTCAATAAGAGCTTTACATCAGATTCAGAAGTTATTAAATACAAAGTGGCAGAATTCACCTGACCAACCCATTTTATACAATAAGAATTTCTTAATACAGGGTGTCCCAATTCCCTCCAACTTCCTAGCTTCATTAGTTGGTCTGAAATTAGGAGACTTAGCTCCTCAAGGGAAAGTATTGACGTATGAACAGGCTTGTGTTTTGATTCCAGGACTAAAAGGGAGAATTTTTAAATATTTCCAGATTAGGGACTCAATTAAAACACATCTGAGAGATATGGATACACCAGGTGAGGAGGAGTGTGGATTGACTTCTGTATTGAAGATAGCTGAAAAGAGACATCCGGTAGCTAAACTATATCGTGAGCTCCAGATTACAGACAAAGAGATCTCCTCCAAAATTGGCACGTATTGGAGACAGAGACTGGGGCTCGAAGAGGAGAGAGTTTGGGAGCAGATATGGGAGAATAACAGTAAATATATTAAACAAGATAGGTACAAACTACAGCAATTTAACATCATACATAACTTATATTACACCCCTGCAAAATTACACAAAATGGGCAAATCTACATCGTCCAAATGTAGTAGATGTGGGATTGAAGAGCCTGACCTGTACCATGTTTTATGGACATGCCGCAAGATTCTCCCCTTCTGGAACTCAATCTGCACTTCACTCCAATCTACATTAGGATTAGAGATTTTTTTTGCACCGGAAATTTGTTTACTCAACGTCTTCCCTAGAGAGATGGGTAAACAGAGGAATGCGTTCATGGCCATCATATCTGCAGTGGCAAAAGCGATTATCCTTAGGCATTGGAAAGAGCCAAACACACCATCGGTACTTGAGTGCCATAGAGAAATGATGTTGGCATTACAAATAGAGTGACATATAGCAAGAATAAATAAGAGATTGCAATCATATAATAATAGATGGGGACCGTTGGATGCGATACTGTCTGCTTGGAAATGTTAGATTCTATCAGGTGTGTAGTCCCATCCTTAGCTGGATAGGATATATTTGTGAGCCCCTACTCAAGGGATTCATGTGGCTCTCTGCCTCGGTAGATGCGGGGGTGGGTAAGGGGAGATATTAAGTTTTAGGGTAGATAGATAGGTTTTGTTATTTGAATGTTTATATATAAAAAAAAAAGGATTTTTTTTGATACTGTTTAACTTCATTGTTATTATACCAAGCTTTGCCTTAAACACTATGGTTGTTTTGTATATACTGGCTGACTAAGCCATACTTCAGCTATATAGTCAATAAAATATATTGAATAAAAAAAAAAAAACTTACAGAAATGACTTTTGGCCAGATGCCCTGCCACTTTGAGCACAGCCTTCCTGCAGTAGTACCATGGTCCAAGTCATCAGCTACCTTTACTACTGAGTTCCCTATATGTGCTAACTTACTACTACTTCAATCTACCTTTTCCTTACTTATATGATGTATTTCTATTTTATGTACTTACTGCATCAAATTGTTGGATATTTCTACTTGATAATGTTATTACTGTTTGTACCATTGTTGGTACTATGCTTAATGTCCTTATGTTTAATGTCTATCATTTGTGGAATGCTTAGATTCCCTGGGTCGCCACTGAAAAGGACTGTCTTTTCTCAGTGGGCCTACCTGGTCATTAAAATTCAAATAAAATAAATAAAATAAATTCCATGGCAGTACAGGTATTTGTCAGGGAGAAATGTATGTATATAGCTTCCATTAATTCATCACAAAATTCCATGATTTTGGAAAAAAAAAACATAAAGTCAAACCTTAAGTTTGTATGTTATTTTGCACGTTGTGGTTGCTTATAATATAGCCATCCTTTAAGCAACAGATTAGTAAGCTGACACACATAGCTTCATGTCTAGTGTCTATGAACATGTTGAAAGTGGTGACACTGGGTTATCTGGTTTTAAACATACGGGGGCATAACATCATGCAGTTTACTTGCTTGCAAAAATTCATTTTTATAGGGGAAAGGGAATATGGTGGTGCTAGTAACTCAGCCCCCTCATTAAAGCTAGAAATTTGAAACATAACACTTACTGCATACCCATGTGATTTATTCCATACACTTGTAAAATGTGGTGAAGTTTGGATGAGAAATTTTAAAATTAGATGAACAATCTCAACATTGCTTTTTGTAAAAAGATTGCAAAAATGTTTTGGAAATCTCTCAAAATTTCAAGGAAGTGGAATCACAATGTCACCCAAATTTCACTGGTGGAATTTACATTTCACACCTCACTAGTGGGTGTGTTGTACACCACTGACTCAGATTATTTTAGGAGTATATAGGGATCAAGTCATCTCTAATGCTTTTCTGAAGTTTACTAGTAGGGTTCTTGTGATTTCACCCCATCCCCAGCCACTAGGACACAGTGTAGTACATTTGTAGCCATAGGTGGGAGTACTGAAGAGATTCTTTAAGCTTTATTAACTGAAAATAATGATATTTATTTTGCCCATGTTTTTGCTACTTATGTTCACAAAGATTGTCAAGATAATTGGTATGGAGGAGCTTGGTCTGAGGTTCATTGATATGATGGAGACCTTAATAGTTTCCAGAACTGGTGTTACAAATGACTGTTACCAGAGATGGGGGTGTCTTTATATCACTGTTTCACTGAAAAGTGGAGGTGGAACATAGGTGGAACAAGGAGGGGCATGCCTAATTTCCCCACCCTGGAAGGAATCTTACCCAGGCAAGCTGCCTGGTAGGAGTTATAGTTTGTTAGCACAATGTCATTATAACAAAGGAATGATTAGGAAGTGATTGGGGACTTTCCTAAGATGATGGGAGGGGTCAGATTATGTGAACTGTTAGATACTTTGTGAAACCCTGTGTTTATGATGTTGTAATTGGAGCTTATCTTAAGGTTGGGATTTTCCCAGAGGCAGTTAGAGAAACTGAATGGTCATTTGGCCATGAGGTTGATCTTGGTTTTTACTGTGCAGGACCAATTTTGGCATTATTGTGCTGTATATGCTTATCTTGGGGCTGATATTTTTGTATCTCTTCAGTAATCTGTTTTCCCTCTGCACTGTGTTGTGTAGGTGCCTGTATGCAGCACAGTTCATATTAAATTTGTTGGGCAACTAGTTAACAGCCCGTTAGTATTAAAGCTGTTAAGGTACTACATAGGAAATCTCTTCATCACTATCTGGTTCTTAGTAGGTTTAGTTGGTTTCTGCTGAGCTATGAATGAGTTACCTGAATATATTTTTAGTTGAAATTCACATTCTACAGCTGAAGCAGAAGCAGCAAATCAACTAGTTGGCTACTCATTACAGTCACATAACAAGAATAGGTTACAAACTGGCTGCATAATACGTTTAATGTGAACTGTACTGTGAGCAAGTTGGTCATTTGTGTATGCTATATGTTTTGTCTCTTTGTTATTAGTTCTTTGTCAGGTTGGGTTATGCAGGCTTTGTTGATATCTTATACAGTACATTGATTTTCTTAATGGGATGACTTTATTTAATTAAAATGTAGTTCTTTCTTTTTCTTTTTGTTCCCCATGGAGTATAGCAAAAGTAATCAAAATGATTCAGGGCCAGCAGTGCAGATTTCATGAGGATCAGCAAAGGGCACTGAACATGTACTTGCTGGTGCCAATAAGGGAGAGGGGCAGTATGATAGAGACCTTCAAGTTCCTGAAGGTAATGCAGTGAATGGAATGTTCCTGTCAGGAATTATTCAGCAGGAATAGTGAGTCAAAAACACAGGGACATGACTGCAAGCTGGAAGGTGTTCAGGTGGGATGTGAGAAAGTTTTATTTTACAGGAAGAGTGGTTGTGCCCTAGAACAGCCTGCCAATAGAAGTGTTGGGTGCAAAATCCATTGATGGTTTCAGGCATGGCTGGGACAGAGTTAAGGCTTAATATTTCCTCGGGGGTAGCAGTAAGCAGGGATCCTGTGGGAGAAGGAGGCAGAAACCTCACATAGACAACAGGTCTTGTGGTAGGATAGGGTATATCAGGGCAGACTAAATGGACCAATGGTCTTTTTCTGCCAACATTGTCTATATTTCCATGAGACACATTTAATTTTCAAGGGCATCTTGTAAACAAACAAAAAAGCACACAGCAGTATGAATTCATGCATATCATCAGTAATGGTAGAGGTCTCATCCCAAATATGGTTATTATTCTGATTACTGACATTAGCCATACCAGAAAGTGTTGACACTAGTAGATTACGTGTTTTCCTTTTGTTGGGCTTCAATTCCATCTGTACCAACGTCTCTTACCCTTTGGGTTTAGGAACATTTGTACAATGTATTGGTTTCACTATGATAACTCTTGTATACCATCAAGATCGCGCAGAAATGTTAACAGAGTGAAATGCACGGTGACATAAATAGCGTGAGTGAAAACAGTTACATGGATTTAACAGCAGGGATGTTATAGTGATGGTCATGAAGCTGTTTTCCCTTATGCTGACTAGTTGAAGTTTAGTACTGTGTGCTACCTATCCATGCTGGCAGTGGGGCATAGAGGCTAGAGTGACAGTCTGTAAATGGGCTTGCTAAATCCAGCAGACCTGGGTTTGGTTCTTGGAGGTCCTTTTTTAATTTTTTTTTTGTCTGTCATGCCCACTGCCCCACTGAATTTCTTCTCCCCCAAGTTGGAATAGTTAATGTCATCCAATCCCCAAGCTGCACACCGATGAGTTGCATCCATCACCATGGAGTTGGAATAGTAAATTGCCCACCCCTAAGTTGTACCCCCAAAGTTACATCCCCCAGAGATGAAATAATAAATCCCCCCACCTCCTGAGTAGTAGTAGTAGATTTTTTTATTTTGGGCACCCTTCCCCAAAGGCTCAGGGCACACTTACAAACATCAACAGACAATAAACACATAAGATTATTCAGGTCAATGATATCAGTAACAGAAATTCCTAGAAACAGTTTTCTAAAAATATAAATAATTCTGCTAATCCTATATCGAAGGCAGTTTGAAATAGATAGGTTTTCAAACCCTTTTTAAAGCACTCCAAAGATGGCGCCTCACAGAGGTAGTGCAGAAGAGAGTTCCAAAGAACTGGGTCTGTAGCTTCAAAGGCACGATCACCTGATGATATTAGTCTCATCCAGGGCACCTCCAGAAGGGCCTCCCCTGCTGACTTAAAGGAGCAACCCAGGGTGTAGGGATGCAGGAGCTCTTTCAGGTAACCTGTACCCAACCCATATAAGGTCTTATAGGTCAAAGACCTATTTTAAAGAAGATGCGCCAATACACCAGCAGCCAATGTAGTTCATGCAGAACTGGCGTTATCTGACAGGCTCTTGATAGACCCATCAATAGCCAGGCTGCAGCATTCTACAGCAGCTGCAGGTGCCTCAGTGCACCTCCACTAACCCAGAGGTGGAGGGTATTATAGTAGTCAAGCCTGGAGGTGACAAACATGTGTATTAGGGTGGCCAAGTCTTCTGCAGGGGTAAAGGGCTTAAGTCAGGTGATGTTACGGAGATGGTAGAAAGTGACATGGACAAAGGCTAACACCTGGTAATGAAGTGTTTGCATACTGTCCATAACAACACCCACATTTTTAACCTTAGAGGAGGTATCTGTTTCAGTCTGGCTGATAAAAAGCCCTAGACTTTTCCCAGAGGCCACCTGACCCCCCCCCCGACCCGGCTCCAACACCAATATGTCAATCTTGCCTGGGTTGAGCCACAACCAGTTAGATTATGTCCAAGCCTGGATCTCAGTTAGACACTTAATCAGCATATCGATGGCATCAGGTCTTCTGTGTGTGAAGGACAGGTAGGGCTGAGTATCATCCATGTAGCAATGAAAACTCAGCTTATACCACCTAATGACCTCACCCAGGGGCAGCATATACACTGCGAACAACATACATGGGGGAAAGGACAGAGCCTTGGGGCACTCTGCAGGGACTGACAATCAGGTCAGAGGCCACTGTGCCCACCTCGAGTTGTGTCCCCCTCAGAGTTAGAATAATAAATCTCCCAACCCCCTAATTTGTGCCCCCTCCAAGTTTTGTCTGGACCCCTGGGAGTTTTATCCATGCTGGTCCTGGTGTGTAAGAGTAAGTCATGCTATGTCTGACGTGCGGCATTGTGGCATAGTGTGATTTACTATTTTGCAGTTTTCTGTGTGTGGTTGTCGATGGCAGTGTCTTTGTTTGGGCTTACTTATGGCTAATCTGATAAACTCTATGGTCTGATCTACTGATTTTGGGGATGGTTATGGGTTTTTCAAAGTTCTGAGTTATATTAGTATTGGATATATTAAGGGCTGCATTTTCCTGGTCCATGGTTTACACTTAGAAAGCTGATGGGTACTGTGATGAACTCTCTGCTGATAATAATACAGAGTAGTACGGTGGCTTTAGTTTCTTAAAGTAGATATTGAGCATTTTGGTTGCTTTCTTTTTGTTGGCATTGGGTGATACATAGATACACAGATGTTGTTGTCAGATAAGGGTCTTTGGTCCACCTAGTCTGCCCATTACGACAATTTATTGTGCTTGTTCAAGGTTCCTTGGAACTAGGTTATCCCTCCCCCCCTCCAATTGCCAGGATCTCCTTATGCCTATCCCATGCATTCTTAAATCCAGTAATAATTTCTGCCCCCACAACTTCTTCTGGCAGGCTGCTTCATTTGTCCACCACCCCCTCTATGAAAAAGTACTTCCTCATGTTTCCACTGAACATCTCTCCATCCAGTTTCCACCCATGTCCTCTGGTTCTGGAGCATCTTTTTCTTTGAAAAATTTTGCTTTCCTGCACCTTGTTTCTCCCTGTGAGGTATTTATATAACTCAATCATATCCCCTTCTCCCTCTCACCTCCACAGAGTACATATTTAAGTTCTTCAGCCTGCCCTTGTAGGGTTTGTGATGTAATTCTTGCACCATCTTGGTAGCCCTCCTTTGAACTGCCTCCACCCTGTCTATGTCTTTACATAGGTAAAGTCTCCAGAACTGGATACTGTACTCGAGGTGTGGCCTCACTAATGCCCTGTATAGCATAATTATGACCTCCCTTTTCCTGCTGGTTATACCCTTGCCTAAGCATGCCAGCATCTTGTTTGCTTTTCCTGCTGCCTTGTCACACTGACTCTCTACCTTGAGGTAATCAGAGATGATGATCCCTCTGTCCCTTTCCAGCTTGGAGTATTCTATACCCCCTTAGCAGATTTGTTCTTGGGTTTTTGTGCCCCATGTGCACTATCTTGCACTTTTTTTTGCATGAAATCTCAACTGCCTCATCCCTTGACCAGTCCTCAAGCTTCTGCAGATCACTCCTCATTCTATCCACACCCTCCAGCATGTCTACCCTGTTGTAGAGCTTTGTAGCATCAGTGAACAGGCACATTTTCCCTTCTAAGTACTCTGAAATGTCACTGATAAAGATACTGAAGAGGACTGGTCCCAGCACAGATCCCTGTGGAACCCCACTGGTCACCTTTCCCTCTGAGGAGTGACAGCCATTTACCACCACACTCTGTGTCCTGCTATCTAGCCAATTTTCCACTCACTTTACCAACATATTCCCTACTCCCATGTTCTCTAGCTTAGCAGCCTTCTATGTGGCACTGTATCAAAGACCTTGCTGAAGCTTAGGTAGGCCTCATCTTCTGCCCCTCCCCAATCCACCTCCCTTGTCACCCAGTTGATGAACTGAATAACGTTAGTCTGGCACAACCTCCCTCCTGTAAAACCACGTAGCCTTGTTTTCACCAGTTTTATCTGGGCTTGCAAAGGTCACAGGCTGGCTTATCATAAGCTTGCAACCCCAAAGCTCAAAGAAGGTCTGAGGGTCCCCCACGTTGGTCTTTACTACTGGGCCTGTCATCTAAGCAAGTATCTAAGATGGCTTCCCCCCTGGACCCAGGTCTCCCCGATATCTACACACCCTTATGGATTCACATAGAGTTATCCCAAATTCATAGGACAGTCTCTCCCCATTGGCCTTATTGTTTGTCCACCCCACAAATCTCCCTAAATCTTGGGTAGGGTCACCCATCGCAACTTTGGTCAAAGCCCATGCCCAGCTCTGCTCGATTCTCAAATATAACCAACGTACAGACTTGGAGCAACCCATTACGGGAAACCTGAACATTAAACTGGATGGGAAAACCCTTTCACCTGCCTGGATCCCACAACTTCGGGAGGTCAAACTCAGCTATTTCTGGGCTGAGACTGAACAAAAATGGGCCTCCTCTATAGACATTCTAGCAAAGGCAGACCTACCCAACTCCAATATTTTCAAGCTATTTCAACTATGACATCTTCTAGTAAAAACCTTTGGATCCCATCCCCCATCTGTCGGCGCATCCCCGTTCTGGTCTGAGATGACACAAAGTGTCGGCCTCCCTCACTCAATTTCTAAAATATTTAAAACTCTGTATAATCAGTTGCACCCTGGCCCCTTTGGGCCTAGGACTTTCTGGGAAACCCTCCTGCCAGGAACATTCTTCAGGTGGGAGACACTCTGGAGGGGTTTTCATCATTATATTACTCAGGACAGACTCCGTCTTATACAGTTCCGTATTTTACACAACCTGTATTACACTCCCCAGAAGATAGCTAGGTTTGACAATACACACTCCGCCACCTGTTTGCGCTGTGGCGAAGGTGACAGCAACCCACTACATATCTTCTGGTCCTGTCCCAAAGTAGCCCCCCTCTGGGAGCAAATTAGGCACGGGCAGACCCCCTGTTAGGCTTAGCTGAGTCGTTCTCGATCGACACTTGCCTGCTCGGAAACTACTCAGAAATCCCTGTGAAGGCACGTAAATACCACATTGCCCTTATAGCCATGACAGTCAAAAAATTGGTACTAAGACATTGGAAGGACAATATGATGATATCATACAGTGAGTGGTTAGCGGAGCTACTACACTGTCTCAGAGTAGAGAAGATGATCTTCAGCTTTCGTAACAAATCGTGTAAATTCAATGAGATATGAGCCCCTTTCCTCTCACTTTACTCTTAGTATCTGCCACTACTTTATTACAAAGCAAAGCCTTGTTAGCCACATCAAGGCTCCACACTGTGTAACCTGGTCTGGACGAGCAGGGATATAGGGGGGGGGGTGGAATGGGGTAGTGGGGAGAATGTTTTTTTTTTTTTTTTTGTTCTAGTTTTTGTTGTTCATTCATGTGTAGTTTTATTTCCCAATGAATATGTCTCTTCTAAGTTCCCTGGACCATGTGCATTTGTATGTTGGAAACTTCAATAAAGATTTAATGTAAAAAAAACACATGTAGCCTTGGTTCCTCTAGACTGTTGGCAACCAGGTTTTCCACTATTGTTTCCTTCAGTAGTGTTTCCATTATCTTCCCCACTACTGAGGTCAAGCTGACTGGTCTGTAGTTTTCCACTTCCTCTCTGCTTCTGCTTTTATATAAGGGGACTATATCAGCTCTCCACCAGTCTTTGGGTACTTCCCCTGTTTCCAGTCTGAACAAGGTTGCCAGAGGTTCCTCCACCACCTGTCTTAGCTCCCTCAACACCCTGGGGTGTACCCCATCCAGCCCCATAGCTTTATTGACCCTTATTCTTTCCAGTCCTCTTAGGACCCTTTCCCTTGGAAAGGGACCTGTATCCATTTCCATACCCATCCTACCCTTTGTGTTCCTTTCTGGCCACTTTCCTGCCCCCTTCTCCATAAAGACTGAGCAGAAGTATCTGTTTAGTATGTCTGCTTTGCGGTGGTCATCCTCCACTCTACAGCCATCGTCCCCTTTCAGTCTCACTGCCTCCACCTTTGCCTTCCTTTTTTCTCTGCTATATCTGCAAAACATTTTGTCCCCCCTTACCACTGATTTTGCAATGCACTCCTCCATTTGTGCCTTGGCTTCCATTACTGCCCTTTCTGCCGCCCTTTGTTTCTCCTGGTACCTCTCCCTGTCCCCTTCTGCCTGTGTCTTTTTGTACTATTTGAATGCAGCTTTTTTTTTGCATTTACTTTCTCAGCTATCTCTATGGAATACTATAATGGTCTCTGTCACAACCCCACTCAGCAGGTCAGGTCCTCTGCTCCCACAGTGCCAACCTCTGAGAGCAGTATTGTGAACAGTTAATAGAACAGGGTAACCCTCCTGTCTGTTTTGTGAGTTCGAATCAACCTTTGGTTTCAAATTCTTGTAGGGATTCAAACTATGAACCTCTTGCTAGTGTACCCAATGTACAGGCTCAGATAATTCTGCTCTTAGGGGGATGCCAGATATCTTTCGGCTACTGGCACCTAACCAGGTATACAAGCTGAACACTTAAAAACTCTATTAAAGACCTCAGAATAAACTCTTGCCTTTCCCCAGTTTGGTAAAACCAGTAAGCTTTGCAAAGTGTCAGCTTTAACCATATATGCTTCATTTGTCAAAGAAAGAATTTCAAAGGCACACCAAGTAGTCTCTTAAAATTAGATGTTTACTTAAAAATAGATAAAAATGTAAAATGTAAAACACAGAACAATATATCACAAAACGTACACTCACTTTAAAAGAATAAGGTTTAAAAGTGCAATTTCCTACCAGCCATACACTTAGACTTATCTAATGTATTATTCTAATCTTACAATGCTGAAAGATGTTGTAGCTTCAGAGTCCAAACATGTGTGTCTAAAGGTCAGTTACAGCATAATTAAAAAAACTGGCTTGACCCTGCCTTCTCCATGATGTCACCCAGCTCCTCCTCTGTTTATTAAAAATTATACAATCAAGATGTCTTATCCCTCTGAAGGTAAATTAACTAAGGTGACGTCAGCAAAAACTCATTTCCCGACATGACTTCCCAATCAAGTCTGTAATTTTCCAAGTTCTTTCTTTCATCTAGGAGCAGCATCCTGCTCTTCACAGACATCAAAGAGCATTTGTGATGTAGCACCTAAGTGACATAACCTGTATTCTTCCTCTAAATGCCATAACAGTTTATAATTTTCCAGCCTAGCAGCTGGCAGCTACAATTAAGCCAGATAAACAGGAGATCCTTAATTTAGGTCTCTTCTAGCCTTCAATTATCTCCTGACTTTTAGCTTTTAGTTGAAACAGCATGTCTCATAAGAGACACTCAATAACACATTTTTATATTACAAAAAGCATAGCTTAATCAGAACCAGCTGTCCAAGCGTCACAGTCTCCTCTTCCTTTTCCCCTTGCTAACCTGTTTTACACAGAGTTGTGTCGCATTGGTTACCCTAGATTTGAACACTGCCCAGTGTTCCTCCACTCCTATTTTCCTCCCTATTCCAGGTAATGCTCCTTCTAAGCTTTTCCCTATTCTTTCAAAGTCTGCCCTTTTAAAGTCAAGGATTTTTGTTTTTGTGTGGCTGGATTCCATCAGTGGGGTTATCCCAAACTCTATTGATTGGTGATCACTGTTTCCCAGGTGTTCCCCTACTGTGACCCCTGTCTCACTGTCTCCATTTGTGAGCACCAGGTCAAGAATTGCCTTCTCCCATGTAGGTTCAATAACCATTTGCTTCAGGAAAGCTCCCTGTATGGAGTCCAGGATAAACCTGCTCCTGGTTGTTGTTGCTGCAGGGAGGCTCCAGTTGGGTAAATTCGAAGTCACCAACTAGCAGTACCTCCCCCTTGTGCACCATCCTTTGGATAACCAGCATCATCTACCTATCTATCTCCTCCCCTTGGGCTGGTGGTCTATATATTACCCCTTTGTAGATGACTGACCCTGATCCTCTTTCTAGTTTAACCCACATTATCCCCCCCCATGTTCCTCTTAATTTTCTGTGGCCTTTTTATTATCCTTCACATAAAGTGCCACTCCTCCCCCCCTTACTGCCTGCCCTGTCCCTCCTGAATAGATTGTAGCCTGGTACTGCCATTTTCCAGTTGTGGTTCTTATTACATCAGTTCTCTGTGATGGCCACAGTGGCCAGTTGTGACTCTGTCATGGTTGCCTCAAGGTCCTCTATCTTGTTACTCAGACTCTATGCATTAGTACAAATGGCTCTCCAGGATGTGCCTTCTCTCCCCTGTTTTGTTTATGATTGCCTCCCCCTTTCCTGGGCACCCTTCTTCCCTGGTCCTCCCTGTCCCTTACCCTTATGTTGAATATTTTCCTCTGTTGGTCTGTCTTCTTCCTAAGTACCCATGTAAAACATGTGTTCATGGGGGGGTGGTACTAAGCCTCCTAGCCTTCCTGGACCCACCACCAGCCAGTTTAAATGCTTGCTGCTGAAGCATTCAAACTTCTCACTTAGGACTAAGGTCCCCTACCTGGATAGATGCAGGCCATCATCCTTATACAGGCTTACATCCCTCCTGGTGAGGTCCCAGTCTCCCATGAAGCTGAAACCCTCCTTCCCACACTATTCCTTCAACTATGAATTGAATTCTTGGATACAGAGTGTCCTAGCCTCCCCTCTGCCTTGTACAGGTAGTACCTCAGAGAATGAGACAGAGCGTGCTATCTGCTTTAGCCCCCCAACTTCCTGATGGTAAAAGAGTTTATGCAACTGACATTCAGTTTAGGTTGTGTAATAACCAATTTAGCTTACGTGATCCTTCTTTGTGTTAACAAGTTTTTTACAAGGGATAACGTCTTTATTTACTATTTACTTACTGGAATCTCGGACTAACACCTTTGAGCTAAAAGCTCATTTACAAAGGTTCCACATCGTAAGGCAACAGACAAGATACGCAGACATTACAAAATAGATAGGGGTATATACTGCAGGCAAGTACATTATGGTACATACAGATACAGATTCAAGCAAGTACAGTTAAAATAACATCAGGTAGGAGAGGTCAACTTTACTGCAACAGTATTTAAAGCATACCTATGGTGGACAGGCAATTTATAGTGGTGACTGAGCTTTAGAGCATGCAGGTAGAATTAAGGAGGATCAGTAGTGGTGGTGACCAAAGGAGGGGAGGACAGAGTAGATGAGAGCAGGGGGAGGGTGGGGGCAGAAACAAAGGGAGGCAACAGATAAGGGGGTAGAGTGGTCAGAGGGGATGGGACTGGATAGGAATCTACCCACGGTTTCATAAGTAGGTGGTAGGGCAGGGCTGGGTAATGTGGGGGAGAGAGGGATACGGGAAAGGGCTTTAATGTGGGGGTGAGTGAGGGAAACCTGGGAGGAGGAGTGAATATGGGAGGTAATATTTGTGAAGAGAGAGAGAGCAGAAAGGCAGGGGGATAAAAGGAGGCATGGGGAAGTGCTCAGTGGGATCACACCAGGCAGGGAGGAAGTGGGGGAGATGAGTGCTATGCAGAGCAGATAAGCTATCAATAACAGTAGGATTAGGCACAGGAATTGTTCCTTTATTGGTCCAGTGTATTCTCCGTTATGAAATGGTTTGTAACCAATCAGAACGGATTATTTCCAAACTTTCTAGCAGGTTTTGTATCCAAAACTTTAATTTTTTCTTTAAAGGGGTGTCTTGTATTAGTAGCTTCAAAATGCTTACATTCTGTTGGAGTACTCCATATCCGTCATTGGGAGTCTCCAGGTTTTCTGTTAGATTAAACATTTTTCTTGAAAAGGAAAACTTCATTTTCACAAACAAACTATTCAACATGATGTACAATACATCTTTATTTACAGTTACTGGGTCTCATATGGCCCATAAAGTGTCATGCTACATTCCCATTGGATTGCCAAAGCTTCACAGCTGTGCTTCACAATTCCCTGACCCAAAGAACTGCAAGAAGACACTCCTAATATACAAGGATGGAGGCCACAGCATTACTACATTCATTAAGAGTGTCACCTAAAGCATTCTTTAAGGACGTGAGAGATGACACTCTTGACAATGCAGAGACGTCTCACCATACTCAATAGTTTATAAATTGTCCAGTTTATTTAAACAGTGAAAAATAACAAGTTTGGGCAAATACAAAAAGTGGAAAAATCCATGTTTTGCAACTTACACCTAAGGACCCTTGTGGTTTTAAAAGTCTTGAACCAGCACCAACATCTAATCATACCGACAGCAGACCCAGCAATGGTTAAGTGTATAAATATATAGAACAGTCTATCTTGAATTTAGAATCTTTACAAACAGTGTCAAAAGTTTTAAACTAGGAATATTCCTGCATTTAGTATACACACAAATCTCCTTAATAAATAAGAGAAACACATGATAATTCTGAGAAGAGGAACACCATTTCATAATCACAATAAACACCTCCATGGCAGACTATACTGCCATATAAATGCCTTTTGTGTAAATAACGTACCTCCATATTTGGCTCAATTCTTATCACCTATGGTCATGGGCAAAGATCTGGTAGCACAGACAGACTGCTATGTAGCTGGGTATTGCTTGCAACTGCTAGACTGGAGAAATGTGGCTGTAACTGGCTAAAGCAAGAGGACCAATGATCTTCCTTTCAAAAGCAAAATATGGCAAGTTCTACTCTATCCTAAGCTGTCTCTGGTATTTTATTTTTTCATTTATACTTTTTGCCCTGTGGCCCATCACCCATCGCAGACAGCTGTTCAGCACTGCCATGCCCCCACCCCACCCAGCATTCACCTCCCTGGTCCACCAAGCCCCAGAGATTCCCCCCCAGCAGGGTCAGGAAGGGGAGGGCCACACTCTCCCCACCCACTGACTCATATCAGATCCTGGGTTGGCAAATCTGTAATGTCATGGTGCAGGGGCAGGCAGGGAAGACTTCATATAGCCTACAACTGCCATTCTTCCCCCTACTATTTCTGCCATGATATAAGATCCTGTACGTGGAGGTGTACACATGCTATGACTGAGGCCCCTCCCTTCATGATATTCGAGCTGCTGGCGCTACCTCCAGGCCTCCACCTAGGGGAAGCCAAGGAATGAGTCAACAAGACTCCTTCCCCAGGGAGAGGAGAGCTGTCCTCTGGATGCTCAATCCACCCCACCATGCTCATTCTTGAACGCTGGTCGCTGGTGTGGTGAGAGGTAAGCAGACAGTACCTCAGCCCTCTGCACCACTGGGCCATCCGTCCAGTATTTCTGAGTTTTACAAAAGTCCATCCACCAATTCACATTTTTATCACATATAATGCTACATCACCACCTTGTCTGTCTGGTTGGTCATTTCTTTCATATTGGTAACCAGTAATGTGGAGCGCATTGTTGGGTATTTCATGAGAATTGAGAACACCATGTCTCAGTGAAAGCAGCAAGATCCCCAAAATTTAACTTTGTTACTGCTTCTAGTTCATACTGTTTGGAAATACCACTGCTTCTAGTTCATACTGTTTGGAAATACCTGAATATAGACTGGCACTTAATAATGTTGGCAGTGACCATTTTTTAAGGGTTTATGATGATGAGGTAGTTGTTCATCAACTATGGGGTGTTACAATCAGGAGGGCAACAACAGTTAGAATGGTCACATGGAGGTGATCTTGGCTGCCTGGTTCTTGCCTTGTACCTGATACTTGCAATGGCTTGGAATACAGAAAGAAAACACTTTTTGATTGTGGGCCATACATGGCCATACTGGGGAGGTTGTCTTGTCAGTCCGGTGAGATGTTTTTTCAGGTATGCCAGGTAGAATTCAGTCAGATATATCACTGGTTATAAAAGCAGACAAGCAGCAAGAGGAGAATTGAACCAGTTATGAGTTAGGACTATTGCTACTCCCTGAAATCATGGATTGTATGTCAGGAAAGGGATTGTCTATTAACTAAATAATTTTTGTGATGGGGTCTTGAGCTAGGGTGTAGGTGTTTTTGAATAAACTTCATTGGCACCTGGCACAGTGCCAAGAGTTAGCATTATTCTGTTTCTCAAAAAAAGTATGTGAGAGAATAGAGATGGCATTGAGGCAGGACATTATAAGGGTGGGGGTATCGTATGACCCAATTTGTAAGTTGAAGCCCCGATTTGTAGGTTGTAGCCTACTTTTCCTCCATGCCATTTACAATATTGTGAACAAAGATTTGGGACCAAATTCCTATAATCTAAACAAAGAGAAGGACCTCACATCAAAGTGAAACCAAATTTGCCACTGAACCCTCTTCCCTTACTTCTGTCTTGGCTCAGAAAGGCATAATTTAGTGCCACACATATACCAACAATTTTAGGACTATAGTAATCCAATACCACATGAAGCTTTTAAGTGATGACATTAAGTTATCCAGAAAATACGAAGCAATAAGTGGCTGATATGGGTTATTAAACTACTGAGGCTGAAGGGATTTGTTTATTTTTTTTATATATACTTTCTTCTCTTTCTGGGCGATGGTAGGCAGGTACCTCCACCCGTGATCTGCAGCCTGTGTCTGTCCACTGCTCCCCACTGGTACTGAGGAGCTCCTTGTCCCCCAGTGGATTTCCCCCATGGCTGGGCTGGGAAGGGGAGGGCTATCCTCTCCTTACCCAGACACAACATTCAGAGTTGGGGTTTCTGGCAATCCAGAAGCAGAGAAGGATGTTGGTTGGAAGACAAGGTGTCACTTAGCCTGCTGTCACCTCCCCTTTTTCCATTTTTCTGTCCCTTCCCCATTGTGGCCGTGAACACGCACATGTGGTGGTGCATGCATGCACATCATGTTGCCACACTCAGTGCCTCCTTAACTCCAGTACTGCCCCCTGACCTCCACCAGGCGGCAGCTAAGGAGTGTGATGACCTTCCCTTCCTCTCTGGGAGAGGACAGCAGTCCATTAGATGCTCAAACCTCTCTCTTCCCTGCTGACTCATGGCAACTCAAGTTCACTCCTGAGCCCAGGTCACCAGCATGGCACGCAGTGTGTATCCAGCATTTTAGCCCTCAGGGCTACTGGGCCAGCTCCTAGGCAAAGGCACATAATCAACTGCAGAAGCCAGTTATTTTCAGTATTCTTTGCCTAACTGAATGTTATTCTATTATATGGCTAGGAGTTCACAATCCAGGATTTAAGAAGTTACAGTATGTGCATATATGTGGAATGTTCCTTTTTATTTATTTATTTAATTAATTTTCTTGGATTGTAATACCTTTGAGCTGTAAGCTTGTTTACAAATGTTCCATGTCATAACTACAACAATCAGACAAACAGTACAAATAACAGAATCGAAACATTTGTCATACAGAGGAATAGGCAGTATTTTGCTAAATATGACAGACAGAAGTAAATCAGTCTGAGTTGACCTTGCCTGGTTTCAAAAAATACAAGAGAACATCAGATAAATTGGTGCACAGAGAGTCAAACAAAGTGAGCAGCATTTGCACTATATTATAGCATTGTTTCCAGAAGGAGATAATCAGTCAGAGCTGACCTAGTCTGGTTAATGGATGGGTGACGGGGGGAAGGTAAGACATGGAGGCAAGGTGAGGGTAGTGAAGTGGTCGAGGAGGGATGGTAACAGGGTGACAGGGGGGTTTAGGAAGGAGATGGCAGCAGGAGGGAATGGGGTGGAGAGAGGGGGTGGGGACAGTGGCAGGTAGGGTAGGGAGCTAGGTGGGATGACAATGCATGGAGGTGGTGGGGGTAATGCTAATTAGGATTGGTAGTCACAGCTGCAAAATGTGGCTAGGTGTTGCAGAAGTTTCCTCTTCAATCAATCAATCAATCAATCAAATCTTTATTTATCCAGGTGAACACCATAGCTCATTTACAAGATGGACCTGGTTAGCACAGGCACACAAGATATACAATATATGAACAGTCACAACATAACACCTCAGTAATAGTATACAAGACAGAGATACAATAGTTAAATGTAGTCATAAGTGGAGAACAGTGGTTCAGTTCCTTCATGGTGTATAATGAGTCTACTAACAGTAGCTGGAAGTACTAACGAGGACAATTGTTAGGTAATGGTATATTACATACAATGTCATAAGTAACAAGACAGGCAGTGAGTTAAAAAAGGAAAAAAGAAACAGTGTAACAGGGTAGAAGGGGGGTGTGGTAGGCGAGGTGAGATATAGTACAGGCAGGGTAGTAGGGGATAGACGAGGGACAGATGAAGCCTCGGAGAGGACACAAGACAGGAGGGCGGGGAGCACAATTAGATATTAGAGAAATGTGAAGGAGAGGCCACAAGGTCAATGCCATCATGGTACGCTATAAGTGCAGGGAAGTTTAGGATCGGGGGAAGCAGTTGCAAATTTCCTTGACCGAATGGTCATATATTGTTTTGAAGGAGGATAGACTTAGGTACTAAGCTTTAGCGATATCTGTCTTTTGTTCCATAGAGACAGCAGCGCAAAAGTTATAGCCATTCTCCCAAAGCGTGTTTTTAGCTTAGGTACCTTTAAGGAAATAAAGGAGTAGCTTCTCAGTGCATAGTTCCCAAGCTCACTTAGCGGAAGACAATCAGAGATATACAGTATAGGGGTAGTTTTTTGATAATAGCTCTGAACATCGACAGTACAGCATTTCTGTTTCTTCTGTACTGAAGGGAGGGCCACCCCATGGCAACATAAAGGGTACAATGATGAGTGGAAGTAGGCCAGTAATGAATCTCAGAGCCCTTTGATACAATGTATCCAATTTAGTAAGATGAGAGACAGGGCAATGTCTATAAAGAAAGTAAGCATAGTCGACCAAGGAGAGAAACGTTGTTTGTACCAGCCACCTCTTGGCATCGCTAGTAAGGAAGTTATTAATCCTGAAAAAGAGTCCAAGCCTCTGCCTCAATTTCTTTAGAAGATCTTCGATATGGTTCATAAAGGAAAATCTATGGTGGAGCTACACTCACAAGTACTAGAATTTCTTGACAAATTCTAGGTTTTCTCCCAGGATTGTCGTGTTCTGTGGAATGGAGCCAGCACTGGCTGGGTTTGAAGCATGGAGAAGTGGAGAAAATAGCATTGCCTTAGTTGTTTTGATGTTTAATAGGAGTTTTTTGTTTAGGAGTTGGCTCTGAAGTAGATTGAATTCAGTTTGTAGGTCTCCACAGGCAGCTTCTGGTGAAGGACGACTTGGATAAAGAACCATGTTGGCTGTGAACAGATGGATATTGGCCTTAGTTATGTTGGTGTCAATGTTATTTATGTAAATTGTAAACAGTAGGGGACCAAGTATCGATCCCTGGGAGACCCCTCTTTAAAGAGTTTTAAGGGGAGAAAGTTCACCTTTTGCCTTGCCTTGGTGCCACCGCTCAGAGAGGTAGTCAGCAATCCAATGCAAAGATAGTGAGTCCAGTCCTATCGCCCTCAGGGAGGAAAGGAGCAGGCCATGATCGATGGTGTTGAAAGCCTTACTTAAGTCTAAGAACACTGCACAGATGAAGTTTCGATTCTCCAAGTCTCCCTGCCAATCATTGGTTATTTTGGCTAGGGCCGGAATGGTGCTATGCTGTGCTCTAAAGTCAGATTGCATTGGGTTTAGAAGATTCATAGTTTCTACATAGGTTGTCAACTGCTTGCTTACAATTTTTTCTAACAGTTTGGACAGAATAGGGAGTAGAGAAATCGTTCTGTAGTTGTTAAGATCACAGGGGTCCCCAGATTTAAACAGAGGGATAACTTGAGCTGTTTTCCATAAGGGTTGGAGGATTTCAAGGGACAGTTAGAGATTGAATAGGTGGGTAACTGGTACAGCTAAAGCATAGTAGGCAACCTTTAAAATGTATGGGTCTAGAGAGCCAGCACCCACACTTTTTTTGGTATCCAACTGCAATAGAAGTTCTTCGACCTCTTTCAAAGAAGTAGGCTGATGAGAAAAGACTGAGTTGGTAAGAAGAGGTTCAGAGTTCTGCGCACCCAACTGGGAGCATAAAGAACATGTCAAATGCCTGTCCTGTGGTGGCAAAGTGGTTGTTAAATGCATCCAGGATCTCCATTTTGTCACAGATGGTGGCACTGCCAGTGGTAATCTTTGTAGGCAGGGAGTTCCCCGGGGTATGTCCAGACATATCCTTAATGGACTTCCAAAATTTAGAGGCGCTTCTGGCAGCAGAATCCAGTTCTGAACCATAAAAAGAGGCCTTAGCATCTTATCATCTTGGTGCATGTATTCCTGGCTTTCCTAAAGTGACAACAGTCCATCAGGGCCTTTGTTGTTTGTGCTTTATTCCAAAGCTTGTCCCTGCCCAGCAGTGCTGTTCTGAGTTCTAAAGAGAACCAGCAACAGGTTCTACTCCTTAGCCTAACTTTCACAAGAGGGGCATACTTATTTAATGCCCCAGTCACAATTTCAGAAAAGATGTCATATGCCAAGTGGACCGAGTTAGCTAGGTAAAAGTCTTGCCAATGCAGGAAGTATTTTAGCTCATTAAGGTAGGCAGACTGATCAAAGTTATGTCTGGACCTCTTAGTAGAGAACCTGGATGAGGATAGTGGATTCTGGACCGATCTTACGCTGGCGATGATGCTATGGTCATTAACATTAGAAACGAAGGTTCCTGCATTGGAGAAAAGGTGTGGTTTACTTACTAACTACTCTTAAAGGGTCCTTGTTTAGGTTCAGACATAATGTCATAGGGGAGTTCATTTAGCCAACAAGGTGCATGGTAGGCAAAGAACCACTAAGCATGTGAGGTTTGGCAGAAGGGGACTTGGAGAGACTGTCTGATCATGCCTCGCATCCGATGAGGATTGTTCGCTGGAATGAGGAGCTGCTGGATTGCCAGAGGGGTTAGGCCTAGGCAGGTTTTCTTTTCTAGGATACATACTTCATCCTGCCTTTCAGGTGCAGCCAATTGGTCTGAGAATATAACTCACAGGTATGTGTAAGCTTGCGGGCTCCTGTTATTAGCCTACATGTCGTATTTAATGATATATTGATACTTTTAAAAGTTGTATCAGAACCAGCACCATACACCACCAGACCACAGTCGATGATGGAAATGATCGAGCAGATCTCTGTGAATCAGAGTGCACCGAGGTCATACAGTGTCTGCGCTTAAAAGGATACCAATCTTTGTATTAACTGTCTTTACCACATGCTCAACATGGTTGGCAAAGGATAGTGAGCTGTTAAGTGTTAACCTCTTGATTTTTTAAGGTATTTATTTTTTCAAGTGGGGCATTATGGCTGTTCCATCTGGTTAGTTGGTATGCTTTATGCTTGTTGTGGAGGTTAGCAGGTAGCATAGTCTTCATTTTTTTATAGTTCATCAGAAGTTTGTGATCTGAGAATCATGCTTTAACAGCCAAAAAGTTTTGCTGGAGTTGCATTTCCAGGAGGTGAGGTTCAGGCTTTCTTGTGAAGATGACAGCATCATTTGCGTAGAGAATATTATCTGTGTTGACACTGGGAAGGTGGTTGAGGAAAAGATTAAAGAGTAGGGAGCCTTTTCTTGTGGATTAGATGTGGATAAACTATGAACATATCTTTTATGTGAATAAACCACTGTGGGCATATCTGAAATGTGGGTAAACTACTGTGTGCATGTCTAAAAGTTTGCAATAGTAGTTTTGGGGTATTCAATGACAGTTGTCATCTGTTCCAACTAGCTTAAAAAGACACTTGTATAATTCTAAATGTAAGCCTAATAATAGTCAAATGCAAGTCTCCACATTGTATTGGTTACAGACGTGCTTATATCAACTGATGATTAAAGTACAGTGATGACTATTTGAGTTTTTACAGAATATTAACTGAACGTACATTAAAAGGTTGTTTCTTGGCCAAGTTACCTTTCTAAAACAGATTTTAATCACTTAACTATATTGCTAAGAAGGTTACTTATTATTAATATTATAATAGCAGAATTCATTTGCAAAAACTACTTAAACAGCAGCTGACACAATCAGGGCAGGCAACTTACATCACATAGTTGCCTGCCTTAGGAGCCTTATTAGCTGTATTTTACTATTTTCTGTCCAGTAATTTTAAAAATATGCCCCTTGTAAAACCCAGCTCTCCACTTCCATGTATGAGCCAGGCAATCGTCGAGTGCTGCAGCCCCACCCCTTAAAACAGCATAATTATGATGCAGAGTCAGGAATCGGCTGTGGCACTGTCTATGGAGCATGTATTGGAATCGGGGGGAGAGGCTTGTTAAATGGATTAAGATTATGTTTGCAGGAATGGTTACATGTATGGGGCTAGTACTTCACATGTATATGAGCAACACACATGTAACCATGCCAGCAAAGATAATTGTAGTGCATTTAGCAGGCCCCCTCCCCCCAATTCCAATACACGCTCCATAGACAGTTCTTTAGCCCTTTCCTGACTCTGCATCATAATTATGCTTTTTTTGGGGGGGTGGGGCTGTAACGCTGGGCAATGTTCCGGCTCGTACATGGAAGTGGCGAGCTGGGTTTTATGAGGGGCATATTTTTAAAATTACCAGACAGAAAATAGTAAAATACATGTAAAAAGGCTCCTAGGGCAGGCAGCTACACATATGAGTTGCCTGCCTGGAGCACACACACCATGACAGTTGCTCTTTAAAGATAATATTAGGGTTCGCAACTTTCTTAAATGTGTTAACTCTAGTTGCAGTATCTACATTTCTCTGAGGTCTGATTTTACTTATTTTTAAAGCTGAGTGGACTAAAGTACTAAATGATTAGCTGACATGCTCTTGGTTACACATTTAACAAGTGGCTGTAATAGGATTTAAATTTGGGAAGGGATGTGCAAATTGCAATTAACAAATATTAATTCCCAAATACAATACTTAAAATAATAGGATATTTGGTACTCAGATCTACAGTAAGTGCTGAGTATGAAAGACTGAAATATTGAACTTAACCACAGATAAGGGCTGCTTGGTCCACCCAGTCTGCTCATTTTTCCCTATTTATATTCTTACCACAGATACTTGATCTACAGCTCTTTCTCCCTCCCTCCTTCATTTCCTCTAATATTCAATTGTGCCTATCCTATGCATTCTTGAATTCCATCACTTCTTTTGCTCCCAACAACTCTGCTGGAAGGCTGTTCCAAGAATCCACCACTCTTTCTGCGAAGAAGTTCTTCTTCTCATCTCTCCAGAATCTACCACTTCCAGCTTCACAGCATGTCCAGCTGTTCTTGAGCACCTTTTTTCCTGAAAAATACTTCAATTCTGTTCCTTATTTTACCCCGTGAAGTACTGAAAGATCTCTATCATATCTACCCTCTCCCTCCTCTCATCCAAGGTGTACATATTGAGGTCCTTTAGTGTCTCCTTTTAAGGTTTTGATGCAGACACTGTGCCATTTTAATTACCCTCCTCTGGACCACCTCTAATCTGTCCATGTTCTTCCAAAGATGCAGTCTCTAGAACTGGACACAGTATTTAAAGTGGGGTCTTAGCGATCTATACAGGGGCAACATCACCTCCCTCTTTCTTCTGGTGATACCCATTTCTATGAACCCCAGCATCCCACTCACCCTGCCAGCTGCCTTGTTGCACTGCCTGGCCACCTTTTTGTCATCTGATATAATTACTCCTAGGTCTTTTTGTTGCCTGGTTGTCGATACCACTCCACCCATTTTGTACTTAGTGTCCTAAGTGCTTTATTTTGCTATTTTTCACACTGAAACCCAGCTGTCATACCATTGACCACTCTTCTAGTTTCTTCATGTCTCTGTTCATCCTTTTCCCATTCCCTGGAGTGTCCAAATGGTTGCAGATCTTGGTGTTATTCGCTAACAGCGTGATGGCAATATAGCCTAGAGGTTAGAGTAATGAGCTGTGAATGAGCTTGGTACATCCAGCAGACCAGACCTGGATTTGATTCTCACAACCTCCATTTGCATACAAGTCACATAACCACCCAATGCTCCTAGGTCGCCCCTGAACACAGGCACTTGTGCCTAGTGGGCCTTACCCAGTTACCAAAGACTAAAAACAAAACCAAAAACCAAAAACAGCCAGACATTCCCTTCCAGTTCCTCTACAATGTCACTTTTAAAGACATTAAAGAGGACCGGTCTCAGCACTGATCTCTGGGGTACAGCACTGGTTACCCTCCCTTCTTCAGATTGAACTCAGTTTATCACCACCCTCTGTTACCTATCCCCTAATCATTTTCTTGAACAGTTTACCACTGTTTTACCCACCCCTATCCAACCCAGCTTGCTTACTAGTCTCCTGTGAGGAACAGAATTGAATGCCTTGATGAAATCTAGGTAGGACATGTCCACCGCTCCTCCCTGATGCATTTCCTTGGTCATCCTTTCAATGAAATCTATCACATTTGTTTAACATGACCTCCCTCTGTGAATCCATACTGCCTTGGGTCTTGTAACCCATAGGATTCAAGATATTCCACAATTCTTTCCTTCAGTCTTAAGTCGGAGGGGCAGAGGTTCAAGAGGGAGGCCAGGAAGCATTTCTTCATAGAGAAGGTGGTGGCCATTTGGAATGCACTGCTGGAAGAGCTGGTCCTTTTGAAGACAAACAGTGGGCAGCTTCAAAAGAGGCTGTGACAGACTTAAAGGGAAAGTTAGGATCATGGGAGGGGCAGATGGAAAGGATGGGAGGATTGGGGAGGGGGCATGGTCAGTAACTTTAGCTGCAGACCCTGCAGTACAAGCAGACTAGATGGACCAAATGACCTTATTCTGCTGGCTTATATGTTCATATGTGCAGCAATATTTCTATTAACTTACCTACCTCCAATGTCAGGCTCACTGGTCTATAATTACAAACCTTCTCCCTGCCACCACTTTTGTGAAGTGGGACTACATTTGCCCTCCTCCATTCCTCTAGAATAACTCCGGTTTCCAGTTATCTGTTAAACAGAACTGTCAGAGGTTCAGCCAGTAGCTCCTTGAGCTCTCTCAACACTCTTGGATGCACCCCGTCTGGCCCCATCACTTTGTCTACTTTCAGATTAACGAGTGCCTTCAGGACTCTCTTCTCTGAAAAAGTAGTGTCCATCTGCCCCTTTGAAGCTCCTGTTACTTTTTTAAGGTCCCTTCCCTTCCCCCTCCTCTGTGAACACTGAGCAGAAGTATTTGTTCAAGATGTCTGCATTTTCCTGGTCCCACTCTGTACAGTCTCACCCTTTTAACCTTACAATCTCTCCCTTGGTCTACCTCTTTTCACTTACATACCTAAAAATATCTTGTCCCCTTTTGATGCCTCCTGGAATATTCTCTCTTAAGAATGCACCTTTGCACCCCCCATTGCTTTTCCTGCTTCACTTTACTTCCCTGATAACCTCCCTGTTATCACCCCTCTACATCTCCTTGTACCTTCTGAATCCATCCACTTTAGCCATTACCTTTTCTACCACCTCTTTCGAGAATCATAGTGGTCTCTTTTTCCTCTTGCTTTTGTTCACTTGCTTGATGCAGAGATTTGTTGCCTTCACTATGCCCCCTTTTTGCTTGGCCCACTGTTCTTCCACTCACCAAGGTAATCCACCCTGCCAGATCACCCCTGAGGCATTCAACCAACTTTGTAGTCTTCCCTCCTAAAGTCCAAGACCCTTGCCAATGTGTGGTTCAATTCCACAGATGTCCTTATACTGAACCACACTGTACGGTGATCATTGGTTCCTAGCTGGCCTTCCACCTTCACATCTGCATCACTGTCCCTGTTAGTGAGTACCAGGTCTAGTATTGCCCCATCATAAGAGGACTCATTGACTAGCTGCCTGAGGAAGGAATGCCCCTTACAGGAGTCCAGGATGTCTCTGCTTCTAGCTGAAGCTGCAGCTGGGAGGCTCAATCAACATCTGGCAGATTGAAGTTCCTAATCACTAGCACCTCACCCTTTTCTGCCATTATGCAATGGCTTCCCAAAGTACCTTATCTAAATCCTCCCCCTGTGTCTGTACATCACAGTGGTGTGCCCCGACTTCAGGGTGATCCACAGTATCTCTGCCTTCCTCCTGTACTTCCTTCATCTCCATTATCTTTATGATTTCTTTCACACAAAGCACCACCCCCTCCATTCCTTATATGCTTCCTTATTCTGTGGTATTCAGGAGGAAAATATTCTGGGAGACAGAAAAACCTGAAAAAAAATCATTCCTAGCTCTCTCTAAGTTGCTAGTCCTGTGACCATGCTTTCAAATACACCTATTATTTTCCACCACCCCATCATCTGTCTGTTCACATTTAAAAAAATAAGGTTCCTGACACTGCTCCAGGAGCCAAAACCACCTCCTTAGCCTGACCAACACTATTGCAGAAGTCAGGCTAATTTAGCCTCCTCTCTAGCGTCATAAATGATACAGACCACTCCTCCACCTCCCACATGGCAGCACACACTGTGAAATAATACAAACATGTGATTATATTTACTATGGGAATGGCATGCTACAGGAGGGGAGACCATTGCTATCTTCAATAAAATTTAAAAATTCAGGTAGACTCTGTGACACTTAGACAGCTGGTTCTGATTAATCTATGATTTTGTAATATAAAATGTGTTATTGAATGTCTGTCACGAGACATTCTGACAACAACCTGTGGAATGACACCCCCCCAGGTTTTAGCTACAAGGTGTTACCTGGAAGGCCAGGACATAATTACAGGCTAGAAGAGAACTAAATTAGGACCTCCTGTTTATCTAGCTACTTGTAGCTTGCCAGCTGCTAGGATGGAAAATCATAAACTTTTATAATGTTTAGAGGAAGAGAGCAGGCTATGATGCTTTAGTGAGAAGTCATAAAAGATTCTTTGATGTGTCCTGGCAAGAAGAGCTACTTGAGACCAAACAGGGGATGTCATTTAAAGAAGATCATAATTTGTGAAATGAGTTTTGCTGAAATGTCACTTAATTATTTTACATCCTGATTGATAAGACATCCTGGGTGTATAATTTTTTATTATTCTAACAGGGAGGAGCTAGGTGACCTCATGCAAAGAGGTTTGCAAAGCCAGTTTTAAAACAGTATTCTGTTTTCCACTAAGACACATATGTTGGGAATCTGAAAAATCAACTTCAGGCACTGTTAGGAGATAAGCATACATTAGAAAAGACAATTCTAAGTGTACTGTGGTAGGATATTTTGTCTGCACTTTTAAACCTGTTTTTTTAAGTGATTTGTATGTTTTGTGATATATGGTTCTGTGTTTTACATTTTACATTTTTATCTATTTTAAGTAAACCTTATGTTTAGAGACCACCTGGTGTATCTTTGAAATGCTTTCTTTGACAAGGAAAGCATATATGGTTAAAGCTGACACTGTACAAAGCTTACTGGTTTTACCAACTGGGAAAAGATAAGAGTTTATTCTGAGGTCTTTAATAGAGTTTTAAGGGTTCATTTTATAAGCCTGGTTAGGTGCCCATAGGCAAAAGATATCTGCCCCCTCGAAGAGCAGAATTACCTGATCCTGTACGTTGGGTACACTAGCAAGAGGTTCACAGTTTGAATCCCTCCAGAACTTGAGACGAAAGTTTGATTCGAACCAACAAAACAGACAGGAGGGTTACCCTGTTCTGTTAACTGTTCACATTACTGCGCTCGGGGGTTGGCATTTTGGAAGCAGAGGGCCTGACCTGCTGAGTGGGTTTGTGACAGACTCAACAGTGCAGCTAACGTTCAATCAATGTTACATCAATGTATGTATATGCAGCCTGTGGACCTGGACAGGAAGCAAATCAGTCACTTCTGAATTGATGTGATGGTGCCAATAATGGGATGACTGACTTTCTGTTACAATTAATGGAATTTATTCCCAGTTTTCTAGACACAATTATTTCACTTTTTGATCACAAATTATATCTCTAGCTATGAGGCACTGCTATAGGAGTAACATTTTGTCCCTTCTATGCATACCTCTTCATTTCATGCTAGGAAAAAAAAATCATATATGACGCAAATAAGAATCCTTTCATAAGCAAAATAATGGCACCAGTACTGCATGTTGATGATACTGCATGTGTCTGGGTTGGTTTGGAGGGGGAACTAAATAGCTTGATGAGAATGTTAAACAAGAATGATCTTGACCTCTGCTTTACATGTATAACAAATCCTAGAGACCATTAGTTGCAGGAAAAAAAATTCTCTATCAGTGACTCTAGGCTGGTGTGGTGTAAAGCATACCACAAACCCAGAGAAATTTAAACTCTCCTGTGAGCTGGAAATTCTTACCCAAGAAGCCTGGAGGAGAGCAATTTGTATGGACAACTCCTCCATCTCAAAATGCACTGATACAACCCAACCTAGTATTTTTTTCTTAAAGAAAGTAACTCTGAAATGTTTATAAAGTCACAGAACAAAGCATGAATGACTCCTGTAATTATTCAATATGCCCTTATGTACCATAATTCATGTATCATAAAAATCTCTATTTAAGCAGAGTAAGGCACTTGTAAGTAGAATCATAGCTCACAAATACTTTGTTGTAGTTTACAGCCCTCAACTTTGGCTTGGTGGTAAACTCACAACTCATCATGTTACTGTGTTATTATATATACTCTGTCATGTCACATCTCTTACATACAATAGGACTGTAATTAAAGAATGCAAGAAAAATACTTTTAGAAATATGACTTTGTCCAGTAAGGGCCATCTTCTTGGAATACGTCTGTTAAAGTAGTAGCTCCATGTTAAGCAAATGATGGTACCTTATGTCTAACTACACCATCCAGGCCAAAGAGGATTACACTCTGCCCAATAATGTTAATGAGTATGCAGAGGGTCAGATAATACTCTCTATAGTCAACTGACACCAAAGCAAATGGATCCCATCTAGGAGATAAGATCCTTCTTCCCCTTCTACCTAACTCCTACCTTCTCTTGGGTCAAAAGTTATTGCTGAAGATCGTTATCTCCTGTTTGTGGTCCTTCTATAATCGAGAAGACATCTGAAGGTTTATGAAAGTGAACTGCCTTTTCTCCACTCTCTCCTCATGATTCATCGTCTTGGAGGCTTGACTGACTGTCAGTGTTAAGACTAGTGTTTCTGGAATTCAACAGCCCACCTCCACTTTCGATTTTGCTTCGATTCTGGAGGGGTGGTGAGAGTGCTTAACATGTTGCTTTTTCTACACTTTTAATGTACTGTTGATTCTTCTCTTGCTATGTGAGAGATGGTGTTGGGGTTGAATCATTATTTTGACATTTACTCAGAGTGGTGGGAGCTCCCTGGGTCCCGAATTTGGAGCAATCTATAGTGACTGGCTTTCCTTGATCGGCATCTACTGACTTTTTGCAGTTATATGGACTGGCAATTTTGTTTAATTGTTTCTTCTTTGTTGCAGTTTGTGGGTGTACTGGGAGGAGTTGATTTGACAGTATTGATTTTATATCTTAGATTGGGTGATTTTTTTTTTGTCTTTTTTTTTTCTTTTCTTTTAAGTAGTCTCTGGTTGATATAAAGATGTGCTGGCATGTAGCTCTCCCAGTCAGGTGCTACTCCTACTCTGAGCTTCAGAGTCTCCATCCCTTTAGTTGTCCTCCATTGCTGGCAGCAGTCTATGGGCACTGCAGGGCATTGGGAATAGTGGGTAGGAGGTGAAGGGGGGTTGGGTGCTCTGAACCTTGGGGGAGGGGTGAGCTGGGTGGTAGGCTTGGGGTAGTTAGGTCCAGGAGACACCATGAGGTGAAATGGGTTCCAGACTGTGGGTTTCCATATCTGGTCCCCATACCCAAGGGCTCCAGTGTTATACGGCTGGTAGTCCGGCCGGCTCTGGAATCTCATCCAACTCGAGTGATGTTGTGCAATGCCAGGTCTATAAAGAATAAGATGGCTATTATAGCTGATCTTGTTGGGACAGCAGATCTGGCCTGCATCACTGACACCTGGCTGGATGAGAATGCTGGTCCAATTTTGGAGGCAGCTATTCCTGCCAGGTTCTTGGTGATACATCGCTCGAGATCGGACCACAGGGGAGGGGTGTTGCCATTTGTTTTAAAATGGAATTGGGTATTATAGAGATGCCAGTTAAGGAATCCAGATTGCTTGAGTGTACTGCAGCTGCAAGTGTGGGATGTAGGATCATTCTCATCTACTGTCTACCTGGGGTGAGAAATTGTTCTTGTAGGAGGTCGCGGACTTCGTTGTCAACATGGTGTTCGAGTTGCCCAGGTTGATGGTGCTGGGCAACTTCAATGCCTTGGTTGATGATGAACTCTCACAATTTGGTCAGGACTTCCTCCAACTTATGAATTCATTGGGCTTCACACAGGTAGTTGCCTCTGCAACCCATAATCAGGGTCACTCGATCAACCTGGTTTTCCTCCTGGAGATGGAGACCTTCGATTTGGTGGTGGAACAAGTTGGATGGTCTGACCATCACACTATAAGGTTCAATTTCTGGTCTCCCCCTATAGGACTGCCCCTGTAGAGATGGTCAGATACCACCCTTTGAGGGATGTAACCCCTGATGGTCTTCTGGCAGTATTAGACCTATCAGGATTACCCAGTGCAAGTGATGGTCCTGAGAATCTGGTCCAAGCCTATAATAAGGCTGTGGCAGGAGCTCTGGATTCTATCACTCTTGTTTGAGTTCATCCTCTCACTCTTTGACCTTGGTCCCCTTGGTTTCATGGGACCTTGAAGGAGCTGAGAAGAGTTGGATGAAGGCTAAAATGGTGCTGGCCGAGATCTGGCCTGGATGCCGATTGCCTTAGATTGATGGAACATTATCGGCACTATCAATCAGCAATCTTTCATAAGAATGCAGTGAGGGAGATTGCTGCTGCTCAGAATTGACCAGCTCAGCTCTTTCGAACTGTAGACAGGTTGTACCATCCAACCTGCTTGCAAGTTCGAAAAGCGTTTTCACAGGATGAGTGTGATGAGTTTGCTTGCTTCGTTGCTGATAAGGTGGCCGACTTCAGGACAGAGATCAGATCAGCTCATTCTATGCGGGTTGCTAGGGTCGGTGCATGGTTATTACCCGTCATTTTTTTGGGGTACACTTCGACCAGTCGGAGATCATGGATGTCTTGTGGATTGTCCAGAACATGCAGCCAACTTGCTGTAGTTTGGACCAGGAGCCCTACATGCCTCATATTGGGGTGTGTTGATACCATTGGCCCTGTCCTTGCAGAGATAGTTTGGTGCTCTTTAGAGTAAGGTGTTTCCAAACTCCCTGAAGTAGGCAGTGGTGACACCACTCCTTAAAAAAAATCTTCTGTTGACCCAAACTGCCCTGATAACTACAGGCCGATCTCTAACCTTCCCTTTGTAGGGAAGGTGATTGAAAAAGCAATCACGCAGCAGCTGGAGAACCATTTGACCATCCATGAAATTTCTGATCCTCTCCAATCCAGTTTTCAGAAGAGACATAGTACTGAGACTGCTCTGGTTCGGGTTCTCAATGATCTCTTGATCGCAAAAGATCGGAAGTGCCCCTCCATCCCGGTTCTTCTTGATCTCTCTTCAGCCTTTGACGCCGTGGACCATGGAGAATTGCTGGAGTGCCTGAGGTATATCTGTGGTCTGTCAGTAATGGTCCCAAGATGGTTTCAATCTTGCCTCAGTTGCAGGTCTCAGAGGGTGGTGTCTAAGATATATTCCTCAGTCTCATTCTCTCTGCCATGTGGTGTTCTCCAGGGCTCTGTGCTGTCCCCAGTATTATTCACGGTGTATATGCTGCCATTGGGAGACATTGTGAGACAGTATGGACTGAGGTTTCACTGTCATCCAGATGACACCCAGTTCTACCTGTCTTTTGTGCCTGACCAGGATAGTGCGGTCTCAGTCTTTAATAGCTGCCTCACAGAAATCCAAGACTGGATGAAGGCCAGCTGGTTGAAGTTGAATTCCAATAAGACTGAGGTGATGGTGCTGGATCCAGGTCACCTGATAGAGAGGATGGTGGCAGGGTTTCCCTCTGGGCTTTGGTTCAGAGGCTGCCAGCTGCTGTTCTCCGAACGGGTGCAGAATCTGGGGATAATTCTTGACGATGGGCTGACACTGCATTCACAGGTGTTGCGCGGTAGTCAGGTCCTCCCTTTATCATCTGAGGAACATCACCTAGGCTAAGCATCTTGTTCCATTTATCTACCTTCCGAAGCTGATCCACGCCTTTGTGACCTCACGCCTTGACTACTGCAACTCCCTCTACCTAGGGCTTCTGGGGGTTGATATCCACCACTTGCAGCTAGTGCAGAATGCAGTGGCCAGGTTGTTGACAAGGGCCTCTTTTGCGAGTCATAGTATGCCTGTGCTGCGCGAACTGCATTGGCTGCCTGTGCAGTGGTGGATTACCTTTAAGGTCAGTTTACTGACCTATATGGCCCCACACAGACAGGGTCCAGACTACCTGCAAGAGCTCCTTATTCCTTACTGCCCCCTCTGACTGCTCCACTCAGCCAACGAGGGGTTGTTAGAGGTTCCCAGGGTACGATTGAAAACTTTGGGTCGCAAGCTTTTATGTACATGGCCCTCACCCTGTGGAACTGTCTACCTCATTAGATTTGACTGTGCCAGATCGTGGCAAGCTTTAAGAAGGCCTTAAAGACCCATCTGTTTTATCTTGCTTTTTGGGGATTTTACATAATACATTATTTTAATGTATATTGTAATATCTGGATAGCACTGTGTTTTATGGTTTTATCTTTTTAATGTATTTTATTGTTACATACTGTACAGCACTTTGATATTCTTTGAATTGCGCTATAAAAATAAAGATTATTATTATTATTATTAAAAGTGATTTTAATACTTAGCAGGTAGATCATGAGCCTCTGAGAGAGAATAAAGGCTTTACAGGGCTAAGGATAAACAAATGGAATGTTTGTTGCATGACTGTAGGACTCTCTTTGGCCTAATTGTAGCAGCTCTAGTAGGAAGCCTCAGAAAAGGAATCATGGACTTTCTTGGGGGAGAAGGCATGAGCCCAAGGAAAAAGCAACTCCACTGGAAGCCAAAGTTTCTCTCAAGCAGGGCCTAACATATTGGGTGGAGCCTAGCTAAGGAATCCATGGATTGTGCCATTGGTTGGCTTTCTCAAGGATGCAAATTAAGTAGCACCTCATTTTTTGCATAGGAGGATTTGGGTATTCGGAGGGGATGTTAAGAGTTTTGAAAATCATAATGCCAAAGATGAAGACTGGGAATGAATTTTGAGTAAGGGTAGGGAGTAAATAGATGAGTGAGATATACAATGGGCCTCTTATCAAACCTGACTGCAATTCTAAATGTGGCAAAACAGTGTTTGAAGTGCAGGACTTTAATATATATATTTTCTTTATTACCTGTTTGTACTTGTTAAAGCAGCAGTTTATGTTATGGCAAAAATGGTTTACCTACAGTATATCATTTTTTTTAATTTTGGATCACCTTTTTCTCTTGTCTTGTAAGACACTTTTTTAAAGTCTGCATTAGCATAATTTTTTTTAGTTCTTTTTAAATAATTAATGGTGAGTCCCCTTAAATATGGTTGCTGTATGTTCTGCATTAATATCCTCAGTTATAACTGTAAATCTACAGTTTGACATCACTTTCCTTGTGGATATGATGAACAAACATGCAACAGACACTTCTCCATGTCCTCAAGATATTTTGACTACTGATGCATCATCACTAGAGATGCAGTGAAGTTCTACTATGAAGTCAAAGTGAACCCGAAGTGGACCACTTCGAGTTTGCATAGCACTATGCAAAATATCCATTAAAATCCCCAAATCTACCTTTTAGTGGACTTCGCGTTGTCCACTTTGGGTTCACTTTGAGTTACAGACTTGAAAAGGTGAAGTTGGTAAGAAAAAGACCCCAGATCACATGTCTGACTGTATCTCCAGGTTTGCAGGTCACATGATGCAGGGAGGAACTTAAAAAGGCAGGAAGTCAGTGTTTCACTTTCACTTTCTCATGAAAGAGCAAGTTGCAGGCTGAGTTCCAGAGTGATATAAATATATATATATATATATATATATATATATATATATATATATATATATATGGTTAAATCTAAAATTTGGCAGCTTAATAACTTTGCCACTGTATGACACATTTGCCTGAAATTTGGAATGCACAATTTGGTACCATATATCTCTGGACCTGCCAAGTTTCGTTATGGTCAGATGTATGGTTGCGGAACTACAAAGCACCAGAAAACGCATAAATTATGTATTTTTACACATTCTTTGCTCGCGCCTACAGCTCGCACGGTTTGTGTGTGTCCAGTCTGAAACCTTCAGGGAACATGCAGCCAGGCTACCTAATGTGCATTTTGAAGATTGCTTAAAAAAATATTAAACAGTTCAAAAGTTATTCAAAAAACAAGTTTCCATGTATAGTCAATGAGAAGTTAAAATTTGTGAAAGTGTCACAAATGCACTTTTTAGTTTCGCAAATGACCCTTGTAGTGTCACAATCAGCTATCTTGTTTTCATTTGGTGGTCACAGAAATGCTTAGCATTTAAATTTGGGACCCTCTAGGTAACAATTCTTGTTGTGTTTACCTAATCGAGTCCTGAGGATGCTAGCCATGTCTTTATTTGGGGGGGCACCCCAGAAATATGTTTTTTAAATGTTTTTAAAAAGTAGTGTTGCAAAGTACTTTCACATATGCCACACTTTTGTGATTTCATTTGCGAAAGTGTCGTGATTTGGGACACTACTTTGCGACACTATGCCCAAAACAATAGGAAATCTTTGCCACCCTGCTGCAATAGAACAGTTTGGTCTTTTGGGCTGACATTTGGAGGGAAGTAAGCCAATATCCCACGGATGTGCCTTTTGGTGATTTGGTGACAAAATATTAGAGGGCTGCAAAGTTATGGCACCCTGAATTTGATGATTTTTCCCATAGGCTAACATTACAGCATCCGCTGCACCTTTTGGGGCCCATATCTCGAAAATGGTTTGAGATATGGACTTTTTGTCAAAAGAATGCTTAGCCCCCCCCACTAACGGGCTAAGTGTAAAACTAGCCTGGAAAGTCATAAGTAATATGAGATTTTAAATTGTGTTCTATGTCGTACGGTTCCTGAGATATAAGGCATTTAGTATTCCAAGTGCTCATTTTCTGCTCCGAGGTCCATTATTATGCATATATTCTTTGTATTCACTGTGCTTCTCAATGCACCTTTTTAGGTAAAAAAGGGTGTGCGTTTGTGTTACTGTTACCGTTACTGTTTCTGCTTGCATTTCAGTTACCATTTGCATTAGCATTTCTGTTTATGTCAACATGTGTGTTACCCTTTGCAATTACGTTTGCACTTGTGTTTGCGTTACTTTTACCATTTGTGTTTCCATTACCATTTTTATTTGCTTTTACTTTTGCGGCACTGTGTACGTTACCATTTGTGTTTGCGTATGCTCTTGCATTTGCGTTTCTGTTTGTGTTACTGTTTCCTTTGTCTTCATCATTGGTGTTACTGTAACCATTTGCATTTCCAATTGCATTACAATTACTGTTTGCACGTCAGTCACCGTTTGCATTTACATTTCAATTGGCCTTAGCGTTTCAGTTTTTGGTAGCATTTTCGTTGTTGACTGCGTTACATTTTCCTTCAGCATCGCAGCTGCCATTGCCGTTTGAGTTTCTGTTTGCGTTTCTGTTACCATTTGCATTTTCATTACTGTTTTCATTACCGTTTGCATTTCTGTTGCAGTTAGCGTTCATGTTACCGTTTGTTACCATTTCTGTTTTCATTTATGTTTGCACTTGCATTTCTCTTACCGTTTGCATTATCGGTTCCTTTTGTGTCACCTTGTGCATTACCGTTTGTGCTTGCGTTTGTGTCACCATTAGTATTACTATTTTCTTTTACCTCACTGTTGCCATCACCATTTGCGTTAACGTTAATGCTTGTGTTTTTGCATTTGTGCAGTGCAAAATATTATGTTTTTGCAATTTTTCTGCACTGTCTTCCATGATGCATAGTGCAGCCACTGTGTGGCTGATTGATCTGAAACTTGCCACATAGAAAGACCTTTGTTCAAGGAATATGCCAGTTTTTGTTTGGTGAAACAATGTTGTTCAGTACTAGAGTTATTGCCATTAGAACTTGCCCCCCTCAGACTTACAGATTTTACGGCATCCGGTCCACCATTTTAGTGCACTTTCAGCCATGATTTCTGCCATTTTGTGGTGGAAGACTTCTTAAAGGTGCAGAAAAATAAAAACTGAATATCTCTGGAATGGTTTGGTCTTGTCATATGAAATTTGGAGGGTGTCGAGTTGATGTACTGGGGATGTGAATAATGTTTTTACATGTTGAAAAAATAATTCACTATGGAGATACTGCATGACGCAGTTAACGTTTTGTGCATAGTGTTCTGCATGGTGCTACTGGCTTGAAATTTATAGCATAGGTAGCACTAGTGGTATGGAAGTACCTTGCAGTGGTTTGGTGTGTAAAGCATTAAGAGGTGCGGAATAATGCCACTCCAATAAATGAAAATGTGATTCATTACACTTCAATAACTTTTGAACTGTGTGTCTGATTTGCCTGCCATTTGGAATGTAGAAATATTTATAATAGATCATTTACTGTGACAATTTTCAGTTGCTGGCACTTATGGATGTTTAATTGTGCCTGCACAGCTGTTTGCTCATGGCGCTGTTCGACCATCGAACGGATGTTCACACAATTCTGGACACACGCTGTACTATGGTAGATGTCTTCTTTTACCAATTTTTGGTTCTGTCAGATATATGGTTCTCGTGTAGCAAAGTGGCAAAAATGTTCTTTTCGGCAGTCCTGTGCAATTGTTTTGCACTGTGTTGCACAAAGCATAGCACAGCCAGTGTGTAGTTGATTGGTCTGAAACTTGGCATGTTGAAATACCTTTGTTCAAGGAATATGCCAGTTTTTGTTTGTTGAAAAAATGTTGTTCCATTACAGAGTTATTGCCATTTGAAGTTGGCCCCCTTGTGTTTACAGATTTTTTGGCCACCAGGTCCGCCATTTTACCACATTTTTGGCAGCAATTTCTGCCATTTTGTGGTGAAAGACTTCTTAAAGGTGCACAAATGAAAAAATCGAATATCTCTGTAACGGTTTGGTCTTTTCACATGAAATACGGAGGGTGTTGAGTGGATGTCCCGGAGATGTGAATTATGATGTTTACATGTTGGAAAAATAATTTGCTGCAGAGATACTGTGTGCCACAGTTAATGTTTTGCACATAGAGTTCTGCATGGTGCTACTGTCTTGAAATTTATAGCATAAGTTACCCTAGTGGTCTGAAGGTGTCTTGCAGTGGTTTGGTGTGTGAAACATAGACAAGTGTGGAATTATGCCACTCCAACAAATGAAAATTTGGTTCATTCCACTTCAATAACTTTTGAACTGTGTGTCCTATTTGCCTGCTATTTGGAATGTAGAAAGATTTATGATAGATCTTTGACTGTGACAATTTTTGGGTCCTGGCACTTACAGTTGCTGAATTGTGCCTGCACAGTTGTTTGCTTGTGGCACTGTGCAACCGTTGAACAGATGTTCACACAATTCTGGACACATGGTGTACTATGGAACATGTGTTCTTTTACCAATTTTTGGTTCCATCGGGTATATGGTTCTTGTGTAGCGAAGTGGAAAACATTTTCTTTTATGCACTCCTGCACAGTTTTCCTGGTGTGACACTGTGCAAATGTTGAACAGATTCAGATAATATTTGTCATACATGTTGGGGTATGGTACATGTCTTCATTAACCAATTTTCATTTCAGGCAGTCATACAGTTTTTGCACAGCAAATTGACAAGAATTCACATTGTGGAAGCGCGGTGCCCATATAGTATGACATTCATATTCAGTTCATATTTTCTTTGTGTTGTAACTTTTCTTAATTTGGTATTTCTTGTCCCTCATAATGGTAATTCCTATTCCCCACCTTACCACAAATGCCCCCCCCCACACACACACACATTATGCTTTCCAAAATAAACAATGTTTAGGTTATTACTCATTACTTTATTTAATGTAATAATAAGTTATGTGTTCACCAACCAGTTGGCAGACAGTGTGTGCTTTCACCAAAATGCCATCTTCCAGCCACTTTTATTGCATCGTGCATAGCAGTAGGACAGTTTCACCTGTAATAAAAACATGCAGCGTCCACCATTTTCACGACCATCAGTCATGTAAAAATTAAAAAAAATTAACTAACAATCATGAAATTGCTTGTTCCTTTTCTGAAAGTGTAGTTAAAGCACCATGGCAATATTTACAATACCTTAATACCACAGAACATGCCCCCCCAACAATGTACTATTTTGTGTTTGAATGTCCCCCTGTTTTAATTTCATGAAAAGCCCAGATGAAAATTAATACCAGTCCAGAAATGCATCACAGTGTGTTAAATGACATCATTGCATTGTGACAACACTTGCTGCTGCTGTGTTTTTGGCCCTTTCTTTTAATTTCATGAAAAGCCCAGATGAAAATTAATACCAGTCCAGAAATGTGTCACAGTATGTCAAGTGACATCATTGCATTGTGACGACACTTGCTGTTACATAGATACATAGATAAATAGACAGTGTCGGCAAATAAGGGCCTATGGCCCACCAAGTCTGCCCATTTGAGCTTGTAAGTTCAGTTTATGTTTTCCTAGAAGTCCGTTGCCCCTTACCCCTGACCTCCAGAATTCCTTTATGTCTATCCCATGCATTCTTAAATCCAGTGATTGTTTCAGCCCCCACCACTTCCCCTGGAAGGGTGTTCCACTTGTCTACCATCCGTTCTGTGAAGAAATTCTTCATCACGTTTCTTCTGAATCGTCCTCCTCCAACTTCATCACATGCCCTCTAGTCCTGGAACATCTTTTTCACTTAAAAATAGTGTATTCCTGCACCCTGTTCCTCCCTGTAAGATACTTGTATGTCTCTATCATATCCCTCTCCTCTCTCTCCTCCAGGGAGTACATATTCAGTTCCTTCAACCTGTCCTCACAGGACTTGTGATGCAATCCATGTACCATTTTGTTGCCCTCCTCTGAACCTTCTCTACCCTGTCTATGTCCTTACGTAGGTAAGGTCTCCAGAACTGTACACTGTACTCCAGGTGGGGCCTCACCAGTGTCTTGTATAGTGGAATTATGACCTCCTTCCTGCTGGTGATGCCCTGACTATGTATCCCAGCATCCTATTTGCTCTACCTGCTGCCTTGTCACACTGTTTTCTACCTTGAGGTCATCAGACATGATAACCCCAAGATCCCTTTCCTGCTTGGTGCATGCTATATCCTCACCCCCAACTGATATATTGTGCCAGGGTTTTTGTGCCCCATATGCATTATCTTGCACTTTGCATTGAATTTCAACTGCCAAACCCTGACCATTCTTCCAGTTTCTGCAGGTCCCTCTCATTCTGTCTACACCCTCTGGTGTGTCTACTCTGTTACAGAGCTTTGTGTCATCAGTGAACAGTGAAATTCTGCCTTCTAGGTCCCGCGAATGTCACTGATGAAGATGTTGAATAGGACCGTCCCAGCACTGATCCCTGTGGTACCTCACTGGTCACTCTTCCCTCTGTGGAGTGACAGCCATTTACTACCACCCTCTGTGTCCTGCTGCCCAGCCATTTACCTACCCACCACACTATTGTCCTGCCCACACCCATATTCCCCAGTTTGTGTAATAGTCTTCTTGTGGCACAATGTCAAAAGCCTTGCTGAAGTCCAGATAGGCCATGTCCACTGCCCTCCCCTGATCCACCTCCCTAGTCATCCAGTCAAAAAATTCAACGAGGTTGGTCTGACATGACCTCCCCCAGTGAAACCATGCTGTCTTGGGTCCTGTAGTCCATTGACAACCAGATGTTCCACCACATCTCCTTCAGTAGTGCTTCCATAATCTTCCCCACTACCGAGGTGAGGCTGACTGGTCTGTAGTTCCCACCTCCTCCTTGTTCCCACTTTTGTATAAGGGGACTACATCTGCTGTCCTCCAGTCTTTGGGTGCCTCCCTGTTTCCAGTGATTGGCTAAACAGGATAGCCAGAGGTTCAGCCACCACCTCTCTTAGTTCTTTAAGGGACCCTGGGTGCACCCATCTGGCCCCATTGCTTTATCAACTCTTATTACTTCCAGTTCCTTCCGGACCCTTTCTTGTGTAAAGGGACTTGTGTCCATTTCTGCACCATTCTCACCCCTTGTACTCCCTTCAGACCCATTACCCTCCTCTTCCTCAGTAAAGGCTGAGCAGAAATACCTGTTCAGTATGTCAGTTTTACTGTTGTCATCCTCCACGTGGTCCCCATCCTCCCCCTTCAGTCTCACTATCCCTCCCTTGCCTTTTCTTTTTCACTTATGTACCTGTAAAGGTTTTGTCCCCTCTATCCTCTGATTTTGCAATGTGTTCTTCTGTCTGAGCTTTGGCTTCCCTTACTGACCTCCCTGCCTCCCTTTGCTTCTCCTGGTACTTCTCCCTACCCCTTCTGTCTGTGTCTTTTTGTATTGCCTGAATGCAATCTTTTTGGCTTTCACTTTCTTTCCTACCTCTTTGGAAAACCATAATGGTCTCCTCTTCCTTTTCCACTTACTAACCTGCTTAAGGCATAGTTCTGTTGCTCTTGTAATCCCCATTTTAAATACTGCCCACTGTTTCTCAACTCTTGATTCCTGCCCCATTCCCCTAAATGCCTCTTTCAAGTATCTCCCCATTTTCCCAAAGTCTGCCCCCTAAAATCCAGGATACGTGTTTTTGTGTGGTTTGGTTCTGTTCTTTCTGTGATTTCAAACCACAATGACTGGTGGTCACTGTTCCCCAGGTACTCCCCCACTGTTACGCCCATCACACTGTCCCTGTTTGTGAGCACAAGGTCCAGTATTGCCTTCTGCTGAGTTGGTTCCATGACCAGTTGCTTGAGGATGGCCCCCTGAAGGTAGTCCAGGATAAATCTGCTCCTAGTTGATGCTGCTGCTGGGTTTCTCCAGTCCACATCTGGAATATTGAAGTCTCAAATCAGTACTACCTCACCCTTTTCTGCCATCCTTTGGATGGCTAGCATCAGCTCCTTATCTGTTTATTCCTCCTGGGATGGTGGTCTATAGACCACACCTGTGCAGATGGCTGGCCCCATTTTCCTTTCCAGTTTAACCCACAGAATCTCTCCCCCATTTTGTTCCTCCTGGATCTCTGTGGCTCTTATGTCATTTTTCACATACAGGGCCAGTCCTCCTCCCTTCCTACCTGCCCTGTCTCTTCTGAATATGTTGTAGCCAGGTATGACCATCTCCCAGTCATGGTGTTTTTGGCCCTTTATGTTCATTTCATGAAAAACACAGAAGAAAATTAATACAAGTCCAGAAAGGCGTCAGAGTGTATTAAGTGGCATCATTGACTTGTGTCGAGTAACTACAATCAGAATATACTTCCATCACATACAATTACATTCCCCCCAAAAAATAAAAATTCATAAAACGTTCCGATGAAGAATAATCACATGAACTGTTCAGAAAAGTCATAAGTATTTCTTAATGCACTGCTGAAAGCGTGCACCTAGAGCCAGAACTCTGCATAAGTGTCCCAAGTGAGAAAATGGCTTGCTGGCACCTGTCACTGTTGTTGTCCATCTGTTTTCTGCTGCTGCTGATGTACAGTGTGTTGCTAAATGATGATAGCCATAGATGACCATGGGATTGAACTATAATTTGATGTTCTGGGAAATTCTTCTGCTGCACTGACTGAAACATGCTGCCCTTGTAATCAATCTGCAGTGAGAATATCGCAATATGTTCACTCTAGGCATGTGACAAAGCAAATATTCTCATTGTAGGTCCTTCATAAAAGAAGTCTAAAGCATGTCATTGTCTGACTGGATTGTTCTCACAAAGTTCTACTTAGAGGACTTTAATTATTAATTCCCTGAGACATCAGCACATTGAACCATTTTACTACACAAACCTATGTCACTGTATAAATCAAAAGTGGCATGGACCCCAAAAAATATGCATGATATTTTACTCATGATCCCTGATCTCTGAAACATCACTCATGGCTTTTCCACTTGTCATGTCATGAGGTCATATGCCACTTGTAAAAACAAACTCTAGCCAGAGCTGATAGGGCTGTGAAGAGCTACCAAATGACTAAAGTCATTTTCTTGTTGGTGCCATATAGTGCTGTGTAGTCACAATCATCACAGTGCTCCCAGATCCCAAAAAAATTTTCCTGTAACAAGTCTTAATTTTTCCTGTATTTTTCCTGTAGAAGCAGCATCAAATCCATGTAGATTTTTCCATAAGCCACTAGTTCCTTATTTGTGACTTTGTTGTTTATTTAAATGTAATATGTTGGCAGCCTTTTATCAGGAAAATGGCTCTGATGTGCTTTTAGGTATTAAAATTATATAAGATGGCATTGGAATGATTTGGATTTATATGGAATCCATAAGGCATAATGGGGAATTTATTTATTTGTTGAATGTTGTTGACTGGTAGGCCCACTAAGACTAGAAGTCCCTTTTCAGGGTGACGTGGGGGGGGGGGTACAGATGGTAAAAAACTGAAATTGTAACATGGCATAAATCCTTACTTGAACCAGATTAAGCTGTTGTTGGTATTTTTAGTGAATGGGGGAAATCTGGCCAGGACACCATGGAAATTTCCCTACTGTTTTTGAGAAGTGCCATAGGATCTTTAACATCCACCTGAACAAGCAGACAGAAGAGACAGGAGCACCCCCCCCCATGCTGCACTACAGTGTTAGTATTGGGATTTAAAGAGCTAGTGGAGCCAAACCAGGCAGACAGGAACATAATATAAATTTTAAGAAGTAAGTTATAAAATTTTATTTCTGAAATATCTTTCTTTTACCTTTTGCCCAAAGAGAGTCTTCTATGTCGTAATGTTGTGGTGGATATGTGGAGCAGCTCTTAGCAAAGCAACTGACATATCCAGCTCTATTGCCTCCCACTACATCATCAGCATTGTGATTTTGCTGACAGTGAAATCACAGGTGAATGACATCTCAGTAACTGAATTGCAGTTCCTAAGCAGCAGTGATGTCACAGTCAGTGAGGTCACAATGCTGGTGATGTAGTGGGGGCAGAATAGCTAGCTATGTCAGCTGCAACACAAAGTGCTGTTCCACACATCACACATTTTAACATCAGGTAAACAATCTTCTAATTAAACAAAGAGAAAGATAAAGTACATCAAATATAAAAGGTAAGGGTTGACTGCTTTTTAAAAAATATCTAATATTAGTTTTAGGCAGTACATAAGCTCTTTAACCCACATGCCTAGTGTGGGGATAGAACTCGCAGTCTTCTAATATTCCTGTCTCAGAGGCCAGTGTGCATGCTCTTTTTTGCATCTTTCATTTGTTAGTTTTTACACAAATTCTCTCAGACTTTTTTCTGACCACCCATTGGAATCTTGAATGAGTTACATAAATGTTTTCATTTTCTTCAAGGCACTGACCCTGCAAATAAATATACACTCAGTACATTATATTATAAAATGAGAAAAAACAGTCTTCTGTTTCCAGTGCTTGCCTCCAATCTGTCATGCAGAAATCAATGTCAGCTAACAAATTACAATTTGACTCTCTGTAATCTGACAGTGAATCTGACTTTCATTTTCACAAAAACCAAAAGGAAATAAGTTAACCTCTAGGCTGCTGAAAGAAATAGAACAAATCTGTTAGACTGAGCTGGACAGATGATAGAAACAGCAGTTTAAAAATATTTTGTTGTTAATATCATGAGAAGTTCTGAGGTACAATGAAGTACCATCCCCTTCCCCCCTTCAGAAGCCTTTAACATAGAACAACAAATAGCAAAAATCAGATGAGGATTGCACTACTTTTCAGCTGTGGAGGAATACATACAAATGTCTAAAATGGAAGTTCCAAGAAAAGCTGTCTTTAGAGCTGCAGATGACAGAAAGGATGTAGGCTTCACCCACAGCCCTAAAAAAAAAGAATATCAGGCATGTTTTCACTAGGGTCATTCCATTTCCCTTATACAGTATATCCTAGGAAATCTCATTAAATTCAGTGGCATTTTCTGTGACATAACGGTACATGTTGTGATATGTAGGGGACATACAAATTCCTGACTCAAAATGTGCAATAACTCTTTATGGGTGTAACAAAAATGGAGTAAAGGCTGCACACAAGCCAAAACAGATACTGAAAAAATTTTATTTGAAAATGATAAAGCACAACAGGGCCAGACTAACACTCTCTTTATGAATGTGGGGGCATGAGCAACAGTGCAGACAAAGGAAAGGATTGCTAGATGGGTGGCTAAAGGTGATAAGACATTTTCACCAATATAAGTTAGAAGAGAAAAACAAGGGAAGGGATACTGAGAAGTAGGAGGGGAAGGTTGTGCATAAGGGGACCAGGAAGGGGGGAAGCAGATATCTTAAATGGGTACTTCTGCTCAGTTTTCACAGTCGAGGTAGGAAGGGATGGACCATCAGGGAGAAGGAAGAATAAGAGGGGAGGTGAACTCAAGTCCTTTTCAGAGGAAAGAATCCTGAAAGAACTTGAATCTGTAAAGGTGGATAAGACTACAGTACCATGTAGAATGCACCCCCGATTCTGAAAAAAACTAAGGGGGGGTACTAGCTGCCCCTCTGACAGCCTTGTTCAACAACCCACTGGAAAATGGCATAGTTCCAGAGGACCGGTGAAGGGCTTAAGTGGTCCCCCTACATTAGAGCAACAGCAGGGAGGAGGCTAGTAGCTATACATCAATCAGTTTAACCTCTATGGTAGGAAAACTAATGGAATATCTACTGAAAGAAAGACTTATTGAGCATCTAAAATCCAATAGGCTGCAAGACAATAGGTAGCATGGGTTTATGGGGGAGAGGTCATGCAAAAAAAACACCTGATAGATTTCTTTGAGTGGGTGACTAGAGACACTGATTAAGTGAGGTCAGTGGATGTAGCCTATCTGTACTTCAGCAAGGCCTTCACCACAATGCCTCACAGAAGGCTTGATTAAGAAGCTGACCAGAAAAGGAGTGACGGCCAAAACAGTAGATTGGGTTGAAAACTCGTTAATGGATAGGAGACAGAAGATAATGGTTTACAGCACTCACTCAAAGGTTGGGAGAGTCACCAGTGGGGCACCATAGAGTTTGACTCTGAGCTAAGTGCTCTTTAAATGTCTTTTAGGGGGCATTGCAAAAGGACTAGAGAAGGAGGTATGTCGTTTTGTAGATGACACCAAGATATGTAACAGAGTGGACACTCAGGAGGTGGTGGTGACAATATGAAGTGATCTTGTTAAACTGAAAGAGTGGTCTAAGGCATGACAGTTGGGGTTCAGTGCCAAAAAGTGCAAAATCATTCACCTAGGACATAGAAACCATGGTGCTTATTATAGGATGGGGGGAGAGGTATTGATAGTCACTAGACAGGAAAGGGACCTTTCAGTTCTTATATCAGAGGAGCTCAAGGTGGCAGTGAAGTGTGGAAAGGCTGTTGGTAGGCAAGTGGGATGCTAGGGTGCATAGGGAGGGGTATTTCCAGTAGGAGGTGGTGCAACAATTGTATCTCTCCCTGGTACACACATAACTGGAGTACTGTGTTCAGTTTTAGACACTGCACCACAGAAATGAATAGACAGGGTGAAAGCTGTCCAGAGGAGGGCAGCTAAAATGGTGCAGGGTTTGCACACCCCTTAGACAACCAGGTTCCACCATCTTGGACTCCGGCTCCCTAGACAACAGAGTGTCTGCCGTTGGGTTCTACTCACATCTGACCCCAATATACCCTTTGCCATGTGACCCTTTGTGGGGTCAGGGTATATTTTTCACTCCGGTCATTTCTGAAATGCTGGATGGCCTTCCATCAGGCTCTCAGGCACAGAATCCTCTGGTGCCGGACATTCCTGTGCCTGATCCAGTGCCAGTCCCTTTGAATGTCCCTACAGGACCAATGCCTGGTCCTTCTGGACCTCCTACTGGGCCTTTGGCCCCACCTCCTGCCAGGCCTTCAGCTCCATCTCAGGGTGGAACTATGGACAATGTTTCTTGCTATCCCCCCACAATATCCAATGTACCCTTCACCAGGGTATCCAACGCCTTGTCATCAACCCCATTATGTACCAGGGTACCAGACGCTGGGCTATGTCTAATCAAGGGTAAGCTTCTTCTGGCTTTCCCTACTCCTATCAGGCTCATGGATACCCTTAATATCAGATGCCAGGCTATCCATTATACCAGCCTCCTCCTCCTCCTCAGCATCAGCCTCTGCCTCCACAGCAGCCTCAGGCTGATATCCAGACAGTGTTTCAGACCCTGATTCAGGAAGACAGGATTCAACTAGCCTCAGAGCTTGATCATCGGAAACCAGTGTTGGCCTCTACTCCCGTCTCCTTTCCTACCTTAGATAAGCCTCTCCTGTGGATTCCCACCTTTCTGGACAAGGCTCCTCTAGACACCAGGTCAGGACACTCCTCTAAAAAGGGTTCAGACCCCCAGCGGGCACTCTTCGGACTCTGACTTTGACTTGTCTGCCAGCTCTGGTACACATACACCTATGCAGCCTCAGCCTAAGGAATCTCTAAATTCCACTCTGTAGGACCCCTCTTTTGCAGAACTCCTCATAACTATATAAAATGCCTGTGGCTGGGCTATCCAGGAACAGGATCCAAAGTGGAAAAAGCTTGTGGAGCATCTAGACATGACTGACACAGCTCCCATGCCCTTACTGCCTTGGACTGGGCCCCATGAAGACCTGATGCCCACCATCTGGCAACAGCCATCCTCCGTTCTTGCTGTTTCAAAAAAGGAAGACAGGGTGTACCATTCCCAGATGGGGTCACACACCTTACTGGCAATCTTAATGCAGACTCGGTTGTTATCACAGCTGCCCACGACTGGTCCTCTAAACCTAACATTTGAGCACATCTCCTCCTGATAAGGAGTCTAGCAGCAGGACAATTTCAGTCACAAGATCCATTCCTTCTCCACTTGTGCCCTCAAGTCCCTTAATTATGTGGCTCATATGGTTTACTATCAGAAATCTTCCATGGCCTCACTCGAGTCAAAGATGGAAGCTATCCAGGACCAGCCGCTTAAGGCTGAGATTGCCAAGACAGTGAGGATGGATAAAATCTTCTGTCATCATGCCCTCTGGGCCACTTATGATGCAGTAGACTCAGTTGCTCACACTGCAGCCACTGCTGTCTGCATTAGGTGACATTGGTGGCTCAGGATTGCTGGCCTGGCACAAAACATCCAGACCTCCATCCTGGATGCCCTTAATAGGGGATCAGTGATATTTGGAGGTGACACTATGGAAGGATATTATCACTGAATTGCAGGACTGAAGTAAATCCATCTGTGATGTCCACTTCATGTACTGAGGGGGTTACAAAGGCAAACAGCCTTTTCTTCAGCAACAGAGATGGCAGACCAAAGAGGCCCTTGCCAAACACCAGGCCAAATGCTGGTATCCATCATCAGGAACCCCTATTCCCCCTGCCAAGTCCCAGAAGCCCCCCTGAATGAGCTGCTGACTCCCTTCCCTCAGCCTCCTGACTTGTGGAGGACACCCCTGCCTCCTCCAGATCATCTAGGGGAACCAGTGGGGGGAAAGATTTGCCCTCCACCTTCCGGGGTCACAGGACACAACCACAGACTCTTGGGTCCTTTAGTTAATAGCAAGAGGTCACACCATAGAGTTCCTAGACAGGTCTCCAGACAACCCCCCAGGCCTCTCCCATTATCCTCCAAGGCACCTGTCTCTGATAGGGCATGAGATGCAGGCTCTTCTGCAAAATTCAGCCATAGATCCAGTGGCTTTGGCACAGATAAGAAGAGGGTACTACTTCCATTTCTTCCTAGTGCCCAGTGACCTAAGACCCATCTTGAACCTCAGCATGCTCAACCTGTACATCAAGTACAAGAGGTTCCACATGCTCACCATCTGGGGACTTCTACCCTTGCTCTACAAGAGCCATTGGCTTTGTGTACTGGACATGCAGGATGCTTACCTGCACATCCCTGTCTTCCAGGCCCACTGCCACTTTCTTCGGTTTGCCTTCCAGAGGAAACATTATCAGTTCAAGGCTCTTCCTTTTGGCCTATCCTCAGCACCTTGGGTTTCTACCAAGTGTCTAGCAGTGGTGGTGCAGACCTATGCCACAGAGGGATCTAATTGTGCTTGTATCTGAATGATTGGCTTCTATCAGCCCCTTCACAGAGCAGTCTAAGTGAGTCACTCTCCTTCACCCTGGACCTCTTTTCCAGACTTGGAATAACAGTCAACTACCCAAGTCCCACCTCTCCCCTCCCAGTGTCAACAATTCATTTGGGGTAGTGCTGGATATAGTCCAGGGCAGGGCCTTCCTCCCATGAAACAGAGCAGAGGTCCTACAGGAACAAGCCAGATTAGTGACCAGCTCATGCTGGACCACAGCCTGGTAAGTTCTCCATCTTCTCAGGCTGATGGCAGCTGCAATTCCTACAGTTCTTCTAGACAGACTGCATATGAGGGTTACCTAATGGACTGTTCATGTTCAATGGTATCAGCGGCTGGACAGCCTGGACTACAGGTCCTAGTGTCCGGGTATATGAAGAAGGATCTTCTTTGGTGGCAGGAGTTGTCCAATCTCTCCTCAAGGGTTCCCCTTTCATCCCCCTGTTCCTATCATGACCCTTACAATAGATGCTTCCTGTCAAGTCTGAGGAGCCCACCTAGGAGACCATCAGACTCAGAGATCATGGTCTCTGCTGGAAGTGATGCTACACATCAATATGTTAGAAATGAGGGCAGTACTGTATGCCCTCCAGGCCTTCCAGCCTCTTCTATGTCTGGGGACACTACTGATTCAGACCGGCAATATGTTTGTGGTCTGGTATCTGAACTGGGAGGCAATGCGAGTGTGGTACTGGGCAGTCCAGTACAACCTCCGCCTGACTGCTGTCCATGTCCCAGGCATCAAAAACATCCTGGCAGACAGTCTCAGCCACACCACTGTCAGGGCTGATGAGTGGGAGCTAAATCAAGAGGTAGCTGAAAGCTTATTCGACCTGTGGGGTCAGCCATAGATTGACCTCTTCATCTCTCCATCCAACGCAAAACTACCCAATTTTTGCTTGCTCATTCCTGGGCATGGTGTATTCTGGTGAGATGTGCTGTCTCTTTGCTGGAAAGGGAGGTTCTTGTATGCCTTTCCTCCCTTCCCAGTGCTTCAGAGGGTTCTCCTGAAGCTACAGGTGGAAGGGGCTCACATGATTCTAATAGCCCCTATTTGGCCTCATCAGATTTGGTTCCCTCTGCTTCAACAGCTATCGATGGAACCCCCAGTACCTCTGCCTGTCTTCCATGATCTTTTGACTCAGGAGCAGGGCAGACTAGTGCATCCAGGCCGCAAATCCCTCCACCTGCATGCGTGGCACCCATTGACATATGTGGAATAACTCTGACTGTTATAATTTTTTTACAAAAATTGTCAAATGTGAAGACACATTTGTAAAACATTTATTATAATAGTGAGACTTTTTGAAATGTTATTTGACTTACCATACTTATGCTTGTCTACCCACTTAGTCTCCTACTTGTTTCTGTTCTTGTACTAAATAATTCCTGTTGCTTCATATCAAGGGGTTGTCGATTTTCATATTGTGTGTGCCTGGGGTGGATTAGCAATTCAAAATAATGTATGCAATACACTCAATAACACACCTACCCCAGTTTACTTTTACCTAATGTCCATTTGTATGCCTTGTATAGTAAGAGCTTCCTTCAAGAGAACAACTTGTAATGACGTGTAAGATTTACATTGACATTTGGGTATATGTACTTTTATATTATACTAAGTATGTGTGTGAACTGCATAGCAAGCTCTAAAAAAATCAATTAAACACATCAAATGTCTTCAAAAACATGTCTCGACATTGTGTTTATCTTCCACCTTGTCACAACATATAGTTGTCTCAGCAGTGTTTGCAATTAAGGTACAGTACCTTCATGTATATGATGGCCCAGTTCTGTTGAGTTGATTGCTTTAACAGTGCATAGAACAAAATGTGAAACCTATAGGTAACTGTAATACAGACGGTGGCATTATTTTCATATCTGCCCTTTCTCAATGTACCATACTTTCAGTTAGTGTATGCAACAGCAATTCATGTTTATGTTAAAGTACATGAAACACCTATATCTAGTTAATGCATTTACAGTCTTAGTGGCTCTGCCAGAGCTTGTTTGTAGAGTAGTGCTTCTGCTGGTATATGAACCTTTGTCAAGGAGTTAACAACTCTGGAGTCTGTATATCCATAAAAGCAGTAAACTAATTTCCACGTACTTTTTTTTGTAATTAGTACATTCATTTCTCTCTGATTTGCACTTGCAGCTGCCATTTATATTCCTGCTAAAGTTCGATCGCACTCTCAATGGCTGCCCTGATAGTAACTCCAGCACTATCACTGCAGCTCCCAGGCTCCGAAAGCAATCACTGCCATAGTGAACTGAACAAGGACCCAGCTGGGAGCTTATGAGACTGCCACTGGTGGAAATGGGAATATGAATGGAAGTGGCAGTACAGGGCAGCACTTGAAGTTTGCTTTCTTTGATATTTCTATCTGATTTTGGGACTTGCCATTTTTTAATTATACCTCTTGGCAGTCGGTCAGCAGAAGGTATGTGTATGTGAGACACACGTTAGAAGCATCGAGGTGGATTCTGGTTTATTGAGTATCATGCCTCTCATACTATGGCACTACCGCTAAGAGAGGGTAAAAAGAAGGTATTTGTTTTAGAAAGGTTATGTATGAGTGTGATTGTGTTACTTGTTGTTTGCTACGGTCCTACCTGTGAGTGGGAGAAGCAGTGGACTACTAGGGGAAGTTAGCTTGCTTAGTGAAAGAAAAAAAATGGCAGCTGCTAACTTTTGAAAATTCTGAAGTAAGCACAGTGACACCACTTTGTTACTGATGCAGGCTGGCACTGAACTTGCTATTTCCCGGTCTCCGTTGGTAGTTAATGTACCCCCTCAGCAAAGGTCTCAGCCAATCAAAGTCTGTCAAATTTAAAATCTATTTTCTAAGCCATACTTTTTCCCTTCTAATCTGTATTGTTTATAGACCAGATATATGTATTAGCAGTGTCAAAAGAATTGTTAAAGTAGCTGGGAATTCATGTAAGACTGTGGTTTGCCCAGGCAAATTTGCTCATCAGGCGTCTGTGTAATCTCACATCATAAAGCTCTGAATTGCCTCGTGAACATTTAATCATAGCAATTGTACACATCTAGAACTTTGTTTAGTATTTTACATCAGTATTTTACATGCAATTAATACAGATTACACACTTGTAGTCTAAAGGGTAAAAAGAAGGGAACTTTATATTTGATGTTCTAACCACATCTTGTTCCTGTTTGCTTTTTCATTTCAGTAACTAATACCACATTTATGTTGTATGAAGTGTAGATGTGCATAGTAAATTAAACTACTCTTCAATGACAGAATGATTTTTGAATAGGTGATATGCTGTACGTACAATCTTATTTCTTGATTCTGTTTTCTAGTATTTGTATTACTATTATGTGTGCAATATCATATATTTGTTGCTGTAATTATATATTGTGTGTCTTACTTCTACTATTAAATCTAACTATTTTCTTGGTGTCAGTCTGTTTCTTTTAAAAACTAACAGTGGTGTACTGTGCATACCCATTATGCAAGAATGAAGTCAGAAATGGAAAGTCTTTATTCAGCTTTCTCAAAAATTAAAAAAAAAATCAGGCAAGCATGGGTCAAGGTTTGCAGAGGAGAAACAAGTTGGTGACTGTGTGACAAGTCTGTAATTTGCAAAGATCACTTTGAAACAGATGTCTTCACAATGATTTCTGAATTAGCATGGCAATGCAGGTAGATCTGAAGAAAGGTACTGTTTCACAGAGTATTTCCACTCCACTACACACAGATACAAATTTGAGAAGACATTATTCATACATGAAAAAACAACACCTTAAAGAGGTGAGTTGTTTTTTATTACAATTAACTCTATATGTGGTACCAGGTCAATATATTGAATAAATAATGTCTCAGGAAAAACCACACACCATAAACAGCGTGTGGTTAAACAGCTACAGGGGACAAAATAGCACATGTAAAAGATGGTAAAGGAGTGGTAGCACTACCCCTGTAGTTGTTGGGTGGGATGTAATGATGCAGAGGATAAGATCTCTGCTGGGTGGTGGTCCTTTGAGCAGCTGCTGTGGCTCAGAGGGTAGAGCCAAGGGCAGTGGAACGTCTGTTGATTGGGGTTCCATTCCTGGTCCCAGATTACCTGTGTGTGTTTTTTTTTTATTATTTTGTTTTAAGTGTTGTGCGGTTGGCAATTCACCTTCACCCAGGTTTCTCCCCATCCCAGAGTCGTCTCCCACTCCTCTGTGGTTATTTTAATTTGGAGCGGAGGTAAGGGGGGGCACTGCACCCCATAATGGGGGTGCAGGTGGTGGACCTCTCCTCAAAAAGCATTTTTTTCTGTGTGGTTGTTGGCATTATTAGCACTGTGTTTTTACCACGCGCTATAGTTGGTGTCACTGTATTAACAGCGTGGTATGTTGCTGTGTTGTTTTTGTCCGTGACATACTTACCCCATGCCCTATATGTTAATGCAATAAACATCATTGTCTATTTTTCACTCATCATCTTACAACTGATGACAGTTTGACTTGAAATGTGTAAAATGACAGACCAAAGTGTTTCTCACATCCTGTAACTAGCATCCGGAATGGAACCACCACATATTTAGGTAGACTACTGTTGAACACTCCCAACCACTAATTGTCTGTTTGAATTCATACCACAAATTAATTTGTTCTATTCCTCCACCCCTCTCAACGATGATCTAACCAAAGACCTGAACTTAGAATCTGTAGTTGTTCCTCCCCTCCAATGAGGATTGGGTTAGAAAGGATGGTGTGGGGGGGGGTTATGAGTGAAAGGGTAGGAATGAGATGCAAGTCCAGGGGCCATGGTTTCCATTACAGTACCCCTTTTTCTTTCTATGTACACCAGTGAAGTAGGCTGGGTGGGTGGTAGGGTTGGAAGAACTAGTATGGTAGTCTGGTGGCTATCGGAAGTGTCCTTGTACAGTGGGCTTAGTCCTGCAGAGTCACACCTGAGTCAAGTAGTACAGTCAATCGGATGTTTGTTGCTATATGTCTTCCCATCAGGGAACAGACCTGAAACTGTCTTGATGTTTCCATTCATGCTCCTGCATTAGTCTGAACAATGTTCACTGCCCTGTTAGTCACAGAAGTCAAACATTTTCTGGAGAACAAGTGCTCAGTTATTGCTAGAGTTGGAATGTTTTCGGGTGCCATTATCATCCATCCCTGGTGAAGAAAATCAGACCTCTGATTTATCCTTCAGGATATGTAATTCTGATCCTTACCCACTCTCAGCTTCTGCTCACACAATGGTCATTGACTCTGCAAGCTGACTTGGTGCATGTCATTGTAAATTTTAAGGTACAGTACTCACTATGTCGTACCTATCATCAGTTATGTTGACTTTAGCACAATCATTTTAGCGTTGTGAGATACGATGATACATGTTGAGTCCATTTCACCCACGGACATGTGGTAAACATATTACAGATAGAACCATAGAGTGTCTTACTGCATATAATTATTTAAATTTTTTTTAAATGTATAGTTTGTGTACTGTGCACAGGTTTTTAAAATATAGTCAATGGTTGTATGAGATGAATCAATCAATAAGGAGACCGGATTTTTCAAGTCTAATTTTTAAAACTCATCTATAAAATGGGCCTTTCAAATCCTATAAACTCATTTGTTGAAAGACATCACATGACCACTGATTATTTTCTGATAACTGCACATTGCACCTACACTACATATTATTTTTAAACAAACACAAGCCTATTTTCCAAGTGAGCTAAAGCAGTCTAGTGTTTGTGTAACAGCCCTTTGACTCACCTTTGGCTGTTCCATGGCCCTCAAGGTCCTCACAGCAGTCACCTCTGAGGGACCAGCCTGGTTTAGGAAGGGTAGGTGTACAGTAATGCAGTGCCTCCACCTGAGGAAGTGGGAGGGAATACCTGTGGGCAAATTTCAGATTATCACCAACCAGGAAAATACATTAGCTGCCCTCTAAGCAGTTCCCCATACACAATGACAATACCCCCCTTCTTTACAGAAACACTCTATAGCAACAATTAACATGAACAACAACAATATTTTGTTGTAAGGAAAGGTGAAAAAGAGAAATAAAGCAGCGAGAACAACAATAACTGGCTAACAATTTTACCCCACACAATCCCAACCTCCCACCTGCAAGAGCACCTGTCTTTCCCTCATCAGCTGCCCAGAAAGTTCACATAGTCTTTATGGTAGGTACCTCACTGTGGTGCTGATATTGACACGTAGATCTCTCATTGGGGCCCAAACTTTTAAACTCAACTTGGCTGTAAAGTTAGTCCTGGGCACAATTATCTGGCAGAGTCCTACCCAGGACCTAACCCCATAGTTCCAGCCAATCTAGCTAGCAAAATCGAGACTTCCCAAAGCCACAGCCTGGGTTACTTATAGTTCAGAAGTTCACAGGTGGTTTAGGCAGGCTCCATGATATTACAGTACCATGCAGATATTTTGTTGGTGGTGCACTACAGGGCTAAAGAGCTGATTGGAGAACATTGGAGAATGCTGGTCTTCACCTGCCTAGCCTTTCCAATCTTCGTCTTCCTCTGCTGGTCTTCTTCGTCTTCGGTTTAGAGGGCAGGACAAGTATGGTTATCTAGACTCCTCTGTTACACACCCTTTTTAGACACAAGTAGTAGCTGGGCTTACTCGATTCTCTAAGTACAGCTGTGGCCGGGCTTTGGCACAGTCTCCAGGCTCAGCTCACTCAGTCAGTCTCTCAAGCTTGCAGCACTTAGGGAAATCTCAAAGCTTACTTCATCAAGCGGAAAACACAGTGGCTAAGCATCACATTCTGCTGCAGAACTAGATCTTTCAGTGCTGCAAAACCTATAGTCTCTCAGCTCATGCAGCGGCTCTCAGCTCCCTCTCTGGCTAAATACTTTGGCTTCTTGTTGTCTGCAGCAAACTCCAAGACCTTTTTCTGGTTTCTAGCTGTAAAGCTTCCATCTTTTTCTTTCCCTGCTATTACAGTTGTTTCTGGGTCGAACAGGCCATCGGGCTCTGAATGCAGGTATGCAGGTATAGGGCTGGGAAGCCCTCAGCAGTCCCTCCTGTACTCTGCTCACACTGAAGTCCTTGGTGGGCAAAGCAACTCTATTTATACTTTTTCATTGTCCCCTTCTGATTGGTTGCTGGTTGCCTGGACTTTTCAGTGCCCTTTACATTATATTCTAGCAATCCCCTGTTTTCTGTAGTCCCATGGGGACTGCCATGTTTATTTCCTATTTGTACCCCAGCACACACAACCCCAAACACTTAATTACAGCCCTTTCAGAGGCTGACACTTCTATAGCTTGGCTCAGCTGTACTTTTTGGAGGCGGGACACATTTACTCTGTTGGTGGGATCCCCCTTTAACTCCACGGGGCTCCTGATCAATTTCTGCCCATCTTTGCACCTTTTGCTGGCATGCTGACAGTAGAGCTATGGCTCCTTTAAATTTTTAAGCTCTCAGTGGCCGACCATACTTAGAAGGGGCACGACCACCATCTTTTTTGTTTACTTTCCATTGGTCCCTGCTCTGCAACTCCTGGGATTGAACAGATGCTCCTCTGGTGCCCAAAGGTATAAAATATGATTGGAGCTCAGCCCCCCCGCTTCACAAGGAGTTGAGGAGGGAGTGAATCAGGCAGCAATGGCTGCAAAGATTTTACCATCAGCCAAGTCCAAATCCCTCCTGGAGCCTCTTTTGGGTATGACAGCGGGTCAGTGAAGGGGCCAGAGCCCACACAGGTAAGCCCAAATGGGGGGCTTACATTTGCATTCATTAAGGAATAATGTACTTCTCATGTGGTTGAAGCACTCGGCTACACATCATGTCCCCTAACCACCAGAGCTATGAATTATTGCATTATAGTTGCACATCCTGTCATGTGTTATGCCTTACACTTAAAAAACCAAAACAAAGAACAAATATGAAAGCAATAATACCTGACAGGCTGGGCAGTAGTGAGCTATACCTGCCCACCCAGGGATGTAATGAGGCCTGATGCCACAGGCAATGGGCCATATAGCCCACCCACCCTGGAGGATATTACTGTGCTTAGAAAATGGGAGTTAGTCTGGAGGTGGAAGACTAGGTTTGCTGGCAAGGGCACCTAGCTTCATCTGAGCTCTTTTCTTCTAGGTTGCTTGTAAGGACAGAGCAAAGAATTTTACCAGAGCAAGGAAAAGGACTAAGGTTTCTTTTGGCTAGGCAGATTTACTGTGTGTTATTATTTTCTTTTGCATTCACAGGCATTGTTAATGTTTGTTGCTAACATTTTATTGCTTTATTTTGCTCTGATTCATATTGTTGTTGCCGGGTATACCTTCTGCTGCACTATTACAGGGTGTGCCTACAGGTGTGTGCTTACAGATTACTGCTGAAATCTTCTGATTCAAATTGTCTTTTGCAAGGTATATCTTCTGTTACTGCTTTATTTTTCTCTGTAGCAAATTATTTCTTACAGGGTATATCTTCAATGAAATTGTTACAGGTGGTGCTTTACAGGCTTTACAGTTTTATCTATCATTAGGCTAAGCTTTCAGGGCTACTGCATTTGTTGCTGGCTGATTGGTTCTGCTCTTACCTCCTTGTTTCTTTCATCCGTGGTTCTTCCTTTTCAGCAGGGGAAGGGCCCAGCCACCCACCCCCAACCACCCCACACTACACTCCTTTTACAGGGTAGCACAGTCATGACATTTCCTGTAGTAAAGCAGGAAGGGGCGGATCAGAGGGATATCCACACAGTGACCTCATTTACAGGGGCACAAGTAATTTAACTTGTTATAACAAGTGATACAAAAACAAACAAAACACAAAATCAAACTTTTGCTTTCATTTTCCTCCTTCTAATTACTCTGACCAGGTTATAAACTCAGCAACTTATCTGGAATGGATATTATTAACTGCACGTACTGTGGGACACTTTTCAGAAGGGCAGTTATAGAGGATTTAGGACACTGTCCTACATGCTGGGCCATTAGAGATCTAAGGGATCAGCTCCAGGCAGCATGGGCAGAGATTGCTCACCTCAAATCGCATATTCAAGAGGAAATATATTATAAGAACTGCCTGCCATTTCCCCAACATTCAACAGTAGTACGTCGACCACAGAGGGTAGTTGGTCCGGGAGGCTGGCAGGTGGTTAGGATGGGCAAATCGGGTGCCCCATCACTCGGTGCTCTCCAACATATCACCTCCACAAACTATAGAAAAACTATAAACAGGTATCTGCCTCTATCTCCAAAATCAAACGAAGGGGCAGAGGACACTGTAGAGCAGGACACTACAACACAGGAGCTAGCACAACAAAACTCGCCCAAAACAGGAGCCAAAACAAAAAAAGCAAAAAGGAAATCCAAAACCATTCTGATCATAGGAGACTCCATAATTTGGGGAGATGATACCTATTTCCAGCCAGGGGTAATGGTCAGATGTCTCCCAGGTACTTCAGCATGGAGAGACACTGACCACATTGCTAAAATTGTACAGGAAGCAGCAGAAAACATCAATGTCCTGGTACACATAGGGACTAATGATCTCGCCAGCCGGTCAGTTGTGGAGACCAAGGAACACCTGACCAGGCTGGGAGACAAACTATCATCCATTTCATCCGGCATCTTCTTCTCTGATATCCTGCCAGTCTGGGAGAGGGGCTCAGATGGACGGAAGGTCAGAGAAGGTGAGATATGGGAGCTAAACATATGGCTTAAGGGCTGGTGCCAGGAAAAAGGACACACATTTGTAGGTAACTGGCAACAGTTTTGGGAGCGAAAGTTCTTTAAATTTGATGGATTGCATCTGAATAAGGAGGGAGTCAGTGCATTGGGGCAGAAGTTTGATGTCTTTGCAGAATACTGAAACTGGCAAATGGGGAGAGGGGTGCAGCACCCGATACGTTGAATGGGAAGAACACCCCTCCCCCCTCAGCTAGTGATCAAACAGGAGTTCAGCATGTTTGTAGTTCATTTGCATCACCATGTAAGGAAAAAGGTCCAGCTCCCCATATGACACACAAGGGAAATGCCAGACCTCACCCAACAACCAACACACCAAAATCTGGCCAGTGGAAAATCATGTACACAAATGCTTGCAGTCTAGGAAACAAGATCCCAGACCTGCAGGCAATAATGACAGAGGCTATACTGGACATAGTAGCCATTAGTGAGACATGATTCACCAGGAACCACATTTGGGAGACTTCAGTACCTGGCTATGTACTGTTCAGAAGAGACCAAGGTGCAAAAAGTGGGGGTAGAGTGGCCCTTTATGTCAATGAAAATATCAACGCTACAGAAATTCAGAATACACATAAGGAGCCAGAAGAACTGTGGGTCACCCTGGAAACAGGAAATGGGACAGCCATACAGACTGGGATTGTCTACAGGCCTCCAGACCAGGGGGAGGACATAGACACATTACTGTTAGAAGATATACAATACATGACAGCTAAGGGGGTGGTTCTGATAATGGGAGACTTCAATATGCCAGATACAGATTGGTCAATACCAGCGGGAACATCTGCCAGAACTAGACACATAGTGGATTCCCAGCAGGTGGAGGGCCTCAAGCAACTAGTACAACAACCCACAAGAGACAGGGCTATCCTAGATCTAGTACTGACTAACAGGGAAAGGTTCACAGATCTCCAGGTAGAAGGTCACCTGGGGGCCAGTGACCATCACATGGTATGGTTCAATTTGGCCACTAGAACTAAATCATCCCATACCATTCCAAGGCATAAATATGGGACTTCAGAGGAGCTGACTTTGATAAGATGGCCTACAGAGTTAAGCTAGCCTTGGCAAGAAGAAATACAGGTGAGGGGGTATAGGCAAAGTGGGCAAGTATCAAGGATGCAATACTTGAAGCAACATCCCATTGTGTTAGAGAGAAAATGAAGTGCAAAAGAAGAAAGAAACCACTTTGGTTCTCAAAAACAGTAGCAGAAAAGTTCAAAGCCAAAAGGCTGACCTTCAGGAAATATAAGGGAACACAGCGGGATGATGATAGGGAGGCATACCAAACTTCCCTAAGGGAAGCAGGGAAGGCAGTAAGGCAGGCAAAGGTCTAAACCGAGGAAACACTAGCACAAATAGTAAAAGAAGGTGACAAGACTTTCTATAGATACTTTAGTGAAAGGAGAAAGTTCAGGGAGGGTATTGCTAAGATCAAAGGGGATAAGGGGGCATGTGAGGAGGAGGACCATGTAAAAGCATCTATCCTAAATAGATACTTCTGCTCAGTATTTACTGAGGATAAGGTAGGACAGGGCCCACAGCTCAGCACCATGGACACAGGGGGGAGGGAGGTGTGCACTAGTCCCTTCACAAAAGGAGGGGTTCTACAAGAGCTCAATAAGCTTAGGACAAGGCAATGGGACCTGATGGCATACATCCCGGGGTACTAAAGGAGCTAAGGGTGGAACTAGCAGAGCCATTATCAGAACTGTTTAGTGAGTCTCTGAGCACAGTAGAGGTCCCAGAAGACTGAAGAAAGGCTCATGTGATCCCGTTCCACAAGAATGGTAGCAGGGAGGAGGCAGGGAACTACAGACCAGTCAGTCTTACCTCAGTAGTGGGCAAGATTATGGAGGCACTCCTTAAGGAAAGGATAGTGCAACACCTGGAATCCATAGGAGCACAGGATCCAAGACTGCATGGGTTTACAACAGGAAGGTCCTGTTAAACTAATCTCATAGATTTCTTTGACTGGGTAACCAGAGTGGTGGACCAAGGGGGGAGCAGTTGATGTCACCTACCTTGACTTCAGCAAAGCTTTCGATACTGTCCCACATAGAAGATTGATTAATAAGCTGTGTAGGGCTCAGGGTGGGTCAGAAGTTGGTCAGCTGGGTAGCAAACTGGTTGGCAGGCAGAAAACAGAGTGGTGGTAAACAGTATACAGTCAGAAGAGATGCAAGTCACAAGTGGGGTACCTCAGGGATCAGTCCTGGGGTTAGTCCTCTTCAATATCTTCACCAGTGACATTGTAGATGGACTGGACGGTATGGTTTGTCTGTTTGCAGATGACACCAAGATCTGCAACAGAGTAGATGATCCAGATGGGGTGGGCAGAATGAGAAGAGATCTGGATAAACTGGCAAAATGGACAGAAGATTGGCAACTGGGGTTTAACGCAAACAAGTACAAGATCATGCACATAGGGAAGAGAAACCCTGAAGCCACCTATAGGTTGGGAGTGGAGTTGCTGGCAGTCACAAGGGAAGAAAGAGACTTGAGGATCATCATCATCACAGATGACCTGAAATCATCCAAGCAGACCACTAAAGCAGTAGGTAAGGCTAGAAAGAAGTTGGGGTGTAGTAGTAGGGGTATCGCAAGTCATAAGAAGGAGGTAATAATCCCTCTTTACAAGACACTGGTTATGCCCCATCTCAAGTACTGCATGCAGTACTGGAGGCCACACCTTCACAAGGACATTAACCAAATTGAGGCAGTACAGAGAAGGGCAATGAAAATGGTGCAGGGACTGCATCAGAAAACATTTGAGGACAGATTAACAGAGCTCAATATGTATATCCTAGAGCAAAGGAGGGAGAGAGGTGATATGATTGATACAGTCAAATGCCTTAAGGGCATTAACAAGGTGAACAAGTCTAATGTTTCAATATAAGAAAAATAACAGGACGAGAGGACACAGCATGAGATCAGAGGGAGGCCAATTAAGGGGTAATGTGAGGAAGTTCTTTTTCACAGAAAGGGTGGTGGATGCATGGAATGGCCTACCTCAGGAAGTAGTGGATATGAATACAGTGCAGGGCTTCAAACATGCATGGGATAGGCATAAGGGAGCAATACAGATAAGTATGAACAGATAGGCCTTTGACAGAGCAAATGCTGATGGCACATTCATAAGGTAGAAAAAGAAATGGGAAGACTGGATGGGCCTTGCGGTCCTTATCTGCTGTCAACTTCTATGTTTCTGTATGAGAAAAAAATGTTTAAACAATTAAAGAACTGTAAGTAGTTAGCTTTGATAAATAAAAATAGTTTATGTAAACCAGTCCCTCTGTGAACTGCTGTCATTATCACTAGGGTGTGCTTTTGTTTTACATCTTTGTACCATAGGTTTGTGTTGGTCTATGAGCAGCCTGGCTTCATGTCCAAACATAAGAAAGAAAGGGGATCTTTGTGTGGTGTGTTTTTTTGTCAGTTGTAGGCATGGACAAGGTACTGTAGCTGACCTTTTGGCTCCAATTAGCCTTGTCGGCTGGGTCCAGGGTAACCAAAATGTTGAGGATAGTCCTGTTAAAGTATTCGAGCTGTGGGTCCCCATGAGGGGGTGGTGTTAGGGTGTCACTCTGGGCCACATTATACTATAGACAGCTAAAAATTCTTTTACCGGCCGACTCTTGAGGTCTCTGCTCTGGTCGGAATGTATTCGCTGAGATATACCATAATGATTGACAAACTGCTGAAGGACCTTAACCATGGTGCTGACCTTCTGGTCCTTAGTCCAGTAGGCCTGGGTGTACCTGGTGTAATGATCTGTTATGACATTGATGCTGGAGTTTTTCTTTCTATAGGGCTCCAGCGACATGAAAAAATACCACCAACAGCTTAATCTGGTTCAATTTCAGTTGGTTACCATCTGTATCCCCCCATCCCCCTTCCCGGTTGCCCCTGAAAAAGGGACTTCTAGTCTCAGTGGTCCTACCGGGTCAACAAAATAAATAAAGTTCATGCACACAAGCTTTAAAGGGCTGTTCATATGGATGTTAACTAATAGTCCATCTTGCATGGGGAGAGTCTTCCTTTTAATACACCTCAAGCAGCCTTTTGCAGTGCTTCTCAACGTCCTTCTTCATGCAGAGCCAATGGAAACGTAGAAACACAGAATTTGATGGCAGATAAGGACCGCTTGGCCCACTTAGTCTGCCTATTTCCCTACCTAATGGATAAGCTGCAGATCCTAGTTAACCAACAGCCTACTTCCTCCTACCCCCCAGAATTGCCTTATGTCTGTCCCGTGCATTCTTGAATTGCCCCACTGTTTTTGACTCCACAACCTCCACAGGAAGGCTGTTCCATTCATCCACAATCCTCTCCATGAAAAAATGCTTCCTCACATTACTTCTGAGCCATCCTCCCTCTACCTTCAAATTGTGTCCCCTTGTTCTTGCACATCTCTTTTTCTGAAAGATGTTAACCTCTTGGGCTTTGTTGATTCCCTTGAGGTATTTGAAAGTTTCTATCATGTCCCCCCTCTCCCTCCTTTCCTTGAGGGTATACACATTAAGCTCCTTTAGTCTGTCTTCGTATGGCTTCTGGTGCAGACTCTGCACCATTTTGGTTGCCCTCCTCTGGACAGCCTCCACTCTGTCTATGTCTTTGCATAGATGGGGTCTCCAGAACTGCACACCGTACTTCAGATGGGATCTCACCAACTGTCTGTACAGAGGGATAACAACTTCCTGTTTTCTACTGGTGATGCCTCTCCCTATGCATCCCAGTATCCCCCCAGCCCTCCTTACTGTCTTCTCACATTGCTTGCCCAGCTTTAGGTCATCTGATATAACTACCCCCAGATCCCTTTCCATTTTTGTTGTTGTCAGTATCTCACCCACCGTTGTGTACTCTTCCCGTGGGTTTTTGTTTCCCAGGTGCATTAGTTTGCAGTTCTTTGCATTGAATCTAAGCTGCCATACATTTGACCATTTCTCCAAGCTTGCCAAGTCCCTTCTCATCCTTTCCACCCCACCTTGTGTATCAATCCTGTTGCAGATCTTTGTGTCGTCTGCAAAGAGAAATACTTTTCCTTCCAGTCCCTCTGCAATGTGACATTAAAAAGGACTAGACCCAGTACTGAACCCTGCGATTACCCCACTAGTAACCCCCCTTTCTTCACTGTGGACTCCGTTTCCTATTACCCTCTGCATCCTGTTGTCCAGCCAATGTTTTACCCAGGCTACCACCCTGGGACCCACTCCCAGAGTGGCTAAGTGAGCCCTTACCCAGTCAAGGGTTCTCTCGAAGCCCAGGTGGCCCATCTCATGGTGGAGAGATACCATAACAGCTTTGCAATATTTCCAGGATATGGCAAACTGCATCTTGGAGAGGTCAGAGTCCTCAAAGCCGTGTACTTCATGAACCAACAGTTCATCTTTCATAACCAGCTTGTTCCATTACCAGAGTAATGTCTGTGCAACAGGGTGCAAAGATTGTACCTGGTTGGGGTGGAGCCCCTTCTCCAAGGCCCTGATGACATCACGGTAGCTAAGGTCCTCTCTGTGCTTGCTGAAGTTCAGATTTGCTCAGGTGTAGAAGAGCGGATTTATCCAGCCCAGTGAAATTCAGGTACACCTCGGGAATGGCGTTGGGTGACGCCCTGGCATGTAAATGGCTCTGTCAGGGTTAGTTGGGCACCTTCGCCTTGGACTGAGAACTTGGAGCACAGCACTTTAGCAGTTTCACTTTACAGCTGCACACTGGATTCACATTGCTTGTTGTGTGGGCACCTAGAAAGGGCATCCGCATCAATACTTGTTTTTCCACTTCTATACTCCCATGTGTAATCATATGTGGATAGTGCAGACAGACAACGGTGCCCAGTGGAGTCTAACTTGGCCATGGTGTTAACGTATGGTAATGGGTTGATATCTGTCCTTACAATGAAAGGTACACCATACAGATAGTCATGGAACTTTTACATCAGTGCCAATTTCAGTGCCGGAAGCTCCAGTTTATTGACCAGATAATGTTTCTTGAATGGCGATAGGCTACGGCTTGCAAAGGCCACCGGCTGGAGCCTTTCAGGATGCTCCTGATTTAGTACTGCTCCAACCCATTCAGGCTAGCATCTGTGTGAAGGATGTAGGGCTTGTTGTGGTCCACAAACGCCAGGACCTGCACCTCGTACAGTCCTTTGATGATCTCTTTAAAAGTGGCTTCACACTCTGAGGTCCACTGTTCTCCAAAAGGCTTGTTCACCTTAAGGTACTCTTTCTGGGGTCCCTCTCTTTGAGTCCGGTGTTTTTTTTTCTGGTTGGTCGATGGGTAACCTTGGATCAGATCATTCAAGGGGTGTACCACCATTAAGTAGTCCTTTACAAACCTTCAGTAATACCCACAGAACTTGAGGAATGACTGAAGAGTCTTCAAGTTATGAGGCCAGGGCCAGGTGGTAAGGGCCTCAACCTTAGCAGGATCTGTCTGCACCCAATGCACCGAGATAATGTGCCCCACATATTTCACAGATGGCTGGCAGAACTGGCATTTATCCATCAAAACCTTTAAACCAAGCTCCTCCAGCCTGTCCAGTACGTTCATCAGCCGGTACTTGTGTTCTTCGAGGGTGCTGCCAAAGACGATGAATCATCCAATTATACAGTGACATCCATGAGGTTCATATCCTCTACCCCATTTTTCATCAGTCTCTGAAACATGGTGATCACTCCAGAGATCCCTTGGGGCATGTGCTCGAATTGATAAAACCCAAGGGAGCAGATGAAAGCATTTTTACTTTATCTTTCTCTGCCATGGGGCTCTGATAATATCCACTCCAGAGGTCTAATACTGAAAACTATTTACTCCCTGACCGACTGGTCAATATATCTTCAATTCAGGGCACCATATACTGGTCGGGGATGGTATTCTTGTTCAGGGTGCTGTAATCAATACACAACCTTACGGCACCATTCTTTTTACGTGCCACTACAATAGGAGCAGCATAGGGGCTCCATGATTCTTTAATTATACCAGCTTCCAGCAGCTGTTGCAGATGTTTCCAGACATCCTCTATGCCCCCTGGAGCCAGTCTTCAGGACTTCTCCCTGAAGAGTCTGTCATCTTGGAGGTGAAACTGATGCTCCTCTCCTTTGAAGCACCAGAAATCCAACTCATGGAGCGAGAAGACTCTGTGTCTCTTGGCCAGCTTTTGGCTTAGACTGATAACTGTCAGGGATGGGTGAATCACCTAAGTCAGACACGACTGGGTCTATCTCAGCTTCAGGGGTGGTGTTTGGATTCACTTTGGTGATATCTCCTGCCTTAAAAATGTGTGCTAGTACTCAGGCTCTTCATAAGATTATGGGTCTATTCGACTCATACTTCATTCTCATGGTTACCCTTCTGGCTTGGGGTGTCTCTGGAGATGGCAGTGCCCCCTACTGCACCATCAATCCCTCCAGTAAACTGTTCTCCAGGCAAGCATCAAAAACAAAAGCACATCCGTCAGGTGGCTGGGCAAAGTCAGCAATGCCTACCACCATCTACTCAGAGGTGGGTAGCAAAATCAGTTCTCGGCTATCTACTCTCTGTACCACACCAACAGGCTTCTCTGTCACATTGTGCTCTGGCACTGCAGCTTCCACAGATAGAGCAACTCTGCTTACTACTGCTTGGACAGATATGTTTAACATGGTATCCACTCCGCACCTCTCCTGGCAAAGTTTCACTAGCCTGCTGAACATATTCACATTTGTCCTGATCAACACAGGAGTGTCATTCATCCCCTTGGTCTCAGGACATATTAAGGCCATTGTTTCTTGCTGGGGTGGCTCATCTGTCTTCTTGGAGATAAAGGCAATCGTCACTATACAGTAGCCATTGTAGGGGCAGTTTGCATCCCCTCTCCTCCACATGGACAAGCCAGACAAAGGTAGGAGTGGTAAGTGTTCCAGGTGCTGATTGTAAAAGGCCAGGAGAATTATTGTGACCTGTGATCTACTGTCAAGCAGGGCAGCACACCGCATTCCATTAGGATTTCTACTTTGGAATGGGGCCCAATTAATCCTTCGAGCATCTTACTGTCTTGGGGGATCTTTGACTCTGTCCACTTGATGGAGCTTTCTAGTTCCAGTGACCCAGTTTGCTCCCTCAGTGGGCCCCACTGTTGTTTCCTTGTCACCTATGTTGCCTCTTCTCCCCCACAAATTGTGAATTCACTGGGTGGATACAACCGCAAGGTGCCCATCTTCTGCACATTGATAACAGAAGGCTTCAGTTGACTGGACTGTGGGTTGAGAGACCCTGGTAGGGGTCACTGAGGTTGGTTGGGTGGATGGAACATGGATGTTTCCAACTGTGTTCTTCAGTTCCTTGCATAGATCTCCCTCATAGTGATCACCATGGCTGGGACTGACGGGGGTGTCAGCATTCTACTAGCCACCGGCAAGCTTGATACTATGGACTCAGGATCCTTCGGGTTGGAACTGGACTGGCTCACCAGAGTCACCACATTCTTTAGTTCTTGAACCAGACTGCGAAGCTCTGCAATCTCCCAGGATCCCCCTCTGTCTGACACTTGTACACTGGTAGGAGTGGCTGAGTTGTACTTCCACTGGCCATTTTGCTTCTATGCCTCTCTAACTTCTTACAGGAGGGCTCGGTGTGAGGGAGGGTTAGCCAATGTTTCATTTAGATGCAACTTTAGAACCAACAATTTGGAAAATTGAGCAGCCTTTAACACCTGCTCGAGGTATACTGTGTTCATGTCTTTGGAGTCTATCACCCCTTTGTGATACACTTTCTGTAAGGCCTTTTATAGTCTGTGGAGGCAGGCTTAAAGGGTGCTCCTGTTGCTGCTGCTTAGCAGTCTTAAATATCCAATATAAATCATCACAGGGCTCTGTGCTTCCAAAGATACTGTGCAGAGCCATGAGGTACTTCTCCATTGTGGCCTTTGGGTCAGTAGCTCTCAGTGACTGAATGACATCGAGTGCTGGCCCTTTCAAACTCTTAACCAGTCTTTTAAGCTTCTCAGCCTCCATACACTGCCACTCCTGCAGCATGGAGACAGCATAATGAACCCAGGTTTCATAATCATCTTCCCCAGCTGGAGTGGGGAGTGTGCCAGAGAAAATACTCAGGCGCCTATAATAGTCTGAGCTGGCAGAGTGGGTCAGACCTGAGTTGGCAGGGATATAGCACAAAATGTGAAATCCCGAGCCACGGAAGCCCAAGCCTGATGTCCTGAAATGCCAGCTGACCAACACAGCAACATCCCAACAACCAATAGCCCGACACTTCTCTTACACCATGCATGTGGTGGCTGGGAGGCTACACCCCCCGCACTCCCCCATCAATGATATAATCAACTCCGCATCCTGCCAAGTTCCAGTGTTGGGCAATCGGTCATTGGGATGGTGGTCTATCGGGCAACAGGCATTTCAGGATCTCGGGCTCAGGCTTCTGTGACTTGGGATTTCAAGTTTTGGGAGTTTGTACTAGTACCGTTGGCTGTGGTCACTCCCATTGGCAGCAAGGCCTGAACATCCTTAAAGGTCTTTCCTCTGCAGCCAAGAAAGACTTCACTTTCTGCAAGAAATTCAACTCTGGGGCTGTCACGAGGAGGGGGGCAGGTGGTGGGTTGCTCCCCTTGCCAAAGAGGTACCATGTGCAGTCAACCCCCTCAGCAGTGAAGGTGGCAGGCAATTTGCTCACATTCATATCTTTGTCAATTTCCACCAAATCCATCATACTCTAAGTAACTCTGTCATACCTCATATGTGGGATCTTCAGTTTTCCAATTTTTGGTATGGTCTCTAGGGCCTCTATGATATCCTTGCTGTCCATGCCCTCGGGGACCTCTGTCAGCAGGATAGCTTTCTCTGGGGCCAGACACCCTCAGTATCAATGAAGCAACTCTTGCTGCTCCATTGAATATCTCCCAGAATCCTACCCTTCAGGGGGTACCAAACGTTTACAAGTGCACTCTTGTGGGGCCAATCCCAAAGGTGCTTCTAGTTGTAACAGCCCTTTGACTCACCTTTGGTTGGGGCCCTTAAAGTCCTCACAGCAATCACCTCTGTGGGGGCTGGCCTGGGTTAGAAAGGGTAGGTGTAGAGTAGTGCAGTGCCTCCACCTGAGGAAGTGGTAGGAAATACCTGTGGGCAAATAGCGGGTTACCACCCACTAGGAAAATAGATTAGCTGCCCCCGAAGCAGTTCCCCACACACAATGACAACACCCCCCTATAGAAGCAATTAACATGAACAACAACAATATTTTGTTGTAAGGAAAGGTGAAAAAGGGAGATAAAGCAGTGACAACAATAACTGGCTAACAGTTCTACCCCACACAATCTCAACCTCCCACCTGTGGGTGCACCTGTCTTTCCCTCGGCAGCTGTCAAGAAAGTTCACATAGTCTTTATGGTGGGCACCTCACCATGGTGCTGATATCCATATGGAGATTTCTCACTGGGGCCCAAACTTTTAAACCCAACTTGGCTATAAATATAGTCCTGGGCACAATTGTCTGGCAGAATCCTGCAAAGGACCTAACCACCTAGTTCTAGCCTAGCTAGTTAGCTAAATCAAGACTCCCCAAAGGGGCAGCTCAGGGTACTTACAGTTCAGAAGTTTACAAGGGATTTCAGCAGGCTGGATGATATTACGGTATCATGCAGGTATCTTGTTTGTTCACTACAAGGCTGACTAGAGAATGTTGAAGAATGCTGGTCTTCAGCTGTCTGGCCTTTCCAATCTTCATCTCTGAGGCCTTTGTAGACTGCATTCACCAGGCAGGCTTCTCTACATCGTTCTCTGTTGGTCTTCTTTTTCACTGGTCTAGGGGGCAGGACAAGCATGGTCCCCTAGACCCCTCTGTTGCACGCCCTTTTTAGATACAAAAGTAGCTGGGCTTACTTGATTCTCCAAGTACAGCTGTGGCTGGGCTTTGGCACTGTCTGTAGCCTCAGCTCACTCACTCAGTCTCTCAAGCTTGCAGCACTTAGGAAATCTCAAAGCTTACCCCATCGAGATGAAAACACAGTGGCTAAGTGTCACATTCTGCTGCTGAATTAGATCTTTCACTGCTGCACAACCTACAGTCTCACACAGCAGCTCTCTGCTCCCTCTCTGGCTAAAGACTTCAATTTCTTGTTGTCTGCAGCAAACTCTAAGACATTTCTCTGGTTTCTAGATGCAAAGTCGCTGGGCTCTGAATGCAGGTATAGGGCTGGGAAGCCCTCCACAGTCCCTCCAGCACTCTGCTCACACCGAAGTCCCAAATATATGCCCCTTTGGTGTGAAAAGCAGCTCTATTTATGCTTTTTCATTGTCCCCTTCTGATTGGCTACTGCTTGCCTGGACCTTTCAGTGCCCTTTACATTATATCCCAGAAGCCCCTGTTTTCTGTAGTCCCATGGGGGCTGCCATGTCTATTTCTTATTTGTCCCCCAACACACACAACCACAAACATTTAATTACAGCCCTTTCAGGGACTGACACTTCTATACCCTGGCTCCGCTGCACTTTATGGAGCCAGAACTCATTTATTTTGTTGGTGGGATCCCCCTTTATCTCCACAGGGCTCCTGATCAATTTTCTCCCCATCTTTGTGCCTTTTACTAGTGCACTGACAGTGGAACTTCAGCTTCTTTAAATTTTTAAGCTATCGACTGCCACACATGCTCAGAAGGGGCGCTGCCACCATCTTTTTTGCTTACTTTCCATTGGTCCCTTCTCTCCAGGGACTGAACAGATGCACTCCTGCTGCCCAGAGGCACAAAAAAAGATTGTAGTTTGGCCCCCCACTTCACATAGGGCTGCGGAGCGAGTGAATCAGGTGGCAACAGCTGTGAAGACTGGACCATCAGCCAGATCCAAATCTATCCCAGAACAACTTTTGGGTACATCGGCAGGGCAGTGAAGGGGCTGGAGCCTGCACAGGTAAGCCCAAATGTGGAGCTTACATTTGCATTCAATATGGAATAATGCAATTCTCATGTGGTTGAAGCACTCGGCTACACATCATGTCTCCTAACCACCAGAGCTATGAATTATTCCTATGAATTATTCTGTTATATTCACACATCCTGTCAACATCTTTATTGGTGATATAGCAGATGGGGTCTAAAGTAAAATCTGCCTTTTTGCAGAGGATTCTAAGCTCTGTGGGAGAGTGGACACAGAAGAGGGGAGACAGGAGCTCAGGGAACATCTGGCTAAACTAGAGAAATGGTCGGGCATCTGGCAGTTGTCATTCAAAACCAAAAAATGCAAAGTCAAGCACCTGGGAGCCAGGAACGCAAGGGCCAGCTATTGGCTGGTGGGTGTACTGGTGACAGTCTCAGAGGAAGAATAGGATCTGGGAGTGCTAATCATAAGTGACATGAAACACTCTGTGCAGTGCCATAAGGTGGCAACCAAAGCAAATAAAATGCAGGGCTTCATCACCAGAGGAATCCCTTCTAGGAGGGAGGAAGGTATTCTGCCACTGAACAGGTCACTGGTGAGACCACACCTGGAGTACAGTGTACAGTTCTGGTGCCCTCATCTAAGGAAGAACATCAGACTACTGGAGGGCATTCAGCAGAGGGTGATCAACATGATATAGGGAATGGGGTATAAACCATATGAGGAGAGGCTACAGGAGCGCAATATGTATTCCCTGGAGGACAGAAGGAAAAGGGGAGGATATGATATAAACCTTCAAGTACCTGAAGGGTATAAACAAGGTTGGAAAAGAGGGCATCTTCAATTTAAAGGGGGAAGGGGACAGCAGGGGGGCATAGTCTGAAGCTAGAGGGGGCCAGATTTAAGAAGGCACTGAGGAGGTACTTTTCACAGAAAGAATGGTGTCCAGGTGGAATGAGCTTCTGGAGGAGGTGATATCAGCAAAAACAGTGGGAAGTTTCAAGGGGGTGTGAGACAGGGTAAAAAAGAAGTTTAGAATGGAAGGATGGGAGGGAGGAGAAAAGGGGAGGGGGAGGATGACTCCTGGAAGAAATGGAGAGGGGGGGCAGTTCCAGAGAATTAGTCTGAGATGCACACTCAAGCAGACTGGATAGACCAATAAGACCTCTTTTTACTGGCTGTTTTGTGTATTTGTATGCTCGTATAATTTTGCTTTGTTTTCAGACCACACGCTAATATAGCATCTTGTTTTTTAGTTTATTTATTTATTTTTTCCCCCAGCCAGAAGATGCAGCGGTCAGGCACATGACCATGCATGACTCTGATATGTTAAACGAAAATGTGGAGACACACAAATGCAATAAGAGATGGCAGTGCTCCAATTATTATTATCATTATTTTAAATATTAACCAAAAGTTCAGCAGCAGGATGTGTGAGTGAGTGATGCTTGCTTGGTCATTGACAGCAGGAAATGTGATGATAGATGTCACAGAATGGCTATGATCAGGGAAGACAACAAGAAGATTTTGTGGCATGGGATGAGGCTTACATGTCAGCTATTGAGTAACAGATGGATTTAAAAAAAAAAGAAGTAATGTGCAATTGAGGTTGGAAGATGTCCTCATTTCAGGTGCATGTTTTATGCAGGCAGTCCATCTCTCACTTGCTAAGTGAGAGAAAAAAACGATGGACATTAGACTCGTAAAAAATGTGGGCTTAGTGATTGTTTTGGTAATAGGGTCAGTGGGCACTGGGTCTTGTTTTACCTGGGCTCTGCTATCTTATAGATGCCTACCTTGCCAAGGGCCTCGACCAATCAGAGCTTAGGAAAACTGAAGCCCATTTCCTAAGTGTGCAATAATGCATGACATGGTGTGCGATCATGGGTCAATAGTCACACACCTCTTGAGGGTGTTGTTAAGCACAATGTGCTTGATCATAATCACACATCCCTGAAGTGACTACTGCACTTATACCTTGTGTAACAAAACTCTAAAGTGTGCAGTGATATTATTTGAATATCTTTGTGTGAGTTGTAGGTTGATACATTGAAAGAAGTGCACATAAGAAAGTAGACGACTGTACTGGTGTTTCATCAGTTCACAGCAGCTGATTTTTTTTGCATATATTATAACAATCCATATCATTGCATTATGGGTATATTTCTATGATTTTAGTCACAGTAAGACAATCTTGGTTGTTTGTTAATGTGTGATTACTCATTTTCTGTATGTCGGTTACCTGACGGTGTATTGTGCTTCAACCTGTGTTTGATGAGCATGATTACTAATAAAGATCTTATTTTATTTTTTAGTACTAGCTAATAGATAATTTATCACAGAGTGTGTCTGCACCCAAATGCCTAATTACAATCATGATGCCTGCAGAGTTGTCACCACATACTGACATTTCCTGAATTGGAGATATGGATATTAAATCAGGATTTGTCATTGATATGCAGGCAGCAAAGGAGATTGTATATTTTTTCATTAAATTCACGTACTCATCCAACTAATAAACAAACATCAGTTACTTAGGTATAGACAGTTAGTGTTTTTACTCAGTCTTAATTATTTAAGTTGCCATGGCTGCAGTGCGGTAGTGATGCAGTCTGTTTGTCTGTACTCTCCACTGTAGGCTACAGCCAGAACTGTGTCGTGTCAGATAGGAGGGAGATTATGATATTCAAGTCTACTAATCACCATAACTGGAATATGCCATGTCATTTATCTTCCTGAGTGAGGTAGGAGGAACCTGACTCACAAGTGTTGGAGTCGCAGATGACTTCTGGAAATCTTGCACTCACAAGTGACGATGCTGTATATGTCATATTTTGAGGGATGACGTGTGTCTACTTTATACAATTTTTTTTAAATTGTAGAGCCTTCAGATTAATTCTTTCAATGATAATCTGACAATGCAGAAATTAAATATACCACAGTCTGACTCTGAATACACAGTTTATCACCACTTGTGAGGGGAGCATGACTTTCATAACTAACTTCTGTCTCCTCTATTCATGAGTTATGGTCCTACTCACTTACATGTGAAGATAACTTGCATATTTTCAGTTAGCCTATATAATATGCCGAATGTTATATTCATGACATCTCATGCTCTTGAACGAATGTAATTGACTTAATTTAAAACAATCCAGCTATCTGGTGGTTAGCTTACCACCAGTCACTTGTGGTTATATTTATAACAAATTCTGATCAGAGCTAATATGGCTGTGCAGAGCTTTTACTCATGCACGCGCAGTTATGTTGAATGGCATAATATGCCATTCACAAGATGGCAGCACCGATAGAACTGCTTATGTGCAGCAGTGGTGCATGTGCAGTTCTGTTGAATTACGTAGTATGCCATTCACAAGATGGTGGTGGCAGCAAAACTATTCATGCATGAGATGCACGCATGTGCAGTTCTGTTTAAAATGCCGAAGGGCTTCATTAAAGTAGTGTGCCTGCGGGGTAGGGAGATCGTGCCACAGAGGGGTGCTCCATCCATGGAGGGCAAGGGAAGAAGATCCTGCACAACACAGCAATGGAGTCTGTAATGTGCAGAAGTCACTGCATCACTGTAGGAGAACACAGGGATGTGTTCCGCTCACGGTCCCTTTTCTCTGATACAGTGATGGCAAAACAGCTGTGGAGCTCGGCCCACACAGCCGTAAAAATAAGGTCATACTGAACTGTCAAGTGAGCCTCTCCTTGCACCAAAATGCGGGAGGAGTTATTAAAAGTCCAGCCCATCAGAGGGCTCTGTGATCTACGGTGGGGTGAGGAAGTGAGGGTAGTCCTAAACTGAGGGGGAGAGCAAAATTCAAAATTCAGCTCTAAAATGTAGAAACCTCTAAAAAATAAAATGGGGAAAAAGGCTAAATTCCTCCATACAAAATAAAATAATGAAAAAGAAGGGCAGAGACTTGGGAAACTGTGTTTGAATCCCACAGCCCCCACTTGCATACTGTGTGACCCTGAGGAAGTCACTTAACTTCCCTGCGGTCCCAGGTCACACCTGTAAACAAGCTTTCAGCTTATTGTGCTACTTCTGGTTAAACAATCAAAAAAAAAACTGATTCACGGCATTTGGCTATTTGTGTGAAGTTCTTTGTCCTTTCATTTTGTACAACTTACGAGTTGAAATTGATAAGGAAGAAAACCCCTGAATGTCAGCAAGGAAACAAGATGAATTTCAGAGCAGTAAAAGAATCAGTTATGCTTTTCTCTACAGACAAACCAATCATGGACATACTGTGCCTACAATTGAACCGCATGTTATACAATCAGATAAAAGTGAACCAAATCACATAGTCATTTGGTAGCAATGACACCAACAAGGGCTGTTATGGAACACGTACAATCTTTTTTTTTCATTTTACAGTCATCATGCCCCATTTTTTTAATCCATAAATATACAGTAGAAGTGGGAGGTGCACTTGTGTTCTCTGCAGCTGTTTTCTCCTTTTCTTTCCTACATATATCTTCACTAGTTCCCCTGCAGGAGTCTTCACCGAGCTGCATAGGAGGGTGTCAACTTGAGGGGTTTGGCACGGAGCAGAGGGAATTTGGTTATTTTTGTTTTATGTTTCCAACTAAATGATGCGAGAGGTGGTACAGTAACTTTCATCCAATCAGTCAGGGTTGTCGTTCAGACTTAAGTGCATCAGGAATGACAGCGTCCCTTTACAGCTGACAAGTCACCAGAAATGTTCCAGCAGTTAACATGCCCATGCACATGTATCCTGTAGTCAAAACATATATACATATATATATATATATATATATATACACACACACATATATATTGTTAATGGAAGTGAAGCTTATTAAAAAGCTCTAATGGTCTTTTTTTCTGTGCATGAGTCATGAGAGAACAGTTTTTGTGTCCAGAGTCGAGAGGGTGCAGCATGCTAGTGTCAGCAAATAAAAAACCTGAAAACCGAGAGCTTTGCAGTCCTTCTGTGGTGACCTCCCAAAATAATGTGAAGAGAGCAATGATAAGAAGCACAAATTCCTGGCAGCTCCCACTATGTGCACTCATTTAGTCTCTGTACAGATGGAACTGAAACGTGTTTGCATGCTGCCAGACACCTGCACTGTGCACGAGCACTGGGGAGCAAGAGCAACGAACCCCGCACACCGCCCAATGGTCGAGTCTCAGTAATGCTCTGCCCAGACCATAGAAATATGGCCCAGGACAAATTCAACAGCTTACGATGTCAGAATAATTGTGAATGGTATAGTATGCCATTCACAAGATGGTGTCAGCGGCAAAACTACTCATACTTGAGACTCGCGCATGCACAGTTCTGTTTAAAATGTGGAAGTGCCACATTAAAGTAATGCAGCTGCTGGGCGGATCATGCTATGGAGGGGAGCTCCATCCAGGGAGGCCTGGGAAGAAGATCCTGCACAGCACTGGAGTCAGCACTGTGCAGAAGTCACTGCATCACTGTAGGAGAACACAGGGACGCGTTCCGCTCACGGTCCCTTTTCTCTCCTACAGTGACGGTAAAATGACTGTGGAGCTCTGCCTCCACAGCTGTAAAGGCTAGAAAATACTAACATTAAACATAATTGTTGAAAATATCACAATAGTACACCTTTTACTTTAGTAGATATTGTTCATTAACAACATAGAAAACAACAGAATCCCATACTATCTCTTTAGTGGGGTAGGATAAAGTGGACTGTTAAAGAATTGCTGTGTCGCTACAATGCTGCTAGGGAAATTGCATGCTAAAATGTAAAGTTTTCTATGGAAAATCATGCAACGTTATTTAAAAGTGTTAAAATACTATAAACAAAAAATGTCCAAAAAATCCTTGTTTTCTTTCTAGGGCTGCATGGAACCCTACATAACTGCCCCATGTGTGACTTGAATTGGTGTCTCTGTGGTTTTGCTTAACTGGCTTTCTTTCAACTACCCATAATTCCACCAACTACATACACCATTCACATTTCTAATTTGCTGTTTTACTATGAAAATCCTTGCTGAAGCACCTCCTCTATGCTTCCTGCATGTTGGCTGCCCAGTGTTCACTAGCAAAGATGTGGAGCTGTTATAGGCTTGGGGCAATGTACACAACACAGAATACATTGTGCATATTGCACAAGAGTGCACAATGTATTTCAGAACATGCATTTTGCTACATTGCTATTGGAAACCCTGACGGCTCCCCTTCTTGCAGGCTAACTTTGTACAGTCAGCATGTAGGGGAGAGAGCATAGAGTAGAAGGTATTAGTCTAAGGATCATCATGGAACAATAACAAATTAATGTTGACTGCTGAAGGGTGGGGGTTGTCGGCAGTGGAAGATGGAGGCAAATTAAGTACATTCCTTCTTAATTTAAAACATGGGCCTAGACTCAGCCTGACACTTGATACTCAGTATTGGACCAGTACCCTCACTGCATGCCTGGAAGAACAAATAAGCAGGTACTTTTTTTCAGCTGTTGCTGCTATGCTCCCTTCAAAAAATGACATTCCACATGTCATACTATAGTAGTTAGGCACCCTAGCACCACATCAGGGAGTGATCTCTTCAAGCCTGATTCTAAACAACTGGAAAAGTACCCCAGTTCTTTTCTTTGGAACAGCTTTATGTTTCAGCAAACCTTCACCACAAAACAAAAATGTTTTTCATGGTATACAGCCTATTGTGAATATATACATATATAGATAAAGATTATAAATCTGCGGTGGTGCCCTATAGTTAGGGTTCAGTCTTCACTTGTATGTTAAACTCAAAATTTTGCACTTTAATAACTTCACAACTGTTCAGGTAATTCACATGACATTTTGCATGTGCCATGAGGAACAAAAGATATCTTGATGTGTCAAGTTTCGTTCCTGTCACATATGTAGGTGCAGCGATACGGACTGTCAGAAAAATGTAAAAGTTATCATTTTTTGTAAAATTCCTAGTCATGTGGCTGCTCAAAAGCAGCTTGGGATTTTGGTCTATAAATTTTAGGGTAGAAAGATCTTGGGTCACAGATATGTCTTTTGAAGATTTGGTGAAAAAATATTAATCAGTTTCAAAATTATTACATTTTAAAATTTATCATAATTTTCAAAGGGAACAGTTAGTTGTCCCCTTGAAAAAGGATCCTTTGTCACAAACAGGTAATCATTTTTCACGAACAGGTGATCTGGTGTCACAAAAGGAGTTTCTTTTTTCATAAGGCCACAATTTTGTTTTACAGTTAGTGAAACAAAATCAAATAACTCAAAAAGGTATGTCTTCAGTAGAAACCAACAAATGCAGCTTACTTATCAGGACCCCTTCAGCTGGACTCTGCACTGATCTGTTGCAGAAATGTTCTTGAACTTTTTTTTAGCATTATAAATTTTTTTCCTGACTCTTGAGAAGAAAAAAGATTTTTTTTGTATTATAAGTCATGAAAAAGGATCCTTTTTCAAGATGGAAATATCCATTCCTTGGTATCTAGTGGTACGCGGCACCTTCCAATTGCCATTCCTGTAATTTCTGTGGTGTCCAGTGGCATCCCCAACCCTCCAATCACTGGCCCCATTGTTTTCTTTGTGTAGTGGCAGTCCCCTACCCTCCAATCACCATTTTCATAGTTTCCCTGGTGTCTAGTGGCACCCCCCCAGATTGCTGGCCGTGTTGTCTCCCTGGTGTAGTGGCACCCTCCCATCCTCCAGTTGTGGGAGCGCAGTGGTAATAACTGAATGTCCTTTATTGAGGTATGTTGCCAGTCATTTGTTTAACACGTGAATGTACCTCAATAAAGGACATTAAACTATTACTTCTGGAGCCAAGTGTTTATCTTCTAAAGTCTGTTTGAGGTGGTGTATGTGCCCAACTTTTTAAAAGGACTTTTTAACTCTATTAATGATCTTACTATGCAGCAGCTCTCCTGTGCCTTTTACTTTTACATACTGTATCTGATGTACAGTATGTTTGAGATTGTTTTCCCCTTCTTCTCCTTTATCCTGCATACCAGTGTGAAATTAGCCTTGTATGTGCTTATTACTAACCCAGCCAGTAAAAATTAAAAAAATATAAAAATAAATCTCACTGGAGAAGTGTTATTTAAGCAGCTTCCCACAAACCTCTAATAATAAAATGTTCTGTATTTGTTAAACTTCTGAGTTTTTTAAAACCATTGAGAAGATTGGTAAAATTACAAAGGGGTATAAGGGCACAGTTGCTACTGTAACCCCCACCCAGGTATGCTGTTTCCATCTGACAGCTCTACCTGGTGGGCTGGGTTCAGGGAGGAATATGTCACTCGGCACATTGGCTAGCTTTGGCTACTCTGCAACAGGGGCTCCCAAGTAACTCCGGACAAAGGAAGCAATAACTGTAATGTCCAATACCAGAAGTGGGATTCTAAAGTGTGGCTTTTATTCACATCCAACAGAATAAACAAAGCATAGATGGACCCCACGGGGCTACACTCCTGGTAATGCAGATTTAAGGGAGCCTTCAGGCTCTGAAACACTAGGCACACTGCCAACTATGTACGCTGCTCTGGGTTTTTCCTGGCTTGGCTCCCTTGCCAGCCACTTGGACACTTTCCATATAGCATGGAAACATTTATTGGTGGCTCCCTAAACCACCTATGATTACTTCTGCTCCATAAGTGAATCTTCCTCATCAATCCCACGTCTGGGTACTTTCCTCAGGCACTAGCCAAGTAACTGAGAGAAAGCAACAGGTGTCCCAGAGCAAATCCGTAGAGGTGAATTTGGTTACTACTGATGGGGAGGGGTCTCCCACCTCTCACTGCCATAATTCATTCCCAGCCATTTCTCTGGACTGTAACTCCTCATCCTTTAAAACACTTTGCTGTGTAGATTCTTTTTAAATGTATACACGTTCAGTCTACTGTCTTTACATCCCATTTGTACTGAACTTGAACATACTTAATAAGAGGCTGTGTCCATTACTCTAGACCCCCCACAGAGTTAAGCAATCTAATCCAGCACATCTTCGAAACTGTACTTGGCTGTCTTTTCCTGACCCCACAGTAACAGTGCCTTTAGCTTCATCTTGATTCAGGTGAAAACACTTGGCTGTTTAGCAGATAGAACTCACCCCTTGGTTGCAGGTGCCCCACAGGCATTTTCTCTTCAAATAACTCTTGTCCAGAGCTTCTGGTGCCTCAGCATGAACTTAAACAAGGCAGCTTCTTTTCCCTAGCCAGACCAAGGGGTTTGCCCTGGAAGCAGGCTAATTCCTTCCCCCCATCCCCGCAGGGATGGGGCCCTGAACCATTGAAAGCAGTCTCCACCACTTCAATATGCTCTTCTTGTGTTCCTCTTCAGGTGAGAACACACACCTATACAACAAAAATTAGCTCTTTGACAGAGCTTAGAGCTCTAAGGGCCTGCTTACAGCAGAGCATCTCTTCTACTCACTACCCAGAACTCTACTCAACTCACTTCAAATTCCCCAACGTTCTACTCTAACCTCCAACTGCAACATTCCAGTGTGGCTTATGCAGCTGCGACAGTTCTAAATGATGTCATCCCTCAGTCTCAGCTGAGACTGAGAGCAGAGTGAGACAGTGTGAAATCCATTTAACTGGAGTTTCACAAGCTGCCTTCCCTGCCTACCACTAGGTCTTACTGGGATTCTAGTAACCCTGGGTAACGGGGGGGTTACACTCACCATGGGACAGGAAAATAACTATCCACAGTCATTATTCACCCAGCTTAGGCCATCTCACCCCATGTGTTGACTACGGGAAGGTAGTGCTACCTTCTCCCCTACCATGTGCCAGCACAGGCAGACAAAACTAAGAGCCTAGAGGCCTTCAGCTGATGCATCAGCCTCTACTCTACCCGCTGACTATGGGTACCTAGTGGCTCTGGTAGAATTGTCCAGAGCATAGTCCCGATAGATCAGTACTGCAACCCCTACTGCAGGTCAGGGCTACAGCCTGTCTATCTCCCCTAGCCCTCTAGGGAAAATCTGTCTGCCTCTTACTTAGAATTCCCAAAACAAAACAAACAGGGGACCTCCCCGACCCTGGACACCATGCAACCACACATCAGGAGCTAATACCATACACTTTGCATTACTCCCACATTCCCCCACAACCATACCTGTGGAAGCAAAAAGTTACACTCAGTAACAACAGCAGTACTTTAAACACTACACTCTAAAGTACTACTGAGGAACTCCGCTGAGTCCCTCCTCCTCTTCTTGTCTTCTCTTTTATCTTCTTCAGGAACACCTGCAAGAAAAATAAAGACAACACACACTCCTAATCTGCATACACAGTCTATCTAAACCCCTACCATCTAAACACTAGAGAATCCCAAAAAATATTTTTTAGAAAAGTAGAAAAAACAGTATAAACATTAGAAAACAGTAGAAAACAATGACATTATTTGCAATGCACCATATTTGGGGGATGAAGAGCCCTAAAAGTCCCATCTAGTGACCACAGTGCCGGAAGGTAAGTCCATTAAAGAGTCTCTCCTGGGCCAGAGCCCAGTGAAGTGCAGTTCTAGCAAGCCAAAGTCCTGAATGGGAGAGTCTTTGAGGACAGTTCAAACATCTGGAGTCTGCTAGTGTAGGGTTTGTACTGCAATGTCATAAGAATAGAAAAGTCTGGACTTACCAGTCCCTTGTAGAATGAAAATGGTACCACACCTGGTCCTCAGCCGAAGACTCTCCCTGGCAGCATTATTCCAATACACCTGGGCAGACATCTTCTGGGAAACAACAGGAGGGCACATGTAGATACTGCTGGGTTGATGTCATCTCTGGAGATGGAACCTTGGAACAGGAACAAAAAGGAAAACAGCTGGTCTGAAGTCATCCGATACCCAGGCGATGAATCAGGATACAGCTGGGCTGGTGTCCTCTCTGGATCTGAAGTCATCTGGTGGGCCAGATGATGGATTCTGGAAAGCCAGTACACTGTAGAACTGATGAATGTGGGGCACCTGCTTCATGGACGTCCAGACTGGCAGAACAAAATAGGTACAGCAATGGTTGGAGTGGCAGCACTGGCTACCACTGCTCTGCTTTCCATTTGGTAGGCATGGGCACATTCACAGGAAGGTCTTTGCATTGTGGCCAATAGCACAACGGGTCAGGTGCTTGAATTATTACCCCATCTGGGCACTCATAATTCACACTGTGAAAGGTTTCACATCCCTCTCCATCCATAATTCAAACAGTTTCCATAAACAGTGTCCTGCCTCTTTTCCACTGGCTGTATTTTTCTTGGAACATTCTGTTCTTGACATGCTTGTTTGCACCAGGATGCACACATTTCATTGCTTCTTCCCAAATCCAGGATTTCCTGCTTTTTTCAGTCTCCTCCCAGACTCTCCGAGGAAAGGTAGGAAAGGACATCCTATAGATTTCATTCACTTTCCTATGAACCAGTCTTTCCTCTTTACTAGCTTTGTCAACTTGAGATCTCTGGCCTGGCTTGGGGCGGTCCTTCCTGGTTCTGCCAGCTACGCATTCTTAATGACACAAAAAATGGATCGCTGGCTTCTTCTTGCACAGCCAGGGCAGTGGAATCACCAGTCTATTCCATGTGTTCCTCTGAGGCAAGAGCTTGAGGCTGTGTACCAGTTCCTTTTTCACAAGGCCACATAGGTTCCCCCTCTTCTTCTTCCTCACTGAGAATCTGTGCCCAGGAGTGAGCAGTTGTCCTCACTCCTGAGACTGTCCACTCTTTGCTGGGTGCAGAGGTTGAAACCTCCCATTCAAAGGCCTCCCTCATCTCATCTTCAGCTATGAGACTTGGGCTAGGCCCTCTCTCCAAGGGTCTACTGATGCTCTTCCTGAAATGTCTCTCTGCAACTCAGACTCTGAAACATCAGCACATTGTTCTGTCTGTAAATCTGCACCCCCTTGCTTTGTGCCACACTCCGAGGGGCCTTCTCCAACAGGCTCTGCCTGGTGCTGTGTGCTGCCAACTGCAGATTATTGAACTTTTGTCCATGTGGGAGCCAAATGAATCTTGGGTGCTTTAAACAAACCATATTTCTCTAGGCACCCAGAAAAGTGAGGTACCATGAAGGCGTCCCTTCCAGCATTTAAGCACATCAAACATACTTGCACTGGATATCCAGGAATCACCACATGAGGAGGCAGTAATCCCCCGTAGTAACATCTCTCAATGTCCCTTAACTTGTTAACTTCTACTGCTATCACAGCCCGGGCATGATCCAGGTAGCGGGCTGGTCCTGAAGCCATAACTGCAGAGAAAAACAAACAACGCTCACTGTTATTGCAAGTCCCACATCACTGAAAACTTTCTTTCTCTTTCAAAATGGCTTCTCTGCTGCTGTGTTTACATTACTATCCCACCCTGTAATGGTGGCAGCAGCACTCCTACGCATCAACATTCTGTAATTGAGTCAAGCCACTGCACATCCAATTTACACACTCTACTGATAACTTTGCTCAAACTGCACAAACTTGCACTGTTCTTTTTCCTAGCACATTTATATGATTTACCACAGACTTTTTACTCACTGAAGACATTGCTCTAGCTTACAGTCCCTTAAAGCCTCAGTATTTCATAGCACAGGATTGCCTATATTTCTTGCTGCATATCTGATACAACTCACAGTCTCTCTCATGGCTTTGAAAATTATACTGATGCTGAACCTATAATTATGCTCACAGTCGATTGCTTAGAATTCTTGCTTTAACTGGTAAAACTTAACACAGTCCATCTTTGCAAAGCGATTACACTGCTACACACAGATTCAGCTGTCTTTTGGCAAAATCACTTAGTTTGAGCAATTATTTCTGTTGGTACTCACTGTTATCAGTAGCTGTTTGCTGCAATGGAAAAAAGGCCTGCAGCCAGTCTTGGAGGCTTCTGGAAAGGAGCGGGTTGGTAATCCTGCTGATCATCTCTCTGAACACCACACTCATAGTCCAGTCGATCGAGATGCGGGTTTGGCTTCATTGGGGACTGGGGTTCCACCTGGAGGGACACCAGCCTATACTGGCAGGATGGTCTGCATCTGTCCAGGAAGGGAACAAGTCTTTTGAGCAATCGGTTTAAATGCTTCATTGGCAAGCATTTAAACTAGTCAAGGGGAGGCACTGATAAGCAGCAGGAAAATCCCAGCCTCCCTACAAACAGGGTACTAAATGAGAAAAAGACCGAGGTAGACAGGTCAGTGGGGATGCTGCAAAAGAAGGTAAAGCCATCAAAAAATGGAGAGCAATGAGTACCAATGCCCGTAGTCTGAGTAACAAGCTTCCTGAATTAGTGGCCTTGATGGTGGAGGAACATCTGGATATCATGGCAGTCACAGAAACATGGTACACAGAAAACCATGACTGGGACATAAACATACCAGGATACACTATCTACAGGAGGGACAGGGAGGGTAAAAGAGGAGGAGGAGTAGCTCTTTACATAAGGGAAGGAATCAAAGCAACAGAACAAAAGGGAAAACAGGGAGGAGAAGAAGCACTGTGGGTAAATTTGGAGACTGACAATGGCACCACAATCTGCACAGGGGTTGTATACAGAGACTTCTCTCAGGGAGGAAATAGACAAGAAAATGATAGAAAGAATACTTAGAATGGCAGAAAAAGGGAGATATTGCTGATGGGTGATCTGAATATGCCAGATGTTAACTGGAGTGCAGTTGCAGCAGCCACTTCAAAGAGTGGGTTATTCTAGATGCCCTACAAGGGCATGCCTTAGACAACTAGTATTGGAGCCCACTCGAGAGGGAGCAATCTTAGACCTGATTCTCTCAAATGGAGATGAAGAGAGGATCACAGATGTAGAAGTGGGTAGCCATTTGGGAACTAGCGACCATCGAACAGTATGGTTCACAATAAACACAGCAATAGAGTCAAGCCATACAAAGGCAAAAGTATTGGACTTTAGGAGGGCTGACTTTGCCAAAATGGGTGAGTGCCTAAGGAATGCACTAGCAAATGGGCAGGAAGGAGGGGGTGGAAGAACAATGGGAAATAATAAAAACTGCCATCACAGAGGTAACAAGCCTTTATGTGAAACAAATTAACAAAACGAAACGATGTAAGAAACCACTATGGTTCTCAAAGGAAGTAGCAGTGAAGTTTCAAGAGAAAAAGAAAGCATTCGGGAAGTACAAGGAATCACAGAAGGAGCAGGACAGAGAACTGTATCAGTTAAAGCAAAAGGAAGCTGGGAAGGCAGTCAGAACAGCAAAGGTCCAAACTGAGGTATAGATAGCCAACTCAGTTAAGAAGGGGGATAAAACCTTTTATAGGTACATCAGGGAGTGAAGGAAGACCAAGGGAGGGCTAGTGAGGCTTAATAAAGAGGAATGAGGGTGGGCAGAGGGTGACTGTGAAAAGGCAGAGATACTAAACAAATATTTTTGCTCAGTATTTACAAAGGAAGTGGGGGAGGTACCTAAAACAAACAGTAGAAACACTCTGGATACAGAAGTTGATACCAGCCCATTTACAGAAGAAAGGGTTCTGAAAGAACTCTTAAAACTGAAGGTAAACAAAGCAATGGGGCCTGATGGGATTCATCCCAGAATTCTAAAAGAACTAAGGGTAGAACTAGTGACCCACTGACTACCCTCTTTAACAAATCATGGTAGGATGGGGTGGTACCCTAGGACTGGAGAAGGGCAGATGTGATTCCCCTACACAAAAGGGGGAGCAAGGCAGAAGCAGAAAACTACAGACATGTTAGTTTAACCTCAGTGGTAGGGAAAATGATGGAATCACTTCTGAAGGAAAGAATTGTTGAGTATCTAGAGGCCAGAGGGGCTCAGGAGCCAAGGCAGCATGGATTCACAGTGGGAAGGTCATGCCAGACAAATCTGATAGATTTCTTTGACTGGGTGACCAAAGTAGTAGATCAGGGAGGGGCTGTGGACATGGCCTACCTAGACTTTAGCAAGGCATTTGACACAGTCCCACACAAAAGATTAATATACAAGTTAGCCAGCCTGGGAGTGGGTCCCAAGATCACAGCCTGGGTAAAGAATTGGCTGGAGAATAGGACACAGAGAGAAATAGTAAAATGGAGTCCACTCTGAAGAAAGGGGTTACTAGTGGGGTACACCGCAGGGGTTCAGTATTAGACTCGGTCCTCTCAATGTCTTTATAAGTGACATTGCAGAGGGACTGAAAGGAAAAGTATGTCTCTTTGCAGATGACACAAAGATCTGCAACAGAGTTGATGCACAAGGTGGGGTGGAAAGGATGAGAAGGGACTTGGCAAGGTTAGAGGAATGGTCAAATGTATGGCAGCTTAGATTCAATGCTAAGAAGTGCAAGGTAATGCACCTGGGAAACAAAAACCCAGGAAGAGTACACAATGGGGGGTGAGATACTAACAACAAAAATGGAAAGGGAACTGGGGGTGGTCATATCAGATGACCTAAAGGTGGGCAAGCAATGTGAGAGGGCAGCAAGGAGGGCTGGGGGGATACTGGGATGCATAGGGAGAGGCATCTCCAGTAGAAAACAAGAAGTTATTATCCCTCTGTACAGACAGTTGGTGAGACCCCATCTGGAGTACTGCGTGCAGTTCTGGAGACCCAGTCTCCACAAGGACATAGACAGGATGGAAGCTGTCCAGAGGAGGGCAACTAAAATGGTGCAGGGTCTGCACCGGAAGACTTATGAAGAGAGACTTAAAGAGCTGAATATGTATAGCCTCGAAGAAAGGAGGGAGAGGGGGGACATGATAGAAACTTTCAAGTATCTCAAGGGAATCAACAAAGTTCAAGAGGGTAGCATCTTTCAAAAAAAGAGGTGTGCAAGAATAAGGGGGCACAATTTGAAGATAGAAGGGGGGCAGCTCAGAGGTAATTTAAGGAAGTATTTTTTCACAGAGAGGGTTGTGGATGCATGGAGCGGCCTTCGGAGGAGGTTGTGGAGTCAAAAACAGTGGTGGAATTCAAGCATGCATGGGACAGTCATAAGGCAATTCTAGGGGATGGGGGTAGGAACAAGTAGGCTGCTGGTTAACAAGGATCTGCAGCTTATCCATTAGGTAGGGAAATGGGCAGACTGGGTGGGCCAAGCGGTCCTTATCTGCCATCAAAATCTATGTTTCTGTGTTTCTATGAGCCCGAATTCAAACAGAAAAGTCAGTTTTTAAATTTTTTACAGAGCTTTCTGTCACCGCCATGCTCCTCCTGGTAAGCCAGTTCGCACACTCCACTCACTCTCCCTCTCGAATGCTGTGCAGTCACTCTAGAGCTGGCTTGGGGGCAGGACTGATTGCAGTCTCACCAATCACGCGACGCCATGCAAATGAGCTTCTTTCCTCTCGTGCTCTTCTCCTCACGGTGATCGTCGAGCAGGCAAATTTAAACTGCAAAACCACACTTTTTTTTTTCAACTAACTCCACAGTGGGAGCCCATTTCAACCATTTTTCATGGCCATTAAGCACAACAAGTCTCTCAGTTCACACAGAAAGCATTTCCAACATCTAGGGCACAATTTTCCTTTTGCTACCCACAGTTTTCCATACTTTACTTTTGTCGCAAGCACTTTTAAAAGCTGGCAAACACTGTAATTTGATGCAGGACAAGGGCATACACTCTCAGGCTTTACTGCTCCTTGGTAAACAGTTGACATTTTAATAGCAGCACATGGATAATAGCACACAGCGGCACATTAGTTAACATTGCTTCAGCTTTTTGGGCTACCCACTGCCAGATAACCAAAATGCTAGCCATTGTCCGAGCGACCTTTCTTACATTCCTCCCTAACTTTCAAACCCAAATCCTCAGCGGTGCCTCCATTTTTGTAACCCCCACCTAGGTATGCCGTTTTCATCTGACAGCTCTACCTGGTGGGCTGGGTTCAGGGAGGAATATGTCACTTGGCACATTGGCTAGGTTTGGCTACTCTGCAACACGGGCACCCAACTAACTCCGGACAAAGGAAGCAATAACTGTAATGTCCAATACCAGAAGTGGGGTTCTAAAGTGTGGCTTTTATTCACATCCAACAGAACAAACAAAGCATAGCAATGGATCCCCATGGGGCTACACTCCTAGTAATGCAGATTTAAGGAGACCAGAACACATCCTCATCACTTTAGCCCTCAGGCTCTGAAACACACTGTGCACACCGCCCAAACTTGTACGCTGCTCTGGGTTTTCCCTGGCTTGGCTCCCTTGCCAGCCACTTGGACAATTTCCATATAGCATGGAAACATTTACTGGTGGCTCCCTAAACCACCTATGAACACTTCTGCTCCATAAAGGAATCTTCCTCATCAATCCCACATCTGGGTACATTGCTCAGGCACTGGCCAAGTACCTGAGAGAAAGCAACAGGTGTCCCAGAGCAAATCCGTAGAGGTGAATTTGGTTACTACTGATGGGGGGTCTCCCACCTCTCGCTGCCATAATTCATACCCGGCCATTTCTCTGGACTGCAACACCTCATCCTTTAAAACACTTTGCTGTGTAGATTCTTTTTAAATATATTCACATTCAGTCTACTGTCTTTACATCCCATTTGTGCTGAACTTGAACATACTTAATAAGAGGCTGTGTCCATTACTATAGACCCCCCACAGAGTTAAGCAGTCCAATACCCTCATCTTCCAAACTGTACTTGGCTGTCTTTTCGTAACCCCACAGTAACAGTCCCTTTAGTTTCATCTTGATTCAGGTGAAAACACATGGCCCTTTAGCAGAGTGAACTCACCCCTTGGTTGCAGGTGCCCCACAGGCATTTCCTCCTCAAAGAACTCTCGTCCAGAGCTTCTGGTGCCTTAGCACAAACTTAAACAAAGCAGCTTCTTTTCCCTAACCAGACCAAGGGGGTTTTCCCCGGAAGCAGGCTAATTCCTTCCCCCAATACCTGCTGGGATGGGGCCCTGAACCATTGAAAGCAGTCTCCACCACTTCAATATGCTCTTCTTGTGTTCCTCTTCAGGTGAGAACACACACCCTATACAACAAAAAATAGCTCTTTGACAGAGCTTAGAGCTCTAAGGGCCTGCTTACAGCGGAGCATCTCTACTACTCACTGCCCAGAACTCTACTCAACTCACCTGAAATTCCTCAATGTTCTACTCTAACCTCCAACTGCAACATTCCAGTGTGGCTTATGCAGCTACAACAGTTCTAAATGATGTCATCCCTCAGTCTCAGCTGAGACTGAGAACAGAGTGAGACAGTGAGAAATCCATTTAACTGGAGTTTCACAAGCTGCCTTCCCTGCCTACCATTAGGTCTTACTGGGATTCTAGTAACCCCGGGTAACAGGGGGGTTACACTACTGTCTCTATCTTTCATATCTTATATTTTATTATCAACTGACATAGCTGACTGCTGCATGGGGAAAAATGGAAATGAAACCCAATATGCATGATTACTGCAGTATTGTTAGTTTTTACTTGTCAGTTTATTATCTGATCAATTTCTCATCAAGGAATGACATTTGATTGAATGTGCCACAGCTGTTCTTTTTAATAACCTTATGCAAAGTGTGTGTGTGTGACAGTGCGCGACTTCTTCTTTCAACCCCCTTCCTCCTTCACTCCTCCACACACATGCAAGTTCAGACTGACATGATACTAGAGGTTTACACTATTAATAGTGAAAAAAGTACCGATAGTGTTACTAATGCTGCGCTCTATTTTATGCAAGATGTTATCAATTTGGGCTGTGTGCAAGAGACAGTAGGATCGTGAGTGAGAGAGACATGGAGAGAAATAGAGTAACATAAAGAGAGAGAGAGTGAGCTAATGGGGAACTTTTTTTGCTACATGTATTGCAATGCATGTAGAGACAGTAATTGAGGGATGGATAAAGAGAACAGGAAGTGTTGTTTGAGTGCTGATATCAATTCAAGTAGTGAGAGAGAGAGAGAGAGTAAGACAGGGAGAGTGAAAGATCCATCTCTGTCCTCTTTATACTTATGGCAGTGCAAGTAAAGAGTGACAGTGAAAAGACAGCCAAATATATGAGATGTTTAGTTTGTCAGTGTCACAACCAAGAGCTGATGTAGTCCAGGATTGCATTGCCTTACCCTAGTCATTGTGCACGATTTATGGCAAGCAGGAAAAATGTAATCCTAATAGGATACATCAAATGTACGGAAAATATGTATCTGTCTGATACCCACTTTCTCATTCCCTTACGCTCGCACCGCAAGAGTTTATTATTATGATGCTCACAGCATGTGACTGGTCTGTTTTTGCCTATTTTTCTACATTTGAATTTAGCAGCATATCTGTAAATAAGGTACACTAGCCTGGTCAATTGGATCTCTTTTCTGAACTGGTAATTCTTTAGCACTGAAAAATTGGATTTAGAGTAAATTGCATAGATATTTTATGAGGGGTTTCTCTGTTATTCTGCTTCTTTTCTGGTTATACTTATGCTGTTTGTGTGGTGTCGTGAGTTAATTCATTAAATATTATGCCTACCTATGATGATGAACACAACATTGTTTTGTTCCTTCTGTGATTGACCATGGTTACTGTTTTAAGCTGCCAAAACTTTGGAGTGATATAGAGCACCTCTATTGCGCCACCCATTACTGAAACATACTTATTCATTGTCTACCATTCTGTTAATACCTGTGTCATGTTAAATACTTGCACAATTTGACCTAAAAGATTAGGCTCTTCTTACTATCATTTTTGAAGATGTGGTGTGGCTTTCATGCATAACAGATATGCTATTAAATAACATTGCTGTGAATAATGTCTGTGACAAATGTCTGTAACACATGTTTAATGTAATTGTTGTCATACCATGTTCTGCATTACCATCTGTCTTGCATGTGATGAGGTACCTTTGTAAATGAGCCTCTGGCTCAAAGGTTGTAAGCCGATATATCAAATAAATAAATAAATAAATATTATTTCGGGTGTGACAACGTCCACTGACTTGCTCCTTTCCATGGGCCTACTGTCATTAATTTACTCTCAGTCATATTCAACATCTGCTATTGCACATCTTCCAGCCTGACTATATACAGTATTTACTTAGAAAGTGGATTCCTGAATGACCGCTAGATTCATAGTTTTGCCTGACTCACTTCTTATTTTGGAATATTGGATGCTAACTAGATTTAACTGATTGTTGAAGCACAATTGGGTCTCCCTTCATCAAACCCACAACATTGTTTTTACTATGTGGGGTCATTCTGGTTGGGGGTGGAGGGTTGGGGTTAATGATGACTCTTTCCTGGTGGGTCAAATTAGTTTGGAGATGGTGATTTAGTTTTGACCCCTAGCTTTCAAAAACTGTTTTGCTATCAGTATATTTATCCACTCTGATATCACTTCTATGATATGTAGCCTGTTAAGAATTTAGAAACCAAACCTATCTTTAAGTGCTCACTGGCCTTCCTTCCTTCCCAAGTCAGCATCAAGAAATGAGTTGGAAATTCAAAAGCGTGTAAACAGATACATTGTTGGCTAAAAAAGTTCCATTAGCAGTTCAATAAGATTATGAGCTGCCTGGAACGAAAATAATGTGGATGTTTAATTAAAATAAAGCCTGCTGGCATGCAGCTCCAAATCTCAACAATGGCTGTGTGGTAAAATTCATGAGATAGTGAAGTTTATCTTAGCTGTTAGATAAAATGTGTGTCTGCAGCAGAATTACATGAGTTCAGCTCAGTGATTTCAACTGTGTTTACATGAAAGCTACAAATCCGATTAGAAACTGAATCTGATTACTAACATTTCTAATTGGATTTCTATCATGCTTGTAAACACATTTGGAGTCACCTAGCTGAACTAATGTATTACTGCAGCTGATGAAGAGTTACATGGAACTGACTGTGTAGTCATAGGCCTGACAGTTGTGCCATATTCTGTTGAGCCAGTTTCACAAAAAAGCCAGTCTAAATGTTCATCGTCAGAAAGCAAGAGTGAGTGTGAAACCAGCAGTCAGTACAAATGACAACCAAATTTAAATAGTTGACATGTGGTACTCTTCGTTTACACAACACAGACAGATATAATGTTCTTTCCCACACTACCTTACATATAGTGTAGCTTCACTATATCATGAACTATACCTCGCTGCAACTCATGACATTTGGAGGAGCATGCCACCAGCATGTGCAGACATAAATTGTGTGCATGTGTTTGGAGATGGATAAAGGTAAGAGTGTGAATATGCCATCATCTGGTAGAGTTGCTTCATTCATTCATTCTAGTAGGGTCTATTGAAACTGCATCCACATTGCTTATGTTTCAGTCAGCCCACGACCTTATCAGAATGTATACTGTACTTTTTTAGCTACACATTCCTTGCTTGCATGCTTTTAAATGGCTGAATGCAGTCTGGTTACTGAACAGTAATGGAGAGAAGTAAGATCTGTCAATTTATATTGAAGCCGACAACATGATTCAAATAGAGAAAAATACATACAGAAATGCAACCCATTACCTATGAAATGGACCGATCCAGAAGCAAATGATTGGATACCTTTTATTAGACCAACATAGATGTAACAAAAAGAACAAAGTACATTAGCTTTCGGACCAACAAGTCCTTCCTCAGAAGCTTTATGACAGTTATTTAGAAAATCCCATACCTTTGACACCCAGATCATGCAGAAAAACACACATAAAAAATTCCCATTGGTTCAAAATACTCTTTTAAAAAATAACAGAAGAAAGTGTCAGAGAAGCTGAGTAGTACCAGTTCACCTTCAGCTGAAAGGGCCTAAAGGTCAGATGCACTTAGGGCATAACAACATGTAGGTCCTAAACCCAGTTTTGAGTGTCACAGTGTGTATAAGAATGCAATTAATGAAAATCAAAACCCACCGAGGTTAAAGACAAGTTAAAATTGTAAGTTAAAAATAAGCCCCACAAAATAGAACTACAAAAAGTATCTATATGTGGCATACAAAGTGTAAACAGTAAAGTTTACCTAAAGTGAGCTATAGTTTCACACTATATGGAATGTAACATTTAACTAGAACCATTACCCAATTATACTCTCAAACTAGTTATTATACTCCATAAACCTTAAGGCCTATAGTGTAGTAGCAGGAGTTTATAAATGATAATATAAATTGGCAGTATAAGTGCCAAACAACAAACTGCTTGTGAAAGACCACCAAGAAATAAAACCATACCACCTGATATGTACAGGTTTCAACAGATTCTAAGTGTGTAATCTAACAACTTGATGTAATGAAAATGTCTAAGGAATCTGAATAAAAAATCAAAGGAAATCATAGGAATTAAATTCTCTCACCCCCCATCCCCCATTCCAGGGGAGAAGATAACTAGTTTTAAGGAGATACACACACACACACACACACACACACACACACACACACACACACACACACACAACACGAGTCCTCATGTACAATCATTCACATTAATCACTTCAATTGTTACCCAAAGGAATTAAACTTATCATGAAATTCCAAGTAAAAGGGATCATGTATCCTAATATGTACAGAGCTCAAAACTGCAACACTATATAACCATACTACTATCTGTGCATTAACAGTCCAATGATTCTGAATAGAACCACAATGAAATAAAACTTCCATCCTCCCCAGGATAAGGTAACTAGAAGTAAATGTACAGTATGTATGTACTGTATGTATGTAAGACAAGAGTCGTAACATACCTTCATTTCTACAAATCTCTACAATATTAGCCCAATGTAATTTGATCTGACAAGGACCCCCATGTAAATGAGATCCTGCACCCCAATGTGTTCGGAGTTCAAAAATATGACAGTATATAATCAAACTACTGTATATACAGTAACAAGCTAGCCAATCTGAATAAGACCGAATGGAATTAACCCCACTTCCGGGGAAGATAAATAGTGAGAAGGAATTAATATTCATTATGTGTGTGAACTAAGAGTCATAACGCTCTGTAACTCCATGTATCGGAATAGAAGCCCACCTCAATGTAACAGCAACCCCCATACCAACCACACTCACATAACCCCCACACACATAAGCAGATGCTGAAGTCCTATAATATATCTATCCTATGAAGAAAAGGTCTGTGAATATTAAGTCCTATAATGTGCCATAAACCACAAATCTGTGTTCATGCCATCTTCTACCACACTGAGAAGTAAAATAAGTTTGATCTCAAAAGTCCGTCTCTGTTGTGTACTTTTCAGATTTCTTTTTAAGACCATTACTGACATATCTGATATTAAGTGGTCAGACCAAGAGAAGTGTTGCCCCACTGGTTTTCCAGTCATTTTCAGATTAATATTATGCATGTGTGAGTTAATCCTAGTGTGGAGTGGTTGGCTTGTCTCTCCAACATAACCTGTTTGTGGAAATCTCTTGTATTGAATGAAATAAACAATATTCCGTGATGCACATGTATAATTCCCCTGTACCTTGAGTTGTTTGTTTTGTGATGTAACCACACAGTCCAAAGTGGAAATGAGCTCACAAGTCTTACAGTTGCGCTGATTACTGGGTCGTGTACCATTTAGTGTCATGGGGCCTGATTCCAAGACAACGGTGAGAGGATGATGCAAATTACACCAGTGTTTAAAGTTATGCCAAAACCCCTGCAACTTGTGAGCTGTGCCATATTACAAGAGAATCGCCAGATAAGATGGAAAATGCCAAATTATGCATGTTACAACTTACGCCTGCAAGTCATGCCATAACCTGCAATACGGAATTGCAGTAAGCATGTTGTAACCCTATGACCATATAAATGTGCACAAGATACAGACATGGTGTAGGGACCATGATAAAGATGTTGGGGAGCAGTGGAGAGGCAGCAAGCATTGGAAAGAAGAGGAAGAGAAATTACACTTATGAGGAGACTGATGTGCTCCTGGACAAACTGGAGGCCGAACCAGACTTGCAAATGGGCATGGGAAGGGAATGGGAGCAGTACATCAGGAGGAAGGTGGCATGGGATGAGGTGGCCAAGAAAGTAATGCTATTGCACATGCGAGGCGCACTGTGCACAACCTGCAGAAGTGCATTAGCAACCTGAAATGTCATGCCAAGGCCAAGGAGGCTCAGAACAAGTGTCAGACAGCGGCCACAGGAGGTGGGCCACAGGAGGTGAGGCCCCTCAGGATCCATAAGGAGAGGGGGCTGGCATTCATGAGCCAGCACAGCATCCATGGGAACATGGACCTTGACACGTCTCGAGATGGATACAGGGACAAGTAAGTGGATGTGTGATGCATGGCATAGTGACTATGAATAAGGAATGTAACAATGGCCAACAGGGAGGGTGCTATTCTGGGACCACAGTCTGCCTGGGTGGTGTGGCCTGAGGCCAGCAGCTGAGGGCGTGCAACACCCGATAAGGGATGTAACCCCAGCAGAACACCCACCATGGAGGGCAGTATGCCTACCAGACAATGGCATTGTATAGACCACAGACAACAATAATGTCCAAGAATGTGGCAGGGAGTGTGTAACAATATTGATGGGCAGAAAGGGACAATGCAAACAAACAACACATGCCAACAACCAATGTGGTAATGCAGCAGCAGGGTGAACAGCAGGGATGTTATGCCAGGATAACAGCCCTGCTGTGATGGCCAACAGACCAAGCATATGCCAGGAGTTGTGCATGCCATTGAACAATAAATACAATAACATATGCAACGTGTACCATAGTGTGTTGCAGTATGGTTGGAACAGTGAAGGTGGAGCATGGCCATGCAATGTGGAACAGTGAACAAATGGGAGGGAATGTGTGGGACTGGACCCTGGAATGTGGCACATCCAAAAGGAAAGCATGCAGTGTAGGCAACACATGGGGAGGCAGCACTGATGCACTGTTGTTCCCCTCCACAGGTGCAGCAGCAGTGGATACAGGGGCAGGTAAGCTGCCAGCCAGCACTGCCCGCAGTGCATTGGACAGTGACACAGGAGCAGGAATGGTGGCATGCATGGTGGGCATGATATGGTGTAGTAGCACTGATGCACTGTTGTCCCCCCAACAGGTGCAGCAGCAGCGGACACAGGGGCAGGTAAGCCATTGGCCAGCATTGCTCCCACTGTGTGGGATGGTGTTGCAGGGGTGGGGATGGTGGCATGCAAGGTTGGCATGTAATGAAGTTGCAGCACTGATGTTCTGATGTTCTCCTACAAGTTCGGTGCCAGCGGACCGGGGCAGGTAAGGTCATGGCCAGCACTGACCCAAGTGTGTAGGACAGCGATGCAGGGGTTGGGATGGTGGCAGGCATGTTAGGCATGACATGGGAGGAGCCTCTGATGCACTGATGTCTCCCCACAGGCACAGCAGCAGCAGTGGAAACAGGGTCGGTTGACAGTGGTGACACCAGCACAGAGCGGGACCATAGGCAGCTGACAACATGACAGGCCACCATGATACACACACCAGGCGGCACTGATGTGACCAAGCAGGACATAGCCAGGACACCAGTGGTGGGGGAGCACAAGGCAGTCAAGGAGCAACAGCAGGAGGGGGAGGGCCTGGACCGCAGTGACTTCCTTAGCTGCGGAAGCCTGGGGGACGAGATTGCCCCAGACATGAGCCCCACTTTGTACCATAGGCTGGAGGAGGCCCTGGATGGGACCACACCATTCCTGGAGGAGGACCGCCTGCAGACCCCAACAGGCTATGCAGGGTTCTGCTGTACCCTAGTCACTGTGCACACAGAACAGGGGGAGATGCTGGGCTGCATAAGGCTCAGCATGGATGCACATCATGCTGCATTGGAGAAGCACATGGGCACTCTAATAGGGGTGTTCAAGACAGGAACATGGGCCACGGAGGCAGTCATTGATCATTCGGTGCATGCAATGGCCACCACCCAGGCCTGTGCGCAGGCACAGATGAGAGCCATCACCCACCTGGTCATGGCCATTGAGGGGTTGGTGGCCAGCAGACAAAGCAGGCGGACACAATGTTGGCCATGTTACAGGCCACACATGCAGGCCTGCACCTGTGAGGCACTGCATGAGGGACGTCACCACACAGGTGCCACAGCAGGTGCAGTTGCCACCAGCTCCAACACAAGTGCTGCCGATAGCAGCGGTGACACCACCGCCACCACCATGGGTGGTGGACCCAGCAGTGGCACCACCACCACCACCACTGGCACCCCTGGAGCAGCAGCACCCACCACTGCCACAATCACCTCCACATGCGCCACTGCAGGTGGTCCCGCCACCGCCGGCACCTCTGGCAACACCTGTGCCAAAGGCACTGCAGCCCCCCATACCAACGATACCTGCAGCTCCGGTGCAACATCTGCCACCACCACCCATAGGACAAGCACCGGTGGCACTGCAGGTGGCCAGAGCACTAGGGCAGAGGGCAGCTGCAACACCCAACTCCAGGGCCGTGGGGAGAAAGGCGCTGGGCACAGGGTGCAGGACCATTGCCAGATAAGTAGAGGCAGCACAGGTGGAGGCACACCAGCAGGCTGCAGATGACAGTGTGCAGGAGGATATGGGACAGGTGACAGCACCACAGCAAGTGCCAACTGCACCAGGGAGGTGCGGAAGACCCCGGAGGCCGGCAGTGCCTGTGGAACCCATGGACAGTGGTGGCCCTGTGAACATGCATGAGGGGCATGGTGGGTCCGGTGCTACCACTGGGGCTGCCAAGCGAAAGAGGACTGGGTGGTAGTAGCAGGCAACAGACTGCATGCCACCTTGGTGCTCTGCTGCTATGGGGGGCCGGTGGGGTGGCATTTCAGGTGGGCACAGGGTCCTGACATATGGTGTGTGTGAGGGGTGTGCATGAGCATTGTGTGTGTGTGTGTGGGTGCAGGGGGGTCACTGTAGTGAGGCACATGTGTGTGTGTGTGTGTGTGTGTGTGTGTGTGTGTGTGTGTGTGTGTGCATTGCACTGTCACTGGGTGTGGGTATGTGTGAGGGCTTGTCACTACTAAACTGTTATACTGCACTGTGTCACCAATGTCCTATGTCACCTGCACCATATAAAACAATATGCACTAAACATCCATTTAGTCCCCCTCATGACCACTGCTGTGACAGGACATCTACCATGTCGCACACGGCTGGTGCCTGTGTGAGAGACATACAGCATATTGCATATGCACAACCTACGCATAGGCCGCAAGTGCGTACAGGCCACACATGCATCCCACAGTTGCGTATCTGTGGTATGCATGTGGTGCATGATGCAGTTGTGCAGTACCATCCTGCAATGCACATGTAGCCTGTACGTGCAACATGTGCAAGGCGAGGCATGTAGGCAGAAGCTAGGACACAGACTGAGCACGCAGGAGAGACTGGAGGATCTAGCAGGAGTTGCAGCCTTCATACACCACACTGACACTACAAAAGGCACTGTCACACAGTAGGCCCCGGTGGGAAACACCCTGATCACTGGTACAGTACAGAACATGCACCTATACTACAGACTGCTACATGCAGTTGATAATGTTGTGTCAAACTGTGTTTCTCCAGGAAAGTCACACCCTGAATATTGGTGAGTACTGGGACAGTGCACAGCCTGATCCTATGGTACAGACAAAACTACAGACAGGTGCTAATGTTGTGTTAAACTGTGTTTCTCCAGGAGAGCCATGCCCTGACTATTGGTGAGTACTGGAACAGAGCACAACCTGCACATATGCAGCTTCTGTATGACATACAGTCGTTGATGTTGTTGTTCAATCTGTTAGTCAAGGAGAGACACACCCTGAACATTGGCAGGTAGTAGGACAGTGCAATACCACCACATATGCAATGGTCAACGTCTATTCAGGTTGTTCATGCCGTGTTGTCAATTGTTTCTCCAGGAGGGGCACGCTACACTGCAGGCCAGCCCACAGGTGTGAGCCGGGAGCTCAGGGAATGTAGGTACCCTGCTGAGTGTCACACTGTGTACATGTGGGGGCAATGGGAATGCAACCCTGGACACAGGTGCAGCGGTGCATGGGCGTATACCACTGCGCATGTGGCTGCACATTCCAGCTGCAGGGTGGTGGGTATGTTTGTCACCAGCCATTCACACTGTACACAGCTGTACCCTGGTGGGCTGTGCCACTGTTGTGCAACCTGCGCCATGCTGTGTATCACCACATGACAGCCAGGCATACTGCGCCAGGAATATGCCATTGCACATGGACACAGTGCAGGCCGCTGTCGTGTGGTGGACGGCCATGTGCCCAGGCACCCCTTTGCATGGGAATGGCATCAGGGCAGTACACAGCTGGGTAAGGTGGGTGGTGGTGTGGTGTTGGCAGCTGCCATGGGGTCGCCCATTGTGCACTGTATGCGCATGGCACCACACAGCCCTGACATGCTGTCTGTGGTGTGTGGTTGCGTCATGTATACCATTGGTACGGGGCATGGCATGCAGGATCATGTATGTGCAGCATAGCACTGCTATGCCACACCATGGGTGCAGTACACATGGTGCAGTGCTGTACCCATTGTCACTGTACCCCAGCACTGTATGCCATGCTGTCCACCGCTGGACATGCCCGGCCGCATGAAGGGGGGGATGACAGTATGGACACCACACTGCTGTGCACTGATGTGTGTGCTATGCCTTCTTTCCTTGCAAATCTATACTGCATGTACCAGACACCCTCATGCCAGATTCACAACAGCAGACAGAATGCAACAGAGCGTGGGCCTCAGCCTAAGCGGGAGGGAACCGAATTTCACATCCATGGAGACAGTGATGCTTATCAACATGGTACAGCAGTGGGAAAGGACACTCCTCCCACCTGGGTGCAGGATGCACACCGCTGTGGAGCATGTCAGTGCGTGGAGGGCCATGGGGCACACCTGGGTGACAGCAGCGGCATGCCCCGCACCGTTCATCAACTGCAGCAGCGCTGGCAGGATCTGGCATGGCGGGACCCAGGACTTCTGCAGCGGCTCATGGATATGGCGCACAGGAGGGATGCAGAGATGTGCACAGGCCAGGATGCAGAAGTAGGTGGGTATACCAATGTCTAGCCACACATTGGTGATACACTGCCACACAGGCCATGGCCTGCACTGGTGCATATGTGTAACTGTGTTCCCCTTTCCCACAGGTGCAGTACACGGAGACCAGGGACAGCAGGGTCATCAGGATGGTGACCAGCAGCATGGCGCAGGCCTGCCACAGGAGGCGGTGCACTGGAGGTCTGGTAGGTGTGCTATGTGGTGTGCCCATGCCGCAGTGGCCCATGGGGCTGGGGGCAGCAGCTGTGTGTTGCATGTGTGTGTGTGCCACGTGTCTCAGACCTGCACTGACATCAGCCTTGGTGTCCTTACAGGTGTGCATAGCAGACTGATGCCACGCCAAAGGGTCCTATTGCAGGCAATGGCCACAATGAAGGTGACGGACGCTGCAGCCTACCAGCACCACACATGGCGCAGGCTGTGATGGGTCAGGCCCATCCCACAGACTTCATCATTGACAGAGGTGGAGGAGGTGGAGGCTGTGATGGAGTCACTGGACACCACGGACGGTGGTGCTGCAGGAGCTGGTGGAGCAGCCTGAGGAGACTTAGGCCACGGACCGGCCCACAGAGGGACCATTGGCAGTGGAGGTGGCCGCTGCAGTGACAGTAGAGGAGGAGCAGCCAGAGGGGGCGCAGGAGCCACCAGCACCACAGCGGGATGTGCAGTTGGAGGATGTGGCCATGCAGGTCTTGGATGCTGCCAGGAACCAAGCAGCTGATGGTGGCATGGACTAGCCACAGCCAGGATGTGTGGTGGCTGGTGATGGGTAGCCTGGTGGCCAACCTGCGACACAGGTGTCGCTCTACCCAGGGCAGCCACTGGTGGGTGACCAGCAGCCAGTGGTGCTGGTAATGACCATCATGGCTGATGTGGCACACCTGCACAAATCACTGGGTGCCCTCATGGTGGCACTGCAGAGGTACTAGCTCCACACAACAGACCTTTGTATGGACAGTGGACCCACTGTCTTGGGCCAGTAGACTGTTGTGGGCTGGAGGGGGTTGCCTGTTGTGGGTATGTGGGATGGGGTGGGACTGTGAGCAGTGTGTGGTGTCTGGTGGGCAGCATATGTTACAGAGGTGGGTGCCATGCCTGGGTGGGGTCCATATAGGGTGTGGCATTCAGCTGGGTGTGTTTGTTCTTTGTGGCGGGCATTGTACAGATGGGGTGGGGGGATGTTCATACTGAGGGAGGGTCATGTAGATATGTGTTCGGGGGGATGGCCACCTGGGCTGGTGTGGATGGGCTATTCAGGGTGGGTATTTTGGGGGAGGATCAGGGCATTGCTGTTGTTGTTGCTGTTGTTTTTACCAGTTCTGTACATGTTACTGTTTACCCTGTAGTATTTATTGTTGTTTGCCAGTCATTAAATGTTGTTTTTGCACACCTGGCTCGGCATGTCTGTCTCTGGTATGCATGGGTGTGTGCGTGTGTGTGTGTGTGTGTCACCGTGCACATGCGGGCATGCATGTGGTGGTCCTGTGTCATCCCATGTGCATCCCCACCGTGCATTTGGGATCTGTGTGACAGCTGTGCAGCTCACAGCCATGGGGATGCACCGGTTGCCACGTCTGCATGGTGTTCTGTGTGCTGCAGTGCACCGTGCCTGGTCCATGCTGCATGTCACCACACCGTGCATGTCCTAGCTATGTGGTGTCCTTGGGTCTGTATTGCTCCCTTCAACCCAGGAGACCAGTGGTCCCTGTGGGTGGCACCAGTGGTACACACCAATGGTGCGTCTCAACGCCATATGTCTGCAGGTCTGTGCTGTCTGGTGCTGTGTCCCCGTTGCAGTTGCACTGTTTACGTGTATCAGTGGCCATGGCAGAGGCATTGTGCCTGGTGGTGCCATTGTCATGGCATTGTTTCTGTGGTCTGTGTGTGTCCTTTGTCTCCTGTGCCTCCATGCCCATGGCCCGTGCATGCTGTGGTCCTCATTACTTGGCAATGTTCCTCATTGTACATCTCATCACTTCTGTGTTCCACTCTGTGATGCCTTGTCCCACATTCACTGTTGGGCTATTGTTGCTACTTGCTGTGGTCCATATTGCACCTCATATGACATTTGCTTTCTGATGGCCTGTCTGGCCTTGCCGCTGCCCATTTCACTGTGTCCTGGGTGTCCTGGGCATGTTTGCTAGGCTGTTCCACTGTTTGCCCTTTGGTCCACATTTGGGGCCTACTGGTTGTGTGGTATGCTGCAGTCTGGCATGGGGGGGTATTTCTATGGCATGTGCACTGTTTAGAACAGCTATTCCTTTTTCTTACTTATGTTACCTTCCTCTGGTGTATTTCTTTACACCACCCGTCCTGGAATAGCAGTTCCTTGGTGTTAGTGTGTTACGCCTGTCACGGGCCACATTACGCAGTGGCGTATGCTTTATTTGGTGTAACTGCGTTGTATCTTGCGTTCATTGTAGCAGTTATGGGTTGCAGTGTAACTGTTCTTTTGGAATTGCTTGTGTCACAACTCACTGGTGTAACTTGCGATTTGCACCATCAGGACTGGAGTAATGCATTTATGCCCGGTGTAGATGTCTTGGAATCCAGCCCATGGTATTCTGTTCTGGTGAAAGTTTACTCCTAATAATTAGGTTGGCTAAGTTTGATTGTTGTTTAAAAGATAGTAGTGGTAGTTCCTTAAAAATACAATTTAGGATATCATCCTCACTAAATATTGGATGGAGGTCCTTAATAATCTTATGCAGAAGTTCAAGGTCTGGATGATATGTGATTACTAAGGGTATTCTGTTGGTAGCTGTCCTTTCCTTATACTGAAGTAGTTGTCTTGGTACCTGTGTTGTGCATTCTATTGTCCTGTCAATTTCACTGGAAGAGTGTCCCTGCTCAATAAAGGTGTTTTTCAACATAGCCAAATGTGTATCTCTGTGTTCCTAATTTGAACAGATACGGTGATACTGAAGTGCTTGACTGTACATGACAGATTTTTTTGTGTGTCTTGGGTGATTACTATTCCTGTGTAAGTATCTCTCTCTGTCTGTCTGTCTGTCTGTTGGCTTCCTGTAAATACATGTATGTAAGGTTCCATCCTTAATGGTGACAGTGGTGTCCAGAAAATTAACACTGGTGCCAGAATACTCCAAGGTAAGCTTTTTGGCAGGGTGGAGGCTATTAAGTTCCTGATTAAAATCTTTAAGTGCATCTGTGCCCTCTGCCCAAATGATAAACAAATCATCAATGTAACAGAAATAAGTGAGTGGTTTGTGGGGTCAGTGCCTTAAAAAGTCCTCCACCAAATTTGCCATAAAGAGATTAGCATACTGTGGAGCCATCCTGGTGCCCATTGCTGTTCCCATAGTTTGAACATAATGTTTCCCATTAAAGCTGAAGTTATGTGTCAAAAGGAATTCAATAAGTTTCCCCGCCACTTCAGGGTTGATGTTCTGGTCCAGTCCTTTCTCCTGTATGTATTTAAGGCAGGCTGAAATGCCATCCCTTTGAGGAATATTTGTGTAGAGGAATGTTACATCCATTGTCACTAAAATGGTATCAGGTGATAAGTCCTTATAACCAGAAAGCATATGCAGGAAGTGTGTAGTGTCCTGGATGTAACTATCTCTTTCCATAACCAATGGTTTTAAAATGGTTTCTGCAAACCCTGAGATCCCCTCAGTCAGGGTACCTTTACCAGAGACTATGGGTCTTCCTGGATTGCCAGGTTTATGTATTTTAGGCAGCATGTAGAATGTCCTTGGCTTGGGTTCAGCGGGGATGAGGTCAATTAGGCTTTTTTGGACATGGTTTGGAAAAGTTCTAATTAATTCCTGTAGTTCTTTTTTATAGGTTGTAGTGGGGTCACTCTCCAATTCTCTGTAGTAGGTATGGTCAGTCAGCTGTCTGCTGGCTTCATTAATATAGTCCTCTCAGTTTAATATCACCACTGCAGAGCCTTTATCAGCTTTTTTGATGACAATGTTGTGGTTTGATTGCAGTGTTCGTATAGTCCTCTGTTCCAGTGGAGAGAGGTTATAATGAGCCTGTTTTTGCCTAGCAAGGATCTGACCACTAGCTTACCAGCAGAAACAATGAATGTAATTGTCTAGTTTTTTGTTAATCCCACTTCGGGGGGAAGGTTTAAATTCAGATTTCTTTTTCTTATCCATTAAATTGTTACTGATTGTGATGTCTTCACTACCTGTGATTTCTTCCTTGCCGTGAAAAAGTCTTCAAATTTCAATCTACGGAAGTATTCCTCCAGTTCACCACAAAACTGTATTTTGTCCAGTGGTTTTGTTGGGTAGAAAGTGAGGCCATTTGAAAGTACATTTAATTCCCCAGTAGTCAGTGTGTGGTTGGACAAATTAACAACTGAAAGGTGCTCATCTGCGTAGTGTTGTTGTTCAATCACTCTATTATGTTCTTCATGGTTGTTAGGAAGTATGGTATGTAGAAGGGCTTCTAACTTCCTGTTTTTGATAAGCATGGCTTTTCTTATGGTCCTATGGTAGGTAATGTGTACCTCTTGCAAGATGTCTTGAATAGGTTCACCAGACATCCTCTCCAGTGTGGTAACAATGTCATATATAATGGACAACATTACATGGGAAAAATCATTTCACCTCAGTGCCAAAAAGTTCAATGTAGTTGTACAAGAAAAAATGACACTTTGCATTTTTCAATACTTCTTACTGGTGGGCACTGTTTGGCTGAAATACAGTATATGTTTAAATGGAAAGCTCAGCCCAAAGTCATTGAGGCAGAAGTGGGCATTGAAAATCACAGAATACCGTGACCATGTAAAGTTGACACAGCTTTGATTAATAAAATCAATCCATTTTCTTTTTAAACTTTCCTCAGATGGAAAGTAGTGACATGAGACAGAGTTTGATGAAATATTGCTGCAACCAAATATAATGCACTGTTTCGGCATGACACTTTAGTAGAATTAGTTTAAATATACCAGGACTTAGAAAAAATAAACAGAAAACTTGATCTTTAGGACAAAAACTAAATGATAATGACAAAAAACTCTTCAATGGTATTTCGGCAAAACATCGGAGTCAAACTGTGACAGCCCATCATGAAACTGACAACAAGTATCAGAAACTACTACCACAGTATGGAACTCTTTAGATCAACAAACAGGTGAACTATCTATGTTTATGTGAAACATGGCAGTAAATACAACTAAATTCACATACAGAAAACAAAACACAAGGCTATAAAAATGAACTGGTCTTTCTCTAACAGTGAAATTAGTTGCATTGAAGAATGCCATACAGCAAGATGGCAGTGATGATGAAACTGCAATGGTGCCACCATCTTCTGCATGACGGCTATCAGTTTCACTGTTGTGGAAGACAAAACAGTGCCCCTGAAGTGGATGTGTTTATGCGACCAGCGGAGGAGAAGTGCTGCATAAACACACCACTGAAAACTGTGCCACAGCACTTTGGAAGCACACTGACTAGTGGTATGGTCTCATGTATCCACAGTGCTCCACTAAGTACTTGTGTTGCCATAACGCCTGAGAAGCTCCGCCCCTTCAGCCGTAAAAATGGGTCATTAGCATTGAGTTACCATTTATCCCATTTAAAGATATGCTGCACATTCATATGATCCACATTTTCCATGAACAGTGTCATGGGTCATTGATGCAATCAGATCCTTATGAAATACTTCAATTACTCCTGAAGGCTGTTCATTTACAACTCCGAGTTGTGCCCTCAGTATCTCAATGCTATGGTTGAAGGGCTGCTGTAGTGTGCTTCATATTACTTGGTGACAGGTGGATGTCCTTATAATATGTGAAGGATAACATATGATAGTATGTGAGGTTATAAGGAAATAATGCATGTCTAGGGTGGTTTTTGGTACAAGGCATAGCCGAGTGCCACAACCCAGTGAAGAAGTGCATTGCACTCCATGGAGTGTGTTAGCCCAGTTATACAATGGGCTTCTATTTGTTGAAAAGTTTGAGGTTGTTAATCTGAAGACAGTGCTATGGGGGTGTTCAAGAGATGGTGGGATAGGGTGAATACGAGGGTCAGGCTTGACAGACAGAGTAAGCCAGGGGCCACAGTAATCTCTGGATTAGGGGCTCCTTAATTGAGCAGACTTGATAGACCGAACAGGTTCTTTTACTTGTGAACTTGTATGTTCTTACGTATACAAAAAAAGTACATTAGGTGAAGTGTGCAGTTGTAAGAAAATAATTGAAGCTCATGTCACTAGTTTTGAACAATGAGGCTACATGATTCTAATGGCCCATTTTATAACCGATTTGCAATGAGCTTTCTTATAAATATGCAATTTATATTCACATATGAGGGACATGACCATAACTAATGAGAGACCACACCATGAGTTAGTTATGAAAGTTCTGACAACTCCTACGTGATGATAAACTGCTTATTTTAAGTTGGACTATTGCATATTCAATTTATACAGCATAGTTTGTTGCTGGCTTTAGTACTGCACATTGCTATTGTGATGTCATCAGTGTTATGCAATCTGCTATCCTACTGGTTCAGTATTTCATTTAGATTTTCCAAGCTTTGCTATGTATCTGTTGTGGCATATCCCAAAATGCAAGATATCATAATATATCAGATGGAGTGAGTACAAAAATATTTTTATTCAGGAAAGTTTCTCTCCACTTTATAAACAAACAAATCTTATTCATAATTTTATATATATATATATATATATATATATATATATATATATATATATATATGTGTATATTATATATATGTGTGTAATAGATAACCCACTCTAAGGTGTGTGGTCGCACTCTGATATACGCACGCCTTGGTATGCGTCAGCCACCCAAGGCATGCATATAGCAGAGCATGACCACACACCCTAGAGTGGGTTATCTATCTTATAAAATGGCAAAATTGTTTTGGAGAGAGGTAAAAGTGCAGATGTACAGTCGTGGTCTGATATATGCATGGTCACCTGATGGTGTTTGTCCAATGCTATCGATTCTTTTTTCTAGCCCATTTTATATATATATATATATATATATATATATATATATATATATACTTTTCTTTTGCAGATGATATCAAAGAAAATTCAGACATATTCCCATGGCATCAATTGAGGGGCACAGGTTAAGAATCTGATACATAGAGCAGACAAAGGAATACAGTGTGATCTGCTCTCCCCACATCTAATGTTTCTCAAGCAGTGCAGTGCAATTTGTCCAATCTGAATCCTTCAACTGATGTTACTATGGACACGGACAATAATTATGAATTAATCATATCCCTAGACCAGGAGGAGTGCAACACAGAAGACCCAGGATAGGAACCAATACCTGGTGAATCTGATTACCTAAGTAATGAGTTATCACAAGACTGTCAATCAGGCTAATTATTTTTAGCTATTGAATACACTTTACATATGTTAAGGCATTTTATATTTTAAAACTGGTCAAGCAGCAAATGGAACTAAACTAAGTGGGCACTCACAGGTAATGTGTGTGCACCTTTTGTCTGCGCACAAGAAGATATCATTCTTTGAATATTTTTTAGTGTGCAGTTGCACTGGACATATACCACCCACGTACACACACTGTCATGTCCGGCATTTACACACATACCACTCTGAGTTCAGAAAGCAGCCTTAATCATCAAGCAAACCCAACTGGCTCTCAGGACAACAGTTCACAATACCCAAACACGACAATACCAGTCATACAACTGCGGCAACTAGAGTGGCAACTAGCAGTAATTGCCAGGCTGAGGCCCATCTCCTAAAAACTGGACTGTAATTCCTGCTAAATATTTTATATGATTCCCCAACATCTCCCTAACACAAGCTTATTTGTGAGTTGGTTCCTCAACAATCTTAGCACTCAAAAGACTAATAATAAAAAATAACAATGCTGTATAATAAATGAAGAAAATATGCATAAGTGCTTGAAGAGTCTCTGTCCTTCATGATAACTATAGCCAGCAGGGCACAGCATCACCATGAATAAGAAATGGAGTAGCAAAATACTGTAACTGTCAGGTTGTTGTAATGGTATAGGTCAGGAAGCATAGGCAGACCAGGAGAAGTTGTAAAGCTCACAAGTAGTATTTTATTATCTATAACAATAAAATAGAAAAGATAAAATTGTATAGGATAGTGCTTCATAAAGGCAGCACAAACAAAAGATACTCCATCTGAGTCTCCCCCTGGAAAAGACATTGCTCTGATTATATAAGATGTTTCTGCCTGGCAGTTCAGACTCTGCATCCTGCTGTCGTAACTTACGTCTCCTGCTTTTTACAAAATGTATCAAAACTTTGTAATTTTTCTTCCTGAGATTGGGCTGAAGAGCACATCTAGTCTTTAGAGGTGCTACAAAATAACACATTTTGTCCTAGAGCTGGTTTCCTGTTGATAATTCTGTAAACAAGCTTCTGGAGGTCAAAATGCATCTCAAGATTAACCGCCTGTGTTCCAGATTGCTATTTTTTTGTAAACATTGTTTATTGAGAGGCATAGTAGATAACATACACATACAATAACACATAAAGTTATGTACATCATTACAAGCATTGTACTGTATGGGACATTCCCACATATGACATTTTTATACATATTATAAAAAGTAGAAGCAGTAGAGGCAGTGTAAGGTGAACCACCGTATAAGCAGTGTATGGTGGTAATGCACAACTCATTAGAATATTATAGCAAAACAATTAACTATAGCATTAGTATGGTAAAGTATTATTGTCCTGGATTGTTGTGTAGGTTCTTGAGCTCAGGTTTTGTAACATTAAAATGTCAGACCTATATTTAAGAGATACATCCAGGAAAGCAGAAATCTGGTAGGGCAGCTGCTTCTGCTAGCTTTGCAGTATACGTGCCTCAATAGCAGACAATTTTTGTTGAAGGTGTCCAGGTGCCAATTAACTGACATCTGACATCTTTTGAGTCTCATGCTCATACATAGGTTGTTCAGCCAGTGCGATATAGTAGGAGGGGCAGAGCCAGCCCAGTGATGACCTATAGTTTTCCTAACATTGACCAACACCAGTTGCCAAAGGCAGTGGTGTGAGGAAAGAGGTCTTACCCTGTTTAAGCATAGTGGTGAGTGGTCTACTCCTAACATCAACTCAGCCAGGGTGCATGCTAAAGGAGTTGCCAGCACTTTCTGCATGATGGAGTGTACCTCCCTCCAGAAGGGAGAGATTTTAGGGCATACCAAGGCCATGTGCAAGAAATCCCCTGTTTGTCATGCACTTTGGGCATTTATCAGATTTTGGTGTGGTGAATTTATGTAGCCTTTTGGGTGTGTAGGTCTGATAGACAAAATTGAACTGTATTTTCCTTAACTTTTTGGATACCGAACACTCGTGAATATTTTTAACTACTAGAGATGCAGCCAATTTAAATTCCGCCAGTGAAGTGAATGCAAAGTGGGCACTTCGAGTTGCCACTCCGCTACATGGAGTTGGCAATGCAAAATGCTCACTCCGCCTTGTCATTGCCACTTCACGTTAAGGTGGAATGGCAATGCGAAGCAAGGCAAAGTCATTGTTTGTAATGGACTTCGCGTTCCTCATTATGATTCTAAGTGATCCACTTGGTGTTTCAGATTTGCCAGCCCCCCCCACACATCACATGGCTTACAATACTGTAAGTCACATGCTCTTTAGCTAGGCAGGAAGAAAGTGAGTCATAAGTGAGTCATACAAGCAGACACTTTTACTTTCTTCTGTGCAGACAGAGAGAGAGAGTAGTGCGTTTTGTGACTGCTGATACTTTGGGATCAGAGCCAGGAGAAGATTTAAACTTTGATTTAGACCCAACAGCTTTTTTAAAAGCTACATTTTTTGGTCTTTTCTGTACCCTTTTTTACTTAATTTGTTCTTTCTGTAAATCCTATTTTTCTTACCTTTATAAGTAGTTAGTTTGTCTGTGACTGTGTGTGTGTGTTGTGTGACAGTTTGAGTAGTGATTGCTCGGACTGAGGGAGCTCAGTAGGAGAGATGGACCAGGGTGAGGGAATGTCTGGGGTTGGGGCAGCTCTGGGAGAGCGTGGTAGTGGTAAGCGTTGTACCATGCGCATGTGTGAAAGGCCTGGGCGCCCATTCCTGTTGGACCGCTCAAAACTTGTGAGTGTCCCCCCTCGGAAGCAGGACCAGCACCACCTCCTGTCCTGACTCTGAGGCAGTTGAACCACAACCACCACCACAAAGTCCAGCACCAGGTCCTCTGGAGCAGAATGTGCCTGTTTCCCCGGGCCCAGGTGTGGATCCCATCCCTGTTCAGCACAGTGACCAGCCAGCTGCCACTTCATCTGGCCATCCCCTGCCTGTGCCTGGTCCTCCCCGCATCTCCATTGTTTGGCAGTTTTTTGACTGTGTCAGGAGGGACAGCATTGTGGTCAAGTGTCGCCTATGTGAGGTGGAGGTGCACCATGGCCCCCTGGGGACTCACCTGGGGACTGGGGGCCAGCATACCCATATGCTGAATCACCAGCAGTTGGAGTGGGAGGCTGCCACAGAACGGACCATGCCTGCACCTGCTGGTCATTCTGTGGCAGAGGGTGCAGCTGTGCATTGTGGCATCCCTAAGAAGAGGAGGGCCACAGCATCACATGCTGCTCCACCAGCACCCCCACCCCCACCCCCACCACCACCACTATCAGCAGGTCAGCCTGTAGAATGCGTGGACCCCAGAGAACTGCATGTAACACAGGCTGACTTTGCAGTTTCTGGAGTGCTGTTGAGGAGAACAATGAGAGGGTGAGTACTGTGGAGCAGCGGCTGGATCACATAGAGGGACATCAGTTGCAAATGATGTCCATGCTGGAACTGCTATTGGATCACCATGGGATCCCACATTAGTTTTTTTCCTCACACCATGTGCCCCCCCACACCTTTCTTGCTGTGTTATAAAATGTATTCCTCCACCATCCCCGACTCTTGTATGTAATTATGCCCTTTTTTGTTGTCTTCCATATGCATGACACTTTGTATTCTGAGCAGTGCAAGTATACTGTGCTAAACTGCATGTGTGTAGTCAGTTTTTTTCCCAGTCTGTGTATGTACTGCAGACACTGTCCAACTTCCTGACTAAAAAACAAACATTAATGAGCACAATGGTGGGGTGGTGAAGCATGAAGAGATACTAAAAAACAGGCTTACAATACATCCAAGTAACTATTAAAAAAAATTAATGATGTGATTTGTGACGTGATCTTGAATCATGATTTGTGACTGCATTTGTGACCGTGATACTGAAGAACTTGATTCAGTGTCAATGGTGTGAGACAACCAGTATGAAACTGTATTGGGAATGTGAATGCCTATGGCTGTACTTCCCAATGAGCTGTAGCTTAAAACTCCCAGACTTAAAAACACGTATCAATGAGTACAATGGTGGGGTGGTGAAGCATGGAGAGATACAACAAAACAGGCTTACAATACATCCAAGTAACTAGAAAAAAAATTAATGTTGTGATTCGTAACGTGAATGATCATAAATCGTGATTTGTGACTGCATTTGTGACCATGATGATGAAGAACGTGATTTGTAGCACGAGTGACTCGTGATGATGGTCCTGACGTAAAAACGCATATTAATGAGAACAATGTTCATGCAGAATGAAGCACCACACCTGTCCAGTACTCTAAAGGGAAGCCAAAGAAACAACTGTGACTTAAGTTACAGATGGAGATTGGGCCCTAAAGAGATGCAAATGCACAGACAGATTACGATTGCACTGTGCACTGAAGAGATGCAGACACAAAGGCATAACAGTGCTCACCATCAGAAATTCAAATCTGGAAAAGAATACCTTTGCCGGTTGGGGCTGGCGGGGGGGCAGTGTACTGTACTGCTGTAGTAACAATCACTAGTACTAGTTAGTAGTAACATTACTAACAGCTGCTAATACAACCACATATTTTAAACAAACTAAAATTGTGCACTGCGGCAGTAACAGTCACTAGTACTAGTATCTGTAAAGATACCACAAAGAAGTACAAAAATCACACAACTGCAGTGGATAGCAGCTTCACATTGCTGAAATTATTATGTGGCACAATAAAAGGTGTCTGATTTGATGACACGCATCACACGCATACTCATACATGCATTAAGTAATGCATAGCAAATTGAAAACTTCAGTAATATAACCACATATTTTAAACAAACTAAAATTATGCACTGCTGCACCACAACAATCGGCAAAAAAAAGGCAAGAAATATTGAAAATATTACTGTGTGTACATTAACACAGTTATACAAGAAAAAGATCACCAAAACAGACAGCACTGTCTTTTTCTCCAAGTTAATCTACCTACACCACAGATACGCCCCTCCCCCAAAGCACACTTCCACTGTCTGTCAGTACACAGACAGAATGTTGTACATTAACTTTCAAAATTCATACACAAACAATAAACGCTCGATGATATGAGCACAGGAGGGTTTCCCATAATCGATGAACTAAAGTTTCAGCAAAAAAAAATGACTCAAAAAGACTTTTTTAACAGCTTTTTGAAGGTTTGAATCGCAGAGAGCTCTCAGAGCAGATTGTCTCCTACAGCTTCCTACACACAGTACTCCAAACTGAGGCTGTGCAGAACAATCTAGAGCCCATGTGACCTGAAATCCCATGAATCACTGCAAAATTCACTTTTGGAGCTTAAAAACAAGGCAAAGTAAGGCGAAGTACATTGTTTTCAATGTACTTCACCTTAAGAATTGGTGGAGTAGTGGTTTGGGAAGGCAGAGTGATGCAAAGTCATTGTTTTCAATGGACTTTGTGTTACCCATTATAACGCGAAGTACTCCGCTTTGAGTTGCGAAACACTCGGCGAATTCACTTTCACTCCGCAAATCACTTCGCGGAGTGAATTGGGGCTACTTCGCCCCTCACTATTAAAGACCCTGGACTACATTTCATCACTTATTTGGATTTGCAAGTCCTTACTCCATCTCTTTTTTGGCCTTATTCTCTGGTTAGGGGCAAACCCTCTGAAAGAGGTGGTATAGGGAGGAGATAGTGGAGGTCCCTGGCTGAGGCCTATACACTACCTCCTAGATGGGAGACAGAGTCAGTTCTTCCCCCACAACCAAAGACTGTAAGTTTGTGCATTGTGTTAATTCCTCATCAGGGAGGTTCCACTGTTCAAACAGATGTTGAAAAGGAAGAAGCGCTCCCCCACAATATAAGTCTCCCACAGTGCGAATACCCTTCTTCTGCCATCTATGCAGGACCTGATGTAGAAACACATTGTATCCTCTGGTCATCTCAAATCCCTTGGAAAGGTTAGCCCTTGAGAGATGATGTTGTTGAATTGTGGCCTATGAACTTATGTACTTTCAACCATAGCCTGGCTAGAGCATTTATAAATAGGTTTGGTTGGTTGCCTGGGGCTGTTAGTGTCTTCAGGAAGGGAGATAGTAAACTTTGGAACCCTCCACCTATGATGTGTTCATCCTCCATCTGAAGTCATGCAGGTCTAACAAGGGACTCAGGTTTGCTCAGGAAAGCTAGTTGTGCAGCCCAGTAGTAATATTTAAAGTTTGGTAGGGCATGGCCCCCACTGCTTAATAGGAAGTTGCAAAACTGTTTTTGTTTTTTTAATTCTGTCCACCCTTCCATTCCACATGGATTTATTTAGAATAGAGTCTAACTGGTTGAAGAAATGTGCAGAGAATTTAATGGGTAGATTTTGGAAGAGGTATAAACATCTAGGTAAAACATTCACCTTAACTGAATTAACTCTCCCTATTAAACTGATGGGGAGCCCCTTCCATTTATCACAGTCTTTCCTAATACAATTTAGAAGACTGACATGGTCTTCCTTGTAAAATTTTGCAGGGGATCTGGGGATCATGATTCCCAGATACTTTATTGAGTCTACTATCTGCACTTTTAAAGGGAGCACCTCCCTGTTCCTGTTTTTATTCTCTGCCAACAATATTAGTTGACTCTTGGTCCAGTTTATTTTGAGGCTTGAGAGGGCTCCATAGTCAGTTAGTACGGAGTGGAGCTTGGGGATGCTTTTTTTGGGGGGGGTTTCAAGTAGAGTAACAGGTCATCCACAAACAGAGCAAGTTTTTGATGTGTCTCTCCTGCAACCATCCCTTCAATGTCAGGTTCACCTCGGATTTTTGCTGCTAATGGTTCCAGGGATAGGACATATAATAGTGGGGAAAGGGAACAGCCCTGTCTAGTTCCCCTAGATAATTGGAACAGCTTAGTCAGGTTCCCATTTACCAATATTTGTGCACTTGGTGTGCTATACAAGGAGGATATCCACTTGATGACCTTGTCTCCCAAATCAAACTTCTTCAGTGTGGCAAAAAAATACCTGCACTTAACTCTATCAAATGCCTTTTCAGCATCTAGGGCCAATATGCCCAGGGCCCTTTCTTCCTTAGACTTGCCCCATCTCCACACTTTGTTTAGGGTGCCCTCTCTGCCTTTCACAAATCCAATCTGATCATTGTGTATTATTTTGGGGATGGGTTTTTCCAGTCTGCCAGATAATAATTTGGCAATAATTTTATAGTCTGATGTTAGGAGGGATATAGGCCTATATGAGGCACATTTTTCAGGATCCTTCTCTGGTTTGGGTATGATAGTTATTGTTGCTGATCTCATAGAGGGAGGAATGCTGCCCTTGTTAAAAGCCTAGATTATCATATTTGTTAAGGGGGCTTTCAATTCTTCCTTAAACATTTTGTAAAAGTGTATGGGGAACCCATCTGGGCCCCTGGACAGTTAACCTATGGCAACTTGTATTTTCTTCCATTGAATAGAGGATTCCAGCAGGTCGTTGTCTTCCACTGAAATTTGGGGAAGGGTCATCCCCTCCAAGAAGCCTTCTATCTGATCTTTGTCTGGCTTAACCTCTGATCTATACAAGTCCTCATAGAAAGTTTGAAAGCATTCCCCTATGCCTTTATCTTCAACAAAAGTCCCACCTGGATCATCAACAATCTTAGCCACATTACTAGTATTAGTTTTATTCTTGAGCTTCCATGCTAGCCATTTCTCTTCATTGTCCCCATTGAAATATATGCCAGCCTATGTTAGTAGTATAACCCTTTCTACGCTAGCCATGTTCTCAATGTTCCACTTGAGTGACTGCAGCTTTTGATACATAGTTGGGGTGGGGGCTATGTCATATGCCGTGTCTAAGTTGTGTATTGAAGTTTCAAGGTCTGATATCAATTTGGTTGAATTTTTCTTTTGATACGGTGAGTAGAATATGACCCCCTGAGCACTACTTCTTTAAGAGCATCCCATCTAATCTGGTCTGATGTGTCTTCTCATGGGTTATTGTTTAAAAGTTAGAAATCCGGATTTTTGCTAGGGCAATAAAATGGTGTCTTTTAGCAGTAGGGGATCTAGCCTCCAGGCTCCCATTGTATTACCCCCCTTCCATTTCCAGGGTGGAGATAACATGGGAGTGGTCAGTTATAAGGATTGGATCATATATAGTTGATTTCAGGGATGGTAGTAGCTCTCGGGGAATTAAAGAGGACAGGAAATGATTTCTAATCTGCAGCTGGTTATGATTTCCCAGTTGTAGAAGTTATATCCATAAGCCTAAATGATCTATATGTAACTGTACCTGCAGAAAAACTTATGCGAAAAACTGTATTTTGCATTGTTTTGTTTTTATTGGCAGCATTCTGCTACAGTTCTTTTCATGGAACCAATGATCTGGAATTTTAACTATGTCACAGTTTGAGCACAGAACTCTAAACATGGTTCTGCTATGATAATAGCTCATGTTTAGCATTCTGTACTCAAACCATGACATAGTAAAAACTCCAAATTACTGGTTTCATGAAGAGAACTGTGCAGAATGTTGTCCATAAAAAGGAAACAACTAAAAACACAATTTTTCACATCAGTGTTTATTCAGGTACAGTTCAATATGCCTCATTTGGAGGCAAGTCTTACATGCTGTTAGTAGTAACATTACTAACAGCTGCTAATTAGCACAGATTTCCTGTCCCCTTTAAGGCAAGGTCAAGTCTTACATTACTTCTAGCCGAGTGGAAATAGCAGGAGTACTCTCTTCCATTCGGGTTTAGGTACCTCCAGGAGTCAGCTAAGCAGTGAGCTTTCATCAGGCCAATGAGTGCAGTAGCACTTTTACTCAGTGTGCCCCCAGATTTTGAGGATCTATCTAGGATCATATCTAATACACAACTGAAGTCCCCATTTAAAATCCACGGGCCTGAGACGTCTGCCATTTCCACCGACTATTGGTTAAAGAAGGCTGCATTATCTATGTTTGGCATATAGATTGATCCCAGGGTAATTCTCTTACCCCCATTTAGCTGCAGCTGAATGAGTGCAAATCCTCCCCCAGAGTCATTTTTACGGCTGCATGGGTGGAGCTCCGCAGATGTTATGCCATCACTGTAGGAGAACAGGGGGTCGGTTCTGTAATGTGACCCCGTGTTCTCCTACAGTGATGTAGCAATGTCAGGAAAGCACTGCTGCTATAGGCACTGTCCTCTGTGATGGAGCTTCCCTCTGCAGCACTGTCATCCCCTCCCCATGGTACACTTCTTCACGAGTGCACTTCCAGCACAACTGCACATGCACGAGTATTGCACTTGCGCAGTTTTGGCCCCACCACCATCCTGTGAGTGGCAACCGCTGCTCCACCGCAAACCACCGCTGCTCCACCACTGCTCCATATGTGCTCTGTTGTCACCACCACCACTCTGAGACCCGCCGTACTGCAGGTAAGAGCTTATCACAGCTGTACCGGCTCTGACCAGAGTTTGTTAACTTCTGTGACTACCCCTGGAAATTTAGGCCAAAGCCAAACAGCCATCCCAAGCCTTAGATGTAAAGTAGGATCCATACCATTCTCCACCCCAATTTTTAGACATGTGTGAGCCTTCTTTAGGTGGCATGTGAGTTTCCTGAAAGCACACAATGTCTGCGTTCAAGCCTTTAACTTTGTCCTGTATTAATGTCCTTTGTGTTTGAGATTTTAAATCATTCACATTCCAGGAACACACATTTAATTTGTTATCCATTTGTTTTGTCCCACCTTATAATGACCTTGTCCCACAAGAGAACAATCCCAGAACACCTGGTTAGCTGCTTGGAATTGTGCCTTTTTTCTTATTTTAAACTTACCAACCCTTGGAGGGGTGGAACAATCTGGCCTCCTAATAACAAGAACAGTTGTTTTAACTTGTTGAACCATTTTCAGAACATTATAACAAAAGATTCCCAAACATTTAATTCTCTGAACTTGGAGATCATACCTCCCACCTCCAATGTTGCACTCCCTGTACCCTTGGGAGTTAAGTTTCCCACAAATTACAGGTTTTCAATACCTCTTGTCATCGTTCTTCTCACATATGTACCACATCCCCCCCCCCCAGCCAGTAGGGAAGTGTGGTGTATCACATGTTTGTGGCGAAGGTTATTTTATGGTGTTAGTTTTCAGGAGAATTTATATATATCCTTGCTCCCCTCATCAGGTTTGAAGATAGAGTCAAGGAGTTCCTTTACATGGAACGTTCCTTAACACCTCCATCATCCCCGATCTTCCCCATAAGTGCTAGGCCTCTGGTTCCCTCGTTTTTCAAAATGAGCACGGAGGGTAGGATAAGGAACCATTTTCAGTTCCTTTTTTCAAAATTTGAAGAAAATCTCCTGCTACAGTGTACCTATTTCCTGTCACAGTTGTAATTGCTTTCCTTTGTCTCTGCCTTCCACTGTGTCTCATCATAGTTCTCAGCCTTAGCTGAGTTCACCCCCTCCCCCTTCCCCTTTTAAGCATCTCTAGCTTCAATCCCCTTAACTGTATCATAGCTTGATTCAGGTTTCAATTTTTATTCCCATGCTGCATATTCAAAACATTACTTCATGTAGCCCTCCCCCCAGCATCACAAGTTATCCTGCGGTAACAGTTTGCTACCTGTTGCAACAACACATATACTATGTGAGGTGTTCAGGTTTTCTTTGTTGTCTATGAATGCAGATAAAGGGAGAGTGGGATCTTATTAAATATTCAGCCCCTCCCCTCCTTCTGCTGTTATCCACGGCCGCAGCCACGGTAGGAGCGGAGGATGCAGAGGTAGCAAAAGTAAGACATAAATCATGGGTGTCGCTCATAGACAGGCATTCTGGAGGGCTGAATGTTCAGGTCCCACCCCACCCCATCCACTAACCTTTTCCTCTCAGAGGGCTAAGATCTGCTCTGCAAACTTGTGCAGGGAACTCTGCACCAATTACAGCCTACTGAGGGAGAGGAGGAGGAGTGGTTCAGTGTTAAGATCCAATCAAAATGGTCCATTCTAGGGCACTCTTCCTAATACTTCTTTTGAAATGTACCAACTTCCCCCACTTCTGCAGTCCTGACAGTCTGGAAGATCTGTCAATCAGCGCACTTTTCAGTACAACAGTCAAGTCCTACAGAAATGAAGGAACGTGTCCTGCACTTACTTCTTTTCAGGTATGCAAAGTTTGGAAAGAGCACACAATAGGCAGTGGGAGTTTAATGTCATAGTCAGATCATTTGGTTGTGCAGACTTTAGTACACCGCTCAGAGAAAAAGCCTTCCCAGAGGGCAGGGCATGAGCTGTCACTCTATATCGGCATTTACGGAGTGACAGACCAAGTTCTCCCATCTTGGCACATTGGAGAAATGTTACCGCCCACGAACAGTCTCTCCATGCGGTCTTGTTATTACACATGTGTGCCCCTCCATTTTGTTAGTTCACATTTAGATTTCTAGCCCTCAGTGGGTGTGGGTGACACAGGCCAAGTACCCCCACTACATAAATGTCAAAATATACCAAAATGATCCAATATTATTAGTTAATTAGTGTCTCACCGGAAGGTCAGCAGCATTGGTGTGAGGGGTTGAAGGTTATGACACCAGTGAGAGTGGCAACCACACCCCACCCAGATAGATTAACAGGACAGTGTTGATTTAATTAAGAAGACTGTAGCGGGTTATCGTTTCTTTAGACATTTAGGCACCTTCTCTATTTCTGGTATTTGGGGATCTCCGAGGGGATCTCTCTGTTTCTCTCACAAACCTCTTGGCATCAGCAGGTGAGGTAAATACCTTAGGAGGTTTTCCCAGGACAGTAACCTCAGTTTTGTTGGATAGAATAGGGTGAAATCCCAGTCCCAAAGATGCAGAGTGATTTTTACCTCCATAAATTTTGGCACCTGAGTTGGACATCCCTGGAAAAATCCTGAAATATGGAGACCTTGTCATTCACAATTGTGATTGGGCCTTTTGCCCTGGCTACTCAGAGCATCTTTTCTTTATATGGGAATCACACATATTAAATTAAGTAATACCTGGGTCTATCACTGCGTTTCAGTGGGGGTCTGGTATGATGTGCCCTTTGGATTTCAAAGTCTTGAGCTCCTACTTCAAGCTCTAGGTATTTAGCAAGACATTTTTGCACAGCAAGACCCCCCCCTTCCCTCTAGACCCTCAGGCAGGCCAACTATTTGGATATTAAATCTTCTAGCCTGATTCTCAAGGTCTTCAGTTTTGTCCATGAGCGCGGCTACTTTTTGTTGCTAATTCTTTTTGTCTCTGGATAAATCTGCAACTGCATCTTCGAGATCTAAGATATGTTTTTTTTTTATTTCTCTTTTACCATCTACACGTTGTGTCCTAGTCTCCACTCCTTCAGGAGATACAGGTAGCAGTCTCCTGCTTTTCACAGACCTGCCTGATTCTATCACCAGGTCCCCATCAAGCCGTGGCTATAGACCCCAGGCAGGCATAGGGCCGGGTTGCTGCACCCCAGGAATCTTGCTTGTGTCTGATTCTTGGACGTCAGGCAGGTATGTGAGCGATTAGTGTCTCTGCAGTGGTCTCTGTCATCTAGGAGGCTAGGCACACTGTCTTCCCTGTTTGTGGAGAGTAGCGCACACCAGACGTCATGGCATCACCACTGACATCACTACTCCACATCTCCACATGGAAGCTATGATGCTTGCTGTACCTCGACTGCTGCCTGAGGTCAGACAAGTGCCAAGCAAGACCCCCCTTCCCTCCTGGGAGAAGAGAGCTGTCCATCGGATGCTCAATCCTCTTCCATCTCTGCTGACCCCCGACGGCCCTGGCTCATTCCCGAACCCGGGTCACTGGTACAGTGCGAGGTGTGGCATCCAGCGCCTCAACTCTCAGCACCACCTGGCCGGCCTGAGATACATTTTTCTTGCTCATCCAATTTGTTCCCATGTGCAGTGGAGGTCTTGGCTAATGTGGTAAGTATATTCTGCATATGTAAAATTTGGGCCGTTATGTTAAAAAATCCATTTTTCATCTTGTGTTATACAGTTGCGATCATGACTGAAATAGTATTGTTAGCCACTGCCTCTAGTACCTCTCTGCCCTCTGCTGCTGTATCCATGTTGGCAGCCTGGGACCATGTGTGGGCCTCTGTCCCTCCCAAGTAAACCTTATCCTGAGGCTCAAAGGACAAAGTTGTTTGTTTTTTGTTGGCTTTAGATGTGGCCAGATCTTAGTTCTCTCAAGTGCACTGTTTTTCTGGAAAAAAGATGAGTTAGAATAGTTTAAATCTTCACCCAATTTGATGCCTGTTGGAGCTCTTCTAAAGCACTTCTTCCATCCAGATTGCTGTCTTTTCTAATAAACCCAAATAGCTTTCTGCAATTATTTCAACAATATAATTACATACAGTACATTGGCAAACCAAAAGATCCTAGTTTCACATAAAGATTCGCATATATTTTCTTAACCACAGAGAAATAAGGGGAGAAAGAAAGATTGGAAACAGCAAGAAAAGGAAGGGAGATAACAGGGGGAAATTGTGGGACCATCAGAATGGCCAATTCCTAGGTGCCACAAGAAAAATTTGATTGCAGAATCAGACAGGCAAGAGACAGAGAAGTGGCAGAATAGGAGTAGACAAACTGTCCCTTGCTTTTAACTCTCTCTGCATAACAAATGGGACTGGGTCTTATCCAGCCCTGTCATACACTCCCCTCTTTAAGAGAGAACCTGTTTTTTTAACAAGTTTCCAAACTTTACAGTTAACATTTACAGATCTTTGCATATGCAGTATCCCATTTTCCATAACACCTTTTACAGCAAACATTTCAGTTAACACACATTTTTTTCAACCTTCTGCATTCTCAGTTCCTGAACCATACTACATCTTGACAGAAAATTAGCACTGACATTCTATTTTCCAGATTTGTGCATCACTTTCAGTTTAAATGACTGTAGTACCAGGTACCACCTTGTGATTCTGGGATTTTTATCCTTTATTTGACTAAGTCAACAGAAAGGATGGTGATCTGTTATAAGTTACAAAGTAAGCTCCTAGCAAGTAAAACATAGTGGACTCCATGGCCATTTCCCAGCAAGGCATCATTTTTGAATAGTGGAGTATTTTTTTCTCTCTGTCATGCAGTTTGCTACTGATATACACACTGGGATGTTCCTTACTATCTATATTCTACCTCAAGACAGTACCTAGGCTTACCTCTTGTGCATCTGTCCATAACAGAAAAATAATTTTGCAAAGTCTGGACTTCTTAAAACAGGGACTGAACATAATGTAGCCTTGATGGCCCGAAAAGCCTTCACATTCTGGGGACCATTTTTCATGATTCGAGTACCGTTTTTTCACGAGTTCAGTAAGGGGAGTAGCTAACTGGGCAAGACTGGGAACAAATATCCGGTAGTAACCAGTGAGACCTAAAATGATCTGACATGTTTCTTTGTTTTAGAGATGGAACTGTTAGTTACAGCTTCTGTCTTGGAAAGCTCTAGCTTTACTTCTACATTTCCCCAAATATAACTCAAATATATTGAGACTACTTTGTTGAGACTACTTTACAACTCCTGCAAGGTGCTGGGTGCAGGGATCAGGTTTTGGATGGGGGGGCACTGATAGCCCTGTGGGGCATTTTGCATCATTGGGGATAGGGGCTGAGGGTCGGATAGTCCTGTGGAGCTTTTCCATATGATACCATTGGGGATTGGGGCATGCGTGGGGCTTTGCCATATGATGCCATTGGGGATCTGAGTGTGTGGGGGGGCTGGTAGCACACAGGGGAGTCTTTTTCTGGGCACCATTCAGGGATCAGGGCATGGGGGCATTTGCGCCCTTACATTGTGGATGCTGCAGGCTTGTGACAACCCGTTCAGGTACGCCCTCCATTTGGTGTACTGTTCGGGTTGGTGCAAGTTGTGGGACTTAGCCGCAGGGACCTTGCTCGATAGAGAATCAGGTGCAGGGTCCTTGGTGCAACTGCACCCCTCTAATGTCACAACTTGCTACATGCATAGGGGTGCTTATAGAATGAGGCCCCTTGTCTTTTTTATCAGCTGGGGCTATTTTCTGACATTCAGAGCAACAACTGCAACAGGTAGCAACATCCTTATGAATCCCAAATTGTCAAAGATGTGGTTCTTCCCCAAGTGACCAGCCACAGGACTATCACATGCTATCTGTAACAACTCAGTTCTATACTTGTTAGGAATGATCAATTGTTCTATCTGTTCCTGTGCCTAATGATTAACACAAACTCTGTACAGCAACCCATTACATTTTTTAAACTTGGTTCACCCTGTTTTTGCTTACCCAACTGCTTCAAATAACCTTTGGAGAGTAACACCATTTGTTTGCTCAGAAACAAAATCACAAACAGTTACCAGTTTAGTTTCAGCATTTCATATACAAGCACCTTGGGCCCAATTCTCAAAGTCCTTAAATCTACGCAAGATGCCTGCATCAAACATAAAACATGCAAGTGGCACCTTGCATCAAAAATTGCACCCTGAGCTATTCTCAAAAGCAGCCTGTGTTTAAATTGCAGGCTGCATGTCCCAAAGAGTGCTTGCACCAACCTTGCACCCCAAAATGGGCTGCAGCATGGCACTAAGGGGCTTGTGGCAGATGCAGGATGCCATATCCCCTAAGTTGCTATTCTCAAAACCCTCCCAGAGAACAAAGGTCTAAGAACCATTAGACCAGCCACGGGCTGGTCTAAGGGTACTTAGAGATCCTTTGGGAAGGTATGCCAATGTGCCACCTCCTCAGCCCCCTATCTCTTTCAATATGTAAATAATAATATCACTGGTAGTCTTACGGCTCCCCTAAGCCCTGATCTTCTGGTATATAATTCAAAATCCATGGTAGTCTAGTGCCCCCTGGCCCCAATCTCCTGACGTAATTATTAAATATCCCTGCAGTCTAGTTTCCCCTACCCAAGTCCTGATCTCCTGTAATAAAAATCAAAATATCCCTGGTGGTCTAGTGGACTGCTCAAGCCCCGATTGCCCATTAAGAGAAATTCCAAAATTCCTGGTGGACCCCCACCCTGCAGTACCATACCACCCCATGCCCCCTTTCCCGTAGGCTGATGACTGACAGAGTCCACCATTCACCACCACTGCCAACCACTGACTCAGCTCTGTGTGAGCACATTCTGTATACAGTATGCACTCATTCAGAGTTGAGTCAGTGGCTAGCTGTGGTGGTGAGTGGTCAGTTGTGCCACTTGCCAGCTCTGGTATGGGATGGGAAGTGGGGTTGTAGGGCACTGGGGAGGTGGGGGTCCACTAGACCACCGAGAATTCTGAAAATTCTCTTTACGGGGGACTGGGACTGGAGTTGTCCACTAGAACAACAGGGATAGTTTAATTTTTACAGTTGGAGAATGGGGCTTAGAGAATTTACTAGTGTACCAAGGATATTTTAATTATGATGGGAGAGTGGGGCTGGATGACTAACACTGATTTTTAAATTATTATAATGAGAGATCGGGGCTTGGGGGGACCACTTGACTAACAGGAATTTTTCATTATTATGATGAGAGAGCAAGTCTTGGGGATGGCACTAGGCCACCAGGGACTGCTAAGCGACATTGTTGCATGGCTGCCCATGGCTTGCAGCAGCCTGTTCAGGTGTGCCGTCTGTTTGGTGCACAGCTATGGTTGCCGCAATGTTGGTATTGTAATCTTTTTTCTTCTGTAGTTAAAGTCATTATGTTATTTACTGGGATATATGTTTTTTCTTGTGATGATGTAAACCTGTGGGGGAGGGGTATTTAGAGGGGGTATTATGTTGGGGATGAATGCTATCAAGTCTGCTTCTTCTACTCTACACCTGCTATGCTAGCTGCCACTAAACAAAAGCTGCCTGCTACAGATGAGGTACCTGCTTAGTAGAGGGAGTCACTGACACTGCTTTGTCCTGTAAGGGAACACTGTACTGATTGCTCCTTTTGTTCTCCCCCTGCACCACGTTAAACTGTTGCTGGACTTGAAAACTGGGGGGCAACTAACATCTGCAGCTGCAGTAACATCATCCACATTGTCTGAGGCATTCAAATAACCGCATAGTGTGGGGGCTCGGCGGTGGGCCAGTCATCACATGGGGTTGTCTCTGGAGACAGGGCTCTTCGTCCCTTTAAGAAATGGGTGCTCACCACACAGAGTAAGCATGTGGTGTGAGCGTGAATGGCTGTGCCACTCTGTGGAGAAACTGTCTTAGCCCCCGGACTTGATTAACTGTAAAAATTCAGGTACTAGTTTCAACACTGTAACTCAATTGTTTGACTATTTATAAAACAATCGGTTGTGTATATTTGGGTACTTATATAGCTGTCTATATTTTACTTAAGATTATTTATAAGAGTATTTATATAGCCTGTGCCTATTTTTAGCTTAGTGAAGGGTGGGCCTTTTAAATGTTTATTTGATTGTCCTATGGTTAATTAATTTTATATTTTTTGGTATTTAGTGTAAGTTAAGAACTAGCTTACCATGTTTATCCCGGTAAATATTTCCCAGGCTATTTACTTAAGGTTATGTCTTCTCTGTTTAATTATCTTGTGTAAGTTGGGTTCTGAGTACCCATATAAGTGTATGGGGGAACAAGAAATTGGACTGACACCATCTTATATGGCAACATTAGTAAGTAATACCTGGAAATTCCCTATGGATTATACCCATAGATATGTACTATTGATTAGTGATTTGCTAGTTCTAAACCAGTTTGCTTTATCAATGTTGCCTTTATTTTTAGAACACCAGATTTACAGTATGCTAAAGTTGGATCCTGAGATAGATCCTTTTTTATTAAAATGTTATTATTTGGGGAAATTTGGGTTGAAAGATAAATCAGTAAATCAACTTTTCTTTATGTTATGCCTCTTACAATGCAGAGACATAAACCATAATCCTGGACTCATACAGCTGAAACAAGAAAAAGGCATTTCCTTTATTCATTCTAATGTCAGGAGCATGGTACCCAAATTAGATTTAATTAGGGAGTTTTCAATTGAGCATAGCCCTGACTTTATGTTATTTACTGAGACTTGGTTGCATAATAAGGTCGACGATGCTGTTATTCAGATTAAAAGGTATAATATTCACAGAGCAGATAGGAATAAAGGGGGGGGGGTTAATATATGTCTCGGATAAACTTTCTCCCAAACGATTGTTCCTTGAAATATACCTTGACATTTGTGAGTATACAGCATTAGAAATTAAATTCCCTGGATGGAAACCATTGCTGCTCATAGGTAGCTATTGCCCCTCCTCTAAAAATTCAAAACATAAAATGTATCAGCTCACAGATGTATTAGGCCCCCTTTTAGATACTCTTGGGCCTGGATATTCAAACTGTGCCAGGCTGTGGCGCAAGCCTGGGTGCAGCTCAACTTTGTTGCGCAGGGGTGTGGCCTGGGCAATATTTAAAGGAGCTGCGCTATGGCACAGCAGCTTTGAATATCGCACCCTGGCCACCCCCAATGTGCATGGCGCAGTGGCACTGCACCAGCGCAAGTGGCCAGAGTGGAGCATGGAGATGCGCTAGCACAAGTGCCATTGCGCCATGCACAGCACCTACGATATTCAAAAGGGGACATGCAAATGGGGCCATAATTTATGCAAGGCACACAGGGGCCATTTGCATCATTACAACCCATTTGCATGTCATTAGCATGCAGGTGCGCTGATCCCGGCGACTTGTGCCTGGCGCCTGCCAGGCAACCATCGAGGTTGCTTCGCCCTGCAGCCCGATAGTGGGCATTCGTGTAAAAGAAAAAAAAAAACGTCCAATATCCCTGGTGATCCAGTGGACCTCTATGTGCCAGATCATGGGCATTTGTCAAAGCCCCTGTCAAATATCCCTGGTGGTCCAGTGGACCTCTATGTGCCTGATCGTGGGCATCGATATAGTATCCCCCTATGTCCAATATCCCTGGTGGTCCAGTGGACTGATCGCCGCCCGATCGCGGGCATCTGTAACACATAACATACCCCTACTACCCTGGTGGTCTAGTGTACCTCCCACCCGCCCACTGAGCCCCACCACCCTGCTCCCCGTCAGCCAGTGGGTGGCAGCACCCTAACCGCCTGCCACCCCGCCGCCCACTGACTGACAGCTTGATAGGATTGCATGCCCATTGATTCACAGTGTGAGCCAATGGACGTGCAGCCCATACCGTACTACTCAGTCCAGATATGTGAATGAATCACCCGCCGGCTGACGGGGGGGAGCGGGCCAGTGGGGCTCAGTGGGTGGGTGAGGAGGGGGGACACTAGACCACCAGGGTAGTAGGGGTATGTTATGTGTTACAGATGCCTGCAATCATGTGGTGATCAGTCCACTGGACCACCAGGGATATTGGACATGGAGGGGGTACTATACCAATGCCTGCAATCGGGCACATAGAGGTCCACTGGACCACCAGGGATATTGGACAGGGGCTTTGACAAATGCCCATGATAAGGCACATAAGTCCACTGGACCATCAGGGATATTGGACAGGGGATTTCCGCTCCAGGGATGCCGCGATGGGGCATGGGGGGCACCGCAGGTGCAGCTGGAACTCGGTGGCCACACAGGTGGCAACTGGCGTGTTAACGCTCTGCAATGAGCAGCTCACCTGTGGTGGCCATCCTTGTTCCTTTCTTTTGGCTTAACTTTGTGCAGGCCAGGTAGGGGTTGTGCATGCATGACTCTGCACGTCCGGGCTGAATATCAGGCTGTGCAGGTTGTGCATGGCGCCCCGCCACCTTGCTGCATGCTCGATTGCCGGTGCACGGGATTTGTCTGGCGCACTTTTCCCTTTTGAATATCATGCCAGGGCGCATCAGTGGGTTGTGCATGGCACAACACTGTTGCGCCATGCGCAACCCTCTTGAATATCTGGGCCTTGAAGTACTTCTATTGGGGGACTTCAAAGAGAATTGGTTACTAAAAGCAGACTCTAGTATTATAAAAAATCTGGCACTTTCCCTTGGACTGGATCAATTAATTAAAGACCCTACACAAATAAATATTAAAACTCCAAAATACTCGACTTTATTAGATCTGACTTTGACAAATGCACCATACAATTATGCTGCAGGACAATTGGAAGACATGAATAGTGACCACAATATGATTTATTGTCCAAGAGGGAAGTGTTTAAATCCATCTCAACCTAGGTTCATATCCTTTTGGGCTACTAAAAACTTTTACATTTGTCATTTGCAAAATATATAGATGATATAAACTGGGATAGATTATCTCTAATACCGGATATAGCGCTAGCTTGGAATTATTTTTTAACTGAACTGATGGGGGCTGTAGATCATTACTTGCCACTAAAAACTAAGAAAATAAAACAATATTCCGCCCCTTGGTACTCTCCTGCTTTAAGAAAATGTAAGTGACAGAAGATGCAGGCTTGGGATTGGGCACATATAACTAATCAAAAAATTGATTGGGACCATTATAGGGGACAGAGAAATTCTTATGTTGCAGCAGTAAGAGAAGCTAATAGGAAGTATTATAATACTAAGTTGGAAGCATCAGCCGGTGACCCAAGGGCCTTTTGGAAAATTGTTAAAGATCTAAATGGACACCCTAGAGACTTCACACATAATATTGAAATCCCAGCTGAGGCTGGGTCTGAGTCTGTCTCTGATGTTTCAAATAAGTATTTTGTTAATGCAGGCACCTTTTTTGGAAATACTGACATCAATCTTGACAATGATACTAATGTGGCCCCAGTTTATCGTATAAGTTGTCACACCTTCTCATTTAAGAAGACAGAGGAATATGAGGTCCTTGACTTACTTTTGGGCCTTAAAACTAATAAAGGTGGTGGTCTTGATGGCCTCACCCCATCACTCTTAAAGTTCTCAGTACTACAGATTGCTGCCCTCCTCCCAGTCTTGTTCAATTGGTCCATCTCAGAGGGGGTTATTCTTGAGAGCTGGAAGCTGGCCAGGATTGTCCTCATTTTTGAGGGGGGAGGCAGCCCTGACCAGCTAACAAACTATCATCCAATTTTCCTGTTGTCACAGGTCTCCAAATTGTTTGAGAGGCTGCTGGCAATGCAGTTAACAGATTATTTGTCCCAGAATGATTTACATTATAAATATCAGTCATGGTTCCATAAATCCCATGGAACGGTGATCTCCATGTTGAAGGTCTTGGATGATGTCAACAAAGCTATGGAAAAGGGCCATTTAACTGGTGCCATCTTTGTTGACCTCTCCAAGGCCTTCGACATGATAGACCATCAAATATTGTTATTAAGGTTAAGGGACATAGGACTGTCTTTACCCGCCCTGAAATGATCTGCACCTTATTTAGGAGGGGAGATATCAGTTTACAACTATAAGCCATGTGACTGCAGACCCTTTGCCCATTGTCTGTGGGGTTCTCCAGGGCTCAGTGCTTAGCCTCTTATTATTTCTGTTATATTTAAGAGGATTAGGAGAAATAGTTAATAGATTGGTATACCATTTGTATACCGACGATACAGTAATTTACATTTCTGCCCACTATCTACAAGAGATCCAGGCAAACTTATAAACGAGTTTTGATGACATGCAGGACTTTTTTGTTAAATCTAAATTAAGAATGAACATTAGTAAAACAAAATCTATGGTCCTGGGGCTGCTTGAAAACTAAAAAAATGTACGGAATTGGCTATTACTGACTTAGAGGGGGTCAAGCTTGAGCAGGTTACTCACTACAAGTACTTAGGCTACTGGGTGGACACATTGGCAACAGGCAATATCCATGTGGATAAACTTATAGGGACTATAGGTAAAAGAGTAGGATCATTGTACAGCAATAAAAATTGTCTGGGGAGAAGTGTGATAAAGAATATAGTTGAAACACAGGTCTTTCCGCTGCTTGATTTTAGTGATGTCCTTTATGACTATGCTAATATAATTAAACTGCAGAAGTTGGAGGTCTTGTATAATAGGCTGGCAAGGCTAATTCTTCAGTGTCTGAGAGCCACTCACCACTATTTGATGTATACTAAATTGTGCTGGCTTTCTCTGGCTGACAGGAGACAATTACATAAAGTGATTTTTGCTTATAAAAGTGTTCTGGGCAATATAACCAATTATCTCTCAGAAAAATTAAACTTGAGGGAGCTAAATCCTATTTTCAGAAAAGCAGTACATAGAGAGTTAGTCGTCCCCAAATCAAAAATCAAAAGATCAATGTATTTTTGTAGTTGTATGATCTCTCAGCTGTGGAACAATCTTCCATCAAGGTTCTGACTGGCAAATGTAAAACTTCCATCTATAAAAATATTTAAACAATGGATTATGGACACTTTAACTACTCAGATCAAGTCCTGTTTTGCCTAGAAAGATTATCACCTATGCCCTAGTATATATGTGTGTTTGTCAGAACTGGTATTTTTTTTTTTGTTTGTTGTGAAATTGCATTTTTATGTAATGTTATATTTATTGCTGTTGTGTGTCTTTAGTAATGCTATATTAATTGTAACTTTGTTTATGTAATGCCATGGGTCACAATTTTAAATGAGTGTATTCTCAATGGTCTAACCCTTCAATAAAATGAAATTAAATAAATGTTTAGTTTTTTTTAATTATGTTTTTGTTTGTTTTGGAAATTGTTTATTGATTTATTTCTTGCTGTGTGACTTTGTATGGTTGTTCTTCTTTCTTCTGTTTTGTTACTGCAAAATTTAATAAAAAAAATTAATTAAGAAAAAGTCATGGGAGCTTGCCACTGGGACCCTGCCCAATAGAGAATCAGGTGCAGGGTCAGTGTTGCACCAGTGATTGGTGCAAGCCGCCTTTGGCGCGGCTTGTGCAGAGTTTTGAAAATTGGGCCATTTATGCCCATCAGTCTTTTTTTGTGGCACTGTTTTTTTTCGGGTGTCTTCATCCTTTTCTGGACTTCCAGATCTTGGGGAGGGGCTCAAAAAATTCAAAATCAATGTCAGCAAAAGGAAAAAAGTCCCCAACATCTGAGATTTCCTTTGCCGGGTACTCTTGTTATCACTGCTGCTGAAACAGCAGGGTTTACTCCCTCTGTGATTAACTTAGCAATTATGGAAAGTCATTTCTAATAATTACAGGTACAGGTAACTTTGGTACTACCCCCACTTTCATTTCGTGCGATACCCCATTAATGTTCAGAGTCTCATGGGTGGTGGGATAGTATCAAGTGTCTCTGTGGATACAGATGACACTAGTACCTAGTCCTTTTGTGCAGTCTTGTCAAAGAACTTAAACAAGCACCAGGGCCTGTTTGCTTCCTGAATCTGTATGTCCTTTTACAGTCTTAACTCCCAGCTTGATATCTATTAAATAATGACCCCATTTTGCTAAGATCAGACTTGTTCCAGAGTTACCTTCCTTATTTTTATGGTAGTTTCTTGCAACATGGCCTGATTTATTACAGTTATAGCAAATAAAGTCTTTGGGTCCAGATTTGTTGCCCTCATTAAAGTTCTTATCTGATCTGGAGTTAAATATGGGAAAAAGAGGGTCTTCCCATTCTTTGGCAGTTACTTTGTTGCTGCAGTGTCTGTCTGGCCAGCTGATAGTCCTCAGTCAAAGAAACAGCCTTTTCCCCCACTTTCTCATCAGTGTTCTTTTACCCAAAGCTGCATGTCTGCAGGAAGGATGTTGACAACTAGCTTCTTTGCAAGCATGTCAATGATCTGTGGGACTGTTTTGCCCTCTGGTTGGAGCCATTTAATGAGGAGTTCTTTGAGTCAGGTGAAGGCTTCTCAAGGATTGTCAACTAAGTGGTACTTTTGGGACTGGAATCTCTGCCTGTTGGTCTCTGCTGAGATGCCATCTTTTTTAAGGATGTCTCTTTTCACAAGGTCATAGTTTTCTGACTGTGCATTGTCCATATTGCTGTAGACAAACTGGGTTTTATCTGTCATATTAGGTACCAGCCTGATTGCTCATTGCTGTTTTGGCCATTGGCAGACTCTGATGACCCTTTCAAAAGTTGTCAGGTATGCTTCAATATCATCTGAAAGACATAGTTTTGTAAGTTTAATGTCTTTTAAGTTGCATTTTGTTGATCTGCTGGACCTGTACCAGATCCTCCACCTTTGATAACTAGCAAATCATCCAGCCATCACTGCTCCTGTTGCTGCATCTCTTCTCTGTGCCTCTAGACATTGCATTGCAGTCTCTCTTCATTCTATAGCCCACCATTTGAAGAAGACAGACAGTCTTTTGACAAGATTTCAGGTTCTGTTTCTGCCTGTTCTTCTTATTTCATCACTGGTGCCAGCTACACAGTCTCAGGCTGGACTTTTGCTTCTGGTTCTAGTTTTGCTGTTATTCTTCTGGTAATTACTCTTGGACATTCTGTTGGAGGTTCCATATCTTTATTGTATGCTTCCCTTTTACCAGGTCTAGTACCCATGCAAAAAATGTCTGGCATAGAGTATGCATGCACCGTGTAAATCCCATGGCTAACACCAACTATCATAGTGGCATAGGTCAGGAAGCATAGGGAGACCAAATCTGCAAGAAGCATTTTATTTTTCTCAAAATCAACAAAAAAGAGAACAAAATTGTACATGATAGCTCTTTATAAAGGCAGTATAAACAAATAAAATCACCCATCTGAGTGTCCTCATGGAAAACATTGTTCTGACTATATAAGATGGTTTTGCCTGGCAGTTCAGACTCTGCATTCTGCTGTTGTAAGATACATGTCCTATGTTTCACAAAATGTATCAAAACATTGTCATTTTGCTTCCTGAGGCCATGCTGAAGAGCACCTCTAGCCCTAATAGATGCAACAAAATAATACATTTTTGTCCCAGGGCTGGTTTCCTGGTGACAGTTCTATAAACAATCTTGTGGAGATCAAAATGCATCTCAGGATGAAACCCCTGTCTTCCAGATCACCATCTTTTCTAATAAACCCAAATAGCTTTCTGCAATCATTTCAACAATACAGTCATGTACATTTGCAAACCAACATATCCCAGTTTCAAATGAATATTCACATATATTTGTTAACCACAGAAAAACAAGGGGAGAAAGAAAGAATAGAAACAGCAAGTGATGGAAGGGAGATAAAAGGGAAACTGACTGGTATGGGGTCCTCTACTATGTAGTGAACTATCTGTATACTGTATATCTGCTAATAATGAAAAATACAGAAGTGCTTCAACATTCAACAACTAGCAGTCAAACAAGGTGCCATTACTATTTAATACTTATATCAATGGTTAAATTAATGCTGTGGACAATGTCCCCCTCCAAAAGAAATGCCCAAGAGGAAGTTCCACTGCCCCTTTATGCTGTTGGTGCAATCCTGTCTTCCTTGGCTTCCACAGACCTACAAAGAGACCTGCATGCAATCCAAAGGAAATTCAAGGAATTACATCTAGAAATAAACACTAGTAACACAAAGGTGATAGTATCTGTGAAACGTGAATTTCTTAAAAATCAATGGTTCATGTGGAAAAGTAGAATAGAAGAAGAAAGAGAATACAGGAAGCTAGATACTAATGTTCACAGTTTAAGTAAATGAAAGAATTATCTGGAATGTGCTAAAAAAAACAATTACCAAGCAGTGCTAGGTATATTATGATTTAGAAGGATGTTTGCAGTGAATTCATTCCCAGTAATGTAGATCACATTTGAAAACAAAGTCACAGTTCATTTACTGGCAGAGATCTGTGGGGATTAGGAATGTGAATAGCCTCGAACCAGTTTAAAGCATCATTAAAAGATCTACAAAAATATCAGTAAAGAATTGCAGTACTTACTGTAGGTCTGGGAAGGTATTGTTATCCCTGGAAAATCTAGCCTTAATACAGGCAGTGCCATACTACTTTAAAGTTAAATAGCATATTGCAGTCTATAAGCCTACCATCAATGTTTAATATGGGGGGAAAAACCCTGCTAAACAAAGAATTATGCTTGTTAGATTACCAGAGGATATAGCAAGAATTCCATGTGCCAAAGTGTCTTTGTTATATCTACAGTAAGTTCAAAACTACTAAGAAACAAGACATAAATCTTAGGGTAATATGAATTATTATAAGGGTCTCAGTGATGCTGCAATGTGATTTTGAGAGCCTTACATTAATCTCCTTATTAATGTACATGTACAGCCTAACAACTGGAGTATTGATTTGCCTGGTACTTATTGTAACAAATTCCATTCTTAGAATTTAGAGTCGCCATTAGGCTTATGGACTGTAAACCTGAATGGCAACGTGTTTCAAATTTTCAGCTGTGACTCAGCCAACAAGCTGCTCCAGACAGTCATGCCTGCTTGGTTAGTGGCAGCACCTAGACACAATTACCAGCCATGTCAGAGCTACAGATGCCACTGTTAAAACCACATTTGTCCCGAGACACTAACATGCCATGTGGGGATCTTGTTCAAAAGGTTTCATTCATTTGGCTTTAAGCTTTCAGCTGATCATCCCACGTAACACATCAGTGGGCAGGAGGGAGATCCAAGATGAATGAGCACAACCTTATGTTAGTAGCTTCATCATTTTGCTGCAACCTTAATTTTGTGACCACATATATTTTCTTAAAAGCAGACTGATATACTTGTTCTCTCCCCTCCACACCACCGCAGTCATGTTGCAGTCTCCCTCAGTTTACAAACTGTCTGCTATCTAATTTTGCATTACAGGGAATGAAAGCCTTCGGCAGACCACTTGATTCGCCATGATGACCATTTTAGGAACTGCTCAGCAGTAAACATTTTGTCACCAGAGCCTCTATTGCCCCTTCCATGCTGACACACAATGCGCATCTCTAAACTTGACAGTTTAACGGAATAGATTGGGCTTCCTAGGAGACAAACAGGCATTGGAGCTTTTGGGATACATGAGCTGCCATCGCAGCCCTTAAGATACAAAAGAGGTTGTGGTACATTACCAGAATTCAAATTGTTTGTGACAAATTACCAGGAGAATTAATTCTGAAGCTACTGATATCCCATTACCCCGGGCGCTGATCATCGCACTCCCATGCATTGAGGACCAGTGGTTTGTAACAGATCCCTCAAAGTTCAAGTCCCTCAGCCATCGTCATGTCCCCTCCACCTCCATGGCAATCCTTTTTCTTTTTGTAAAGATTCTTGCAGCAGGCATGCACTTTCCCTTATGTTATCTTACTTAAAAACAGTGCTACTCCCAGGCAAAATATGCCTATTGCACTGATCTCCAATACTAATTCTAATCAGTCCTGTCATTACTGGAGTCCCCCCCCCCCAGTGGGACGTCGGAGTTCAGGATGGCTACTTGGTGTACACGCCTGGACAGCTAGGGAGCATTGAATGCCCATCTGTGTCCTTGGGTTGGATCAATAGTAGCTGACAGCTTCTGATACTGACAGGCATTGTACTTCTGCATTTTTCCGTTTTGTGTTTTTTAGCGCAGTGAACAGCATGGAAACAATCACCGTCTACATTTTAAACTGAAACATACTGTAGGTAAAGATTGCTTAGCTTGTAATACACCAAGGAGAAATCAGATAAAAAGGAAAGACTTTCTGAGACGGTCTCCCTTAAACAGTCACTGTGTGCCTGCAAGACTCATGGCAGAGGAACTATTTTATATTTGTTTTAGGCAATATTGTAAATAAAAAATAAAAACAATGACTGAGGTTCAATACCTCAAGACACAGTTATAATAACAGCAATAATGAACTCTGGGGGGTTATGTTAAATGTTCAAGTTAATCACCGCCTGGGGGCAATATGGCACTCGGCTGTGCCTTGTGCCACATTACACCCCAAGGGGTTATTAACTAGAACATTAATGTAACCCCCCGTCGTTCATTATTGCTTAAGAAGTGAACATCTAAACCATTTGGTTTAACTGAAATTTCAGATAATGTCTTCAGACAGGGTTTTCAACCCTCAACACCCCTGTAACTGCCATCTCTGATTTATTCAACTCCCCCAAAATGTAGTATCTCATTTAGTCTGGAATCCGGACTGCTCTGCTCTGTATTGCTGTGAATTCTCTGATGTGTTATACACAAGTTATTGTTCTAATGCTAAGCTATACCCTGAATTACTCAGCTGTCAATTATGTCACTCTTGCTGCGTTACCCTACAGTGACTGCCATGTCATTGTAAATATGTACCATTTTGTTTTGCTGTATTACTTAACTGTATCTATGCTTCTCTGTTATCTGACCCTAGACCCTTTCAAAATAGGCTCTGTCTAAAGGATCTTGTGTGTAATAAAATAAATTAATATAAAGAAACTAAAGAATGCAGGGCATAGAATATTCAATGTGACTAGCGCCTGTGCCCATGTGGGCTGTTAGGAATCTTATCCACTGTCTCCTATTGGAGCATGCACTTAATTTCAAGAAATACCATTTGCTGTACCTCCTACTTAGATGTCTCAATTTTCTGCATTACTATTTCCACTATGCTGTTTCCTTATCTTGCTTTCCTCCCCCACTCTTCTCCCTCTCCACACTTCCCCTATCTACTGCTTCTTCACTCCCATTCTCCTACAGCCTCCCTCTCCTCTTCTTGATCACTCCCCTGCTCCTATCTTCCCTCTTTTTCCCCTGCTGGACAGGAGGGGGCTGGGTGCAGAAGGGGCACAGGAGGTGCCATGTGGGGAGTCGGGGAGACAGCTGGGCAGCAGCAGGAGTCATGGTATCCGATGGTGTGCATTTGCATTGTACTGTATCTACAGTAATTCATTGTACTGTATATACAGTATAGTTCTCCTTCCTGGTGGTCTGGTGGCCCTGTCTTCGATTCTGATGTCCTCCATAAATAATGACAAAACATCCCTGGTAGTCTAGAGGACCCTTTCTGATCCCGATGTCCCCATAATAAATTACAAAAATATCTCTTGTAGTCAAATGACTCCCCCCAATCCCAATTTCTCCTGTAATAAATGACAAAACATCCCTGGTAGTCAAGCACCCCCCCCCACACACAAATCCTGATGTCCCCCATAAAAAATGACAAAACATTCCTATGGACTAGTGGACTCCCTCCTTGATCTCCAATCTCTCCCAATAGCATTGCTGCAACATTCCCTTGTGGTCTAGTGGACCCCCACCTTAGCAGGTAGTGCCCCACAACCCTGATTCCCCCATCCCAAACCCCAGCCGTCGACCAACACAGCCTTTCCCCTATCACCATGTCAGGTTGCCTAACTGGTCTCTCACTGAGCGCATACTGTACTCTCTGATCCGACCCTGCCACCCCGACCTCCCATTCAGCACTCACCACCCAACAACCCCTACACACTCTCACTCACCTGAACAAGTCCCATGGCATACATCCGCTCTCTGATCAAAGACAAGTCTTGCTGCTGGAACCCAGTGACTGTGATTTGACAAACTAAGGTAAGTGCAGTTTAATGTTTTCAAAAGGGTTTTGAATTTTGATGCATAACTTTGTCATTTTTGTATATTTTTACCCCATGTTGCCAACATGGCCTTTTTGCAGTTAATCTTTTTATTGTAGTTATTGTGATTATACATACAAATACACTACATTCTCCAATATACACTTACATAAATTCTTAATGGAAGAAGGAAAAAACAAGTTGTTTGAAGTATTATACAATGACATTAAAGGGGAAAACAAATGTTGAGAAAACAATATTTAGCAGTTCAATCTGTATGATAGACAAAAAATATGCAATTTATGATTTGAGGGGTAAAAGGAGTAGATGCAAACAAGACATGTGAGTAGTTGTGATTGTACTTCTATTATGCTGTAATTTAATACATGTATGTGTAAGATTGTATAAAAGAAGAACATAAAAAAGAGAAGAATATGTAAGAAAGTGAACAAGAATAACATGGCCTTTTTGGACCCCAGCTCATGATGACCAATGGCAATGGAATTATGCAAATCAGGACTGAAAGAAGGTGTTTGCAGTTATGTGGCAACATCACCTTTAGGGAAGGATTTGAGCATTTTTTTCACCTTGTTCATGAGGTGGGGTCGTAAGAAGGATATGTTGAAAATCTGAGGTCAAAATATGTAAAATTAACAGTTATGCGCATACTTTGAAGTTTTTCTATGCTCGCTCATAACTTCAGTAATTAAATATTTGGACTTCAAATTTTCAACATAGCCATTTTGCATACCACCTCATGAACACAACAGCTGTCATTTTCCAAATCTTTGCCAAAATGTGCTTTCACACCTGTGGCTTGAAATGATGTTTCAGTGGCACGCAATGACACTTAGGTGGGGATTTGAAAATGTTCACGTACTGGGTTCATGAGGTAGGGTAATAAGAAGGTAATGCTAAACATTCTTGAAATACCATGCTGGAAATAGGCTGGTGAGAGGCTGATCTGCTGGCTGCATCACAAAGTAAGTGCCAGGCACTTTTTTTCAGCTACTCCTACCTCTAGGCAAGATTATACATGTTGTGAATGGGTTACTCACTTTAGGGTGAATTTCCCAGCATGTGAGAAATTAGAGCACAGGGAAAATGTTGCCTTGAACAAGAGCAACACCAAATTGTGTCACCATATACTATCACCTCATAGCCCACTCAAGCAGCCCCAGCTGATTTTCTGTGGGGGGCTTTGCATAGTTTATATGCTAGATTCAATGCTGAGTGAACTTTAGGCTACTTTTCTGTCACTATAATTTGTATGTTTAGGAATGGGGTTCTGTTCAGCATATCCAGACCCTTTCCCCAACTTGTCTGACTTGATGTGTGTCATTGTGCATACTTCTATGTTACTATACTTTGTTAGTGACAGGTATTACCCCACTCAACCTTGCCAGTTTAGAGGTTATTTATGCAGAGGGTGAAAGAGGCATCTGGCTCAAGCCATTTAATATACATACAGCCTCCCAAACTGTGTTTGATGTCACCACGTGTCTTTTCTCTGGTGTTAATGAAGCAGATAAAAATGTTGCCATTAATGTACCATTCCTATCTAGTGCATGGCATTGACAGTAACTACTTGCAGAACACAATGTTACCTGTCCAGTCTGGAGAGTGACAAGAAACCAACCTTTAGCTGATCTGAGCACCACATTTAAGAGACCTTTATCCCCTGCAGCCAAAACACTGCTCATGCCATGGTGTAAACATACAATAGGTGAGATCAAACTGGGTATCAGTTTCCAGGAACACTGCGGCTTCCAAGGACAGAGTCAAGCTAATTCAAGCACTGGTGTGATCTTTGACAGCGGATTGACATTTGAAGCTCAGATGTCATCTGTTGTCTGGACCAGCTTTGGCCATCTCTGGAATATCAGCAGGATCAAGCACTAGTTCTGCCCAAGGACCTCCCCACCTTGGTACATGCCTTTGTCACATCCAGGCTTGATTACTGTAATGTGCTCTACTTCAGAGTCTCGAGAGGTACCCTCCGCAGGCTGTAGCTAGTGCAGAATGCAGCTGCCAGGTTGCTGATGGGGCAGTCTAAATACTGCCACATCACCCCGGTGCTGTGTGAACTGCACTGGATGCCAGTAAGGTGGAAGATCCTCTTCAAGGCCTGCTCACCTTGAAGGCCCTACATGGGCTGGGCCCTGTATACTTGTCTGACCTTCTGACACCCTCTACCTCTGTTTGCTCCATCCATTCTTCTTCTAGGGGCCTCCTTGTGATTCCCAGGATAAGGTTTAAAACTGCTGGTGATGGAGCATTTAGTGTCACCTGCCCTGTCTTGCGGAATTCGCTGCCTCCATCTGTAAGGAAGGCCCTTTCAGTTGAAGTGTTCAATTCCCACCTCAAGACCCTCTTGTTCAATCAGGCTTTCTCAGACACTGTCTATGAGTATATATCTGTGGGATAGCCTTGTTGATGACTGTTGATATTTTTAATTGTGTTTTATATGGCTTGTTGTATTTTTTATTGTTTTATTTATGTATGCATTTTATTTTTAATGAATAGTTTGTATTTATATGGACAGTGCCCACAGCCTCTGGGATGGGGCGCCTGAAAAATAAAACTTGCCTTGCCTTGCCACTCACCAGGCTCACCAGTTGAATATGGTCTATAGCTATAGTCAGCACCCCTGACAGGGGACAGCCTCATTGGCAATGAGGGGGGTGATTGATATCAGCACACAAACAGGCCGAGTTGAAAAGAGGTGGTGAATGTCCATGCCAAAGGTGGCACTACCATCTCTCTCTAGAGAACCTATCAGGGTTCAGCTGCAGGAGTGTGTTAAACCTAAGCAATAACCCTAACACTTCCTCCCAACTTCCTCACAGATGGTGTCTATAAGTGTATCCTAGTGAGATATATCCTCTTATAACTTTTTGGGATGCTGGTAGAGCCCTGCTGTATGTTGAGTTTTGCATTGCTACTTTGGGCAGAGGGGTATTTGATTCTCTGGGATGCTTGCATTCCCCCTCCCCCTTGTTGTTGTGGCTCTGTGATTACTCCAATAGCCAATTTATGGACTGCCTCCCTGCCACATTCTCAATCCCTGTCCCCCATTAACCAATAATGATTGAAGGTATCCTAGAAGAGTAGATAATACATACACCTCCATTTCCTTTCTAATCATACCATCTTGGTCTTACTGACACTCTGTCATGACATGTTGCCTCAGGCAGTTATTTCTGGTTTATTAGCAAGACTGAGATTGCACCCAGAGCTTGATGATTTAACTGCTTTGTCCCAGCATCCTGGTCATCTGTGTACCCCCCCCAGATTAGCTTGACTTTATCCTTGGAAGTCACAGTGTTCTGGGAAATTGATACCCAGTTTGATCTCACCTACTGAATGTTTACACCACGGCATATTTTCCTGGCTATGCATCATAGGACAATTATCTTCTTCCCTTAGGATAGTACCATTATATTACATGTTTCAAGTTAGTATTAAGTGTTGTTCAAAGTGCCTTTTCACTTGCTGAAGAATATGTATTGGCTCTTTATAACTAGTAAGTTGGTTAATCCTTCCCGGTTGCGACATGATCCCTCTTATTTCTCATTTTTACTGCAGTCATGTCCCACATATCACTACAAGCTTCTGTCTGGCTTGGGAACATCACTTTGATTGCCAGTATTATCTGGAATGTGTGGGGACTGAACTTGTCAGTTAAAAGGTAAAGAACTTAAAGATGACCAATTCAGCCTGGTTCTAAATTTTCTGTTTTCAGCAAAGGTCGACATCTGATGAAATACAGAAGTCAACCTTAACCTTTCTTTGCTCTAACCAACAGGATAGGTGGATTTAGAATTGCACTAGCCTGCAGATGGGTACACTAGCCCATAATTACAATGATGAATGTTGATCACTTATACAGCCAAAAATACTCTGATTATTGCACAATTGTCCTGCTACCACATTGCTTCCTGCCCCAGCAAAAAAAGAAAAGAAAAAGACTGCAGTTCAATCTTACATTGTGTGCCCCCATTGTTTTGTACAATGGTCCTCTCACTTTATCTTTCTGCAGCCATTGAACTGGAGGATCCCACAACAGCAAATCAATCAAACAGTCCTTCCTCTGCACACACAATAGTGATTGCAGCCAGAAAGCATCCAGACAATGATATCACAAAGTCATGCCACATGACTTTCTGGCTGAGCTTCTAAGAGACTTAAATTCAGCTGCAGTTCCTGATAAGATCATTTTACAGTCATTTGATATGCAAAAGCCACATAAGTAAGAAAGGGGGAAGTTAGCTTTAAGTTACAGATGCAGACAGCAGGACTTAATGAATGCTTGGCAAATCTGCCTAAGTTGGTCCTCTTTTTGCTCCTTATGTTTGATTTTCTAATGAGATGTGACAGAGCACTGGGCTTACGGCAGGGAGTTTGCATCACACCTTGTGGCAAGTGCGATTTTCATAGATGTGTGCCTCAAATGCCCGCCGCAAGCCCAGAAGGTGGAACTCAGGGAGTTGGACCAGCTACTACCTGGTCTAACTTTGCATCCGGGATTGCAGCACTTGCGCCAACCCTTTGGTGCAAGGTGCCGTAAATTGAGAGAAATATTGCAATTGCGCCACCCTTTGAAATCGGACTGCTCTGCATCAGAGGGCTTTAGGCGCATCTGGGACACCATTGTGATCAGATGCAGGGCTTGACGCAAGCCCTGCATCCACCTTCTAAAATCGAGCCCCTTGTCTCCCTCCTGCCTTTAATAGCAGGTCATATTGAACTAAATCCTGACCCCTTCCCCATTTTACCCTGTCAGCTTCTTGAAGAACTGAAGGTTATCCTTTTAAACATCTGCAGACTCCTGTCAAAACCTAACCAACAGCAAACTATCATGGTTGAACTTCAGCTGTAAGACCTTATCATGTCTGAATCTTCACTCTTCACTCTTCCCAAGGTTCAGGATTCTGCTGTGGCTATACCAGGTTATTCCTAAGCTAAGTAGGATCTTCCCAAGAGGGGTGATGGTGTTGCAATTTACCTCCCCAACAGTACCCAATTTGTGTCTGCTTGCTGTCTCCTCTCCTACAAGCTGCCCCTCCTGAAACTCTCCCACTCTTCTCTTTTCCATCTTTATTCCTTTGAGTTATTGTTGCAGTGATATGTCCCCTGCTTTGGTTACAGAGCTCCTTTTCTCTATATGTTCCCATTACTCCAAAGGTGAATTGCTCATCCTTGACTACTTATATTATTTGTCTCTCCCCCTCTGCAAACACATTCTTCCAAACATGTAAAATCCCTCCAGTTGTCTCAATTAATTTCTGACCCCACACACCTAAATTTTAAATCTTTTAACTGCTGTCTCTTGGACTGGGTCCTCTCATCCCATCCCCATCATATAGTGGATGCAGGTATCCTTCCTGACCTCTTCAGTGACCATTATATGAGTTACTGTGTGTACAAGATTCATTGCCTCAAAAGCCTCCTAAATTCATCTGTCTCAGGTCCTTAAGGTTGCTGGACCTATCCTTCCTCCTAACTGACCTATGGGTCTCTGGCTGGTCCCCCAACTCTGCAGCCTCAAATATTAATTCTACCCTAAAACACTTTTAGATCAAATTTATGACTGTATGAGATCCTCATGCACCCCTAAGGAAAACCAGAGTATGTATTTCCCAGCTCCCAGGATATCAGCTGAGTTGTTAGAATATCTCCATATGGGCAGAGACCTTAGCTGGTGTTCCTATGAGATCACTGGCTCCCCAGCTGCTTTGGCCAACTATCGTTACCTTTGTAATGTGTGTATCAAAGTGACTAAGCATGCAGAGTCTGAGTATTTTGCATCCATACTCCAGAGAAACATTTACCACCCCTCCAAGTTCTGGAAGGTTAGTCACTCCCTTCTTTTCTTTTATCCAACCCAGTCTCCCTCCCCTGTTCTCAAGGTTAGAAACTCCCTCATCTCTGAACCTTCTTCAGTTGTCCCATCCTTTAATTCCTATTTTACCACCTGTGGTCTCTCGTTCATCTGCTTCTCATCCTCCCATTCGCACACCCCCTCTGACTTCCCCTCTTCACTCGTTCTCCTTCTTTCCTATCTCTCTCTCTTTGCTTCCCTTAAGGACCTACTTTCCCTTAATTCTCACAAGTGAGGGAGTCCTGATGGTCTGGATCCTAAGTTCCTGCTTCTCTCAATTCCTGCCATCACTGATCTCATTACCCAGCTCCATAATCTCCCTTTCTCCTCCACCACTTTTCCTATAGACTGGAAATAGGATACTGTCAATTCCACTTCCTAAAGGTGGGGATCCTTCTGCTCATGGTAAGTTCCATCCTACTCTCTTTCCCACTCTGGCTAAGTTACAGGAACACTTTGTTCTCACACAGCTTGTTTCCTTCCTTTTCTATAGAGCTTTTTAATGCTACATGGGTGCTGGCTGGCTCTTCAGCCCCAACTCCCCTCCATGACCAGCCACCATCTCCCCCCACGTCTTATCTGCCTTGTTCCCCTATGGCTTGCACTCTGTGGCAGGACCGGGGGAAGGTGGGCCATCTTCCTCAACCCAGAGTCTGGATCCAGCCAGCAGGGCCTGGGGTGATCGTGCAGACCAAAGCAGGCAAGTAAGGCTTCCTCATTGCAGAGCCCCTGCTTTTCCCGCTTTCTGGTCCTAGCCCCCAAGGTCAGTGCACATGCAGTGACATGGGCATACAACATGGAGGCAACACATGTAGTCAAATGTCTGGGCCCTGCACTTAGACAGACGGCCACCTGCCATGCAGTTTGGCAGAGGACATGCTGTGCCCCCCTTCCTGAAGGAGAACAGCTCTCTGTGGATGCTCGATCCTCCTTCCCCTGGCTGTCCCCTGAGTGAACTGGATCCTTTCCTGAACCCAGGTCACTGACATAGCAAGAGGTAAGGTGCCCAGCACTTCAACCCTCCATGCCACTGGTCCAGTCCTAGCTCTGTTTATTCATTGTCTCTTTCTCCTTCTTTACTCCAGGTTTCAGGAAATCTCACTTCACTTCCACTTCCCTCATTAGGCTTACTGGCTCGATCCTTTCAGATATGGATCAGAGTCTAATCAGCTCTGCTATCTTTGTTGATTAAAGTAAAGTGTTTGGCACTGGCCCATCCCTCCCTTCTGGATGAGCTTATGGTAGCAGGCCTCTCTGCCTCCTCAGTGAATTGGTTCTACTCATACCTTGAGGCCAGGTCTTAAGCTGCCTGGATCAGAAACTCTCTACCCCACCCCACCATTCCCCATCTTTTCAGGCATCCCTCCAGGGCCTGCCATGGGCCCAACTCTCTTTTCCATATTCCTGAATGACATTCCCTCTGCCTGTTCCTCTGCATCCATGCACATGTACACTGATGATACAGTGCTATTTGCATCTGGCTCCACTGCCCATGACCTTACTACACAGTGACATCTGGATTTTGACAACATTCAGCACTGGTTCCAGTCAAATCAACAATTTCTATGACATTTGGCACCCAACAGAGCCTTAAATCTCTCCCATCATTCCACAACATTGATGGTGATGTGATTGAGGATGTTTCCTTCTTTAAGTACCTTGGGGTCTGGCTGAACTGTCATCTTGACTTCTAGGCACATGTTGATGCCACTCACTTTAAGCTCCACTCTAAGCTTGGTGCACTATTTAGGAACAATGCGAGTATCCTGTTTTCTGCCCACCATGAGACTGCATTGAAGATGATACTCCCCATTTCTGTCTATGGTGACATAGTCTATAGTTCAGCTCCCAGACTTTCCCTTGCCAGACTGGACCCCCTCTTTCGCACCTTTTGCCATTTTGTCTCAGACTGTCCCCCTCATACCTCTGTTCTCCCTTGATGCCAGGCACCTTTTCCAAACCCACCTGCAACCGACATTGACCCTTACCTTAAACAAACTCTCTCCTTCCTACACATATTGCCCTGGCAATATGGCTCCCCATCATTATATCTGCAGTAATTTCCCCTTGCATATTCAAGCTCAGTTTGTATCTATCACATGCAGTTTGTACTGTTTTTCCTTGCAGTATTTAAGATTTGCTCTTTTTAATGTATTTTATTGCTTGTATAGACCATTATTTTTGTAAATCTGCTGATTACCATTTATTTTTTCTCCATTTGTTCTATCTTCCATACCCCTTCCCAGGATGCATCTGAAAAAAAAGAGCTTATCAATTCAATATGTATTTCCTGGTAAAACTTTTGAAATCAATCAATCAATCAATGTATTTTTTCTGTTACTATGGGATAAATATTTTGAATCAGATGAACAAGTATTAATCAGGCTCCTTAAAGGTGAGAAACCAGTATTCATGTACATAAGATAGATAGATAGATAGATAGATAGATAGATAGATAGATAGATAGACAGACAGACAGACAGACAGACAGATATACAAACTGGCAGAGATATATTTTGTTTATAATTAGTGGGATGGAGAAATTTTAATAGATATCTACCAACTATTGTTGAGGGGGTCTAAAGTGAACAAGGAGTGACACATTGCTCCAAATCTGGTATTAATATATTGCGTAATGACTGTGAGTCATTACTGTATGTATATTACATAATCCAGCATATTTATTCATGCTAATTGCATATGATGTTTATTGTATTCAGGTTTTAAATTTTGTGATTGCCATTTTGATTAAGTACAGTTTAATAAAGAACTAGACATCATAGTTAGCAGGGCACAGTACCTGTCACACCACTGTTACAACTTGAAGTAACTGGCAGGCTGAGGTCCTTCTCCCAAATATTGTACCTAAAGTCCTTTTAAATACTGTAACTGGTTTACGTCACCATGACAAGAGCTTATTTTTAAACTGCTTTACCAAGAAAAAACTAACCCCAAAAAGAGCTTTCTCATTTTAAATCTATCCATTGAAACATTAGACATAAATGTCTGTTAAATAGTTTATGTGGTTCACTGCAAACTTTGCCCCAACAAAAGCTTTATTTTTGATCCCCCTGAAAAGCATCCCCAAATGCTTAAGTTTAGTCTGCTTTGCTTTTACTTAGCCCTGTGAGAATGTGTTCATATTTCAATCTGATCCCCCCAAATTAGCCATAAAATACTGTCTTTATCAACTGAGTTGTCCCCGTGCAGTCATCTCTTAATATAGCATTTCTTAAGAAGGTTCATGCCCTCATGAGGTTGAATTATTAAATATTTTTCAGAACAGTAAACAGTGAACAGCAATCATCCTCTCCTTCTGCTGCTTTAGCACTGAATGCTTGCCATGCAGTTGAGTATCTCTCACTCAATCTCACCTCCCCCATATGGTACCCAGTCTATCAATTGTCTGTGGCTGGGCAAGAGGGGTGGCTGGGGGGGGGGGCCGAGGGCATAACTAGTATTTATTACTATTAGGAAGTACCATTGAGCAAAGTTACCCATTTTCAAAAGTTTTACATCAAGTGATACTTAACAAGGAACATAGAGCATAAGACATAAAACCAAATCTGTTCATATAATGCAATGAGTATGGAATGAGGAGAATGTGTTTACATGCATGTTGCACAGCTGCTTGTAGGGGACATGTGTAGCAGCTCTCTGAGTCTAAATTTAAGTTGTCCAAATTGGTTCTTCTGAATAAGGTCCATTAGTAGTGCATTTAGGTATTCCCGGGTCCTAAATGGAAATGAGTGTTGTCCCATTGCGGATTTGCAAAAAGGTTTCAACAGGCTACATTTGTCCAAGCTTCTGGTATTTTATTGATTGTCCACAAGTTGGAAGTAGTGAGTTAGATTAACTAAGGTGTTGCCTAGCAGAGCATTTTTGTCTAGTAAACAGGTCTGGTACCTTGCTGATTGCTGCCATGGGAGCCAGTTGATAAGCTAATACATGTAGCAGTTGTGGGAGTTTCTACCAGTATTGGTGCTTTGTGAGGTGAACATGTTTCTTTGTTCCCGGACTTTGGGAACCTCAAAAATTACCAGGTCCAGATTCACACTGACCCTTCAATAATCCCTGTAGTCCAAGAACACTAAAGGATACCATTTCATGTCCAGCAACAGGTCAAAAAGGAACTTGAAACAATTGAGAAGTTGGGCATTACTGAGAGGGCTTGGGTCCAACTTGTTATGTATATCCATTAGTGATGGTTGCAAAACCCCAGAGAAAGAATAATGTGTGGATTTGCATGGACCTAAGGCACCCAAATGCTGCCATTTTGAGAGAAAGACATATTCCACCCATCAAGTCCTTCACCAACTGGAACTTGACAAAGAATCTAAATAAATCACTACAGTCTTAGCTCATGTTGGGCTATATCAATACAAATGCTTGCCCTTTACAGTATCCTCAGCAAAATAATTTTTAAAGATGACATTCTTTAAATGATAAAACCAGTAGTAAATGCGAACTACGATGACAACATTCTGTTTTTTGGTACTAAAAGTGGAAAACATGATGTTGCCTTAAAAGAGGTTTGTCATTGTCTCAAACACGCAATCTTATATTGAACAAAGACAAATCTTTGTTCTTATTTTGCCAACTCAAGTTCTTCGAACACATCTTTTTGGACAGAAGAGTGAGTCCAGACCCTACATACCAGAAAGCTCTCAAAGACATGGAGATGCCTAAGGATGCATGGATATTAAGTCATTCCTGTACCTGACAAATTATTGCACCCAGTTTATTCCTAATTATGCAGCTTTCAGCTCTCCTTGAAGGGCCTCAACAAAGAAAAGTGTAGCCTTTGTCTGAAAAATTCACATTACAGCATTTAATGTCATCAGACAAAGTCTACATGAGTCATTCACAAAGGCATATTTCAACCCTTCCTGAAGAACTGAATTGGTTGAGGATGCCAGTCCTGTGGGACTGGATGTCATTCTCATCTAAACTGATGACAATGGGGTGCCACATATTGAATATCTGGTAAAGAAATTGAGGCAGAGGCTTGGACTCTTTTTTTAGGATTAATAACTTCCTTACTAGCGATGCCAAGCAGTGGCTGGTGCAAACAACGTTTCTCTCCTTGGTCGACTATGCTGACTTTCTTTATAGCCACTGCCCTGTTTCTCATCTTGCTAAATTGGATACGTTGTATCACAGGACTCTGAGATTCATTACTGACCTACCTTTTTCCACTCATCATTGTGCCCTTTATGCTGCCGTGGGGTGGCCCTCCCTTCAGTACAGGAGCAACAGAAATGCTGTATTCTGGTCTTTCAGAGCTATTATCAAAAAACTACCCTTATATATCTCTGATTGTCTTCCTCTATGCCAGCTTGGGAACTATGCACTGAGAAGCAACTCCTTTATTTCCTTAAAGGTACCTAAGCTAAAAACATGCTTTGGGAGAATGGCTATAAGCTTTGTGCTGCCATCTCTATGGAACAAAATACAAAAATTGTTAAAGCTTGGTACCCCGGTCAGTCTATTCTCCTTCAAGACACTATATGACCATTCAGTCAAGGAAATTTGCAAATGCGTCCCCGATCCTAAACTTCCCTGCACTTATAGCATACCATGATGGCGTTGTCCTCTTCACTATGCCTGACCTTGTAGCCTCTCCTTCATATTTCTCTAATACCTAATTGTGCTCCCCACCCTCCTCTCCTGTGTTCTCTCCGAGGCTTCATCTGTCCCTCATCTATCCCCTACCACCCTGCCTGTACCCTATTTCACCTCACCTACCACACACCCCCTACCCTGTTACACAATTTTTTTTCCTTTTTTAACTCATCATCTGTCTTGTTTCTTATGGCATTGTATGTAATATACCATTACCTAACAATTGCCCTCGTTAGTACTTCTAGCTACTGTTACTGGACTCATTACACACCACAAAGGAATTAAACCACTGTTTCCAAACTCTTCTCCACTTACGACAATGTTTAACTATTATATCTCTGTATTGTATAATATTTATTGAGGTGTTATGTTGTGACTGTTCATGTGTTGTATATCCTGTGTTCCTGTGCTAACCAGGTCCATCTTGTAAATGAGCTATGCTCAATGGTGTTCACCTGGATAAAGATTTGACTGATTGATTGATGTCATTGCTTTTCAAGTCACAGTCTCTCTGCTCTGGAACAGGATACTCTTAGCCTAAATGTGAAGCCCTGACTGTGATCAAGAGGTGTGAACACTTCCATCTTTACTTGTATGGTACTTCACTTGTCATGCACACTGACCATCATGCACAAGTAGTAGTTAACTTTGACAACTCCGTGGCCAAACAGTCTGCAAGAATGAAAAGAATGGCCCTTCTCCTACAAGCATTCATGTTAACATTATACACAGAATTGGGAAGGGCAAGCCCTCTGACTACCTCTCAATACCTCACTGGGTCTTATAGCTTTTTCTGAGTCCTAAGCTGATGAGTATGTCAATTTCATCATTCACAATGCCATTCTGAAGTCTCACAGGATCTGGGAATGCCACAGCTACATTCTAGGCATTAAGCTGTCTGGATATTTCAAGATGATTTATAATGTTTCTAAAGAGATTCTCTCCTATGGCCATACACTGGTACTGTATGTAGGCAGGAGATTTACCTGAACATACAAACATATGAATATGCCAGCAGATAAAGGCATTATGGTCTGTCTAGTCTGATCAAGGTCATGCCAGACGAATCTGATAGATTTCTTTGACTGGGTGACCAAAGTAGTAGATCAGGGAGGGGCTGTGGACATGGCCTACCTAGACTTTAGCAAGGCATTTGACACAGTCCCACACAAAAGATTAATATGCAAGTTAGCCAGCCTGGGAGTGGGTCCCAAGATGACAGCCTGGGTAAAGAATTGGCTGGAGAATAGGACACAGAGAGTAATAGTAAATGGAGTCCACTCAGAAGAAAGGAGGGTTACTAGTGGGGTACCGCTGGGGTTCAGTATTAGGACGGTCCTCTTCAATGTCTTTATAAGCGACATTGCAGAAGGACTGGAAGAAAATATGTCTCTTTGCAGATGACACTAAGATCTGCAACAGAGTTGATGATGCACAGGGTGGGGTGGAAAGGATGAGAAAGGACTTGGCAAGGTTAGAGGAATGGTCAAATGTATGGCAGCTTAGATTCAATGCTAAGAGTGCAAGGTAATGCACCTGGGAAACAAAAACCCAGGGAAGAGTACACAATGGGGTGAGATACTAACAACAACAAAATGGAAAGGGACCTGGGGTAGTCATATCAGATGACCTAAAGACGGGCAAGCAATGTGAGAGGGCAGCAAGGAGGGCTGGGGGATACTGGGATGCATAGGAGAGGCATCACCAGTAGAAAACAGGAAGTTATTATCCCTCTGTACAGACAGCTGGTGAGACCCCATCTGAGTATGTGTGCAGTTCTGGAGACCCAATCTCCGCAAAGACATAGACAGGATGGAAGCTGTCAGGAGGCAACTAAAATGGTGCAGGGTCTGCACCGGAAGACATATGAAGAGAGACTTAAGGAGCTTAATATGTATAGCCTCGAGGAAAGAAGGGAGAGGGGACATGATAGAAACTTTCAAGTACCTCAAGGGAATCAACAAAGTCCAAGAGGGTAGCATCTTTCAAAAAAATGGTGCAAGAACAAGAGGCACAATTTGAAAATAGAGGGGGGCGGCTCAGAGGTAATTTAAGGAAGTATTTTTTCACAGAGAGGGTTGTGGATGCATGGGACAGCCTTCCAGAGGAGGTTGTGGAGTCAAAATCAGTGGTGGAATTCAAGCATGCATGGGATAGTCATAAGGCAGTTCTGGGGGATGGGGGTAGGAAGAAGTAGGCTGCTGGTTAACTAGGATCTGCAGCTTATCCAGTAGGTAGGGGAAATGGGCAGACTGGGTGGGACAAGCGGTCCTTATCTGCCGTCAAATTCTATGTTTCTATGTTTCTATGTTATCAAGTATGCAGGTCCCCAATGTGTCTACAGTGGGACCTGTCCCCTCCCCAAATCCCCCCTGACACCCCTCAAGTTTCCCCTCCTCCCCTCTCCCCTTGATCTCTTCTGGCAACTCTTTCCTCTTGGCCTCTCAAGCCTCTCTTCATAGGTGGTTCCCATTTGGTCCTGGATCATTTTGGTAACCCTTCTCTGGACTGTTTCTAGCAAGCTAACTTCCTTTTCTAGATAAGGGCACTAATACTGAGCACTGTACTCAAGGTGTGGCCTTACCAGTGACCTGCACATCAGCAGTATGACCTCTACATTCCTGCTGGTAGTCTCTCTGGCTATGCAGCCCAGCATCCAATTTGCTTTTGCTGCTGCTATCCTGCAGTGTGCCAAGTGCTAAGGGTCACTTGTGATGATTACCCCAGGTCCTTTGCTTTCTCTAACTTGGTAAACTGCACACACCACCCAGCCAGTATTTGGTCTCTGGGTGTTTTCACCCCAAAGTGCATAACTTTACACTTTTTGTATTGAATACCATTAGCCATATGCCAGATCACCATATGAACCACTTTGAATCTGTAATTAATGCCTTTTGAAAGCTCCGGTAAAATGATCTGTTCACAGACATACCTGAAACAAGAGAAATGGTTGATGTAGACATCAAATTATTTATACAGTTTGAAAGACATTTAATAGCCGAAACAATCAATACAACATTATCATGCTAACTAAATATCAAAAAGTATACAAATTGATATTATATCATCCACAGACATTAAACAATTTCAACTGAGAGCAAGGTGAGAACAGGAATTGATTCAGGTCACTCACTGATAAAGGTAAACTAAATTTAGATGAAACAACAGAATCCATTGAAAAAAGTCAAAATGAGATACTACAGCATACAGATACTCAGTGCTGCTGTGGTGAGGTTTTTTGACTTTCATACTACTTTCCTATTTTGGACTCCACTATGGCCTAAACCAGCAAGACCAAACTATGACTGGTTTATCCTTCCATGGGCTGTTACAGATGAGACACACTGACTAGTCCTGTGTAGGATGAAACATGTGTTTGTGTCTTCTGTTTTCAGCCTTTGCAGAGTGTGTGAAAGGCCATTCTACACCATGCACTCTTGCTTAAAATGAAATCAGTCTAAACTCATTCATAGTGATTTGTTTATACATCTCATGATGCTTTGCATAATGGGGATATGTGTATTTTTACGTTTCTTTGAAACATGGCTTTATTGCCAATGACCTTTCGAGGGAACCCTTGCCTCAGTGCTTTTATGCTGAGGTTCTTTGACTTTTAGATTACATTCCTGTTGTGGGCTCCACCATGACCCAAACCAGTACAACCAAACTTTGACTTGTTCATCCTGCCCTGGGCTGTTACAGATGAGGCACACTAGTGAGGCCTGTGTATAATGAAACACGTGTCTATGTCTTCTGTTTTCAGCCCTTGCAGGGTGTGTGAGAGGCCATTTGGCACCATACACTCTTGCTTAAAGTGGAGCTAGTGTAAACTCTTTAATGGTGATTTGCATATACTTCCCATGATGCTTTGCATTATGGGGATATGTGCAATTTTACACTCCTTGAAGCCTGACTTTGTTGCTAATGCTCATTTCAGATAACCCTTGCCTCAGTGCTTTCGGGCTGAGGTTCTTTAACCATTAACTGTGGTAGCACAATTCAATAGTAGGGCTGCACAAGTGAAACAAATAAAACAAAACTGATATATTGTGCAAGGTGCTAGTACTACATCACACCTAATATAACAGCCTTCAGGAGGAAGATTAAACAGAGCAAGAAACAGAGGTGATTTTGATGTGCACAGTCATTTTACAACAGAAAAGAAACAGACCTCATTGGGAACAAAACCAGAACAATTTTATAAATGGCACAATTGTAGCATATGTAAATACCTTGTGACTGGAGAGTTTCCAAAGATGCCAAATGTTGCTGAAAAAGCTGTAAAAATGCATCAGTTTGTGGATTGCAGTACAGAATGTCTGATACTGTATATGCTACCTGGTGCTCCTGCCCAAAGGTTTATGTGGGCAGGACCACCTGGCAGCTCCATATTAGAATTCAAGAGCATGTGCAGGCACTTTGTAAAGGTCTTATGACAAATGCATTAGTTCCTCATTTTAAAGAATTTCATCAGCATGACCCTAGTGATTTGCATTTCACAGGCTAAGATATGGTGAAACTTGGAGAGAGAGGAGGTTCCCAGTTTTCATGACTATTGCAGAAGGAGATATGGTGAATCTTCTATCTAAAAAATGGGCACTAGGTCATAATGCTGAATTCAATTACTGTGTGGTCAAGAACCACCAGAAAATACAGCACCAACAACAACAGCACCCAGGAAAATGCCGCCTGCAACAATAGCGCCAATGGTAGCGGTCCAAAACCACAAGTAGGACCGCTACTACAGCGATGGAAATAACTAAAACTTGTTTTTTTGCAGGGGCTTTGCCCCCTGAACCACTCACACCACCATATCTCTCTGTCTCTCTCTCTCTCTCTCTCTCTCTCTATATATATATATATATATATATATATATAAAATCATCTCCGAGGGGTAGAACTCGGGACAGGGAGGAGCCTTGGGGGGGACTCAGGCAACATCATTCGGGGATAAAAAAAAACTTAGGAGGTGGGGGTGGAAAAACAAACACACTATAACAATTGGGAGATTGGGAAGAGAACCCCGGTCTCCTCTGCTTTAGGTGCCAGTGCCTTAGCCTCTCCACCACAGAAGTAGCTTGACCAAGCTCCTCACTTCTAGCTCCTTCACTCCTCCTTCCCATCTGCCTTCACAACTCTAGGGGTAGCGGTTATTGACTTGCACTATCTTACCCCTGTTGCTGTCATGGCAGACACAGTTTTTGAAGTGCTGTTTTGACAGTGCTATTATTGAAACACTCTTCTGACCCAGTATGAAAAATGGTAGCACCATGCAGATTGAATGAGGTTTTGGATTCAACCCTTTTATGATGTAAAAGATTTTGTGATATTTAGCAATAAGAGAACTTAACCTCTGTATTGTCCACTGCTACTGTCTCCATAGAATGGCAATGTATGAGCCCTTAAGAAATGGTAAAGGGATATTTTCTTGTTCCTTTCTCTAATTTTTCTTGACTGTGACTGGAATGTCATTCTTAGAAAATAATAGAAACATAGAATTTGATGGCACATAAGGACTGCTTGGCCCACCTAGTCTGCCCATTTTCTACCTAACAGATAAGCTGCAGATCCTAGTTAACCAACAGCTTACTTCCTCCTACCCCCCCACTAGGACTGCCTTATGTCTGTCCCATGCATTCTTGAATTCCCCCACTGTTCTTGACTCCACGACCTCCTCAGGGAGGCTGTTCCATGCATCCACAACCTTCTCCATGAAAAAATACTTCCTCACATTACCTCTGAGCCATCCCCCTCTATCTTCAAATTGTGCCCCCTTGTTCTTGCACAGCTCTTTTTCTGAATTTTTTCTGAATTTTTGATATTCTTATGCCATCGACACAATTTGTAACCTTCTTTTACAGTTCTGTGAGCTGAACATTGTTGTAGAGAAATTAATTGATGTTTAAAGTTATCTGTTTCATAGGACTGAGGCAGTGTATTTTATTTATTTATTTGTTGACTGGGTAGGTATACAGATCCCATGGACTGTTTTGAGGCATGATCCGGGCCATTGAGATAGCACATGAATATAGAGATACAATATATCAGGGAAACAAATACATCAAAGTCAATACAATGCACTATGTAACCATAAATAACAGGGAAAATTATGCAGAGGATGGGGGGGGGTAGAGTGTAACACCCAAAGAGAACAGAAGAATACACTGATATATCAAAAAGCAGAAATGCATATAAACTGAGCTCAATTGTAAACTTCCTAATTTGGCAGGGACTTAGAAGGTGTAACTAGGAGAAAGGCAACATCACAAGATCACTCAGGGAAGCAAGAACAGGTACTGTAGTATCGGTCAGTAGGTGCATCCTGAGGAGACTGCAGAAGTGCCGTTGGGAGTCAAGAATTCTCAGGGAAGGTGGCAGGCTATTTCAGAGAGTAGGGGTGGCAGTAGAGAAAGTCCACTGACCCATACACATGGTGACTTGTGGGCATTCCAAGATGGGACTTGCAGCGTGGCGTAGGTCATGGCCAAGCATCTTCGGCTGAAGTAGGGGGAGAGAGGGGGTGTCATAGAATTACAGATCACCATGCCTATTGTACAAGTCAGGAGGTAATTCCATCTGGCTTGAGGGGGGAGAGATAACCAAGTGCCTATATCGGGTGCAGTGGTGGGAGGAGAAAGGAACCCGAAGAGCAAAATGGTAGATGTTGTTGTAGGTGGTGTTTAATCTTGATAGGTTAGTGGAGGAGGTTTTTGAGTAGATGGGGGAACCATAATTCAGGAGTGGGAGGAGGTTGCTTTGAGCAATAATGAGATGGGCTTGAGGAGTGAGGTAGTTCATTAGTCAGTAGCTGGTCCCCAGTTTTTGATTTATGTGATGTAGTAATATCTCAATATGGTCAGAGAAGGAGAGGGCAGAGTTGAGGGTTATGACCAGGTATTTAAAGGAGCTGAAGTTCTCAAGAGGTGAGCCATCAGGGGACTGGATGTTGAGTGTGCTATTGGCTAGAGCTAACTTGGTAAGTTTGGGTTTGAAGCCAAACAGCATTGCCTTAGTCTTCTTGGTGTTAATTACCAGTCTATTTGTGGTGAACCACTTGTGAGCATTACCATAACTGGTGGTGAGTGTGAAAGAGAGGGTGGTCAAGGACAAGTCACTATGGTAGAGGATTAAATTATCTGCATATAGTAGGGAGTGCCAGGTGAGGCAGTCCTAGGGGAGTGAGATCACATAGAGGAAGAAGAGAATGGGCCCCAGGATAGATCCCTTGGGGAACACCAGTGGAGACTGGAAGGGCAGAAGAGACTGTGCCCCTGGAACAGACCATTTGGGTGCAGCTGGTGAGGTAGTCTTTGAACTAGGCAGTAGTGGCAAAGGATAAGCCCAGGTTTCCAAATTTGTCAAGGAAGATATTGTGGTTCACCATGATGAATGCTTTAGAGAGGTCCACAAAGGCAGCTCCTGTAAGCCTCCATATATCCATGTTCTGGAGAACATTGTCTGAGAAGTTGGCCTGGGCCATAGATGTGCTTTGTCCCTTTCTGAAACTGTGCTGCTGAGGGCTGAGGAGGTTATATTTTGTGACATAGTCAGTGATTTGGTGGTATACAATCTGTAATGTTTAGACAATATTCATCTTATGTTTAATATTTTTTTCTGCAGTTCTCACCCTTACTTCTTTATTAGTAAGGACATGTGCATGTAAACAGGATCGCTGCTCTATCTGCTGTGCCTGCTTGCCTACACCTGACATCATAGTTCTGTTTTTGACATCACAGTCTGTTGTTGTGGAGATGATTATGATGCCATTAACAGGGGATATGATGCCAGGTGTAGATGACCAGAAACAAATAGATAAAATCTAGGGGACAATAATCTTCTTTCTTAGAACAGTCCTCAGTAATACAGAAAAAAGGAAAGAATTATAGAATATATACGAAATATAATCTGAACTGTGTCAAAATCAAACACATTTTTCAAAGTTTTTATACTGGCGACAGGGGCTCTTTAAAGACCAGAATGACCCTAGCCTGTTTCCAAACAGAGTGTACTGAGGCAGTAGTGAAGGAGAGGTTGAAAAATGAAGTAAGCAGTTTGGCAATGGCATGAGCCACAGTTTTGAGGAAACAGGGGGGAGAGGCCATCACTTCCAGCCCGATCCTGATTGGGGAGGCTCAGGAGGAGTTTGAGTGTTGTGCAGGGGGAGATGGACTGGAAGTAGAATGGAAGTATGTTAGGGTTTTCATGGTGGGTGGGATGAGGAGGGGAGGACTGGAACTGTGTGAAGGAAGCTTGGCAAGGTATTCTTTAAGGTTAGTAAATTTGGCATTGAGTGCATTTGCAACTTCAACAGTGTCTTTCAGGGGACCGTTGGGGGTATTGAGATGGGGAGGGGAAGCTTCTTGGCCCATGGGGCAAGCAGGGAGTGGATGGCAGACCAGAAACACCTTGGATTTCCAAGGCTTTGGGACTTTAGGTTGCAGATGTAAGTAGCCTTACAAGAGTTGAGCTGTCTTTTGCAAAGGTTTCTTAGGAATCCATGCTCATTCCAGAGCAGAGGGGATGGGGAGGATTTCTATGATGCCCACTTGACATTCCTTTTCTTCATAAGTCTTAAGAGGTCCCTAGAGAGCCAATGGGTGTCACCCACTCATACTCTCTGAGTGGTTAGAGGGAAGCACTTATCTTGAATGCTTGAGAGGGTGGTGATGAAGAAACCAAGAGTTGAGGGGACATCATTCACTTTCTAAAGGGTAGACAAATCTATAGTCATGATGTCAGCACATAGTTGGAAGGATTTGTAGTGTTAGTAGTTACAGAATGTTAGATATTTGGAGGGGGGTGAGGGGTTTTAGTGGACCCGATACCATAGGTAGGAGAGTGGCTGCTGATGGAGTCTGATAGTATACCAGCATGGGTGATCCTATCTTCCCAGTTAGTTAGTATCCAGTCAATGGTGGAGTGATTTAGGGACCGGCTATTGTGACAGGTTGGGGTTGTAATGAGTTGGGGTAGATCGTATTGTTTAAGGAGGTTGTAGCAGTCACAGAGGGTGCCTCCCTGCCAGTCGAGGTTGAAATCTCCCAATAAGATGGTATCCCTAGGGGGAGAGAGGGATCCTAAGTTACATAGCAGGAGTGAAAGCCCTGCAGTGCCACCTTTGGGTGGTGCAGAATGCTCCGGCCAGGCTGTTAACAGGGCTTCCTCGCTCTTGCCATGTAATGCCTGTGCTGCACGGCCTGCATTGACTGCCTGTTCAGTGGTGGATCACCTTCAAGGTCAGCTTGCTGGAAAGGAAATGATAGAAGACTTCCTTAGAATGGCAGAAAAAGGGGAGATATTGTTGATGGGGGACCTGAATATGCCAGATGTTAACTGGAGCACCTTTGCTGCAGGCACATCCAAGAGCAGGGTCATTCTTGATTCCCTACAGGGGGCATGCCTCAGACAGCTATTGGAACCCACTCGGGAGGGAGCAATCTTAGACCTGGTACTCTCAAATGGGGATGGAGAAAGAATCTCAGATTTAGAAGTGGATGGCCATCTGGGAACAAGCAACCACCAAACAGTGTGGTTCATGATAAACCGAGCCATACAATCAAGCCATACAAAAGCAAGAGTATTGGACTTTAGGAAGGCTGACTTTGGGAAAATAAGAGAGTGCCTCAGAAAAGCACTAGCAAACAGGCAAGAAGGAGGGGTGGAGGAACAATGGGGAGTAATCAAAACAGCCATCACAGAGGCAACAAGCCTTTGTGTAAAGCAAATCAATAAAACACAACGAAGGAAAAAACCACTATGGTTCTCAAAAGAGGTGGCAGGGAAGGTTAAGGAGAAAAGGATAGCATTCAGGAAATATAAGGAAACACAGAAGGAGCAGGACAGAGAACTTTATCAGTTAAAGCAGAAAGAGACTGGGAAGGCAGTCAGAATACCAAAGGCCCAAACCGAGGAAAGGATAGCCAATTCTGTTAAGAAGGGGGATAAGACCTTTTATAGGTACATTAGGGAGTGAAGAAAGCCCAAAGGAGGGATACTGAAGCTTAATAAATGGGAGGGAATGTGGGTAGAGGGTGACAGTGAAAAAGCAGGGATACTGAATGAATATTTCAGCTCAGTATTCACAAAGGAAGAGGAGAGGGAGGTACCTAAACCAAACAAAAGAAACACTCTGAAGACGGGGGGGTCAATACCAGTCCATTTACAGAAGAAAGGGTTCTGAAAGAACTAATAAAATTGAAGGTGGACAAAGCAGTGGGGCCTGATGGGATTCACCCAAGAATTCTAAAAGAACTAAGGGTAGAACTAGTGATACCGCTGACTACTCTCTTTAACAAATCATGGGAGGATTGGGTGGTACCTGAGGACTGGAGGATGGCAGATGTGGTTCCTCTTCACAAAAGTGGGAGCAGGACAGAGGCAGGAAACAACAGACTAGTTAGTTTGACTTCAGTGGTAAAGAAAATGATGGAATCACTTCTGAAGGAAAGAATTGTTCAGTACCTAGAGGCCAGTGGGGAACAAGGCCCAAGGCAGCATGGATTCTCAATGGTAAGGTTGTGTCAGATGAATCTAATAGATTTCTTTGACTGGGTGACCAAAGTAGTAGACCAGGGAGGGGCTGTGGACATGGCCTACCTAGATTTTAGCAAGGCATTTGATACAGTCTCACACAAAAGATTAATAAACAAGTTAGCCAGCCTTGGAGTGGGTCCCAAGGTGGTAGCCAGGATAAAACATTGGCTAGACAACAGGACTCAAAGGGTAGTAGTAAATGGAGTACACAGTGAAGAAAGGAGGGTTACTAGTGGGGTACCACAGGGTTCAGTACTGGGACCGGTCCTTTTTAATGTCTTTATAAGTGACATTGCAGAGGAACTGGAAGGAAAAGTATGTCTCTTTGCAGACGACACAAAGATCTGCAACAGGGTTGATACACAAGATGGAGTGGAAAGGATGAGAAGGGACTTGGCAAGGTTGGAGGAATGGTCAAATGTATGGCAGTTCAGATTCAGTGCAAATAAGTGCAAGGTAATGCACATGGGAAACAAAAACCCAGGGGAAGAGTACACAATGGGGGGTGAGATACTGACAACAGTAAAAATGGAAAGGGACCGGAGGGTAATTATATTAGATGACCTAAAGGTGGTCAAGCAATGTGAGAAGGCAGTAAGGAAGGCTGGGGGGATACTGGGATGCATAGGAAGAGGCATCAGTAGTAGAAAACAGGAAGTTGTTATCCCTCTGTACAGACAGTTGGTGAGACCCCATCTGGAGTACTGTGTGCAGTTCTGGAGACCCCATCTCCGCAAAGACATAGACAGAGTGGAGGCTGTCCAGAGGAGGGCAACAAAAATGGTGCAGGTTCTGCACCAGAAGACATATGAAGAAAGACTAAAGGAACTTAATATGTATACCCTCGAGGAAAGAAGGGAGAGAGGGGACATGATAGAAACTTTCAAGTACCTCAAGGGAATCAACAAAGTCCAAGAGGGTAGCATCTTTCAGAAAAACAGATGTGCAAGAACAAGGGGGCACAATTTGAAGATAGAGGTGGGACGGCTCAGAGGTAATGTGAGGAAGTATTTTTTCACACAGAGGATTGTGGATGCATGGAACAGCCTCCCTGAGGAGGTCGTGGAATCAAGAACAGTGGGGGAATTCAAAAATGCATGGGACAGACATAAGGCAGTCCTAGTGGGGGGCAGAAGGAAGTAAGCTGTTGGTTAACTAGGATCTGCAGCTTATCTGTTAGGTAGGAAAATGGGCAGACTGGGTGGGCCAAGCAGTCCTTATCTGCCATCAAGTTCTATGTTTCTATAAAGCCCTACATGGATAGGGACCATGTTACTTGCAAGAGTTTCTGTGTCCTTACCACCCCCTCTGCCTACTGTGCTCTGCTGATGAGGGATTGCTAGAGATTCCTAGGGTGCGTTTGAAGACTTCTGGGGCCCAGGCATTTGCATTTGCAGCCCCCACCCTGTGGAATTCTCTACCTTATTGGATAAGGGAGCCTGACCGTGGAGAGTTTCAAATCTGCACTGAAAACTTATCATTTAACCTTGTATTTTCTGAATCTGTATGAATGGTAGTTGTTGATTTGTTTTTAATTATGTATGGATATTTTAGCTTAGATTTTATAAATATTGCACAAGCACTCTGATCTTTTGTGTAAATAGCGCTTTTTAAAAATAAAGCTTGATTTGATTTGATTTTAGCAGCACCGAATATGTAGATTTTTGTTGCCCATGATGAACAACTCGACGATAAGACACTCAGTAGGAGAGCCAGTTGTAGATTGATTGAAAAGGGTGGTTCTAAGGGAGCTCTTAAAGTAGAGGAATATTCCTCTCTCCCTTCCAGGCATCAGAGCAGTTGTGGGTAACAAAGGCATAATCAGACAAGTTACAGCAAGGATCAGGGATGGTAGCTTTTTGCCATGTCTCTGAGATGCTAAGAAAGTCAGGCTTATAAAGGGAGACCCAGGCCTCCAACTATGCAAGTTTAGGTAGTAGACTCCAAATATTGAGATGGGCAATATTCACGCCATGTCTGCATCCCTATGTGGGGTTGTTGTAGAAATGTGAGAGTTAGGGCCAGGGTTGCTTTCAACATCCCTGGCTAGGAGTAGAAGCAGTGAGAGAAAATGGAGTGCAAAATGGCAGGGGATGAGAGGAGGGGACCAGTGAAAGGTTAATGAGAATATGTAGGAGAAAAGGAGATAGCAATTCTGTTTAAAGATAAGGGCCAGGAGGAGTGAGAGATTGGTGTAAAGTAAATTGTAGGGTGGGGCCAGTATTTCACCCTACCATAAATGGTCTCAATGACATACTAAAAATTAAATCCTCAAAGAGCATCCCACGCTCCTCGAGTAGTACCCTACTGAAGGTACCTAGAGACAGGTCCCGCGTAGGAACACAGTCTTTTGCCACCTCAGCACCTCACATATGGAACACCCTATCTTCTGCCCTTCAAGACTGATCTTCACTAGGTGGATTTAAGAGAGACCTTAATGCAGTCTGTGTGCCTGTAATCGGTGATACATCAATGTGATTATATTTTGACTTTTCTTATTAATTCTGGCTCACAGTGTACCCTGTTGAACTATGTTTCAATATCTTGCATAGTCAAATGTTATTAAAATTATGTCATTTATTTGTAAACTATGTCTGGCCAAATGTATGTATTGTCAGTCTCACTGATCATGCACTTTTGATTATACCTTGAGTGTGATCTGAACCTGTATTTTTATAATGTGCTGCCTGACTGTTACATCTAATTAATTCTGTGTCGCCCCTGAAAAGGGACAGCACAGTCCCAGTGGGCCTACCTGATTAACAAAATAAATAAATAAATACATAAATAAATAAATAAATAAATAAACTGCTACAAGATGAACATTATCTAATATGTAATTAAATGTTTTCTCTTGTTTTTCTATAGTGCAGTAGAATATGAGATGTTCTAAGTATCAACCAGAGATGGAAGAAATGCATGTCAAGACATAAGAGTGAGCCAGTTTTAACAATGTCCGGGCATTATAGTACATATGCTATTAAAAGAATTAATGATGTGCATGATTTATAATGTATAACAGTACCCACCTCTGTGAGTGTAGATAAGTGGTAATGTATAGTGTAAAATATATATAAAAAAGTAGCATGGTACAGTAATTTAAGATAATATCTAAGTCAGTTTTTTTGTATGTATGAAAATTGTAATGCCTGCAAATGTTGCAACAGTACCTGCCTAGGGTAGAAATCTGAGTGCATATAGTTTTGGTTTCACTTTTAAGGTTAAATTGGACACTTACTTCAACTGATGAGTTAAATCATTGGTTTTATTCACTTATTGCACACAACCTTTTTGTACACGGGTACTTCATTGTGACTTGTTTGAAATGATTGGAACATACAAAAAAAATCATAAAATCCATGTAGGAGTCAGTGCAAAGTGGTGCAACAATTCAATCATTATGGACGGTATTTAAGGGCATTCAGGCCATCACCAACTCTGTCCCTTGACAAAGAAGTAGTGGACCTGACTACATAGGGGAGTTGATGAGTGGCAAAGGATCAGTTTGGTTCTGTAGCTGCCAGAAATGAAATAAGGTGCTAGTACAGACTATGGTAGCACATAATATTCTGCACCTTAGGTTTCAAAGCACTTTTTTGCACTTTGTACTGAGTTCCAGTAGTATGAAATCAGGAACAAAAAGCACTGAAATGCAAATGTTGGTGTATTTTTAAACAGTAAGATTAATTTCTGGAAAGCATTAAATAAGCCATGTGTGTGTATCATCTTTTTAGTTCTCATGTATTGTGTCCTAGGGACACAGGTGATAGCACCTTAAGCACATTGTTTTTGTCTCTCCCTTTCAGTCACATAGGAGATTTACTGTGTCTAGAGATATCACAGAAATTTCAGGACATACAGTATCTAGACATGTCAGAGGCTGCAGCTGTATAGGTTCAGTACTAAAGGTTGTCAAGGAATGTATTGTTTAAGACAAATGGTGGAAACCACATCTACAGCATCTTTTTCTGTGGAGGAGGACGGAGATTTTATCTAATTTTGAAGTTACAAGACATAATTTACTCTTCACAATGACTGCAGCATCCTAAAGGGAAAAGGAATCACCATAGCTAGTGCCTTAAAGGGATTTGTTTACCTGTCATTGACAAAGATGCATATATATATATATATATATATATATATATATATATATATATATATATAATGGTAGCACTGTAGTGCTACCATAATTAGGGTTGAGTAGCACTTTTAAGGTTAAAGGGTCAAATTTTGCACCTTAATAACTTTGCCGCCATTCAACAGATTAGCCTGAAATTTGGTATGCACAATTGGGCATAGCAGCGCTTGGGATCTGCCAAGTGTTGTACCGGTCAGTTATATGGCTGCAGAGTTATTAGGCGACAACCAATTGCCCAATTACACTTTTTTGTGATTTCTTTGCTTTTGCCTAGAGGTCGCACAGTTTGCGCGACCAGTCCAGAAACTTCAGGGAACATGTAGTCAGGGTCCCCGATGAGCCTTTTGAAGATTTCGTGAAAAAATTTTGAACGGTTCAAAAGTTATTCAAAAAACAAGTTCCCATTATAAGTCAATGGGAAAAGTTAACAAAAAGTTCAACGCTTTCGCAAATAAAGTTTTTTCCTTCGCTAATGGCCCTTTTACTTTCGCAAATCCACCATTTTGTTTTCAGTTGGTGATCAGAAAAATGCTTGCCATTTAAATTTGGGACCCTTTAGCAACACAATTATTTTTGTGTTTACCTAGTCGGACCCTGAGGATGCTAGGCATGTCTTTATTTTGAGGTTAAACACCCTAGAAATATGTTTTTCAGGTTTCTGGAAAAAGTAGTGTCGCACTCTCGAAAGTGTCGCAAATTTTTGAGAAAGCTTTCGCAAATTGTGACACTACTTTTCCAGGCTATGGCAAAATAACAGCAATTCTTTGCCACCATGCTGCAAAAGAACAGTTTGGTCTTTTGGGCTGAAATTTGGAGGGAACGCAGCCAACATCTGTGTGCCTTTCAGTGTTTTGGTGAAAAAATATTATGGGGTGGCAAAGTTACGGCACTCCACAGTTGAAGCTTCTTCCCATAGGATAACATTACGGCATCCGCAGCATTACAGGAATCCTTTGCCACCCTGCTGCAAAATAACGGTTTGGTCTTTTGGGCTGAAATTTGGAGGGAAAAAAGCCAACATCCCACTGATGTGCCTTTTGGTGGTTTAGTGAAAAAATATTACAGGGCGACAAAGTGACAGCACTCTGAAGTTAACGCTTTTTCTCTTTGGATAACATTACAGCTCCGTCGAGCCTTTCGGGGCTCATATCTCGGAAACGGTGCGAGATACCGATTTTTCTTCACAAAAATACTTAGCCCCCAATGGGGGCTAAGTACAAATCTAGCCAGAAAAGTCATAATTCATATGAAATTGACATTTTTTTCTACGTAGTACAGTTCCTGAGATATAAGCAATATAATATTCCAAGTCCTCATTTTATGCTCCAAGCCCCATTGTTATGTATACATTCTTTGTTTTCACTGTGTTTTCCAATGCATTTTTTTGGGGAAAAGAAGGGTGTCCCCTTTTGGTACTGTGCCAGTTAGCGTTTTCAGTTGCGTTTCCATTACCGTTTGTGGCACCATTACCGTCTACACCACCGTGTGTGTTACGGTTTGCGTTTTTGCTTACGTTTGTGTTTCTGTGTTGTTTGGTGTTATTGTTGCTGTGACCATTACCAGTTTCATTTGCAATTGCGGTACCATCCATGTGCATTACGGTTTGCATTTTCATACAAGCTTGCATTGCTGTTTTGTTTCTGTTTCCTTTGGCATTATTTTTGCTGTTACTGTTACCATTTGCATTTACAATTGCGGTACCATGACCGTGCGTGTAACGGTTTGCATTTCTGTACTTGCTTGCATTTGCATTTCTCTTTCCTTTGGCATTATTGTTGCTGTTACCGTTACCATTTACATTAACAATTGCGGTTCCATGACCATGCATGTTACGGTTTACGTTTCCGTACGCGCCTCCATTCCCGTTTCCTTTTCTCTTTCCTTTGGCATTATTCTTCATGTTAACTTTACCATTTGCATTTACTAGTGTGGTACTGTGGCTGTGCGCATTATGGTTTTCGTTTACATGTGCGCTCGCATTCACATTTCCGTTTCTGTTCCAGTTCGCTTTCTTTTTGCTGTGACACGTAACATTTCCATTTAAAATACCACTGCCATCACTGTTCGGGTTACCAGTTGTGTTTTCATATGTGCTTCAATGTCCGTTTGTGTCACTGTTTGCTTTGGTGTCACTTTGCGCTTGTGTTTCTATTAACATTTTCTTTACCATTTACATTTCCAGTACCATGTGCGCCACTGTTGGCACTTCTGTTTGTTTTGCTGTTCCTGTTACTATGTCACAAGACATCACATGGTGGGAGCTCCAGCCGCTGCATTACTTTCACTATTTGTCATCATCATTCTCAAAAAGAGGGGGATCACATGATGCAGTCAAGCTAGCAGCTGCAATGATCTCGAGCTCCGCTCTACCGCCTCCAACTAACCAGATAAATAATAATAAAGAGAGCGATTTGAACAAATTGTAGGACTAGTGAATATTACTTCTCCTCGAAACAACATAGGAGTGTCAGTTTAACGATCGTGTAGCACAACCGCAATCATGGAGTCAGAAATGAAACAGGCTGCAATGTGACACACTCTGCCTACCACTCTAGAGAAGTCTTCCAAGAAATCGAGGAGTCAGGGATCAGGAAACCCCAATAAGTCAAATGCACCTAGTACCTCCACTACACCGCGGTCAGAAGAGAGGTTTTTACAGGAATTGCTACCCTTCCATGAATCATTAGCTGACATCACCTTGGAGCTGAAATCTATCAAAAAAGAATTTACAGGCCTCCAGACCAGAGTGGCCGACTCAGAAGCTAAGATAGCCTCCCAAGACAGATGGAGGGAGAAAGTTGACCCTGAGTTAGCCTTGCTCAGGCAGCAGCTCCAAAAACTTCAGCTCAAGACAGAAGTCCTGGAGGGGAGAAGCAGAAGGAACAACATATTGATATTTGGGCTCCCAGAATCCGAGGAAGGTGCGGATGTCATTACCTTTATACAGAAATTCCTCCACAAGGTAGTGGGCCCTTCCCCATTAAACCCTCAATATCACAAAGAGAGGGCCCACCGGTCTCTCAGACCAAAACCTTCTGCAGGATCTCCCCCACGACCGATAATTATCAAGTTCCTCAGTTATATTGAGAAACAGCATGTCTTAGCTAAGGTGAAGGAGTTGCAAACAATTATGTGGGAAGCCTCGAAGATCAGGATCATGCAGGATCTACCTCAAGAAACCAGACAAAGGCGGGCCGCCTTTCATCCCGTTGTGACCAAGTTAATCGCAGCCAGCATTCGCTTCAGAGTGCAATACCCGGCGAAACTACAAATTTTCCTGGACAATAGCTGGATTTCATTCGATTCACCAGATCAAACCATCAAGGACCTTACCCTCCAACTGCCTGAACTCTTTAAAGCGGGCTGACTGAATAATTACAATTCTGAATTTTATTAAGCTTTGTCCCCCCCTTTTTTGTTAGTGTTTTTTTTGCCCTTCTTTAAAACCATGGTTATTTGCTATCGATATAAAGTGGATTTACCTGTGGGTTTGTAGTCAAGTGAGGAAGAGAGGGCTCCGGTCTTAGTGAGAATTGAAAGGCCCAATACTCCTCTCGCTAGGCCAGAAGTGTGCTCCCATAAAGGGAAGATGACCGGAACTATATTATTGGTTACGGTTGGTGGGGGACTATTTCAGGAACGGACCGGGTCGGGTCCTACTCCTGTTTGGGTCCCCTGCTCAGAATCATATTAACTGAGGGGAAGTACTACTTCTCAGTAAGTAGGTATAATTATTTTTTCTTTTACGGTTACCAGTTATAACCGATAAGTAGCCCCTGGGTTTGTGACGGTCCTTGGCTCACCAAGATGGGCCGTCCACCGTACCGAGTAATTAGCTTTGATTCAACTATGGAACATGGGGAGAGGAGGGTCACCGATGAGTTGCCGGCCTATTTGGTTTGCAATTCTGTTCAGTCTGAGGTGGTTTGGGACAGATGGCATTTCATTTTGATTTTATAAACTCGCTGGCCAGAACAGGACTAAGTAGCTTGAGCTGATTAGTTTATGGTTTGTTGCATAGAGGGTGGAATGAGAATGACTCTGCAGACAACTGGGTGCTATGAGGGGCTCCATGGAGGTTGAGTGTTTGATCTCTTTGTAATATCTATTTTGGAAAGCAGCACTGTTATTCAAGGGATGAACATTTTCCAGGACAATAGAGATACATTAGGGGTATAGGGTACCTAAAGATGCCTAATACCAGAGGAAAGAAGGGGTGTTGTACTACCCCACTCAGGGTAATTCTCTAATGAAACTCATGTTCACTGGGAAATATACAGAGTAACAAGATAGTTGTTATGACACTCAAAGTTTATTTCACAGTCTCTTAATGGTAACACATGACCTATGAGTGCTGGAAGACAGTGGTTGTTGGGGGCGGGTGGGGGGAGGCTTGGGACATGGATGTGCTTGGGTGACTTGCATCGAGAGCTGAAGCTTAAGGGGACTGGCATATCTCGTAGGAACCTAACCCTAAAGGGTCATTCCCAAATACAGGCTCAACCTTCTCATTGCTTACAACATGGGACCCTCACTTACAACAAATCAAAATGCCGAACTAAGTTGGTTGCCTGGGTTATAGCCAGATAAGTTAGGGCCCCATCTATTGGTATAATACTACCAATTTGGATGATTGGTGTTTTATGGGGCCTTGGTGTAGATAGTTATAATAGTTTTTTTGGGGGGGGGGTTTCAGGACATTATCGGGACTACCCCGACCTGGTTTTGTATCTGGGTTAGGATGTTTGATGTTGTTAACTGGGGCTGTCCATATGGACCTTCTTATATAGGATGGGGGGAGGGCTGGAGTGTGCCATAGGGGCTGGTTATTTTGGTTTATGATGTTCTATGATGTTTATTGGTTAAAGAAACACAATGCCAGTAAAACCACTTAGAATTGCCATGTGGAATATAAGAGGTATCAGAGACAAAACGAAGAGGTATCAGGTCTTCAAAAATTCGGAGATACTTAAAATAGATATTCTCATGCTTCAAGAAACCCACCTACTAGATACAGAGGTGCATTGGTTATGCAGACAGGGCTTTGCTCAAGTTTTTGCCTCGAGCGGATCGTCATCAAGTAGGGGAGTAGCTATTATAATGAAAAAGCATGTATTGTTTTTGGCAGGAGAGAAGTTTGTAGACCCAGAAGGTAGATTTATTCTAGTAAAGGGATCCTTAATAACAAAACAGTAGTGCTGGGGTCCATATACGGGCCTATTGGAGGGGATGCAGAGCTCATTATGAGTTTAGCAGGGAAGATAGGTAGACTCTTGCCTGCCCAAATAATTTTGGGAGGGGATTGGAATACCCCGCCATCCCAAGATCTGGATAAAACATTCTCATCGTCAAAATTGCCTACACCAGCCCAAAGGGCACTAACAGATTTTAAGGATGTCCTGGGACTATCTGACCCTTGGCGCCTCCTCCATCCTTCGAACCGTAAGTTCTCTTTCTATTCACATGTTCACCGATCATGGTCAAGAATAGATTATATTCCTATCAGTACCTCACTTTTACCTGTTCTTTACCAGGCTGATATTGAGCCTATTGTTTTATCAGACCATTCAATTACCTGGTTAACGCTTTCCCCAGACTTTAACCTCCAAAGAGACACAACCTGGAGACTGGATACACAACTCTTGAAAGACGAGCAAATAGTCTCATGCATCAGAAACTTAATCTCCTTCTACATGGAGCATAATAAAGACTCTATACCTAGAGCTGATTTGGTCTGGTGTGCCCTCAAATGCTTTCTACGTGGGGAACTAATTAAGCTAGCATCCAAGAGGAAGAGAAACAGAGAAAGTAAAGCACTTGATCTCCTAACTCGTATTAAAGATTTAGAAAATACCCTGTTGAACTCTCCATCCTCCAATAGCATAGAGACACTGCTAGCATTAAAGAACGAGTACTCAGATCTATTGAAAGAGAAAGCAGAATATACCATTTTGAGAACCCAGACCAAATATGTAGATCAAGGGGAAAAAGCAGGTTGACTATTAGCTCTGAGATTACAGAAAATAGAAAGCTCAAGATTGATCCCTGTTTTGCAAGCCCAAGACGGCTCCACTAAAACCTCACCCCAGGATATCACCAAAGTTTTTGAAGAATATTATAGTTCTTTATATAGCAAAAGTCCCACCCCAGCATCTCCATCAGAGATTGAGAACTACTTGGAAGGCCTGAACTTACCCTGCCTACAGATGCACCACAAACTAGCACTATCTTCCCCTATCTCTATCTCAGAAGTGGAAGAAGCAATTAATGGCCTAGTCCCAGATAAATCACCGGGACCCGACGGTTTCCCATCCAGTTTTATAAAATCTTTCATAAAGAGTTAGCCCCTCTTCTGCTCAATCTATATGAGTATATGTATACTGCAGATACTCTAGACTCCACATTACTGGAGGCCACAATAGTTCTACTTCTCAAGCCAGATAAACCACCTGAGGATCCGACTAGTTACCGGCCCGTTTCTCTCTTAAATTGAGACAAAAAAATATTAACAAAAGTACTAGTTAATAGGGTCAAGAAGTTTTGGACTCACTTGTTGAGTCTCGAACAAGTCGGATTTGTGCAGGGCAGCTCCTCGACCGACCACCTTAGAACTCTCTCACATACCTCTCAGGCCTCCCAAAATTCTCATATCCCTATGGCCCTCATCTCACTGGACGCCAAAAAGGCCTTTGACCGAGTTAATTGGGACTTCCTCTGGGCCACACTTGATAAAATGGACTTTCTAGACTCGTTCATTAGGTGGATCCAGATGGTATACAATGCACCCTCTGTGAGAATTTAATGTAATGGGGTTTTTTCATCCCGCTTTCCGTTGTTTAAGGGCACCAGACAAGGATGTCCATTATCCCCATTTCTTTTCAATTTATGTCTGGAACCCCTTCTTCTCTCTATTAAACAGGATCCATATATACAAGGCTGTCCAATGTATCAGCATACACTTACCCTATCTGCATACGCAGATGATGTACTACTTCATTTGGCTCACCCTGATAAATCACTGGCTTACGCGTTAAAAAATCATTGCACAATATAGTCAAGTGTCCAATTACAAATTAAATCTTACTAAATCTGAAATCTTCCCACTGAATATTTTTACACATAAGGCCAGCTTTCTGCAGTTTGGGATGAAGTGGTCCTTCCACTCAATTAAATATCTAGGGCTGCACCTCTCTACAGATCCTGATTCACTCAAAAAGCTTAACTTGGATGACTTAATGGTAAATATTCAACACAATCTTAAAAGATGGGCTAAACTCCCTCTCTCATTATGGGATAGGGTCAACATCGACAAGATGAATGTTTTGCCCCGCCTTTTTTATACCTTGAATCTGCTCAATATATGGCTTCCTGTGTCATGCCTGCAGCCCTTCCACTCCATACTCTCTAAGTTTATTTGGCAGGGTAAATGTCCCAGATGTTCTTTCCTTAAACTTAGTCTCCCCAAGAACTTTGGGGGATTACATCTCCCCAATTTCATATTATACTACTGGGCTAGTCACTTGTTGAAACTGGGTCGATGGTTACTAGTCAGAGATGATGAATTTACTCCTATCTGGCTACAGCTCGAAAGACGTATTCTGGAAACAAACAACCTTAATTCACCTCTTATTTTCTCTCTCTCACACTCGATACTACCATCTTTAATCAAGGAGTCTGTTATCGGTACCTCAATCAAGGTTCTGGATCAATGTTGGCATTTCTTTGGTATATCAGGCAAAAGGGACATGGCACAATCTCTCACTCTCAATCCCAATATCAGAATTGGTGGTTCACCAATTCCCTTAAGGAGGCTCCCCCAACTCCAAGAAAAACTGGTAGAGAACTTGTTCCCGCATGGTTCTCTTCTCTCGAAATCATGGAGTCTTTTGAAATACCACCAAAAGATATATTTAAAATATATCAATTGAGACACTTGGTCCTGAATAATTTTGGCACTGAACTTAAAGAATCTCGAATCAGACCCTTCTTTTCTCATATTCAAAGTTATATAAATCAACTGCACGCAGTTTCGAGGACCTATTCCTTCTTACTAGGCCTCAAATTTCCCGAACCCTTATCAGGTTCTGCAGTCTGGTCTTCTCTTCTGCCAAATACTACATTTAATTGGTCTCAGATCTGGACAGATTAAATAGATTTCATACTCAGGATAGATTAAGACTTATTCAATATTACATCTTGAATAACATGTATTACACCCTGGTGAAACTGGTTAGACTGGGCAGGCTCCCCGATTCCAGCTGCACTAGATGTGGCCGGAACGAAGGTAATCTGCTACACATTTTTTGGTATTGTGAGAACGTGTCACCACTATGGCAGACAGTTCAAACAAATCTTAGTCCATTATTGGGTTTGGATGGATTGTTTACAATAGAGATATGTATCCTGAGTATATACTCTGATATTCATATTACAGAACGTAAATTCCACATGGCATTAATTTCGATGGTGGTTAAAAAACTGGTACTTAAGCATCGGATGGACCAACAAAATATAACCTATGCGGAATGGCTAAAAGAAATGTCTACCTGCTTTAAAAATGAAAGGCTGATAGCAAGTTTGCGTAACTGTATGGGTTCATTTAATAAAAAGTAGGGTAAATTGTATACTTTGTATGTACATAAATAATCTGGGTGTAGGTGTCTCTGTTGGAACCTGAACCTGTTAGAGTGATATCACAACATCTTAATAAGATTTTTGATTTAATTAGTTAGTACTTGAGCCGGAGGCACACTCCAGGGGTGGGGGGTGGTTAATGGGGGGGGGATTACAGGGATGATAGAATGTAGCTGCTGGTATTTGATGGAAATGGGCATCTCATGTTTTCATGTTCTTCTGTATGATTTTGTAATATTTGAGGTGCCTTGGAGGGGTTGTCCCCTCATCACGATGTAACTGTATATGGGTACTGAGTTATTTGTATCCTTAAACTCAATAAAGTGTTCAAATTTAAAAAAAAAAATCATTCTCAAAAAGAAGGTAAATTAGAGACAAAAAACTCAGTTTAATGCATCATTTAGTGTTGTTCCACAGTGACAAAAGTGAGGAAATTTGGTGTTAGGGTTGAAAACCCCCCTTGGACACCCCCAGCCTGCCCCCCAACAGGCATCGTTGTGCGCGTTGTGGTCATTGGCCTAACTCTTACCCCATTCTCCTATACCTCTGCTTTCACATGTGATGGGGTGAGAGTTAGCTGATCATCTTCAACGCTACCCCAATGCAAGTTTGGGGTGGTATGGGGGTCCAAGGGGGTTTTCAACCCTAACACCAAATTTCCTCACTTTTGTCACTGTGGAACAACCCTAACTGATGCATTGAACTGAGTTTTTGCTCTAATATATATATATATATATATATATACTACTGTGTGAGAGGCTTTTCGCACCATGCAATTCTGCTTAAAGTTGGACCAGCATAACATTCTGTGGTGATTTGCATATGCAGCCCATGATGCTTTGCATTGTGGGGCATGTGTGATTTTGTATTTTCTTGAAACTTGGCTTCCCAGCCAAATGCCCTTTGGGTAACCTTGCCTCAGTGTTTGCACACAGAGGTTCTTTGTCTTCTATATATATATATATATATATATACATTAGTGAGGTAGTTACAAAAAAGTTGACCGTTATCGCGGTATTTATCGTCAACTGTGGAAAAAATACTGCGGATTTAACGCTACCATGGAAAAAACCCTAGTGTTATTCAATGTGTTTTTTTTACTTTGGTAGCAGTAAATCCATAGTATTTGTTTCCATGGTTTATTATAAAATACCATGGTAACAGTCAACTTTTTTTGTAACTCCCACTGTATAATCATATTGAATATACTATATTACATTTATTGATGAGAAATAATAAAATATACCTGAAAAAATGTTATTTTATGTTTTATTCTGAGTGATCTCCATATTACTGTTCTCATGCAATTCTCTGTCCAGAAGTGATGCACGTGATGGTCAGCTAGTTCAGAAACACGGTAGTGGACTGAGTTCAATCCTTTACATATGTTTAAAATACTGTCTTGATTACTAAGTTTCTGCTTAGAGCTAGTTTCTGAACTGCCAGATTGTATTTGAAATGTGCTGTAGTCCCTTGTGTATTTTTTTTTGGGGGGGGGGTTAAATTACAGTCATTTCTATTGATTTCAGTGAGCTGAGCTAATGTACTTTCTGTCTTTTCCTTTGGGATGTGCGTGTACAGTAGTCAGAATAGCCATCTACCAAGCAATTATTTACTGTGTGCCAAATTTATGAATTCACTCATATTTCTGTGTTCCATAAATGATACATTTGTAGATAGACAAGATATGAGAATCCACTTGATGCACAGTATCTGTGCTGACAGGATGATTTCTCTGATCACTGTGACATCAATGAGATGTAACACACAGTGGCTAAATATACCACCCATTTGTGACTAGAACAAATTGGAAAGTGTGCATACATAATTCCACATAACTGTTTATGACCAGATTCTGCAATTAATTATCTTTCTTAATAAATGGTGCAGTCCACACACCTTCCTCAACTGAAATGTGTCTTGTATTTGCCCTCTTGTTAAACAGTTCATGAAGAATGGATAAAGGAGAATATCACACTGAATAAAAAATGTGCTTGTGACAAAAGCTACCCTTCGGGCTGTCCCAGCTTGCAGGGCAGTTTTGGTTGGGGACTTCTTATTCTCTGCCACCACCTGATTGTTATTATCTGGAATCAGGAACCACCCTTTTGCCCCCTGCTCAAAGAAAGGAATGTCAACACAATAACTATTGGTAGAGTGCCCTTCAGAGACAGACTGCAAACAGAGTCCAACAGAAATATAAAAAATTACCTTGTCAATAAACAGGCAGTCACTGGTTCTATTAAAAATAGATTGTTTACTAGAGGATATTACAGTTATTTACAAACAGGATGTATTTACAGTCATATGAAAGGTTTGAACATTTACTCAGAATGAAAAATAAAGAAGTTAAACAGACAGATGATGTATAGAAAAATCTGAACTTTTCTCACCTAAAACTCTTAATCTGCCATAGCTACAGAAGGCACTTTCCCTAATTATGATTTCTTATAAGTTAGCTAGTTCTCTTGGCAGGACTCCTTTTCCGTAAGATGTTGAGTGTCCCAGAGAGAGAGTGAGAGCTGCCCCCTTGCTCCCCAATTTGTACCCTTCTGGCTGTGGGGATTAACTTCACATTTTGAGTGACAGTCCTCCATAGTCCCCAACCCTACATGAGTAAGTGTGTGTGTGTGTGTGTGTGTGTGTGTGTGTGTGTGTGTGTGTGACCTCATCCTCTTTGTGCTTCCTTAATATCTCTGAGGTTTTATGACATCCACCTGCACTATTATCTGCCATGGGAACATATCCAGGAAAAGACCCTCACGTTGGCTTTATGACTTGATTGTCTCCTACCTGGCCTTCCTTTCAGCACTTACTGTTAACATTCCCATGAGAGAGTCAGCACCTTCACATTAGATAAACAGTCCCCATGAGTTGCCTGTACATGTGACCAGTCAGCCATCTTTGAGTGCACCCCTAACAGAAATGTTAAAGGAAAAAAATGTTTTAAAACTAACAGAAAGGAATAAATGCACCTGGTCACTTATGCTATCACACTGCTGGAAAGTAAACTTTCTATGAAATGTTTAAAATTGTTGTGATATAGAATTATGATGACTGTAAATCGCTAGAACAAGATTATTACATACACATGTTATTGGCTATCCATTCATAATGAATCTGTTCAGTGTTCACATTACTCGAAGTGATCAAACCACAATCAGACTGTATTTAACATGAATACGGTTCAGAATTTAACCATGCAGGAAACTGATTTCCCATGTAAATCAAGGCACGTAAAAAGCATTATTTTTTTAATAAATGTAGTTATATAGTGTTTGCATTATCCATGATGCATGGACAACTGCGAAGCTCACACTGCCATCACAATGTACTTAAAAATTCACAGACATAACAACTGATGTTAGTGTGGTGCATTCTAAGTGAGATCAGGAATAACATGTTCTACTTTTTTAAAAAGTACCTTTGAAACACTTGACTTGATCTATGAATTATGAAAAATGCAAATATACTTCCCAGTCTCAAATATCTCACTGTTTGTATTTCTCTCGTTCTGTCCTTTTCCTTTCTGTCTCTCTCGCTCTCTGTACCTCTTTCTCACTATCCCTTTCTGTCTCACCCCCCCCCACAAGTTCGACTCCCCTGTCCACTACAACACAGACTCCTTTCTATAGCAGTCTGTCAGTGAGGGCTGACATCTGATCTGATATATATATATACAGGGTTGCAGAGTTCCTGGTCTGTGTCTGTCCAGTCTCCAGTCTCACACCTCTCCCAAATCAGTCTTATTCTTTCTCTTATTCACATTTTGTGGCTAGCCTCCTTCACTTGCTGCTGTATTTTTGATTGCTCTGTAATTACTGGAGGAAGGGTACTTTTTTTAGTCATGGCTAAATTGCCTGAAATGGAACTCTTCCAACATCTCCATTCCAGATTTCTGTAAGTGTTGGTGTCACAGTAGATGTTTTATGTGGGTGTTTTCAGGGATGGAGGCACTGTTGGGAGCAATATAATCATGAACCTAATTCTGACAGATGATTTGTGTGCCAGTTCCTAAATCAGTACTGATCAGTGTTGATGGAGGTAGTGATACACAAATTGTCTATCAAAATGTGTTTTATGAATAGTGCACAGTACCACTGACAGCCAACTCCCCCTCCCAAAACACTCACATAAAACTGAAGTCATCAGTGCAAGTGATTAGGATTAGTCACGGGCATAGAAAGACACATGAATCATATTTTTTTTAACTTACACTCACATTAATATAATCAAAAGCAGAGATAATTTCAGCACATTTCAAAAACAAAAAAAAAAACACTGAATAGTGGACTGAGAATGCCATTTGCCAAACTGGATCACTAGTGAGTGGATTACATCGCAGACTAGTGACAATGACAAATGGCATGAATGGAATAAAATACCAGCACTACAAATTTCAATCTGTGTTTTGAAATATGATTAAAGGACACTACTCATGAATTATTAATATGTGTGTAACCTCTGGGAGGTGCCACCCCCAGTGTTACACCCCTGCCTACTACCCTGGACATAGGCTAAGGGGTTTGGCTTGGCTAGCTCATAACATTTTTTAAAACCTATGTGCAGTGGCTCCACTCAGGGTGCTTTACGTGGATGAGATGGTACTGGGTGTAGCCCCCTGAGCTGCTACACCACCCATGGTGACCATTTACCTTCCCCAGACATGCCCCAGTACACAATTCCTCACATTTCAACATTTTGAATTAAAGGCTCTCTCTAATAATATGTTCACACAGGATTTCAAACAACAAATAACAAGATATTTATTTTGGAGTGATTAAAGGAGCTAGGAAAGGGAAACAGGAGGAGTACAGGTTATCTTATCGTATTTACACATGTACAGAGATAATTTTGGATTTTGCTGGTGAACCCTCCAGCTGGGTGGCTACAGGTTAAAGGCAGACGTAAATCACATTTTACCATTCGACTTAAGACATCCAGAGCCCTGGCTATCTAGCTGCTGATAAATCAGATGTTAAGCATAATTATTAATACCCACACTGGTACCAGTCCCAGATACAGCAGAAACCCCGCAATCTCATACCATACTGGTTAAACAGATACCACAGTCCAAGATGTTGCAGGCCTGATGGAGTTGCAGCTGGTTGAGGTGGCCAGCTATTAATCTGAGGGTGGGGGCAACTTGGAAACAGATTTTTGTAAAGCAGTAAATTGCTGTTTACATCCACAGCAGGGATTGCCCTGCACTTTAGCAGACGTGGCAGGGATTGCCCTGCACTTGCAGACAAATTAGGGATTGCCCTGCACTTGCAGACTTCTAAACATTCCAGAACAAACTATGTGGATCTTACATCCAGAACATTCAGCATAATATTTGAAAGTCCTATCCAATGCAATGAGAGTGATGCTTCTGTCAAGCATCCTAAACACAGTTTAAACACAGTCACATCCAGTACTTTATATACCAAAAGGCATCTATCCAGAGTAAGTTGACAATGATACTTTCATCAAGCATCCCATACTTTAGTTTCAGGCAGTCACATCCAGTACATTCTATAAACCAAGAACATTATCCACAAGCAGAGTCCTATCCAGCATGTCTAGACATTTTACACTTATCCCAAGCGCTCTCAGATGAAATTCTGGTCAAACACAGGTACATCCTCTTTAAGGTATCTTAGACATAATATGCTCTAGGGCTTCCTGTCTCATGAAGTGGCAAACGCATCTTGGCAGTCAGCTCCACGATGGCAGGACTCTAACCCATTAGCTATACAGCTTGCAACACATTTACATGATTCACTGTACCAGGCTTCTTGCTGCACCTGCAACTTAGCCATTTGAGCCACAGACAAGATGTATCCATTTACTTGAACTAGGGAGTCTCTTATGGGGTTAGTAGCCCAGACTGATAACTTCAGTACTTTAAACTTAACAACACACATTTCTTAATGGGGCTTGGGTCCCCCAAGATTACTTGCTTAGCTTCCCCCTCACACCAGGGGGTACGAGGGAACTCACTCTGGTCCTCCACGGGTCTCATCCACAATCGAAGGCATCCTGAAGACTTCTTCAGCTCTCTCACCGCTGCATGATGGCATCTGGTCTGGTCAGTGCTTTCACCACTGCTGGACATCTGATCTTCAGTCCACATCTTTCCCAGATGTGGGAGGGAAGGCTAGCCTCTGGAGGACAGTACTGGCAACCTCCAGACTAGCTGTTGCAGAAAGCATAATTACTGTAACTAGTTAACTGTTAACTGAAGAAAATAACAAATGCCCCCTGAAGACTGAAAGGGCTGAATTAAGTGGCCCAGGCCTGATGGCATGGCTGGAACCTGAGCCCCTTCCCATGTGGGGTCTCAGCAGGCTGGAGCCTGCTCTGCTGCTCTCTCTCAGCTCTGCATCTCTGAATCTCCAGACAAACTGGCAACATTGTCTCTTTATAGAGCTCCTAGCTAGACTCCTGATTGGTAGCAGGGATGGGGTGACATGTCTCCAAGTTGCTGAAAGACCTGTCAATCAGAACACCTGAGGCACAATTGGATTGTGGAATTTGTCCCTAAAATAATGTCCCTGTAAGCCCCCATAAGCACTTGGGTGCTTACCCATAAGAAGCAGTCAATGTCCCACAAGTCCTGGCATTCTATTGCTGCAATTCCAATTGGCTGTACTGCTGGTAATGGCTGCTTAATCCACTGTCCCTTACGGCAGATTAGATACAGTCCTGAATAATGTCCTGGTGCAGCCAGAAAGAAGTAATTATTTGCCCCACAGTTCTGTAGCTTAAAGGTTGCACTTGCAGTAGCTGCACAGATAAAGAATGTGGCTCCTTCACTTTTTCTGTCACTACTGCACTTATGCAAGCTCCCCTTGCAGCAGCTGACAGGCTGACACATAGAGTCCCACAATACTGGAATTGCCAAGGAAATAGTATTAATTTTAACTTCAAACACTTTGCCCCACATGTACAGTATATTCCCAACAAGCAGCAACAGTTTCATTATTTAAAACATTTTAATTCTTTACTTTTTAGCTGGAGCTGAACATAGCTACCCTGGAGGCAGCCAGACACACTGTTATGCATTATTCAGATGATCGGAGCCCTGCACAGGCATATTCAAATGAGCCCCGGTCAGAACTCCTTTAATTCTCATCTGAGCGGTCCCTCAGCAGGCTGTCCATGGTCAACGGGTCCCAAATAGGTGGAAGGGATCCCAGGACCTACGGCACAGTCCTAGAGGTGACCACAAAACAAGCTGCTCCACATCAAAGGCGCGTAGCATGCCAACGTGACTCCCGCTGCCCTGGAGGCAGCATTTTTGCAGCTGGAGCTCGTGGTCAGTATTTAAGCCCCAAGGGGCTATATTTTCATTCGGGCTTTAGACTGGGGCACTCACAAGGGCAAAGCAGCTCCTGGGAAGCCAGAAAAATTAGGGTCCAAGTTGGGAGAAGCCCGAGAGACAGCGGGAGAAGGACAGAACCAAAGGACTAAGGTAAGTCCAAGCAGGCATTTCTTGGAACCCCCATTTGCAAGGGGGATACATGTGACTTTGGGAAAATGAATATACAATGACAGGTAAGGCAGACCAAGCAACAACTCATGTAATTAGAAAAAAAAATAACACAAGTCAAGCAACTGAACTAATACAAATAGTTGAGTCAAATGCATAAACAAATTAGAACATAAGAGCATAAGAAAAGTGTCAGCAGATGGGGAATGTGTGGTCCATCTTGTCTGCCCAAGGTGGCACCCCACCCCCAAATTATATTTTTTTCCCCAAGTTGCCCACATTGCCTGTCTCAAGCAAGTTTAAATTCCCTTACTGCCTTTGATGTCACCACTTCTGAAAGCAAGCTGTTCCATGGATCTATCACTCTCTCTCAGTGAAAAAGCACTTTCTAGAGTTGCTATTAAACTTGCCTCCCACCAGATGCAAGTTGTGCCCTCTTGTACGCACTGCCTGTTTTCTTGGAAGAGGTTTTCCTTCTGAGTTGTGTTAATTCCCTTGACATACTTAAATGTTTCTATCATGTCCCCCCGTTTCTTTACTGTTCCAAAGAGAATAAATTCAACTCTTTGAGTCTTGTCTCATGTGACTTATGATGCAGCCCCTGCACCATCTTTGTGTCCCTTCTCTGCACTGTCTCCAGATGATTGATGTCCTTTTTTAGGTGAGGCCTCCACAACTGGACACAGTACTCAAGGTATCACCAAGGATCTGTAGAGGGGCATGATAACTTAATGCTTTCTGCTTGTATTACCCCTTCCTATGCATCTGAGGATACTACTTGCCTTCTGCACTGCTTTTTCACATTGTTTTCCTACCTTTAAGTTGTTTGTAATGATCACGCCCAGATCCTATTCCATCTTTGTCTCCTCTAATTGATGCCCTTCTAGTAAGTACTTTTTTCCTGTGTTCTGCTTCCCTAGGTGCATTACCTTACACTTCTTGGTGTTAAATTTTAACTGCCAATTTCTGGACCATTCTTCCAGTTTCCTTATGTCAGTGTCCATACCTAATACCCCATCTAGTGTATCCACCATGTTGCAGAGCTTTGCATCATCTGTGAACAGGCAAACCTTCCCCTCCAGTTCATCAGTGATGTCACCGATGAATATGTTGAAGAGGACTGTACCCAGCACTGATCCCCGTGGACTGCTACTGGTCACACCTCCCTCCCTTGATAATGTCCCATTGACCAAAATTCTCTGGGTCCTATTGCTGTTTATTTTTAATCTAGTTTACTATTTTCTGTCTGACTCCTATGTCTACTAGTCTGTTAGCAATTCTCCTGTGGGGAACGGTGTCAAAGGCCCTGCTGAAGTCTAGGTACACTACGTCCACCACACCACCCTGATCCACTGTTCTGGTAACCCAATCAAAGAAAACAATCATGTTTGTTTGGCACGAGTACCCTGCTGTGAAGCCATGCTGTTTGGGGTTGAGTTTTATAGTTTCCTTTAGGTAGTCAACTATTCTCTCCTTTAGCAATGTCTCCATAATTTTTCCCACTATACAGGTCAGGCTGACTGGGCAGTAGTTTCCTGCCTCTTCCTTGCTTCCACTTTTGTGCAAGGGCACAACTGTTTCCCTTTTCCAGTCTTGAAGTACTCTGCTGCATTCCAGAGACAGAGTGAACAGCTCAGCTAGTGGTGCAGCTATTTCTTCCTGAAGTTCTTTTAGTATTCTGGGGTGGAATCCATCTGGCCCCATGGCTTTATCCACCTTAAGTTTGCTTAGCTCTTCTAAGACACTCTCTTTCATGAAGGGACTTGTTTCTGCCCCTCCACTATCCTGCTCTTTCTTACTTAGTGTAGGTCCTTTGCCAATATCTTCTATTGTGAAGGCTGAGCATAAGAATTTGTTTAATTACTCTGCTTTGTCTTCATCTTTCTCTAACAGCTGGCCCTTCCTTCTTGCTAGTCAGACTATTCCCCCTTTACACTTCCTTTTTTCTCTTATGTATCTATAGAAAGTTTTATCTCCCTTCCTAACCCCCTGTGCTATTCTTTCCTCTGTTTGGGCTTTGGCTATTCAAACAGCTTTTCCTGCCTCCTTGAGTTTGTTCCATTATTCCTCCCTGTCCGTTTCTTCTTTTGTTTTCTTGTACTGCTTAAAAGTCCTCCTTTTTTCCTTGATTTTGTTTGCTACCTCTTTGGAGAACCAGAGAGAGAGTTCTTCCTTCTTTTGCCTTTGCTGATTTGTCTTGCACATTGCTCAGTGACTGTATTTAAGACATTCTTTAAGTTCTCCCAGCAGTGTTCTGCATCCCCCTTGTTACTGGTGTCAAGCTTGGTCTTGATCCTGAATTTCATTTCGGGAAAGTTTGTTTTCCTGAAATCAAGTATCTTGATTTTTGTGCGACTTTTATCATCCTCTTTATTTACTGATAACCAGACTGACCTGTGGTCGCTGGTCCCCAGAATGATACCCACGTGAATGTCTGAAATCCTGTTGCTGTTTGTGAGCACCAGGTCCAGGGATGCTTCATCTCTGGTTGATGAGTCTACTAGCTGATTTAGATCTGCCCCCCCACAGCATGAACAGGAACTCTCTGCTCTGCTCTGTGGCTGCTGTGTATGAGGTCTAATACACATCTGGCAGATTGAAGTCCATGACAAACAGCAACTCACCCCGTCTGCCATCACTGAGATGGCTTCCAGGAGCTCTTTGTTGATTTCAATTTCCTGGGTTGGGGATCTGTAGATAATACCACCCAGGGGGGGCTTTTCCCCTGCATCCCAGGGTGACCCATAGGGCCTCTGTTTTACTGTGCTTCCCCTGGATCTCTGTTGCACAGATTACCTCCCTTACATACAAAGCCACCCCCCCCCTTTCTTTCCCCTCCCTCCTGGTCTTTTCTGAAGTGTGTGTAACCTGGGATAGTAGCATCCCAGGTGTGGTTGGTGGTGAATCAACTTTCTGTAACTGTGATCCAGTCCAGTTGTGCTTCTGCCACCAAGGATATGAGTTCAGGGATTTGAGAAGCCTTGTTGGAGTTTTTCTTGCAGAGGCTTAGGGTCATGATGAGAGGCTAGTATAACCGAGTCATCAGCATAGAGTAAGATCTGCTCAGGGCAGGAATCCGGTAGTGCGTTTAGGAACAGGCTGAAGAGGAGAGGTCCCAGGATGGAACCCTGGGGAACCCCCGAGCGGACAGGCTTTGGATTAGAGAGGATATCAGAAATTCTCACTCTCTGGGTCCGATTGTCCAGGTAACTTTTGAACCAGCTAATAGAGTCAAGTGAGAGCCCAGCATTATGTAGCTGGATCAGCAGGAGGTGGTGGTTAGCGGTGTCAAAGGCTTTTGTCAAATCGATAAAAATAGAGCCAGTTAGTTGGCCTTTATCCAGTGAGTTATAAATAGCACCAGTGAATTCGAGAAGAGCAGAGGTGGTGCTGTGTCCTTTCCTGAAACCAAGTTATTGCTTGCACAGTATGTTGTGTTTATCCAGAAAGTCAGTAAGCTGGTCTGAGACAATTCATTCCAGAGCCTTGAAGAGGGGAGGAAGAATTGAAATGGGTCTGAAATTATCCAGGGCAGTTTTGTCACCACCTTTGTAGATGGGGGTAATGGTAGCAGATTTCCACTTATCTGGGAATTGATTTAGGCTGAGGGAGAGGTTTAGATTCTTGGTCAGAGGCCCTAGCACATCTTCTAGAGTGAGAGACAGAAGTTTGAGATCAAGGGAGTCATTGCTAAATCTTGATTTGCTAATAGCTTTGGTGACATAATTGCGAGCCTGGTGGGTTTTGACCTCTTTAAAGTAGAAATGTGGCTTATTTGCAGTAGTGGTTGATTGGGACATAGGAACTTCCTCTCCAGCACAGAAATCAGTAGGTAGAACTGAGCTAAGGTCCATGAACGCAGTGTTAAATGAGTCTGCAATGGTTTTTGGGTCTAGTGTGGTGTTGCCATTAATGTTGAGCATGTATGGGGGGGATTTGGACTGTTTCCCAGTGACTTCATTTAAATTTTTCCAAAAGTCTCTACCATTCACCCAGGAGTTGGTAAGGGCATTCTTATAATAGGCCAATTTCATTTGTCGGATGGTTTTGGTGCAGTCATTCCGTGCATGTTTGTAGTTTGAGATGTCTTTTAGCCTACCAGAGTTTCTGGCTAATTCCCAGAGGTGGTCTCTTGTTTTTAGTTTCTTAAGGAGATTGCCATTAAGCCAAGGGTTACATAGTGCCTTGACTTTGCACTTTTTTAAGGGGGCATACAAGTTACAGGCCTCTGTGAAAGTTTTAATGAAGTGGTCCAGCGCAGTATCCACATAGTTTGCATTGAAGATAGGTGACCAGTCTTGATACAGGAGGTAGGATTTGAGGTGCCTTAGCTGACCACGGGGTAGAATTCTGCTGAAAATGGTTTTGGGGGTGGTTTGGTGAATTTATTAGACCAGGTGCAGCTGACAGGGGAGTGGTCGCTGAGTGAGTCAGGGAGGACAGAAGCATTTGTGATCCGAGAGGGGTGACTAGTAAGGATCCAGTCCAGGAGGGTGCTGGTGCCAGTCTTGTAGTTTTCCTGGTTGGTGAGTTGACCATCTGAGTGAGGTTGGTGGCAGCAGTAGAATCCCTGTGCGCCCCTGCTTCAGCAGCAAGCCAGTTTATATTGAAATCACCTAAGAGGATGGATTCGGTGTCCGAAGGAAGTGACTTGACAAAGTCAAGTACTGTGGTTAGCCCAATTCCTTGTTCTTTGGGTGGAATGTAGGTGGTGACAACTGTCAGGGCTTTGTTTAGGGCTCCTTAGAGGATTCTGATAGGTAGAATCTGAGCAGCAGAAGAGTGAGGCAAAGTATTAATGGGGTGACCAATGATAGTATCTTTTAGGTAAATAGCGCAGCCACCACCTCTTTTGGACAACCAGTCCAGCTTGAAGACATTGTAGCCAGGGATGCTGATAGCCTGGTCCAGGATCGAGGGTGTGAGCCAGGTCTCAACAACTGCCAGGACGTCAGGGCAGTGTTGGCAGGTAAAGACCTGCAGGGCATCGATTTTGGGGAGGAGGCTGCAGATGCTGATGGACATGACTGTGAGGGCACCTGAGGGCTTGTTCTGGTTTGAAGCTTTGGCAAGGGGTGGGCCAGGGTTAGGGTGCACATTGCCAGACAGTAGCAGGAGTAGAAGCACCAGTCTTAATGAGCACAAGTGCAATTCCCTGATGGAAAGTTGATGGCCCTTGCAAGATGAGGGTTGCTGTGTCTCCTCCCCCTCCACTAGTTTAACTGATTGATATGGATGTTGAATTTCTATCTGAGCACTTGAGTCCCCTTCTTAGTGAGGTGAAGGTCATCAAATTTAAAGGAGTCCCTTTCCCAGAAGGTCCACCAGTTTCCTAGAAATTGATGCCCTCTTTCTTTGCACCAGTTGTCTAGCCAGCAGTTAAGTTCAACAACGTTTTTCTCTCTGATCTTCTGCCTGCTGTCCCCTTTTCCCCCAGACAGGCAGAATCTCTAAGAAAGAGATAGTGTATGAAAGAGAAGCTAGTTTGTCTCATAGACTGGTAAGATTTTGTTTTGTTTCTTCTCCTGCAGAAAATCAGTAGTGGTACCTGTAGAGAAAAACAATCAACTTTTGGCAGTGGCTCCAACAAACGCCATCAACTACAGCACCCTCAGACAAAAATAAAGGTAACCTGACCTTTTTAATCTTCCTTCTGTTGGAAGGTACTAAGTCTTTGTCAATGCCACCCCCAGTTACACTCCTAATCCCCTGAATGAGCTGTGGAAGAAAAACAATTAGCTCCATCAATGTGGGAAAGAGACTGCAAAACTTCTAAGCCCAAAACAAAACCTGTAAACACAAAACAAAATAGTAGCAAAATAGTAACTTTGCTTAGCCTAAAGAGAGATCAAACTGTAAAACCTGTAAGCAAAAAACAAAACAGTAGCAAAACCTGTAAGCACAAAACAGAATAGTAACAAGACAGTAACTCTGGTTAGCCAAAAAAGCCTTAATGTTTCTCCTTGCTCTGTTAATGTTGTTCCTTGCTCTGTCCTTTCAAGCAAACCTAGAAGACAAAAAGCTCAGGTAAAGCTAGATGCATTTTGTCAGCAAACGTTAGTCTTCCACCTCAACACACCAACTAACCTGATCTTTTAAATCTTCCTTCTGTTGGAAGTTACTAAGCCTTTGTCAGTGCCACCCCCCCCCCAAGTTACACTTCTAATCCCCTTGAAAAGCTGTGGAAGAAAAACATTTAACTCCTTCAATGTGAGAAAGAGACCGCAAAACCTGTAAGTCCAAAACAAAACATGTAAGCACTACCTGTAAGCACAAAACAAAACAGTAATAAAACAGTAACTCTGCTTAGCCTAAAGAAAGATCAAACTGAAAAACCTGTAAGCACAAAACAAAACAGTAACAAAACATGTATGCACAACCTGTAAGCACACAACAAAATAGTAACATGACAGTAACAATGCTTAGCCAAAAGAAGCCTTAATATTTCTCCTCGCTCTGTTAATGTTGCTCCTTGCTCTTTTCTTTCAAGCAAACCTACATGACAAAAAGCTCAGGTAAAGCTAGGTGCTTTTTGTCAGCAAACATTAGTCTTCCACCTCAACACACCAACTAACCTGATCTTTTAAATCTTCCTTCTGTTTGAAGGTACTAAGCCTTTGTTAGCTCAACCCCCAGTTACACTCCTAATCCCCTGGAAGATGTGTGGAAGAAAAACAATTAGCTCCTTCAATGTGAGAAAGAGACTGCAAAACCTGTAAGCCCCAAACAAAACATGTAAGCACAAAACAAAATAATAACAAAACAGTAACTCTGCTTAGCCTAAAGAGAGATCAAACTGTAAAACATGTAAGCACAAAAGAAAACAGTAACAAAACCTGTAAGGACAACCTGTAAGCACAAAACAAATAGTAACAAGACAGTAACTTTGTTTAGCCAAAAGAAGCCCAATGTTTCTCCTTGCTCTGTTAATGTTGCTCCTTGCTCTGTCCTTTCAAGCAAACCTAGAAGAAAGCTTAGGTAAAGCTTGAGGCTTTTTGTCAGCAAACTTTAGTCTTCCACCTCACACACCAACTAACCTGACTGTTTAAATCTTCCTTCAGTTGGAAAGTACTAAGCCTTTGTCAGCTCCACCACCCAGTTATACTCCTAATCCCATGGAAGAGCTGTGGAAGAAAAACAATTAGCTCCTTCAATGTGAGAAATAGACTGCAAACCCGTAAGCCCAAAACAAAACCTGTAAGCACAACCTGTAAGCACAAAACAAAATAGTAACAAAACAGTAACTCTGCTTAGCTTGAAGAGAGATCAAACTGTAAAACCTGTAAGCACAAAACAAAACAGTAACAAAATCTGTGAGCACAAAATAAAATAGTAACAAGACAGTAACTCTGCTTAGCCAAAAGAAGCCTTAATGTTTCTCCTTGCTCTGTTAATGTTGCTCCTTGCTTTGTCCTTTCAAACAAACCAAAAAGGCAGAAAGCTCAGGTAAAGCTAGATGCTTTTTGTCAGCAAACTAAGGATAAGTGCATGACATACAGACTTTTCAAGAATTAATCAAATCACATTGGATTCTGAAGTACACTAAACAAAACAGATATCTGAATCTTTCAATCACTGATGTGGATCCTGTAAGCCAAGTCATCATCGTGAATGAAGTGCAGTATGTGTGTGTGTGTGTGGAGGGGGTGCAATTGTAGAAAAATAATTATATAGCTGATTAAATAAATGATTAAATCAATAACCTGTATCTTTTGAACTTTTAGTTCACAACAAAATGCTTGCAAATTTCATACATTTTGTTGTCATTCAGCATAGACAACAATCTAATCCTAAATTAGACACAAAGGCAGAATAAAACATTTTAAATGATAACTAATCAAAGTAATAGACATGCTAATACAAATTATACACTGGCAAGAAAAAATCCTGGACTCTGATTAGTCAGTCTTGGGCTGGACCCGTGATGTTATCCCAGTACAACATCACGGGTCTAATCTCAGCCTCACTGTGAACTTGCAGATGAGCTATATGATGAGCTAGATTACCTCTTTTTTTTGCATCTCCTCTTAAGAAACAAAAATATTTTTCCACACTAAAAAACATTCTTTAAAATGATTTTTTTATTTTATATATAACAACGAGCCATTGTATAATAGAAATAATGCCCTCCAGGGTGTGTGTTGTTTGGGATAACATCACACCTCAGTTGTTGGACACACTAGGCCTGCAGCCTTGTGCCCAACCACCTGAGGCATGATGTTATCCCAGCATGAAACACACCCTGTCGGGCATTATTGCTTAAGCAAATAACTGCTGTGAGTGAGAAAATTTAATCCATAAACCTTTTAACACTAAGGTGAACATTTGTTTTTGAAACAACATGAAGATTCCTCTGATAATATTCACATTCACTATCCCATTCACTGAAAATAACACCAACAGCTTAATCTGGTTTGAGGTCAGTTGGCATTCATCTGTATCCCCCTCCCCTTGGTCGTGCCTGAAAATAGGCAGAATTTGTCTAGTGCACTTACCCGGTCAACAAAAACTAAATAAATAAATAGTCGGGCATAAAATGAACAGAGCAGACAACTGTACATCTATTAGAAACATTAGGCAGATTCAGTCTCTTAATTGTGGCTCTCCACTTTTTTAATTGTATCTTTAGGAAACCTAAAGAAAGAAATACCATGGCACTTAAGCTTATTGGATGCATTGTTTCATCCTAAAGCACAGCAACACATCATTACAGAACACCTATACTAAACTCAAAAAATGGTAAGATTTACTGTTGACAGCTGCTGCACTACTGTCTCCCATTGACTCAGATGATCACTGTGCATCTCATTATTCCATGAATAGAATAAACATGGAGTCAAAGTACTACTACTGTTTGTGTAATGGCTATGTGTGAAAAAAAGCAGAACAGGATGAAGAAAACATTTAAACTAATATAAACTGGGATATTATGCTATTAACCCATTAAACCCATATTCTCAGTTGATATAGGCAAATATATCCCTTTAAAGAAAGTGGTGATTGATCTAAACCATCTTTGCCACCAAGGACTGGTAAGAACTGAATATCTTATGAGAGAAAAAGAATGGTTCCTTCAGCTGGTTCAGACTGTAGAGACAGAACTACTGCACTTCAATACTTCTTCAGTAATCTCCAGTGAATGCATGTCTAAGACTCTGAAAATGATGGGCCTACTGGAATCCTGTTAGGAGAATGTAAACACTGACTTATTTGGTCTCATACACAATGGACAATACTTTGCAGTCTCTGTAGATAAGTATTCCAGATACCTAATCATGGAATTTCTTTCACCTACTTTGGTGCAGTCTGTAAAACTCGTCTTCTATTGTGTGTTCCATGCCTATGGAATTCCAATGAAATTATAGACAGATAATGGACAACCCTTCCAGAGCAATGAATGCCATCAGTTCCTGAAACATGCTGTAGTCACATACCAAAGGATAACACCTTCGTGGCCTCAGGTCACCAGCGGAGCCAAAATGTTTATGAGAGATATGGCAAACCAAGTGATGCTCAACAAGATCTCCAGATTGTCCTTATATCAATCCTTGAATCGGTTTGTAAGACATTATTGATTAGTGCCACATTCTTCAATTAATGTACAACCACCAACAGTGATATTTCAGAGAACCACATCAAATTCCCTCTTCCAGAGGCACTTAAATCAACATATTCTTGTGACCAACAACTCAGGTGTTGAGAATGCCACAAGATGGACAAGGCAAACTTGTATGCTGAAGTGCACAGGAAAATATTTCCTTCAGAAATCAGGGAAGGTGATCAAGTGGCAAAACAGCCAGCCAAAGCCAAAGGTCAGTCACTGTAACATCTGTTGCTGGAAGTGAGAAACAAACAATAACCAGGAATCTGCCATACTTCAAGAAAGTAATTCCTTCAAGCTTGGAAGAGACTAAGACTACATAATTGATTTTTGGAACTTGACAGACAGTTTTCTCTGGGTTGTGTCCCTAATGTTGCTGATAACATTATCACCAGTGTACTGTAAATCCCTTAGACTGAAACTAAAATAACTTGATTAGGTAGAGTCATCAAACAGACAGCTGTGAAGAAATCTAGTTTAACAGTAGGACTATTACAGTATGTGAAGTTTATAAACGAACAGTTTGATTTATTCCATACTTAATCATTTCCATGAAGTAAAGAATTGGTAAACCAAACAGTATTTCATGTAACTTTCAAATCATGGTTTACAAGTAAACCCTAGGGATAATATTTGCCTGGTTCTAGAAACATAGAAACATAGAATTTGACGGCAGATAAGGACCGCTTGGCCCACCCAGTCTGCCCATTTCCCTACCTGATGGATAAGCTGCAGATTCTAGTTAATCAACAGCTTACTTCCTCCTGCCCCCCACTAGAATTGCCTTATGCCTGTCCCATGCATTCTTGAATTCTCCCACTATTCCTGCCTCCACAACCTCCTCAGGAAGGCTGTTCCATGCATCCACAGCTCTCTCTGTGAAAAAATACTTTCTAACATTACCTCTGAGCCGTCCCCCCTCTATCTTCAAATTGTGCCCCCTTGTTCTTGCACATCTCTTCTTCTGAAAGATAATACCCTCTTGTACCTTGTTAATTCCCTTGAGATACTTGAAAGTTTCTATCATGTTTCCCCCTTCCTCCTTTCCTCAAAGGTATACATATTAAGCTGCTTTAGTCTCTCCTCATATGTCTTCAGGTGCAGACCTTGCAACATTTTGGTTGCCTACTCTGAACAGCCTCCACTCTGTCTATGTCTTTGCAGAGATGGGGTCTCCAGAATTGCACGCAGTACTCCAGATGGGGTCTCACTAACTGTCTGTAGAGAGGTATAACAACTTCCTGTTTTCTACTGTTGATGCCTCTCCCTATGCATCCCAGTATCCCCCCAGCCCTCCTTACTGCCTTCTCAAATTGCTTGCCCACCTTTAGGTCATCTGATATAATTACTCCTAGGTCTCTTTCGATTTTTGTTGTTGTTATTAACTCACCCCCCATTGTGTACTCTTCCCCTGGGTTTTTGTTTCCCCGATGCCTTGTGTATCAACCCTGTTGCAGATCTTTGTGTCTTCTGCAAAGAGGCATACCTTTCCTTCCAGGTGCTCTCCAATGTCACTTATAAAGATATTAAAGAGGACCGGTCCCAGTACCGAACCCTGCGGTACGCGCTAGTTACCCTCCTTTCTTCACTGTGGACTCCGTTCACTATTACCCTTTGTGTCCTGTTGTCCAGCCAGCTTTTTATCCAGGCTACCACCTTGGGACCCACTCCAAGGCTGGCCAACTTGTATATTAATCTTTTGTGTGAGACTGTGTTTAATGCCTTGCTAAAATCTAGGTAGACCATATCCACAGCCCCTCTGTGGTCTACTACTTTTGTCACCGAGTCAAAGAAATCTATTAGGTTCATCTGACATGACCTTCCTGCTGTGAAACCATGCTGCCTTGGGTCCTGTGCCCCTCTGGCCTCTAGGTACTCAACAATTCTTTCCTTCAGAAGTGATTCCATCGTTTTCCCTACCACTGAAGTCAAACTAACTGGTCTGTAGTTTCCTGCCTGTGCCCTGCTCCCACTTTTGTGAAGTGGAATCACATTTGCCCTCCTCCAGTCCTCAGGTACCACTCCATCCTCCCATGATTTGTTAAAGAGAGTAGTCAGTGGTGTTACTAGTTCTACCCTTAGTTCTTTTAGTATTCTTGGGTGAATCCCATCAGGCCCCATTGCTTTGTCCACCCTCAGTTTCAAGAGTTCTTTCAAAACCTTTTCTTCTGTGAATGGACTGGTATCGACCCCCCTATTCAGAGTTTCTCCCTTGTTTGGTTTAGGCACCTCCCCCTCCTCATCTGTTGTGAATACTGAGCAAAAATATTCGTTCAGTATCCTGCTTTTTCACTGTCACCCTCTGCCCATTCCCTCCCTTTATTAAGTCTCTGTATTCCTCCCTTGGTCTTTCTTCGCTCCCTAATGTACCTATAAAAAGTTTTATCCCCCTTCTTAACAGAGTTGGCTATCTTTTCCTCAGTTTGTGCCTTTGCTATTCTGACTGCCTTCCCTGCCTCCTTCTGCTTTAACTGATAAAGTTCTCTGTCCTGCTCCTTCTGTGTTTCCTTATATTCCCTGAATGCTATCCTTTTCTCCTTAACCGTCCCTGCCACCTCTTTTGAGAACCATAGTGTTTTGTTCCTTTGTTTTGTTTTATTGATTTGCTTCACACAAAGGCTTGTTGCCTCTGCAATGGCTGTTTTGATTATTCCCCATTGTTCCTCCACTCCTCCTTCTTGCCCATTTGCTAGTGCTTTTCTAAGGCACTCTCATTTTCCCAAAGTCAGCCTTCCTAAAGTCCAATACTCTTGTTTTTGTATGGCTTGACTCTATGGCTGTGTTTATTGTGAACCACACTGTTTGGTGGTCGCTTGTTTTCAGATGGCTACCCACTTCTAAATCTGAGATCCTTTCTCCTTCCCCATTTGAGAGTACCAGGTCTAAGACTGATCCCTCCCGAGTGGGTTCCAACACTAGCTGTCTGAGGCATGCCCCCTGTAGGGCATCAAGAATGACCCTGCTCTTGAATGTACCTGCAGCAAAGGTACTCCAGTTAACATCTGGCATATTCAGGTCCTCCATCAACAATATCTCCCCTTTTTCTGCCATTTTAAGGATGCCTTCTATCATTTCCTTGTCCATTTCCTCCCCCTGAGATGGGGATCTGTACACAACCCCCATGCGGATTGTGGTGCCATTTCCTGTCTCCAGGGTAACCCATAGTGACTCATCAACTTCCTGTTTACTCTTTAGTTCTGTTGCTTTAATCCCTTCCCTTATATGGAGAGCTACTCCTCCTCCTCCTCTTTTACCCACCCTGTTCCTCCTGTAGACTGTGTATCCTGGTATGTTGAATTCCCACTCATGGTTCTCTGTGTACCATGTTTCAGTGACTGCCACAATATCCAGGCATCCCTCTTCCATCAAGGCCACTAATTCAGGGAGCTTGTTGCACAGACTGCGGGCATTGGTACTCATCACCTTCTATTTATTTTTATGGCCTTATCCTTTTAGCCCCATCCCTGTCCTTAACACCTTTTCTGCATTTATCCCTGTCCTGCTCCCTACTGACTTCTCTGCCTTGGTGTTTACCTCTCTAACTACTGCACTTTGTGGGGAGGCTGGGGTTCCCTGCTCCTTTCTGTGCCTCCCCCCTTAGTTAGTTTAAATACTTGCCAATGAAGCATTTAAACCTGTCACCTAGGATCCTGGATCCCCCACTGGACAGATGCAGACCATCACACCAGTATAAGCCTGCATCCCTCCAGTTGGCTCCCCAGTCCCCAATGAAGCCAAAACCCTGAGCTCCACAACAGTTTTTCAACCATTCATTGAATCCCATGGTATGGAATACCCTAGCATCATCCTTTCCATAAACAGGCAGCACCTCTGAGAAGGTTACCATACATGCTACTTGTCTAAGGCCTCTCCCCAACTCCACAAACTCCTCTTGCACTGCTCTCATCCCATTTACATCCAGGTCATTTGTCCCTAGGTGGACAATGACATCCAACTCCCTTCCTCATGTAGCTGCTCCCGTGATCCTGAGGATTCGCTTCCTGTCCCTCCAAGCCATGGTGCCAGGCAGGCACCTTATCTCCCTATCCCCTTCCTCCCCCTTGTCTAACCCCCTAATAATTGAATCCCCCACCAGGAGTTGTTTCTTTCCCCTGTGGGGTCTTGTGCCATCCTCCTGGGGTCTCCTTTGTGGAGGTTCCCAGCATCCTCCTTGGTCTCCACTGCAGGTGCCTCCATAGAGGAACCACTCTTTGTCAGAACAGCATATGAATTGTGGAGAGCTATAACAGGAGGGATGCACCTCTGTTCCACCACCCTCTCCCTTCCTGAGCTCACCTTGGTCCAACTGCTCCTCTTTCTTGGCAACCTCTGAGGTAACGGTGGTGGCCCTTGTGGTCCCTTGGTGGGGGAAGAGGTTTCATGAATCCTAACCAGGTCAGCCTGGAGATGGGCAACCTCCTCCCTCAGACCAGAGAGGTGCCTGCAAACAGGGCAGTATCACAGCCTCGAGAATGTCTACCGGAACACTGCAGCTCTACACCATTGCACTGCACCACTCCCATCTTGACTTATTTTGTGTCCCCTCTCCTGTTGCTTTGTATGCTTATTGTCTCCTCCCTCTATGTATTTTTACACTTAATTTCCTACTGCCTATGTGCCCTTACAACTCTCACCCTTCCTATTCTGGGACAGGAACTTCCTGTAGTCTTCAGTAGTCTCCTTCCTCTGTGCTTGGATTCAGACCTCCAACAGCCGGGGAGGGGGGGATAAAGAGTTATTATTTTTTTTTTTAGGTTCCTTCAAGGTTGCTGAAACTATTGTGTCTCACTGATCCTTTCCTTCCTACTGCCAAACAGGAAGTTCCTGTTGTCATTCAAATTCAGTGGCTATAAAACTAGAACTGGCTTTGGGTTGGAGGGTGGAGGGGTGGGAAGGAGGGCAATTAGTAAAAAATCTGTAGTTCTGGACTTCTGTTCCTTGCTCTGTAACCAGTTCTCTTCTGCCAGAAACAGCCAGAAGCTGTAATTGGAGACAGGTGCTGTTTTACACCTAAGCTGCTAAGCCACACCCCCAATTAGATTCACTCTCTGCTCTCAGTAAATTAAGCTGATACTGCCCCTTCCTCAGAAAAAACAATTTTTGTTTACTTAAATGAGACCCCCTTCTTCTAATAAAGTATCTGTTTGCTTAATATAAACATGTACTACTCCTGCTGAGACAGAAGTGATTAATTAATAAAAAATCTGTAGTTCTGGACTTCTGTTTCTTGCTCTGCAACCAGTTGTCTTCTGCCAGAAACAGCCAGAAGCTGTAATTGGAGACAGGTGCTTTTGTACACCTAACCTGCTAAGTCACAAAGCCACACCCCAATTAGATTCACTCTCTGCTCTCAGTAAATTAAGCTGATACTGCCCTTCCTCAGAAAAAACACTTTATTTTACTTAAATGACACCCCCTTCTTCTAATAAAGTATCTGTTTAATCCAAACATGTACTACTCCTGCTGAGACAGAAGTGATTAATTAATAAAAAAATCTGTAGTTCTGGACTTCTGTTTCTTGCTCTGCAACCAGTTCTCTTCTGCCAGAAACAGCCGGAAGCTGTAATTGGAGACAGGTGCTTTTGTACACCTAAGCTGCTAAGTCTCACCCCCAATTATATTCACCCTCTGCTCTCAGTAAATTAAGCTGATACTGCCCCTTCCTCAGAAAAAAACACTTTTTTTACTTAAGTGAGGCCCCTTCTTCTAATAAAGTATCTGTTTGTTTAATCCAAACATGTACTACTCCTGCTGAGACAGAAGTGATTAATTAATAAAAAATATGTAGTTCTGAACTTCTGTTTCTTGCTCTGCAACCAGTTCTCTTCTGCCAGAAACAGCCGGAAGCTGTAATTGGAGACAGCTGCTTTTGTACACCTAAGCTGCTAAGCCACACCCCCAATTAGATTCACTCTCTGCTCTCAGTAAATTAAGCTGATACTGCCCCTTCCTCAGAAAAAAACCCTTTTTTTACTTAAATGAGACCCCCTTCTTCTAATAAAGTATCTGTTTGCTTAATCCAAACAGGTACTACTCCTGCTGAGACAGAAGTGATTAATTAGCAAAAAATCTGTAGTTCTGGACTTTTGTTTCTTGCTCTGCAACCAGTTCTCTTCTGCCAGAAACAGCCGGAAGCTATAATTGGAGACAGGTGCTTCTGTACACCTAAGCTGATAAGCCACACCCCCAATTAGATTCACTGTCTGGTCTCAGTAAATTAAGCTGATACTGCCCCTTCCTCAGAAAAAACACTTGTTTTTTTTTTTATTTTACTTAAATGAGACCCCTTCTTCTAATAAAGTATCTGTTTGCTTAATCCAAACATGCACTACTACTGCTGAGACAGAAGTGATTAATTAGTAAAAAATCTGTAGTTCTGGACTTCTGTTTCTTGCTCTGCAACCAGTTCTCTTCTGCCAGAAACAGCCCTACGTCATAATGGCAATTGCAGAATACCAATCGCCGTTTGGGTGAGTGTACATCACCGAAAATGAATTACAGCAATGTACACTTGTGGTGAACTGCATGGAGGCAACCAAATTTACATGTATGTGAGGGGCAGTGCCCCCCCCCCGCACTCCCCTCTATCTAAGGATTCTCAACTCCAAGGGGATGTGAAATTCTTAAAGAAAAACCAAGAACACATGCCGGGACAAAAAAAACCCACACCTCTCCAAACCCAAACCCTGCACCCTCCCCATGCTAGCCTACCAGCTCAGCAGCTGCCTGCCACACTCTTTTCCACATACCTCCCCTTCCCTTCCCCCCACACATGTGTGCATGCGTATGCTCCCCGTCACATTACCTTGCCCACCCATGTATCTGGTCACTACCTTGCCAGGTAGTCCTGAACACAGGCACAATAACTGAGTCACCGTTTTTGTAAGCACGCAATTGTGGTTGCTGTGTTCACTGGATACCTATTTGCCTAGACGGCATATAGATATGTTATGTAAAGATAATGCAAACTTTTATTTAATAAGAAAGGGAGATGTAATGTTTTGTACGCTCAAGTTAAACATTGACACAGTTTCTTAAAATTCTAAGAACAGTGCAGAAATTACCTTTGACCCAGTGGTGGCCATCTTAGGAAAGAATGTAAGCTACATTAAGTGAGAAATAGATACCCACATGAGTCCATGAGCCAGGGCTGATTAATACATCTAACTGCAAGCACACTTGACAATAAAACAAGATGTCCTTGGATATCTGAGAGATGTGTGCTTATAAACATAAAGAGTCTGACTTGGTAAGAGGCAGAATAGAACAGTATGGTGCTTTCTGTACATGTTGTGGTAAATCCCTTTTTATATTGATGTGAAGTACAAGTAAGCATTGGGTTTAATGCAAGCTGCCACCCCTTTATGAGCACTTAAAACAGTCACTGTTAAAAACGGTTGCGCTGGCTGGCAGTGCCTTATTATTCCAGGAGTTCTGGAAAGCCCTCAGACTAAAACATAGCCTCATTGTGTGCTGAAGTTGCTGTGCTCAGTAAAGACATGTTTCTACTTTATCCGACTAAGTTATTCATCTGAGCCAGCAGACACCTTCCACTGGAGCAGCAAGAGATTGGCATGGGAGACCTGAAGAGAAGGAAAGGATCCTAGTGGCAGACCAACATAAAACACCACACAATCAAACACCTTGAGGGCACAAATGTGGGTAGCAAGTAGCTATGTATTATACACCACACAGCCACATTTGATCAGTTTGTACCAGGCAAGCTATGTTTATGTAGCACAAATTGGAATAGTTGCACTAGGATGGTAGTTTTTGTGCCAATCCTTATATTAGAAACTGTAGTTTGCATAGCACAAAGCAGTTTTGCAGCAGTGCAATGGCAGGGCTGGAGTGCATACTTATGAAAAGCAGAATCATGCATACATGGTGCAAAGCTATTTTGGATGCCCAGAGAACAGAGCAAATGGTCACTTCAGTGCTTGGCAAAAGCATGTTTTAACAGCATGCAAATAGCATGGGCCATATAAAACACTATTCCAGTGCCCTGCTAAAGCTGGTTAGCATGCAGTAGTGAACCACTGGATGGATGAACTCTTGTAATGGATCTCTCAGCAGTATTGGTAATGGAGGTAGAGAACTTTGATTGATTTGAAACCCGTATTGTCAGTGGACCTCAGTATGATGGCATGCTGATGAAGTGGACCTTGAACCAGCACATTGCAGATTTCATGCTGGACTCCTTAAACATAATAATGCATTTATTTCACTCTGGACAAAGATGTGCTTTACCATCATATCTCACCCTTCTCACACATGGATCAGGATTACCCTGTTTTATTAAGCAGTTCACAGCCTCTATCCACTGTATGGAGCAATGTACTTTGATAATGACATGTACTGCAAATGGTAAGGAGGTGTTAGGGCCTTACTTGCTAAGTAAGGTCTTCAACATTTTACGGACTAATAAGGAAGTTCTGTACTGCAGCGCTAAAGGGTTTTTGACTTACAAACTACCAAGCTTGATCAGAGTGATGATCCCAGTGCAGTGCTTCACAAGTATGGTCACATTTGTGGTTTCCACTTTGGCTTGGGTTTGTGCCATCTAATGCTCTCACAGGGGGTTTACAGGACACCTTGAAACTCTGTTGGCATGACTCTTCAAAATACTAACCGTCTTGCACATACATGGAAATGCATCTTTCGGCCTATCTTTGTGCTGTTTTTTTTCGAGGCTTTTATTTGTAAGTATATGGGTATTTTGTAGCTCATATTAATGAATGTTCCCCTTACTTGTAAGGTCACATCTGAATCATTATTTTTTTTTTCAGTATATACTGTATAGGGTATTGAAAAACTAATTTAATTTTCATAAATGGAATATTATGACTGGTGTTAAATATTGTAATAGAGTGCTCATCTAATAAGGAATTCATTTGTATATTCTGATTATATTAGAAATTCAATAAGGTGAAAATAGCAAATAAATCACTTTCTCTTTAAATTTTGATTTATGATGGAATGTGATCACTGTAATTACATGAACCTAATCAAATGTAGAACATTTACTTTTATCTCTACCAAGTAATTTGAGAGCTCTCCTTGGCTCTTCCCTTGATCCTGATTACACCCAGGAGTACACACAATCTCTGCAAAACCTTGTCTAGCATGATCTGTTATGAAATCATGGTTGACATGTAATTTGATGTTGTTATACACCAAGGGATTAGCTACAGTAATTAAATAATTTTCTGGGGTGCACATTATGCATATAAATAACAGTTTACATGTGCACTATTTTTTTAGGAAATTGGACCACAATATGTTTAACTGAGCTGCACCACTACAGGCAGTACAGATGCAGCTGAGCTTTATTGGTAACTTTTTGTATATTGCATTTATTTTAAATTTTCACACTGGGATAGGCAAGGATAGGAAATGCATGTCTCTATATCTATCTATCTATCTATCGATATATATATATATATATATATATACATATATATATATATATATATATATATAATATCTTGACTATATATCTATATATAGTACCCAGCCCAAGTTCTGGGCACTGTACAATCAAAAACAAAAACACATTATACAGACAATTTGCAGGAAAACAAAACAGCTTCACATAGAACAGTAGGAAAACAGGGATGGCAAAAATCCTATAATTCTATGTATACTTATGTATTTATTTATATATTTATTTCAAAATATTTACATGGGAAGACATACTGAGCTGAAATGGCTCATTTCCAGATGTGTCCTGGGGGAGGAGGAGAAGAGGAGAGCACAGCAATAAGTTACAGTAGATGGGTTAGAATAATCAAAATAGTACAAGTTAACAATAAATAGTAACAAGAACAAATTGTGGAAAATATGCAGATGATAGCAAAACTGTAGTGAGAACAAATCACTAGCAGGCTCAGTAAAAAGTAAAGAGGGAGGCCAGAATTGTAGGTTAAGCAGGGCATCACTGAATATAGCAGGTAGGGGAGAAAGGAGGAAGTAGAGGAAGGGGAGTGTGACTAAGGAAGGAGCAGGGCACAGGAGATGTGGGGTAGGAGGGGGGATGAAAAAATAAAAAAGCCCAAGCCAGGATTAGGGGCAACTCAGGGTGTGAGAAGAGCATTCGTAGAGGAGGGATTTGAATGAGTGGAAAGAAGAAGCAGTGCGAATGAAAGGAGGGAGAGATCACCATAGTTTAGGGAAGTGGAAGGACAAAGCTACTCAGCCTATTGAGGATTTCACTGAAGGAAGTGCCTGGGAGGAGGCCAGGAATTGTGAAGAGTAGGAAGCAGAAGGAGGGCTTAAGGGAAGGAAGAAAGGTAGGGGGAAGAGACCCGAACCAGACTTTAGAGACGAAGGCAGTGCAATGAGCAAGGTGCCCAAAGATAGTAAGGAGAAGGAGGAAGATAGTGAACAGTGATGGTTTCTAGGGTGACAGTCAAGGGTAAAGTGGCAGAAGGAGTGAAAGAGGGGGTCCAGTCTGGCTAAAGTGGACATGGGTGCAGCAATGTAAATAAAGTCACCATAGTCAAACATAGAAAGAATCATTTTCTAAATAATTTCTCTGCAGACAGAAAGTGAGATACATGCTTTATTCCTATAAGGCACATCAGGGTGTAGCTTCTGGTTGATGGAGTCCACAAGAACTCAGAAATCAAGGTGACGATCCAACCAGACTCTGAGATATTGAAAAGAGAATACATTTTCAATTGCAATAGGGATGGGTTAGTACTAAAATACCCATCCCTCAAGACTATCTGCAGGTACTGTACCTCTCAAACACCCTAAAAATGCCCGGATGAAAAATGAGTAGTTGGGTCATGTAGTTACTACCTGACCTGGTCTACTACCCAAGTGCCCGACCATGACTTTAACAACAATCATATGAAAGACTTTTTTTTTACTATTACACTGTTTGTTTGGTGCCCTGAGCCATTATACTCATGGGAGGTATTGCTGATGCAGGGATGAGAGGTGCAACTGCTCTTAGTGAACCTGCTGCTGTTTCCAAAAATTATACCCATGGTGGGCAGTGCTCAGGCAGGTATGAGATGTGCAGCTGCTCTTAGCAAGCCTGCTGCTTTGTCCAAAAATGATACCCATAGTGGGCATTCCTGAGGCAAGTATGAGAAGCTCAGCAGCTCTTAGCAAGCCTGCTGCTGTTTACAAAAATTATGTCCATGTTGTGAAATGTTGAGGCAGATACAAGAGGTGCAGCAGGTCTTAGCAAGCCTGCTACTGTTTCCAAAAATTATACCCATGGTGACCATTGCTGAGGCAGATGTGAGAGGTGCAGCTGCTCTTAGTGAGCCTGCTGCTATTTAAAAAAAATATATACCCATGGTGGGCATTGCTGAGGCAGGTACGAGAGGTGCTGCTCTTAGTGAGCCTGCTGCTGTTTCCAAAAATTATACCCATGGCAGGCATTGCAGAGACAGGCATGAGAGATGCAGCTACTGTGAGTGAGACTGATTCTGTTTCCAAAGATGATACCCATGGTGGGCATTGCTGAAGCAGGTGCAAGAGGTGCAGCTTTTCTGACTGAGCCTGCTGTTGTTTCCAAAAATTATACCCATGGTGGGCATTGATGAAGTAGGTATGAGAGGGATAGTTGCACTGAGTGAGGCTGCTGCTGTTTCCAGAAATGATACCCATTGTGGGCATCAAAGTTACATAATATAAAACTGATGATTACAAATGAAAACTATGAGTAGTTCAGCACAAAATGCAGGCATGGTGGCAGTGGTGATGGTTCTGTTCTTTTCATACACAAGCTAGTCATCATAGGAAAGGAGCAGGGAAATCCTAGCCCCCCCCCAAAAAAATCAGGGTAGTAAGTGAGGTAAACACCAAGATAGAGACGTTGATAGGGAGAAGGGCAGGGGTAAATGGAGAAAATGACAAAGGCGGTAAGGACAGGGATGGGGCAAAAAGGGATAAGGCCATCAAGAAATGGAGGGTAATGAGTACCAATGCTCATAGTCTGGGCAACAAGCTCCCTGAACTGGTGGCCTTGATGGAAGAGGGATGCCTGGATATCGTAGCAGTCACAGAAACATGGTCAACAGAGAACCATGACTGGGATGTTAACATACCAGGTTACACAACCTATAGGAGAGACAGGGAGGGGAGAAGAGGGGGAGGAGTAGCTCTCTATATAAGGGAAGGGATAAAAGCAATGAAACAAAAGAGTAAACAGGGAGGCGAGGAGGCACTGTGGGTCACCTTAGAGACTGTAAATGGCACCACAATCCGCACAGGGGTTGTATACAGACACCCATCTCAGGGGGATGGAATGGACAAGGATATGATAGAAGGCATCCTTAGGATGCAGAGAAAGAGGAGATACTGTTGATGGGGGACCTGAATATGCCAGATGTTAACTGGAGCATCTTTGCTGCAGCCACATCCAAGAGCAGGGCCATTCTCGATGCCCTACAGGGGGCATGCCTCAGACAGCTAGTTTTGGAACCCACTTGTGAGGGAGCAATCTTAGACCTCATACTCTCAAATGGGGGCAGTCAGAGGATCTCAGATCTAGAAGTGGGTAGCTGTCTGGGAACAAGTGACCACCAAACAGTGTGGTTCATGATAAACTCAGCTACAGAGTCAAGCCATACAAAAGTGAGGGTACTGGACTTCAGGAGGCTGACTTTGGCAAGATGGGAGAGTGCCTCAGAAAGCACTAGCAAACAGGCTAGAAGGAGGGTGGAGCAATAATGGGAATCATCAAAACTGCCATCACAGAGGCAACAAGCCTTTGTGTGAAGCAAATAAATCAAAATGAAAGAAAAAGCCACTGTGGTTCTCAAAAGAGGTGGCAGGGAAAGTAGGGGAGAAAAAGATAGCATTCTGGAAGTATAAGGAAACACAGAAGGAGCAGGACAGAGAACTGCACCAGTTAAGGCAGAAAGAAGCAGGGAGGGAAGTCAGAATAGGAAAGGCCCAAACTGAGGAAAAGATAGCCAACTCAGTTAAGAAAGGGGATAAAACCTTTTGTAGGTACATCAGGGAGCATATAAAGACAAAGGGAGGGATAGTGAGGCTGAATAGAATGGACGGTGGGGGTGCAGAGAGGGACAGTGAAAAATCAGGGATACTGAATGAATACTTCTGCTCAGTATTCACAAAAAAGGAGGAGGGGGAGGTACCTAATCCAATTAACAGAAGCACTCTGGATAGGGGGGTTGATCCCAGTCCTTTCACAGAAGAGAGGGTTCTGAAAGAACTCCTAAAACTGAAGATGAACAAAGCAATGAGGCCTGACGGGATTCACCCTAGAATTCTAAAAGAATTAAGGAGAGAAATAGTGACACCACTGACTAGCCTTTTTAACAAATTATGGGAGGATAGTGTGGTACCTGAGGACTGGAGGAAGGTGGATGTTATTCCCCTTTACAAAAGTGGAAGCAAGACATAGGCAGGAAACTACAGACCTGTCAGTTTGACCTCTGTGGTAGGGAAAATGATGGAATCACTTCTGAAGGAAAGAATTGTTGAGTAAATAGAGGCCAGTGGGGCACAGGACCCAAGGCAGCATGGGTTCACAGCGGGAAGGTCATGTCAGACGAATCTAATTGATTTCTTTGACTGTGTGACCAAAGTAGTAGACCAGGGAGGGGCTGTGGACACGGCCTACCTGCACTTTAGTAAGGCATTTGACACAGTCCCACACAAAAGATTAATAAACAAATTAACCAGCCTGGAAGTGGGTCCCAGGGTGGTAGCCTGGGTAAAACATTGGCTGGACAACAGAACACAGAAGGTAATTGTAAACGGAGTCCACTCTGAAGAAAGGGGGTTTACTAGTGGGTACCGCAGGGTTTAGTACTCGGTCCAGTCCTTTTTAATGTCTTTATAAGTGACATTGCAGAGGGACTGGAAGGAAAAGTATGCCTCTTTGCAGATGACACAAAGATTTGCAACAGGGTTGATACACAAGGAGGCATGGAAAGGATGAGAAGGGACTTGGCAAGGTTGGAGGAATGGTCAAAAGTATGGCAGCTTGGATTCAATGCAAAGAAGTGCAAAATAATGCACCTGGGAAACAAAAACCCAGGGGAATATTATACAGTTGGGGGGTAGTAACAACAACAAAAATGGAAAGGGACCTGTGGGTAATCATATCAGATCACCTTAAAGTTGGCAAACAATGTGAGAAGGCAGTAGGGAGGGCTGGGTGGTACTGGGATGTATATGGAGAGGCATCACCAGTAGAAAACAGGAAGTTGTTATCCCTCTGTACAGACAGTTGGTGAGACCCCATCTGGAGTACTGAGTCCAGTTCTGGAGACCCCATCTCCGCAAGGACATAGACAGGATGGAGGCAGTCCAGAGTGGGGCAACTAAAATGGTGCAGGGTCTGCAAGAGAAGCCAAATGAGGAGAAACTAAAGGAGCTTAATATTATACCCTTGAGGGAAGGAAGGAGAGGGGGACATGATAGAAACTTTTAAGTACCTCAGTAGAATCAACAAAGTCCAAGAGGGTAGCATCTTTCAGAAAAAGAGAGGTGCAAGAACAAGGGGACACAATTTGAAGATAGGGGGGGGATGGCTCAGGGGCAATGTGAGGAAGTATTTTTTCACAGAGAGGGTGCTGGACGCATGGAATTGCCTTCCTTGAGGAGGTTGTGGGGTCTAAAATTGTAGGGGATTTCAAGAATGCATGAGACAGACATAAGGCAATTCCTCTGGGGGGTAGGAAGAAATAGGCTGTTGGTTAACTAGAATCTGCAGTTTATCCTGTAGGTAGAGAAATGGGCAGACTAGGTGGGCCAAGTGATTCTTATTTGACATCAATGTCTATGTTTCTATGCTTCAGGGTCAGAATCACATAATTTAGTGTGTGGGACAATTGGGAAATTGTCAGCATTAATTTTGAGAAATGTCAGCCGTTCCACATTTACAGGACTTAGCAGTGTTCAGTGACTATTCCTCCAGCTGCACTAAATATGCATTCTGAATATACACTTGAAGGTGGATAACTAAGGTACATTATTGCAAGACTCACTAGATCTGGTCATATTGTTCTTTTTTGTTTCCAATAGAGTAATGGATCTTTCTTGAGACCAATCACAGTATGGTCTGCAAAATACTCCAGGATCATTGTGCTACATGAGATGGTTACCAGTCTGGCAGATGAACCAGCTGCATTTTCTGTACGTGATACTAGTCCATGTTGTTGCAGGTTACTCAGAAGTGACTTGGCTTTCTGATCCTGAACATAGGATGCCCAAGAAGTAGCTGTAGATGCCCTTTCCCTCACTGATGACACTGGTGATTGTGAAGAATGTTTAAATGTGCTATTGTATTCACCAGAGGTGCACTCTCTGATTGTTCAGCAGGGTTTGATTGCTGTACATCAGTTAATGGTGTTGGTGGGGCAATGTCACATTTGGTTAGCAGAAGATCTCTCCAATACTCAGTGTCTTCCCCCTGCAGGAAGAATGGCTTCAATGTTCCACTTAAAATGGGGATCTAGCAATGTAGCCAACACATAGGTGTCATTCCTAAATATGGGATTTATTCTCTGGTCAGTCAACAGTCTGAGAGTCAAATCATCTGCCAGCATAGCAGAGGTGGCATCTTATTTTCATTGAAATTCTTTCTTTATGTTAACAAGCAAAATGTGACAATATCTTATTTGAGGAAGAATTTGACTCAGAGTTGCACTGTCCACACTAACAACATGTGTAGCAGAGTCAAATGGCTCCAATAAGGTGACCAAAGATTCAAGTAGAGTCCAGCTGCTGGAACTCAGCATGATGTCTACTTTATTTGATTCTGCATAGTGTAGTCATGTACACATTTTTTCTGTTCAAGAAGTCTTTTCAATATATAAAATGTTGAATTCCAGTGGGTTGGAACATCCTGCTTTAATGTGTGCAGTGGTAAGTTGTTTGACCTCTGCCGCCACTTCAGGATTTTCTGTGCATTCATAGAGTGGCTGAAATGCCCACATATTTTCCTAGCAAGATCTAACAGGTTTTCATCATTTCTGTTTCCATTTAAGAAACCATGGATGAGAAGATTTAAACAATGGACAAAACAAGACGTGTTGGTAGTTGCTGTGTCTAACACCTTTGACAATGTTGGCACCATTATCTGACACTATGAACCACAGAGATAAGGAATACAGAGTAAGCCATTTCTGGAATTGTTCTTCCAGCTTCTACAAAATATTCACAGCAGTGTGGTTTTCTTCAAAAGTGGTGACACATAATACAGCCTGGTTACTTCTACTTATGGTACAGTGGGGATTATTACTTTCTGACTGAAAACTTGCCAAATGAGCTGTAGCAGTCATGTAGTCAATTGTTTGATTGCTGGTCCATATATCTGTGGTTATGTGAATCTGCCTCACCTTAGAGAGTTTCAGCTGCTTAATGACTACAGTACACACCAAGTCATTAACTGTGGAATAGCCTTTTTCAATAAATATGTTTGACAGGGAACAGTGTACCATGGTTCAATCCAGTTAATGAACTTGAGGAAATCTTTTTCGGCAACAAAAGCAAAAGAGAGTTGACAATCAACCAACAGCTTTGCAATGGCTTTATTTAACAGCTGGCATGTTGGATGCTCATGGGTAAATTTTGATGTCCTCACAACATTTTCTTTTAATGTCAGCTGACGAGAATCATGAGATATTTTAAATTTTTGGATGAATGTATTTTTCATGCCTTTTTCAGATGGAGTACTACTTTGGGATTTTGCAGTACTTGATGGTGTCAGAAGAAAACAATCCATGTTTGTCTGGGAAGACTGCGAGGGCACATCAAGTGATTCAATGTCAGTTCCTGCTTCCAGTTCATTATCACTATGGTTATAACCACCACCACCACCTCCTCCACTACCACCCTCACCAACCAAACTCCTTGCCCTGCCCCATTCAATTTGTTCAGTTTTGCTTTTGCATGTTGTATCATTACTCATGTTCCAGAATTTCCCACTTTGTCACCATGACTGACGCTCTTTTTGCACAGACTGCATACAGCTCGAGAGTTGTCTGCAAGGTCAATAAAAAATAAATTCCATACTAAAGATTTACCTTTTTTGCTTTGTACTATGGTGCCTGGCACTATTTCTTGTACAGTCAAGGTACCTGGAGAAACCCTACACTGCCATTTCCTTGGTCAGATGAATTGTTCTTATGCATGCTCATCTTCTTATTCTAAAGTTTAGCATATGATTTTTTTTCTGTACTTGCCTCTAATGCCTTACAGTGGCATCATCTCCTACCCCTTCATTGAAACTACAGCCCTCATCACCACAAGATTCAAAAGAACTGGAAGTGCCATCATCATCATGTGGGACATAACCTGGGTTAACCCATTCCCAGTCCCCACTATCCCCACCATCCCCACCATCTCTATCAGCATTCGTTTCCTTAGCTTCTGAAATTACAGTTGAGGAGGATGCCTCCTTGCATGCTGTTTCAGTAGCTGGAAGTATCCTGGCACACGTGGCAAAATGTTTAGTACCTCTATGAGTAACTCCAGTCAGTTCTTTCCAAAACTTTACTATCATTTCATTCCTACCATGCTTTTTTGGTTTGGGAGGACATTTAGTGCCAGTCCTGGTGATGTTATTATTATTGTTGCTGTGTTCTTCATTAGTGGTATGATTCATATTGGCCACATCATTAACAGTTGCACATACAGCAGCACTGTGCTTCCTTTTAGTAGATTTAGACTGGGAAATACAAAACATAGTAGACACAGCTGTGAAAGAAATGGATATTGTTTCACTAACTATTGCAGAGACAGACAATGTAGCTGACTATGTCACAGGCAGTAATAAATGACAGGGCTCATGACACCTAACAAACAATGTAATACAGTCTAACTGGCTTTCACTATGCTGCAGAAAGACACACAGTCCGGCTGTGTCACAGTAACAAATGACAGGGCTTGGGGCACCTAACAAACAGTGAAATTCAGCCTAAATAGCTTTCATTATGCTGTAGAGACACACACATTATAGTTATATGTCACAGTAATAAATTACATGGTTTGGGGCATCTAACAAACACTGTAATACAACCTAAATAGTTGTTGCTATGCTGCAGAGAGATACACAGTGAAGCAATGTCACAGTAATAAATGACAGGGCTTGGGGCACCTAACAAACAGTATAATACAGCTTTAGTGGGATTCGCTATGCTGCAGAGACACACAGTGTAGCTATGTCACAATAATAAATGACAGGGCTCGGTGCCCCTAACAGACACTGTAATACAGTCTAAATGGCTTTCTCGATGCTGCAGAGACAGACAGTGTAGCTATGTCACAGTAACAAATGACAGGGCTCAGGGCACCTAACAAACAATGTAATACAGCCTAAGTAGTTTTTGCTATGTTGCAGAGAGATGTCACACACAATGTAATTATGTCACAGTAATAAATGACAGGGCTCAGGGCACCTACAGACAGTGTAATACAGCCTAAATGGCATTCACTATGCCGCAGAAACACACAGTGTTGCTAAAAAGAGTCACGTGCCATGAAGTCTGCAAACTTCTTGTCACCCTAAAAACTAACAAATCTGCTGGACCAAACAGACTCATCCCCAAATTCATTAGAAATGCTGCTCCTCAAATTTCTGTGCCCATTACCAAATTCCTCAACCTATCCTTCTCACTTGGCAAAGTGTCTGATCTCTGGAAAACATCACCAGTCATCCCACTCCCCAAGAAAGGCAAAAAGACATCCCTCAAAAATTACAGCTCAGTCTCACTTCTTTCAGCTCTTGCCAAGCTGCAAGAGAAAATTGTACATAGCCAATTAGTTGACTACCTGCAGTAGTACGACCTCATCTGTCCTGAGCAACATGGCTTCCATGTAGGACACAGCCCTGACACTGCCCTGATCAAGTTCACTGATGCCATTTATCATGCAATAGATAAGGACCTTGAACTGGAATGGTGTTTGTGGACCTGACCAAGGCTTTTGACCTGGTCGACCACAAAGTATTAAAGGGAAATGTCCATCTAGGATTAAATTATTCAATATTGTTACCAATGGAAATCTGCTTTACATAAGCTATTGACTGAACCTGTAACACTTTAAGGGCCAGAATTATAACCCATTCAGTTGCCCCTCCCTTTATAGTTGCAGGTATCCATTTTCTAAGTCACTGGCACAGGAAATGACATTGCATCGGGGAAAACACATATAGTCAATAAATATTTTAACCAGGAGAGGCACATTAAGCTGAAGCTTGAGTCCAGGTGCAACCTGAGAGCACAAGAAAGTTAAGTAACTTTTTCAGGGTCGTACAGGAATACAAGTGGGTACTGTGGGATTCAAACCCAGGTCTCCCAGTTTGTAGCTCAGAGCCTTAAACCACTGTGCTATACTGCCTCTTTGAAGAGCAAAGGAAATTAAACAAAAAATGTTTTTTACCCAGTCCATGGGGATGTATGCTTGTCTCTAATCTTCAAGGGGTTGCTGTAAACAAAAGTTGTGTGCTGCCAGTGCCAAAAGTTTCCAAGATCCTTTGGGATTTATATTGCTTTGTACAATGTTTTATGACATTTCAGTTTAGTAAAATGTTTAGTGCCAGTGTGATTTGCAGAATATTCTGCTACTGTGGTAACACTGTAAATAATTGTTATTCCTGCACCTATTTAGTTCCAATATTTGTTAGCACTGAAGTAGTTGTGTTAAAATTGTTTTTGTCGGCATCATGTTCTGTCATTTGTAGAAGTGTGATCTAGTGGCTAGAGCACAAGCTTGGTGCCCAGGAGATGAGAGTTTCAAACCTCAGTAAAGTCAAATACTAACTGTGTGACCTTGAGTAAGTCACATAACCTCTCAGTGCTTTTGTCCACCTAGCAGCAGAAATGAATAGCAGCAGGACCCCACTGGAAATGAAGTGGCACATCTCAGCTGGACTATCCTGGGTAAATAAGTTATAAAAATTTTTTTGTTTTGTGTTGGTGTGTGATAGGATAGATGGCTGTCAGTACAGAACCCTTCTGGACATAGATGCCAGAACCTACAGGTGCATGTAGAGTTGGACACCCCCCACTTTTGCCCATGAGCATTCAAAGTGCCCCTAAATGCATGCAATGTCAGAAGGGAAGCAATCATGGTCTCTTATTACTACAGTGCCCCCCCCCACACACACACACACACACACACTTACTTTTCCCTATGTTCCAGCACTACTCCTTCTGTTGCAAAATAAATAAAATCAAGCATTTGTCAATGCCGAATGTTTGCTTGCTAGCATTGGCATTGGTAGTGTAGGAGTTACAGAGCTGCATAATAAGAATGGCAGTGAAATAAGCTGGCCCACCGGCGCAGCGGTTGGATTTCTGCTTGCGACACCGGTGACCCGGGTTCGGCAATGGACCCGGGTTGCTGGAGGCCCGGCTGGGGGGAGAAGGATTGAGCATCCTACAGACAGCTCTCCTTCTCCAGGGGGAAGGTGGGGAAGTGTCCAGAACATGATGGACCCCTAGTGGAGGCCAGGGGTCCCACAACACCTGCACTCGCACTCAATGAAGGCAGGGCAGATGCTAGATGTCATTGCATATCCCTGCCTCAGAGGAAAACTAAAGAAAATGGGGGGGAGAGCCTCCGTCTACATGAAGCCCTCCCCGGGGCTTCAATTAGCCTCCGCTGCCGCACTCCCAACTAGACACCAGTTCCACGGCACCAGAATTAGGGGAACCAGCACCGTGCCCCTCCCTCTGGGGGCCAAGCAGGGGGTAACCGGGAGTTGTGCCACTTGGTGGTTGGTGGAAGTCTCGGGGGCCATGACCAGGGCAGAGACAGGACAGAGGCCTCCTGGGAAAAATGATTTAAAAAAAAAGGAATGGCAGTGAAGTATTGAACTGAAGCCAACCCCACCACCACCCTGCAGATACTGACAGGCATTGGGGTGTGCCTTTGGGTCATCAGTTGTCAGGCATAACGGCCATGCCATTTCACCACACCCTACCCTGGAGACACCGACAAGTGTCACGGTGTGCCTTAGGGTCTTTGGCCCTTATGTTCACCCCATTCCATCAGGAAATATAGTGAGATGGGTGCAGTATAGGAGAATGGGGTGAACTTTGGGGCCAAAAAGTCCAAGGCACACCTCGATGCCTCTCACTGGCTGCAGGGTGTGGGTGGTGGTGGAATGGTATGAGCATTACAGGTGACAATCCCAACTCACACCCCTGATGCCTGTCAGTCTCTACGGGGTGGGGCATTATTGTTGGAAACCCTAACACCTCAGGCGTTCATTGGTATTTTCACTCCAAATTTTCAACATGTTTTTTTTGTGACAATCCCCACCTTATGAACAGTGGCAATATCAGTTTGTTAGCCGAAAGCTGATTTTACCCAGTGACTATGCCATTTGGCACCACAGGTGCGAAAACACATTTTGAACAGGATGTGAAAAATGACAGCTGTACTGTTCATGGGGAAGTGTAAAAAACGGCAATGTTGAAAATCTGCAGTGAAAATATTAAAAAAACTGGTGAAGTCACGAGTGTGCATAGAAACTGCGCAATACACACCCGTAATGTAATTAGTTTGGGGAATTTTTACAGCAGATTGTCAACACAGGCATTTTGGGACCTCCGCTCATGAACAGTGTCACTGTGATTTTCTTAATCTGTCCCAAACAGTGATTTCCCACAGTGACCACGCATTTCTGCGCTGGAAGTATGAAAACACATTTCGGCCATGGTGTGAAAAATGTCAGCTGTACTGTTCATAAGGAAGTGTGGAAAAATGCCAGTGGTGAAAATCTGGACTGAAAATATTACAAATTCATGAACTTATGAAGGTGCGTGGAAACTGTGCAATGCTCGCTTGTAACACAGTCATTGTATGGACTTTTGTCACCAAATTTTTAACATAGCCATTTTAGGACCTCTGCTCATGAACAGTGTCACTGTGATTTTCTTAATCTGCCCCAAACATTGATTTCGCACACCGACTGCGCCATTTTGCGCTACATGCACGAAACACATTTTGGGTGAGATGTGGAAAATGACAGCTATACTGCTCATAAGGAGGTGTGGTAAAATGGCAATGTTGAAAATCTGGAGTGAAAATATTAAAAATTTGTGAATTTATGAGCGTGCGTAGGAACTGTGCAATGCACACTCGTAAAACAGTCATTTTTTGGGAATTTTTTCACCAAATTTTCAACATAGGGTTTTTGGGGGCCTACCTCATGAACTGTGACACTGTCATTTTGTTTATTAGTCCCAAAAGGTGGTTCCACACAGTGACCACAAAATCTCCTTTCGGGACGATAACAAAAATGACAGTGCCAGGAATCATGGTGGGATCTAGAACCCATGTTGGATGGTGAAAAAATTCTCAAAATGCCTGAGATATGCATCAAAGTTGAAAAAACTCTATTTATTCCATTATACTGCTCACCGTTTGGGGGGGCAGTGGAGCCGACGGGGGATTGGGTACCCCATTCGGCCATACGGACTCTTGCCATGCTGGGGTGGGCTCCCAACATAGCACCTGGAAGTCTGTTGGGGGGGATACAGTGGAGCCGATGGGGATTGGGCACCCCATCAGCCTTATGGAACTGTTGCCATGCTGGGGTGGGCTCCCAGCGTGGCACCTGGAACTCTGTTGGAGGGGAGTGGAGCCGATGGGGGATTGGGTACCCCCATCGGCCATACAGTGTGTGTCGGGGCGAGCACATGAGCATGCTTGGGTGGACTCCCAGCGTGCTACTTGCTATGGGGGACGGAGCTGTCTATGACAGCTGATTCAGTGCAGTGCCGATGTGTAGGTACTTTGCATACTGCCAAAGAGGCAGTATGCAAATTGCCTTCACGTTACCACAGCTGATTGCAGTGGTTTTTTGCCTTCAACTGTATGCCACTGCAACTGATAGGCTGTCATAGACAGCTCCGACATTCATTGGTGGGGTGTGGCTGCACCTGCAAAAGGCAGCAGGGCATTGGAAGTGGGGGAGGCACACCTACGAATTCTCGTATGGTGGCACTATGTTTCTTGCACATGCGTGCAATCAGACATAAAAATCTTTATTTGAACGCCATCCAGAAATAGGTTTCCTTTCACCAAAGTAAAAGAAAAAAACAACACAGCAGATTTTGTTTTCATTTCCTAATTTGAACTGTTTCACTCTGTCTTTCCACCAGGAAATCTCCAGTAGCCCCTTTTTTTGAGATAAAACCTTTTCACTTCTCTAATGCTCCCAGGTGCAATCACTAAACTATTAAGTGGCTGGTTGTGACAGCTCATCAAGAGGCCTAACTCTTCTTTTCCACTGACCTTGAAAGATGCAGTATACAGTAGCACAGTGGTGTAAGGCTCTAAGCTGCAAACCTAGAAACATGGGTTTGAATCCCACAGTCTCTACTTGCATTACTGTGTGACCCTGAGCAATTCACTTAACATTCTTGAGCTCTCAAGTCACACCTGGACTCAAGCTTCAGCTTAGTGTGCCTCTACTGGTTAAAATATTTATTGGCTATATGTGTTTTTCCCTGATGTGATGTCATTTCCTGTGCCTGTGATTTAGAAAATGGATGCCTTCAGCTATAAAGTGAGGGGCAACTGAATGGTTTATAATTCTGGCCTTTAAAGTGTTACAGGTTCGGTCAATAGCTTATCTAAAGCAGATTTCCATTGGTAACAATATTGATTAATTTAATCCTAGATGAACATTTTCCTTTAACTCCCATGTTACTTGAACTTGGTCTCGGACCCCCATTCTCTCTTGGTTCGAAGACTACCTGGGCCACAGAAAACAGGCTGTCAAAATTGGAAATGCCTTATCCAGTGTAAACACAATCACTGGTGGTGTACCCCAAGGATCTATTTTAAGCCCTCTTCTTTTTCCATTTGCATAAATAACCTGCCAATGGTCTGCACACCAGTGCATACCCTCCTTTATGCAGATGATGCTGTTCTTTATACCCACAGTGATGATATTGGTATAATCAACAAAACACTCAACAATAGCTCTGTAAGGTTACAGGAGTGGTTCATTCAGGAGAAAATGGTCTTAAACCCCATTGAGAACTCAGTCTTTGTTATTTGGGTCCAGGCACAACCTACACAAATTCTTCCCTATGTTCAGTCTCAATGCAGAAAATGGCACTTCACTGGAAAAGACCATCTCCTTCAAGTATCTCGGAGTGCACCTTGATCCCACAATGTCTTTCAATACCCATCTCAAGCATACCACCACACTTCTTCACCATAAGTTGGGTTCACTTTACACAGTTTGCCAGTTCCTATCACCTGATACTAGAATCACAATAGCACAGGCTAATCTTCTCCCTTCACTAAATTATGGCTCGGTTGTCACCAATGCTACCTGCAAATCAGTATTACAGAAAAACATACCTTATATCATAAAATTGCCAAATTTGCCTCTGCCAGTGGGTTCAATGCTCGTCACTGTCTTATGCTAAATAACTAAAACTGGTTACCCCAACCTCAAAGCTAATCTAACACTTGCCACGCTCATTAAAAAAATCTTGCAACCAGATGCCCCTACTTACCTAGCCAATCAGATCTTGCTCGTCGACCAGCTCACATCCTGCTCTATCTCTAACAACAATATAGCAGTTCCTGTTTTTCATACTAACATGGGACAACACACCTTTTAGTTACCGAGCTGCCTCTATATAGACATAGAAGTTGACGGCAAATAAGGACCGCAAGGCCCATCCAGTCTGCCCATTTCTTTTTCTACCTTATAAATGTGCCATCGGCCTTTGCTCTGTCAGTGACCTATCTATTCATAGTCATTTGTATTGCTCCCTTATGCCTATCCCATGCCTGTTTGAAGCCCTGCACTGTATTCATAGCCACCACTTCTTGTGGTAAGCCATTCACGCATCTACCACCCTTTCTGTGAAAAAGAATTTCCTCACATTCCCCTTAATCGGCCTCCCTCTAATCTCATGCTGTGTCCTCTTGTCCTGCTATTTTTCTTATATTTAAACATGTTAGACTCTTTCACTTGTTTATGCCCTTAAGGTGTTTAAATGTCTCGATCATATCACCTCTCTCCCTCCTTTGCTCAAGGGTATACATAATTGAGCTCCGTTAATCTGTCCTCATATGTCTTCTGATGCAGTCCCTGCACCATTTTGGTTGCCCTTCTCTGGACTGCCTCAATTTGGTTAATGTCCTTGTGAAGGTGTGGCCTCCAATACTGCACGCAGTACTCCAGATGGGGCTAACCAATGTCTTGTACAGAGGGATTACCTCCCTCTTACGACTTGTGATACCCTACTAATACACCTAACACCCCCTAGCCTTACCTACTGCTTTAGAGGTCTGCTTGGATGATTTTAGGTCATCAGTGATGATGATGCCCAAGTCTCTTTCTTCCTTTGTGACTGCTAGCAACTCCCTCCCAGCCTATAAGTGGCTTCAGGTTTCTCTTCCCTATGTGCATGATTTTTTGCACTTCTTTGCATTAAATCCCAGTTGCCACTCTTCTGACCATTCTGCTAGTTTATCCAGATCTCTTCTCATTCTGCCCACCCCATCTGGATCATCTACTCTGTTGCAGATCTTGGTGTCATCTGCAAACAGACAAGCCTTACCCTCTAGTCCATCTGCGAGGTCACTAATGAAGATGTTGAATAGGACTGGCCCAGGACTGATCCTGAGGTACCCCACTTGTGACTTGCATCTCTTCTGACTGTATACCATTTACCACCACTCTCTGTTTTCTGCCAGTCAACCAGTTTGCCACCCAGTTGACCAACTTCTGACCACCCGAGCCTACCTAGCTTATTTATCAATCTTCTATGTGGAACAGTGTCAAAAGCTTTGCTGAAGTCAAGGTAGGCGACATCAACTGCTCCCCCTTGGTCCACCACTCTGGTTACCCAGTCAAAGAAATCTATGAGATTAGTTTGACAGGACCTTCCTTTTGTAAACCCATGCTGTCTTGGATCCTGTGCCCCTATGGATTCCAGGTGTTGCACTATCCTTTCCTTAAGGAGTGCCTCCATAATCTTGCCCACTACTGAGGTAAGACTGACCGGTCTGTAGTTCCCCGCCTCCTCCCTGCTACCACTCTTGTGGAGTGGGATCACATGAGCCCTTCTCCAGTCTTCTGGGACCTCTCCTGTGCTCAGAGACTCACTAAACAATTCTGCTAATGGCTCTGCTAGTTCCTCCTTTAGCTCCTTTAGTACCCTGGGATGTATGCCATCAGGTCCCATTGCCTTATCCACCCTGAGCTTAGCAAGCTCTTGTAGGACCCTTTCTTTTTGTGAAGGGAGTAGTGCTCACCTCCCTCCCCCCTGTGTCCAAGATGCTGAGCTGTGGGCCCTGCCCTACCTTCTCTTCAGTAAATACTGAGCAAAAGTATCTATTTAGGATAGATGCCTTTACAGGGTCCTCCTCCTCACATGTTCCCTTTTCTCCATTAAGCTTAGCAATACCCCCTCTGGACTTTCTCCTTTCACTAATGTATCTATAGAAAGTCTTGTCACCTTCTTTTACTGTTTGTGCTAGTGTTTCCTCAGTTTGGGACTTTGCCTGCCTTACTGCCTTACCTGCTTCCCTTAGGGCAGTTTGGTATGCCTCCCTATCTTCATCCTGCTGTATTCCCTTATATTTTCTGAAGGCCAGCCTTTTGGCTCTGACCTTTTCTGCTACTGTATTTGAGAACCAAAGTGGTTTCCTTCTTCTTTTGCACTTCCTTTTCTGTCTAACACAATGGGATGTTGCTTCAAGTATTGTATCCTTAATGCTTGCCCACTTTGCCTGTACCTTCTCACCTGTGTTTCTTTTTGCCAGGGCTAGCTTAACTCTGTTGGCCATCTTATCAAAGTCAGCTCCTCTGAAGTCCCATATTTTTGCCTTGGAATGGGATGATTTAGATGTAGTAGCCAAATTGAACCATACCATGTGATGGTCACTGGCTCCAGGTGACCTTCTACCTGGAGATCTGTGATCCCTTCTTTGTTAGTCAGTACTAGATCTAGGATAGCCCTGTCTCTTGTGGGTTGCTGTACCAGTTGTTTGAGGCCCTCCCCCTGCAGGGAATCCACTATGAGTCTAGTTCTGGCAGATGTTCCTGCTGGTATTGACCAATCTGTATCTGGCATGTTGAAGTCTCCCATTATCAGAACCTCCCCTTTAGCTGTCATGTTTTGTATATCTTCTAACAGTAATGTGTCTATGTCCTCCCTCTGGTCTGGGGGCCTGTAGACAACCCCAGTTCTTATGGCTGTCCCATTTCCTGTTTCCAGGGTGACCCACAGTTCTTCTGGCTCCTTATGTGTATTCTGAATTTCTGTAGCTTTGATATTTTCATTAACATACAGAGGCCACTCCTCCCCTTTTTGCACCTCGGTCTCTTCTGAACAATACATAGCCAGGTACTGAAGTCTCCCAAGTGTGATTACTGGTAAACCCGTCTCACTAATTGCTACTATGTCCAGTTTAGCCTCTGACATTGTGCCTGCAGGTCTGGGATCTTATTTCCCAGGCTGTGAGCATTTGTATACATGATTTTCCATTGGCCAGATTTTGGTGTGTTAGTTGTTGGGTGAAGTTTGGCATTACCCTGGCATCGTATGGGAGACAAACCTTTTTCTTACCTGGTGATGCAAATGAATGGCAAGCGCTGAATTCCTGTTTGACCACTAGCTGGGGGAGGGTGTTCTTCCCATTCGACGTATGGGGTGCTGCACCCCTCTCCCCATTTGCTAGTTTAAATATTCTGCAAAGACGTCAAACTTCTGCCCCAATGCACTGACTCCCTCTTTAGTCAGATGCAGTCCATCAAATTTAAAGAACTTTCGCTCCCAGAACTGTTGCCAGTTCCCTACAAATCCGTGTCCTTTTTCCTGGCACCAGTCCTTGAGCCACGTGTTTAGCTCCCCTATCTCCCCTTCTCTGACCTTCCGTCCATCTGCTCCCTTCTCCCAGACTGGCAGGATCTCAGAGAAGAAGATGCCGGACGAAATAGATGATAGTTTGTCACCCAGCCTAGTCAGGTGTTCCTTGGTCTCCACAACTGACCGGCTGGCGAGATCATTAGTCCCTATGTGTACTAGGACATCAATGTTTTCTCCTGCTTTGTGAACAATCTTAGCAATGCGGTCAGTGTCTCTCCATGCTGATGTACCCGGGAGACATCTGACCATCACCCCTGGCTGGAGATGGGTATCAACTCCCCGAATCATGGAGTCTCCTATGATCAGTAGTTTTTTGGATTTCCTTTGTGCTTGTTTAGTTTTGGTTCCTGATTTGGGTGAGTATTGTGCTAGCTCCTGTGCTGCAGTGTCTTCTGCCTCTTTATTTGATTTCAGAGATAGAGGCAGATACCTGTTTAGTGTTTATATGGTTTTGGAGTAATGTGTTGGAGAGCAGAGAGTGATGGGGCACCTGATTTGCTCCTCCTGACCACCTGCCAACCTCCTGGACCAACTACCCTCTGCGGTCGAGGTTTTTCTGTTGGATGCTGGGGAAATGGCGGGTGGTTCTTATAATGTATTTCCTCTTCAATATGAAATTTGAGGCGTGCAATCTCTGCCCATGCTGCCCGGAGCTGAGACCTAAGATCTCCAAAGGCCCAGCATGTAGGACAGTGTCCTAAATCCTGTAAGACTGTCCTTCTGAAAATTGTTCCACAGTACCTGCAGTTAATGAAATCCATTCCAAATAAGTTGCTGGGTTTGTAACCTAGTCAGAGTAATTAGAAGGAAAAAAAAATGCAAGTAATGGTTTAATTGTGCTTTGTTTAACTTGTTATAACAAGTTAAATTACTAGTGCCCTGTAAATGAGATCACCTTGGAGGCCCACTGATCCGCCCCTTCCTGCTCTGCCACAGGAAATGTCACAACTGTGGTACCCTATAAAAGGAGTGTAGCGTGGGGTGGTTGGGGATGGGGTGGGTGGCTGGGCCCTTCCCTGCCTAAAAGAAGAACCACGGATGAAAGAACAAGGAGGTAAGAGCAGAAACAATCAGTCAACAACAAATGCAGTAACCCTGAAAGCTTATCCTAATGTTAGATAAAACTGTAAAGCTGTAAAGCACCACCTGTAATAATTTCAGAGAAGATATACCCTGTAAGAAACACTTTGCTCCAGAGAAAAATAAAGCAGTAACAGAAGATATACCTTGCAAAAGACAATTTGAATCAGAAGATTACAGCAGTAATCTGTTAGCACACACCTGTAGGCACACCTTGTAATAATGCAGAAGAAGGTATACCAGCAACAACAATTTGAATCAGAGAAAAAATAAAGCAATGAAATGTTAGCAACAAACAGTAGCAATCCCTGTGAGTAAAAATAAAAAACACCACCACACAGTAAATCTGTAGCCAAACTAAGTCTTAATCCTTCTCCCTTGCTCTGGTAAGTTTCTCTACTCTGCCTTTCAAGCAGTCTTAGAAGGAAAGAGCTCAGGTGAAGCTAGGTGCCTTGGCCAGCAAACCAAGTCTTCTACCTCCAAGATATCAACTAACCTGACTTTTTAACCCTTCTTTCTGTTGGAATTACTGACAGTTTGCCAGCTCCACCCCCACATACACACCTAATCCTTTGGAAGAGCTGTGGGAGGAAAAGCAATTAGCTCCTTCAATGTGAGAAGGAGACTGAAACACCTCTGAGACAACAAACCTTTTCAACAAATAAGAATAAAATAAAACACAGTGTCAAACAGTAATTTTGCTTAGCCCAATGATAAAAAAGTCACAAAAATGTAAGCTCCACCTGTAATACAGTAATTTCAGAGAAGATATACCCTGTAAGAAACACTTTGCTCCAGAGAAAAATAAAGCAGTAACAGAAGATATACCTTGCAAAAGACAATTTGAATCAGAAGATTACAGCAGTAATCTGTTAGCACACACCTGTAGGCACACCTTGTAATAATGCAGAAGAAGGTATACCAGCAACAACAATTTGAATCGGAGAAAAAATAAAGCAATGAAATGTTAGCAACAAACAGTAGCAATCCCTGTGAGTAAAAAATAAAAACACCACCACACAGTAAATCTGCTTAGCCAAACTAAGTCTTAATCCTTCTCCCTTGCTCTGGTAAGTTTCTCTACTCTGCCTTTCAAGCAGTCTTAGAAGGAAAGAGCTCAGGTGAAGCTAGGTGCCTATATGGAACTCCATACCACCATTAAAATAAAAACCTACACTGTCAACCTTTTCTAAGCTTTTGAAAGTTCATTACTCCTCATCCAATGCCTTTAAGTGCTTCCGCTAATCTCTCTTTCCCTATCCCTCACCTCACTCTTACCTGCCCAAACTCCATGCACACTTGCTTATCACCCCAGCTATTATACACCCAACGTGTACTATTACTCCTCCTGTTACTCATGCTAGAGACTGCAAATCTTTCACTGCTTTCTCCCGTCATTGTACATTGCAAGTTTTTTTCATGCACATTCTGTACATACTCCATTACAACCCTTATTTCTGTTACTGTTCACATTTGTAAACTACTGTAATAGATATCTTAAATTAATACTGTTCATTTTGGGTTCCTCTGAGTTATGATGTACTGTCTCTTTGTCTGTTCTATTGCACCCAGGTTGTGCCTGAAAAGGGCACTCGATGCCAGTGCACTCACCCAGTCAACAAAGTTAAATAAATAAATAAATAAATGTCACAGTAATAAATGACAGAGCTCAGGGCACCTAACAGACACTGAAATACAGCTTAAATGGCTTTCACTATGCTGCAGACCAACGCAGCGTGTCATAGTAATAAATTACAGGGCTTGGGGTAAATAACAAACAGTGTAATACTGCCTAAATGGTTTCTGTTATGCTGCAGAGAGACAAACAGTGTAGCTATGTGACAGTACTAAATGACAGAGCTTGGGGCACCTAACAGACAGTGTAATATAGTCTAAAGGGGCTTTCACTAAGCTGCAGAGAGACACAGTGTAGTTATGTCACAGTAATAAACAACAGGGCTTGGGGCACCTAATAGACAGTGTAATACAGCCTAAATGGCTTTCACTATGCTGCAGAGAGACAAACAGTGTAGTTATGTCACTACAATAAATTACAGGGCTCAAGGCACCTAACAGACAATGTAATACAGCATAAATGGCTTTCACTATGCTGCAGAGACACAAACCAGCTGCCTGTGCCTTTTGTCCACCCCCCTTACTCCTTCTCTCCCCTGCACTGTACCATTCACCTCCTTGACTGAGAGGATGATCCCCTGATTCCCCTCTCCCTCCTGAGATCATTTCAGTCCCCAACCCAGACCCCCACTCCCTTTGCTCCATCATGGAGGTTTTTACTTTTTTATTATGTTTTTTTAATAAGTTTTTGCCACAATTTAGCAATGAAAATGCAGAACAAGCACCCAATTTCTTCCACTCCCTCCAGAGTCCGGCTGCTATCTGTGCAATGGGTTCACAGCAGACAGAGAACAGATACTACTGACCAATCAGGCTGCCAACCAGGTGGCATGTGCTCCACATTCTACTGTGAGCTCATGAAGGACCATATAGGCTGCCCTTTTTTGCTTGTTTCCAGCCTGTGAAGTTTCCAGTCTTGGCAGGAGTCCCAGGACTCCACAGACTGCCTGTAATGCCTGTTTAAAAAATTGCTCATTACCTGTGTCATAACTACCTGACCCATGAAGTGCACTGTTCTTTTGGATATGGTTGTAAATTACCCAAACTACCCTACCAGCCAAAAATCACCGATACCTGACCTACCCGATTCAGCTACCTGATGAGTAGCCCATCCCTAAATTGCAACACCGTCAAGGTATGGAAGGAAGGGAGGGGGGCATTCCTGGCAAGTCTCTGTTGTATGCCATAAGTCATGGAGACAGTTGTTTTGGCATTGAGAGACAGCTGATTAGCCCAGAACCAGTGCTATATGCTGTTGAAATGTGTTTGGAGCCAGGACATGAAATCAGAGGCAGAGAAGCAAGAGGCAGAGAACTGCGAAACTGAGTTGTATAAAACAGAATCTGATGGCAGATAAGGGCTGCGTGGCCCATGCAGTCTGCCCATTTACCCCTACCTACATTCTCAACACAGACCATACTTGATCTACAGCACTGTCTCCTTCCCCCTTCCTTTCCATTATGATTCTCTTGTGCCTATTCCATGCTTTCTTGAACCCCACCACTGTTTTTTCCCCTACCACCACCTTTGGAAGGCTGTTCCAGGAATACACCACACGTTCTCTGAAGAAGTACTTCCTCACATCACTTCTAAAGGGACCCTTTTCCAGCTTCATAGGATGTTCCCTTGATCTGCATACACGTGAATAGACACAGAACCACAGGAAAAGGGAAGGTGTGTCAGGAAAATAGAGAATAGAATAGGGCAAAGGACAGACCCCGAAGTATTTCAGAGCAAGTAGGGAGTGGAGGGGAAAAGGTGTCACAAATACAGACAGCTTGAGACCTGACCTCAAGGTGGGAATGGAACCACTTAACTGAGGAGGCAGAGAGCCCTGCTGCCTTAAGTTTGTCCTGAAGGATGGAATGGGTCATGGTATTAAAGGCTTTGGCCAGGTCACTAAAGATGGCTGAGGTGACAAGACCATGATACATGCCTGAGAAAATGGAATCAGTGATCTGCAGGACAGAAGTGGAGGTGGAGTGGGCCTTCATAAAACCAGACTGGTAGGAAGAGAAGTAGGAGGAAAAGTCAAGGAAAGGGGAGAGTTGGGATAGAACCAGGTGTCTCTGGTGTTTAGCCAGAGTGGGGAGGAGGGAGATAGGGTGGCAGTTATCACGGGAGTAGTTGTCACCTCCTGTGGGGAAGGGGATGAAAGTATCCTGTTTCCATGTGTCAGGGACAGAGGTTAGGGCAAAGGAGAAGTTAAGGAGGAGGGTGATTGGGAGAGCAATGGCAGACGAAGGGGGGGGAACAAGAGTCTGGGGTCAAAGTCATTAGGGCTCCCATTCTTATGCATGTTTAGAGCCACAAGGGCCTTAAAGAGCTAGTGGCTTGAACTATTTTTTCATGTGTGTAGGACTGAAGCACCAATATTTAACATACTGATACATAACATAAAATTATATGATGTATTTAATACCCAAAGATTCAACAGGGCACTTACCTGGAAGTTCCGACTTCGGTCAGTGGGCTGTCTATGTGCTGATTGGAAGTGACATACTTGGGGGAAAGCATGGCATGTTACAATTCAGTTCATTTATATAGCTTTCATAGTCACTGCATTGCTGCTCTGTCCATGTTTGAGTGTGAGTTTGTAGCCAGGGTAATAGGCATGAGACCACCCCAGTGTCCTGGGGCAGCATCAGGGGAAAAAAAATAAGCCGAAAGTACACAGGCTGTAAAGGTTTGCTAGCCTCTTCCCCCCCTTCAACCCACCCCAGTTGTGCACTTTGCTGTTTAAAAAACTGCATTTGATCACCACCCTCACATCTTGATGACATTCCCACAAGTATGACACATTGTACAGTAGTTTCAGGGCTCAAGTCCTGGCCAAACCCAACATCTATCCTAGCATGGATCCCTTGGGGTACTGTTCTTGTTTCCCTCCATATAGCCTTGCTGGTGAGTGAATTTTTTGCTAGATGGGGGGGGGGTCTCCAACTATGGCTGTTTTGTCCAGGACAGGATACTCTATCGCATAAGAAAACCCTGCAACCGCATCAGTAAAAAGAAGCCATGTGCCAGCCATCACCACACCTCTCCCGTCCAGTGTGCACTACCTACAGTAGACGCCTCCCCTTCACAGTGACTGGCACAGTCCCTCCACTCACCTCCATTACTGGCCACCATTTGAATGCCTGAGCATGACTGCAATCCGCAGAACAGCCCAACTGGCAGTTAGTCCAGGAGTCCCAGAGAGCAGAAGCTGGTCATTCAAGATTGGATCAGTGCAAGGAGAAGATGGCAGGACTTTATCAACTCACTCCTTCTAACCTTCTGAAGTCTGTCTCAGCTGGTGAAGTACTGAGCTAGGATTGCAGTTGGCATGCATTTAGTCATTCAAATGGTGGGAGGCTGTGGAGGTGAGTGGATGGAATGCACCAGTAGGTGTGAAGGGGTGGGGGTGCCTACCGTGAGTAGTGTATGATGTAGGAGGGGGGTGCGCATGCAATGGTGAGGGCTTGTGGAGGACATGATGAAGGTTTGTTTACCTTGGGTGGGGGGGCACATAGTAAATTGGGAGAATGGCTGGTAAGAGATGGGGTGGGGTTATGAAGCTCAAGAGAATTTGACAAAATTCTGATGGGGTGGGGAGTTACAAAACGTAAGAGAATTTAATAAAATGCTGACAGGTTTTAAAAGGAGGAACCACTCTGCCTGGCTGCACACTGCTGATTCATTTTGGAGCCGTTCCCCCCATTATGTCACTTCCATGATTCACAGCAGTTAATGGCACTGGACACAGCATGAAATATGGAAACAGTGTAAAATGCTTAAAAAGAACTCTTTAGCAAACAACTAAATAAGTGCAATACCACCATAATATTGACAACTGTACAGCTTGGGGTGACTGCGGTACTGGGATAACTCCCTTTGGTACACTAGCTCTTTAAGGAAAGCAGGGAAGGTGGTGGGGAAAGGAGATGGGCAGGAGGGGAGATGGTGAGGGATTAAGGCAAAGGGAAGGTGAAGAGGAAGAGGTAAAGGAGAGTAGCAAGTGGGCACAGAGTTAGAACAGGAGTAAAGAAGTTCAAAGATGAGGCAATTGCAGTGAGATCTGAGACAGGAGTGTCACCCACCTTGAGGACTGAGTGAGGGGATGGGATGAAGTAGAGGGGAGAAGAGGGCATAAGTGGTTTTCCCGAACTTTGAGGGGTGGTTAAGGTTGCTCTGGAGTGTGCATGCAAAGTATTTGACCTTCATAAGCCTAGTAGCTCTGGTACAGATATTGCAGGGACCCTGTAACTAGTAAGGTCTGTAGGGGAGCCAGTGGACTTGTAAGTTCACTAGGTAAGGTCACATACTCAGTGACAGTCCAGCAACTTCACTAAGATCCAGGCAGGAGTGAACCTCAGATGCTAGTTTTCCTCAAGGCGCATGGTGGTCCCAGACAGACACAAACTTGGAGTTAAATAACTCAAGGGTGGCACTCATGTTGCTAGCAGCTGAAATGGGGACCAGTCAGTAGCTACCGGATCAGCATAGAGGTAGGACAGGTCCAGAGATCAGAAGAATTGGATCTGGATGTATTTTGGGGGGCATGAGGGACAACATAACTTAAGAACACAGTAGACCATATGATGATCACTGAGGACATCAGCAAGGGTACAGACATTTGCAATGCAGTGAGGGAGACAGGAGAGGACTCAGTCCAGGGGAGAATTGTTGAAGGACTTGAGATTGACCTGAGTAAGTGACCAGTTGGGAGAGTTGCAGGGACTTTATGTTTTGGCAAAATATTTGATGGGCTGTTGAGCGCCAATTGAGATTGAAGTCACCAAATATGGCAACCTACATAGAAACATAGAAGCTGGTGGGAGATAAGGACTGCAAGGCCCATCCAGTCTGCCCACTTCTTTTTCTACCTTATGAATGTGCCATTGGCCTTTGCTCTGTCAATGGCCTATCTATTCATATTCATTTGTATTGCTCCCATATGCCTATCCCATGCCTGTTAGAAGCCCTGCACTGTATTCATATCCACCGCTTCCTGAGGTAGGCCGTTCCATGCATCCACCACCCTTTCTGTGAAAAAGAACTTCCTCACATTAGCCCTTAATCGGCCTTCCTTTAATCTCACACTGTGTCATCTTGTCCTGCTATTTTTTTATATTGAAAAATGTTAGACTGTTTCACCTTGTTAATGCCCTTAAGGTGTTTGAATGTTTCAATCATATCACCAGTCTCCCTCCTTTGCTCTGGGGTTTACATATTGAGCTCCGTTGAACTGTCCTCATATGTTTTCTGATGCAGTCCCTGCATCATTTTGGTTGCCCTTCTCTGGACTGCCTCAATTTGATTGATGTCCTTGTGAAGGTGCGACCTCCAGTACTGCACGCAGTACTCCAGATGGGGCCTAAGCAGTGTCTTGTAAAGAGGGATTATTACCGCCCTCTTACAATTTGTGATATCCCTACTAATACACCCCAACGTCCCCCTAGCCTTACCTACTGCTTTAGTGGTCTGCTTGGGTGATTTCAGGTCATCTGTGATGATGATGCCCAAGTCTTTTTCATCCCTTGTGACTGCCAGCAGCTCCCTTCCCAGCATATAGGTGGCTTCAGGGTGTCTCTTCCCTATGTGCACAATCTTGCACTTCTTTGCATTAAACCCCAGATGCCACTCTTCCAACCATTTTGCCAGTTTTTCCAGATCTCTTCTCATTCTGCCCACCCCATCTGGATCATCTACTATGCTGCAGATCTTGGTGTCATCTGCAAACAGACAAACCTTACCCTCCAATCCACCTGCAATGTCACTAATGATGATATTGAAGAGGACTGGCTGCAGGACTTATCCCTGAGGTACCCCATTTGTGACTTGCATCTCTTCTGACTGTATGCCATTTACCACCACTCTCTGTTTTCTGCCCGTCAACCAGTTTGCCACCCAGCTGACAAACTTCTGACTCACCCAGAGCCTACCCTGCTTATTAATCAATCTTCTATGTGGAACAGTATCGAAAGCTTTGCTGAAGTCAAGGTAGGCAACATCAACTGCTCCCCCTTGGTCCACCACTCTGATTACCCAGTCAAAGAAATCTGTGAGATTAGTTTGACAGGACCTTCCTGTTGTAAACCCATTCTGTCTTGGATCCTGTGCTTTTATGGATTCCAGGTGTTGCACTATCCTTTCCTTAAGGAGTGCCTCCATAATCTTGCCCACTACTGAGGTAAGACTGACTGATCTGTAGTTCACTGCCTCCTCCCTGCTACCACTATTGTGGAGTGGGTTCACATGAGCCCTTCTCCAGTCTTCTGGGACTTCTCCTATGCTCAGAGACTCACTAAACAGTTCTGATAATGGCTCTGCTAGTTCCACCTTTAGTACCCTGGGATGTATCCCATCAGGTCCCATTGCCTTGTCCACCCTGAGCTTATCAAGCTCTTGTAGGACCCTTTATTTTATGAAGGGACAAGTGCACATCACCCTCCTCCCCTGTGTCCATGGTTTTGAGCTGTGGGCCCTGCCCTACCTTCTCTTCAGTAAATATTGAGCAGAACTATCTATTTAGGATAAATGCTTTTACATGGTCCTTCTCCTTACTTGCCCCTTTATTCCCATTGATCTTAGCAATACCCCCTATGGACTTTCTCCTTTCACTAATGTATCTATACAAAGTCTTGTCACCTTCTTTTACAGTTCATGCTAATGTTTCATTGGTTTGGGCATTTGCCTGCCTTACTGCCTTCCCTGCTTCCCTTAGGGAAGTTTGGTATGCCTTCCTATCTTCATCCCGCTGCATTCCCTTATATTTCCTGAAGGCCAACCTTTTGGCCCTGACCTTTTCTGCTACTGTTTTTGAGAACCAACGTGATTTCCTTCTTCTTTTGCACTTCCTTTTCTCTCTAACACAGTAGGATGTTGCTTCAAGTATTGCATCTTTAATGCTTGCCCACTTTGCCTGTACCCCCTCACCTGTATTTCTTTTTGCTAGAGCTAGCTTAACTCTGTTGGCCATCTTATCAAAGTCAGGTCCTCTGAAGTCTCATATTTCTGCCTTGGAATGGGATGATTTAGTTCTAGTGGCCAAATTGAACCATACCATGTGATGGTCACTGGCCCCCAGGTGACCTTCTACCTGGAGATCTGTGATCCTTTCTTTGTTACTCAGTACTAGATCTAGGATAGCCTCGTCTCTTGTGGGTTGTTGTACCAGTTGTTTGAGGCCCTCCCCCTGCAGGGAATCTGCTATGTGTCTAGTCTGGCAGATGTTCCTGCTGGTATTGATCAATCTGAATCTGGCATGTTGAAGTCTCCCATTATCAGAACATCCCCTTTTGCTATCATGTTTTGCATATCTTCTAACAGTAATGTGTCTGTGTCCTCCTCCTCATCTGGAGGCCTGCAAACAACCCCAGTTTGTATGGCTTTCCCATTTCCTGTTTCCAGGGTGATCCACAGTTCTTCTGGCTCCTTATGTGTATTCTGAATTTCTGTAGGTTTGATATTTTCATTGACATAAAGGGCCACTCCACCCCTCTTTTTGCACCTCGGTCTCTTCTGAACAGTACAACAGAAGAAGTGTGGGTGGCTATTGTGGTGAGGAGTTACATGACTTGAGTTGTATATATATTCCAGGGCAATGAAAATGGGGACTGTGAAGGGAAGGGGAAATTTTAAGGAGATGCATCAGATAGGCAGAAGGGGATGTGACTAAGTGCACAGGTTCAAACTGGATGCGAGAGGATAGATAGCTATTCTTCCACCACTTTTTGCACAGTCCTGTCTGATGATAGAGAAACCTGTGATGCCAACTACAGTGTCTAGGGTCTTGGGGAATAGCCAACATACTGATATTATCAACACATCATGTTTAAGGTTCACCATGAGCAGTTGCAGATGGTCAATTCTAGGATGGAGGCTGACAGGAATCACCATGAAACCTTTAAGAAGATGTGAGGGGATGGCAGGGCAGTGCCAGGATTAAGCTCAATATCACCAGCTACTATATGTAGCAAGGATAGCAAGGAGGTGAGGAGCTTAAGTGTGCCCATGATATGCTTGTGGAAAGCAGAGGGAAGGGAGGAGGTGTTAGGAGGATTGGTGAGGTATGGGTAATCACTCCTGATTGTTTTAAGGTGGATCTAAGGAGAATGGAGTAGGCTACACTCAGGATGCCAGGGGGAGTGGGAATGTGAGGGAAGACAAGAGGAAGGGAGGGTGGGACGGTGGGAGAGAGAGGGAGGTAAAAAGAAGATGAAAGGGAGGTGCAAGGCAGAAGGGAAGGGTAGGTAGAAGGGGAAGGGAGGAGATGCTAGCTGGGGGGGAAGGGGAAACTGAGGGTAACAGTCAGCATGATGGAGAGCAAGGATGGAGTTAACTGACAACAAGTGAGGAGAAAGTGCAACTACCAGCTAGAACAGAACTACACTATAAGATCTAAGTATAATACGTTGTACCTGGACGAGAAACCACCAATGAATTGGGGGGTGGTGGGGTGGTTGCTGACTATATCTAGAAAGGGAGGAGGCTGAGACTAGGTAGAAGGATGTGGGTAACGACTTGATAGGGTGGTAATGTTGGAATGAGGCAGTAATATGAGCTATACCCAGACAGAGAGTATGCTACAACCTGGGAGATTAATGATGTGAAAGGGGGCTGTAAGTTACACCCAGATAGGGAGTAAACTATAAACCTGGGGGATCAGTAAAGTGAAATGGGGATATAAGCTACACCTAGATAAGGAGTAAACTATACACCTGGGAGATTGGTGAAGTGGAACGGGGATATTAGCTACACCCAGACAGGGCATAAGCTACAAATCTGGGAGATTAGTGAAGTGGAATAGAGATATGAGCTACACCCAGATAGTGAGTAAACTAACTGTAAAAATAGCAAGGCAGAGCAAAACGGCTTCCCTTCCAGGGTTCAGCTAAATGACCACTTTGTTTAGACATGATAAATAGAAAAGTAAAAAAGACTTTTAATACATACTTAATCCATAAAAGGTACATAGCAAACCGTGAAATTTTCAATAGCACCCCCCACATCTGTAACTGTAAAAATACCTGGGAGGTGGGGGAATAAGACAACACACAAACTGGGAAGCTAATTAGTACAGTATACCTAGGAGGGACCAGCAGTAAATACAGACAATAGTGTATGCATAATGGGGCCTATTCACAAAGGGCATTGAGCCATGTGGGTGTGCGTCGTAGGTGAGGGCGCACAGCTGTATGCTATGTAGAGCACCTAGTATATGCAGCATTCATGAAGAAGCCAGGAACACCACCAGGAGGTAGGGGGTGGAGCCAGATGAGGCACAGAGCAATGTGTAGGGGTGGCCCAGAGGCAGCATGGAGGCCAGGGAAAGCCCCTTGACCACACCATATATGGTGAGGTGGAACCTCAACATGCCCATGTTATGCACACTGCAGAACAGGGATGTCAGATGAGGAGACAGCGAGCAACCATGGCCCAGAGTGTGGGCTGCTGCCGTGCCCCCATGGCCCACAACCACCACAGGGAGCACCTCAATGGTCATCGGCGGTGGTAGGTGCCAATGATCCGCAAACTTCAGTAGCACCCAGGTGGCAATACTCATCACCAATATCCAAAAGCACAATGATGTGCTATATGGGAGACAGTTCCTGAGCACACCTGCTGAAATGAAGGCCCACATATGGCTGGACCTGCAGGCGGTGATCAACGCTGCTGGTCTGGAGGCCCCCACACTCGCAGCAATCAAGCACAAGTGTTGGGCCTCCGGTCCCAGGTAAAGAAAAAGGTCAGCAAGGCACATCAGTTACAGGGCACCACAGGTGGAGGCCCACTACCACCAGACCCACCCTTCACGCTCATAGAAAAACACATCGCGGACACCATCAGCAACGTCCTAATGTACGGCAAGCCAGACGGCCTTAACAGCATGCCAGGTGAGCATGGCGCACAATGACACACACAGAGCACCGACCTGCACAGCAACAGCAGTACAATAACTGACCATTTGTCCCCATCCCATCCACAGAGCATGAATAGGACAGTTGTGGTGAGGGTTGCTCTGGCATCGGTAGAGGCGGGACGCAGATGTCGACCAGCGATGGTGGGTAGTGCGACACACCAGACTTGACATGTGCCATGGTGGACATACAGCTCTGCTAACCGCTGCCCCCCAACACAAGGTCACAGTGGCAGGACATGGACAAGACACAGGAGAACACCACATAGTGGCCTGCACAGCCCCCCCCCATGACCACAACAGAGACATACCGAGGAACCATGTACAACAGCCCCAGTAGACTGGGTGCAGCTGGGAAACAGCCACAAAGACACAGACCACAGATGGGGGACAGACACCTGAGGTCCTGGAGGTGGATGGGCAACAGATGCCTGCAGTGGAGAACAGCAGTGATGCTGAGGAAGGATGGCAGGAGGACACCAGTGTGGCCACCACGGAGAACGGCACACCAGAATCACTCACCCCATCACAGGAGCATGACACAGGGGCATTGGAGGGTCCATTGATGCAAGGCACCCACAACAGGCTGCACCAAGCTCCCTGCTGGTCAACTATTACCCCGACCTTCGAAGGCTGGAGTGGGAGCACCTGCAGGCAACCTGGGACTGTATGGAGGCTGTGGGATGACTCACAGAGGTGGTGATGGATGTGGTACGGGTGCAGGATCATCTAGCCAACAGTGTAGTCACTGTTGTCAGGGCACAAGAGAGGCTCACAGAGGAGGTAGCCACAGGGGTACATGCACAGCAGCTTCTAGTGGAGGAGGTGGCCATGGGTGTCTGTACCCAGGAGTGGGTGGTCGATGCCCTTGCAGCCATCGCTGCCTAGTTGGCAGCCCTACAGCCACACCCAACCACACACATGGAGGGCAGGCACTGGAACAGGACATGACACCAGCTGCCTTGGCTGGGGGGCACATCCAGGTCAGGGCCCAGACAGCCTCCGCCCTGCCAACGGACATAGCACCAGTGCCACCGTGCCGGGCACCCCCCACTGTATGATGTTCCCACTGTGGCCAACATCCCCTGGCTGCATCACAGCCACAGGCCTCCATCCAACATGGCCCAGTGTCTGAGAGGGGCCATGGCCATAGCGGCCACAGCTAGTAGCCAGCAACCCTCAGTGGCCAGGTGCTACAGTATCCCCGAACACGCTCATACACGGCACCCCCAAATGCAACCCAGCACACCCACCAGTCCACACCACACACAGCATGCACACCATGCACCGTACACCACTAGCAACACCCTGCACCATGCAACCACACATGAGGGCCAGCACAGCATGCACTGCTGTGTCCACCAGCTGGCCCACAGGCTGCCACAGCCACAGGCAATGCCAGTCCTCCTGTGCAGGCATGACGCATGTCAGTGTCACGCCAGTTGTGTGGGTGCCCAATGGAGTGCAGCCAATGCACATGCCAGCTCAGACAGATAGTGCCATCATTGCCCACATGTGCCATACCTTATTACCCAAAGGTGCCATATGCCACGTGATGGTGCACTGCCCGAGCCACTATGCATTCTTCACTGTGTGGTCCCTGGGGCAACCCCCTTGCACCACCCACCTCTGCCGGTGCTGGGCCATGTGTTGGTGATGGACATCCCTCAATTTGTTCTTGTGGCTGCACAGCGGGGGCTCGGCACCCTGCGGTGCATGCGGATGTTTTGCAGCATGGCACAGGCCATGAGCACTCTGCATGCCATGCCCGGCGATAGCATCATCATGCCACCAGTGTGATCCAGGCAGCAGAACTGCATCTTCAGAAGGCCTATGGTATGCTCCACGATGTTGGGGGCACTCCCGTGTGCCACATTGTATGCCTCTTCCATGGGATGCTGTGGCACCAGGTATGGTGTCATGAGGTAGGTCCTCAGTGGGTATCTGCTGTCACCTATGGGGGGAGGTATACAGTATTAGTAGAGTTGCAGCTGCGCACAGGCGGCAGGATGGGTTGCTGGATGTGGTGGCTGCTTAGCCAACAGCCAGCCATACCAATCTGGTTGCCAGTCCAGATGATGTTTCATCTCGCTGTGGTTGAAGATGAATGAGTCATGGCATGCTCCTGAGAACTTTGCATAGACATTCATCAAGATGCCGGTGGCATCACACACAACCTGGCAGTTGATACTGTGGTACCCTGTACGGTTCTGGTATGTATCCTCGTTCATGGACGGTGTCAGAACAGGCACATGCATGCAGTCTATGGCACCCAACATATTCAGCATGCCATACCTGTCGCAGAATGCCCCCTTGGTGGCCCTGATGTTGGGCAGCATTCTGGGGAACCACATATGTCTGGCCTGGTGTCATACCAGGGCGTCGGTCACCTGGTGCAGTGCCCATGAGATGGAGGACTGGCTCACATCTGTCACATCACCTGTGACCCTCTGAAAGTTGCCAGTGGCATAGTACTGCATGGTGCAGAGCACCTTCATCTCCACGGACATGGCTATGGAGAGCCGTGTGCCTGGCCTGACTGCATCCTCGACAAGGCCACAGATGTACCTCAGTGTATTGTGGTCAATGCCGTACCATTGGAGGAATTTGGTATGGTACAGCGTATGTGCCTCCAGCCATGGCCTGAACACACATCACCACCGCTGCCTCTGGCAGCCACGGTGCTCCTCAATGGCGCCCCCCAGGAGGATCATGTGTAGTAATGCTCTTAGGCACATGTCCTGTGCCCTAAACCAAACCCAATGACCAGTGTACACACACTGTAAACATGCACATCCACTCCGAGTGTGGTGCATGCTGGGTGCTGTGGCACATGTGGCCATATGGGCATGCCATGGGCATGTGGTGTGGGCGTGTCATCATTGGGGATGCCATGTGCAGTCCTGCAGCAATAGCAGTGACAGCAGGAGTGGCAGGTGCAGTTGGTGGCAGGCATGTCCTGCCACGTGACTGTATCGTCTGGCCGCTGACACATACCAGGACAGGATCCCTTTGGGGGCCATCTGGGAGGTGATGGAGAGGAGGCAAGTAGGTGGTTCTGCAGGTCTGTATTGGTGTATGTGTGTGTGATCTGTTTGTCATGGGGTATGATGCTGACCTGTTGCCCTGTGCTGTGTTGCTGGGGACCCGGCAGATGAAGGCCAGGATTGTCCTGGAGCTCCTGGACCTTGGCCCTGGCAGCATGGGGCAGGTTGTTGTACCACAGTGGCGGCTGCTGTATGACATATCACGTAGGTTCGACCTTCGGGTGTCCACCAGGGACTACCTGTACAGGGATGATGCTGGAAACCTGTGGGCCATCCGAGCACTGTCTCAAGTAGGTGGAGCTGCAGGCCATGGTGTGTGTGTGTGTGTGTGTGTGTGTGTGTGTGTGTGTGTGTGTGTGTGTATGTATGTGTGTGTATGTCTGTCTGACTCCGTCCATTCTGCATTGGCGGTACCCAGGTCACTGACGGTGGTTCCTCTCTGTGTGCTCTTGTTGTTACAGCAGTATTGTGGACCAGTACGCCAGATCATCCTTGAGGAGAGGTCCTTTATGGACACCATGTCACCGCAGAATCCATCCACCCCTCTTGCAGCCCCACCATGAGCACCACATTGGAGGATTCAAACTAGGGTGCCTGGACCTGACTCCATTGTGGACCTGCTCCCCCCTCACCCTCCACACCCACTGTTGTTAGATGTTGTACAGGCTGTGCTGGCCTGGCCTTGTTGTTTATATCTGTTTTTGGCTTGGGATTCATTCTTGTCATAGTAAAGCCTTGTTTCTGAAGCCACTCTGCATGTGTCCCTTATTTGCCCTGGCACAGTGTGCCCAGGTGTGTGTGTGTGTGTGTGTGTGGTTTCATACTGCCTGGCATTGCCTTGGGTTTTGCATGGCATGGACACGTGCCATTCTGTGTGCCCTTCGGGTCCTGACTGTGGGGCGTATGGGCCATACTGTGGTGGGTCTGGCATTTCTGTGGCATACACACATGGCACTGGGGGATGAGATGTATCCACCGTGGTACTGTGGCTACCACGGTCGCCATAGGCATGTGGTGGGCACATGTTGTGTGGCTTCCAGTGTGCCGTGCATTGCTCCGTGCATGGGTGCCATACCTGGTCATGACAGACCATGCCATGCCCTTTCTGGGCCACTCTTTACAGCCCTACAGTGAAGCACCTCCATGCATGTTGTTTACGGCTGTCTCCAGGATGTGTAGTCTGTATGCAGGGCTGCTATGCATCCTGTCAACATACCCGGTATAGTGCATGCATGTACATGGCTCCTCGCAGGCAGTCTATGTGGCCCCACCCCTACATGCCCGCATATCCCCAGGGGTGTACCTGTTCCTGCCACTGTCATATGCGTCATCCTACACACAGTTCATGCATGCCACGCGGTGGCTGCATGTGCATTGTTCATGCATATCTGGCTGTGCACTGGCAGTACACACTGTGCGTAGGCATGCACACTGTTTGCAAATAGGGCCCATAGTTAGGGAGAACATAGTGGAGGCAAATAGCAACAATGCTGCACAGATATGCTGCACTGAGCTGAAGCAGAGCAGTAGAAAACAGAAGGAAAACAGAGTATGAGAAGAATGAACAGTGCAAAATTAAAAACTAGCAGATCAAAACAATGAAGTTGGTAATGCAAGTTACTAAGTCACTTACTGAATGCAAGGCAGAGTAGATGGCTGTCAGCTGCCTCACAGCTGAAACGCACCACTTACCCCCAATACAGATTACTTTTCTCTTTGTGCTGCAGCCCTTAGGACTCCAGACTGCAGTGCTCGGGGTTGCTTGTTAGTAAGACTATTGAGGGGGAAGAAAGCCCCAGCGCAATGTTCAGCAACACTCCTGATTGTCTGGAGCAGATCCCTTTGAAGCAGCCTTTCCTTTATATACAGAGTAGCAACCAAGGGTCCCACTGAGTCTGATGAGCAAGTGTCAGGGAGAGCAGGACAATGCAGGGATCTGCCTCATGACCACAAATAAAGCAGGTAGTTCAGGAGTGGAGAAACCATAACTGAGAAAGTGGACTGATGTTTAAAAATCCTGGGCAACCAAAGCCCCACCCACTAAGTTTATAATTCAGAAATTAACAAATGAAACAGACCACTGACATACTCTAAGCCTAGATGTTATCCAAAAGGTTGTTTAAAAAATTTAACTTCAGCCATCTTAAACATTTCCACTGAGGGAGAGTTCCGCAAATTAACTGGCAAGACATCCATATACATGGAGATATGATGGAAAAGACCCTGTTCCCTGACCACCTAGATCAGGATCTAGGGATAAATAGTAAATGAGTCTCCATTGGGCACAGATGGCAGCCTGGACTACAGTATATAAGGATTTCTATTTTTTTTTTTTTTTGGTAACCGGGTAAGGCCCACTTGGCATTTGGCCTGTTTACAGGGGTGACCTGGGAGCACTGTGGAGTTAAAGTGACTTGTTCAGTCACACAGTATGCAAGTGAAGGTTGTGGGATTCAAATCCATGTCTGCTGGATGTACCAAGCTCATTCTCTGCTCATTACATGAACCTGTGAACTATACTGCCAGTCCTGGCTACAGGATATTGCCAGGATGAGTTCTTTAGGTACCTGGACACAGATAGCTCTATTTAGGTATAACACCTAGCATATAATAGGGTCCCAGATTTAAATAACTTACATTATAACTTTTAGCAGCACAGTCACTTTCAATGATACTGTACTGTAGACAGTGTGCAGTAGCTATCCCTTCGAGATATTGAATTAGCAATAAAGCAGTATACAGTCAATTGAAATATGATGGTCATGCAGCCATCTTGAAGTAGTTCAAAAACATTAATAAAGATAGCAATATCTACTACTCCGCCTCGCGACATCCAGCATCATCATTATCTTCATCATTCTAGACAGCAGTAAGGAGCTTGGATTTTCCCTCATCACTGCTTCTGTGTCTGCCATCAGTGTTTTGTAGTGAAAAATCACTGTATAATGTATGGTGGAATGTTGTTCTATCTCAGTTTCCATCTCTGCTAAAATGTTGTTCTATCGCAGTTGAAAGATCATGGAATGCTGTTCAACCCTTCTGTGGTAGAACAACATTTCAGTAGAGTTGGAAAGCGCATGAGCCAAGCACATTGCAAAGCAACGGATTCAGTAGGCGGGCAACAGAAATTCCGAATCAACAAGGTGAAAAGATGGGGGTGATGACATGATCGGAAACTCGCATCTGCAGGATTAACTAGATACATTCAAAAAATGCCGGATCAACCAGATAAGTTCAGTTATACAGTATTTAAAATACCTTACTAAATCAAATTTGTTTCCTCCACTCCACAGCATCTCACTATGTGAGGCATACACTCGCCATGTTTTTTTTTTCTTGAAAATCCCTCCCACACCACAATGACAACCAAAGGGAATGTCAGCTGCCTACATGAGGACGTATATTCCCTATCATAGAAACATAGAAACATAGACTTTGACGGCAGATAAGGACCGCTAGGCCCATCTAGTCTGCCCATTTCCCTACCTACAGGATAGGCCGCAGATCCTAGTTAACCAACAGCCTTTATCTTCCTGCCCCCCACAAGAATTGCCTTATGTCTGTCCCATGCATTCTTGAATTCTCCCACAGTTTTAGACCCCACAACTGCCTCAGGAAGGCTGTTCCATGCATCCACTACCCTCTCTGTGAAATAATACTTCCTCACATTGCCCCTGAACCGCCCTCCTTCTATCTTTAAACTGTGTCCCCTTGTTCTTGCAAGTCTCTTTTTCTGAAAGATGCTACCCTCTTGGACTTTGTTGATTCCCTGAGGTACTTAAAAGTTTCTATCATGTCCCCCTCTCCCTTCTTTCCTCAAGGGTATACATATTAAGCTCCTTTAGTCTCTCCTCATACGGCTTCTCTTGCAGACCCTGCACCATTTTAGTTGCCCTCCTCTGGACTGCTCTATCCTGTCTATGTCCTTCGGAGATGGGGTCTCCAGAACTGGACACAGTATTCCAGATGGGGTCTCACCAACTGTCTGTACAGAGGGATAACAACTTCCTGTTTTCTGCTGCTGATGCCTCTCCCTATACATCCCAGTATACCCCGGCCCTCCCTTCTGCCTTCTCACATTGCTTGCTAACCTTAAGGTCATCTGATATGATTACCCCCAGGTCCCTTTCCTGTTTTGTTGTTACTAGCTCCCCACCCATTGTGTATCTTCCCCTGGGTTCTTATTTCCCAGGTGCATTATTTTGCACTTTTTTGCATTGAATCCTAGCTGCCATACATCTGACCATTCCTCCAACCTTGCTAAGTCCCTTTTCATCCTTTCCACGCCTCCTTGTGTATCAACCCTGTTGCAGATCTTTGTGACATCTGCAAAAAGGCATACTTTAAGGTCCCTCTGCAATGTCACTGATGAAGACATTAAAAAGGACTGGACCCAATACTGAACCCTGCGGTCCATCAACCACACAACTCACTGTAGCAGCCAGCACTGTCTCCTGTAATAAAAAAAAACAGCAGAGAGCAGTTTCCTTAACATTGCTTCAGACTTTATTAAAATGATTTCTTGGGGCACCATACACTATAAGAAATATTGGGTGGGAAACCCTATGCCCAACCAGTGTGTTTGCCACCTTGAGGTTCTGATTCCCATGGACCTCTTGAGAGTGAAAGCCAGAATTGCTCTGTGGCAGAACACATTGGTTCCGCATGGTTGCCTATCCAGTATTCTCAACGTGTTGAATGTTTGTGTCAATAATGTCATTTTGTGAGTTGCAGTGCTGATTTTTAGTTATAGTAGGTGGAAAATTGAACAACTGTATGTGTTACTGAAATAAATATTTATCCTGACCAGTATAATATTCTCAATCTCCTGATAAAAAGTAGTAACCAATTAATTTAATGACAAAACAACAATCAAGATAATTTAGCTTTCAAATTTTGCAGATGTGTAAACGTGTTTTATAATTTTTGTGGGTTTCTTCATCTAAAATTAGGACTGTACAAAACAAATACTATTCAGACAAATACACACCAGTACTGCAGTTTTTACAAATACAAGTATCATTCTTAGAGATTTGTATTTGTTTTAGGCCACATAATGTAGTATTAGACCTCAGCTGAGACTGGTGTGACATATTAATGACTACTACTGTTCATAACATAAATATATATTTATATTGATAACTCTGAATATTTTATTAAAACCTCTCAGACCCTTGGTCTTGTGTCATCAGTAGCAACAATAACACGTTTGAAATATGAAAAAAACATATTTTACAAACACTAATATGTAAACAAATGCAAATACAGATACAAATATAAATACAAGAGAAATAAATACAAATATAAAATGTTTGGTGAGTGCACAGCCCTATCGAAAATACATCTTGGTTATGATGTATTCTATTGTAGGACTTATAGTTAGGGTGCCAGATTCTGCAGAGGCTCAAAGTAATGTTGAGGTATACTTTGGGGGCATTGAATTGTCTGATGCAATTTTGTATTGATTTGGTGGTGCTAAACATTGGTGTGTACAAAACATGAGAAGTAGAACATCCCTAATTTGTATTTTTAATTTGTATTTCTTGTTTTAGTTTGTGTAAAACTATAAATATGTATGTTGTTTACATATTGTCCAGGTAGGCACACTGACCTATGGACAACTCATTTCCTAGTGTGTCCTAAAAGCTGGGGAATCATGGAATACAAGAATAGAGAAAAACAAAATACAATCCTACGGTACTGCAATTTTAAATACTGTACAGAGGCAAATATGCTGTGACTATGAAAAAAAGGTGAACTAGCAGGAATGCCAGTATGCCACAGAGCAGATGGATGCAGCAAGGCAAAAAGTACCATAACTGGGAACTTTTGCAATGTCAGTATTGTTGGTGGTAGAAATGGGTGAAGCAGAGAAAACTTCAGTTCCAGAGAACTTTGTGAAGTTGGTCAATTTCGTGAAGATCAAAGTGCCAACTTCACAACTTTTTTTTTGCCAGGCGAAGTGACACTTTCTCCTCGGAAGTGACCGAACGTCACTTGCGAAGTCACAACTTCACAGGAAAAGCGTGTGAGTCACCTGAAAAAATACATACATACATAAACACTGTTGGCAGATAAGGGCCTATGGCCCACCCAGTCTGCCCATTTGAGCATGTATGTTCATTTTATGTTTTCCTAGAAGTCTGTTGCCCCTTACCCCTGACCTCCAGAATTCCCTTATGTTTATCCCATGCATTCCTAAATCCCATGATTGTTTCAGACCCCACCACTTCCTCTGGCAGGGTGTTCCAGTTGTTCACCACCCTTTCTGTGAAGAAATTCTTCCTCACGTTTCCTCTGAATTGCCCTCCCTCCAACTTCATCCCATGCCCTCTAGTCCTGGAACATCTTTTCCGCTGGAAAATAGTGTATTCCTGCACCCTGTTCCTCCCTGTAAGGTACTTGTATATCTTTATCATATCCCCTCTCTACCTCCCTCCTCCAGGGAGTACATATTCAAGTCCTTCAACCTGTCCTCATAGGACTTGTGATGCAATCACTGTACCATCTTTGTTGCCCTCCTCTGAACCTTCACTACCCTGTCTATGTCCTCATGTAGGTAAGGTCTCCAGAACTGTACACTGTACTCCAGGTGGGGCCTCACTAGCGGATTGAGGTGGTAGGGACCAAAAGATGCCCTGGAGCGAAAGGTCCCTACTTCCCCCTCTGCCCTCTCCAATCTGCTGATGAGGGATGGCTAGAGATTTCCAGGGTACATTTGAAGACATATGGTGCATGTGCTGTTTCTTTTGCAGCCCCTACCTGTGGAATTCTCTACCTCGTCGGTTGAGAGAATGCCTGACCGTTGAGAGATTCAAATCAGAATTTAAGACTTATCTCTTTCAGATGGCTTTCCCAGATGCTTTTTAATTAATTTTAACTAATTTATATTTATACATTTGTATTTTATCAATTTATATGTTCATGTTTTAACTTGTAAAGTGCCTTGGTTTTAAGAAAGGCTATATAAATAAAGTTTGCTTTGCTTTGTATGGTGGAATTATGACCTCCCTTTTCCTGCTGGTGATGCCCCTGCCTATGCATCTCAGCATCCTATTTGCTTTACCTGATGCCTTGTCACACTGTTTCCCTACCTCGAGGTCATCAGAGATGATAACTCCAAGGCCCTTTTCCTGATTGGTGCATGATATATCCTCACCCCCCCAACTGATATATTGTTCCAGGGTGTTTGTGCTCCATATGCATTATCTTGCACTTCTTTTCATTGAATTTCAACTGCCAAATCCTTGATCATTCTTCAAGCTTCTGCAGGTCCCTCCTCATTCTGTCTACACCCTCTGGCATGTCCACTCTGTTACAGAGTTTCATGTCATCAGACAACAGGGAAATTCTATCTTTTAGGTCCTACACAATGTCACTGATGAAAACGTTGAATAGAACTGGTCCCAGCACTGATCCCTGTGGTACCCCATTGGTCATATCACCACCCTCTGTGTCCTGCTGCTCAGCCAATTATCTACCTACCGCACTACTATCCTGCCCACTCCCATATTCCCCAGTTTATTTAATAGCCTTCTATGTGGCACAGTGTCAAAGGCCTTGCTGAAGTCCAGATAGGCCACATCCACTGCCCTCCCCTGATCCACCTCCCTTGTCACCCAGTTGAAAAATTCAATGAAGTTGGTCTGGCATGATCTCCTCCAAGTGAAACCATGTTTGCCTTGGGTCCTGTATTCCTTTGGCAACCAGATGTTCCAGCAATCTCTCCTTCAGTAGTGCTTCCATGATATTCCCCACTACCAAGGTCAGGCTGACTGGTCTGTAGTTCCCCGCTTCCTCTTTGTTCTCGCTTTTGCATAAGGGGACTACATCTGCTGTCCTCCAGTCTTTGGGTACCTCCCTGTTTCCAGTGATCGGCTAAACAGGATTGCCAGAGGTTCAGCCACCACCTCTCTTAGTTCCTTTAGGACCCTGTGGTGCACCCCATCTGGCCCCATTGCTTTATCAACTCTTATTCCTTCCAGTTCCTTTAGGACCCATCCACATGTAAAGGGACTTATGTCCATTTCTGCACCATTCCCACCTCTTGTACTCCCTTCAGGGCCATTATCCTCCTCTTTCTCAGTAAAGACTGAGCAGAAATACCTGTTCAGTATGTCAGCTTTACTATCGTCATCATCCACGTGGCCCCCATCCTCCCCCTTCAGTCTCACTATCCCTCCCTTTGGCTTTCTTTTTTCACTTATGCACCTATAAAAGGTTTTGTCCCCTCTACCCACTGATTTTGTGATGCGCTTTTCTGTCTGAGCTTTGGCTTCCCTTACTAACCTCCCTGCCTCCCTTTGCTTCTCCTGGTACTTCTCCCTATCCCCTTCTGCCTGCATTTTTTTGTGTTGCCTGAATGCAATCTTTTTGGCTTTCACTTTCAGCTCTACCTCCTTGGAAAACCATAATGGCCTCCACTTCCTTTTCCCCTTGCTAACCTGCTTAATGCATAATTCTGTTGCTCTTGTAATCCTCATTTTAAATATTGCTCACTGTTCCTCAACCCCTGATTCCCTCCCCATTCCCATTAATGCCTCTTTCAAGCATTTCCCCATTTTCCCAAAGTCTGCCCCCCTAAAATCCAGGATACATGTTTTGTGTTGTGAAGTTGTCAAAGTTGAAGGTGGTGATGACAATGGGAACTTCATGAAGCTTCTCACAGTCAAAGTTTCACATCTTTGCAGCAACTTCATTGACAAAGGTTAACTTCCCTGCATCTCTACAACTGAGTCTGTGCATCCTGTAGCCCATTTCATTTACACCAGTGAGTTGGATATACCTCTAATATATCAAAGAATTCTCTGAGAAGGTATGTTTTACTTTTCTTATTGGTCAGCACCCTTTTCAGTTTGTTAGATGTGAAATAGCCATGCACATATAGAAGGAAAAATAACCCAAAGCATGATACCATTGCAGATAAAACAAGCATTTGTCAATGCCGAATGTTGTCTCTCTGGCATTGGCATTGGTAGTGCCAGAGTCAGAGAAGCATAATAGGAATGGCAGTGAAGTATTGAAGTGATGCCAACCCCAACCCCACCCTGTAGAGACTGACAGGCATTGGGGTGTGCCTTTGGGTCATCAGCTAGAATGCTCATGCCATTGTACCTCACCCTACCCTGTAGACACTGACAAGTATCATGGTGTGCTTTGGGGTCTTTGGACGTTATACTTACCCCATTCTATAAGAAAATACGCTGAGGTGGGTGCAGTATAGGAGAATGGGGTGAACGTTGTGGCCGAACAGTGGAAGGCACACCACGATGCCAGCCACTGGCTGCAGGGTAGGGTGGGGGTGGAATGGCGTGAGCATTACAGCCGATGATCCCAAGTCACACCCCTGACGCCTGTCAGTCTCTACAGGGTGGGGTGCTATAGTTGGAAACCCTAACACCATAGGCCTGTGTTGGTATTTTCACTCCAAATTTTGAACATGGGCTTTTTGTGAGCCCACCTCATGAAAAGCGGCACAATCAGTTTGTTAGCTGAAAGGTGGTTTTGCACAGCGGCTATGCCATTTGGCGACACAGGGATGAAAACACATTTTGGGCAGGATGTGGAAAATGACAACTGCATTGTTCATGAGGAGGCATAAAAAATGGCAATGTTGAAAATCTGGAGTGAAAATATGAAAAATTGGTGAAGTCATGAGCATGCATAGAAACTGCGCAACACATGTCCGTAACGCAATTATTTTGGGGAGTTTGTTAGCCACATTTTTAACATAGGCATTTTGGGACCTCCCCTCATGAACAGTGGCACTATGATTTTGTTAATCTGTCCTAAAAGTTGATTTCCCACAGCGACCATGCCATTGTGCGCTACAGGTGCGGAAACACATTTTGGGCAGGATGTGAAAAATGACAGCTGTACTGTTCATAAGGAGGTGTGAAAAAATGCCAGTGTTGAAAATCTGGCATGGAAATATTGCAAATTAGCGAAATTACAAGGGTGCGTGGAACCTGCGCAACACACGCTTGCAACACAGTCATTTAATGGACTTTCAGCACCAAATTTTCAACATAAGCATTTTAGGACCTCTGCTCATGAACAATGTCACCGTCATTTCCTCAAACTGTCCCGAAAACTGATTTCACACAGCGACCACCCTATTCAGCGCCGGATGTGAGAAAACACATTTCGGCCAGGATATGTAAAATGACAGCTTTACTGTTCATCAGGAGGTGTGGAAAAATGCCAATTTTGAAAATCTGGAGTGGAAATATTACAAATTCACGAAGTTACGAGCGTGTGTGGAAACAGCGCAACGCACGCTCACAAAACAGCCATTTGTGGGATTTTTTTTCACCAAATTTGCAACATAGGCTTTTTGAGAGCCCCCACTCATGAACTGTGGCACTGTCATTTTGTTACTCGGTCCCAAAAGGTGATTCTGCGCAGTGACTGCAAAATCACCTTTCCGGACTGAATAACGCCATGACAGTGACTGAATTCATGAGGAGGGGTCACAATAACCCCCATATTAAAAATTTGGTATAAAAATTCCCAAAAATGCCCGAGATATGCACCAAGGTTTAAAAACCCCTATTCATGCCATTATACAGCTTACCGGCATTTCTTCAGTTTGCGGTCGACCTTGAGGAGCGCAGACGTGTTCCCGGTCCACCGAAGATCATTGCACCAGAATCCAGAGGTAAGTATGGTGTGGGGGGATGTGGGGAGGCAGGGTACACAGAGGGTGGGTGCGGGTTGTGGGAGGGGGTAGGCAGACGGCTAGGGACCTTTTTCTTTTTTCACAGGGCTAAAAGAAAAAAAAAACATTGTGGGATGGTTTTATTTTCAGGGAATTGGCACGCTGGGTGGGCTCCCAGTGTGCCACCTACATGTTTTAGGGAGGATGCTGCCAGAGGAGTTGGGCACCGTCGGCACTGTAACAGGGGTAAGAGCCAAGGAGATTGGGCATCCTCGGCACATAACAAATGCAGGGGTTGCATTATGCCGATGGGGAGTGGGCTCCCCCGTCGCACATACATTGGGGCAGGGCATGCCAACAGGGAGATTAGGCACCCCCGAAGTTGGCATTATGATATGCAGCGTGCTGCCGTGTTAATTTTTTTTTCTCACTAGGGAAAGCACATTGGGAGGTCCGCTGCATATAATGATCTTTGCTCGCATTGCAGCGGACCTTTCCTTAGATGTGCTTGCCACATTATGTATGCAAGGTGTGGTGCTGGCATGCAGGCTTATTGGGGAATTAGGGACGCACCTACTGATGCGTGCCATGCATTTGCCCAACAGTGACTGTGCCTCCAAATCTGCTACTACCGCAATATGTTGGCTGCGCATGCACGAGCCAACATAAAAAACTATTTTATTTTGGCAAAAGTTAACTGGACCCAACACACAGGGATGCAGGCACTGACTGAACTCCACTGTGCTTTGCAGTACACTAATATTTTATGGATAAGAGGATCTCTGTATGCCCCTTCCATTTAAATATTAGAGTACTTAAAGTTACATACAGTTCAGTGGCACCAGCCATGATGCAATGCAGAAACTTGCAGTAAATGACATGTCACAAAGTATTGCATGATAAAAGGACTTAATTGCCATTGAATTACACTGTTCCCTGCAGTATGCTGCAGAATTTTGTGATACATTGCAGCATTACTGTGTTGAATCCTGACAGGTGCCACTGTAACTACATTTAAGCATCTGCATTTCAAACAGAGATCCATGCTTGAACAGATAAGACTGTCTTCATTCTGGACTGGTATTCAGTATTTCATATTATAAAATGGGCTAGATTGTAACATAGAAGCATAGAATTTGATGGCAGATAAGGACCGCTTGGCCCACCCAGTCTGCCCATTTCCCTACCTAATGGATAAGCTGCAGATGCTAGCTAACCAACAGCCTACTTCTTCTTCCAACTCCACCCCCTAGAATTGCCTTATGCCTGTCCCATGCATTCTTGAATTCCATCACTGTTTTTGACTCCACAACCTCCTCAGTAAGGCTGTTCCATGCATCCACAACCCTCTCTGTGAAAAAATACTTCCTCACATTACCTCTGAGCCGTCCCCCCTCTAGCTTCAAATTTGCCCCCTGTTCTTGCACACCTCTTTTTCTGAAAGATGCTACCCTCTTGTACTTTGTTGATTCCTTGAGGTACTTGAAAGTTTCTATCATGTCCCCCTTCTCCCTCCTCTCCGCGAGGCTATACATATTAAGATCCTTAAGTCTCTCTTGATATGTCTGCAGACCCTGAACCATTTTAGTTGCCCTCCTCTGGACTGCCTCCATCCTGTCTATGTCTTTGTGGAGTCTGGGTCTCCAGAACTGCATGCAGTACTCCCGATGGGGTCTCATTAGCTGTCTGTATAGAGGGATAACAACTACCTGTTTTCTACTGGTGATGCCTCTTCCTATTCATCCCAGTATCCCACCAGCTGTACTTACTGCCCTCTCACATTGCTTTTTTACCTTTAGGTCATCTGATATGACTACCCCAGGTCCCTTTCCATTTTTGTTTTTGTTAGTATCTCACCCCCCATTGTGTACTTTCCCCCCCGGTTTTTGTTTCCCAGGTGCATTACTTTGCACCTCTTAGCATTGAATCTAAGCTGTCATACATTTGACCATTCCTCCAACCTTGCCAAGTCCTTCTCATCCTTTCCACCCCACCTTGCGTATCAACTCTGTTGCAGATCTTTGTGTCATCTGCAAAGAGACATACTTTTCCTTCTAGTCCCTCTGCAATGTCGCTTATAAAGACATTAAAGAGGACCGGTCCTAGTGCTGAACCCTGCAGTACCCCACTAGTAACCCCTCTTTCTTCAGAGTGGACTCCGTTTACTATTACCCTCTGAGTCCTTTTCTACAGCCAATTCTTTACCCAGGCTACCATCTTGGGACCCACTTCCAGGCTGGCCAACTTGTATATTAATCTTTTGTGGGACTGTGTCAAATGCCTTGCTAAAGTCTAGGTAGGCCATGTCTACAGCCCCTCCCTGATCTTCTACTTGGATCACCCAGTCAAAGAAATATATTAGATTCGTCTGACATGACGTTCCCGCTGTGAATCCATGCTGCCTTTGTTCCTGCACTCCTCTGGCCTCTAGGTACTCAACAATTCTTTCCTTCAGAAGTGATTCCATCATTTTCCCAATCACTGAGGTTAAACTAACAGGTCTGTAGTTTTCTGCTTCTGCCCTGCTCCCACTTTTGTGAAGTGGAATCACATCTGCCCTCCTCCAGTCTTCAGGTACCAACCCATCCTCCCATGATTTATTAAAGATGGTAGTCAGTGGAGTCACTAGTTCTACCCTTAGTTCTTTTAGAATTCTGGAATGAATCCCATCAGGCCCCATTGCTTTGTCCACCTTCAGTTTTAAGAGTTCCTTCAGAACCCTTTCTTCTGTGAAAGGGCTGGTATCAACCCCCGTATCCAGCGTGTTTCTATTGTTTGATTTAGGTAACTCCCCTCTTCATTTGTGAATACTGAGCAAAAGTATTTGTTTAGTATCTCTGCCTTTTCACAGTCACCCTCTGCCCACCCCTCCCCTTTATTAAGCCTCACTATCCCTCCCTTGGTCTTCTTTCGCTCCCTGATGTATCTATAAAAGGTTTTATCCCCCTTCTTAACTGAGTTGGCTATCTTTTCCTCGGTTTGGGCCTTTGTTGTTCTGACTGCCTTTCCTGCTTCCTTTTGCTTTAACTGATACAATTCTCTGTCCTGCTTTTCTGTGATTCCTTGTACTTCCTGAATGCTGTCTTTTTCTCCCTAACCTTCCCTGCCACCTCCTTTGAGAACCATAGTGGTTTCTTACATCATTTTGTTTTGTTTATTTGCTTCAGACAAAGGCTTGTTGCCTCTGTGATGGCAGTTTTGAGTATTCTCCATTGTTCTTCCACGCCTCCTTCCTGCCCATTTGCTAGTGCATTCCTTAGGCACTCACCCATTTTGGCAAAGTCAGCCCTCCTGAAGTCCAGTACTTTTGCCTTTGTATGGCTTGACTCTACTGCTGTGTTTATCGTGAACCATACTGTTCTATGGTCACTAGTTCCCAGATGGCTACCCACTTCTAAATCTGTGATCCTTTCACCCTCTCCATTTGACAGTACCAGGTCTAAGACTGCTCCCTCTCAAGTGGGTTCTGATACTAGTTATCTAAGACATGCCCCCTGTAGGGCATCTAAAATGACCCCACTCTTAGAAGTTGCTGCTGCAAATGCACTCCAGTTAACATCTGGCATATTCAGATCCCCCATTAGCAATACCTCTCCTTTTTCTGCTATTCTAAGGATACTTTCTATCATTTGCTTGTCCATTTCCTCCCCCTGAGATGGGGGTCTGTATACAACCCCTGTGCAGATTGTGGTGCCATTGCCTGTCTCCAAATTGACCCACAGTGCTTCCTCGCCTCCCTATTTACCCTTCTGTTCTGTTGCTTTGATGCTGTCCTTATGTAGAGAGCTACTCCACCTCCTCTTTTACCCTCCCTGTCCCTCCTGTAGATGGTGTATCCTGGTATGTTTACGTCCCAGTCATCGTTCTGTGTGTACCATGTTTCTGTGACTGCCACAATATCCAGATGTTCCTTCTCCCTCAAGGCCACTAATTCAGGAAGCTTGTTACCCAGACTACGGGCATTGGTACTCATTGCTCTACATTTTATGATGGCTTTACCTCTTGTAGCACCATCCCTGTCCTCATTGACTTTGCTTTCTCCATTTACCCCTGTCCTGCTCCCTACTGACCTTTTTACCTTGGTCTTTACTTCATTTAGTACCCTGTTTTGTAGGGGGAGGCTGGGAATCCCCTGCTGCTCATCAGTGCCTCCCTCCCTCCTTGACTAGTTTAAAAGCTTGCCAATGAAGCACTTAAACTGATCACCCAGAAGACTTGCTCCCTTCCTGGACAGATGCAGACCGTCCTGCTAGCATAGGCTGGTATCCCTCCAGGTGGAACCCCAGTCCCAAATGAAGCCAAAACCCTGTACTCTGCATCATTTTTTTCAACCATTCATTGAACTGCATGGTGCAAAGTACCCTCGCCTCACCCTTGGCATAGACAAGCAGCACCTCTGAGAAGGATACTGTGTGTGCTACTTGGCTTAGGCCCCTCCTCAATTCCACAAACCCCTCCTGCACTGCTCTAATCTCATGTTGAGCCAAGTCATTCATCCCTAGGTGGACAATGATGTCCAGCTCAGTCTCCTGTGCAGCTGTTCTCGTGATCCTGAGGATGCGCTTCCTGTCCCTCCAAGCCATGGTGCCAGACAGGCACCTTACATAGTTTTCCCTGATCCCGCCAGTTCTATCACCCTAATAATTGAGTTCCCCACCAGGAGCTGCTTCCTTTTCCTGTGGTGTCCTCTGTCTCCTTCTTGTGGGGCTCCTTTGTGACAGTTGTCCGCAACCTCCTTAGTCTGCTCTGCGGGTGCATCCATAGGGGAACTACGCTCCATCAGAATGGTGTATGGATTGTGGAGTGGTACAACTAACTGGGTGTGCCTCTGTTCCACCACCCTCACCCTCCCTTAGCCCACTGTAGTCCAAATGCTGCGCTTTCTTGGCATTCTCTGAGGTAGTGGTGGTGGCCCTGGTGCTCCCTGGGTGGGGGAGGTTCCCTTACTACTGTCCAGTGTGGCCTAAAGATAGGCTACCTCCTCCCTCAGGGCAGACAGTTGCCTGCAAATAGGGCAGAATCTCAGCCTCCAGAAAGACTCCCGAAAGACTGCTGCCCCACAGCCAGTACATTACACTACTCCCCACATGTCTGTCTACCTTCCTGTTTATCCTGTGTAAGTTTTTTTTGTCCCCCAGTCACTGTTTTGTATGTATTGTAGGAGTTATTTGATTGGCTGAGAGCCACAGCAGGGGGGGTACATGAAGTTTCAATAGAAGCCTGCTCCAAAACAAGAGCCAATTTAGGGTGCCCTGATACTTGTGGTAACCTTGGGCACCCTGAATTTCAACAGCTGCCATTTTTCTCCTCGCTTAGCAGACCAGTTGAAAGCCAAGCAGTTCCTCCATACAGCACGTCCTCCATCCAGCTCCCACCATCGCAGAAAGTTAATTTTTATGTTCTTAACAAAAACAGCTGCATACTGTTTAAAAACCATAAAATTATGCACCTCGTATTTTCTTTCCATTTCTTTCACCCCGTGCCGTGACTCCACTAACATCGCTCACATGCCCGATTCCGATTGACCTCAGATGTAAAAAACAGAAGGCTTCCTCTATGATCTATGTTAAAAAAAAACCAAAAAAAAAAATGCTGACCTAAAAAAAAATCAAGAAAGAAAAGAAACCATAGAACACTGTGGCACCGAATCAGACCTCACATTTTCAACTTCCTGCTTTCAGTTAGTAGGGTCACACAAGCTCATGCACGTAACTAGCACATTCTCCGACCACAAACTAAAGAAAATACACAAAACGCTTGCGGAAACTGCACTGAACATGTGCTCAGCTATAAACATGATGGCAATATAGTTCTGAGGAGAAATTGAATATCAATGGCATGTCTTCCTCTGCACCATTGGCGGGGACTAGAACAGAATGTCTCTTTGAAGAGTGGCAGACCAGAAATGGAACAGCACTGTAACAGAGGGACTACTTTACCACATGTGTGTTTTTTTTCTATTTCTATTCATTTTAAATGCCAGTTCCTCTATTATTTTGACTATTTAATTAAAATTTACATACATGCACATTTTCTTTTTTTTTGTGTGTTTTATTTACTCACCTTCATGCTCCAGTGCTCCCCTCTCCTTCGGGCTCCACAACGCTCCCGACTCACTGGTCATCCTCTTCCTGGGCTCACCTCGATCCTCATATGGCAGCTGACTCCCAAGGGGTATCCTGGTGTATCCCTTCACCGGAAGGGTCCCTCTCCTCCGAGGGGGAAGGCACCAGGAGGGAGCTTAACCAGCACACTATTTATTAGGTCTCCCGGAAGTGCTGCTGAGGTAAAGGAGGTCTGTGGAGGTTCCGGTGTTGTCACGGAGTGGGTAAGCCATCATCTTGCCAACACACAGAGCCATTTTTCCATTTCTCTGGTGTTCCCCACCTTACGCCACTCTGAACAGTGCCCCCAGTCTCCACTGGGAGCTGCTGTTGAATGAAGCGACCCAATCCCCCCACCCCCAAAGAGGGCAGCAGTCCTCTGGATGCTCAATCCTCTTCATCCCCTGCCAACCCCTGGTGCCCCAAGTCCGTTCCCGAACCTGAGTCACTAGTGTGGTTTGAGGTGTGGCGTCCAACGCCTCAACCCTCTGTGCCACCGGGCCGGCATGCCCATTTTCTAACCACAAAAATACCCTCCAGGGTGGGTGGTATGGGCAATACCAGACCTTCCAGGGGCTATAAGGCCCTCCACCTGCGGCGTTGGGCCTCATTATGCGGCGTTGGGCCTCATTATGCCCCTGGGTGGTCCGGTATTGCCCAATACTGCCCACCCTGTTGGGTATTATTACTTGCATACACACACATCAGTTCTCATATCCTGTGTTGAAAAGTGGTTCCTTGAGCACAAACTGGTCATAAATAAAAAAAAAAAAAAAAATCATGCTTTTTGCCAGTCATCAAAACAGAAATAGGCATATTCCACTCACTATAAAAACCTCCCTTGGAAATACACTAGAACAAGTGAACACCTTCAAATACCTTGGTATGACTTTTGTCGAATGTCTTACCTTTGAGGCCCATATCGATAACACTGCAAAAACAGTGAACCAACGCATTGGAATTCTGTACCGGAACCGACAATTCTTCAACCAAGCTGCCTTGAGGATTGCTGTGCAAAGCTCCATCATCTCAATCATAGACTATGGTCTAATTGTCTATGGCTCAGCTACTACCACCGCACTAAAACGCATCTCAACAGCCCCTAAACAAAACCTGTCGACTCCTCACAGGAGCACAGAGATGGACCCACACTTGTGACCTCTACACGGAAACCAGTTGGTTACATCTCCAATCGCTTCATGTATCTCACCCATGTGATGGTAAAAATCAATCTTGGGACTCTACCTCCATGTATCCGGACCTACTCTGCCTGAACAATGGCACTCGTACCACCAGAAGATCTGAACATCAACCTTTCCTTGTCCCTAGATGCCGGACTGCTCAGGGACAAAGATCTTTTGTATACCGTGCCCCTACCTGGTACAATGCCCTTAACCAGCCCTCCCTATCCTCCACGTCATTGGGAGCTTTCAAATCCATGCTATACGCTCACCTCACAGCCTCCAGCTCCTGTGACTGCTTTGACTAAAGTCTCATCCCACTGAGTGCACTTACAGATGTTTCAGTCAACCACCATGATTCCTCTTTTGACAAAGACAACCTGAGTACCACTAACCTGGTCCTGTCTGCCTCTAAACTTCTTATTTCTCCCTCTCTCCCTATCTCCCCCCCACCTCTCTAACCTTATTCCTTGCCCTTGAAACTGCCTCTGAGTTCCATTTTCTTTTCCGTACATAAATGTTACTGTTTTAGTGTGGCCTTATTAAACTGATTACCGATTGTTTGTAGTACTGTCTACCATGTTTTTGTACTTTTATCACTTGGAACGTGGAACCTTTGTAAAAGAGCCTTGGCTCAAAGGTATTAATTCCTAGAACAATAAACTAAAAAACTAAAAAACATATACAGTAAGTCCTAATAGTGGAGATCTCTTGTTAATATCAGAAGTAAAAAGAGGTGCAAGGCACTTTTTATTTCTTAGGCACCCTTTTCACAAAGGCTGAGGGTGCTTACAGGGAAATGGTAAAATGCAATATTGACAAATAAACAATATAATAAATATGCATTTAAATATAATAAATAACTAAATAAAAACAGTGGGCCAATTTGATTTCAGAGTCCCATTAAAAGACTCTACCCTGCAGGTAAAACAGACTCTTAGGGGAAGCAAATAAATAAAATGTGAATAGCAACCTCAAATGGTCTGTCCCCAACAGCTTTACATGGGGTGGGGGTACCACAAGCAAGCCTAAATCTGTGAAGTTGAGCAGGCAGGCAGGAGTGTAGGGAGACAAGTGCTCTTGTAGGTAGTCAGGACCCTAACTACGCAGGGTAGGGCTTTGTATGTTTACAAGCAAATCTTAAAGTTTATGCACCACTGAACTGGCAGCTAATAAAATGATTGCACAGAACTGGTATGATGTGCTCACTTCAAGATGTTGTAGCCACCAGCTTGGCTGTTACACTCTGGACCAACTGCAGGTGATGCATGAAACCTCCATATACCCCAAATAAAGAGTGCTGCAGTAATCCAGCCTTGCAGTGACAAAAGGCATTGACTGTTGTAGTCAGGTCCTCAGGCCCAAGATAAGGTTTTATCTGAGCAATATTACACAGATGGAAAAGTCACTGCGGGCTACAGCTGAGATCTAATGTTCTGGTGTCAACTTGCAGTCCAGAGTGACACCCAGATTCCTTACAGCATCCAAAACTCAAAGTGTACTGCCATTTTCACAGAGATCATGGACTGGATTTTCAGCCTGTCAGGGTCGAAGACACACGCCACAGCCACTGCTGCAGGATGAAATCTCCACATCTATTGAGATTTTCAACAGGCACAGCTGCAGAGGATGTTATGCCTGGTCCCACTGGGCATAACATTTCAGCACAGCTGCACCAAAAAAAATAAGCATTTGTCAATGCCGAATGTTTGCTTGCTGGCATTGGCATTGGTAGTGTAGAAGTTACAGAGCTGCATAATATGAATGGCAGTGAAGTATTGAACTGAAGCCAACCCCACCACCACCCTGCAGAGAGTGACAGGCATTGGGGTGTGCCTTTGGGTTGTCAGGTATAACGGCCACGCCATTTCACTACATCCTACCCTGCAGACACTGACAAGTGTCATGGTGTGCCTTGGGGTCTTTGGCCCTTATGCGCATCCATTCCATCAGGAAATATGGTGAGATGGGTGGTATAGGAGAATGGGGTGAACTTTGGGGCCGAAGAGTCCAAGGCATACCTCGATGCCTCTCACTGGCTGCAGGGTGTGGAATGGTATGAGCATTACAGGCAAGAATCCCAAGTCACACCCCTGATGCCTGTCATTCTCTACAGGGTGGGGCGTTATGGTTGGAAACCCTAACACCTCAGGCATTCGTTGGTATTTTCACTCCAAATTTTCAACATGGTTTTTTTGTGACCCCACCTCATGAACAGTGGCAATATCAGTTTGTTAGCCGAAAGCTGCTTATGCACAGCGACTACGGCATTTAGCACCACAGGTGCAAAAACACATTCCAAGCAGGATGTGAAAAATGACAGCTGTACTGTTCATGGGGAGGTGTAAAAAATGGCAATGTTGCAAATCTGCAGTAAAAATATTAAAAAAAACTGGTGAAGTCACGAGCATGCATAGAAACTGTGCAACGCACACCCATAATGTAATTAGTTTGGGGATTTTTTACAGCAGATTGTCAACACAGGCATTTTGGGACCTCCGATCATGAACAGTGTCACTGTGATTTTCTTTATCTGTCCCGAACAATGATTTCTCACTACCATGCATCTCTGCATTGAAAGTGTGAAAACACATTTCAGCCATGGTGTGAAAAATGACCGCTGTACTGTTCATAAGGAAGTGTGGAAAAATGCCACTGGTGAAAATCTGGACTGAAAATATTACAAAGTCATGAACTTACGAGGGTGCGTGGAAACTGCGCAATGCTCACTCGTAACACAGTCATTTTATGGACTTTTGTCACCAAATTTTCAACATAGTCATTTTAAGACCTCTGCTCGCATGAACAGTGCAACTGTGATTTTCTCAATCTGTCCCAACATTGCTTTCAAGACACACTTCCACTGCACCATTGTGCTTACATGCGTGGGAAACAATACTTTAAGCGACATGAAAATGGCAGCTAAATGTTCATAAGGAAGTGCAATAAAATGGCAATGTTGAAAATCTGGAGGAAAATATTGAAAACTTTGCAAAACTTACTTAGTGTGCATTGAACTGCGTAACGACAGTAAAACAGTCATTTATAGGAATTTTTTCACCAAAGTTTCAACATAGCCATTTTAAGACCTCTGCTCATTAACAGTGTTACTGTGATTTTCTTACTGTGTCCCATACATTGATTTTGCACACCGACTGTGCCATTGTGCGCTACATGGGCGGAAACAGGTTTTGGGCAAGATGTGAAAAATGACAGCTATACTGCTCATAAGGAGGGTGTGGTAAATGGCAATGTTGAAAATCTGGAGGAAAATATTGAAAATTGCAGAACTTCATTTAGCGCATGAGACTGCACGACGACGCCATAAAACAGTCATTTTAGAATTTTTCCACCAAATTTTCAACATAGGCTTTTTGAGAGCCCACCTTATAAACAGTGGCAGTGTTGTTTCATTACTCAGTACCGAAGGTGATTTCATGCAGTGACTGCGAAATCACCCTTCGGGCCCAATTATCACCATGACAGTGAGAGCATTCATGAGAAGGGGTACCAAAAACCCCATGTTGAAAATTTGGTGCAAAACTTCCAAAAAATGCCTGAGATGTGCAGCAAAGTTGAAAAAACCCTATCTATCCCATTATACAGCTTACCGGCATTTCCTCAGTTCGCGGTCGGCTTTGAAGAGTGCAGACGTGTTCCTGGTCCACCGAAGATCGTCACGCCGGAGTCCGGAGGTAAGTATGGGGTGAGGGGGTGGGGAGGCAGAGTGTGCAGTGGGTGGGAGCGGTGGGGCAGAGACAGCGAAGGACTGTTTTGTGTTTCAGAGTTGTTTTGTTTTTAAAAAGGACGACTGACAAGTGACGCTTTGCCACGCTGGGGTAGGGTTCCCAGCGCGGCACAAGGACGGGTTGTCGTGGTGGAGCTGATGGGATTTTGACACCCCATCGGCGAGCAGCATCTGTTGCCATGTTGGGTGGGCTCTAGCGTGGCACCCTGTACCTCTCTGGGGAGTGGAACCGATGGGGATTGGGCACCCCCTGCTATTATATATGAGGTAGCCACGCTGGGATGGGCACCCAGCATGGCATGTGGAACTCTGTTTGGGGAGGACAGCCGACGGGGATTGGGCACCCCATCAGCTATACAGTGTGTGTGTGGGAGGGCGAGCACGCAGTATGGCGTGTGTGTGTGTGTGCATGCAGGGGAGCGCGATGAGCAGGTGATATCTATCGCTGTTCACTGGAAGCATAGCTCCCCCTTTTTAATTGTACTCCACTGCATTTTCGACTGCTGTCATAAACAGCTCCAGCAGCCATTGGAGAACTGCGGCCGCACCTGCAAACACACTGACTGAATTGGAAGAGGGCTGCCACACCTCCGAAAACTTGGATGATGGCAATATGTTTCTTGCACATGCGTGCAAGCAAACATAAAAATGGTTGCAAGCTGCTGTAGATTGTGGAGCCAGTCATAATCTGGCTCCACTTTAGAAAATAGGGAGGCTGCAGGAAAAATTGCCGTCCGCAAGTTGTGATCCACTTGCACCAGTTTTTCCCACAACCATGCAACTTTCAGAGGGACTGAAAATCCAACTCCATGTTCCCATCAGGAGCACAAAACAGGAATTGCTGAGTATCATCTGTATAACAGTGACACACAATCATACTACCGTATGATCTCACCCAGCAGCAGCATGTACACAGTGAATAACACAGGATCCAGGATTTAGCCTTGGGGCACTCCACAGTGAAGCATAGCAGTTCTAGAGATGGAATTACTTAGAGCCACCTGCTGTATCTTTCAGGTCAAGTACAGATAGCACAAAGCTCTAACATGTCAAGTGTAGTCAAAGTAACTCCACCATGACAAATTAATAGATATACAATGTGGAACTATTAATAAAATGAAATAGAAAGGGTAAAGGACAAGAGAGCTCCTATGTTTAGCCAAGGCTATTTCCAATGGGCTAAGTCAGTACCACAAAATATATAGCAGCCAGCTGTCAAGGAGTGATATTCATATGGGCAGTGCACCCTAGCCAATGCATGCTGCCCACAGAAATATTAGGCTGTGATAGTGTGTGCAAAGAGCATATATGTATGATGCTGCCACAGCCCCATGCCAGAAACAGACTTCCAGGAGTGAAGGCAGATAGAGTATCTCAAACGGGATAATGGCATTGCTCCTGTGAGATATATTCAGCGTCTGGCATGCTAATGCCCACATACTGTGGTGCCAACCAGGATGCAACACTGCACATTGCAGTCTTACTGCAAAATGCTGCAATATGCTGCAGGAAACAGTGTAATTCCATACAAACATTAACAAATGGAAAATCAACTGGGCATGAGAGCATGTCTGGCTCTGCTGTATAGCAGGCATGGTGCAAGGGGTCCTTTTGCATGTCATTATTTGGATATTAGTGGCTCTGCATGATGCCTCCATGCGCAAAGGCATTGTTTGATGTCGCAGCCATTGCCCCTCACTCAAGCCCTACCTGTGCATTCCCTGGTAGTCAAGAACAGAAAAACAGGCACAGGACCACTGAGTGAAGTGCTGAAATTACTGCAGAACTGTTTATTCCTACGCAAGTTATATTTGCTGCATGACGGTAATCTGCTGCAATTACACACATTTAATTTCACACTCTGCATTTAGTGCTGAATTCACACTCATTGAAATCTGCAAGTTTGACCGATTAGCACCATTTTATTTAGTGTGACTATCACCTGAGTGAATACAGCAAGAATTATTTTACAGCAACTATAGCCAGTTCTACAGTACTTCATTTGTGCCAAAAAAGCAAATGTGCAATCAAAACATACACCATGCAGCAAGAAGAGGAATGACAGACACCATGCTAAATAGCCTGACTGGCTTCACACTGATCTGTGTTTTCAAATACCAAGATACGGTCTCCAATGTTGAATTTAAAAACAGTGCATTTAAAGTGACTGTGTTCATAAAAAAAAAGTATTAGTGAAAAATAAGCTATGAAAACTAATATCCAAAAACAGTCTACAGCACTGTCTTTAAATATATTACATTTAACAGCAGTTAATATGTAATTAGCCACAATGGACCACCAAATTTCATTTTTAACCAGTTAAGACTGGGGCCATAACCCCCAACTACTGCCCAGCTACTCAATCCACGCTGCTCTGCTATTCAACTAGGACTACCTAACAAAAAGCGTGGCCCAGCCTGTTCCTCTCCGGACCTGCCGTTTTATCACTGTCGTCTTCTCCCTTATGTACTCAGGTGTTACCTGTCTTTTGCCCCATTGCTTTTGCATCTGTTATACTACGTTTGTATGTGTTGATTCTATGCATTTATGTATCATTTTCATCCGTTATATTGCATTGCATGTGTGATCTATGTATTTATGTATGCAAATCCCAGGTCGCATCTGGAAACGAGCGGTTTACCGCTCTGTACGCCTATCTGGTAAATCTCGAAAATAAATAAATAAATAACATAACAAAAAAGCTTATTATAAAAATAAGTCCAAAAAATAGTAAAGTGGTCTTTGCACAGTCTCTCGCGATGCATGTCAGTGCAAAACTGATCTGTTTAGCTTAGCATCTGTCCTTCCCTTTCTTTTTTCACTGTGTGAGGGTTTCTTTTTTTAATTTATGTTTTTGGTTTTTAAGTAAAACATACACTGATTTACTCATACAGGGCAATAGTAAGTACAGCAATAGAAATTTCAAAAAGTTGATAAGTACAAATGTCCCCTGTAATCTGTAACAACAGGAGTGTGTGTGTGTGTTGGGAGGGGGTGTTCCCAATTTTTAAACAGATGGAAGTCCAAAAATGTTGGCCATCTCAATGGCTTTGGAATGTCCTTAGTCAGGTAGAATTTGCAAAGGGGTATAATCCATAGTCACATTGCTGTTGATCCATTTCTACATATATGAGTAAAAATAGCTTTTCTCTAAAACATTTCTGCAAACAGCAGGAAACAGTGTGCAACCTTATAACGTTAATTTATACCAAAATGGAGCATAACAGTTATATTAAAATGAAACCAGTCAACCAATTAATATTATATAATAAGGTGAGCCATGAACAGAACTTGATGCATCTGCCCACTGTCGAGATAGCAGGGAATATTACACAAAGGTGGTATAAACAATCACATGAATCTGAGTGTCCAGCAGATAGACCCCTTCCCAAAATAGTTATAACCAATTGTCTCTGCCAAACTCAGTTTGAGGGGAGACAGCAAAAAAGGGACACAGTACAGTTGGGAATGGTAGAGCCCTCCCTGATATAAACATTGAGAGGCTCAGTATCCTATAGTGTCCCAGCTAATGGTGCCATTCACTGAGAGATGGATTAACAAAAACAGAATCATATAGCACCAGGTTCTTCTCCATCTGCTTCCTCCTTTGCAGTGACATTTTCTTTAGAGGCAAATTCTTTCTCAGTTTTCTCTGCCTACTGACCTGCATCCTTAAGGTGCATGAATTGCCAAGATTTGCCACCATAAGTGATCCGGAGTCGAGCTGACAATAAAAAGAAGTGGATCACGCCAAGTGCCTGAAGCTTCTGTCTGACTCCATCAAATTGCTTGTCTTGGGCCTGGGTTTGGAAAGAGAGATCTGGAAATAATTTTACATCAAACTCATTAATGGAAAGCGGGTATGCCACCCGTGCTGCTGATAAGAGAATGTCTCAAATCTCTGTGCCTGACATCCTCGTTAAGACAGTGTGAGGGAGGTTGGTGTTCATAGGGTACACTCTGGGGTTAACTCTGTAGGCTATACGTAGTGCACCCAGCATCACTGAAGGAAATCCAGCCTTGATGCCAACAGGCTTAGATTGATGGTGCATTATGCGGGCTATTAATCAGCGATCTCCCATAAGAAGGCAGAGTTCCTGTCCAGGGAGATTATTGCTGCATAGAATCGACCAGCTCAGCTCTTCCGTACTGTAGACAGGCTGTGCAATCCAGCCTGTCTGCAGTCACAGAGAGCCTTATCACAAGAGAAGTGGGATGAGTTTGCTCACTTTTTTGCAGATAAGATTGCCAACATCAGGTCAGAGATCTGTTCAGTCCGCTCCAATGGGTGTGGCGGTGATCGGTGCGAGGTTACAGTGCCTCAGTCTGGTTGGTCAGCGTTTGACCAGGTGGCGATCTTAGATGTCATTAAGATCATCCACAGTATGCAGCCGACCTACTGTAGTTTGGACCCGAGCCCAACCCGCCTTCTTGTAGGGTGTGTTGAGGTCATCAGTCCGGTCCTGGCTGAGATTGTCCGGTGCTCGTTAGAGACTGGGAAGTTTCCAGACTCCTTGAAAGAGGTGGTGGTGGCACCCCTCCTTAAGAAAGCTTCTCTTGACCCGGACTGTCTCGCCAACTACAGACCCATCTCTAACCTTCTCTTTGTGGGTAAAGTTATTGAGAAGGTGGTCACACTGCAACTGGAAGACCATCTCCCCGTCCATGACATCTATGATCCCTCCCAGTTGGGATTTAGGAAAAGACACAGTACTGAGACTGCCCTTGTTTAGATGCTCAATGACCTCCTTATAGTGAGAGATTGGAGGAGCCATACTATTCTGGTCCTCCTTGATCTCTCAGCGGCAATCAACACCGTGGACCATGGGGTACTGATACAGCATCTACGGCTGATCTGTGGTCTGTCAGGGACAGTCCTCAGATGGTTCTATTCTTTCCTCACTGGCAGGTCTCAGAGTTTAGTGTCTGGGATTTATTACTTGGATGCATTATCCTTGCCATGTGGGGTTCCCCAGGGCTCTGTGTGTCACCCATGTTGTTTGCAGTGTACATGCTGTCACTGGGGGATATTGTAAGGTGGTACGGTTTGAGTTTTCACTGCTATGCAGATGATACTCAACTGTACATGTCCTTTGCACCTAATCAGGAAGTAGCGGTCTCGGTATTTAACAACTGCCTGTCTGAAATCCAGGACTGGATGAGTGCCAACTGGTTGAAGCTGAATCCAGACAAGATTGGGGTTTTGGTTGTGGACCTGGGTCATCAGGTACAGGGGCCTTCGGTTGGGCGGACCTCCAGTCTCATGCTTGGAGACTGCAAGCTGAGGACCTCTGAACACGTGCAGAGTCTGGGTGTTATTTTTGATGAGGGGTTGACCTTGAAGTCTCAGGTGTCCTCCGTTGTCAAGACCTCTTTTTACCATCTGAGGAATATTGCCCGGATTAAGCACCTGGTTCTGCCTGATGATCTTCCGACTTTGGTCCATGCCTTTGTGACCTCCTGTCTGCATTGCTGTAATGCCATGTACCTAGGGCTACTGGGCTTGATATCCACCATTTGCAGCTGGTGCCGAATGCGGCATCCAGGTTACTAAATGGGCTTCCTTAAACTAGCCATATAACACCTGTGCTGCACATGCTGCACTGGCTGCTTGTTCAATGGCGGATCGCCTTCAAGGCCGGTCTGCTGACCAATAAAGCCCTACACAGATAGGGACCAGGTTACCTACAAGAGCTTCTTTACCCCTACTGCTCCTCCCGACAGCTCTGCTCTGCCAAAGAGGGATTGCTGGAGATTCTCAGGGTTCGGTTACAGACATCTGGGGCCCGTGCATTTTCATTTGCAGCCCCCACCCTGTGGAATTCTCTACCTTGTCTGGTACGTGAATGCCAGACTGTGGAGAGCTTTAAAACTGCTTTAAAAACATATTTATTTAATCTTGCTTTCTCCATCAACTGATTGGTACAGATTCTACTGTTTTATTGGATTTTTAACTTATCTGATTTTAATGTTTATTACTGTGAAAGTGCTTTGATTTTATGAATTGTGCTCTACAAACAAAGTTATTATTATTATTATTAAAATCCTCAAGCATAGGAAAAGATGCTTTCATCCAGTTCTTAAGAAAATCCAGTAAGTTTACTCCCTCCATGCCTCCTGGTCCTACAACCAACCTGAGGTTCTCTGCCCAAACCTCAGTCTCTAAGTACCTCGAACCGACCTCAGAGCTGCGTGTTTTCCTGGGTGAGAGGAGGAACTGCAGCCTGTGTGGTGATGGATCATTTGTCACTCTTAGTTATGGCACTGATCAGTTCAGTAAGAACTGCATCATGTTTTTCCAGCCTGGTTAAAGTGTTTTCCATTTTAGCACCCATTGACTGCATCATGGTCAGTATCTGACACCAGGGAGGATTTGAAGAGGGCTCTGATGCATTTTCCACCTCAGAACTCAAGGGCTCACCAGCCTTCCCTCTTTTTGATGCAATAGGTTTAAAAGCCACCAGAGCAAGATTTTTTTGTTTACCCATGGCAAGTTTCAAATTGATCGATAGCTGTTAACCTCAGGATGATGGTTCTGATAAAAGCTTTTAAGTTTAATCGGGTGAACTAGTATTAGTTACCAAATTAGTGGAGTTGAAGTGCAGAGCTGTAAAGCAAAGCTTCCTGCCTGAAGATTGGCTTTCTAGCACCCCCTTCCCCACTGTGTGTGTTTTGATTGCATGTTTACTGTTTTGCACAAATAAATTAATTTCTGCACTTTACTTGTGGGTTCTGTGCCAGTTTTTCCATTCTTCAGTGTTTGTTTTTTGATCATGGCATGGACCTATGGGGCAGAGTGATCTTGTCAGCTTTGTTTATATTCTCTGCTAGTCTAGTGGTACCCTTCCTGTCCAATCTCCAATTTCAATGTTTCACATCCTATTAGTTAGTTATACCTTGTAGGCTGGTGGTCCCCCCACCTGATGTCTGTGTAATTATGTGCATCAATGTGTACACCATCCTTGAGGCTAATGATCCCCCAGCCCAACCACTAACACAACATAAGTAGGCTCTATCCACCTCCCCAGCCCACCAGCATCCACTATCCCACCCCCTTTTGGCCCTGACTTAGCCATCTGAGCAGTACAGAGCCACTTACAGATCCTCAGATGGTGACCTGCACAAAACCTCTGCTCATATGTATGTACTGTAGAAAAATAGCTTTTTTCAGGAGGGGCTTTACCGCACCCATTTTAAGGTAAGTAGCCAAACATACTGTACCTCCCTAAAGGAACACTCAACAATATTGGCAAAATCCAGGCTCATGGCAGACCAACAACAGCCGTGTCCATCCTGGGTCCAATTCACAGCAGGTAGGGCACAGTCCAGAGATCACTGCAAGCACCTCCTTCTGAGAAAGTGGTCTGAACTCACTCCAGGCCATCAGTGTCCCTGTGCCACTCAATTCCAACACTGCTGGCCCATGACAAGCCACCTGGAGTGATTCCGGCTCTGATAGAGGGCACCCTGTTCAGGAAAAATGGCTAAACTCCTCATATAATTCATGAGATAAAACACTGTGGACTGCAGACAGAGAGGATTCATTTACCTGTCCACAGAGCTGAGCAGGCATATTTTCTCCTGATGCAGTATCTCATGACAGGAATGCTGCCTTTTTCAGGGATATTGCCTTCTTACAGTCATTATTATAAGACCTCAAAGCCAGCCTCTTATCAATTGAGTTGGACTTTTTCCAGGAATGCTCCAACTGTCACTCTATCATCTTTAGCTGTCTCAGCCCATCATTATTCCATGGCGAGCTATGCCAAGAGGCCAGTGGGCAGACACAAGCAGATGTGAGGGAGTCCTTCCCTGCTGAGATGGCTAGACTATAACCATTCACAGCAGCTTTTGAACCACTCTCACACACTGACACTATGCTTATGTACAATATTGCCAGGAGCTTATCTGGTTCCAGATTACATTTTGGGCAATATTGAATCATCTCTTTGTGTGGGGATTTGTATGAAGGACCCCTGCCTTACACTGCACAGCATAGTGATCTGAGCACCCCACTGGATTAACTTTGACATCCCAGATGTACAGCTTCAGGGAGAAAATGAGGTCCAGGGTATGGTTGCAGAGGTAATCATTAAAATCTTAGCAGGCTCAACACTGGCTAATGCACAGAGATTTAATCACATTTCTTATACTTTATAATAGTGCTGCCAGAGTGTGGCCAGTATCAGACTCAGAGAACAGAGGAGACAGTGGTACAGTAGCACAGCTGATTTTGGCATGTTAAAATCGAATGAGTAGGGACCTGACATATGATGGGGTCACCTTGCCGTTGTCGATCAGGCTAATCGTGGTTCTGCCAACTGATGAGACCAAGAGCCCCCTTTTTGAATGAAGAAAGTGAGAACAAAAATGAAATAAATTGAAATTATGCAGGCTTTTTTGAGCAGCATTGGGGGAAGGGGTGTACTGGATTTTGTTTGATAGGAGAGGAAACCTCCTATGTGAGGCCCAGCGAATTCATCCACTGGAGATATTTCTGAGCAAAAATGCAATGTTTCCTCATTGACCCAAACATTGAAATCCACCAATATAGTCAGTTCTGTGGTATCCAATGCAAGGTCGCCAATGAAATCCATAAGTTCCTGTAGGAACTTCTATTCCTTTCCCAGAGGGAAGTACACCAAGGCTATCCTACATTTTGTACACTCTTACAGTACTGTAGCAGTTCCTTTAATTTTTTGGCATCAAGTAAACTTTTGTGCAAGGACAGTTAAGCTCCTGATATTTGAGTGGTATGATTCCTTATTGAGACACTTCTTTTAGCTCTAATAATGCATCTAAAATTTTCATGATACAGATGATGGGATGGCCCCATGACATGATACAGTATTTCATTTTCACGGAGGTCTTTTGGTACAAAGAAACTGAGAGAGGACATGATCTCAGACTTATTCATGCTCAAGGGTACTGGCAAGATTCAACAGACAGAGATGTCCGATCTGATCTCCTTCAGCAGGATGCAGGAACATGCCCTGAAGGTCAGAGGTGCTAAATTCAGTGGTGATGTTAGCAATCACTCTTCTTCCAGAGGGTCATGAACATATGGAGAAGCTTACCAGATGAGACAGCGGACATGTAACAACTCCCTCCTACCCATAAGGAATAAGGTGGTTGTTCGCCAATAGGCACCACCTTGAGACTGGCACTCTTACTCAGATCTTGATAGGTTAGTTTATTGGCAGGAGTTAAGCAGGCTAAAATATTCTAGAAGCATCAGAGCATTCTGGTTCTGTGTGAGATTAGAGACTTAAAGGCATCTGGCTGGGATGCTAAAGGCAAAGGGGGCAGCAGCCCCTGAGGCCCACAGAAATCCAGGGGAGGCTTTGATCTACTCCCCAATTAGATACCACCATTAGATAGCCAGCATGTAGTGGGACCACCAGGAGAGTATGGGGATCATAGTGTGTTTCCCCTTCAAAGGGAGCACCCTGATGGCTAGCTGGCCTGGGAATGGTTCCCCTGAAACTTGGAGGTAGACCATGGTGGGGCAGAACTTGGCAAAGTACCCACCAAGGGAAAGCCAAATAATGAAACCATGGTTGAGACCTGAAGAAAGTGGTACTGTAGATAAGATAGGAGACTGGGGATCTGAGTGATCTGAACAATTACCGGCCTATTTCTATACTATCCGTCCTCTCTAAATTACTTGAAAAAATTGTCAACATCCAACTTAGAGAACATTTGGATTCACAAAAGTTGCTAAACCCGGCTAGTCCGCTCAGAACAAACACAGTACAGTATCGGCTCTTGCCAAAGTAACTACAGACTGGCAAATGGCCTTGGACTCTAAGAAGCATGTATTTGCCTCTTCCTTGATCTAAGTAAGGCTTCGATACTGTGGATCATACCATCGCGCTTACTGTACTGAGTAACATCGGACTTGATAGTTCTGCCATTAAATGGTTCACCAGCTACCTAACCAATAGGTTACAACAAGTCAAAGCCATGGGAGATCTATCCCCACAAAAATCCTTGTTACGAGGAGTCCCACAAGGCTCCATCCTGGGCCCTGTCCTCTTTGCAATATACATCAATAATCTGGACTCGCAGATGGCCACAGCAAATGTGCACTTATTCGCAGATGATACTGTACTCTATACCACAAATTCATCCTTGGATCTGGCCCATGAGTACTTACAGAAAGACTTTGTCACCCTCCAATACAACCTTCTCACTCATAAGCTCCTCCTCAATGCCAAAAAGACTAAAGCAATGATTCTCTCACCAAAGTCTACTTCCGGATGTCCACATATCACACAGATCCGAACACTCTTAGATGAACCCCTTGAAGTAGTTGATACCTTTAAATATCTAGGGTTCTGGCTGGATAACAAGCTCAACTTTCTGTGCCACTTAAATGAAACCTCGAAAAAACTAAGACAGCGATTAGGTTTATTCTTTCGCATTAAACACCTACTCTCGTTAGAAGCCAGAATGAGACTAGTACAAACTACATTCCTACCTATACTGGACTACGCTGACTTCCTTTACAGTTATTGCCCATCAACGATTCTAAACAAAGTGGGCACCCTTTACCACCGGGCTTTAAGATTTATCTTAAATCTATAGTACACATCACTGTCGTCTATACCAGGTTTTGGGATGGACCTCACTCTCAACTAGAAGAAAAAGGAATGCTCTCCTCTGTTTTTTTAGAGCATTATCTGATAACCTCCCTGCATACATCTCGAACATCTTCAAACGGGCTAAAGGTTCCTATGGCCTGAGACGCTTCTCCTTAATCTGCTTCCAGATTCCTAGAGTGAAAACTACCCTTGGCTCAGCAGCAATCAACTTCTACTTCCATCACTCTGGAACACTATGCAAGACTCATTAAATTATCCTCACTTCCAAGCATTTTCACATTCAAAGCTCTATTAACGGATTATCTGAAGGAATCATGCAACTGTTTCAGATGCCGATGACCCTAAGCCCGGTGCCACTCTCAAATCCTACGCCTAAGTATCTCATCCACCCCACATTCCTAACAACAGAAACCTAGGACTTACAGGTCTAGTTCCCTTAATCCAAGATGGCCATGCCTATTCTCACCTTTTACCTATTCTGGCCTCCCCTTTTGGCTGCCTACTCTTTCACCCCAATTTCTACCCTATTCCTTAATACCTCCTTATTTTTATCATTTAGGTCTGAGCTCTTCATAACGGAGACTATATGGGATTGTTGTCTCTTCTTATTTCAGTAAAGCTTATCATTATGTGCCTTTGCATGTTAATTATGTTGACCGGTATGTATAGGCCCATATTGACCGGCACCGTCACAATGTTTTTTTGCACCGTTGTCCACCGTAATTGTAATCTTATGAAGTGTACTGTATTGTATTAATGCCCAGGACCACCTTGAAAATGAGCTTGCTCAATGGTGTTTATGCCTGGTTAAATAAAGTGATTGATTGATTGATTGATTCTGCATCTCCAGAGAAACCCTATGGTATCCCAAGGGAGAGGGGCCCGAGGTGAGAGTCACTTCACACTATTGGAGTGATTGCCTAGCACAGCAAAGAGGTGCAGGGCCAGTAACTTCAGACAAAGATGGGATAGCTGGGGAGCTTCCTAGTCTATTTGCCCTAGGAAAGAGTTGATAGGGGTAGGTATAAGCAAGCACCAGCGCTCACAACATCTTTGTCTTATATATGTAAATAGATATGTTGCCATCAGGACCTCATGGCTGATGCCGTAATGCGAGAAGCTGAAACAAGGATGTATATGATTGCTAATTATGCTTCACCACTAGAAAGACATTTGCCCTGTGGGGAAGATTTGGCAAGAGGTTACTGCTAACGGAGCATTGAGGAATGATGGCTTTATCTTCATGTGTAAAATGTAATAATGCTTGACTGCCTTTTAGAGTCTTGAACTCTCAGGGGAGAAGTACTAAGAAAGTACACATCTACTGTACATGATCCTGCCATAGACTGAAATTAAAAGATTGTTTGGTAGTCTCTAGATTGGGTGGACACATTGAAACATGCTTGCACTACAGTGTACATGTGTTGGTGTGGGAGAGGGTTATAACACATTCCAAACTACAGAGGGTCTCACCTTGCCATGGCACAGATGCCTGCAATGCTGAGGCAAGGGTTGGAAGAGCCTGGTCTCACAGTACTGTTTATGACTAAGCTGCAGGGGCTTTTACTGAAATTGCAAAACATGCCCAAGGCAGGAAAAAGCAGCACAGGAGGAGTGATGAAGGTATATCAAGGGAACAAAATGTGGTTTCTGGACCTTGATGTACATATTCACGAACTTCCACAGTGTATATCAAAGAAAACTTCAGTGAGAGGGATCATCCTGTCAAGTAGTACTTCCAGAAAGGGAAGGTCCTGGGCATTACTCTTTGATATGCTGGTGGTCCACAGGTTGGCGTTAGGTGGTCACAGGCATAAGGACACTACAGGCCTTCAAGATAAACCTGGATACATTTCTGCTTAACAAGAGAATCGGAGAGTTCCCTACATAATAAAGATGGAGGGAAACACTGTTGAATTTTTGTGTTTGCATAGAATACTGATTCATCCTTACTTATGAAACAGAGGGTGGGGATGGAGTGGAATGATGGGCTTAAAGTCCCTTCCAACCTTAATGTATTGTTTAACTATATGATCTGAATAGGTACAGGGATCCTCAATTTGCCCCAATAACAGCATTTGGAAAGCAGAAGATTAGGGTTAGCTGAAGGGATGTTGGTGGTTTCTCCCAGTTAGCAATGCCCAAGAAGCAATCTTGCCTGCTAAAGTCTATCTTCAATGTAGACACTACTTAGCTAGGTGCTTCCATACATTTTATGGGCTGGGGAAAAGAAGGGTGGGGTCTGGCAGCATTTATGGAGAAGTGTTTATCAGTGGAAATCCCGGCAGGTGGTGGGTCTTAGTGAAGTTACTTGAGTAACAAGCAGTGGTAGGTCATTGAGTCACTTTCTAGGGCAAATTTGGAGAACTTGGACAAGACATCCAATCTTTACTCTGTGAGTACAGGGGCTGTGTGAGGTGTACTGTACGGTATCTCCATAATCCAGGAGAAAGAGCAGGAACTGCCTTGTTACATTCTTGATCATGTGAGAATTAAAACAGTTCATGGTCCTATATAGGGCATCTAACCTGGAGCCCTCTGTGGCAGTGATGTGGTTAGTATGTCTGTGGTGGATGAGCTGTGGGTGCAGTCACATGCCTAGGTACCTGAAGTGCTGAACTGTGGTGCTAGTTATGAAAGGGGAGTACAATGAGCCCAACAATGATAGTCAGATGACTGCATTTCAGAGGTTTCCTAGCCCTGTGTATTGCTAATGCTTGTGGCCCTATCTGTTTTCTAAAAATATTATTGCATCAGGATCACAAGCTGCAAGATATTGGCCAGCCTGTTTCCACATAACTGAAATTCATGCAGTTTTTTTACATAGAGTACTTTGGCCAGAGTAGCTTGGCACCAAACTGAGGAACATCAGGGGAGGGAATTATATTCAGCATGGTGGAATTTCCCAAAATGAATAAAGTCTCGATAACAATCAGTCATTTCATTCCATATGTTTGAAATAGTGAGCTCTGCATACTGTATATTTTTTAAATAATGTTTATAATTTCACTCTTTGATATCAATATGATTTACACTGGAGGGATTAAGTTTAAACCAACAGAGACCAGAGGACCTAAGATAATGTACCATTTCATTTATTGTTGGAATGTACTAAAATATTCAGGGGGGATAGGGCACCATTCTGAACAATGGGCTGCAGTTTTACTGCATGCTTCTTGTTTATTAATGAAGGGAAAAAAGCAAGCTTGAAAATTAAATTGATTTTTTTTCCACAGGATTTTATACTCCATTGCACAACCACCGCCCATCAAATTCTTCATTAGGAGAGGTAATTACTTTAATTAAGATTAAATATATTTAAAATTCATGCTAATCTTTATCTACCCAATGCAGGCCCAACCAGCATGAATAAAACCTGAACACGGGGCTCCTTGAAATGATCTTACATGTCCAATCAGAACTGGACTCCCAAGGCACTTCCACTTTTTTTAATTCTTATTTAAATCTCGTCTCTCAGCTACTGCCATGAGCATGAACCTAGTGTTTTTAATTACAGCATGTATATGCTCTTCAAAACAAGGCAAGTAGAGCTGGGAATTACATATCAGGAACTTTTATATCTATGCAGCTGCAGAGGGCTGTTTCTTCTTGTTTGTTGTTGAATTTGCCTAGATGGGAAGGTTTGAGAAAAAGTTGTGTAAGTACAGTATCCAAGTAAACTTTGAAATGCTATTTATTCAGAACAGTTACTAAGGGGATCTTGACATAAGATAACATGAGTACAGTATGTTTGTTTTGCAAGTGTCACTGAGGTTGCTAAGCATACAACAGATGCACATCATAAGACATATATAAATACAAATACAAGAACTACAGATCAAAATATACATTCCAAATTGTTCCAATCATTTTGGTCAGCCAGATTGGGGTTCCATATATAGAATACTGTATGGGTGACCTTACACAACAGGGCTGTGTTTCCATCAAGGGTATGTGATGGTATGTGATGACATGATAGAGACCTCGAGAGTGAAGCTTGTCAGATCTCCATAGTGTCATCACATGCCCGAGATAGAAACATGACCTTAGCTGTGTATGGGCACCCATACACTGTTTTATGTAATGTATATTTTTCCCCAAAAGGTTTGATGTTTTACAGTTTGCCCACACCTGCTCCCACTCGATCCAGCACCTTAATCTGTGACTGCGTTGCTCCTGACTATCCTCTCCCACTCCTGACTGTCCGTTGGTCTAAAGATATAATTCACGGCCACAGTGTTTATTTTTTCCATATAGCTTTTTGCTCCCCTGGTTCCCCTCCTGCTTACTTGGCAGTGGGGGAGACATGTAGTTTATGTTTTTTCTCCTGGGACCCCAGATGGCGGCCGCGCATGTGCATGAAGATGCGCATGCGTTCTGTGGCTCTGGTGACAGCCCCTTCCACCCACCCGGTCTATTGCCAGGTTTCCATTGGGGCTTGGCACTACCACCTAGCCTCCACCAGGTGGCAGCCAAGAACCAGAAAGCCCCACATCCCTCACCAGAGAGGAGAGTTGCCTTGTGGCCGCTCGATCCAGCTCCTCCCCCTCCCCCCCGGCCTACCCCTGGTGGCCCGAGCTCTCTCCAAAACCTGGGTTGCTGGCATGGTGCGAGGTGTGGTGTCCAGCACCTCAACCCTCAGCACCACCAGGCTGGCTGGCCACAGTGTTTATTTAAAAAAGAACTGTTAAAGTAGTAGTCTTTGATACTACGCATCATCTATGGCTATCTGTGTCCAAACTGTCTCAGTCACCTGGAGGTGCTTGCTAAAGGGCACTACCATTTTCCCTCCAACTTTTTTCTTTTTACCCACATTTTCAACTAATCAGTTGGCATGTCAAGGCTCAAAATTTGTTCTGGTATTGTGATGTCAGAGTGATACCTGAACAACTTTTCATGACCTTTCAACTGTACCACAACAACATTACTGAGGGTATGGAAAATAAAAAGCAGTAGGGGCTAACTATATAATGTATTTGTATTTGTGAAATAAGGACCCTTGCTAGACTTTGTTAAAATATAGTTAGGGAGAATGGATTTAGTATCTGTAAACTTAACAGTGGGTAGATTCATGCAGTGTATGTGCTCCAGTGAAGTCTTTCCAAACATCTTCTATGGGAGAAAAACTAGTCAAAAAGTGGTCCTCTTCCTGTCTGTTGTGAAGAAGCTGTTGCTTTATTACTTTATTCTTGAATAATGTGGATCGCACATTATCAGTATAATCAAAGTGCAGTGCAATATAGTATAACTCCCCTATGGGGCAGGGGGCGCTTACCTGGAATCCTGCCAGCTGACCGCTGTACTTTTTCACCCGTCTTCTTGCTCACTCCAGCCGTGGACAGAAGCTGGAATGGGGGCTGGAGGAGCAGCACAGGCAAACTGCCACAATTTGCACACTGCAGTGTGCACATGTATGAGCTGTCATGGCAGCTCGAATGCTTCTCGGCACTAGAAGTGCCCATCATCAGCAGTAGCCCAAATAGCCACATTGGTGGCCACCACAACATTTCCCCTAGTGTGCTCTGGTTCTGGGGACTTCAGGAAGTATCAGAGGGGCATGAAGGCATTGGTGGGGGAGAAGAAAGACCTGGACATTGGCACGTGGCAGCTTTAAGAGAGCAGCTCCCACCACAGCATAGAGACTGCAGTAGTATGGGGGGTAGGAAACAGAGAATGCAGCTCCCAATCAGGAGCACAATGGCTGGACCCCGTCCATACCACCAGTTTTCTTTGGTTTTCTGTTATTGGAGTGGTCTGTTGGCATCCCCCATTAGCTTATTCACATTGGATCCTGTCTAAGATCTATTCTGACAAGGCATTGATAGTTGTGTATAGCTTTATACCCCTATATCATGATGCTTTGTCTGCATTTATTGTGACATAGCTGTATCTCCTTTTGCCATATGTTTTGGTTCACGTGATGTATAATATGTTCTGTTATGTTGTTGCAATGTTTAATAAAAATGATTAACAATGGGGCAGTCTGCCAGCACAGTAGCAAGGCATCCAGTTGCGGCACCAGCATCCTGGCTTCGAGGACGGACCCGGGAGTCAGAGGGCCGGCCTGGGGGAGAAGGACTGAGCATGCCAGGGACTGTTCTCCTTCTTCAGAGGGAGGGGGAAGAGTGACTTGCTCAATGCGGACCTCTGGTGGAGGTTGAGGGTAGCACTGCAGCTGGCAACACATGTCAGGGGGGCCGGGCGGATGCTGGCATCATTGCACATCCCCATCCCTAGGGAAAATAGCAGCAAAAAATGCCAGCCCTAATGATGGCCCCCGCATCTGCTGCCCCTCCTACCAGGACAATGGTCCACCGGGGGGGTCCCACTCCTGCAACCCTGCCCTGGGGGGCAAGCCAGGGCTTGAGACCTATGTTTACTGGAAGGGGGCACCCGCCCAGTGGCTCCGCCTGGGGGGGGGACAAGCCTGGGAATGGGTGGGTGGTGAGTGGAGCGGGGGGCCACAAGCCCCAATGGGGGGGAGGGGGAGAAGCTGGACCAAAAAAGTGATTAACAATGAAAGTACTGAAATGTAGAATGAAAGGGGCACAAGCAATGTATAGAGGCCTTGTTACCCAGCACACATGAATAATTTACATATGTAGTTTGCTAGCAGCTGTGTATCACTGCTGAAGCACAGCTTGGGCACAGATGAGTTTTACTAGAGCATGTGCTCTATATGGCCCCAGCCTGAAGCCACAAGTAAATATTGGGATTTTATCAGTGCCCATCCTTTTACCTGTTTGCAGGGCATGGCCCTTCATTTGTGAGTTCTTGGAAGGGGGTGGTATAAATGCTTTTGGTGAGACCAGCGACAGAGTCCTTTTTTCAGTGTACAGTCACAAGAGTCACAGGGGATTCATTTCATCTTGTGGCTATGGCTGCAACTGCTGGCCTATGGGACCAACCAGGTTCCTGAGTTAAAGGGTCCTGAGTTCTGGATTTAACACGAGTCTCCAGTCAGGCCCAGTCTCAAGTTTGACCCTCTGTGGAGAGAGAACATGGAGAGGAGGTGGCTGATCTGTAGTGAAAGATTCCCTGAAGAGATTCATCCATGTGGCACAATTGTTTGTCCTGTACCAAATGCAGGAACACAGAAGGTTGGAGGAACAATGTCAGTTCTAAGGACATGGAAGGAATTAAGGTTCAGTACATGCTGTTCATTTGTCCAGGACTCTGTTCTTGGATATAAATGAGCCATGCAACAATTGCTGTTTGAAACTATTAGATGGTGTCCATCAAGAATTATAGTAAAGGAAAAATAATAGGACTCTGTCACCAGTTTACGGGGACAAAGGTTTGAAGATGGTTTTTATATGAATAAATGGTGCTAAAAAAACTGGGCTTGGGGAACCCTCTGAAATATTTGGGCAATTGCCACTAGGTGGCCTAATTCAAGATGGTCACCAAACATCTCTGGCATATCTCAGCTCATAGTTGTCGTATAAAGCTGTATTTGGTATCTAAATTGGGGTTTTGATGGTCAAGGAATTCATTTCATATACTAAAAATGTTCTTTCTTGAAGCCAAAGACACCATGACAACATGTTCTCAAATTGCCACAATAATGGCTGCTTAATTCCAAGTTCCCACACCCCCCAAAACTTGAAATTTGTGTTTCTAAACTTAAGTATATAATGCATGTCATTTTTCAGTGTCAGAGAAATAGCCATCTTTTATTTTTTAAAATCTGGTTTTGCACAGTTAGTAAGATTTTTATTTGCAATTCAAAGTTTATTCACCATTTATACAATTACAGAGAGAAGATATCCTGTTACATTTGTTCATCAACTGTACAGTAATACAGCATAACTTGGGAATAGATCCACTCTCCCCCCCCTCCACCCACCCTAACCTCCCTCTGTTCACACAGAGCAAATATATCTGGTATAAGGCTGTCTGTTGCAAGATACAGGGCTTTTTATGACTTCTGAAGAGAATACAGAGTAACAAGAGGACCCCATTCTTGAGGAATTTATGTGATTGATTATGTAAAGTAGCAATTGTCTTCTCCAGGCGAAGACTAGCCAACAACTCCTGTAACCATTCACTGTAAGAAATTTCAGTTGTATCTTTCCAGTGTCACAAAACCAGTCTTTTAACTGACATAGCAATGAGGGTTATATGATATTTTCTGTTGGTGACAGTAACCTAGGAAAGATCTCCCAAAATACAAATTTCAGCTGTAAAAAGATCTGATAAGCCCAAAAGGGGGTCAACCTTCTGTTTAATGATAGTCCAGAGGGGTACTATCTTGGGACATTCCCAAAAGATATGCAGAAGGTTACCCTCACTCTGCAGGCACCTGCTACATGTGGGTGAAGGGAGCATTCCCAATTTAGTCATAGTAAGATTTTTACTTGAAAAGTTCTAGTTTGGTAACATTTGTCGGATTGCATATTATCTAATATCCATAATGTTCGAAGCCTTATTGCTGTTGTAACATTCTCCAATTAATGCTTGAAATGCTGTCTTCATTTGAGCATGCCCAAAATCTCCTGCTTATTTTCTTCTTCCATGTTATTGTCAAAGTCGTCATCAGAATCAAAAGCAACAAAAAGGTTCTGGCACACGCAAAACTCATGAGAGGGATGCATATATTAAATAAATTATTTTATTACACTGTGACAAAATAAAAACATCCAGCCTGACATGTTTCAGACTGACTACAATCCTTTCTCATCATCAGAATCATAGTCTGTATTAGATTCTACATTAGATTCTGCATCATCTTTTCCAGCTGTTGAGATATTCTCTTGTGCTACAATACCCCTTAGGCTCTTTGGCAGAGGTGCCTTTGTGTATCGGAGAAGTTGACATTTGCCTTCAATCCGAGTCCAGCCACGGTCCAGTGGTGATGGTAGAGCATCAGGTTTGTCATAGTTGAGCAGGATGTACACCTGGTAGTGAATTCACTTCACCTTCAAATCATGTGCATCATGGTCAGTAGTTATTCTCTGGGTTGACTTTCTCTTCATTTTGTCCCACTTTGATGCCTGAGCCTCATTTAGCATCTTGCTGATACTACCTCGGTAGACAAATCTGATAGTAAACTTCACCATGGTGTCTAGAATATTTGGTGTCACAGGGAGACTTTCTAACACCTGATAACAACCTGTGTGCTAATTCAGATTTTGGTGCACTTTGAAATATTGACTTCTTTCCTAGTCCAAAGAACCCTGAGACTGCAACTGCTCCCATGTGTACAGTGAGGCCTGCTAGGATAAAGCACAGTGTCACAGTTTCCCTGCATGACAAAAGGGATTAACTCCTATTGAAACTGCATTGTTTTCTGCAGTAACTCTACTGCAGAATTGGGCTTTATCCTGGTGAGCTTCACTGTGTATGAAGAGGTACAATGACTTATACTAGGGGATATACTAGGAGTAGGTAGATGTACAGAAGGCAAGAGCCCATTATAGTACATCTCCTGCAAAGTGGGTTATTTATTTCCCATGGGATTTAGTAGGTGTAGATTTGAGCAGCTTCTTTTGAACACAGTGCCTTGCAGTCAAATATGTCCTTCTTCCTCTTCAAGTCGAGAACACTGTCAACCTGGTGTGATACATATGCAGCTAGGGCTACTATGTCTGTGTCTTCTGCATCAAGTACAACATCCTTTACTCCATTCTTCCTCAGTTGTGAGTATATAAACAGAAGTATTGTGTCTGCTTCTATGTGGTGACACTGGAACTCTTTAATCTGCACATGTTCATCCTCAGAAGACAGATCCCAACAGTTGCTCCTCAAAGAATATAGAAATCGTATGGCTGGATGTTGATGTGCAAACACACTGAATTCACCCTTCAGGAATTGCTGGACATGTACAGTATTTTGTTGTCTGGGTTTTTGAACATGTTGTGGAACTCATTTGAAGCAGGCAGCTTATCTTCTCTCTTGATACGTATATTCCATGTCCCTTCGGTGTATGATGTGCATGTTGTCCTATGTTCACGCTGACTGTCTTTGATGCTCATCTGCAAGTCACATGGATCATTCACAAAGATGACCTTGGAAGTTTTGGGGTGTTGAGCCAGGACAAGTGCAAATACCTTATTAGCATAATCTGCTCATGTTAAGTCAGCCTCATCATGTTTTTCTGTATCCTTAGCAGAAGGAGTGGCAAGCCTCCAAATGAATCCCATGTCTACCAGGGCAATTTAGCTACTGACAGGGTGTAGTGGAACCAGGTTCAACTTTTCAACTAACTTAGATTTTTGCACTTTGATCACAGTGCCATTAGGGCTGACTATTGAGAGACATTCCTCTGTCACACAATGTTCCATTATTTGTGACAGGTCAAATTTCTACTTGCACTTTTGAGCAGGAGAGATTACTTTTGCCATGACACTGTTTTCCATTACACTAGTCCTCGTTACAATAGTTTTCATTTAATCTCTTGTAATAGGTTGTCTACTGAAATTGTATGTTGAGTTTCTGTGAACTGTTGCATTAAATGATTGAACAGTGTCCTCGCATGAGAGGGGGCTGTTGTGCTGCTATAGCTGTGTTTTGCTCACTAAATGTGGGGACAGTGAATACAACAACTAGAAGAGGACATTGGCAATTGTAGTTTATGCTCCACTGAGGGATTACAATCCTGTTTGTCCTGTTAGTGTTTGAGCAAGGGATTTTTATGTTAAATACACCTTTAGTCAGACTGGGACATAGAAACATAGACTTTGACGGCAGATAAGGACCGTTTAGCCCACCTAGTCTGCCCATTTCCCTACCTACAGGATAAGCCGCAGATCCTAGTTAACCAACAGCCTATTTCTTCCTACCCCCACAAGAATTGCCTTATGACTGTCCCATGTATTCTTGAATTCTCCCACAGTTTTAGACCCACAACCTCCTCAGGAAGGCTGTTCCATGCATCCACTACCCTCTCTGTGAAAAAATACTTCCTCACATTGCCCCTGAACTGCCCTCCCTCTATCTTTAAATTGTGTCCCCTTGTTCTTGCATGTCTCTTTTTCTGAAAGATGCTACCCTCTTGGACTTTGTTGATTCCACTGAGGTACTTAAACGTTTATATCATGTCCCCCCTCTCCCTCCTTTCATCAAGGGTATACATAGTAAGCTCTTTTAGTCTGTCCTCGTATGGCTTCTCTTGCAGACCCTGTACCATTTTAGTTGCCCTCCTCTGGATTGCCTCTATCTTGTCTATGTCCTTGTGGAGATGGGGTCTCCAGAACTGGATGCAGTACTCCAGATGGGGTCTCACCAACTGTCTGTACAGAGGGATAACAACTTCCTGTTTTCTGCTGGTGATACCTCTCCCTATGCATCCCAGTATACCCCCAGCCTTTCCTACTGCCTTCTCACATTGCTTGCTAACCTTAAGATCATCTGATATGATTACCCCCAGGTCCCTTTCCTTTTTTGGTTTTGTTACTACCTCCCCCATGGTGTAATCTTCCCCTGGGTTTTTGTTTCCCAGGTACATTATTTTGCACTTTTTTACATTGAATCCTAGCTGCCATATTTCCAACCATTCCTCCAACCTTGCCAAGTCCCTTCTCATCCTTTCCACGCCTCCTTGTGTATCAACCCTGTTGCAGATCTTTGTGTCAGCTGCGAAGAGGCATACTTTTCCTTCCAGTCCCTCTGCAATGTCACCTATAATGACATTAAAAAGGACTGAACCCAGTACTGAACCCTGCAGTACCCCACTAGTAACCCTCTTTCTTCAGAGTGGACTCCATTTACAATTACCTTCTGTGTCCTTTTCTCCAGCCAATGTTTTATCCAGGCTACCACCCTGGGACCCACTCCCAGGCTGGTTAATTTGACTATTAATCTTTTGTGTGGGACTGTGTCAAATGCCTTGCTAAAGTCTAGATAGGCCATATCCACAGCCCCTCCCTGATCTACTACTTTGGTCACCCAGTCAAAGAAATCTATTAGATTCGTCTGACATGACCTTCCCGCTGTGACCCCATGCTGCCTTGGGTCCTGTGCCCCACTGGCCTCTAGGTACTCAACAATTCTTTAAAAACCTACTTGAGTGAAACTTTGCACATTTTTAATATTTGGGGGGGGGATTTTGATCAGCGAGGGTGAGTGGTCACGTGACCCACCCCTTCCTGGTTTCCAACTAGATAAAAGCTCACCAGAGAGCGAGCGGGTGGGTGAGCATGTGCATCCATGCGTGGAAACATGCGCTGAGATGAGTGCAGCGTGTCTGGTGTGTCAGGCAGAGATGGGGGAACGGGGGTCCTGCAAGCTAATATCAGCATCCAGAGGTCTGTATCTAGTTGGTGACTGGTATACCTGATCCGAGCAGTAGTGTTATAAATAGGTGGAGAGTAGGACTTGTAAAAATCTGTCATTTGTCACAGTGCTTTGCCCTTAATAGAGTATTCCCATTTACCATGGCAGACTCTGAGTTGGAGCATATGCTATCTGCTCTGATAAACACTAAATAACTTATGAGATGCATACTATGTGAAATGTTGACACTAAATGTGTATGGTGAAAGAAACAGTCAAGATTTTATTTGTTGAAAATGTGAGCTACTGGGCCAGTTCCAAACTGATAATATCAGATTAAAAAGGGAACTTAAAACACAAACTGAAATTGATCAAACAGAGGCTTTTGTTAACACATTACATGATAAGAATAAGGGTATTAACTATGGGAAGAGATCTTGAGATAGAAATTCTCAGATCGATGATCAGGCAGTACCAATTCCACATACAGAGAGGATTAGGCCCAATACTCATGGAGGCACTACAAAGGACAGACCATTAATTACTGTTAGAAGAAGAAAACAACCACCACCCCTTACCACCACAAATCGTTATTTACCCCTGTTAGACGAAACTGCTGAAGCATCTCCAAGTTCCTCTGGTACATCCAGAAATACAGGTTTAAATGTATATAAACACAAGGAAAAGATAGACAGAAGTAATACTCCTACCCCCAACAAGAAATCAGGGAAAGTACTAATCCAGCCCTAATTAAACAAAAAAATGACTACTTTGGTGCTAGGAGATTCATTGCTACGCTTTACCGATACACATATTTCTGGATCAGATAAAGAGAATAATATGGTGCTATGTTATCCTGGGGCCTGAATAAAAGATATTAGGTATAGAAACATAGAAACATAGAAACATAGACTTTGACGGCAGATAAGGACCGCTAGGCCCATCTAGTCTGCCCATTTCCCTACCTACAGGATAGGCCGCAGATCCTAGTTAACCAACAGCCTTTATCTTCCTGCCCCCCACAAGAATTGCCTTATGTCTGTCCCATGCATTCTTGAATTCTCCCACAGTTTTAGACCCCACAACTTCCTCAGGAAGGCTGTTCCATGCATCCACCACCCTCTCTGTGAAATAATACTTCTCACATTGCCCCTGAACCGCCCCTTCTATCTTTAAATTGTGTCCCCTTATTCTTGCAAGTCTCTTTTTCTGAAAGATGCTACCCTCTTGGACTTTGTTGATTCATTGAGGTACTTGAAAGTTTCTATCATGTCCCCTCTCCCTTCTTTCCTCAAGGGTATACATATTAAGCTCCTTTAGTCTCTCCTCCTCATACGGCTTCTCTTGCAGACCCTGCACCATTTTAGTTGCCCTCCTCTGGACTGCCTCTATCCTGTCTATGTCCTTGTGGAGATGGGGTCTCAGAACTGGACACAGTATTCCAGATGGGGTCTCACCAACTGTCTCAGAGGGATAACAACTTCCTGTTTTCTGCTGCTGATGCCTCTCCCTATACATCCCAGTATACCCCCGGCCCTCCCTACTGCCTTCTCACATTGCTTGCTAACCTTAAGGTCATCTGATATGATTACCCCCAGGTCCCTTTCCTGTTTTGTTGTTGTTACTACTTCCCCACCCATTGTGTATTCTTCCCCTGGGTTCTTGTCTCCCAGGTGCATTATTTTGCACTTTTTTGCATTGAATCCTAGCTGCCATACGTCTGACCATTCTTCCAACCTTGCCAAGTCCCTTTTCATCCTTTCCATGCCTCCTTGTGTATCAACCCTGTTGCAGATCTTTGTGTCATCTGCAAAAAGGCATACTTTTCCTTCCAGTCCCTCTGCAATGTCACTGATGAAGACATTAAAAAGGACTGGACCCAATACTGAGCCCTGCGGTACCCCACTAGTAACCGCCCTTTCTTCAGAGTGGACTCCATTTACAATTACATTCTGTGTCCTGCTGTCCAGCCAATGTTTTACCCAGGCTACCACCCTGGGACCCACTCCCAGGCTGGTTAATTTGACTATCAATCTTTTGTGTGGGACTGTGTCAAATGCCTTACTAAAGTCTAGGTAGGCTATGTCCACAGCCCTCCTCCTGGTCTACTACTTTGGTCACCCAGTCAAAGAAATCTATTAGATTCTGTCTGACATGACCTTCCCGCTGTGAACCCATGCTGCCTTGGATCCTGTGCTCCACTGACCTCTAGGTACTCAACTATTCTTTCCTTCAGAAGTGACTCCATCACTTTCCCTACCACAGAGGTCAGACTGACAGGTTTGTAGTTTCCTGCCTCTGTCTTGGTCCCACTTTTGTGAAGGGGAATCACATCCGCCTTCCTCCAGTCCTCGGGTACCACACCATCCTCCCATGATTTATTAAAAAGAGTAGCCAGTGGTTTCACTAGTTCCTTCCTTAATTCTTTTTAGAATTCTGGGGTGAATTCCATCAGGACCCATTGCTTTGTCCACCTTCAGTTTTAGGAGTTCTTGCAGAACCCTTTCTTCTGTGAAAGGACTGGGATCGACTCTATCAAGAGTGCTTCTGTTAATTGGATTAGGCACTTCCTCCTCTTTGTGAATACTGAGCAGAAATATTCGTTCAGTATTCCTGCTTTTTCACTGTCCCTCTGCCCACCCACCTGCTCATTCTATTCAGCCTCACTTCTCCTCCCTTTGTCTTTCTACGCTGATGTACCTATAAAAGGTTTTATCCTCCTTCTTAACTGAGTTGGCTATCTTTTCCTCAGTTTGGGCCTTTGCTATTCTGACTTCCCTCCCTGCTTCTTTCTGCCTTAACTGGTACAGCTCTCTGTCCTGCTCCTTCTGTGTTTCCTTATACTTCCGGAATGCTATCTTTTTCTTCCTGACTTTCACAGCCACCTCTCTTGAAAACCATAGTGGCTTTTTCTTTCATTTTGATTTGTTAATCTTAGGAAAATGGTGATTCCCCTAAATTCTACTATAACCCTATATGTGGGCACGAATGGCATAGGCAAGGAACATGAAAAAGACATATGTAGTGAATTATTAAATTTGGGGATGGAATTTAAAAATCAGGGACATAAAGTGACTATTTCCAATATTATACCTGTTCCAGAAGCCCACTATCAGAAAACTCTTACCATTCAGAAGGTGAATGCTAGACTGTTGTATCTATGTAAATCTAATGACTTAGGGATGATTGATCATTGGAACACTTTTATCAATAAACATCATCTATACTGAAATGATGGAGTACATCTTAATTAGATAGGAGCCAGACTGTTAGCCATGAATATTGCACACTTTATTAATAGTTTAAACTAACCCATGGGGGGAAGGTATATTAGATGTAAAAGGGACTTCAAACCCACAGAAACAGAGAATAAGAACTAAAAATAGAGATGTCTTGAACATAGCAACATTCAATGTGCGAAGTCTTTATAATAAAATGGATGATCTCAGAGCCTATTTGTCTTTCACTCCAGCAGACATAATAGCAATCACCGAAACCTGGCAAAATAATGAGAAAGGTTTATGGGGAAAAGAGCTTGAGGGTTATACTCTTTATGAAGAGAATAGGACTACTCGGATTGGTGGAGGGGTTGCTATATATGTGAAAACCTAAATTACTTGAAGTTATGTCTTAGACCGTAAAAGAACAAGTACTGATACTGAATCCTTATCGATTAAGATAACTTGGGGAATCAATAGATCCCTGATAATAGGTTGCCTATATAGGCCTCCAAACAACACTATTGAATTGACTAAGTCTATCATAGAAGAAATACATCTAGCTTGGACATTTGGGGATATGGTGTTAATGGGGGATTTCAGTATTCCAGAATTTAACTGGCAAGGCTGGTGTACTTGTTCAAATTGAGGTAAATTACTGTTGCAAACACATGAGGAGTTTGATCTCACTCAGTGGGTAACCAAACCCACTTGGGATAAAGAAATCCTAGACTTAGTTTTAACATCAACTTCACTTCTGGTCAAAAACTGTAAGGTGAGACCACCATTGGCTAACAGTGATCATAACAAAATCAGTTTCCAAGTGAGTTATCCTTTTAACCCTAGGATGAGTCACACAAGGATACATTTGTGTGATAAAGCAATTTATGAAGGAATACACAGGTCCCTTCATAATATTAACTAGAACGAGACACTTCAGGATAAAACTAGTAAGCAAATATGGGGGATTATTAAAGATATTATTATTACTATTGCGAATGAGAACATTCCAGTAAAAGTAAATAGTAATAGCCAAAGAAGTCCAAGATGGATGAAAAAGGCAATTAAGAGGTTAGTTAAAAAAAAAACAAACATAAACTTTATAGTAAATTTAAATGCACAAACGACAGCACTATAATTAGGACATACTGTCATGTGCAAAAATTATGTAAAGCTAAGATTAGAAAAGCAAAGAAACAAGCTGAACTTAGGCTGGCTAAGAATGCTAAAGAAGGTAATGTAAAGCAATTTTATTCATACATCAATTCCCTTAAAAAACCTAAGAATGAGGTATGACCCATTAAAAGTAATGACTTGCTTATCTCCAATAATAAGTTAATATCTGAAGTTTTTAATCAGCATTTTTGCAATGTTTTCAGAAAAGGAAGATATGATCTCAAAGCCAATGAAGACACTCAAATAGGTCAGTTTATGGTTACTGAGAAAGAAATAAAAGACCGTATAAGTAGGTTAAGAACAAACACGTTCCCCGGGCCAGATAACATCTCCCCCAGACTACTCCAAATCATGTCCCCTTATCTCTTAACTCCATTTAAGATATTATTTGAAACCTCAGTTATGTCTACTATAATGGCAGAAGACTGGAAAATGGCACATGTAGTTCCAGCCTTTAAAAAGGGTAAAAAAGAACAACTAGATAATTATCAGCCTATTAGTCTGACGTGTGTTGTCAGCAAGCTGTTAGAAGACATTATAAAAGATAGGATGAATACCTTACTTACCAACATTGACCCCTTGTAGCATGGTTTCATCAAGGGTAGAAGCTGCACCACAAATCTTCTAACATTTTATGAAATAATTAGTCAAAAATTTAAATAAAGGAATCCCCTATGACATCATACACCTAGATTTTGCCAAAGCTTTTGATCTAATTCCCCACTGGGCAATTATAGAGAAATTAAATAAGTACAATATTGATAATATTCTGATCCTTTGGATTGCCGAATGGCTATGAAATAGGAAACAGAGTGTGGTGATTAATGGTCATGTCTCAACTATCGGAACTGTTTTGCTTTTTTTGCCACTGATTTTTCTACCATCTTTTTCTGACTGCCTCAGTCTGCTCCCCTCTTTTCCCCGCATCTGGTCCAGGGATTCCGGCCACCTCTACCCGGTCGGTCCCAGGCATCCATATGCCCATGTGGTTGTACCCTCCACAGCAGTGCCACAGGGAGCACCACGACTCCCTAAGGAACACATATCCAGCCTGGATGACTGGCCAGTGGGTGAAGCTCATGGATGGCCATCAAGTCACTCAACTAGGTGCCTGTTTTTTGCCCCTAGAGCTGAGGGCATGCAACAACATTACCAGAGGGGTGCGCATGCATCTGCACATGCTCCCTCCAGATGCCTGCCCTCCGCTCCACCCCTTGTGTGCAACAGAGCATGTAGTCTCCCAGCCTCCATCAGGAGGCAACCACACACCATCTGCCATGGACCCCCCCTCCCGAGAGAAGGAGAGCAGTCCTACGGATGCTCAATCCTTTTCCTCCCCAGCTGACCACCAGTGACCTGTGCTCGTTCCTGAACACCAGTCACCGGCGTGGAGCAAGATGTGGTGACCAACACCTCAGCCCTCAGTGCCACTGGGCCGGCGTCACAACTGTTTTAAGTGGGGTGCATCAGGGGTCGGTCGGTGCATTGCCCAGTCCTGTTTCATATCTTCATCTCTGATATGACTGAGAATATTCTGTCATGGAATATAAAATATGCTGATGATACTAAAATCAGAGGATCTTGTGATAACCTAGATGGATGTATTAGTATACAAAAAGACTTTAATAAAATTATGGACTGGACAAAGAGATGTGATATGACATTAAATTTAACTAAATATATGGTGATGCATTTGGGAAGACATAACATGAAATATGATTATGTGCTGGAAGGACACAAGCTGGAAAAAACTGAGAGTGAGAGGGACTTAGAATTAATATGGGGAGCGATCTGACAACAAAAAAACAGGTCTCAGATGTAATAAAAAAAGCTAATAGAATTATGTATTCTATAAAATGTAATATAGTATCTAGATCGAGTACAGTTTTGATGCCATTATACAGGTCTTACATTTGCTCACACCTGGAGTATTCAGCACAAATATGGAATCCATTTAAAAAGGTGAGAGAATCCGACTGGAATGGGTCAAATGTAGATTTACTAAACTGCTACCTAATTTAAAGGAAAAAGATTATGACACTAGACTACAGACTCTGAACCTTATGTCATTAGAAACTCTCCGAGTACATGGTAATCTGTTATTAATGTTTGACATTGTACACAAACCACAGTTGATGTGTGACCTAGGCATTGGATTTAAGAAGGTTGCTGTGGAGACTAGATGTTATCCCCTTCAGATTAAAGGAAAGAGGTTTCAGTCAAATACATGAAAGTACTTTTTTCTAACTGTATAGTTAAACTATGGAATGAACTTCTGCTAGATGTGATCATGGCAGACAGCAAAAATAGTTTTAAGTATAAACTAGATAAACTTATTATGTCAGGGAGACCCCTGAGGTATTTTTCATAGAATGAAGCACTTACAGGCTAACGCCTGCTTGCTTCTACACCTGCCTTAGTATGGACCTTAGCCTTAGTATGATTTCTTAGTTGAAAACATCTGCTCCTGAAAGAATTCTTTGACTAGTGATTCACCATCCTTATGTGCTGTTTCAAAGTCCTGGACAAGTTTTTTTGATGCAATTATTCCAGGCTGGAGAGTCCTCAGAGTAGGCTTTGTAAGGTCAAAAGGATCACAGTCAAGTTCTGTGATGCAGCCATCAAGATCCTGTACTGCCTGTTCATCTGCTTTGAGTCAGGTGGTTGAATTCTCACTGTGGCATTGAGAGGCTGTCTTCATGTTTGAGATAGTATGCAGAGAGACTCTAACTCTTTTTATAAAGTTTGCATTTCGAGTGTGAGTTAGCAGCATCTTCTCATTCTTCAAAATTCTCATCCAACTGGCTTTCATCTTTGAGCCCTTGTTCATTGTCATTCTCTCCATAGATCCAGTGACAAGAAAGAACAGGGGTTCCTTTTATTGATAATAAACCATCACGCATGTACTTGACTTTCTTCTCAGGCAGACAGCTAATCTCTAGCCAGAACTCAACAAGTCATCTTCCATACTTATCATTGTCATATACTTACAGTCAAGGCAGCATCAATCTGAGTGATGCTTTGAATGCCTCCCAATCCTGCGTTCTTAATGCATGGATATTCATCATCAGTATATTAGTCATGTACATGAAACTGAGCCAATACTTTGCCATTGAGCTATCAGAAATTTCAGCTGTTTCAGATGCTTCCACATCAAATGAAAATGGAGGGACAACTTTGGGAGGATGGGGGAAGTGGTAAAAGGGTACCTGGCCAGAATTCAACCTAGTATGGGCACTAACCAGAGGTGGGAGCTCATAAAGCTGGGGATAGTGGAGGCAAACAAAACCTGCTGCAAGACCCAGAGCAAGAAGGCTAGGGCTAAGAAACTGAGCTGGTTGAGCAAGGAGGTCATGGAAAAGGTAAGGAGGAAAAGAGCTGCCTTTAGGAGGTACAAGAAAATGGGGGGGAGGACAGGGAGGAGTACCTGATGGAATCGAAGGAGGTGACATGGGCAGTAAGGGGAGCCAAGGCATCTACGGAGCTCAGGCTGGCACAAGGCATTAAGAAGGGGGAGAAGGACTTCTTTAGGTACACCAGGGAGAAAATGAGCTGTAAGGACCACATAGTAAGGATTAGGAAGGAGGGGGGTTGGGTGGAAGCAGGGTGCGATAAGGCAGAAGCTCTAAATGATTACTTCTGCTCAGTATTTACTAAGGAGAAGAGGTGGTGATACCCAAGGGGGGGGAATATCAGAAACAGGGGGAGAGGGGGTGACAGATGGGGAAATCATGGAGGGCAGAGTTCGGGAGGGTTTGAAGGCACTGAGGGTGGACAAGGCACCAGGACCAGATGGCATCCACCCCAGAGTACTGAAGGAGCTGGCAGAGGTCCTTGTGGGACGTTTGGCAAACCTATTGAATGCCTCACTACACTCAGGATGTGTACCTCAGGACTGGAGGATGGCTCATGTGGTGCCCCTCCTCAAGAGTGGCCCCAAGGATGAACCAGAGAACTACAGACTGGTGAGCCTCACATCCATCATGGGTAAGCTGATGGAGACTAGCCTGAAGAAGAGGCTGGTGGCCCACCTAGAGGCCAAAGGACTACAGGACATCAGACAGCATGGCTTCATATGTGGCAGATCCTGCCAAACCAACCTGGTGGAGTTCCATGACTGGGTAACTAGGCAACTGGACAGGAGCCATGCAGTGGATGTCCTGTATCTGGACTTCAGTATGGCATTTGATTCAGTGCTGCATGGGAGGCTGGGAAGTAAGTTAGAAGACACAGGGGTGGGTGCAAAGCTGGTGAGATGGGTAAGGAATTGGCTTCAGGGAAGGCAACAGAGGGTGGTGGTGGGTGGGGAGCTCTCACACCCAAGGGTAGTGATGAGCGGTGTTCCACAGGGCTCGGTGTTGGGACCAGTGTTGTTTGGGATATTCATTGCAGACATATCATTGGATGTCAAGAGCAAGATCAGTCTGTTTGTTGATGATACCAAGATGGGAACAGTGATGGATGACCTAGGGGGATGGCAAGGGTTGCAGTATGATCTGGCAAAGCTCAAAACCTGGTCAGATGCCTGGAAACTGGGGTTTAATGCCAAAAAGTGCAAATTGCTGCATTCTGGGGTGAAGAACCCAAGGAGGAGCTACCAGCTTGGGGGAGTTCAGCTAGCCCAGACAGAGGAGAAGAAGGATCTGAGGCTGCTGATTGCAGGGCCAATGAACAACTGAGCACAATGTAGGAAGGCAGCTGCAAAGGCCAACAAAATGCTGGGTTGCATTGCAAGGGGTATATTCTCAAGGAGGGAGGAGGAGATTCTGCCACTGTATAGGTCATTAGTAGAGGGACATTAAGTTACTGGAGGGGGTGCAAGGCAGGGCAACAAAGATGATCAAGGGGCTGGGGGACTCATCATATGAGAGGAGGCTGAGGGAGTTGAACATGTACTTGCTGGAGGAGAGGAGGAACAGGGGAGACATGATTGAAACCTTTAAGTACATGAAAGGAATAAACAAGACTGGTACAGAGGGGCTGTTCAAAGTAAAGGAGGGCAGGGACACCCAGGGCCATGATATGAGGCTGGAGAGAGGAAGGTTCAGGAGGGAGATGAGGAGACACTTTTTTACAGAGAGGGTGGTAGCTGAGTGGAATGCGTTACCTGCAGAAGTGGTATCCAGTGGAACAGTGGACTGCTTGAAAAAGGGATGGGACAGGACAAGGGGGAGGGTCAATGGAGGGGAAGGGTGGAAGGGGGCAGCTGCAGAATAAGGGGTGCAAGCTGCACATTCGAGCAGACTTGATAGACCTCTAGGCCTTTATCTGCTGGCAAATTTTGTATGTTCATATGTTCGTAATTCTTGATCAGCTTCTGGTTCATCACAGATCATCTTGAGCTTTTCTTATGCATTTGTGGAGGGAACTCTTAGTTTTTTCAGCTTTTTTTGTAGCTCTGGAGACAAGCGCTGACCATCACTAAGTCCTTTTCAAATTATTCTGCAAGACAGTACCTCGTATATTAGTCAAATACATCTGATGCCTCTCTTATAATGTTTTCCACACAGTGCTTTGTCCACTGAACCCTCTGTAATCACACTAGCTGCAACAAGAATGTCAGATGAACCAGATCCTTTGAATCATTTGTTGATTGCTGATATGAAAGAACACTGCACATGGAATGGACCAAGGAATGTAAGGATGAGTTCAAACTGTGTAGGATTCCCATTTTTCAATTGAAAAATCAGAGCATAGACTGGCTGGTCTCCAATCAGTTGAATGAAAGGCATCGATTTCTTTTTTGCTACAGCATCTATGCGACGCATCACTTCATGTACTACTGACTTGTGGGGTGGCTTGGGCAATGTTAGGTAGTAGTATGCCTTGCTTTTTGTAGCCAGCTTCTGGATATTGGCTTGAAATCCAGCAAATTCTCCAGTCTTCTGGCTTTCTGCTGGAACCTCTTTCACATTGCTATCAAGATAAGCCAAAGAATGGACCAGTTCTCAAATCTTTTGGTCCCGAGTGTTTTGTGGTGACATTTCAACTTCAGCTCGAACTGATGGTAGGCCATGTTTGACCCTCTTGTAAGGTTGAACTCTGTGTTGCTCTGCATTGATATTTTTTATCACAAGAGGCTTTGCCATGGTCAGTTTAGGATGATTTTCTGTAGAAACTTTAGTAGCAATATCCTCTGGTTGAACAAACATCACATTTGTGCAGTGAGATGCATCTTCTCCAGTCAATGTGTCATCCTAAAAGTCATCATTGTCTAGAATGGCAGTTCCAGGAAAATTGTTGGCAAGCTCTTCAGGACAGCTGTCATTCTTCTCAAGCTCAAACTTGTCCCATGTAGCATACAGATTAAGAAAATCCTGGTAGCTTATTCTGAGTGATAATTTCTTCATCATGTCTATAATCTCATGACTTCTAGTCAGGCCATGAATCGTCACTGATAACTTGACCTTTAAGGAAGAGTGTTTCCCCGTGATGAATGAAAAGGACAGTGATGACAAGGCTGTAATCTCTGGATCCTGGCAGGCATCACTGAAGTCACTAGCAGGAGGATTTTTTAGCCAGTTGAGAAACGTTTATAACTCAGGATTATGTTTTTCAGTGTTCTCAAGCTCATCAATATGTGGAGGCCAGCTCATACCTGTATCACAAGATAATTTATCTTTCAAGCACCTAGCAATGGTATTCAGTAATTGTTCATCGCTCACTCCCCATAAGTAGATTGCTGCTTTCATGTAACTTCCACCTGCAGATGTGTCATACACTAAGGTACTCTCATTTTTGCAGAAATGATCATGAAATCTGATCCTGTTTGCAAACTCCTTTTGAATCATCTGCTTAATGGTGCTTGATTTTATTGTTCTTGTATCATAACTGAAATTCCTCAACAGGTTATTGTAGTCCATCAGTAGTCCTTGTAATGTTCTTGGCTCATTCATATCCAATACAACTGTCTGTACATGTTTCAAGAACATTTCTTGAACTTCTGCAAGATGAACCTGTTGTAAGTGGAGATATGAAGTAATGTTTTTGTCCTGGTGGTATATTGGAGAGACATATTTTTTCCAACAGAGGCAATGATACTGAAACTCAGTGGCAAAAGGATTTGTTGTACAATTAATGACAGCTAAGATATGGCCACTCCTTGTATCATCTTCTAGGTACAGTGTGTGAGCCTTGAACATGTGCTATGCATCCATTTGTTGGAGAAGACACAACTTGTCTCAATGAGAATTTTTTTTGTCTTCTGGCATAATACACCAGATGCAGTGATCCTTATCCTGTAGAGGACTACTCCATGAAAGTCTAGCAGAAGGGCCAGGATCATTTTCAGGGAAACTGTCATGCTTAGATTGGGATATAAGGATTTCTTGCATCTGCTGTTTCTCTTTCCTAGTTTTGGCTTGCTGAAGCTTCCTTTTACTTGTGAATCCAGTCCTACACAATCTGTGAAAAAACATGCCAGTTGGACCATCATCCCAGTTTACATTCTCAAAAACACTTTATCCAACCCACTCCATTCCAGTGCTAGACTCCTAAGTTTGTTCCATGAATCAGTTGGATAGTCACTTTTGTCTTCATCACACTCTTTATCACACAACATACACAGTTCTTTAATCATCTCAGCTTGACTCCTCTTCTTTCCCCTCAACTGTTGTACTGGTTTTATCAATGGTGTCAATATCTTTACAATCACCAATTGCAGAACTTCATTTGGACACACTTACGAAAAGATAAAACATATATATATATATATATAAATATGTCTTCAAGAAAGAACATTTTTATTGTAAGAAATCAATTCCCTGTCCCTCAAGACCCCCATTTAGACACTAAATACAGCTTTATACAACAACTATGAGCTGAGATATTCCATTTTAGAGATATTTGATGGCCATCCTGAATTTGGCCACCTAGCAGCAAGTGCCCAAATTTTTGAGAGGTTCCCCCAAGCCCATCTTTTTTATCTCCATTTATTCATATAAAAACCACCTTCAAACCTTTGTCCCCATAAGTTGGTCATGGACTCCTATTATTTTTCCTTTACTACTACCTTATGCCTGTTCAATGTTTGCCTTACCGGTGAGCTGTCAGGGCAAGAGTCCATGAGACTGGCTGATCAGAAAACAGACACCCAGCACATGACAGATCATTTGAACCTGGATGGAAGGGAGGTACAAAGTGTTATCATTTACCCACCTAACATCCTCTGATGGAGAGAAGGGGATCATGCAGATGCTTGCCAGACAGGGTTATGGTCAGAGCCATAGTAAAAGTACAGAAGCCTGGAGAAAAGAATGTACCTTAGGAGTCAAATGATCTTTGGGTTTTACTGTTTCCCAGTTACCAGCATGACGACATATGCCCCCAATACTGTTTTTTACTCCTAAGGGTAGAGATCAGATTTACTTTTGTGTCTTAGCTTGAGTACTGCAACAGACTCCTGGTTTTACCACTGAAGCTGCAGCATGCAGGTTGACTATGAAGTGATGATTCCTTGCCTCCCTGTTTAGATACATAGGTCTGGAATACTCATAGTTACCAGAAAGCATGCTCTGCTATGGTGAGAGGATACCTTGAAAACAATCAGTTGACTATGTCTCTCATCAGATGTGTGATTGTATGAAAGAGCTGCGAACTGTACTGTAAATAAACATGTTTGATTTTTGTTGCCATTAGGGCTTCGAGAAATGTAACTTCTACCAGTGGAATACCGGTAAAATTACAATTCTGCTTCCATGCATCTCATAAACTCTACCTGAAAAATATGTAAAATGGTGCTAAAATTGAAATTTCAGTTACTTCCATCTAAGTTTTAAGGAGGCAGTATAGCATAGTGGTTAAAGGCTCTGAGCTGAAAACCTGGAGACCTGGATTTGAGTCCCACAGCCCCCACTTGCACACTGTGTGACCCTGAGCAAGTCACGTAACTTCCTTGTGCTCCCAGATCACACCTGTAAACAAGTGTCAGCTTAGTGTGTCTCTCCTGGTTAATTAAAAACAACAAACAAAACAAAAAGTTTAGAACTATTTGCCTCAAGTTGCACCAAATGTGGTATGTTTGAAGTCTGCTATAAGATAAACTTGGCACAACGCTTTATGTTCTAGATGTCTAACATTAAAGGGGGGCTGTTTTATAGGCAAGATCACTGGAAAACTGTGGAAATTGCCACCCAATAATGCAGAGACTTTATGCAGAAATTGCAAGGAAATTACAGGGGTTCCTTATACATCCCTACTGCTCCCCAATAAATCTTTTATGAGCTGCTGCAGCACATATTGATGCATAAATTGTTAGATAAATATATTGATAGTTTATTCAACTGGTCAATGTGATTGTGAGCCTTTATATCCATAGCACTCCACCTCGTAAATCTTGAGTTATGTTCACCTGATATGCTGCTAGATGCACATGTAATCTAGTATCAAATTTCAGTCCCTTCCACTTAAGCCCCCTAGGCTCCAAATGTCTCCAGTTTGACCAGTTAGATACTTCCCAAGCTATAGATAGATCTAGAATGAGGTGCACACAGACTCTGGCAGTATGTCTTGATTATGCATTCTTTATTTTATTAGCATTATGCTGTAAATCACTCTACCTGTACATAACTTGAACAATTAAAGAAAGACATGCTTAAGTTGCTGTGTTATTCAGACATTTATTTGATTTGACTGGCATCGGATCTGTGTCCCAGATGGGACATACAAGTGCACAATCACCTTTACCAGGTGAGTAAACTACCATTGTGGTTTCTGTATACCCATGGTACTCCACCTCTTACATCTCGGGTATGTAAAAAGCAGTACCCCTATCAGCTGGGTGGGGTGGAGCTATAAAATCCAGCATCCATCAAAGTTGACATCATCAGTACTTAAGTCCCAAGGGCTGCCTTATTGGGGACTGTACTGTTCAGTCTATAATGTCTTGCAAAGGTGTGGGTTGACAACCAAATTGTGGGCGTGCATATTTCTTGTGCTGTTGCACAGCTCCTTTCTGCCTAAGATGTTGGCACCACCCTAGTGGAGTAGTCTTTGACCCCTTCTGGTGGGGTCCTGTTTTGGCTCTTGTACACGTGCTTCATTGTCCTCTTTAGCCATGAGACAATAGACCATTTTGCCACTGCCAAGCCCTTGCTGTGGCTTTGTGCAATTACAAATAGTTTGTTCACCTAAATGGCCTTGTCCTTTCAATATAAGTCTCTAGTGCCCTTCTCACATCCAGGGTATGTAGGACTTCCACTCTTGCCCCTCTGTATTCTGTATAGAATGTTGGCAGCTCTATAGTTTGATTTATGTGGAATGGTAGTTTATTTTTGTTAAGAATGATGGTACTGCCCCAAGTGTTACCACTTCTGGGGTAAAGGATGTGAATTGTTCTTTGCATGAGAGAGCCATTAATTCTTCTATCCTTCATGCAGACCATATTGCTACTAGAGATAGGTGAAGTTGGTAAAATTTGCTCCATGAATGAATCTGCAAATTTAGCACAATTTGTGGACTGTGGAGCGATCTGCAAAGTGCGAAGTTTTTGTAATGAAAAGCAGAATTTTACCTGTGAAGTGTGGAATTTCGCTCACAAATGGCAGAATTTCACCATTCAGGTATGAAATTCTGTCATTTGCAGGTGAATTCCACACTTCATGGTGAAAACGTTACAACTTGGGTGTAGTTGGAGTTGCTAAATGCAAGGAAAACTTTGCAAAACTGCATAAGTGCAAATTTTGGCTAATTCACGGCAACTTCACTGGCAAATAAAACTTTGCCACATCGCTAATTGTTACCAAGAATGCTGTCTTTAGATACAGTCAGTATACATCTGTCTCACTGATGGGCTTGAAAGGCTGTACTAACATAAGGTCCCATTGCACTATTATCAGCTTTTTCCGTGGTCTGATGTTGTTGACCGCCTTTGAAAAGCGCAGAACATCCATATGTGTACCTGAGGCCGAGCCATCTATGTGCCCTAGTGCCACACCAATGGCTGATAGCTGGACCCTTAATGAGGCAGGCAATTGTAATTTCTTCAGTCCTTGTTGTAAGTATAACAGGATGTTAGATATGGATACTGTTTCTGGTTGTACTTTTCTTGACTTACACTAAGAAGCAAATATTCGCCATTGTCTGTCATAGGCTGATGTTGTGGATGACCTCCTTGACCGTAACTTAGTGTCTATAATGGACTTATGGTAGTCTACATTCAGCAGTCTCTCCCTTTCAGGAGTCAAGCCATAAGCTTCAGTTTGCGTGGGTTGGGGTATGTTACCGGGCCCTGTACTAGTATGTCCTTTCTGAATGTCAGGTGCCACTTGTCCATTGCATTTGCAACTAGTGTGACGAATCACGCTGTCATGGGCCAGTAAAGTGTGATCATTGTTATCACTCTCCTGGACTGTTGCACCTTCAAGAGTACCTGTGTGATGAGGGGGAAGGGAGGGAAGACATATCAGTAATCATGTGTCCATGGTAGGGACAGTGCATCGATTCCCATTGATTGCAACTCCTTGAATCTAGAGAAAACATTTTCAGACTGTTTGCTTTTGTTTGTCACCATCAGGTCCATGGCTGCAAACTCCCATCATTTCTGTATGAGCTGAAACAGTTTGGGGTTGTAGCTGCCACTCCCCTGGGTGTATCTGCTGTCTGCTTAACCAGTCTGCCATCGTATTTGGTTTTCCTGCCAGATGTATTGCTGTTATGTGTTTCAGTTTCTGTTGCACCCATGTCATGATTTTGGTGGCCTTTTTTTTGTAGTTTGATGCTTCTTGTACCCCCTTTTTTTGTTATGTAGGACATTGTTGCTCTGTTGTTCAATCTGAGCAGTATGCTTTTCCTCACAATGTGGATCTTGAATGCTTGCAGTATGTTTTCCACCACCCTCATTCCAGATAACTGATGGACATTTTCTTCTCCAGTCAGGTCCACCTGCCCTGGGCTGTTCAGTGTCCCATAAATGCCCTCCATCCCCACAGGCTGACATCTGTATCTATTGAGACCGTGTGAGTCATTTCTAATGGATTGCCTTTCGATAGGTTTTCATTATTTTTCCACCACTGCAGTGATCTCCTGGCCATGTTGGTCAGTATCATCTTGCAGTGTAGGTTCTTCTTTGATGGTGAGTCATATTGGAGTAGCAGTATTTGTGGTGGCGTATGTTCCACCTTGCCCATAGTATCAGTTCAATGCATGATGCCATGCACCCTAACACTTGAGCCACTAGAGCTATTGAGGGTGATTGCTGCACCATCAGTTTTTGTGCAAGGTTCACCAGATTGCCCATTCTCTTCCTGGATGTCCTGATCATGCCGATTTTGGTGTCTATCTCTGCCCCAGGTATTCCACATGTTGTGTCAGTGTAAGACAACTCTTGGGTGTGCTGATCACCCATCCAAGATCAGTCAGTGTCTTCACCACCTTCTCTGCATCTTTGATTAACTTTTGTAGTGACCTGGTTCTGATCAGTCAATCATCTAGATATGGTATGACTTGAACTTCTTGCTGTCTTAGCTTGGCTGCCACTAGAATCAAGACTTTTGTAAACACCCTTGGGGCTGAGGCAGTCCGAACAGTAATGCACCACATTGGAAATGCTGGACTAGTATTTGAAACCTGTTACTTACGAACATACAAAAATTGCCAGCAGAAATTAGGCCTCTAGGTCTATCTAGTCTGCCCGAGCGTGCAGCTAATACCCTACTTTACAGCATCCCCTCCTCCACCTTCCTAAATACCCCCCTCTCACCCTGTCCCATCCCCCTTTGAAGCAACCCACAGTCGTACAGGATACCACCTCCTCCAGCAAAGCATTCCAAACTACCACTACTCTCTCCTTCCAATCTAAGTCTATGCCCTCTTGTGTCCCTCCCCTTCCAGAGCTTGAATGTCTCTTCAGTACCAGACTTATTGATTCCCTTTAAGTACTTAAAGATCTCAATCATATTCCCCCGATCCCTTCTCTCCCCAAGGGAATACATGTTTTATTCCCTTAATCTCTCCTCATAGGGCATATCCTGTAAGCCCTGAATCAACTTTGTTGTCCTTCATTGTACCCCCTCCAACAATGTCACATCTCTCTTCAGATAAGGGTGCCAGAATTGCACACAGTAATCCAGGTGTGGTCTGACTATTGACTTGTAGAGTGTCAGAATGACATCCCTTTGTGAGGAAGTCTCCTTTTCTGATTGACTGCATGGTGGACCTTATTGTTTCCATTTTTAATCTTTTTGTTTTTATGAACTTGTTTAGGAACTTTAGGTCTATCACTGGCATGAGGTCTCCTGTCTTTTTGTGTACCATAAAGAGAATTGAGTAAATGCCTTTTCCTATTCTTCCTCATGGACTGTCTCTACTGCTTGAGTTTCTAGTAGTTTGTCGAGGGTTTCTTCAACCTGTTGTGTTGTGGCTTTTCTTTTTGACACCAGTAATGTTACCACTCTCTCCCTGAGTAGTCTCTCCTTGAATTCAATTGAGTGACCTTCTTTTATTACTTCCCTTATCCACTTGTCTGTGGTTGTCTTGACCCATGTTGACTTGAACAATTGAAGACATCTCCCCACTGTGGGGGGGGGGGTTCTCCTGGTGTAGTGTTCGTATCTCATGAGTTGTTAGTGAGTCAAAGTAGTCATTGCTGAGACCTTTTGGAGGATTTTCTTCCATTTGATTTGAATCTGTCTCTAGTTGTTCCTACTGTATTATTTCTAATGAAATATAGAGGCCTGTTGCTATAGCAACTGCCTCTGCCTCAAAAATTGGTGTTATACCTTTTATGGTGTTGCAGCCTGCCTGTACCCTTGAGATTGGTCTCAAAAGGATGGTAAATATGCTGAGTCATCCTTGTTGTTGTCTAGTTCTTTTCCCTGACCTTCTTTTGAGAAACTCCTGTAGGCCTTCTCCAAATATAAGGCCTCCTTTAAATGGAAGCTTCTGTAGTGATGCTTTCGACTCGTTGTCCATGTCCCATATTTTGAGCTGTAGTGACTAATGCTACCATTCTGGTGTTCAGTTTTAAGGCATCTATGGTCATGTCTCCCATGTATTTTGCTGTCTGCAGTGCATTTTTCACTAGATCGGCCTGTTGTGGTTTGGGAGCTAGTTTCTTTGATACTTCTTTGAGCCATCTGATCTGTGACCTTGCCACATATACAGCGGTTGTGGTAGTTCTGGCTGCTAAGCCGGACATCTTGAATATCTTTTTAAGCATTTCCTCCATTTTGTTGAGTATAGGATATTTTAGTGTGGTCATGCCCTCTGCTGGTAGCACTGTCTTCTTATTCAGTGTGGCTATATGGGGGTCTATTTTAGGGGCAGTACACCACAGCTTTAACCTGTCCTCTTGGATAGGGTGCATCCTATCTAGAGATCTCTTTTCTGGGATTCGGGCAGGGTCCATCACTTCCCATTCCTTCGTAATGAGGTCGTCTGTGGCTGGGCAGAAGGGAAAGAAGTCTTCCTGCTTTGGCTTCTGTTGGATCAATGGATCCAGTTTACTTTCTGGTTGGGTTGCTGTTGGTCTGAACTCGATGGTTGTCTTGATCCATCTTATTAAATCAGGTACAACCTTGAAAGGGCATAGCTTCGATGTCAGTGATGGTTCCTCAAAAGCTATTGGGGTCTCTTCCTCCTCTGACTCATGATTTTATTCCTCATCTCTATCCTGCTCCTCTTCTGAACCCTCCTTCTCTGGCTTGGGATTAGATGGGGGTATGTTATTGTCCTCGGTTATCAGGTCATCTGTGTTGCTACTCTTTTCAGCTCCCTCAGCGATGCCCTGGTCAGCCCCCATTATGGGCCTTGTGATTGCCATAGCTTCCACACATTCTAGTATTTTTAGCATGAAGTTCTGTTGGCTCTCCATTATCACCATGGTGGCCTTTTGCAAAGCCACCATGGCTAGGCCCACTTGCCAGCCTACCCTAGACAAACCTTGCCCTGCCCTATAGGGTTCTTGGGATAACATCCACCTCAGACTCAAATCCTTCTATTTCACAAGAAGGGCACTGTGGCCCATTTTGGTGTGGTAATAGAGGCACTTCACGTGTCAGGTATTACCTGGACTTGGGCATCTGTAAAAACAACAATGGCAAGAGGCATTTGATTAAAACCAATTTATTTTTTAATATGCATATTTGAATATGGGCATATATTTGAATATGGGCATGGGGTGAGATGGGATCGAGAGAGCTACCCAGCTTTCTAAAATGTTACTGTCACCCCCCTGCACCATTTTGTCTGTTGCACACATTGTTTTGTGCTTGGGGTACTGAATGGGCCCATTAGGCATTCTGCCCTTTCCAAGATGGCCATTGGCATAAGCCTTGTATGACTACTCCCATTGTGTGCTCTTAATATGGCTGCCATGAGTGTGGTCCAGTCTGTGGCATTAAGATGGCTGCTGCATCAGTGCATGTGCCCACGGAGGGAATGGTCATTCCCAGTCGCTCATGTGTGGCTGTACTAGGATCAGGGAGTGAGGGAGTCAGTATCCATCATGGCATTTGTCACCATCTTGAGATCGGGCATTGTCGGACAGCATGGCTCATGCAAGAATCTGGTGCTCTTTACCTCCAACAGGGAGTCAGGCAGATGATGGGGAGAGGGTCAGATGCTGTGTTTTTTTACTGAGCAGGTAATCAATTTTTAGGCACTTGCCTGCCTTTATCTGGCTTGTGATCCCATGACAGCTGCATGAGGGGTCAGAGGTACTAAGCCTTGGGCACTAAATGGCCATTGCCACCCTGCTACATGAGGGTTGTGGCCTGGCAATGCTTTTCTTATATATATAAATATGTTTATAGAAAGGCACGTCATATCCCTTCTAACAGTGTCATCTGTGCCTACGTTGACCTATAATTGCTGAAGCAGGGATTGCAGGTGCAGTCCCACTCTTGGCATCCTCACTCCTTGGGAAGACACTAGGACTTGATTTGATCAAGGCGCCACTTTTGAAACATACAATCAAATGTGCATATAATATTGCTAATCAGAGCAGCTGGGATAGAGAATGGCAGCTTGAACCTCAGGTCCCTTCCGCAACTACACAATTCTTTAAAATTCGCCAGTAACAGTAATCAGATTGTGGTGGTATTGCTATGGGGTGATAGTGCTAGTCAAGTCCTGTGAAATCCTCTCAAAGGAGTTCAATTTTGCCATTCCTCCACCTCAGAAAAAGTGCAGATTATCAGATATAGGCTGCTAATTTTGACAGCTGTCAAACCAACATCTGTTCACTTAGCTGAGAAGATTCAAAACTGACAGCCGCTGCTGCCATGGGGTTGCAAACTTTGGGGGTGTAAATGACTTGCCAGAAATAAAAGCTATGTTTCAAAGTTTAATAGCAGACATCCCACAGATCTAATCAACAATTAAACATGTGGAGGAATGAGTGGAAGCCATCGAGGTCAGAATTGCTGATAAGAAATTCTTTACGATGATGGTCAAGTCAAGCACTGTGGACCATGGTGATCAGATTCAATGTCTTGGAAACCAAGTTCATCTTTCATGGCAGAAAGTGGATGACTTAGAGAATCGTAGCCACAGGAACAACGTAAGGATTGTCGGTGTTCCTGAGGGCTCAGAGAGGTCCATGATATGTGTGCTTTCCTACATTCTTTATTACCTAAAACATTGGACTACTACTAGGACCACCCTCTCGAAATTGAGAGGGCTCACAGACCCCTTGGTCCCCATCTGGGCTGAGGTGTCTCCCAACATCCTATCCTGGCATATTTGTTAAGGTTCAGTGTGAAAGAACATATTTGTACTTGGTCAGAGAGAAGGGTCCTTTACAGTGGAAATGACTTCTCCCTGGTCCCATCAACAAAGAACTGGCGCAACAAAACATTCAACACAATATGAGGTACCCAACTACTTTACAGATCCTCTACAATGAAACATGGCATCACATTGAATCTCCACAAGATGCCCACTCATTTTTGCAAAATAGAAGGTCCCAGACTGTGATTCCCCCAGCCATGTAAAAGCCTAGTAAAGAACAATTGGCATCAGGATTCAATCCTAAACATGCAGAAAGTTCAGGCATCTGTCGAAATCAGCAGCACCTGATGTGGATCAATGGCACTTGCAGAAAGCCAAAAGCCAACGGCCCAGAGGAAGACAAAAAACTAAGTTGCAAAACCAACCATCTCATGCAAGCTGCAGCAGGAGCTGCGGCTCTCATAAATCCACACCAGATTCAGCCACTCCTCCCTGGGAGCCTGAACCAACCTTGAAATCAGTCAGAGACCATGTCCCCCCCCTCCAGCTGAGAATGTCCCACTCTGATCTAAAGAAATTGCAAATGTTGTGGACTCAATGGATACAGGTCCAGTTTTTCTCATCCCACCTGAAGAACCCAAGATTTCTCACTGCTCCTGTTGGCCATCATTGTGGACAAAAGCCTGCAGCTTCAACAGCCTGGCAACTTGGACATGGCATCCTAAGTTGCCATCAACATTACTCGAAGGAACTGCAACTGGCATTTGTTCATAAATGTGTATGCTTCCTCTGTTTGTAATTCTTTTTTTTTATCATAGAAGATTTTATTAAAGTTTTTAAGGTATTACATTACATTAAGACAAGCATATATATATATACAAGCACAGCATGGTATGTCTCAACAAGCCCAAAGGCACATATTAAATTAGTGTCACTATACAAAGTTACAAACCAGCAATGGAGGTGCAACAGTATAATACTCTCAGAAAGCATGCACTATCTATGGAATAAACAGAACCCGAGCCTTAAATTCTGAACCCACTAGCTGGGAGGATTTCTTGGGGGGGGGAATTTACACAAATGGGATTGGAGGTAGGCACCCCATTTTTTGTGAAAGTATTCCATCTGGCCGCAGTGAGAATAGGCCAATCTCTCCATCAAGGCCAACCTAGCAATGGCAGCATGCCACTGATCCAGGCTGGGAATTTTATCTTGCCACCAATGCATCGATATGAGCCTTTTGGCCTCAAGGAGTGTTAGTACAACCCAGTCCTTGTGTATTCTAGGCAGCTTTATCAGGCTGGTTGTATCACACAGGAGCCATTTAGGATCCAAAGGAGTCAAGGCAGTCCCCAGTATCTTAGAGCTGTCCTGTATGATGGCTGCCCAGAACGCTGAAATTCAAGGGTAATTCCACAAAATATGTAAGATGTTTGCATCTGATTGATTGCACCTCCAGCAATTGGAATAGGAGAGGATTCCTGCAGCATGGAGGAAAGCTGGCATCCTATACCATAGATACATAGATACATAGATAGTGTCGGCAGATAAGGGCCTATGGCCCACCTAGTCTGCCCATTTGAGCTTGTAAGTTCAGTTTGTTTTCCTGGAAGTCTATTTCCCCTTACCCCTGACCTCTAGAATTCCTTTATGTCTATCCCATGCGTTCTTAAATCCCGTGATTGTTTCAGCCCCCACCACTTCCTCTGGCAGGGTGTTCCACTTGTCCACCACCCGTTCTGTGAAGAAATTCTTTCTCATGTTTCCTCTGAATCGTCCTCCCTCCAACTTCATCCCATGCCCTCTAGTCCTGAAACATCTTTTTCGCTTAAAATAGTGTTTTCCTGCACCCTGTTCCTCCCTGTAAGATACTTGTATGTCTCTATCATATCCCCTCTCTCCTCCTTCTTCAGGAGTACATGTTCAGTTCCTTCAACCTGTCTTCATAGGACTTGTGATGCAACCCATGCACCATCTTTGTTGCCCTCCTCTGAACCTTCTCTATCCTGTCTATGTCCTTACGAAGGTATGGTCTCCAGAACTGTACACTGTACTCCAGGTGGGGCCTCACTAGTGTCTTGTATAGCGGAATTATGACCTCCCTATTCCTTCTGGTGATGCCCCTGTCTATACATCCCAGCATCCTATTTGCTTTGCCTGATGCCTTGTCACACTGTTTCCCTACCTTGAGGTCATCAGAGATGACAACCCCAAGATCCCTTTCCTGCTTGGTGCATGCTATATCCTCACCCCCCAACTGATATATTGTGCCAGGGTTTTTGTGCCCCATATGCATTATCTTGCACTTCTTTGCATTGAATTTCAACTGCCAAACCCTTGACCATTCTTCAAGTTTCTGCAGGTCCCTTCTCATTCTGTATACACCCTCTGGTGTGTCTACTCTGTTACAGAGCTTTGTGTCATCAGCGAACAGTGAAATTCTGCCTTCTACATCCTGTGCAATGTCACTGATGAAGAATCAGGGACACTGGTTTACCGGGATTGAGAAAGGGCAGATTCCATTTTGCAAATTGTTAAAAATGGTACTGTCACCGGTGTCTGCTAAGCCAAAATCCGGTTTTACCGGTGTTTGGTTTTGTGTACTTTATTTAACAATTGTTAACTCTGCTAACATGCATTTTAGCAGTTTTGACCTCCACTATTGCACATCCTTCCATCCTTGTACCAATTTAAAGTTATTTTAGGTACAAAATATGATGGCAGCAACAGCACTACAGCCCTCATCCCTGAGGTGTGATGGAAACAGCAGCAAAGCCCCCATCCCTCTGGTGCGATGGCAGCACCAGCAACACTACAGACCCATCCCTCTGGTGTGATGGCAGCAGCAGCACTGTGGACTCTATCCATTAGGTGTGATGGCAGCAGTACCACGTTCCGCATTCCTCAGGTGTGATGGCAGTATCAGCACTATGGCTCCCATCCCTCAAGTGGGACAGCAGCAGTACAACATTCCCCATCCACCAGTGGTTGTGGCAGAAGCACTACGGCCCCCACCTCTTGGGTGTGATGGCAGTATCAGCACTATGTCCCCCATCCCTCTGCTGGACAGCAGCAGTACAGCATTTCCCATCCACCAGTGGTTATGGCAGAAGCACTACGGACCCCACCTCTCAGGTGTGAAGGCAGTAGCAACAATGCAGTCCACATCCCTCAGGGACGATGGCAGTAGTGACAGCATTATGATCCCCTTTCTTCAACACCCAAACCCCACATGCACAAGTAACAAATTACTTAGTCTCTTTGCTTGTTAGAACTCAGATGTGAATTAATCTGAACCACCACCACTACTAAGGTGGACCACATTTGTTTTTTCCTATTATTTAACTGCTTGAATTGGATTTCTGCCTGTGACACCACCGACCAGGGTTTGGGAACAGGTTTGGGTGTTGGAGGACAGGCCGGTGGGGTGAAGGCTTGAGTGTCCAACGACCACTCGCCTTCTCCTAGGAGGGAAGGTATATTCACAGCTCAGCATTTGCTGGTCCCAGGTGGAGGCTGGAGGCATGGCAACACATTGGCCCTCATTGCAGAAGAGAGCGTGATGGACGTCAGCTTGTGCCTTGACATCATGTGGCCTGTCACGCTCTCACCAAAATGGAAAAACACCTGCTGGCCACCCAGAGGATGGTTTCTGGTCCCTCCATAAGCATGAAGCCCCAGACACATGTATCTGTTCTGACCCCTGCCATGCCTGGGATATTCAGGAAGCTCTTTAGGGTGATTGTCTTCCCCTGTTAGCCTCCTACAGGGGTAGGGGCCCACCGATGAAGGGTTACTTCGGGTTACCTGGTAGCATGGCCATAAGGGGCAGTAGATGATGGTGGTGGGGACTCAGCAGCAAAGGTAGGGGGACTTGGCAGGCCTGAAGGAATGGATGGCCAGGGGGTAGGAGGAACAAAAAAAAAACTGTCTGAATTTGCTTCTTTGAAATAATGTCTTCACCTAAAAAAAAAAATTCACAAGTGATTAGTGGAGGACCTTCTAATGCATCTCACAAACATGTGGATTCCTTTTTTTCCCTTGGTCTCCATGAAAAGAGTGTCTCTCAGTTTTCATGTCTGAGCTCAGATGTGAATTGAGCACTACTCTGCCCACCAGCATCGTACAGCCCCTGGGGTCTTACCTTATGTGTGTCACTGAATGTGCTTTCCATTCCACTGGCCAAGCATAAGTACACTTAAACACTTAACATTTGATTTTTATTAAAGCAGTCTGTCAGAAAACTTTTTGTTGTCACAGAGACTGACACAACAGGTGGGAGAGAAGGTGCAAATGATGAAATGGGTAGACTAGGTGGGCTGTCAAAGTCTATGTTTTTATCCCATTCACCTGAATAAGTAGTAAGGCAGCTTGTGCCTTGTGAACATACTTTCATTCAGACAAATTTTCAGTCAAACAACTGAGGATTTTGGATGGCCCTGCTGATTATAAACTTGAATAAACTAGTTGGTAACAGTGATCCTGTGCTTAGCAATCTGTATCCTAGATGTTCATATGCAAAAAATACAATAAAAACCTGACTAAAGTCTAATAACAAGCTTATAAAACACAAAATGTATCTGAACATTTATATTTACCTGTACAACATCATTGCATCCCATGTATAACTCGGATAAATTACATGGTACCCTGACTACTGTATGATGTAGTAAACATATATTGGTAATTTTTTTATATTTTTTTGTAAACTGGGTAAACCCACTAGGCAAAACTGCCTGTTTTCAGAGGTGACCCAGGAGCACTGTGGAGGTTAAGTGCCTTGCTCAGAGTCACACAGTATGCAAGTGAAGGTTGTGGGAATCAAACCCAAGTCTTCTAAATGTACTCAGTTCGATCACTGTTTGTTACTCTAACCACTAGGCTATACTGCCAGCCATAACACCCATATATAATTTTTAATATATGATTTCAATAATGTGCACAGTACCTACAGTGCAAACTATGAACATTGAACACTTTGCAACATTTTACTAAAACTGAATTATTTCCTCTCCATCTGCTTATGTTTTCTTACACCAAAGTGGGTGTATAGTTGACAGAGCACTGTAAATAGCCTGAGGTTGCACTACTGCTTGCAATGCCAGGGACTTGGGATCAGAGTGAATTCCCATTGCTAGAGGTCTGGCCAGGGGTAGGAGGCGGCACCTGGGGGCTGCTCTCCTCCTCTGGAAAGCAGTGGCCTGCAGGTCCTGCTGCTTCTGCCACCTGGGTGACCACAGGTGGTGGTGCAATGAGACTGCAGAGCAATCGGGAAGAGAAGAAGCTAGCCATGATCTGGAGTAGTGGCATGTCTCTATTTGCCCTACTTCCTTGGATCCCCTCGAGTGTTGGTGCCCTCAGGAACAGAGACCAGAAAACCAGTAACAATCACCCCACATCGGCTGCTGGTAGAAGGGACCCAGCTGCCCCAGACTTCATAACCAGTTTCCATGAGGGACCCACTGGGCTGCCCAACACACATTAAAGGACTGTGGAGGGGTGACCTGGGGCTCTCTCCCTTCCCACCTGGGGGGTACAACGTAGGCAGGATGGGGGCAGGCTCACAGGAGCTCCTGAGCATTACCTGGGTTGAAGCTAGGGGATACCCAGCCTAGGGATCTCTGAAAAGTGGAGACTGACGCTGTGAGAAGGGGGCATAGAAAGAGAAAATAAAAACATTTATAAATATGCTGAAATCTTAGGGATTCTGTGCAGAGAAATGCAATTTCTGTGAGGCACCGATGCAAGAATTCAAAATCCGAAAACCAGGCAGAATTCCATGGTTTTTACCGGTGTCACCGGTTAAAACGGAAAACCATTGTCCCTGATGAAGATGTTGAATAGGACCGGTCCCAGCACTGATCCCTGTGGTACCCCACTGGTCACTCTTCCCTCTGTGGAGTGACAGCCATTTACCACCACCCTCTGTGTCCTGCCACCCAGCCAGTTACCTACCCACCACACTATTGTCCTGCCCACACCCATATTCCCCAGTTTGTGTAATAGTCTTCTATGTGGCACGGTGTCAAAGGCCTTGCTGAAGTCCAGATAGGCCATGTCCACTGCACTCCCCTGATCCACCTCCCTAGTCACCCAGTCAAAAAATTCAATGAGGTTGGTCTGTACCATCTTAAAAGTATTTTGAGTTGCAGAAAGCTACTCTTGGAGTCCTTATACACCTTATGGGCATCCTTAAGACAATTGAACCAGATTGCTGGTGGGATGTTTGTCCCAAGTTCGGCCTCCCATTTAGCCTGGCAGGATGTCGTATGGTCATCCTGGGCATCCTGAATAATAGCATAGATCTTGCTAATACGGACTTTCGCTGAGGCGGATTTGTGTAGGGTAGCCAGCCATTGCCATTGCTTGTCTATTTTGTTCTGAGAGAGGAGAATAGTGATAGCACTACGAATTTGAAAATACCTCCAGAGATCAGTGTTGGGGAGTTGGTATTTCTGCTGAATCTGGGAGAAGGATAACATGGTGTCAGAGTCCGAGATCAGGAGGTTCTGCACCCAACATATTCCCTTGTCTTCCCATGGGGGCCAGCTAATAGGTTGGCCACCTATGGTAAGCAATGAACTATGCCACAGGGTTGCATACCTCAAGGGGGGGGCTCCAAAAATCTTGGGGGTATGGGAGATGGTCATATATCTATGCCAGGCATAGTGGGATTCACTCATTATGGGTGAAAGGTTGGCGTCCTCAAGAGGTCTCTTATCCAGTAACACCCAAAGTGGGGTGGGTAAGGCTATGCCGGATTCTAGCTCCACACATTGAGGGGTGGATGGAGGGAAAGGGGCAAACCATTTGATGGTTTGTGCAGCTGTACTTGTGAGGTGGTATCCTTTAAACCAGGGAACCCCAAGTCCCCCTTTGTCCAGTGTGCCCGTAGTCTGTGTTTCCCCCATCTATGTGGTTTACCCTCCCAAACAAAGGATGCCACAGTCTTCTCGAGTACTGAGAAAAGTTTATGTGAAAGAGATATTGGAAGGTTGTTAAGCAGATATGTAACTTTGGGAAGGAGGAGCATACGTATGGCTGCTACCCTTCCTGGCATCGATAGGTGCAATCTATGCCAGCACTCTGTTTCCATGCTCAGCTGTTTTAGCAGAGGGGCAAAGTTAGAGGCCTTAAGGTCTGTCCATTTAGTGGCTATAAAAATCCCAAGATAGGTGTAGCCCTGAGCAGCCCAACTCAGCTCCATGCCCGAGACACAGTCTTGTGTACATAGTAAATTAAGGGAGGCCAGAGTGGTTTTCCACTGGTTAACCTGCAAGCCAGACAAAAAAGTGAACTTCTGCAGGATTTCTAATGCTTTTGGTAAAAACCAGTGAGGGTGAGACAGCGTGAGCAGCAGATCGTCAGCATAGGCAGCCACGACATAGTCTCTTCCAGATACAGAAATGCCACAGAGGCCGTCCGCGCTGTGTGAGGCCCTGAACAATGGGTCTAGGGCAAGCAGGAAGAGGAGAGGGGATAGTGGGCAACCTTGCTGTGTGCCTCTATGTAATGAGAAGAGAGGAGAAATATCAGAATTAGTTAGTATATGGGCCTTGAGGGAGCTGTATAATGTCAGTTCCCATTGGCAAAATTGGGGCCCAACCCCATATAGACAGAGGAGTGCATGCACGTAATTCTATTCCAGGGAGTCAAATGCTTTGGCAAAGTCGACAGCCAAGGCCACCATAGGGATTTTAGATCTGGCTGCTATCCACTTAGGTTTAGAAGTAGTCTAGTATTGTCGGAGCCCATTTCCAAGACATGAAACCTACCTGGGAGGGATGTATTATGGTGGGAAGGATAGATTGCAACCTAGTGGCTAAGATTTTGGCAAGGATTTTGGTGTCAACAGGAATCAGGGAAATAGGGTGGCAGTTGACACAGTTAAGAGAGTCGTTTGACTTCTTAGGTAGCAGGGTAATCAGGGCCTCATTCATCGAGGGAGGTAGTGCCCCAGAGGAGTGGGCCACCTGCAGCACCTGAAATAGGGGAGAGGAGATCTCCTTTTCCAGGACTTGATACAGTTCCATCGTCATCCTGTCTGGGCCCGGGGCTTTACCCTTGGGTAAACTGGAAGTTACTTGTTGCAATTCAGGGCCTGTGATGGCTGCATCCAGCAGATTGAACTGCTCCACAGACAGGGTGGGAGTGCTAAAGTTATGAAAGAACTGTGAGAGATTAAGTGGTAACTGAGCCGCTGTCAAGGAGGACCAGGATTTATACAAGGACTGATAGAAGGCTTGCATAGTTTTGTTAATGCCTGCTGAGTCCGTGATGGTCGTACCAGCGGCCGAGCGCAGGGCATAAATTCTAGTTGAGGCGTGCTGCTTGTGTAGCTGGTATGCCAATAGTTTCCCAACCTTGTCCCCCACTTTCCAGTGTGAGTGCTTTGACCACAGTAACAGCCATTCCACCCTGTTAGAGAGGAGGGAGTTGATTTTGTATTTGAGCCCAGCTATATTACGTGTGAGTGTGGTGTCTTTGCTAGCGGTATGGGAAGCCTTAAAGCGAGTTTCTAGGCAAGCTAATTCTGCTTTGAGTCTGGCCACAGATTTGTTCTTGGCTTTGTTTCTATGGGTGGCAAAAGTGTCAATGTGTCCCCTAATATTGGCTTTAAAGGCATCCCACACTGTTGCTACCGACACACCATAGTCCATGTTTAGAGTAAAATAGTCCTGAGCCACTTTATGGATTACCTTTTAAAATTCTGGGTCTTTGACCAGGAGTGGACTACATTTCCACCTCGTGCCCTTGGGGTGAGACCCAGCAGGGGTATATGTAGTCGACAAAGGTGCATGATCAGAGATGATGATACTACCAATAGTATCATCTGACACATCACTGGATGCAGTCTTGTTGGCTAGCAAATAGTCGATCTCACTGTGGACCCCGTGTGGTGCCAAGAAATAGGAATAGTCATGATAAGAGGGATGGGAACGTCTCCAGGTGTCTACCAGTCCCCATTCCTGCTGTAGTGCTTGAAGGGTGGCATGGGATTTGGGGTGCGCCTTGGGGGTGGGGGTGGATTTGTCTAGAAATATATCTAACACCCGGTTGAAATTGCCTCCCAGTAGAAGTGGGGTACAGCCATTTGACTGGTCAATCATAGAAACAGCTTGACTTACTTCATGAAAGAAATTGGGCTGATCGGCATTGGGGGCATATATGTTGCCCAGTATCAGCTTGCCCGTAGGGGAGGCCAGTCTGACCAGAATCCAGTGCCACTGCTTATCAGTTCGGATCTCCTCTACAGCCCCAGTGCTAGAGTGTCTTATGAGGATGGCTAGCCCTTTTGTTTTGGACTTAGCGGAGCTACCCACCCACGATTTCTTAAGCCACTGAATGGATTTGTGAGGAGATGGGTCTCTTGCAAGAGAGCTATGTCCGTATGGACAGAACGCAGGTACTGTATGACCTTGGTGTGCTTAATGGGGTGATTAAGCCCCTTTACATTCCATGACACCAGTCGCAGATTTGGAATCTTAGTGCCATCCATAGTAGCTGCTTGATGAAGTGGGAAAGATATCTGGGGGGAGGAGGAAGAAATGGGGAAGGACTGTAGCCTGTGGGCAGAGACAGGTATTGGATATTGTCTCTCGGGATAAAGTTAGTTGCAGGTTATAGGAGTATGTACCAGTGGGCAACAAACAGTACTTAGTACTAAAATCAGAAACTAGTCAGACCGAACAACAACAATCAGTTCAAACAGTACTAGAACTCTGTTTGCAATTCTGTTTGTAATTTTGTTACCCATGTTCCCAGGTCTTACCTGAAAATGAGCCTCAGCTCAGTGTGCTTTTCCCAGTTATAAAAATTTGAAATGGGGGCGCTAATGAGCAGCTAAGGGAACGGTAATGACGCGCTTCGGCTCTGCCTCCACGGGTCTTTATAATGATTAAAACTGGCACATAAAGCTTGGGAAAATTGGAAAAATCGCTACTGGCCTCTTCAAGAAGGTATCATGGATGATTATCTGGTCCCAAGTGTGGGAAAAGCATTGAGGAATGCCTAGAAAAAAAGCAATGCAGAAAGCTGCAACTCCAAGTATGTCTGAGGGCCCAAGCATAATCACACTTTTGGTGCCAGAGATGGAAGTGGTGGGCAGGTCAGTGATGACTCAGGTGCTGGCGGTTATCTCTCTCAAACTGGACACGATCACCACAAAAATCTCAGAATTGTCCAAGCAGATCTCTGGCCAAACTGCCAAGACTGTGGAGGCTGAGATGTGGATTTAAAATCTGGAGGACAACACGGAGCATCTCCCGGACACTGTGCAGGACCTTCGGAGGGAATTGGGGGAACTAAAGGAGCAGCTCAACTACCCGGAAAACTACCAGAGAAGAAATAATCTATGGATCTGTGGGCTTCCTGAGGGCAAAGAGGTAAATACTCTGGAGGATTTCTGTGGCAATATCCTGCTGAGTCTGCTGGGGCTGGAGCCGAAAGGTGGACAGTACAAAACTGAACACGCACATCAAGATTCGGCACTGAGACCAGCCACAGGAGTGCCCCCACGCCAGCTTATTTTCTGTTTGCACAATTTTGGAGACTGCCAGGCCACATGGTATGCCTTTAAGAAGAAGAAGGATGTGGTGTATCAGGGGGCAAGATTATTTCTCCCCCAGGACTTTTCACAGCTCTTGCAGAGGAGGAGATGGCAGTTTAACCCGGTGCTAGATGCCCTGAGAGCAAACGGTATGGATTTTCAATTCCTCTACCCAACTGTGGTGAAGACTTGGCATGAGAGTGCAGCATACACATTCCATGAGGTGGATTGCATGCAGCAGTTCCTGAATGGTTTGGAGAACAAACAATGACGGGGACTGGCTACTGGACCTGCAGTGGCTCCAGGTAGGTGATCTAGTGACTTCTGGGTAGAACTATGTCTTGGGGCAAGGGGGTATAAATTCAGACATGGCATGCTAGCTGGTACATGTGAGGATCCAGAGGGATTGGGGGGCAGTCGTTCTGAATAGGAATCTGTTAACAGGGTCAAATAGCAGAATTTAGGGGTTTCATCTACACGGTGGCTGATGAGAGGGGGTCTTTTGGATGTTAGGGGTGGTGGGTGGGGTTTAACCGTGAGCTGGGGGAGGGAGGTTAGGGGCCTGCATGCATGTCTGAAGCCTTGCAGCAGTACACTGGATCTGTATGCTGTGCAACTGGAGAAGCCATGAGGCAGAAGGCCGGAGACCTGCTCGGATGTTTCTAAATCAGCTAAATATGTGGACATATGGACTTTGTTTTTTTTTAAATAAATGCTTCTTTGGGTTTATGATATGATATGATGTCTGCCACAGCTCATGGGGGGGGCTGAATGAACATGCAATTTTGGTGTAATGTGAGCATAGGGAGGGAAGTCCAGGGGGGGCTACCTGGGCTGTTGTGGAGGGTAAAATAAGATAGATAAAGCATGAAAGAAGTCTAGACGTAAGGAGGGAGGGGGAGAGACCCCAGGTATCAGAGCTGTAAAGGCCCAGCTTCTGCTGGAAACAAATGGGTTGTGGCTGTAATGGGCTCTTGACTCCTTTTTCCTCACAGGTAATGCTTACTGGACTGAACAGCATGGAACCGGTGGCCGTGACGGATGCTCAGGAGAAGCAGGGAAGAGTCTGGAGTCTGGTATCCTCAGGTTGCAAGGGTAAGGGTAAGTAGGGGCCTTATGCTATAGGGGTAGGAGACCTTAAGAGGTGGCAGGAGGGAGGGCTACCTTGGTCTTGGAGAGAAGGTGCGGAGACGATTGGGGAAGCAAATAAAGAGGTTGCGGTGGATGAAACCAGTGAGAAGACTCAGATTGTAAATTGTGGGGGGTGGGAGTAGGGACTGAACCTGTGCTTAAAACTGCTTATCACAGAAAACTACTTGGGGGGCGGGGGGCTGGGTAGATATAGTTTTCTCCTCCAGGTCCCTGAAATGGAAAAGGGACATAGGAGGACACTGTTGCAAGAAAATTGGGGGATAGGGAAATACAGATTACAAATACATATGAGATATGTTGTTCAAAGTTATAGTTCTGTTGGTTCAGAGGTTATTACAAAATTTAATATTCTGCCTGTTGCAGGAGTGGTTGGATTGTGGGGAGGGAAGGAGGGTGCACTAGGGCTACCACCTGTCCTGATTTTCGGAGGACAGTCCTGATTTGGGCAGCTGTGTCCTGCAACAAAACATGAAAAATACTGCATGTCCTGACTTTATAACAGAAAAAATATTTTTTAACTTTCCACTAAATGTTGCAGAAAACTATAATACCCTAACCAGAATACATTAAAATGATAAGAAACAATAGAAGCAAATAAGAAACTACAATATTTAGCCTTAATTCTGATTATATAGAGAAAACAAGTCTGTTGCATTGATCGAGGTTATGTACTGTCCTGCAAAAAATCATGCTTCCGTAAGAAATGTCCCACTTTATCTAGGAATGGGCAAACACAGGGGTCGAATATCTATGATGTGTGTAGAAGAGGCTGGAGCCCTCATATTGAGGAAACCATGGAGGGATGTGCTGTAAATATAGATGGATACTGACAAGGTGATTACAGTATATCATGAAACATTAGAGGCTTTAATAACCCCATAAAAAGGAAAAAAGTGCAGCAAGCATTGAAAAATATGCAGGCTAGGTGGCACTGTTGCAAGAGACCCACTTGAGCCTGAACGAACATAAGAAATTGGTGGGGGGATGGGTGGAGACATGCTACGCTGCTGCTTACACATCTCACAAAAGGGGGTGGCAGTGCTATTTCATAAGAATTATCCAATTGAGGTTTCAAGAGTAGTTACTGATCCTGAGGAGGGCAAGTACATTTTCATCCAGGGCAAAGTGGGCCAGGAGCAGATAACATATGCCAGTGTATATGCCCCCCTCGGTATTTGATGCAGAATTTTACAAGAAACTGCTGGATGTCACAATACGGGAGCAATTTCCCAATCTGTGCTTGGGGGGGATTTTAATTGTGTAATGGGGCCTAGCCTGGACCACTCTGAGGGACTGGGTAGACATGAACGGGCAGTTAACCAATGGAAACAGGGGGTAGTGGACCTAGACTTAACAGATGTCTGGAGGGCTGCAAACCCGGGGGCCAAAGAATATACATTTTTCTCCAGCCCATATGGAACCTGGTCCAAGTTGGACTACATATATGTAACAATGGAGGGATATGGTGGGGTCTGAGATATGACACATGGGCCTATATGCATATCTGATCATGCTATGGTGGTACTGATGAGGCTCCCAGGGGAAAGAGGGACACCTTGCCCAGGATGGCGATTCCCCACGTATTTAATGTCTTCTGAAAAATTTAGAGAATTTTTGAAACAGCAGTGGGGATTATATAAGGAGATCAAGGAGATATCGTCCCCCTCTAAAGTAATATACTGGGAGGCAGGGAAGACATACATGAGGGAAGCAATCATTGGATATGTGAATCGGTATAAAAAAACAAAGGAAACTGCGCAGGCAGAATTTGGAGCAGCAGTTGAAAGATGCTGACCTGAAATTAATTTCGCAGCCAACAGACCAACTTAGGGGAGAAATGCTTGCATTGCGTTGGGCACTTAATATGGTGTTAACAGGGGAGGCCAGTATTTCTTTATTTTATGCTAGACAAAGGTTATAAGAATGGGGCAACAAACCAGGAGATATTTGGGTACGTCTAGTGAGAGGGCGGTGGGATATGGCTGTGGTAACTGGGATAAAGGAAGGGAAGGGTCAGTTACTTACCCAAAGCGAGGGAATTAGAGCATTTGCGGCCTTCTATGAAAACCTATGTAGATCAGAATGCAGGGGATCAGAACCACAAATGATACAATTCTTGGAAAAGGTGAGACTCCCTGGAATTTCTGATGAGCAGAGGGAACAATTAGGTGGGAAAATCACAGGGAAGAGATTAGAAGGGCCATGGCACTAATGAAGAAGGGTAAGGCAGGTGGTTCAGATGGTTTTGTTATGTAATACTATAAAGAATTAAAAGAGGAGCTGGGGGACCACGGCAGGGATGTTGGAGGAGGCAGGGGAGGAGCAGAGACTTCCAGGGACTTGCTTACAAGCTATGATCTGCATGCTCCCTAAGCCGGGTAAGTGTACCAGTGAGTATGGATCTTACAGGCCAATATAACTTCTCAGTTGTGATGTCAAAATATTTGCAAAGGTGTTGGCCCGGAGATTGGAAGGGATCATACCCACACTGGTCCATCCGGACCAGATGGGACTTATCTAGGGATTACCTGGGTCCATCTTGCAAATGAGCTTCTGCTCAACGATGAATGCCTGGTTAAATAAAGACTTGATTGATTGATTGATTGATTGACAATCTTACCACAATATGAGAAGATTATTGAATGTAATACAATGGGGCATTCGGCATCTGGGAAAAGTGGTGGTGCTATCCATGGATGCCGGAAAAGCATTTGACTGAATAGAATGGACTTACCTCTTTGAGGTATTAAGGCAATTTGGGCTGTGGGATGATTATATTAACATGGTCCGAATGCTGTATAAGAAGCCAAAAGCACAAGTGTTGATAAATGGGGGACGATCTGGTATGTTTGACTTGTATAGAGGAACATGACAGGGATGCCTACTGTCCCCCTTCCTGTTTGCCTTGGCCATTGAACCAGTGACTATCAGGATTAGAGAAGATGTTAGAATACAGGGAATAATAGGCAAGTCAGGGACCCCACATAAATTGACCCTTTATGCAGACGATCTGCTGTTTTTCACCACGCACCAGAAGACCACCATACCAGCTTTATTAGAGGTGGTATAGGAGTTTACTGGCTTCTCGGGGTACAAGCTCAACCTTTCTAAATCTGAGATGCTCCGGGTTAAAGGACCAAAGGGGGGAACGACTGGTGACACATGGGGATTTAGAGTTGTTAAAGATCACTTCACTTTCCTTGGAATTCAAGTGGGGGATGATCTGGTGTGTTTGTACGGAATTAATTATGGACCACTGCTGCGAACACTTAGGGCGGACATGGAAAGATGGAGGGCACTCCCCATTTTGTGGTTGGGCCGCATAAATTTACTTAAAATGAACGTGCTCCCCAGAATTCTCTACATAATGCAGATGCTGCCCATGGGTCTGACTAATAAGGACTATAAAACACTAGACAGCGAATTCAGTGGGTTTGTCTGGCAGCATAAGAGACCTAGGATGAGTTTACTGAGGTTAAAGGGTAAGACGGAAAAGGGGGTCTCAATTTTCCAGACTTAAGGAGTTATGCGATGGCCATGCAGACCAGATATATCCAGGATTGGGTACACCAGGGGAGGAGGCGAGGTGGGTAGACTTCAAAGAGGCAGGTATGCAAGTGCGGCTGACTGCCTACCTGGACCTGGGAGGAAGGAAGATATACCGTAGACAACAGGACCCAAGCCCACTGGTGGGATGGACCCTAGAGGCATGGGAACAAGCTAGGAAAAAGAGAAGGGCAGGAAAGGCAGTTACTGGCCTAGTGCCAGTAGTGGGCAACCCGGATTTTTTACCAGGACTGGAAGGGGGGGGATTTGAGGTCTGGGAACAAAAAGGGGTCAAGTGTCTGAGATACCTCTGGGAAAGAGGGAGTTTTAGCACTATGGAAGAATTGCAGGAGAAATATAGCATCCCCGCTATGAATAGATATCAATAATTCCAGATTAGAGCATTTAATACAGCCTGGAAAGGACAGGAACCTCACTCAGAACAACTCGACCACCTAGAGGAGTTGATTTGGTTTGCAAGGGTGAACCCTAGAGGGTTGGTGGCCATGACAGTTAGACAGGACAGGGATTTACTACCTGATGGATCTATCAAGGTCAAAGGGTTATGGGAGAGCGACCTAGGAATACAGATAGCAGGGGAGAACTGGGAGGTGGTCCTGCAATCCCATATGGGGCTGCTGATGTGTAATAAATTTAAAGAATCACAATTTAAATTTCTGCACAGGCTATACTGTCCTCCAGTGGTAGTAAACAAATTCCACCATGGGATCTCACCCATCTGTGGGAGATGCAATGTAGCTAGGGTTACTTACATGAATTATTTCTGGGAATGCTCACAGCTAAGGCCCTTCTGGGCTGAGATAGCCCAGGCGGTGACGGGAGTACTCCATGTACAGGTGAAGGACTCAGCTATATCACTTTTGTTTGGGATGGATGTCACTGAGGGAGAAGACTGGGAGGTATACCTCAGAATGATAAGGGTCCTTTTAGCAATGGCAAGACTTTGTATCCAAAATACATGGGTATCTCATGCTAAACCAACCACAGGGCAATGGAAAACATTGATTAAAAATAACTTGGCACTTGAGAGATTAACATATCAGAGGTATGGGAAGGAGGAACTGTTCTTATTTAAATGGGTCCCGTATATAAATTCACTTCCAGTAGGAGAGGCCATGGCACTGAGGCAGGGAGTAACATGACTGACTAAGGGTCTGTTTTATTCTAGCCACGAAGGTGAAGCTGAGGGGAATGGAGATATAGACACCTATGAGCAGAGAAGTGTCAAAGCGATGACGACGATATCTCCGATGGGGCGCACAGGTAAGAAAAGACTCTGGGTACAGGATATGTGTTTTTTAACATGGGGTGAGGAAATGCAAAATCCATATAGGGACAAGTAAGGCACAAACGTAAAAGTCTACACACACATACAGAGAGACGACATGAACCTAGATAATACCTCTGTGAGGAGAGGAATGGGGGGGGTGTACAGTATTAGGGACTATGAATGAAAAAAAGGTGGTGGAACTAAGGGAAGAAAGAAAAGACATGGAGACTGTTCTGCAATGTGATGAAATATGTAATGTAAGTTTATGGCATACTCCCTGATGTTGTGAAGAGGATTTGAGGCAGGATTGTAAAAGAGTCTGAATATATGTCTGTTCTATCTTAATAAAAGAACTTTTAAACAAAAAAAATAAATAAATAAGACTAAGTGACCTAGTTACTATTAGCCCTTATACTGGCTGCATTCAGTGATTACAGTACAGGTAATGCTGCATAATGGGTAAGACTTTGGCTATCGCTGTCTGTTACAGTCTTTTATATGTTTTGGGTGCACAATGGGTGATTTATGGGGAGAATATGGGGGAAAAGCCTGTGGGTTACCTCAGGGGAATGCATCTGTATAGTGTTACTATCTGTTTTCTGTTTTTTAAAAAAGGTCTGATTTCATTTGTGTCATCCAAGGTTGAATAGTTGAAAGCTAGCTGGCAGAGTGACCACACACAAGAATTGTTGGCTAGTAGTTGGCGGCTGATTGTACAAAATTATTAATCACTCTAATCGACTGAATTCTCAGAGCAGCTTAGAGAGACTATGCTCCATCTATTTGGTGCCTTTTCTCTTGTGTGTGACCCTGTTGTTCGTGAGGGGAGAGCGTTGACTGGTTGACCGCTACTTAGCCATGCCTCCACCTTCCTCATCATTTTCACACATTGGAGCTGGGGCCCTTTATGGCTGTGCAAATGTGTGAACAATGCATACTCTGACTCAAAACAATGCAGACATGATGCTGTTTCACGCTTTCTCTCCCCCTTCAACATTGCGTATCTCTAGATACAATTCGGGTGAGAATAGCATATGCTTCAGTGGGAAATACCTGCATTTTGTTAAATACTGCAACTCCTGATTCCTGTAGCGCTTCTCCTTCTCCTGCTCCCCCATCCAAAAAACAGTATTAGTACTCAGAAGAAATGTTCTGCGAAATCCCCCTTCCCCAACAATATTTCACAACCAGATCAAGAGCGAGTTGAGTAAAGAGCTACACCTATTACCATTCCACCCCCCCCAGGTAGTAGTTTACCTGCATTAGTGGCATTAGTGACCTGCATTCTGTTTCCTTCTTTTTCTTTCGCCAAGTTTAACATTTATTTTTTTCAATTTTGCACGCTGCTGACTGCCAACCTTGTGGGACAGGAGCTACCCCAGGTGAGGGTGCAGGCGGGGGATGGCCGCTGGATTGTTTTCCTGGGTGGCTGTGCCTCTAATTCTTAAGGGGGACATGCAGGGTAAATTAACCTCTGAGTGCAGATGCATGTGGAACAGTGGATGGAAACCTCTTGCTCCCCCCCCACGAATCTTAATATAAGCAATATGTGATTCTCTGACCAGAACACAATCTCTATCATCCCTGAATAGAACAGTCTGCCTCATGCAAGGACAGACTGACTTACATAATACCTCTGGTTAGAGGCTGCTGTACCAAAAACATGATCCTGGTCCTTTCCTTCATCCCTTCCATAATAAACATCTCATTAAACCTTGACATACACAGCATCTAAGTCACAGACAGCGAATGCATAATCCTTTGAGCTCAGATGGGGGCAATAGACGTAAGAAGCATAGCCTGCTCCCAACACCCATCCACATGATCTGTTCCTCAGATCTAAATACCCTATCTTGTTCTTTTTGGTAATAGAGGTACAGACATTTGAGGACACTAAGTGAACCTTCATGTATTACCATGAATAACCAAGAGTAATTCTCTTGGTGGTTTGTTCTCCTCTCAAGCTTTCACAGTGGGCTGGTGCTACCCTTTTTTCATTTTTTTATGTTCCTAGTAAACATTGCCCCCTGTCTTAAACCTGTTATCCCCTGCACAGGCTAGCATACCTGGATATCATGGCTAGAGCCATGCATCTCAATCTGCTCACGTTGCAGTAATAGTTCAATTGCTATACCAATGGTTCTCTCATCACAGAGGAGGTGTTGCCTAGGTGCTGATATGGCACAGGCTACTTATCTATCCCCCCCCCCCCGTATGTAGCCTAGGTAGAGCAATTTGGAATTTTCCATCTTCATGCTTTATGTATCTAGATGTTGGCTGTGCACTAATTGCTACTGTTTTATTTTCGATGATGTATTGAATGTTGTTCTTAATTTTTTTCTCAGGATCAGTCAGACAGTCTAACCATGCATCTTAAATTGTTCACTCCCATTCTTTTGACTTCTACTGCCTGGTATTTCTGGGGGCTAGTATTAAGGGTATTGGCTGTACTATATTCCAAAAACTTGTTATCAAACATATGTTGTGTATGAAAATATATTGAAAACCTATCTGTTTATTTTCTAGGTTGTTTGGATAATATATCTCACCCCTTGCATCAATTTTCAAAATGTAGTACATTATGGCAGACTTAAAATTGATATCTTGAAATGTCCAGGGGGTTTACCATCCTATCAAAAGGAAGAAAATCCTGTCATACCTTAAATTGCTCGGTGTGATGTTACCATATTACAAGAAACACACCTACTCAAGGAAGAAGACGAAAAGCTCAACCGGGGGGTGGTTTGGTGCAGAATTTTCCAATACTTTTTCTTCCAAAAAAAAAAGGGAACATCAACCCTTATTAAATGAGGGCATCCTTTTCAGGAGGAGGAATCACGCCGGGACAAAGATGGTAAATGGGTCCTGATAAAAGGAAAACTACAGGGCAAGAGCTATATCGTGGGTAATGTGTATTTTCATAACACAGACAACCCACTTTTCTTTCTGGAGCTACTCCAGCAGATATCTGACCTTGCTGCAGTACATTCCACCATTTGTCTAGGAGGTGACTTTAATTTTGTTATGGATCCTCTTATGGATAAGACTCTATTTCAGAAGGGGCTCCCCCCCACCGATGCCAAGGCACAGCTGGTATGACTCAGCTAAGCAACGAGCTGCTACTGACAGATGTGTAGTCTGTTCAACACCCCACAGACAGAGATTTTACATTTAGATCTGCCAGGTTTTACTCCAGTAGTAGACTTGACTATTTTTGGTATAGCTCTCATGCGTTGGCAGAAATACAGGTCTCTTCTATTCATCCTTTCATCCTATCAGACCATGCCCCCATTTCCTTAACAATGATTCCCCAGGACATGACACACAAAACTTCCAGATGGTGTTTCGATCCATCTCTTTTACACTCTACTGATTTCAAGAACTGTCTGCAGAAATACAAATCTATTTTCTTATTAACATCCAACCTGTCACCCGGCTTGATATCCTCTGGGAAACCTTTAAAGCTTATATCAGAGGGAATATAATCAGCTATTCTGCAAAAGAAAATAAGAAACATAAACAGAAGGAACAAAGCCTTACTACTAAACTGAAAGCCCTGGAATCCAAACTATATGCAGACAATTCTTTCTTTGTGGAGGGGCCCCATGAGGTCATGGTGGCCCAATATCAGCTTAACAAACTTTTACATCAACAAGGAGAATGGCCACTTTTCTTTCTGAAACAGAATTATTGGGAGAATGGTGAAAGAGCTAATAAGTTGTTAGCATATAGGCTTAAATAAAAACGGGTGGATATACAAAACCCCCATCTTAAGTCTTCCAATGGTTATCTCCTAATGCTCCCTAAGGACATCAGCAGGGACTTCAAGGACTATTATTCTGAACTTTATGTATATATCCAACCTCACAGATACCCCTGCCAACTGAGATCTTTTCTCTCTAAAATTGTTTTGCCCAAACTCCCACGGGACATGGTGCAAGCACTAGATTAGGAGATTTCACAAGATGAAAGTTCTTGAGCTATTCATGAATTAGCGAATGGAAAGGCCCCATGTCCAGATGGACTCAGTGCCAATTTCTATCAGGCATTTAAACCCTTGCTGTCCTTCCAGCTCCTTAAGCTTTTTCTGCACACCTACCAAAACGGTTCATTAGCTCCCACTATGAGGGAGGCAACCATCACCGTGTTGCCCAAACCAGGCAAGGACATGGCGAACTGTCTAACTATAGACTCATCTCTCTGTTGATGTTGATGCAAAGCTACTCACTAAAATTTTGGTGTTACACCTAGAGAAAGCCCTCCCCTATTTGGTCCTTATATCCCAGTCTGGATTTATGAAAGGGAGACAAATTTTGGATTATATCAGAACAGTGTTAGTCTTAATTCAAGTAGCACACAAATCACCAGAATCTGTGGCCCTTATTACTATTGACACAGAAAAGGCATTTGACTTGGTCAAGTGGAAATAACTCTGGTGTACTTTACAAAAGATGGGGATGGGATACTCCTTCCTTACCTGGATTAAAACTTTGTATGCATGTCCTCCTGAGAGGGTTCTGACAAACGGTATTCTATCAGATCCATTCCCACTCCATTGAGGCACACTCCAGGGATGCCTTCTTAGTCCTTTGATTTTTAGGGCTGTGGGCAGAGCCTACAGCCCTATTGGGATCAGATTGTAGCTCTAAAAACAGCTGATCATGGAACTCCCTTTTTGTACATTTGGAAGTACTCCTCCACAGCTTCAAAATAGTGCAGTTCCACTCTGATTTTTGCTATTTGCTGCTCTGTGTTAAAGGCATCTGAAGGGAGGGGGATGCTACTGTATTGTACCTCCAAACTTCTCAGGATATTAACAAAAAAAAAACTTTTAAAACTGCAGTTTCTAGCCTCTCAATTGAACCTTTGCAGGGCTGCAGACTTTCAGCAACCTAGGGGTTAACTCATTATCTGCTGTACTGCAATTTATTGAAGCTTTGAAACAGTCAGGCAGACTACAGTGTCAGATTACAGACAGTCCAGCTGTAGCTATTTTGTTCTGTTTTTTTTTTATATATTTTTCTATTTAACCTTTGTATATTTGCTATCCAGTGCTAGTGAAAGGTGGGGACTTACAACACCTCTGTTTATCCACATAATCAGGTTCACTACTGACTGCTAAACTAAAGCTCTTTGTTTATCCACAGGAACAGGCACTGTGCAGCTCCTCCCCACCCACTGTGATAGATTAAGTGCTGGTAAAAAGTAGATAAAGTCCTCAGTTTATCCACAGGTACATTACCATGTGTGATGCTGGTAAGAGGTAAGGGACTGACACTACTTTCACACTCTCTGCATTTAGTCCTGGTGTATGGTGAGATGCTGCCAGAACTGGGGATTATAGCAATTTGTTTATCTACAGTGACAGGTTGCACACACACACACACACACACACACACACACACACACACACACACACACACACAGCATGCACTCTGACTAAATAAATTCTAGAGGACTGAATTAGCAGCATGCCAGTTTTTGTTGATTGTGACTGAACAGCACTATACAGTGCCAACAAGAAAATATTAAGTTGCTATCTGAAATGTTCATCCCAAAAATATTTGAGTGAAAGTATGGAATTTTTTTTTATAAAAGATGTCTTCCATATATATATATATATAGTCACTCTCCCCCACCCTCTCACTCCCTGTTATCTATTTTCCACTTTCTGTCCTCCCCACCCTCTGCTAGGCCCCTGCATCACTCCACCTCTTCCTAGCTCCCATCCCTTCCTCCTGCCCCCTTTTTCTCCATACCAATAACCTACCCTCTCTCCCCTCTTATCCTCAGACCCTGCCCCCTTTTATTTTCTCTTCCTAACCCCTCTTAATTCACCCTTATCCCCTCTTCTCACCCATATGAGCCACTATGTTTCTCCCCTTTGGGCACCAGGTGTGGTCGCTCAATTACATCCATTGCCTTATTTTCCTTGTTGATTGTTGACAGAGCCTCAGGCAGCTCATGCACTGTTACCATATGTCATTTAATTTGATCATTTCCTATGTTTTGTCTTTATCTGTTTTACCTATGTATTATTTGTTTGCCTGTCTTATTATAACTTGTCTTGTTTCTATGACATGGAACCTTTGTAAAAGAGCCTTTAGTTCAAAGGAGTAATGTCCGAAACTTAAGTAAATAAAAATAAAATAAATATTTGACCATTGCTTCTTAATTGTCATATAATATTACTTCAATATGTATCTCTGTTTATCCACAGCATCAGATTAAATGCTGACTGCTAAGCTAAAGCTCTTTGTTTATCCACAGGGACAGGTACTGTGTAGACCCCCCCCAATGTGATGGATTTAGTACTAGTAAAAAGTAGGTAAAGCCCTCAGTTTATCCACAGGTACAGTACCATGTGGGGCGGGCTCAGTACAAACTTACCCACACTGTGATAGATTTAGTGCTCGAAAAAAGTAGATAAAGCCCTCAGTTTATCCACAGGTACAGTACCATGTGGGGGCAGGCTCAGTGAAAACTTACCCACACTATGATAGATTTAGTGCTGGTAAGAGGTAAGGGACTGATACCACTTTCCTCACTCTCTGCATTTAGTCCTGGTGAATGGTGAGAGACTGCCAGAACTGGGGACTATAGCATATTGTTTGTCTGTAGTGGCTGCACACACACACACACACACACACACACACACACACACACACAACTGGAGATTATAGCATTTTGTTTATCTACAGTGACAGGTTGCACACACACACACACACACACACACACACACACACAGCATGCACTCTGACTAAATAAATTGAAGAGGACTGAATTAGCAGCATGCCAGTTTTTGATGATTGAGACTGAACAGCACTATACAGTGCCAGCAAGAAAATAATAAATTACTATCTGAAATGTTTATCCAAAATAATATTTGAGTGAATGTATGGAAACATTTTTTTAATAAAATATGTTTTCCATATTTGACCATTGCTTCTTAATAGTCATATAATATTACTTCAATATGTAGTGTGCATTTTAAATATTTAACTTGTAAATACTCTTTATACTTGTTGTTATGACCATGTCTTGCACAACAGCAAAAATAGTCACTTTCAAAATAAAAACTCAGAAAGGGAATGTGTTTGTATTAGATAGAGATATTGAAAATTTATAGTTTGCCAGTGATGTTGGTAAAAATCTGGGAATGTCACACTTCATGAAGCTTTGCAAAGTTCCCCAACCTCATATCAAGTTTGCTACCAATTTCTGAATATTAAGAAATAACACTTTCACTCTGCAAAATCACCTTTTGAAACAAATGAACAAAATGACACTGAACTCTTCATGAGGAGGGGTCCCAGAAAGACCATGTAGAAAATTTGGTGCAGTACCTACAAAAAATGGGCAAGTTTCACCCGGGCATTGCATAATTTCTATGCACATTTGTAACTTTGATAATTTGGTAGCTCTTCACAGCCCTATCGGCTCCGGCTAGAATTTGTTCTATTGGCCATGGAGCCCATTAACACAACTATGAGGCAAAATAAAGGCATGAAAGGGATTAAGATAGGGGACCGGTCATACTGTACATTGCTATATGCTGTCTATCTTTTCCTTCTCTTATCTGAAGTTGAGAACTCCCTACCAGTTGCTCTTGCCACCCTTGAAAAATATGGAGCCATATCAGGCTTAAAAATTAATTGGGCCAGAACAAAGATTCTTCCCATAAAAGTTGGTGACCCTGTCTGGGCTACCTTAGGCATGCATCCCATTACTTGGGCCCTGGATGGGGTTAAATATCTTGGATTACCCATCACCCCCATGGTGTAGGATTTAGTTGCTAAGAATTTACCTCCACTCTTAGAAAGCTTAAAGCAAGGCATGCTAAGATGGGCAAAGCTAAATTTGTCATTAACAGGGAAAATAGCAGCCATCAAAATGATGGCTGTGCCCAAACTTGTTTACTGTCTCCAGAGTCTGTCTCTCAGTATTTCCTCTACATTATGGAAAAAGATAGACTAACTATTATAGAATATCTCTGGGTTAATCAGCATCCGAGATGTAGTCACCACGTTCTGAGAGCTCCTACAGAATCTGGTGGATGGAATTTACCATGGCCATGGGCTTATCATGTTAGTGGAGTAATAACTCAGACTCTTTGTTGGCTGATCAATGACTCAAAACAGTCCCTGTTATGGGTTGACACTGGAAAAAAAGATTGTGAGCTTAACCCCGAGGGAGGTGTCATAGGCTCATCTCCTACAGCAGTTATGTTTTTTTCCCCTCAAAACGTGGAAGAATCTTACACATACAAATGGGTAGAAAGACTCCTCCCTGGGGTATCTTGAACCACTATGGCTCAACCCATGTCTAAAAGTAGTGGGTACTCCTATCTGCTGGAATTCATGAGCAAGCAAAGGCATTCTATACTTCAACCACTTTCTTGAACCCAGTACAAAGTCCTTACCATCATTACACAATTTCAAGAACATTATACACTACCCAAACAAGACTTCTGGAAATACTTGCAATTGTGACATGCGTTACAGCATTGGTTCACCTCACAACACTGCCTCAAGCAATCTGACATGCTCCAAACTATATGGTCTTGGGAAGAAAATTCAAGAGGTAAGATAGGGTGCATTTATAAGCACATACAAACCTATCACCTCCTGAACTGGAACTTGCCCAGGCAAAAATGGGCGACAAACTTTGTATGTCAGTTGAACACACTACCTCCTGGGCCCGATGTTGGAATGAAGCCAACAGAGCCACTGTGGACACAAAGTATCAACTCATACAGAAGAAGATTTTGGGACAGTGGCACAGAATGCCAGACAAAACTGGTCCATATAGGCATTAATATCACCAATGTATGCTGGTGGTGTGGAACCTCCCCAGGGACAATATTCCATAATCTATTGGACTGTCAGAGAATCCAATCCTGGTGGACAGCTATTATTGATCAAATTTAACATTTTTTGCAAATGGCCCTACCAACGGTACAAGGCCACTATTCTGGATCCTAGGAGACCCAGACATACTTACACCATCAGCCAAGCCTTATAAATACCTCCTAGTGACAGCAGCTATGGAGGTGAAATGCCAGCTTTTGATGTGCTAGAGGCAAGCTGATGGTCCTCAAATAAAGGACTGGTACTTGGGGATGGCTCGAACTGCATCTTACTTACATGTCCTACACTGTCACAGAGGCTGATTGTGAAAAGTCCAAGACTCTTGGGACACATGGTTCAAACATTTAAAACTAAATACTCCTGACTAAACCCCCCTCCCCTTTTTTTGGAGAGGGGGTCCCAATAGGCCCAAGGATCCCTAAATTATCTTTTCACCCCCTTCTTCTCCCCTTTTTCTTGATATGTACCCTCTAATGGCCCTCATAATTGTTTCTGCATATTTTTAATAAGTGTGATTACCCTGTTGCTTGTTTCACTGAAAACTATTCTATAAGCAAGAACATTTTATTTTACTGACTAGTGTGAATCAATGCAGCATTTTAATGACCTCCATAAAAGACAGTGAAGGTGTTTTTATCGTCTCCCATACCTATGAAAGCTATGAACAATCCAACTGTAAGATATGTATAATAGTGAATTGATGTTATTCCATCATATTTGATATTTTCTTTAAATTGTTGATGTTATTTTGTTAGCAATTGTTCCTACTTTAGGGTTATATTTCCAAGGGGGATTCCACCGGTCAGGTTTTTCCTTTTCTTCTTCTTCATTCTTCTAGTTGAACTATTTATTTTAGTACCCCATTCATACTGTTTACTGTTATTGTTTTATGTCTCATGTATTTTTGGAAAGTGAAATAAAACTTATTTATAAAAACAAAATATTATTGCTGGTCCTCTCTACTCTCACTAGGTGCAATCCTTAGGTATATAGAAAATGTTTTTCAGCTCTCAACCAACACCCACTGCGAAGCTCTGTCCCCAGAGTTGTAGACCAGCATAATTAGTGAAAAATGACCAGTAGTTAGTATAAGGAGAGGTCCCTGTCTGAATCTGTACTGAATAATAGTAAGTAAGTAAGTAAGTAAGTAAAAGTTTATTTCTTGAGCGCCCAATCCTGGAGGTTCAGGGAACTTCACAAAGAGGAGCAACAGTTTACAACATTTTACAGTAAGTTAAAATCAGAGTCCATTAACTTTAAAACACATAATAAATAATAAAACTCTAAAACCCCTTAAAATTCAATGAACATCGAATGCATGTTTAAATAGGTGTGTCTTGATGCCCCACTTAAAAATCTCCACAGATGATGCCTTCCTTAGTGATCATGGCAAACAGTTCCAGAGGACAGGCCCCACAACCTAAAAGGCACAGTCTCCTGATGTCTTAAACCATGCCCTTGGGACCATCAGGAGCCCTCTGTGGAGGAACAGAGTGAGCACACCAGGTAGACAGGTGTCAGGAGGTTGGTAAGATGGCCAGGACCTGAGCCATATAGGGCCTTATAGGTGAGCAAGGCCACCTTGAAGGCAATCCTCCACCTAACAGGCAGCCAGTGCAGTTTGCACAAGACTGGGGTTAAATGCACGGACCTCGAAAGGCCCGTCTCCAACCTGACCACCGCATTCTGCACCAGCTGCAGTCGACCAAGGTTCCCCCCACTGACCCCAAAGTATAGAGTGTTGTAGTAATCGAGCCTAGATTTAACAAAAGCATGTGCCAGTGAGGGAAGGTCATCAGGCAGAATTAAGAGTTTAATCTGTGTGGCATTCCTTAAGTGCAAAAACCACTTTGGATGATGCAAGACACCTGAGCATCAAGTGTCAAACCCTCATCAAGGATGATACCCAGATTTCACACCTTGGTGGCTTCCACCAGTGAGGTAGCACCAAGGAACAACCTTGTTCCTGCTCCGGGGGCAACCACATCCTGCCAACAACCAGGCTCGATCACCAATACCTCTGTCTTATCTGAGTTAAGCCTCAGCCAGTTAGAGGTCATCCAGTCCTGGATCCCACATAGGCAGTTATTTAGCACTTCCACAGCATCAGATGTCCCAGGGGCAAAGGACATATACAGCTGGGTATCATCTGCGTAACAGTGAAAACCCAGTCGGTAACACCTAATGATGTCATCCAGGGGCAGCACATTCACCACAAACAGCATGGGCAACAAGATCGAACTCTGAGGAACTCCGCAGATCAGGAGCTTCGAGCATGAGGAGAAATTCCCCATCACTACCTGTTGCTTCCTGCCTGTTAAAAAGGACTCAAACCAGCTGATGACTTTGCTCGTGAGTCCACAGAGCTCTCTAAGGTGATCAAGCAGCACCATGTTGTCTGTGGTGTCAAATGCTGAGGAGAAATCCAGGAAAATGAGAATTGACCGATCTCCTCTGTCTCTCACCCTAAGGAAATCATTTTGCACCCTGAACAACACTGTTTCAGTGCTATGCTTTCTCCTAAATCTGGACTGGAGTAGCTCATAGATGTCAAAGGCCATCAGGTGAGCCTTGAGCTGCAAAGCCACCACTTTCTCCACTACCTTGCCCAAGAATGGAAGATTGGAGACAGGCCGGTAATTTGCTAAGGTGGCAGGGTCAAGAGATAGTTTCTTCAGCAGGGGATTCACCAATTCCTCCTTCAAGGCATTGGGGAACAGCTCTTCTGAGAGTGAGCACCAGACAGTCTCAATGAACACTGGACTGATGGACTCAGCACATCCCACTAAGAGACACATCGGACCCGGGTCCAGTTCACAAAATGTGGGTCACAGCTTTGAGATTACCTCGATGACCTCAGAGACCCCCACCAGCTGAAACTCATCCCAGACAACTGGAGTGCTTCTGTACATACCAGGCTGTATACTGCGGGACTGATCTTGTCCCACTGATGAGATCCCGGTCCTAATGGAGGACACCCTGTCAGAAAAGAACTGAGTGAACTCCTCACACTGTGCGATTGAAACTGCTCTTCTCAGCTGCACACGGGTTGGATGTTGTAGCCTGTCTACAGTCCAAAAGAGCAGAGCCGGTTTGTTCCTTCTTGCAGCAATCTCCCTGGACAGGAACTCTGCCTTCTTACAGTTGATTGTCCTTTGATATTCACCATTGTGAATTCTCAAAGCCAGTTTGTCATCCAAGGACGTGGTCCTCCTCCAGCAGTGCTCCAACTTCTGACTCCTGGTCTTCTTGAGAGTCCCATCAAACCATGGGGATCTCAAGTGAGAAGACCTGGGTCATATATGGATTGCTGTGATGGTGTCGAGTGCCTTGGTGACAACATTATTATATGCTGCCACCACCTCATCCAACTCCACCGGACATGCAGCACTCACACCAGAAAAATCCGCTACCGCCAACAGTCCCTCTGGGGACAATCATCTCAAAGAGCAGTAGCAGACCATCTCAACAAGGGAGGGACTAATAGGGGGGCCCCGAACAAGAATTCTACCATGCAGTGATCCGACCCAGAGACCAGATCAATCTTGAGATCCATGATCTCAAGCCCCAGTGAGAATACTCTGTCCAGGGCATGGCCTTGGCAGTGGGACACAGAAACAACAGCTTGGGCAAGGCCCAGTGATGTCATCATCTGGAGGAAGTCCTTCCCAAAATGCGAGAGTTCGTCATTGACCCAGGCATTGACGTCCTCCAGGATCAACCATCTGGGTGACTCTAATACTCTGTCAACGATGAAGTCTCCGATTTCCTGCAGGAAATCCCCCTAATGCCCTAGGGGACAATAAACGAGGAGGATCCTGCAACCTGCACCTGGACTGCCACGCACAGTCATGCATTCAAATGGCGAAGTAGACCCCACTAGGTGCATGGAGAAATTCAAGTCAGATCTAAAACAGATGGCCACACCCCCACCCCCATGTTCCCTCCTTGGGCAGTTCAGTACAGAGAACCCAGGTGGGATAGATGCCACCAAAACTGGACCTGCATCATACCACAACCATGATGCAAGCCAGGTAGACCAAAGAAATCAAGTTCAAGTCCACAATAATAGCAGTCTTGTTTAAATTCACTTAAATTAACAATAGAAAAATGAAATAATATTTAAATGGAAAATCCAAAAATGGACAGCAGAGGAGTAAATCAAAGTTATGTCAAGGTTTGTAAATAAAGCTCCATAATTTAGAGCAATGTCCAAGTCTCAAGCCAATACTGCAGTGCTCACACCACTGCTAGATAGTATATACAGCAATCGGTGTCATGGAAAAAACTTTATGATGACAGAAGAGGTGCTCTCGCCACAACAATTCTGAAGTTTTAAAACTCACAAATGGGAGCCGAGCTCTGCTAGCCACAAAGGCACTCAGTCAATTGTTCCATCAAGAAGTCAAAGCTTGAATTCACAGAAAGAGCTCTCACCACCTATTCCATGAAACAGCAAGATTTTTAAACACTATTGGACAGTTTGAATAGAGTACTCACTAGGAGAAGACCATTTCGGAGACAAGTCAACAGCAGGTCTCATAGCCACCTCTCTCTCTATAAAAAATATCCTCAGACTCAATTCTTCCAAGCAGCGTCCTTGAGTTCAGCTCTCCCGGCAGCGTCTTAATTGATTCTGATCTATGGACACCAGTCTCCCAGAGTCTGGACCGAATACAATCTTCGGCCACCAATCTCCCCAGCTCTCCAGCTGGTTTTTCACCCGACAGGCTGTTGGCTCAAATTGCTCTGACCACTCAGTTGGAATCCACTTCTAATCTCTCCAGCTCTCTCCAGATTCTCTCCTCTGGTATCTGCTCATCCCTCAACAGCTCTCACCTGGGCTTGCCCCGCCAAGTATTCCATTCACCTCGATTCTGCAAGGTAGGCTCTACACATAAAAAATGCTGTATTAAATGGTGCCCAATATTTAAATAAAAATAACAGCGCCTCTGTGGAACACTAATGGGTTAACTTAAAAACAATAAAACTAACTCCTAACCTAAATCACTATTCCAACTGGTTCCATGTCATAATAGCGATCACAAAACAGCTATTGCTATTATGGTGAGTGTATATTGCTGAAAAGCAAATCGGCGATATACACTTGCCGGCAACCCGACATCCGGCAACAAAAAAAGGTGTTTTTGTGGGTGGGTTGTGCCCCCCATGCCCCCCTTTGCAGGGGGCTTTGCCCCCTGCTCCACCCTGATTTTAGATTCTCAGCTCTGTGGGGGTGCTTGTTGGGGAAGGGGCACAGTCTGGATTTAAAATAAAATTAAGTCCTGCAGCAGTGGCACAATTTCTACCCTCCTGGTCCCCAGCCCTGAATCCTGTACCTGCTGAGCCAGAGCTAGCCACCCACATCACCACACCACATGGCTAGCTCGGCAGCAGCAAGTACATCACTCCCCTAGAAAACCCTTCCCTATCCCTCCCCTTCCCCTCACTATCCTCCCCTTCTGGTAGCTGTTCCCTTCACTCGCTTGCATGTAGGATCACTACCCTTGCAGGGTAGCCCATGAGGATCATGCTGAATATGAGTCGCCATTTTGACGGTCGCCCATATTCAGTCACTATACTCACTGGATACCATTCCAACCCTGTATACAGCTAATTTCCCTACACATCACATGCTAAACTCACTTACAATGATTACAACAGTTTAAAACAGCAGCACTACAGCTTACAGCATTTACAGGATAAAATAGCACATCCACTAAACAATATTAACTAAGGATTCTCCAATTTATGCTTAAAGTCCTCAAAGTCCTTAATATGAGGGAGCTAAAAGGATTTTTTTGCTTGTGCTCAGCTAGTGCACAGCCAGATGGTGGCCCAGCCTAGTGGCCAACTTTCTCCATAGGGAGACTTGTTGGAGTTCTTACCTTTGCATATGCTGGTTTTTTCAGCAGGGGAGCAGGTGGATGTGCTGCAGCCTCTTTAGATGCACAGAATAACTAGAGACAATGGGAGCCTAGGGGGCTTAGGTGAAAGAGATTGGAATTTGATACTAGGTCACATGTGCATCTAGCAGCCTATCAGGTGACCATAACCCAAGATGTAAGAGGTGTAGTGCCATGGATATACAGACAACAGAATGCCACTTTTATATGCTTTCCATATGAAGAAAGGTTTGAGTTTTTGAAAATAATTGCAAATTAATCATTAGGTAGCATTCTTTTAAAATCTAAAAACACCAGTTTAATAGTTTTGTTCTTTTTTAATATTTCTACTTTCATATTACAAAAACCAGAGTGATACGCTGGTATGATACATGCTTTCAGAACCTATAGAATGTTATTAGCATGGCAGGAATTGGAGGTAAAAGGTATGAGTTGTCTGGTGGGGAGAGGTTTGTAGGCATTCTGCTGCATTGGGCTCTTCTGGGTGGATGCTTACAATGACTCTCCTTAAATGGACCACCATATAGTGAAGAAAACTGTCCTATAACAAAAAATCAGGGTGTTTTGCTTACTATTAGGGAAAGGGGAAATTGTTTAACCAGGAAAGGCACACTAAACTGGAGCTTGCTCAATCACTCAATCAAATTTTATTTGATTAAGCACATTTCTCAATTGCGACTCAATGCACTTTACACAGTTTCACTCGGATATAATACAACCAAACATGCACATATATACAAATATTAATCAACAATAAAACATATTAACTGATCATAAAAGCTTGATTGAATAAAAAGGTCTTAAGCTCTCACTTGAAGATGTCCATAGTTTGACTCTCTTGAATATGATGAGGGAGGGAGTTCCACAGGATTGGGGCAGCATACGAAAAGGCACAAGCCCCTGATGTCTTTAAATAAATCCTGGGAACTCCCAGAGGACTCTCATCTGTGGAGCACAGAGGGCAGATTGGCCAGTAGGGATACAGGAGATATTGCAGGTAACCAGGATCCTGACCATGTAGGGCCTTATAGGTCAGCAAACTGACCTTAAAGGAGATCCACCACCTAACCAGCAGCCAGTGCAGAGAGCACAGCGCAGGTGTATTGTGACATGATATAGGAAGACCAGTCAGCAACCTGGCTGCCACAGTCTGCACTAGCTGCAGGCAGTGCATTTCTACCCCAACTAGCCCCAGGTAGAGGGCACTGCAGTAATCCAGGTGCGACGTCACAAAGGCATGGACCAGTGTCAGCAGATCAGCCAGGGGTATCAGGTGTTTAACCCTGATGATGTTCCTCAGATAGAAAAAGGTGGTCTTAACCATGGCTGTCACCTGTGGTTTCAGTGTCGGGCTGCAGTCCAAAACAACACCAAGGTTCCTCACCCAATGAGAGGTAAACAGCTGGGAGTCCCTGATCCTGAGCCCTGAGACTCAACCAGACTGCACCCCCATCCCCTGGCAACTAGATTCTAGCACCAGTACCTCAGTCTTATCTGGATTCAACCTCAATCAGTTCACCCTCATCACATCTTGGATCTCATCCAGGCAAGTGTTCAGTATTGAGACCATCTCCTGCTGCTCAGGTTTAAAGGACATGTAGAGCCGAATATCATCTGTGTAGTAGTGAAAACTCAGCCGGGAGATCAGAGGGCTGTGGGTTCAGTTCCCACATCTTGCACTTGGGTTAATATCCTGGTACCGACACTGTAGTGCAGCATGAGAGGGGTGCTGCACTTCTGAGGTGCCATCTTTCAGATGAGACGTTAAACCGAGGTCCCATCTACCTAATCTGGTGATAGTTCAGGTGGATGTTAAAGATCCCATGGCACTTATCGAAAAGAATAGGGGTATTTTTATTTGAAAGAACATTACAAAATACATCCATTTGACAACCTGAAATACAAAAAAAACAAAACAATTCATAAACTACATTCCATGAAGAGAGAAAAGAGAAAAATACCATGTAAATTAATATTTAAATCTTCAGAACACAAATTCTTTTCCCTTCATATAACTCCATAACCTATTCTCCATTAAACAAAATAGATAAATGTCGAAAACAAAAGATTTTAATATAAATGTTTTAAACTCCTTATTTATATTTAATAAAAAATGAAAAACCTTTCCACCATCTTTGAACTTGTCTACCCATTGAATATGTTACATCTTTTTCATATACGTGCCACATAGCTTCACTTATTAAAGTCCTAACCATCTCGAAAGGCATTTTACTCTACCATAATACCCAACTGCATCTTGCCTGCCATAAATAAAATTTTAAACAGCACAAAAATATGGCAAGAGTATCTGAATAAAACCTAGAGCCCAAAAGGGCATAATGACCTAATACACATACTTCATAAGACATAGTGTTGAGCCAGGGCATATTCCACACATTAGCTAAATAACCCCATAAAGGTTTAGAATAGGAACAGAAAAATAAGTAATGTTCCATGGTTTCCTCTATGTTAATACAGTCCGGATAAGGACAATTCCTTTCCTCTAAAGCTTTATGCTTAGCATTCCCCCTCACCTGTTTTCTACCATAAACGGAAAGCCATAAATGTTCCCACATCTGAGGTGGGATTCTGGGGTTCACTAATTGAGCTAAAACATAATTGTTGCACTCCGGAGCACAACATTTAAAACTAGGTTCCTTTGGATAAATTTTTATCAAATACTATTTGATACAACTTTCAGCCAGAGTGGGACAGAATATCCATTTTAGTAAGATTCCATATGTATAATTTTGAAGCTGCTGATTTAAAAAAATCTGGAACATGCAAAAAAGTCCCTAATCTTGGGGCCACTGCCCCCCCATGTCCTAAAATATTTTTCAAAAATTAACCTACACCATGACCTTTGTGTCGATGGTGATGACTCCAGTCCACATTTAACTGTCTGTGATATGAACAAAGTATAAAAAAAACTATTGGGTCTAGCATTCCTAAGCCCCCTTTTTTAATTGGGAGACATGTAAAACACCTTCGGATTGGATTTAATCGGTTTCCCCATAGCATCTGAAAAAAACACACTACTTAGCCTGGTATCTAACATTTTTGGTGGGGGATACAATATTGCTACATAAAGTAAAATTGGAACCAGGAATTTTTTTATCAGCTGAATACATTTTAATTTTGACATACTCCATGAATTCCATTGACATACTTTAAATTCCACTTTTTTTAAAGATGGTTCCCAATTGAACAAAGCCATATTTTGGGGCCCAAAAGTTATAAACAAAATTTTCAACGGTTCAGGGGATACACAAAGACCCTCTAAACTCAGGGCCTCTGGGTATCCTACTCCTAAATACAGACCATGACTTTTAGCAATATTCATTTTTGAATTAGATACTAAAGTAAAATCAGACATAATTTTTACAAACTGCTGAAATTGTGAGATTTCTAAAAAAAAAAAACTTAAATCATCTGCAAATGCTTGAGCATTAATGGCAGACTGAATGCCCATTCCTTGAATACCTTTCCATTTAGGTTTATCAGTTATAAATCTTAGAAAAGGATCTAAGGAAACACATAAAGAAGTGGACTCAGGGGGCAACCCTGACACACCCCAAGCTGGGTCCTAAAGTTGAAATTCACTTGTCTTCGTATGATTGGATAAACAGCTGTTGATTTATAAATTAATTTGATTAACCTAATTAAATAATCCAGAATCCCATAATATTGTAAAACAGAAAACAAATACAAATGTGAAACCCTATGAAATGCTTTTTCTTGATCTATTGTGATTAGTGTACCGTATTGACCTGAAAGAGAAAGATGTTCAGTTATATCCCTCACAACCATTAGAGCTGATTGTGTTTTACAAGAAGGTAAACTACAGTATTGGACTGGGGAAATTACATATTCCGCAAAAAGTTTTAACCTATTGTTTAAAAGATGTGTTAAAGTTTTGTAATCTGAATTCAATATAGTGATAGGTTTCCAATTAAAAATATTCTGTCTATCTCCTGATTTATATAGATACATTAATAGCCCATCTAGAAAGGAGGAGGGAATTTTGTTCATTCTTGAAAAATAACCAAAAACTACTGCTAAACATTCGGATAATTTGTCATTAAACTCTTTATAAAATTCAATGGGTAACCCATCCAACCCTGGAAATTTTCCTGGAATCATTTTCTGAATGGCCAGTTTAATTTCTTGAGGGGTAATATTAATTTCATTTTGTAGTAGTTCAGAAGGTATAGGAGGTACTTGAATGTGACTTAAGCCTCGATTTCCTGAACTGTAGGACGTCTATCGGTTGACGGCGTCACCCAATGATCTTTAATAATAAAAAATAAATCTTTTTCAGAACTTCGCAACACCTCCTGAGACTCATAAAGAGCTGCCATTTATGTATTATCCCTCATGGCTTTGCAGGCTTGAAAAGGATCTCCCGCTGGGGATTTTTTAATCCCGTTTTGGAACAATACTTTTAAAGTATTAGCTCTATTGTATTGATAGGATAACATTTCCAGTCTTATCTTTTTTATTTGGTCTGAGTAATTAAATCTAGAGGTGTTAGACCACGTATACAGCTTGTATAACTGTTGGCGTAAAGAGAGATATTTTAAAAATTTACTATTTTCTGTATGTTTCCCGTATTTTTTTAACCAATTTTGAAAATCTTGTTTGGAATCCAGCCACCATTGTCCAATATCTGCATATAAAAAACAGACAGAACATCTTGTGCTAATAAGGGCTCTTATACTTTTTTGGACCCTAAGTTCATTCGGAGGTTTCACATTCAGTTTCCATCTGGTAGAAAAGGCTTGAATTACAGGAATATTGTAAAAATTTACAATTAATAAAACATGATCAGTAAACTCCACAGGACAAGTTGCCATTCTCACTATAGGTAGATTTTTGGAAACAAAAACATAATCAATGGTAGACTTCATATTACCCTTCCTAAAAGTGAAATTAGGTCCTTGTTTCCTAAAATCATTACAATCTATTATATTGGCTAATAATATCAAATCAACAAGGGCATTGGAATCGCAATAAATTTTAGCTTTAGGTTTCTTAATTTTAGTATATGAGGGTATCTCACAGTTGAAATCACCACAAAAAATTATATTGTGAGTGGTCATTAAGTAAGGTTTTACCGCATTAAACAGTGCCACCCTCCCTGCTTTCAGCTGTGGGCCATAAATGTTAATCAGCCTATATGTTTTATTCTTCCACATCCCATCTAATAATAAGGCTCTTCAGGGAAAAATATCTACCAATTTTATTAAATGGAAAGAAAATGAGTATAATAAAAACCCCACTCCATCTGCAGTACCTTGTCCAAAGGACCAATATGAAGGTCCCCAAATTCATTCTTCCTGAAAGCTTCTGATATTATATATGGAAAAAGCCCAAGTTTCCTGTAAAAAACAGATTTCTAAATGTAACCTATGTAAATATTCAAATACCATCAGTCTTTTACCTGAATTTAAGAGACTGTGTACATTTATTGATCCGATTTTTAAATTTGCCATGAATTGAAATTTTTAAGCCTGCTCAGTGATCAACTTTTTTTCCTTCTTTTTTTCTTTTTCCCTTTGTACCCTGCAAAACCCATTTTTTGTGTTTCCATGTCATGATCTCTGGAATTGCTATCTCGTTCCTCCTGGTCCATGTCTGAATCCCCCCATTCTAGTGCCAAAACAGCAAAGGGGTTATTTGAATTAACATTATCAGAAGGAGAAGTAGAGGGAAGGGAAGAAGGGAGAGGGGGAGGAGGAATACTGGCTAACCTTAAATTCCTAGAGGATCTGCACCTCTGAGGTGGAGATAAAGCTAAAGGAACACTATCCTGTACAGGGTCACTATAGCAAACCGGAGCAAGAATCTCCTGCTGTGAAGTGATCAGATCCAACATTTGGGGGAGGCGGGAGGGAGGAGGGGGAAGGGAGGGAGGAGAAAGGGGGAATGGATCCTTAACTTTAACCTGAGCAATTTTCCTCTCTGTACCCTCCTTATAATCACATAGATTTATAATTTCAGTAGAGGGAAAATAATTTTTGTCTGATTCATCCTGGTGAGGTTTTTCAGGTACTTCTGCTATGTCTTGTGCCTGTTGAATGAGAAGATCTGGGCTGACGTTACAAGCTGCATCTTTAGCTGCCCATGGGCAGTCTTTTAAGGCATGCCCCACATCTTCGCAAAGATCACATTTTGTGTGAGATGCACATTGGAAAGAAATGTGTCCTACCTCCCCACAATTCCCACATCTGGGTTTGTTACATGTGCTAGAAATGTGAGTACGTGAACCACATTTATAACAGGCTCGGGGTTGACCAGCATAAAAACATACACCCCTGTCCCTGCCTAACATAAAAGAGTTAAGAATATGTACAATGCCTGAATCTGTACTTTGTAGTTTTACCTTGTATCTCCACCCCCCAGTCCAAAAGAGCTCCGTATCCAGAATAGCCTCAGGGTCTCCCACAAGTTCACATCTTTGTGATAACCAGTATGTAATATCAGCTAGATGCACTCCCTCATTTCGGAACATCACCATAATGAATTTAACCAGAGGTTTAGAAAGAGGAATGACAGCAAAGGGAGACCAAATGGGGGAATATTTCACCTGGGTATAACGCTCCCAAAAAAGATCCAAAAAATGGGCAGAGCAAAAACTTATGTCAAAATTGTCTTCTCCCGAAATGTTTATAAAAGCAAACACCTGTCAGGGAGAAAACCTCAAGGAGTCCTTCAGTAAGATTTTTCCAACAAAATGTCTGTCAGGACTGTCCTCCATACCACCTTTATAATGGATTCGTCCCGCATTCCTCCTGGGAGCAGTTCTTTCTTTATATTTGCAAAAAGTTCAGACAATAGGGGTTGCTTATTTGTGGGTGGATCATGATTTAGGTCATTTTCTGATTCTTTGTCACCATTACAGTCTTTTTCTGTTTCACCAACCGGTTTTATGGGTTCAACTCCCTCTACCTGAGGAGGTTTTGCAGTTGTGTTATTTTGAGGGATTGGTGCATCTGCAGATGTTAGACCAGGAACTTCATGGATTTGAGAAATAGTTGTTATTGGATCCAAAACCTGTCCTGGGACCCAAGTAGAGGAAGAGGGTGTGAATGGTAGTTTATCGTCCCACTCTGGGTCTGGGACCCAAATCCCCGCCGGGTTTTGCTTCCAACCTGACCGGGACAATGCTTCCCCTTGAGTCCATGTTGAGTCAAGCGACTCAGCTGTTTTGTGAGATGGTACCGAAACACTTTTTAAGGAATCCATGTTTAAATGTCTTTTGGCTAAGGTTTGTGCAAGCCTTCTGTCTTCTGGTAAATCCTTCTGACCTGGTTTAGACAAATTTGTAAAGGAAAACTGCGTCGCTGTGGCTTGAGAGTCTAAGTTATTTGTTTGAAACTTGACAGCCGCCTGGACGTCAGAAAAAGCCACAAAGCCCGAAGTTTTGGACAATGTTATATGCTTTGGGTTTAGGTGAGTGTCAGTATTTATTTTAGTAGACATTGAGATATTCGTTCTTTGAACATTGGTCCCAGACATTTCAACTCTTTTAGCTGGGGGACTCGGCTGTAGGCACACGCTTAAATCCTCAGTGTTTGAACTGCCAGCCGGCTGACTCTCCCCTTTCACTTTCAAAAGAGCAGAAGAAACATTGTAAACAGTAACTGACTCACCGTGCCCCAGCTGGGCCTTTGATCTTGCTGCATCATAGTTTTCTCTGACAGGCGTCTCCGCAGAATTGACACTGAAAGCTAGGCATTGCAACTCCTCAAGTTTAGCTTGTAATTTGCTTTTTTCTCGGGCATGCCTTTGTTCTTCTTTTTGCAAAATTAAATGTAATGGTTGCTCAGCATCTTCTGCTGAATCCTTAGTATCTATAACTTTTTCCTCAGTTTTCAAATTAGCAGTAAGATCCCCCCATGGAAAAAAAATTCAATTGGGGTATTACCTTCTTCATCTGAATTTATAAGGTTCTCCACCAAATGCTCAAGTTCCATACCGTGAACTGTCTGAGAGATGTCAGACTCCTGTAAAGCTTTCACCTCCATCCTCTCAGACTGCAAGTCTGGACTGGCCATTGCAGTGGCCATAGGTTTCCCCCTACTGACAGCAATGCAGTAGGGGAATTTCCCCGGTGTCCTGGCCAGAGTTGCCTCATCCACTAAAAATACCACCAACAGCTTAATCTGGTTCAAGATCAGTTGGCATTCATCTGTATCCCCCTCCCCCGGGTCGTGCCTGAAAATAGGCAGGATTTGTCTAGTGCACTTACCTGGTCAACAAAAACTAAATAAAATAATAAATAAATAAACATACCACCTTATAATGCCCCAAGTGGTAGCATGTACACCGTGAACAACATGGGGGAGAAAAACAGAGCCCTGCGGGACCACACATAGCAGAGGCATGGAAGCTGAGGAATAAACCCCCCGACACCACACTCTGCGACCTGCCGGTGAGATAAGATCTAAACCAATTGTGGACTGTACACATCAGTCCACAACATACCCACAGATACTCCTTCAGCACCCCATGGTCCATGGTGTCAAATGCTGCTGAGAAATCTAGAAGAACCAGAATGGAACGTCTCCCCGATCCCTCGCCACCAGGAGATCATTCGGCACCCAAACCAGGGCAGTCTCAGTACTATGCCTTTTCCTAAATCCTGACTGGAGAGGTTCATAGATGTTGTGGGTTGTTAAATAGGTCTCCAATTGCACGGCCACCAAATTTTCAATAAACTTCCCCACAAAGGGAAGGTTAGAGACAGGTCTGTAGTTTGTCAGACAGTCTGGATTAAGTGATAGTTTTTTAAGGAGAGGCCTTACAACCACCTACTTCAGGGTCTCTGGAAAAAAACCCTGACACCAGAGAACATCAGACTATCTTGGCTAGAACTGGGCCAGTGGCATCAATACACCCCATTATGAGGCATGTTGGTCCCAGGTCCAAACTATAGTAGATTGGCCCTAACTCCTGGATGACCCTCATGACATCTACTGCCACAAAGTGGTTGAAGTTGGACCAGATAGACTGAATGCCTGCAACATCACCCCTTTTCTGCAATGCCCATTCAAGGGCACCGACTGGATCTCTGATCTGATGGAGGCAATCTTATCAGCAAAAAACAGAACAAACTTGTCACATCTTGACTGCAGAAGAGCTTCCCCGGACCAAAGACAGGCCAGATTACGAAGCTTATTCACTGCGCCGAAGAGCTGAGCCAGTCTATTCATTGCTGCAGCAATCTCCTTGGACAGAAACTCTGCCTTCTTACAGGAGATAGCTGATTGATAGTCCCAGTAATGGGTCATCAATATAATTTTGTCCTCCCCCAAACTGGACCTCTAGCAGTGCCACTCTAACCTTTGACCCCTTTTCCTCATCTCCCTGAGAGTCCCATCAAACCAGGGGGACCTCTGGTGTGAGGTGAGGGTTGGACATGGACAGGTGTAATAGAGTCAAGGGTTTTGGCAGTCACCCTGTTATAGGTCAGAATTAATTCCCCCAGCTCCTCGCATGCACTCATCGGACTTGATAGATCCAGCACCGTCATCAGACCCTTTGGGGTCAAACCCCTTAAAGGGCATCACTGGACCATCTCTGTAGGGGAGGGTCTATTTTGGAGGCCTTGAACGAGAACCTCACAGTATGGTGGTCAAAAAATGTGACCGGTTCCACCATAGGATCAATGACTTCCATTCCCAGCAGGAAGAGGAGGTCCAACAAATGACCATGTATATGGGTGGCAGAGGTAACAACCTGTGTCAGGCCCAATGAACACATTAGTTGGTGAGAGGTGGAAGCACAAGTAAGTTAAGTGACTTGCTCAGGGTCACACAGTATGGAAGTGGGGGCTGATGGGATTCAAACCCAGGTCTCCAGGTTTGCAGCTTAGTGCCCTTAACCACTACACTATACTGCTTCTTAAACATTAAACAAACAAAATGGCAATATCATTAGTTAAGGTGTTATCACTGAATATCAACAGGGCTCAATAGTCCTGTGAAGAGGTCTAGGCTGCTCTAGTATCTAAGGAGACATAGGATGGACATGGTGTACTTAAAGGAGACCCATTTGACTTCTGGGGAGGCATCAGAAATTGTCAAATGGAGGTCATTTTAAGGGCAACTGGTATGTTTCTTCATACGAAAAGGGGAAAAAGCAAGGGGCTGCAATTTTGATTCTGTCTATTGTTCCATTCACTTTATAGCAGCAGTATATTGACCCAAAAGGATGCTTTGTGATCCTAGCGGATCAGTTGTATGGCATGGCAGTGATGCTGGCTAATGTGTAATTTCCCACTCAGGCCCATTCCATGTTGTTTAAGATATTTTTTAACAAATTACTGGACTTGCTCCAGGGTAAGCTTATCATGGGGGGGTACTTTAATGTTACTTTATTCCTTGTACTCGATACCTCTCACCCCCACAAAACACAGATTTATGGTGTCCCAGAAATATCTGTGTACACAGATACCCAATACGGGACTGACAGATGTCTTGAGACATTTCTTTCCCAAAACACGAGCATAGACATATTATTCACCACGGCACCATACATACTCCCATATACATTATATTTTTACTACTACTGAGCACTTTGATGCTATTCAGGACATCTTGATGGATGCCTCTGTCCTTTCAGACCATATTCCCCTGATACTTAAAATAGATTTGGGTAAAGATATAAATCAAGTTGGAGACTTAGCACTTCCTTATTACGGGACGAGGAGTTTCAAACATTAATAACAGAAAAACTCCAGAGGGTGGTAGCAGAGAATACATCCCTGGACATTTCATACCCCATTTTATGGGATCCTGTGAAAACTGTTTTAAAAGGAGAAATAATATATTATGGCATGTTTAAAAAATGGCAGAGGGATGATAAATATAACTGTTAAGTAAATTAAAAAATTTACAGCACCAATATACTGGGGGAAATGTTCAGCTGGATACATGTATTCAACAGGTTAAAGTGGAGTTGCTGGCTTTACTGGATTACCAAGTACAAATGTCACTCATGTATCTAAAGCACTACCATATTGAGGGAGGCTCCACGGGGGTGAGAGTATTAGTTTAGAAATTGCAAGGCCGTAGACAAGCGTCCACTATAACTCAGATGAAGAATCTGGACACAGGACATATGGCAACACATACTTCAGAAATGTTAATAAATGTTTAGTATTTCTACCAAAAGTTATATTCAGAATCAATGGAACCAGAAGACTACCAGATTACCCAATGTTTATTGTCTCTGTTGCTCCCCAAATTCACTCAGGGACAACAGGAACAGCTGTTGCTTCCAATTCTGCTTGAGGGAATCCAACTGGCTCTGTTAAGGCTAAAATAATGGAATGCCCAAGGAGAGAGGGATTTCCATCTGAATGGTATAAATTTTTATCTGAGTTTCTCCTTCCCCACCTTAGCAATACTTTTAGGGCTGTCCGGGATGGGGATAGTCCCCCACCCTCATGGGCATATGCCATGATATCTGCTATTCTGAAGCCAGGCCAAGATACCAAAAAGCTCGACCTTCTATAGATCATTATCCATCTTAAATGTGGATTATAAATTATATATGTCAGTCTGGGCACATCGGCAGGATAGAATCCTGCTAACTTTCATACATGTGGACCAATAAGGCTTTGTAAGGAATAGGCAAACCATGGATAATATTAGATGCACAGATGGTGCCACCTTATGGAGTTTATAAAACAAAGAGTTATCCCAGCGGCTTTTGTCAGCTTAGATGTTGTCAAAGCCTTTGACAGGGTCTCATGGAAATTTCTATGGCATCTACTGTTATCATTTGGCTTTCCTCTGGAGTTTCTTACCTTGCTTCAGAACATATATTCCTCCCCAGATGCATACATTTGAGTTAATAGAACACTGTTTTCTTTGATTTCACTGGAGTGGCACGAGGCAGGGATGCCTGTTGTCACCTCTTACTTTTTATATATATATATATATATATATATATATATATAATATTTATTCATTCTATGCAAAAACTGCATTAAGGCATCATTTAAGGTTAAAACACAAAAGTCAGGAAATGATACCTTTAGGGTTGCCCCTACCCCTCCTGGTGTACCCCCATCCTCCCAAGATTGACAGATGCCGGGGTGTGCTTGGGGTTCTGAGGCCTAAATGTCACCCCATTCCATGTGTAATCATGTTCACATGCCACAGTAAAGAAGAATGCAGTGGCATTTAGGCCTCACAACCCCAATGACACACCCCGGCATCTGTCAATCTCAGGAGAATGGGGGAGCACACCAGGGGGGTAGGGGACAACCTTAATGGTCTCATTTCCTGACTTTTTTTGTTTTAACCCTAAATGATGCATTAATAGTTTTTGCATAGAATTTTTACTTTTTGAGAAAGCATAGAAAAGTATTAAAAGTCACACAAGTTCAGGCCCTGCACTCCCCACCACAATTTGCAAATTTCTTCCTAACATAACACTACAAGTTCTGAATATCATATGTATTGGTGGGAGCACATATTGGTGGGAGCAGTCTCACCAGCTTGAAACAAAACAAAGTTTCATTCATCAGAGTGATGTAATTCCACACCTGTTTACATTTCACACACCTAACCACTGAAAATCACCTCCACTTCAGTAAGCCTAGCTACCCTATAAATGTCAAGCCACTACCACAATGCAAAATGCTATATGCAAAATGTAAAGTGTGTCATGCAATATCTCCTCAGCAAATTAATTTTTCAACACCTAAATACCATAATTCACATATACAGAACATCCCCTCAACACCCTCCAAATTTCAAGTTAAAAGGCCAAACCATTTCCGAGATATTACATTTTAAAGTTTGAGATTTTCATTCCTCAGAGTGGCATAATTCTGCACCTGTTTACCTTTTACACACATAACCACTGAAAAGTATATCCATGGCAGTAAGGCTAGCTACCCTATAAATTCCAAGCCACTACCACAATGCACAACGCTCTCTGTAAAACATAAATGGTGCCATGCAATATCTCCAAAACAAATTTATTTTCTGACACCTAAACACCTTATTTCACATCTAGAGGACATCCCCTCAACACCTTCCAAATTTCAATTTAAAAGACCAAACCATTTCCGGGATATTTAATTTTAAAAGTTGTGAAAATTGGGCTATCTGGTCCCTCCAAATCTGGCCATCTAGCCCCCCCTCGCAAATGAAAGTTGCGATCAACGAATCTCACCCCTGGGCTGAGCTATTTAACTTTTTCAAACCAAAACATCTGGTCATCTAGTCGTGCCCTTGTGAACGAAGATCGCCATCAAAGAATCTCACGATCAAAGAATTTGCAGGTTCGCAATCAAAGAATTTGCTGGCTCGCGATCAAAGAACAAAAATGTTAAAACTCAATTTTTTTCAGAGAAGTACACTAAACCACAGGCATGACTCAATAGAATGAAGCCCACTGAGCAAAACCCATCCTAGTTTGACTTCATAAGTCACCCCTGGGCTGAGATATTTGATTTTTAAATCTGGCCACCTGGTCCCTCCCTCGTGATCAATGATCGTGGTCAAAGAATCTCACGAGCAAAGAATTTGCAGGCTCATGATCAAAGATCATTAGTGAGCCACAATCAAAGAATTTAAAACTTTAAAACTCTATTTTTTGACATAATTACAAGAAACCACAGCCATTACTCGATAGAGGGAAGACCCCTAAGCAAAACCCATCATAGTTTTACTTCAGAAGTTACCCCTGAGCTAAGATATTTGTTTTTTTCCCACCGTAAAATGAAAACAAGATGTGAGGAGTGACCAGATGGCCAAAACCCTATTCTTCATTCACAAAATAACCATATAAATTTTCCCATAGATTTATAATGGGAGCTAAAAACTTTAATAATACTAACATACTAAAATGCCAGCAGAATAGGCATAACGGTCTCTCGCATCTGCTTAATTTTCAGCACCTGCACTGAGGGTTGATTTTGGTGTCCCCCCCCCTTGGGTTATGCTCTCCCCAGTCCCAGATGTTCCACCTGTACTGGGCCTGGTCAGATTTACTCTCCCCCTGTACCTGTCCCATCCCCATTTAAACCCATCCACAGTCTCCACCTCTACCAGCTCCCTGGGCAGTGCATTCCATGGCTCCACCACCCTTTCAGTGAAATGACATCTCCTCCTCTCCCCTCTGAGCCTGCCCCTTTCCAGCTTATACCCAAAATAACTTTTGAATGGATTAATATTTTTTCACCCAACAAAAATTGAAATGTACCTTGATCAAATCTCTTTCTATGTGCCAAGTTACAGACCAGCATGCTACACAACGGCCACGCAGCGCCACAGACAAAATCCGAAAAACTGCCCCCAAAATTGGCGAAAAGTGCATTTTTCAGCATATTGGTGTGCAAACACCATAAATCCGACTGTAACAAAATTAAGCAGATCAAGATATCTGCTATGCCCCACTGTGCCTACCAAATTTCATGCAAATCCGTTAAAGGGGTCTAAAGTTATTAATGCACACAATTTTGAGTTTAACATAGAAGTGCCTTCATAACCTTAAATATAGGGGCGCAACTGCGCCCATATAATATATATATATATATATATATATAAACCCTTAGCAACTGCCATTAGACTCGCCCAAGAGATCGAATGGATTCCACTAGGAGGTGAGACTTAAATTGTCACTTTATGCTGATGATGGTTTTTGACACTTCTGGCCCTAGAAAACTCGATCCAGGCAGTCTGGAGAAGTTTACAAGCATATGGCACTGTTTCAGGCTTCATACTGAAGGTAACTAAAACAAGTTTTTAGCACTTAATTTATTGCCATGCTCAGCTTTAAAGTCCATGCTGCCTTTAAAATGGAGAAGCACAAAAATTAAATAACTAGGTATTCAGATTCCACAAAACTTGACATATTTAGAGAGAGTTAATTATGAATCATTAACACAAGCTATAAGGCAGGATTTACATAGGTGGTCTCAAATAAATTGATCCTGTTATGCTAGGATATACACCATCCAAATGAATATTTTGCCATGACTCCTTTGCCTTTTTCAGACAGTTCCCCATGGTGCCCTTGACATTTTACTTCTCCTCATGGAACAAACTGCTTTCATGTTTTGTCTGGGGTGGGAAAAGACCCCAAATTAGGTGGACAATCCTACAACTACCTTTGAGGCAAGGAGGATTACACCTTCCTAATTGCTCAATTATTCTAGAGCATTTCATATGCGAGTAGTAATGCTCTGGTTTAACCCGAGGCTTAACCAAGCTTGGCAACATATTACATTCACCATAAAGTATCTTTATGATATAGGCAATATATTATTTACTCCCCTGGCATACCTCACAAAACCTCTGTGATTTTAGCTGCATGTATTTTAGAGCACAAACCTTGCATTTTTGGTTTAAGATACGCACTCTCCCTTCCCTAGCACTAATCTTTTATTTTTGGTGACTGTTGGCAGCAGAAGTAGATTTTCTCCCAGCTTGCATAGACCATACCTTTGAAAGATAACATCAGTTGGGTCTGTCTTATATTTTTCAGTTTTTAAATACACAGGGAGTTCGGCCCTATGCAGACTTACAGGCCCAGTATAGTCTGACAAATGGAGACTATTTTAGATATCTGCAAGTCTGTACTTTCTTATTGCATTAGGGTACCCAAAGGAGTCACCTCACAGAACCTCTCCTGCTTATACTGTCTACAATCTTGGATGCTATAAAAGGTGACCATTAGCAACACATGCAAGACACCTGTACAGGGGTTTGCAGGAGTTCTTTAAGGACTCCATGCAAACAATCCTAGATGCATGGAATGCAGAATTGTTCTCTAACATTTCCTATAACATTTGACTTAAACAAACTATATCATCAATAAATGTTTCTTCAGCACTTTGCTGGCATGAATTTTCATGGAAATGTAGAAACTGTTTTTTTAATACCCTTGCAATCCTCTCATAATACCTTCCTGCTCAGCCAGGACATTCCTGGAGGCAATGTGGAAATACCCTGGCTACACATATACATGTTTTCTGGGAATGCCCCATGCTTGCCTCATTCTGGCAGCAGATCAAGACTTGCGTTGACAAGTTAATAGGGTAAGAGGGGCTGATAACTCCAGAAATGGTGTTTCTGCCCATTCCTCCACTGGGAAGGAGAATCCCTACCAGATCTATGATATATCTCTATATATTGGCGGCTAGAAAAGCAATAACCAAGTTGTGGAGACGGACACAGCCCCCCCCAGTCACTGCATGGCATGAAATTATAAATGAGCTGTATGGAATGGAGCGGTTCTTGGCTCACCATACTGGCCAAGTATCACAATTTGAACTGAGGTGGAGGAGCTGGGTCTTCCACACCACAGAAGAGGATGAGACCTTTGTTCCCTGGCCTTGGATGTGCATGATTTCCTGGAAGGATAAGTATAGGACCCATAGGGGACATTGTTTGCAGGGGAGTTGGAGCAACCTAGACCTTGGGACTTGCAATATGATGGAATACAGGGAAGTTCTTTAGCCCTACACACATAAATTAGCCTTAGGGGTTGTTTCTCCTACTGTATGGATTGTACCTGCTTATACTACCCTGATTGTTTAGACAACATGATCTCCAATGTCTTTTATAACTGATTGTACTCCTGATTAAATGATCTATGTAACATACTCTGCGATTTGTAAAGAATATTAAAAAAAATCTAAAAACACCTACCACATGCAGTGCAAACTAGATTTTATTTAGTAATTCACAGTCCAGCGATACTGAATAAATCCTGAAACATGTGAACATACTAACATATGAAAAAAGCCAGCAGAAGGCTACTTGATCTATCCCGTCTGCTCGGTAAATGATGCCGGGTCTATGGCTTATGCCTACGACCCTGCCACCCACTGCATCATCCCTTCCTTCCTCTCTACCCCTCCACAGTCCCATGGTTTCCCCTATGAGCTTGTCTCAGGCCCTGTTTCAGTTCTCCACCATCTTTAATGAGACCACCTCTGGAAAAGCATTCCATGTGGCTATCATCCTCTACGTAAAAAAATGCTTCCTAACATCCCTTCTAAACCCCACCCCCCATCAACTTTAAGCTGTGTCTCCTCATGGTTTGGTTGTGGTCATTTTAAAAAGACCATCACTTTTCAGTCTGTTAATCTCCTTCAAGTATTGTAAGGTCTCTAGCTTATCCTTCTCTACCTCCTCTCCTCCAGGGAGTACACCCCAAGGGCTTCCAGCCTCTCTTCGTAGGACCTATTCTGCTGACCCATGACCATCTTGATTGCTGTCCCTGGACCCTCTCTAGCATGCTGATGTCTCTCTTGTAGTATGGATGCTGATATCTTACCCCATATTCTAAATGTGATCTTACCAGTGACCTGTACAAGGGCAAACTAACCCTGCTATGCCTACTACTGAATCCCCATGCTATACACCCCAGCATCCTGTTTGCCTTTGCTGCTGCCTTCTTGCATTGTGTGAAGTGTTTCAGGTCTCTACTAATCACCACCCCCAGATCCTATTCTCCCCCCCCCCCAGTAACACTCTGTCCTAAGATTCTTGGCCCTGATGTGCTTCACTTTGCATTTTTTTGCATTGAAGCCAAGTTGCCAGATTCCAGACCATCTCTTGAGATTACTGATGTCCTCCCACAGTTCCTGTATCCTTTCCTTTGTGTCTACCCTCCCACAATGTTTGCTGTTGTCCACAAACAGGCACATCTTGCCTTTAATGCCTTTCCTTAATGTCACTTATGAAGACATTGAACAACACTGGCCCCAGCACTAATCCCTGCTGGAGTCTGCTGGTGACCACCTTGGTGCTGGATAACTCTCCCTTCACCACTATTCTCTGGGATCTGCCCCTCAGCCAGCTCTCTACCCATCTCACCCTTTTCTCCCCCACCTCTAGATCCATCAGATTCCTGGTCAGCCTCCTTTGTGGTATAGAAGTCCAGGTATATGATGTCCATCGCCTGGCCTCTGTCCACCACTCATGTGACTCAGTCAAATAATTCGATCAAGTTTGTCTGACATGATCTGCCTGCCACAAACCAGTGTTGTACCTTGTCCTGAAGACCATTCTCTACAATCTACCTCACCAGCCTTTCCTTAAGTATGGTCTCCATGAGTTTACATACTATCAAGATAAGACTGACCGGCATATAGTTCCCCAGGTCATCCTTTGGTCCACTCTTGTGGAGAGGCACCACGTGTGCCATTCTTTAGTTCAGCGGCACCATGCCTGTCTCCAGGGATTTATTGAAGAGATCCACCAGTGGCCCCACCATCTCCTTTGCTTGCTCTTTTAGCACTGTAGTTTGTATACCATTTTGTCCTGGGGAGTTTTCTGTCTTCAGTGCTATCAGCCCATCTCTCACTTTTTCAACCTGTATTACTGCATTTATTCCTCCCTGATCCCCTCCCATCTTCTCCCCCTGGGTGGCACTGGCCCATCCTTTACCCTTGTAAAGACAGGGCAGAAGTAATCATTCAATACTTCTGCCTTCCTCAGTTCTTCCTCTGCTCATTCATTCCCCTTCCTTAGCCTAACTAATCCATCCTTTCTGTCATTCTTTTCGCTTACGTAGTGAAAGAAGCCTTCTCCCCCATCTTGATCCCTTCCACTGTTTGATGCTCTTTCTACACCTTAGGGTGCTGCACCTCCATTCTTGTGACTTTAGCCAACATCATGTATTCTTCCTCATCTTCTTCCCTTGCAGTTCTCCTGAATTTTCTATAGGTCAACCTTTTTTCCCTCGCTGCTCTTGCTACCTCATGGTTAAACCAGATGGGTGATTTGGCTCCCAGTGTCTTCCTTCTAGGCCTGGTAAATCTGCTGTGGCAGATAGAATCACATCCCTGATGATGGTTCATGTTTGATCCACCCCATGTACTCTTTAATGCCCACTAGGTGTGATTTTAGCACCTCTCCCATCATCTTAAAATTAGCCCTCCTGAAATTTGATGTTTTGGTCTTGGTGGGGATGTTCTCCCTGCCCATGTCCAAACTAAACCATGCCATACTGTGGTCACTACCAGCCAGAAGTTCCTTGACCTCTAACTCCTGTATGTGGTCCCCATTAGTGAGCACCAGGTCAAGGACTGACCTTTCCCTAGTGGGTTTATTAACACCCTGGGACTTGAATCCTCCCTGTATCACATTTAGGATCTCATGACTTCTGGCATAGGACATGGCAGGTATAGCCTAGGCCACCCTGAGCAGATTAAAGTCCCCCTCAACTACCACCTCCCTTTTCCTGCTGCTTTCAGCAACTGTGAACATAGTTCTCTGTCCTCTTCCACATACTGGATAGGTGGTCTGTAGACCACCCCCATCCTGATCTTCCTCCCCTTGCTAGTCTGTATTTGTAGCCATAGAGTTTCTACCTTCCCCAACTCATTCTCATCCCTCAAGCATGCTGTTCCCTCCCTGATATAGGCTGCTGCCCCCCCACCTGTCTCCCTGTCCCGTCTGTAGAGTTTGTATCCTGGGATTGAAAAGTCCCAGTTGTGTTGCCCTGTGGCCCAGGTCTTGGTGACTGCTGCTACGTCTGCCTCCCCCACTGATAAGAGGGACTGTATGTCTGCCATCTTGTTGCCAAGACTGCAGGCATTAAGTGACACCACCCTCCACCTTAATTCTGTGTTTTCTAGCCTACTTCTTGTACTAGCTTTGTCATGCCTGTCCCCCATACTCTCCTCTTCACTTATCTTTGGTTGTCCCCCTTTACTCCCTCCCCTTCAAACCTGAATGCCACTGCCTTTGTGGAGGGAAGGTCCACTGACCTCTCCATCTCAAAGTTTTAGGATCCTCTGGTTCCCTCCTTAGCAGTTTAAACCCAGATTATTTCCCATGTATTCCCCTAGTTCATCCCTTAGAATTTTTGCTTCCTTCCAGTTAAGGTACAATCTATCTGGGCAATATAGCCCCTTGTCTGACCATGTATCTCCCCATCCCTAAATAAAATTGTACCCCTTCCCCTTCATTGAACCATTCAACCAATCATTGAATCCTATTATTTTCCTTTTTCTGGCTATGCTGGCTCCGGGGACTGGAATCACCTCAGATAAGGCCAGCGAGCTCACATATTCTCTGCATGATTTCATTAATTCTCAGAATCTGTTTTGCACCAACTCCGTGTCCTCCCCTGCCAGATCATTGGTTCCAATGTGGATGAGCAAGTTAGGTTTTCCTCCCATCTCCCTTACAATTACCTTGATCCTTGGTCTGCTCTCCCTGCTTCCATTCCTGGCATAATGGCTACCACCCTTCTATTCCTTGGGGATCCCCCTTCCTCCCCCAGTGCATACCTTATGTTATTGAATCCCCAACAATAACCACCCTACTGTCACCTTGAGACCTGTTCTCTGACTCTCCATCCTTTCCTAGTAAACTAGCTTCCTCCCTCCTCAACCTCTCCCTGTGTTATTCAGGAGTCCTCCTGGCCATACCAGCATCTCCCCCTCTTTCTGCATCTCCACTCCCCTTGACCCCCTCCTTCTCTGATTAACCTTGTTTGCTACTGCTGTGCCTTTTCTATTTCCTTCTGTAACTCTACCTCCCCTCCCTTCCTCCACTCCACTCTGGCTTTCATTCCCTCCTTGCCTCTCGTAGCTATTCACCTCTCTCTCCCCTTTGCCTCCAACTTCGTGTCTTTGTTTTCTTGCTACTCCCCTCCCACTAGTCCCCCTTCTCCCACATCAGCCAGTACTGCATAGCATATCTGTTCAATGTAGGCATCTCGACATGAGAACCTTTCTCCATCCCCCTACTCCTCTCCTCTCCTTCCCCCTGCCCCTTTTTGTATCCCTCATACCCCCCTGCCCCTTCTTACAACCTGCCATTCCTCCACTCTGGCTCCGCAGGGTACTTGTGGAGGGTATGTCCCTGGACCCTGTAGTATCCTCCTGGCATCCGTCCTATGTTTGTTACTTATTTGCCCTGAGGTAGGCCCCTCAGCCCCTGTTGATCCTCCCCCCACTTCCTCCCTTTCCAGCTTCTGTCTCAGCCCTCTTATCTCTCCCTTTATCTGCTTCAGGTTCCTGCACACCAGACAGCCCCCTGATCTCCACACCATCCCCATGAAGACTGCTGCCCCACATCCATTACACCTCACAATCCTGCTCTTGCTGACCTGACTACCGTGGCTTCTTGCATCTCCCCACCTCCCTCCCCCTCACCTATTCTGCCTCCATACAACAACTCACAGCCCCCTACATCCTTCCTCGTTAGCCTATACCAGCACACCTGTATGTATGTCATGATGTATTACAAAAACAGGGTGACCCCATATAGGGTCAACATATTTTGCCAATTTCTAGATGTAAAATAATGAAACGTGTTTAAAAATGACTTACTTTGGTGCAAGAAAAAAATAAGCAGATAACTGTCTGGGGTGCCTAAAGCCTAATTAAGTTCTAATAAGAAAACAAACGGTTTATTTTGCTAAAATAATCACCATTCTTAATCAGTACTATAAGTACAAACATGTTTAAATCACATGATAAAAGTATTAAATTATACCAATAATTTTTCACTGCATCATACAATAGCTTTAATACATGGCACATTTGTAATACTTGGGCTGCCATGATTTCTGTCTTATTTGAAGGTTACTGTTCAAATACTGTATACTTCACCTGTTTTATCAGCGTGTTTTTAGAAGTGTTATGTCTTTTGTTGTAGGCTTTATATAGTAATAGTGTATGGCAGAACATTGTTATAAATGAAATTCGAGTGAAAGCTATTCTTGTTGTACCATCGATGTGACGTAATGTTGCTGTTGTACCATCATTAGTACGTCACATCGATGGTGCAACAGCATTTACTGTAATAGCGCATGCATGACTCTCTAATACCCGCTCTTTGAGAAACCACTTCAGTAAGATCGGCCTGATCAAAACTGCCAATATGAGGATAGTTGCAGTGATTTTTTTCTGTTCGCTTCTTTTTTTGCTCGAGAGCCACCCTGTCTCTCCATCACTGTAATTGCTCCTCAGATTGTATTTGGGAAATGGTGTGAACTGACACATGGTGAGTCTCTACAGTGACTACTTCTGAGTCACTTCACACAGTCTGTGCTTCTACATTTTTTTAGCCTCATACTTTTGTTTTACAGGGTGAAGTTATGTATTTGTTCATTAAAAAAATAAACAATTTTAATGGCTGTTCAAGCAATCAGACACCTCAATTTTAAGTATATGGTATGTGCTCATGTTGATGCAGTGTTCATACTGTTGTAAGGTGTGGAACATGTTTGTAAAATGCCAAATAAAGATTGATGTTAGCTGGTGCCCATACAAGATAATGGATGGGCACCAGGTAACAACAGGGCTAAATTCACTTCTCGAGTTTGCCATTTCAACGGAAAACCTCTCGAGCTGTGTTCTCAAGGTTTACACCATTGTCATGGCAACCTCTCGAAGTGAATACAGCCTTGTTGTTACCTGATGCCCATCAATTATCCTCTATTGTGAGCATGTAATGTAGGTGGCAAATTACTATTACCTACTCCTTCAGAAGCACACTCAAGTTTATAACCAGCTGGACCATCCAAACTCCTCAAACATTTGAACCAAAATCCATTCAAAATGAAAGTGTATATACAAGAAAAAATATATTTTACCAGTCAAAACAAGCACTGTAGTTAATGTTCCATTTAGGTGAATGGGGCAATTTGCACCTTTTCTCACACTTGTTTTTTTCAGTCACTGTGGCAGCAGAAGATTTTCTGATAGTCTGCTTCAACATAGATTTTAAGTGCTTAAGGATATATATGCACAGCCAGAGGATTTTGAAACCAAACCAGGGAAATGAATCAGATGATAGCAGAGTCACATTTGACCCCTCCTCAACTCAGACTGTATTGTTTTGGCCAAATACAAGTCTGCGTAACAAACTGTTAACACGTTTGAGTATATTTCCTTGAGAATTTAAATATTGTTATACAATTTCAATCAAAAATGTAATAAATTGCAAGAAATTTCATATTTTCTTTGGAGAATGGTAAAATTAGTGGATATTACAGTAAAACTGTTTGTGCAATTTTTCAGTGGCCTTGGTTATAAACAGCCAAACAGTGAGACATTTTTAAATAAAATTTCACAGGTACTAAATGCAGCCTACATAGTTTTAATCCCATATAACATTAAAACTAGAGAATGCAATATTACAAATGTTGGAAGCTTCATAGACCCTTAAGAGAAAGCTGTATGTGTACCAAAACACAAGTTATGAGCAGCCCAAAATGGCAAAATACCTTCCATACCTAAAGTTGCATTTCATTAGCATTTGTGAAAATTGTGGAATTTGGTGATATTTTAGTAAAATCCATATCCATAAATGTAGAGCCATACACTTGACTTGCCATGGTGGAGGAAGGAAAAGGGTAGGCAGAGTGGCTATAAGGTAGCATTCATAGGGAGATCTATAACAAGAGTACAACAGTGTCCAGTATCAGGTACTCTCATGTCAATCAGTATATTGGGTAAAGAAACAGGAAGAACAGACAAGGCAATCACTTTGAACCTGCCTGTTGTCTTGTAACTGCCAGCTAATCAATAGACCTCGAGACTAAGTGACTTGTGGAGACACACACACCTGTACAGCTATGTTTCTGTACAATGCCACTTGCTGCCTTTTTAAAACCCTGTAGCTACGATATATATTTTTAGCATTTAAAAACAGTGCATCAAGTGACTCCAGTTATTCTAACTAGTTGCAACTAAGGCCATAGTAACCAAAGTATCTAAATATATTTAGCCATGATGAATCTTGATACTGGGCACCACTGTGGCAGGAGTGTTAGAGGGGCATTACAGAACACTGATACTAGTGCAGGTAAGGCAATGTGCCTACCTTTAGTATAAATCAAATGAATGTGATCCATGGGCTAGCCAAGATGGACTGCAGTTCTACCAGGAAATAATGGGTACATGGCAATGGAAAGGGAAGTAAGGGGCATTTAAACTAAAGGACAGGAGACAGCAAGTGGAAGGGTCACTGATGGCAGGATTTAGATGCTTGGGTTCACCAAAGGAATGGCAGCAGGTGTGGGTAGCACAAAAATAGTACACTCCCAGCTGGAGCAGGGAAGCAAGCAATAATAGCCAATAGGGTGGGCGGTATTGGGCAACACTGGACCGCTCAGAGGCGTAATGAGGCCCGACGCCACAGGCGGAGGGCCTTATAGCCTCTGGAAGGTCAGGTACTGCCCAATACCGCCCTCCCTTGAGGGTATTATTACGCTTAGAAAATAGGCTACCTATGGCATTTTTTTATACAGTAGTATTTATTTATAAAGAAATAAAAAAAAAGTTTAAGTCTTCCTGTTGTAAAGTAGTTCCTTTGTGTCTGTGCTGTTCTCTCTCCTGGTACCCTCCCCTGCCTGCCCCACATAGTAATTATTTTCTAACCCACCCCTCTCCAGAACATGACAATGCATTTTTTGCAGTTATTAGGAAAAGAAAAAAAGAAGCAGCAAGTTGTGATCTTCTGCAACCCTGCCAGGTACAAACAGGAAGTGTTGAGAGAGCAGTGCAATGTGGCAGGACAGTGGACAACTGGTAAATGCTTTTTCACCCACGTTAACAACACAAAAAAATAACAGAGTAAAGCGAGGTAACAGCGACACTGCTGCAGCTGACGGCGATTTTTAAAAGAACATTATAAAAATGCAGTATCAAAGTCACAGCAGTCTGCTGTGCTATGTAGAAAATCTTCAGGCTCTGTGGCTTTTATGACTCAAAGACTCTGTAGCTCTCACTCGCTCCTTCATTATTAACTCCAAGCATGTTTAAAGAAAAAAGACACTGAGGGGCATTTAGCACTTACCAGCTTTAGCCCGTGTAACCCCTTTGTTACCCGGGGTTACTAGAATCCCAATAAGACCTAGTGGTAGGCAGGGAAGGCAGCTTGTGAAACTCCAGTTAAATGGGTTTCACACTGTCTCACTCTGTCCTCAGTCACAGCTGAGACTTGAGAGATGACATCATAATAGAACTGTCGCAGCTGCATGAGCCACATTTGGAATCTTCAGCTCAGAGTAAGTTTAGAACCTTGGGAATTCAAAGTCAATCTTCAGTTTGTCCTTAAGCAAACAAGAAGGACACCAGTAGTTGTCTGTTTACCCCCCTCCCTCTGGGGGGGAGTGAGGAAAAGTTCTTTGTGGGTTCCAGGGGCAATCCCCTTCTCCCACCCTGGGAAGAAAGCTGCCTGTTTTAATTTAAGTTCAGTCTGTTCATGTATAACAGCAAAGGTTACAGTTTTTCACCTGTGGGGCACCTGCAATGAATGGGTAAGTGTTTGGCCCCATTGGAAGGGGCAAACAACTTATTTTCTTCGGTTGGATTTCAAGTATTGGGGACTGCTATTTGGGAGGACTATGTTAACTAGGACAAACAAATAGAGCAGTCATCTGTTTAAAGTGTTAATGGATTTAAAGTTCACTGTAGAGGGGGTGCTTCAGGTCATCCACCGTCAATCTACATTTTAAAGTCTAAAGTTCTGTGTGTCCAGAGAAATGGCCAGGTATGGGCTGTGGGAGCTGGAGGTGGGAAAACCCCCCATCTTTAGTAACCGGGTCCACCTCTATGGATTTCTTCTGTGTTTTTGCTACTTGCCTGATGCGCTTGGCCAGTGATGGGGTGGGTACTCAGACATGGGTCGCAACTTGAAAATCTCTCTAGGAGTCGTAGACTTCAAGTGGTGTGAGGAGCCACAGGATGGGAAAATTACTCCTTGTTGGATGGGAGTCTCCTTGTTGGATGGGAGTTTCGTTTGGAAGTATGAAAACAAAATCTCTAGGAGTAGCAGACTTCAAGTGGTGTGGGGAGCCACAGTTTGGAAGCCTCCTTGTTTGATGGGATGTCTTTCCAAGTAGAGTTGGGTTCATTCGCCAAGTGGACCTTCAGTCGAGTGGCTGGCAGGGGAGCTGGGCCAGTTGGGCTGTGTATCCAATGCGCATGCAAAGTCCGGGCTGAGTGCCTGGTGGGTCCAAAGCCAGACAACTGTTGTATTGTGTTCATTCCTCAAATGGACCGGCTTTGTTTAACCTCTAATCTGCATTACAGTTACCTAGCCCTGTGGGGGACCATGCAGTGCTTTGTTTATGTTCAGTGAGTTAATAAATAAAGCCACACTGAAAAATCCCAATTCTGGTTCTGGACATTACAGTTATTGCTTCCTGTAGTTGGATTTACTTGGGTGCCCCTGTGCAGAGTAGCCAAACCTAGGTCTCTTGTGCCAGGTAACCTCATCCTTCCCCGAACCCATAGATACACATATGTATATCCATGTTACAAAAATGGACATAGGGGTTACACCTGCATCAGCGATTAATGCAAACTAGTAAAATGCGGAGCAGTTCGGGAACTGGATCGGGTGTAACTGTGGATTCAGCTGGGAGGGAAGCGATACACTTACAGCAGGAAATTAAAAGCTAAAAAAACTCTACACCACGAGAGTTTTGAACACAATAACATTTTGCATACTTATTTGTGGTGAGTGCTACAATTTATATGGGATTTTCACCCATGTTGCAGTTTATTTAAAACGTGCCCATTACCATGCAGCTGTTGCGAGTGTTGAACTGCAGAACGTGCTGGTGTTCGCCGGTCATTTGTAACAGAAAGCTGATGGAGTAGTGGTTTTGGGCATAGGTGAATCAGCAGGGCAGATGGAGTGAAGGAGGAGGCAGTTGCGATGTTTATCTGACTTTACAGAAAGCGGTATTGTTACCATGTTGGGTTTGTTTTCTACTATTGTAAAGTAAAATGAGGGAGTGTGTGGACAGGAATGCTGAGGTAACACTGTTAAATGGTGCACTCTGACCGACTCGCTCTTTGCTGTGTGGAGGTGGTACAGATAAGCAGCTGTATTTTTCTGGAGCGAGAGGGCCGGCACCTAAAGTAGGGTGTCCGAGATTCGTACAAGAGTGTACACTAAATGAAAAATTAAAAAGAGAAACAAAACAAGCAAAGGTAGCCAGAAATCTGCTCAGTGGAAGTTGATCTGCGGTTTTATTAGGCAGTTGGAACTGAACTAGTGAGAGTTGGGGGACAGTATCTCTCGGTAAACGAGAGAAAAAAATGGCGGCAATTTGAAATCAAATGAGGTACTTTGGGCCAACTAGGGAGCAGGGTGGGCACTAGGATTCTTTAGTGGGTGAAGGGGCACTAGGCTGGTACTTTTTATTTCCTGGGCATCTAGTGAAAGTTAATGTACCCCCTTGGAAAGGGTACTAGCCAATCAGATGCCAGGAAATAAAAAGCCCATTTTCTAAGCACAGAGAGACAATACATACTGGAAAGTAGGTCATATTAGAATCACACCCAACATAATTGATTGCTCTGAGCACCCAATGCACTTAAATGACCAGGACTTAGAAACATAGAATTTGTCAGAAGGAAAAGATATCTTGGCCCACCCAGTCTACCCAAATGTTCTCTGCCTGATCTGACTCCACCAACTCTTAACTGGTCTTTGGCAACACTCACTCCCCCCTGACTGTTTACTAATATACTCCTACTAGGCTTGTCAGAACCCACTGAAGTTCTGGGTTCTGGTTCTGCTCTAGAACTATGCAAATAGTTCTAGGATTCTAATCCTCTGTAAAACTCAAACACTTTTGTGTATAGGACTGGAGAGAAAGAACAGATAACAATACTGAGAGAAGAAAACAACTAAAATAAAAGGCCTGCCCTCTCAGCACTGCAAAAATATTGTTTCACTGCACATGCAGAAACAAAACACACATTGTGCCATTTAAAGTGCTAATGCCAAGTGTCGCAGTTCTATGTGTTTGGTACATCTGGATATGAGGAGCACTTTCTCATATTGTTGCTCTGAAAAATATTTTAGGATGTTATTGCCAATTATTCATTTGTTTCCCAGGCTGGCATCTTCTGCTTTTGAAATGTCTGAACAAAAAAAGCATTTTATTTAGTATTTAGTACCCTTATTATTTAGAACCCATGGTGGTTCTAGTTCTAAATTAGAACTTGAACCCCAAGGTTTTAAAGAGTTCTAATAATTTTAGAATTAGTTCTGACAACCTTAGCCCCTATGTCAATCTCATGCATCTTCAAAGATCCCCAGTGTTTTCACCTCCACGGCTTCCACTAGCAGGCATCTACCACCTATCAGTGAAGCAGTATTTACTCACATCCCTCTTAAACTCCCCCCAGCTTCACTGCATGCCTTCCAGTCCTGGTGCTCATTCTGATTTGAAAGAGTCTCCCCTCCTGCACTCCGTTTGACCCTGTGAGGTACTTGTAGGTCTCAAATATCATGTCACCTCTCACTCTCCTCTCTTCTAGGATGTGCATATTGAGATCCCTCAGTCTCTCTTCCCTCTGCACCATTTTAGTGGCAATTCTCTTGACTGCCTCCACCACATCTATGTCCTTTCTGATGTGGGACCTCCAAAACTGGACACAGTACTCCTACTGTGGTCTCACTAGTGAGCGATACAGTAACAACATCACCTCCCTCCTCCTGCTGGACATACCCCTCCTTATGTACCTCAGCATCCCACCAGACCTACTCACTGCTTTGTCATACTGCCCTGACACTTTGAGGTCATCAGTTATGATTACTTCAAGGTCTGTTTCCTCCTTAGTGACTGTCAGTACCTCCTCCAATCCTATACTCAGCTCCTGGGCTCCTATGTCTTAGGAGCACAGTTTTACCTTTTTGCCATTGAACCCCAACTGCTATGCTCCTGACCACTCCTCATGTTTCCCAAGATCCCTGCACATTCTCTTCACCCCCTCCTTAGTGTCCATCCTATTGTAGATTTTGGTATCATATGCAAAAAGGCATATCATGCCTTCCAGTTCTTTTGCAATGTCATTTATGAAGACATTGAAGAGTACTGGTCCCAGTTTTGAGACTTGTGGCTTTCAGCTGGTCACTGTCCCATCCTCTGAGTGAGCGCTGTTAACCCCACCCTATGTTGCCTATCCGTTAACCAGTTCCTAACCCAATTCACCACTTTTGGATCCCACCCCTAGGCTGCTCAGTTTCTTTATCCATCTTTTGTGTGGCACACTGTCAAAGGCCTTTCTGAAGTCTAGACAGGCCATGTCCACTGCTGTCCTCTGATCTATTTTTCTGGTGACACAGTCAAAGAAATCCATTAGATTCATCTGGCATGACCTCCACCCCATGAATCCATGCCACCTGTGATCTTGTAGCCCAATGGATTCAAGACAATCTACCAATTTTCTTTTAGCAGGGTTTCCAATAATTTCCCCACCACTGAAGTAAGACTTACAAGTCTATAGTTGTTAGCTTCCTTCCTGCTGCCACCCTTCTGTAGAGAGACCAGGTCAGCTGTTCTAGCATCCTCTGGAACCATGGCCATTTTCAGTGAGCTGTTTAATGAGGCTGTCAGTGGGACAGAAAACACCTCCTTGAGTTTCTTTAGTACCCTTGGGTTTATACTGTCCAGTCCCATAGTCTTGTCCACTTTCAAAATTGCAAGTCCCTTCAGGACTCTTTCCTTTAATAATGGACTTGTGTCCACCTCCCCCACTCTGTTCCTGCTACTCTCTGGTGGTCTACCCCCTTTCCCTCCACTGTGAAGATTGAGCAGAAGTACTTATTCAGAATGGCAGATTTTTCATGGTCCTCTTCTGTGCAGTCTCCCTCTTACACCCGCTAATCCTCGCTATCATGTTCCTTGCTTTTTTCTTCTTACTTATGTATCTGAAGAAAGTTGTATCCCCTTTAGCGATCCCTTTGGTTAACCTTTCTTCTGTCTGCACCTTTGCTTCTCACAACACCTTTCCTGCTTCCATCTGTTTTACTTGGTATACCTCCTTGTCACCCTCCCTCTGTGTTTACTAGTACCTCCTGAATTCCATCCTTTTTTCCTTACCACCTTGGTCACTTCCCTACAGAACCAAAATGTTCTCTTTTTCCTTCTGTTTTTATTCACTTGCTTCAAGCAGAGGCTGGATGTCTTAATTATGCCCTCCCTTATTTTTCACCACCGTGCCTCTTACCCCTGGCTATCTCCACTCTATGAGGCAGTTTCTGAGGCAGTCTCCAATTTCTTAAAAGTCCATCCTCCTAAAATCCAGAACCCTCATCCACATGTGGTTTGCCTCTGTTCCTGTGTTTATGATAAACCACACTGTACAGTGGTCATTGATACCTAGGAGACTGCCCACTATGATGGGTGCAATGCTGTCCCTGCTTGTTAGCACCAGGTCCAGCACTTCCCCATCCCTAGTGGGTTCTTTGACTAGCTGTCTGAGAAAATCCCCTTGCTGGGAATCAAAGATACCCCTGTTCTTTGCTGAAGCTGCAGTTAGAAGGCTAAAAAGAGGCACTCACTGACAGCTGGTGAGGGAAAAAAAATAACTAGAGCATACACCAAGAGGGAGAAATTCTGGCTATTCTAAAGGGAAAGGTATGACAGGAAAAGGAGTAGGTGCCTTTCATTTTAAGGGAGGGTATCTATGAAAAATAAGAAAGAAATCAGTGTGACAAACAGTTCCACTAAGTCCATCTGGTCAAGCACGAGGAAAAAAGCAAGGTGGGTTACAAAATAGTCATTCAGAAAGGAACTACATGACTGCACACATCTATTGTAAATGGATTCGATGGTGATAAATGCTTTATAGAAGTTAAATATACAAGTGGAATTCTAGTGGCATTATAAATAACGCTTCCATGATTTTTTTATTCATTGTTTCTGCACCTTCTCCATTCCTGTTTGATGGATTTACCTGCCTTCTCAGGCAGTATTAACTGGGTTTCTTGGAGCTGTGGACAGAGGAAGATTTTTTCTCATTTATTTAGTTTCCCCATACTTTCTCTGTGCCATGCAACCCCAAACCCCATAGGAATCCCGGCATTGGGACTTAGTCCCTGACATTAACATGCATTGGCATGCTTACACAATACACAGCATGGCGTGTCCCTCTCTCCCTGTGTCCCATGCACACTGCCACCCATATGTCTACAGGTGGTAGTAGTACAGTGGGACATGGAACCCTTCCTCTGGAAGGAGGGGAGTGTCTCCTGGGATGCTTGATCCTCCCCCCCAGCTGATTCCTGATGACCCAGGCTCATTTCTGAACTCGAGTCACCAACATCATGAGTGATAGCCCTAGCACTGCGTTGATGAGCTGGCAAACATTTACATGATGTATTGATCAAAGTTTGCCAATTAATAAGTTGTGGCATTTCTGATGTAAATTTTAATCTATTAAACTAAATCTTCAGAATTTTGTTAGATTCTAAAACCTATTGACATTGGCTATGTACGCAACATTTCAGGTGTATACCTGTAATGGCAGCGGAGCTACTAACATCCACATTTTGGGACACATTTCACAAAATTTACAAATAATTAAATTTTGAAATTATGACCCCCCCACATTACTTGAAACTGACCAACCCAAATGTCATCACAGAAATTTCTAATATTCTGCCAAGAAGCATACAGCATACACATTTTCAAGTATCTGGCTCCAAAGTGGCTGAGTTGTAAGCAGAGAAATGTCTTCAGAAAATTTTACAAACAAATGCATTTCCAGACATTGAGCCCCTACTTATCTAAAGTTCATGTAATCTGGCATTCCCTTATTACCCTTTCCTGCAAGTAAGGGTGCCACTTCCTATGTCTCTAGCTGTAAGTACAACTGCGCTTTGACCAAATAAAGAATTTCACAAAAATTTAGGGAATTTATGAAAATTCCAGGAAGTTGGAATTTGTTGTTATGACCAAATACGAATTTCACAAAAATTCACGGAAGCCATGAAAATTCCAGGACATTAGAATTTGCTAATTTTGTCAGCCCTAACTGCAACTTTAACTGTATGCATCATGTGTGTGTCTACTTAATGCAATGCATGAGGAGCTTGGGTGTAAGAGAAGCATCAAAGATTGGCAAGCAATTGTTAAACAAAGTTTTGAGCCAGTCACTCTAAACACGAGAAGTACCCAGCTGTAAGCACTCAACTGCCAGTGCAGATGTTACAGAGACATCCCCCCATATCCCAGAGAAAAGAGAATCTCAGGTGCCAGTGTGCCATGCTGTGCATTTCTTTGGGATCAATACCTCTAGGCCTGCCCTAGAAATAAGTCACCACAACGGGAGGTGCCAAACCATTGCAAATGAACTTACAACTGTGACCCCAGGGTCACCTGCTTACAGAACAGACACTTTAAGCCTCATTTGCTATGCCTTTTGTGTCAGAGCTTAGCCAACCTGTGTGAGTAGTGGATACACAATGACTGAATAGCCTCAGTGAGTGTAGTGTACCTGGTGCTGCTGCTCTGTATCATCTTGATAAGGATACAGTTACAAACAAGCTTGCAGTATATTAGCCAGGTGCATTTGCCCAGCTAAATAAAATGTTAGTGATAATAATAATAATATTTTGTTTGATAAAGAACTTCATATTTGGGTTGATGTGTTCTATTTTGGTTTTGCTGCTCTAAAGAGGGATTGATAGTTGACAGTTTGCATTGGGGGTTGGAGAGCTTGTGCCCATAGCTCTCCCTCTACACCAGAAAGGACTGCAGAGGGAGAGAAGGTGCAGGAACCCCACTACTGACCTTGCTGCAGCATCAGCATTCTTCTTTTCCACACTGGGAGGACCATAGAGGGAGCAGGGCTTTAAAGAGTCCTGCTTCTAGCCAATCAGGATGAAGGTGCCAAATTCAGAACAGAACAAAGGGAGCAGCAGCATTTAAAAGCCACAGCACCACCACAACAAACTGGGTTTGCATCGGGGGTTGGAGAGCTTGTGCCCATAGCTCTTCCCCCACACTGGAAAGGACTACAGAGAAAGCAGAAGCTCAGGAGCACTGCTCCTGACTGCACTGCAACACTGACATTCTTCTTTTCTGCACCAGGAGGACCTCAGAAGGAGGGGAGGTTTCAGGAGTCCTGCTCCTGGCCAATCAGGGTGAAGGCGTCAAATTCAGAGTGGAACAAAGGGAGTGGCAGCATTTAAATGCAGCAGCACCACCGCAACATACTGGATTTGCATCAGGGGTTGGAGAGCTTGTGCCCATATCTATGCCCCTGTACCAGAGAGGACTACAGAGGGAGTGGAGGTGCAGGTGCCCCACTCCTGACCATGCTGCAACACCAGCAGTTTTTTTTTGCCCACTCACCCTTCCCTTCTCCCCACTCCCCCTTCCCCTCCCCCACACATACTTAAATGCTCTATTAATAGGGAAGTGCATTTAGGCTTTGTCCAGGTGAGGGATGATTGAGAGGTACACAGCAGCCTATAAGGCCAGGACACCGTCCTAGCTCCATCACATCCTAATCTTTTTTACTGTCCTCCCCTCCCAAGACCCTTCTTGCTGTGCCACCACCCTTTTCCAATCTTGGACATGGTAACCAGACTAATGCTGATTCTTATACTCCTGCCCACTCTCTGTTTGCAGCCGCTGAATGATCCTAAATCAACTGACCCTCTCATCACGGAGCACCCCTATGGCAACATCTACAGCGCTATAATGTCTATGCATAGTTGTGGCCCACATGCCAACTGCATGCCTAACAACACACCCTGGCCTACCTGGCCCAGAAAGCATCCAGGTCAGCCAGGGCCCCCCCCCCCACAGTCCTGCCTAAACTGACTGTTCTCTCTGATAAGCATGCAGCTCGAATGAATCCACAAAGACAGCACAAAGCTAGCCTTAAACACTTTAAAAGTTACCCGGTCAGATTGGTACTCCTGTTAGTACTGCTCTCAGGCAACATCAACCCTAATCCCGGACCCCCTCTATATCAGGGGTTGAGTCCACCAAAATCAGGCACCTTAACCTTTGTGTCACTAAACATCCACAGCCTGACAGCAAAGTTTGACAACCTTCAAGCCTGGGTAGCCCTACATAATCCAGATGTACTATCTGTGGTAGAGACATGGCTCACTCCCAAGATTACTGATGGAGCCATCAGTCTGCCAGGCTATTCGATCTTTAGGCAAAATTGTAATTCTAAAAGTGGTGGCAGATGTGCAATCTACCTTAAGGACAGACTTCAGGGCATAGTCCTGAATTTACCCAGGCTAGAGTCATTCACCCAGGCCCTTGCCATTAAAGTTCTTCTTGGGGCCCACAACAAAACTGTCACAATTCTATCTGACTACATCCCCCCAAAGAACTCAGCCCAAGGTCTCCATGCCATCATAGACTGTCTTGGAAACCTAACCCTAAGCTCTGAGTTTTTACTCTTAGGTGATTTCAATATTAATTGGCTTGCCCCTGATGCTAACCAATTCAAGGATGCAATTCAGGCTATCCACTTTACCCAACTCATTGAAACACCCACTAGGACTAACTACAGGACATACACTAGTACTTTAATTGACTGGGTTCTTACCAACCAACCTGATCATGCCTCTAATGCCTCCATCCTCCCACATGACATCAGTGACCACTTTCCTGTCATGTTCAGTTGGGCTAATAATTTCTCCAAACCACCTCCTAGAACAATCACCAGCAGGGTTCTCAAACCTGGTCATGCTGACAGTTTCAAAATGGATCTCCTCAATGTGGACTGGTCCTCAGTTTTTGAGGCTTCCAACATTGACAACGCACTCGACCATTTCATCCTCCTCTTCAATACAATCTGAGACACCCATGTTCCCATAAAAAAGTAGAAGATCAAAGGCTACTTTAACCCCTAGATGAGCCCTGATACCCTTGAACTAATGAAAAATAGAGACCACCTCTGTCATATAGCTAGGGCCCTGGCAAGCAGTCTGGTATCCTGAACTACAAATGTGAGAAGAACAACTGTACCAGGACCATCTGATTAGCCAAAAATGTATACTATAAAGATGCCCTAACCAAGAACTGGAATGACGGGCGCAAATTCTGGGCTAACCTAAATGAGGTCACCAGGCGAGAACCCAAAATGGCCCCTACTATGCTCTGCATTGGTGGCTCCCCCATCCTTGACCCTAAATCTATTGCCAACACCTTTAACAATGACTTCACTGACATGCAGCATGTTCTCCCTGCTTACTTCTTCTCCCCACCATCCCTGCTGCACCCAAGCAATCCCCATCGCATCCCCCTTTCACTTCAAGACTATTACCTTCAGAGAAACCAGAAAATATCTGCGCGAAGTGCTTGGGAAGGGGAGATTCAGTGGGGATAACCTTGACCTGAGACTAATGTCACTCTCACTTGAATAAATCCTGTCCCCTCTCACCCATATCCTTAACCTCTCACTCTGTCTTGAAGTATTCCCCCAAAAATGGAAAGCTGCAGTAGTCACCCCTGTGTACAAGAGTGGGGATCGTGCCCTCCACAGGAACTATAGACCCATCTCAATACTACCACCACTCTCGAAGGCCCTTGAACGAATCGTTGACAACCAACTTTTCGATTATCTTGACAAGCACATACTCCTATGTGCAGAGCAACATGGCTTTAGGGTGGGCATAGCACCACTACAGCCCTCCTGGAATACACAGGCTTCATCCACAAATCCCTCAATCTTGGCCAGCTCATCGGGGCTATCTATATTGACCTAACAAAGGCCTTTGATACAAATCAAATCAAATAAAATCAAACTTTATTTAACCAGGCATCAACACTGTTGAGCAAGCTCATTTTCAAAGTGGTCCTGGACAAGGAACAATACAAAACAAAGACAAGGCAATACAAAAATATTGACATTAGCAAAGTGTGGTACATGGTAGGTTGACACAGTCAACCATGTGCTCCTAATTGACCAACTCACTGCCATAAGCCTTGCCCCTGAGACGGCTGCATGGTTCTGCAGCTACCTACACTGCCATTCACAGCAAGTCAGGATAGATACCTGCTCTCTGACAACATTCCTGTGTGCTCAGGCATTCCACAGGGGTCAATACTGGGCCTCCTCCTCTTTAGCCTATTTCTGAATTGCCTCCCCCTAGCCAGTCAGTGCTGTATCCTCCTCTACGTGGATGTTTTCTTTTCTAATAGGTCTGACCCACTGCTCTTGAGCAACATCTACAACGTGACTTCACCAGCGTTGAGTCGTGGTTCAAAAATCATAAATTGATAATGAACTACAAAAAAACCAAAACCATGTTGTTCACCAGCCTTAAGAACAAGCACAAAAACTACCCGCTATCAATATGTGATAGGGGTGGTGTTCCTCTTGAACGTGTTCATCACTTCAAATATCTCTGAATCACTCTTGACAGCTCATTCTCCTATGCCTTCCACATGGACATCACAGCTAAAGCAATCAACAAATGCTTAGGGCTACTTTATCACCATAGGCAGAGCCTGACCCCTGAAGCCCTCAGCATAGCGGTCCACAGTTCAGTGGGTTCCCTAATGGACTACGGACTGCTGATATATGGCTCTGCCACAGATACTGCCCTCTGACGTATAAAAACTGCCCTTAACAATGCCTGCAAGCTCACCTTAGGGGCACACCGACTAACCCACACCTGCGATCTTTATGCAAAGGCTCACTGGCTAACACTTTTGGTCACTTAAAATATCAATCTTGCCTCCTGGCAAAAAATATCTGCCTTGGTCAGCTCCCAACTGGAGTCCAACAACTCCTAGTTCCCAGCACTAATCCCAGGCCCACCTGAAATTCAGAACTGGAGTCCTTCTTGACTTCTTAAATGTCAGACATCACAAAGACAATGGTCCTTTGCCTATTGGGCACCGTTGTGGTTTAACTCCCACCATGAGAACATTATTAGCCTGCCCACTCTGTGGATCTTCAAAAAGAACCTAAAGAACCATTTAATACAGGAATCTCAATGTGTCTGCCATCGCTAGCACCTAGCAAAGGCATCTCCTACTATCTGCCCCTCTGCCAAACAGATCTCTCTCTCTCGGACACCCTGCACTTGGGGCTCAACCCCCCACCCCGTCTCTCCAGCACTTCTATGCGCTAACCCCCTTGTGTTGCTGACAACTAACAGGTTCCCTGTTGGGCACAGTTATTTAGTCTGTTCCTGTATGTATCTGACTGTGTTTACTTATCCCAGTTTTAGTTTTCGCTGTATTTTTTGCATTCCTTTGTTTAAAGACCAAATGTACCTAAATGTTCTCATTCTAATTCTATTGCCTTGTTTGTCTCAATCCTCAGTATAATCACCTACTTGTTCTAAATGTATTAATGTGGAACCTATGTAAAGAGCTCTGAGCTCAAATGGTTAATCCGAGATCTGAAATAAATAAAATAAATAAACAACAAAGATGGAAGCAGACAGACCAACTAAAGAGAAAACATCTGGCAGTAAGGAAAATTTAAATACTTACCCAAGAAACAGCAGGAAAAGTGATAAAAAAGAAGATGAGGTAATACAGAAGTCATGGGCAGAAGGATACTTGGGGGGGATTGGCAGGGAGGCAGGACAGGCAGCAAGGAGGAGACAAAAGGGTCCTAGTAGTGGTGGTGGACTCAATCATAAGAAAAATCAAATGGCGAGGAAAGGGGAATAAGGGTAGTGAGATATGGGTGGATTGCTTACCAAGTATGACGGCACGTGAGGCAAAACACATCATGCCAGCATACATAAAACAGCAGGGAGAAAAACCTCACTTGGTGCTATACCTTGGCACAAATGGCCTGGATGGGAATAGCCTGAAAAAAGTGCAGGCTAGATTTAAAGAGCTAGAAAGTATTTGTGGGAATAATTTTCAGACCATAGCCTTCTCGGAGGTGTTCTCGGTTTCAAAGGTGAGCACAATTAGGGAACAGACATTTAAAGAAATCAATGAATGGCTGGCTCAGTCATGTAGGAAGATGGGGTTTGGTCTGGTGTGGAGCTGGGGAGAGGTATGGGAGGACAAGGGTTTGTACACCCAGGACAGCCTTCATTTTAATAAGGAGGGAACAAGGACCCTCAAGCATAAGCTTGGAAAATTCTTTGCAGAAACAAAAAATTTAAACTCAATGGGGGGTAAGATAAAATTGTAGGACCAGAACCAAAGAAATGGGAGGCTACCAGCCTCCCCCCAAATGGTAGCATGGGAAACAAACAGGTTTCGGACTTAGAAGGGACAAAGGGGACGAAAGGGGGAGGGAAAGAAGGGATAACAGCTGGAGGGTGGTATCCCTAAACGCTAGGAGTTTAGGAAACAAGATCCCTGAACTCCAAACAATGATGACTGAAGGCAGTGTAGACATTGCTGCCATAACAGAAGCATGGGCTAATCAGTATCAGGACTGAGAGCTCACAATTCCAGGGTACAAATTGTATAGAAAGGATAGGGTGGAAGGGAGGGGTTGGGGAGTGGCTTTCTACATTAAGGAGGAAATGGTGTGTAATAGGGAAGATGGCAGGGAAGGGAGAGTGGAAATGTTATGGGTCAACATGCACAAAGAAAAGGGGAGAAGGATAAGATTGGGTGTGATGTATCACCCTCCATCACAGGCGGAGGATGTAGATAAGGATTAGTGACTAACGTCACTGAGCACTGTCTAAGGGGGACTATGGTGGTGCTGGGAGATTTCAGTCTACCAGGGGTAGATTGGAGCACAGTGTCCTTCACTAACTCCAGGGAGCAGACCTTCCTAAATGGGTTCCAGGATGTATTCCTCTCACAGAAGGTGCAGGAACTGACCAGGGAGGGGAACATCCTGGAGCTGGTACTAATAGAGGAGGATCAGGTATAAGATGTGAGAGTTCAGGACCCATTGGTAGGAAGTGACCACAACACAGTATGGTTCACCCTGGACATGGGGAAGGTAGAAAATCAAAATAAAACCAGGGTGACGGACTTCCAGAAGGTGGACTTTGACAAGATGACCACCATAGTGAGGGAGCATTTAGCAGCAATATGATCTGGGATGGATACTAATCAAAAAATTGGACATTGTGAAGTTGGGACTTATGGAGGCCACAAACTTGTGCACAAGGAGTTCTAGAAAGAATAGGAAGACCAGGAAGCCTAGCTGGTGGACAAGGGAGGTGCAGGAGAGTGTGAGGGAGAAAAGGGCAACCTTCAGGAAATTTAAGAGAACCGGCAAGGAATAGGGTAGGGGGAGCACAAAAGGAGATTGAGGGAGGTGACCAAGGTTGTGAGGAGAGCCAAGGCCTCCAAGGAAAGAAAATTGGCACAGGGGATTAAGAAAGGAGAGAAAGACTTCTTTAGATATGTCAGAGAAAAGAGAAACACCAAGGAACAGATAACCTGAATTAAGAAGGAAGATGGGTGGCCCAAAAGGGGGGCAGAACAAGCAGACTTACTAAATGAGTACTTCTGCTCAGTTTTTACGAGGGGAAAAGAGGGACCAATCTTAGCTGGTGGGGGGGGGGGGGAGTGAGAGGATGGAGAAGGGACAACCGACTGTGTAATCCTGGAAGAAAGGGTGCTGGCTAGTCTTAAATCTATACATAGAAACATAGACTTTGACAGCAGATAAGGACCACTTGGCCCACCCAGTCTGTCCATTTCCCTACCTACTGGATAAGCTGCAGATTCTAGTTAACCAACAGCCTACTTCCTGCCACCCCCACTACAATTGCCTAATGTCTGTCCCATGCATGTTTGAATTCCCCCACTGTTTTGGACCCAACAACCTCCCCAGGAAGGCAGTTCCATGCATCCACCACTCTCTCCGTGAAAAAAAAATTCCTTGCATTACCCCTGAGCCATCCCCCCTCTATCTTTAAATTGTGCCCCCTTGTCCTTACACATCTCTTTTTCTGAAAGATGCTACCTTCCTGGACTTTGTTGATTCCCTTGAGGTACTTGAACGTTTCTATCATGTCCCCCTGTCCCTCCTTTCATCAAGGGTATACATATTAAGCTCTCTCAGTCTCTCTTCATATGATTTCTGATGCAGACCCTGCACCATTTTAGTTGCCATCCTCTGGACTGCTTCCATCCTGTCTATGTCCTTGCATAGATGAGGTCTCCAAAACTGCACACAGTACTCCAGATGGGGTCTCACCAACTGTCTGTACAGAGGGATAACCACTTCCCTTTTTCTACTTGTGATGCCCCTTCCTATGCATCCCAGTATCCCCCTGGCTCTCCTTACTGACTTCTCACATTGCTTACCAACCTTTAGATCATCTGATATGACTACCCCCAGGTCCCTTTCCATTTTTGTTGTTGTTAGTACATCCCCTGCTATTGTGTACTTTTCTTCTGGGTTTTTGTTTCCCAGGTGCATTAATTTGCACTTCTTTGCATTGAATCTAAGTTGCCATATGTCTGACCATTCCTCCAACCTTGCCAAGTCCCTTCTCATCCTTTCTACCCCCCTTGTGTATCAACTCTGTTTCAGATCTTTGTGTCATCTGCAAAGAGGCATACCTTTCCCTCCAGACCCTCTGCAATGTCACCTATAAAGATGTTAAAGAGGACTGGACCCAGTACTGAGCCCTGAGGTACTCCACTAGTGACCCCCCTTTCTTTGGAATGTGTTCCATTCAATATTACCTTCTGTGTCCTGTTGTGTAGACACATACATATGTATACAGACAGATAAGGAAACCAGGCTGGAAGGGATACATCCACACTTGCTGAAGGAGTTGGCAGAGGTGCTAGCAGCACCTCTGATGGATGCGTTCAATACTTCCCTGAAATCAGATTGTGCGCCGCTGGACTGGACATCAGCACATGGGGTGCCCATCCATAAGAGTGGCCCTAGGGATGACCTAGGGAACTATAGGCCAGTTAACCTCACATCAGTGGTGTCTAAGCCAATGGAGAACATCATGAAAGAAAGGCTAGTGGCATTTCTGCAGGAGTACGGCCTGCAAGGTGAACATCAGCACGGGTTTGTACAAGGGAGGTCCTGTCAGACCAGCGTGGTTGACTTCTTTGATTGGGTGACTAGGGCATTGGATGAAGGGCAGGCAGTTGACATCCTATACTTAGACTCTAGTAAGGCCTTTGATTCCATAATGCATGGAGGTCTAGTGAGTAAACTAAGGACCCTGGAAATAAGTGAAAAAATGGTTGGATGGATAGGAAACTGGCTAAGGAACAGGCAACAGAGGGTGGTGTTAGGGGGTGAACTCAAAAAGCCTACAGCAGTCATCAGCAGTGTCCCAAATGGCTCCGTCTTGGGGCCTACATTGTTCAACCTCTTCAAAGCTGATATAACAGGAAGGGTAGAAAACAAAATGATCCTGTTTGCCCAGCATGAATAGATATTGAAAGATGGGTTCTACTGGGAAGAAAGCTGACTACATAATTACCCTTTAAAAAGCAGGTTCTTACCTCAGTTTCTCCCCTTTTCCTGGCCCTGATTCCGGTGGAAAGCCATCAGTTAATCATTCTATTTCATACAGTCATAAGAAATTAAAGTTTAAATAAATAGATTATGCACGTTTTTGTGAGTCCCTGCCACCTCTGTCCAAAACACACGCTAAAACTGGCTGCCTGTTTAACTGTCGCGTGAGTCTGTCTGTGACATCACTAAGCGAACAGTGGCATATCTCAGTGAAGGGAAGTTTGGCATTCCCTGTTGTTGTCCAGTGGGATATGTGTTGCAGCTGTCCTCTGTTAGACAACTAGTGTGCCTATAGTGTGTAATGTATATGTCATTTCTTTCGCAAACTAACTTAATTTCATCAATGTAATGGGTAGTTTTTTGTTCCGTGCTGTTAGAAAGTTGTGTTGGGGCATAATTATAGTGGGTTATGGATTAGGCAAGTAATCAGCAGTTTGCTGGTACTCGGAGATCAGTAGCAAAATGTCTAGTTGGTAGTTGGCTGATCTCTCTTGTTGTCCATCTAGTCCAGACTTATAGCAACAGTCCACAGTTCAGCATATCAGTAATTTTTACGTCTACATTTTGCACTGAACGTAACCATGTTAGAAATTTGCACATCTCATGCAGTCATGTTGCAGCTAGTTCCTTTTTTATGCTGTCAACCATTCATTTTAAATAACTTTGTAAATGGAATATATGTTAGTGATTTCTGCTCGTTGGGCATGTGGTAAGCTGCATTTCTTTTCATTATGTAGTACTTATACTGCCTGCCACAGCATTGAATAGTTACGTTTTTAAAAGGTGTCATTTTCTGTTGCAGTCGGTATTAGGTCCTTGGTCCCAATTGAGCGGTTCTTGGTCTGTGTCCCACTTCAATATTGTGGCATGGGGTGATTCAGTTGCTTTCCACAGTACATATCACAATTTAATAAAAGTCGGGAGGTAGTGATGCTACCTTTGGCAGACCTGGACTGAACCTAGACTCTGACAGCCTACAAAGCACGGAGCATTTTGTTCACATATTTCACTTTTGCATATGCCAAGCATGTTGTGTTTCTATTGCCCTTTGAAAAGTTAAGCAGTATGCATTGCTTGCCAATTTTTCAAGTCTAGAGAGAGCACTTGAAAAAATTGAGTTGACCACGGTATATGACTCTTTGCTAGAGGTGAGTCTTAGGTGGAGGGTCACATACCGTGTGCAATTCAGTTTTCACAAGCGCTCTCTCTTAACTAAAATATTTGAAAACACTGCATACTGATTCACTATTCTAAAGCCAATGCAAAAATACAGCATCTGTGGCATATGCAAACAGTTGATTTTATTAGCAAAACCCATGTTTCAGTGCCAAAGGTGAATTGTCATCTTCCCACAGAGCACTACTGAAAGCGTTTCACTGTTGCAGGAACTGTGCAGTATATTACAGGAAAATAGTGAATCTATAGTCGTGAACCAGCAGTAATATCTGTGATACCCATCTACTGGGAATCGTCAGTTGCCTTAGCAATTCCAACCATGGGGCATTGGTGACCAAAGCGCATCCTCCCCCCACCCCTGACGATCATTGGCAATTCTTTTTTTTTTTTTTTCATTCTTACCAACTGTGTAGTAATTATCTACTCTGAGTCCTGTTGTTTAAGCCACCTAGACTACTACCTCATCGACCATTCAGTTTGTACTTGGAATCTTTGCCCATTTGAAGTATTTGATCTTCACTCATAAACAGCCAGACATCACCTTGTGAACAGCATCAGGCCACATAGGATGTGCTCCATGCCCTTATGTCAATGCTGGTATACTTCTCCATTCATACCCACCTCAGAACTACAGCCTAGCAAGTGAACACCATGCCGGCGGGGTTCCTCCGAAAGACTGTTTCAGGTTTCCTGTCCAATACTGTCATCGGGTGATTCAGCTGCTCTACACAGTACATAGTACAAGTCAGGAGGCAGTGATGCTACCCTTGGCAGAGTCCTGGACTGAACCTAGACTTGACCTATGCTCAGCACCTACAGTTGCAGAAATGTTAGTGTAGCCGATTGTTGTTTAGGAATGCCCCCCACTGCATACCCACACACCGTCTTGCTATACTTTCTTCAAAGTGCTGATGGTCCACTTTGAATTGACATTTCCATGGACAGCTGATAAAGCTCAGAGCATTCAGTTTTGCTACTCACATATTTCAATTTTGCATATGCTTTGTATGTCATATTTTCTATTGTCCTTTGCAAAGTTAGTCAGTATGCAGTGTTGCCAATTTTGCAAATTGGAGAGAGCACTTTCAAAAATTGAATTGCCCATGGTATGTGACCCTCCATCAAAGACACCTCTCAGCGGAGGGTCACATACCATGGTCAATTCAATTTTTGCAAGCTCTCTGTCCAATCTGATAAATTCTCAAACACTGCATACTGACACACTATTCAAAGGACAACAGAAAATAAAACAGACGCAGCATATGCAAAAGTGAGATATGTGATTTCACTAGCCAAACTGAATGCTCCATGCTTTGTAGACTGTCAGAATTTAGCAATGGAATAGAGTGGACCGACTCCACTTTAAAAAATACTGCATCGGCATACTGGGTCGGTGGCATAGTCTGGACATCCTGGACAAGAAACCATCAGCAACAGTACAGCAAAGGTGGGCACAAGCACCACAAGAGAGAATAGCAAGATGAGGGGTTGTGGGGACACTAAACAACAACTGGTCACACTAAATTTTCAGAAACTGTATGTACTAAGCATGGATCAGTCATGTCTAGGTTCTGACTAGGGTAGCAACACTGTCTTCCGACTCTAGTGCACTGTGGTACAGTGTGACGTAATCATGTAGGTCCAGTCACCTGGTGAAGATAGTATGCCACAGAGCACAGTTCTGGGGTAGCAGTTGAATGACCCGATACCACAACATAGGACAGAGACCCTAAACTGTTAGGATGGTACCAGTGAACAGAATGGGTACAGTGGTAAGATACCAGATGGGCATAGACTGATAGGCAATAAAACATCCCAAGTCTGTGACTACAGTAACATCGGAAGTAGTGAGGCAAATGCCATGGGCGCTTGTTCTTTGGTTACCACAGTGCTCAGTATTTGTAACCATAATCAAAGGCAAAAAAAGGAAAAAGTTGGAGCAATACAGATACAAACAGATTATAACAGCTGATTTCAGCAAAAGCAGCCAGGTGAAGTAAAGACACGGCATGTTAGCAGCACATAATTGTGGATAGCCAAAACAAATAGCAAATCCATACATTTCATCGTACAGGGGCCATGGAAACTGCTGAAAAAGAAAGAGTTAGCCTGGGGAGCACAACAAATAAAAAAATAAAACAACTTTTTAAACCTTTTAATTAATTAATTAACAAAGCAATGATGCACTGTTTGGGCAGGCATAGCTTCCAGACGACTGAATGCACAGAAATAATTGACTCAGCAGGAGCTTGTTATTCATTTAGTGATGTCATGGGGACTTCAGGTTGGAGAACAAACTTTTTGTGGGTAGTCCTACCAGGAGATTTAAAACAAGGTAAAATTATACCTTTAACAATATTAACTTACAGGAATGACAACACAAACTTACTTAAAACACATTGGTACACTGAAATTCACAAAGAACCAAGAAAGTAAGAACCTACTTTTTAATGGCACACAATTAGAGCTGCACACACAGCATGGCAGAAGATAGGCCAATCCCTCAGCACATGTCTAGGTGTGGGAAGGTACACTATCTTCTGGAACAACGTGAACTGGAAAATAGAAGGGAGACCCTTCCTGTGGAGGGAGTGGAGGGAAAGGCATATTCAAAACTTAGCAGACATCCTCATGCAGGATGCCACAACAGTAGATTCCTTCTCCTCCCTACAAAATAGATTTGGGCTAAGTAAACAGGATTTTTGGAACTACCTTTGACTTAGGCATCTGTGCCAAAGCTGGGAAAGGGAAAAGTGCCAATGCTGTACGTGTACAAGTAAGAAATATGTAACAAATCAACCCCTACCAATAAAATACTGGCTGACTAAAACCAGAGGCCTAGTGGGGATCATATACAGGCAATTGGGGACTCTGTTGCTGACCCATCTCTGGTAGCTAAGCAAAAATGTCAGGAAATGCTGGGGAAACATATAACAGAGGATGAGTGGAGGAGCTGTTGGGTTACAGCTAAGAAGGCATGTAGAGACCCGCGCAGTCTACTGATTCAAAATAAAATCCAACATGTGTGGTACAGAACCCCTACTCATCTTAGGAGAATGGGCCTCTTGCCAACAGATGAGTGTTGGAGATGTAAATGCCAGGGTGCTGACCGTCACCATATACTTTGGGAATGCCAACTGATCTGTCCAATATGGAGACAGGTAATAGCATATTGCTCCAAAATATTAGGAATAAAACTCCCTATATCTCCTGCCTTGATGTTTCTGGGCATCGTACCGCAGGGCCTCAATCTAGGGGTCAACAGAAATGCTGGCTGCTACAGGTGACTGTAGAGTTAAAAAGATTCATCTTGTGCAGATGGCGGACAATAGAAACCCTGACTTTTAATGAGTGGCTGATAGGCATGGAAAAGTTGACCTCATTCACAAGAATGACTCATCTCGCAGCCAACATCACCCAGATATTCCTGGATAGATGGTCCCCTTTCTTTCAATATACCCAGCTCCATGCAGCAGCGAGAAAGAGTCCTTATGGAAAAGATATGCTTAAACCACCATGAAGTGACCTGGTCATAAACCACAGGATAGCATCCATAGGACGTAGGCTAGGAGAGGTAAACCTCCCAGCAAAGTAACCCCTCTCCCTTACACGATGAACCTTTTCCTTAGCTCTTAAATCAGGTACCCCACTGCAATGATACCTTCCAGTCTCTGAAACCATGCATGTAAAGCCATCCCCCAAAGTATTAATTGCATTTCTGAAAATGTTTATACTTTTGTACCCTGTGATCTTGTGCCTATCAGGCAAATCTTTTTTCAGGTATGTACCTGTCAGACAATGATTCGCCAAAACTGCAACTATGTCACTGGAGTCTATTTCATGAATGTATGTAACCTGTTATTCTCTGTAAAAGAACAAAATAAAAAGATTAACTGCAAAAACAAAACCTGAGCTTGTTTGCAAATGACACCAAAATTAGTGCAGTAGTGGATGGGGGAGAAGGGGGTAAGGTTCTCCAAAAAGATCCGAATACTCTTGAGAATTGATATGAGACTTGGCAGCTGGGCTTCAATGCCAAAAAGTGCAAGATCATGCACTTCGGGTCCAAAAACCCCAAGTACAGCTACCATTTGGGAGATGAAAGTTTAAAGTTTAAAGGTCACTGAAGAAGAAAAGGATCTGGGGTGATAGTTAACAGGGAAGTTAAAACACTCAGAGCAATGGGGGCAGTGTGGAGCTCGAGCTGAGTGACAGCTAACTCTTGCAGCTCTTTTGGTCCTGCTCTAAATTCTTGCAATTTTACCCTGTTGGGCTCAAAATTTTGTGGAAATTCTTCCAAAGGAGAGCACCCCAAAAGTCATAAAATGGGTAATCCTCATAAGGATAAAGGAAGAGGAATGGGAGGAAAATCTGGCGTGTCTGCTCAGCCCTTGAAGATGGACTTGACTGTGCAGGCCTCTGTTGCCATTGAATCTGAGGAGACTATGTCATCTATTGGGCTTAAATTACAGAGATGGATTTCAGTAGTCTCTGACTTAAATGTAACAATGGATTCATTTGGCACCCAGTTAATGGTGATTGAAACAACAGTGGACAAGCTGAAAACTGAAACAGGAGATGCCAACTGGCAAGTTGAAACTGCAGCAGCAGCCACTGCATCACTCTTTAAAGAAAATGCACATTTTTGGGCAAGACTGGAAATGCTCGAGAACCAGACCCAAGTCTCCCATATCCAAATTCTGGGACTGCCAGAAGGATTTGAAGAGAATCACTCCATTATGTTTCTACAGGACTGACTTCAAGAAAAACTGGTGTTGGAGGAACAATCGGTGCATTTCGCCCTGCAGAAACCATATTAGATCACTCCACGGGGCTATAGAGATGACTGTACTAATCCAGGAACCTTGCTGTTAGTGACCAATGGAGTGGGAACTAGAGATAAAATCTTGAGGATGGCTTGACAAGCAGGGCCCATAACGCAAGATGATTGCACCATTTATTTATTTCTTTTGAGACATCAGTTACGCCACTCGCATCCGGCTCAAAGAATTTGATGGAGTCTGCCAAATGCTGAGAGACATTTCTGTCCCACATGCAATGATTTATCCTGCTAGACTTCATTTTGTTTATGAAGGGAAGGTCTGGCTATTTGCAGACCCTGCAGAAGCCGGAAAGTGAGCTGCTCATATCCAGTTAAAGCGTTACAGTCACAGCACATCGGAAGAGACTAAGAGTTCAGAATTGGAGGATGATGCGGGAATCTGAAATGGAACCGAGTGAGCCCTTCTTTGTTTTGTTGTTCTCTTTGACAATTTTAAATTCCATTGGTGATTCATTTATTTGAATCGAGACATTGAGGCTGTTCCGGAGAGTAACGTGCAGACTGAGATGGATTTCGGCTCTATTAACGTTAATCTTTAGAGGCAGAAAGAGGGGTGTGTTTTGTTTTACCAATCCCCTTTTCTTATTTCATGTGCTGCCTTTAGAGGGATCTCAGTTCTCTTTTTCATCCATTTCTGTTAATTATTATATGGGGTTGCTCTAAACAAGAGAAATGATTACTAAAATATTACACCAGTTCTCCATAGGACATTTTTTCAGACTCCTTTTTGGTCACATGAGCTGTTCAATGGTTTTGCATATTTAGTAGAGATTATGCTGCCTTAATTTTTAAAATGTATATTATACATTCTTCAGGTTATAGTATGACACCTGTAGCCCTTGTGTAGATGAGCAAAAGCTGGACATTTGTTTCCTCTGACTTGAGAACAACTTTTTAAGTCACACTGCTCTTGGGCTCGTTACTACAGCCTGTATATTTAGCTCTTTGTTTTGCTATACTTTGTTTGTATTCCCCCCCAATGTGGTTTCAAACTATATAGGATGCACCTGCCCTGCGATTAAGGGGGCTGCAACCTCCATTTGATTTTATTCTTTATATGGATTGTCTTAGATATGGATATTTTTTTACTATGTTTCATAGTATTGAAATTTATAAAAATAAAGTACATAAAAAAAACCTACTCAGAGCAATGCAGGAGGGTGGCAGCAAAGACCAACAAGATGTTAGGGTGTATCACCAGAGAGATCACCCCCAGAAGCAAGGAGGTTATCCTGCCATTGCACAGGTCACTGGTGAGGCTGCTCTTGGACTAGTGCATGCAGTTCTGGCACTTCTACTAAAAGAGAGAAATCAAACTCATGGAGAGGGTACAGAGAAGGGCAACCAAAATGATAAGGGGAATGGGAGGAAGGTCCTATGAGGAGTGATTGGGGAAACTCAACTTGTACTCCCTGCAGGACAGAAGGGATGGAGGATATGATAAAGACCTTTAAATGTCTAAGGGGTATACATAAGGGGGATACAGAATACATGTTCAGGCTGAAAGGAGAGGGGGTCACCAGGGGGCACAGCATGAAGCTGGGGGGGGGAGTTCATGAGGCAACTGGGGAGAAACTACTTCACAGAGAGGGTGGTGGAGGAGTGGAATTGACTCCAAGAGGAGCTGGTCTCACAGAAGACAGTGGACGGATTTAAGATGGGATGGGACAGATTCAAGGGCAAAATAATTGCCTATGGAGACTCGACACAAGCGGGGGAACTCCTCTTGGACAGGGAAAGGGGTAAGGTGAGGGGGTGAGGCAGATGTGGTGAAAACCACAAACTGCACAATCAAGCAGATGAGATAGACCTTCAGGGCCTGCATCTGCTGGCTTCTTTCATATGTTGCTATGTTCAGAACCTGTCAGGGTTTGGCCAATCATAAGCTTATGAAGGTCAGTGAGAAGGGGGTTGCATAAGTCAGCGTAGGATATATTATTAAGGCAACTGAGGAGAGACAAGGTCAAGGTACTGTGGGATGGGCGGTCTTGTCCAAATTGTGGTGGTGGTAATTGATGTGGTGGTGGTAGCAATCGATAAGTATGATCTGCTATCACAATCTATGTGCAGTATGTATCTATCACCCCAAAGTGTCAAATACAGGTATGTCATGGAAAACTGGTGGCTTGAGAGCAATGCTGGCAAATGGGATTTCCTAAAAGATGCATTTTATACATACAGCATGTGGAAAACATCTGGCACGTGTATATTTACTGTAGTTAAATGAAATTAGAGTTGAGCCAGGTGTTAATGCAAATGAGAGATATAGAGTGTAGAACTGGAGCTGATGTTGAAATGGATAATGTTAGCCAAAGGAAAAGTCAAACTGAGAAAAGCCAAGCTGCAAATGGTGATAAGATAATGGTGGCTGGGAAAGCAGAATTGAAAATAATACAGTGTTGGGGTGGAACTTAGCTTTCAAGGAGACTTACAGAGGTTTATTAAATTATTTTTTCCCTACTTTTACTTGGGATGGGTTTTCCTTCAGCCATCTTAAAGCCCCCCTGAATTCCTAGACAGGCACTACACTGGTACTCAAATCCCACCTTTCGGTAAACACCCAGATCTTATTTCTTCTGGCTAGGTGTCACCTACAACCAGTATGGGGAGTATCTCCATTTACTTGGGACTGTGGCTTTTTCAGTGATCTAAAAGCCCCCATGATTTTTCAGATAGGCACAACGTACACACTCAAATCTCACCTTTTTGCAGATAACTGGATCTTACTCCTTTTTGCTAGATGTCCCCTATGGCCACTATGGGGATTGATCACCCTCAACCAAGAGTGGGGGGGGTGAAATGCCCCTTGTTGGGTTGGATTGCTCACCAGGGGAAGCAGGGCACAGGGGTATAATTCACGGAATGCTCCACCCAGTCTTTCATATTTTCTGTCTCAGAAATGTATCCCAGCACGATTCAGCAGTGTACTTATGTATCTGTGGACCTAATGCACTGTACATGTTGTCCTTCTCTCCTTTGAGTGCTTCCAGCTGCATTGCCACCTGTAGTGATCCAGGCAGCAGTATTACAGTGGTGGCTGCAGCCTTTCCTCCCTGGAAAAGGAGGAAGAGAAGGAGGTAGAAGAAGAGGAGTCCATCTTTGGAGTCACTTGATCCTCTGTCTGCTAAACTGAGCCATAAGGCTGCACAATGCAGGTTTAATCCCCATATAATACAGTTGCAGCCAAAGACATAGTCAGATATTTCCAGATATGTTGGGCTATTTCTAAAGAGATTTTCTCTCTGGTGGCCCTACTATGAAACTACAGGCAGCAGGGAATGTCTGTAGAGATATCACAGAACTTTTGGGAAAGATCTGACCATGTCTTTGGCTGCAACTGTATCTAGACTACTATAAAGATCCCATTCAACAGCATGATAAAGGAGCAGGGCCAGATTAATGGATGTGGGGGCCCTACTACTAGTCATATTTTGGGGCCCGGCCAGGGGCCCCTAAATGCCAACATTCCACTCTGCTGCGGCGCTGGGCTGGCAATGACCAGGGTACTCAAGCAGGATGTGGTGGTTTAACAAAACAGGTGATGTGTTCAGGTAGCTGGTGTGACTGAGGATTTTTCTATATTACAATAACTTTTTTCTGTATGGGATTAAATGGTTAAGGCTCCAATTGTAGATGCTAGGCCTTGCAGGCAACATCTTTACAAGATCAGTGCTCTGCTGTTGGACTAGTTGCAACTGCTGAACTCCAAATCAGAGGGGGAAAAAAGCCACTGTAAACACTGAGGTGATGTCTATATTTTGTTTTAAAACAAACTGTACTGCATTACAGATGTTTTACAGCTCATATGCTAGTCAATTATGGACAGTGGCCCCTGTGTAGCAATCAGATGATATCAGTTAAAACAGGCTAATTTTTCTTGATCCCACTGCCCAGCCTAATGCACATTCAGTGTTTGATACGTAATGCTTCAGTCAGCAGCCTTGGTTTCCCTCAATGCTTCATTTACAAATGCTAGCCAAGGACCTAAACAAGACATTGAGGGAAGTCAAGGATGGTGACTGAAGCTTTACACATCAAACAGTGAATGGTCATTAGGCTGAGCAGTGATTAAATTATGTGTGTGTGTTCTTCTCTGAGTCTGATTTGTTGCTCAGAACTATCTGTCTATGGTGGAAAAATATTTACCATAAATATATTGCTTTTGAAAACAATGTGCATAATTCTTTTTGGTAATAATTATTGGGCAGACAGTTTTAAGCATGATAAATGTATGGATGTGCAGTCAAAAAAAAATCATGCATTTCTCAAGTAGTTAAAGCCAGCAAAACCAAAGGTACCAGGGTATCCCCAAAAAAAAAACATTGCAGTGGAAAGAATATTGGAATGGGGAACAGTGACACTGCTGCCCCCCACTTCCAGTTTGGTATTTTTAGTCTGCTCAGTCTTTTTTTCATTGACCACTAAATATACAGTGAAAGTGAATCAATGTTGTACATGGCTGGGACAGCCTGGACAGGGACACAACAGTCCAAATACAAATATGACATACCTGACAAGCAGGCCAGGCAGAGGATGCTGCTGCAGTCTCCTGTCTGTAGTGTGCTTCCACAGTTGTCCTGGGACCCAGTGTCCACCATCCGGAAGCTCGCAACGGGTGCCATGTTCTATTCTGTTCCTGCTCCAGGCGCAGTCCAGCCTCCTTCTGACTGTCTGACGGTTGACAGTGGGCGGTAAATCTGACCATGACTGTGTCGATCACTGGCGATGATGGCAACGAGCCAACAACGACACCCATCCCCAGGCCAGGCTGGCCCCTCTCCCTCTACTGCCCGGGCATCTGGGCAGGCCATTCAACTTACTCATCACTTGAGACCATCATTAATGAGTCGACCGAGAGTCAATGAATTACACCACCATGCAATGCTGCAGAGCACTGAGAGAGAGTACAGGCGGCTGCTGCGTGCTGATTCCTGCTACCCCTGAGAGATACACCTCCTACTGCTGGCCCAGCCAATAAAATGGTGCAAGTGTACACTGTTGTGGAGAGGCTCACTTGTGGGGGGGGGGCACTGCCTGGACTAGAGTGGAGGAGGAGAAGTTATAACATTTTTCTCTGGCATGCCGCTGGCCGCTGCACTACCGTCCTGGCACAGCAGTGACAGTACACAGTAATAAGGCAGGCAAATAATTAAATTGTGGGGGGGCGGGGGCCCTCTTGAACCACGGGGCCCTACACCATGGCATAATTGGCATATAGGTTAATCCAGCCATGTAAAGGAGTACTACAGTCAAAATTTGCAAAAAACGTATGTTGTGTAGAGTGGTTTGATTTGTGTGTGTAGTCCTGGTTTGCCATTCCCTTGGCTTGCTATTAAGAGTTTTTCTAAATTAGTCTGCTAGTTATGTGATAGTTTTATGACCCCCCGGGGATCTCCTTATTAGCATGGCCCTGTGACTGGAACCACTGATTCAGCAAATACTAGAGATAGGAGACTGATGTTCTGGTCTCCACTAAGTAGCTTTAATTCAATAATTTTGCTTTTTATATGTGTATCAGGTCTTGCCAGCAGGAGAAAATGTCTTGCTTTTAAAATTCTTAATTTCATCAAACTACACACAGTCCTAAAAAGCAGACAAATCACCCCAGATGATTAATGCTACAATTAGTAAATGCCATACCTGTTTTTTTACTGAATAACTCCCTTAATTAGCCCACATGTATTTGCTAAACTGTAAATGTAGCCATTAGTGCTAATTGGATAAGGAAAGTTACTTAATATCACAACTCTACTGCTGTAAAATTGACTTTAAACCAGTACTTGCTGAATTCATGGTCCCAGATACATCACTGTCACATGGGACAGTAGACATTGTAGGAACAAAAACAGTAATAAATCATGCAAAGATGGAGATCTCCATGGGCCATAAAACTACCATAAAACTAGCAGACTAATTTAGAAAAAAAAAAACTAATAGCAGACAAAGAGAAGGACACACTAGGACTACACACGCAAAGCAAACCATTCTGCACAGCATATGTTTTTGAAAATTCTGACTGTAGTACTCCTTTTATGGTATGGTTTGTATGTATGAGGACCCTCTAATGGATCCTCTCAAATCATAAGTAAAGTGCCCAGAAAGAACATAGCACCTATGATATAGTTTCAAGTGGTTGGAGGGTTTTTCTATTGGGTTTTCCATTGGGAAAGCACACCTGGCAATGGGGAAGCTGAAGAGAAACCCTCAACCAAAACTGCTGAGTCTCTCCAGTTGGGGGTATCACACAAGTGCACAGTGCATGCTGAACAAAACTGCACATATTGACCAAAGTTCCCATTAATCTTTTTATGCCCATGTAGTTGATCTTTGTAGGTTGAACTCAAATAACTATCAGGAATTTAACATCATGACATCATGACTCTGAACGGACGAGATGTGTAATATGATCTGGAAGCCCAAAAATGCAACTGTATCAGCCTCACGGGAGGGAGCTGCCTCTGGAAGCAACAATTAAGTTCTCTCTGGGAGCAAGTGAGATTAAATAAACCCCCTACTGCTGGACTGAAGAACTTTGTGTGGACAATGTTTTTAATACAGTTAAACATTATCTAATGCTTGTGACAATATTAGTTGTCCTATGATCCCACCAAAATCTCATAAGAGCCCTGACTGCCTCCCTCCCACAGTGGAGGGCACATAGTGACAGGCTGCCATGGGTCAGCATTGTGACAGGGTCAGGACATGTTCCATTTCTTAAGGAAAATTAAAATGACTAAAGGACAGATTCTGTTCTGTCATGTCATTTCCTTTACCTGTCCTGCCATTTCTGTCCTTTAAAAAATTGGTTGCACAGCCATATTCACATGAGGCTTAGGGGCTGGCCCATCTGGCAGTCCAGCAACCCTCAGCAATCCCTTGCTGCATTTCTTGTACTTCCCTGTCTAGCCTTTCATGCTGTCTTTGTTTATTTTTTATTTTTCTTGTTTTTGCTGTTCCTCTTTGCTGCAGTATATGATGACCCCCCATTAAATTGGCTTTACAAGATCTGTAAGTGTACACAGGAGTTGATAAAATGAATGTGAGCTGCTCCTCAGGCTGTGAAAAGGAGACAGTTTCCGCTGCAAACTAGGAGTATGTTAAAAGTATAAATTAACTTGGTTCACAAGAATTGGTTAATGGTGAAAAAGAATGAGCTGCAGTCGCCTTTCCTACTTGCTTGTTTATCTCAGGAAGCTCAGGAAAGTCTGCTGAGTGTGGTGTGCTGAGAAAAAAGGTCACAGGCAAATCAGAGAACAAAAAACAATAGTGATAGGAAAGCTGAAGAATGAAGCTTCTTTATATACACTGAAAGCTCTGAGAAAAGGGGAAGACTTCCTAAGAAGCTAAGAGCAAGAAATATGTAGCCTACAGTAGTCAAACAGGCTGAACTAAAACTGCAAGGTATTACTTCATGCTGCTTAGGGGGTCTACAGTCTTGATAGAAGCAAGAAGTTTAGAGCATATATGGAATGCAAAAGGCTTTGCTAAATATATTATTTATAACTGATGTCAAGTAGCTGCCAAATCAATTTTCAAACACTGTGTGCCATTCTTGTGCCATCTGTCAGTTTATATTGTTGTTATTTTATTGCTGCATTGTTAATAAAATTATATTCTATTTGTGTCTTGTACCTTCTTCCATTGCATGCCTGTACTTCCTGTCTCACTCCTCTACCACAAATATTGCACAGGTTTTTAAAGAGGGACTCTGGTCACCACTCACCACTCACCTGGAAAAAAAAAAGGAACATAGCATCAGCAGAAGTCAGTTAACACAGCAGTAAACAAAAATGTAATTTCGAGCTATTCTGTTATTCCTTCGCTTCATGCCTCACAACACACCTGGAGTGTTGATTAATCCCCAGTAACCACACACCCTGTCATGGGTTATTACTTACTTAAGGACACTGGCATGAAAACAAATGACAAGAAAACTGTATTTTGTGATCTTTGTCAATTACAGTTCCATACAACTGAAACTTATTCAGGAGCCAAAGTCATGATCCCTTGCTTGACTGATATCACAGACTGCTGCTGTGGAAATTACTATGTTTATGATGATCTAGGTAGGTTAGATCAGTGGTCAGGGACCTGGTAGCTCAGGTTCAATGTTAGAAAATGTAAAGTAAAGCACAGTGGCAGAAATAGTCCCAAAGCAGAATACTGGCTTGGGGGAGTAAAAGTAGCCCAAGCACGTGAGGGAAAAGAAGAAGTGATTCTGCTCCTGTACAGCTTGCTGGTGCAGCTGCACCTGGAGTGTCATACATAGTTTTGGAGCCCTCACCTAAGGAAACACAAGAACTGGCTTAAACCTATGCAGAGACAGATGGTCAAGATGATAGAAGACAAGCAGGGGAAACATATGGGGACCATTTGAGAAGCCTTACTGTGTGCTCACTGGAGACCAGGAGTGAGTGAGAAGACATGACAGAAACATTCAGGTTTTCTAAAGGAATAAATAAGGTTGACTGCTCACAACTTTTAAAGCAATTTGATATGTCTACTATGAGAGTGCATGGGTGCAAGCTGATAAGGGGATGTTCAGAAAGGATGTGAGAAGACTTTTCTTCATGGAAAGAGTGGTGGATGAATGGAACGGGTTGCCCAGGGAGGGGGTGGAACACTTGTAAGAGTCTAATAAGAGTTGAGAAAGATGCCTTGGATGATGGGCAGAAGACGATCTAAGCTACCACCAGGGGGCCCAGTTGATTCATCACAATGATAGGCTAACTGGGTAAAAAGGTAGGTAGAAACAGAGCAGACTGGATTTAATTTGGATTTTTTCTGCCTGTAACATTTTCTGTTTTTCCATTTCTATGTCACTAGTAGAGTATTATGACTTGAGTGCCAGAATAAGCCTCAGCCATAATGAACTGCTGACAAGAATTCTCTTGTTCGTGGAAATACTGTTATTGATAAAGAATGGCATGGTTTGAAAATAATGTTCTATTGTAAGTTAATACCTCCACCAAGACCAGTCTTACAGTTGTAAGAGTGGTCTCACGCACATTCTTAGGGTACGAGAACCACAAACCAAAGTGAACAGTTCTGAGACACTAAGAATGAAAGTAAGGCCACTCTTACAGTCATAACAATGGTCTCAGTGGTGGTATTAATATATTATTGATTGAGATCAATCAATAATAATTTTTTTTAAACTTTACCAGAATGTGTCCATTTCCAGGGTAGTTGCATGTCAGGCATTCTTCACAGAATAAGATTGTCTCAAGCGCAGAGGAAAGGAGAACTCTGATTGGTCAGGCGCACTCTCTCAATCTATAATGGAATGTATTGCAACTGAGTTCTACTGAAGACAAGTGTACTTTTTTTTTGGCTATAGGTTGAACCCTCTCTTTAAAAAGGAGAAACATTTATTTTTCCAAGACAAAAAATAGGGAAAAGACGAAAGAAATTTGGCATTAGCTGCACTAACAGAAAAATAAACAAACAGGTACTTGAAAGGAATTGCAAGCATTTATAATGCTAGTGCTTCAAAACATCAAACACAGCATCTCATAAGCTCTCTGATCTTTGAACAGCTACTTCTAAGTCCCTGGTTGTGTTCGGCCCTTGAAATTATCTAAGCTGCTCAGTGACCCCTTTTGAAGCAAACATCTGTGTATTGTATTATGGATTGTCCACAATAGAACAAAGCACACAAGTTTGAATTATACAAAAATCCCTGTAAAGTCACAGCATAGTGTACCTCCTGTAGTTACGCAGCCTTAAACAAAGAAACATAAAATTGGATGGCAGATAAGAGCTTCTTATTCCACCTAATCTGCCCAGTTTTCCCTACCTATAGTATCACCGCAGATCATATTTGATCTCCGGGCCATTCACCCACCCCCTTCCCTTTCCCTAAGATTCTCTTATGCCTATGCCACACATTCTTTAACCTCACCACTGCTTTTGCTCCCACCATCTCCACTGAAAGACTGTTCTAGGAATCCACCACTCTTTCTGTGAACAAGTATTTCTGCACATCTCTCCTAAATCTACCACCTCCAGCTTCTTATCATGTCCCCTTGTGCTTGAGCACCTTATTTTCTGAAAAATACTTCCCTCCTGTACCTTATTTACCCCCGTGAGATATTTAAAGGTGTTTGTCATATTCCCCCTCTCCTGCTTTTCTTCCAGGGTGTGCATATTTAGGTCATTAAGCCTCTCCTCATTGGGCTTCTGATGCAGACTCTGCACCATTTTAGTTGTCCTCCTCTGGACCACCTCCATTCTGTCTATGTCCTTCTGAATATGTGGTCTCCAGAACTTGACATCTAGGTGGGGTCTTACTAGTGATCTATACAGAGGCATACCACCTACCTCTTTCTGCCAGTGATACCCCTCCTTATGCACCCCAGTATCCCACTAGCCCTCCCAAATGCCTTGTCACATAGACTGGCTATCTTTAGGTCATCCAGTATGATTACCCCCAGGTCTCTTTCCTGCTTGGTGGTTGTCAGTACCACTCATCCCATTTTGTATTCTGCCCCTGGATTTCTGTGCCCCAAGTGCATTACTTTGAAACTCAGCTGCCATACTGTTGGCCACTCCTCAAGCAGGTCTCTGTTTATCCTTTCCAACCCCTCTGGATTGTCCACCTCAAAGAGGCAGACCTTCTCTTCCAGATCCTCTACAATGTCACTTACAAAGACATTAAAGAGAACTGGTCCCAGCACTGAACCCTAAGTCACCCCACTGGTCACTCTTCCTTCCTCACAGTGAACTCTGTTTACCACCAGCCTCTGCCATCTATACCCTAACCAATTTATTACCCAGTTTACCACTTTTGGACCTTCCTAAGCTACCCAGCTTGCTTACTAGCCTCCAATGTAGAACAGTGTTGAAAGCCTTACTGAAATCAAGGTAGGCCATGTTCACCACTCCACCCTGATCTAATTCCTTGGTCAACCAGTCAAAGAAATCTATCAGATTGTCTTACAAGACCTTTCCCCTGTGAATCCATGCTACCTAGGGTCTTGAAAACCATTGTATTCAAGATATTCCACAGTCCTTTCCTTCAGCAGTGACTCCGTTAACTTTCTCACCACTGATGTCAGGTTGATTGGCCTATAAGTGCCAACCTCTTCCCTGCTACCACTTTTGTGAAGTGGGACTACACCTGCTCTCCTTCAGTCCTCCAGAACCACTCCTGTTTCCAATGAGCTGCTAAATAGGACTGTCAGAGCTGCAGCCAGTACCTCCCTGAGCTCCCTCAATATCCTTGGATGCACCCCTTCTAGTTCCATTGCTGTGTCCACTTTTAGATTAGCAAGTCCCTTCAGGACACTCTCCTCTGAAAGTAGACTGGTGTCCACCTCCCTCTGTCCTGTACTCCTGCTACTTTTTTATGGCCCCTTCCCGTTTCCTTCCTCTGTGAACATAGAACAAAAGTATTTGTTCAGGATGTCTGCCTTTTCCTGGTCCCCCTCTGCACAGTCCATTTCTTCCATTCTTAACCTTATGATCTCACCCCTGGTCTCCCTCTTTTGCTTATATACCTAAAAAAATGTCTTGTCCCCCTTCAACACCGCTTGGTCTATTCTCCTTTCAGTTTGCACCTTCACACTCCTCACTGCTCTCCCTGCTTCCCACTGTTTTCCCTGATACATCTCCCTATCCTCCTCCCTCTGGATCTCCTTATACCATCAGAATGCTACCCTTTTTGCCTTTATCATTTCCACCACCTCCTTCGAGAACCATAGCAGTCTCATTTTCCTCTTGCTTTTGCTCTATTGCTTAATGCAGAGGTTTGTTGCCTTTCTATGGACCTTTTTAGCTTCGCCCACTGTTCATCTACCCTACCCAGGTCCTCCCCCATGAGATCATCCCCGAGATATTCACCCATCTTTTTACAATCTGCCCTCATGAAGTCCAGAACCCTTGCCCTTGTGTGGTTCAATGCCACAGCTGTCATTATACTAAACCACATTGTACGGTGATCGCTGTTCCCCAGGTGGTCTCCTACTCTGACATCTACAACACTGTTCCTGTTAGTGAGTACCAGGTCCAGTATTGTCCCATCATAAGTAGGTTCACCGACTAGTTGCCTGAGGTATGCTTCCTGCAGGGAGTCCAGGATGGCCCTGCTTCTGATTAAAATACAGCTGGGAGGTTCCAGTTTACATCTAACATATTGAAGACCCCCCCCACCAGCAGCATCTTCCCCTTTTCTGATATCTCACCAATAGCTTCCACCAGTACCTTATCTAACTCCTCCCCCTGTGCTGGAGGTCTGTAGATCATGCCAGTGCAAATAGAGGCTCCATTCCCTGTCTCTAGAGTGACTGACAGTATCTCTGATCCCCCCATGTGTTCCCTTTATCTCTGTTACTTTTATGCCTTCCCTCACATTAAGGACCACACCCCCTCTTTTCCTTTCCACCCTGTCCCTCCTGAACAGAGTACAGCCTGGTATGGACATGTCCCAGTCATGGTTTTCAGTTCACCATGACTCAGTAATGGCCACAATATCCAGGTTGACCTCTGCCATTATGACTGCTGGGTCTGAAATCTTATTTCCTGTACTTCTAGCATTGACACAAGGCCTTCTAGATTTTGCTACCACTCTGCTTGGTACCCCCCATCTTTTCTTTTTACCCTCTCTCCTTCCCCCCTCTCTTTTAAATGCTTCCATTCCCATCCCTCTTCATTTCGGTCACCCTGCTTCCTTTATTAAATTCTACCCTGGGGATTCCAGTCCCCTTAGATTCTCCCTACTTTCTACTTCAGTCTGTGAGAGAGGAGCAGTTGCTGCCTCCCTGATTTCTTCCACCATCCCACTCATCTAATTTAAATGTTCATCAATGTAACATCTAAATTGTCTACTAAGGACTGCGGTTCCCCTTCCGGATGGAAGTAGACTATCACCTCTGTAAAGGCCCTTATCTCTCCAGGTGTGTTCTAGTCAGTCCCCAATGTAGCCAAACTCCTCCACTCTGCACTATTCTTTCAATGATGAGTTGAAGGTCTTGGTGTGGAGATCCCTCACCCCCCCCATCATAGACCTTGACTACCTATTAGGCCTTGAGCACAAAAATACTGTAGCTTCTTGAGAAAAAGCTTTACAGAAAAGAAACAACTGTTAGAACATCTGACTCATGGAAGTCAAGCCTTATATCAGAGAAACACACAAAGTATGTCTTTCCTGGTCTATGTAAGTGATAACCTGTGAGGTACACACCATCCACATCCAAAGAGATGTGCAAGAACAAGGGGGCACAGTTTGAAGATAGAGGGGGGATGGCTCAGGGAGAATGTGAGGAAGTATTTTTTCACAGAGAGGGTGGTGGATGCAAGGAACAGCCTTCCTGAGGAGGTTGTGGGGTCAAAAACAGTGGGGGGAATTCAGGAATGCATGGGATAGACATAAAGCAATTCTAGTGGGGGGTAGGAGGAAGTAGGCTGTTGGTTAACTGGGATCTGCGGCATATCCAACAGTTAGGAAAATGGGAAGGCTGGGTGGGCCAAGCGGTCCTTATCTGCTGTCAAAGTCTGTTTCTATGTTTCTACACAATTCCCACAGTCACTTGATAAATCAGAAACATTTAGAAAGGGGAACTTGCTTCTATAGATTGGTGTGTGTGAGGGAGGGGTAACTGTCAGTGTTGTGTCATTTGTAGGGGGAAGAGTACAGATGTTTACTCTACTGTACAGAACTCCACCCTACCAAACTGGACCCCCAATTTTCACTCCTACCCTTTTACTTGCAGTGCTCCTTCTTTAATCCTCGGACTTATCACTACACCCTCTAGCAAGCCTTCCCCTCCTCTCGAATCCCACTGCATGTCCTTCCTAGCAATGCTATTTTCTTATTCCAGGTGCAAGCTTCCTGAGAGCCCTGATTTTGTAACTTTGTCTTTAGACAGTGGTATTCGAAAGTGGATGTCCAGTTTTAAATATATGTGTCTCCCCCTTCAGCAGTGTTCTTTCTGTTGATTTATATCTCAAAAATCTAATAAAAACTCTTCCTCTGCATTTGGGCATACTGTATGGGGTTAATCACTGTCTTCTTCTGGAAACAAGAGCACTCTGGACTCATAGTTGTCTTTTACTTGTCGTTGAATATGGTACCATACTTTATTTTGCTGCAGATGATGGACCTCTGTCAAAAGTGAAGACCATTTACAGTACAATAAGATTTACTGTTTTGCTTTACAAGCACAGTCCTGGACCCAGCACTATCTTTTATATGATTTATTAAAAGGGCCATCTGATCTCCAGTATTTTTTTCTTTTATAAAGTTTGTAGTTTGCATGTAAGCCCCCCCCCCTTCCTGGTGTGAAGGGGGCACTTGCAGCCAGAAACATAGTCAGAAAAATAATACCACTCATTACCTGGGTTCCTTGGTGATTTGTCCAAGGGGGTGCCGGCCTTACTTTGTATCAAAGGATACAGCAGCTGTGGGAGCAAGCGGAGTTAGAACAAACACACACTAATCCAAATGATTAAGTCCATTGTCCAAGACTCCACTCCAGATTAAAGAAGAAGACAAAATAGATCACAGTTGATTGATTGACTCACTCCATGGAGCGGTGGCTGCAAATCACAATGGTGGGAAACCATTTTAGTGTGAGCTGCCTGATACAGTCTGCAGTATACTTTTAGTTGTAAAAAGCTCTTCCCCTGCAGTGCTCCCTAGAGCCAAACAGACTTATCATTCTGGCAGCAGCAACACACATGGCCTCAGTGCAGGCCACAAGTACATTGGTTCTCTTCTAACTCCCTCCTGCACGAAACTTACTTAACTTTTCACAATGTTTACCGGGCAGATCTCACAGGACACAAAGAACACTCCCCACTGCAGACTGTAGAGTAGCAGAATAACTGAGCAGTCCTCTCCAAGCTGGGGGTTCAAATCTTGGCTCCCCTGGGTGACATATTTTTCTCATGCAGCCCTACTGGTCCCTGGAAACACTGAGTCCCCACAGTCCCAAGCTCTTTGTGCAGCTCTGAGCATCCAATGGCATTTCTGCTAGCTCTGGCAACCCCAGAGACCTGTTCACAAGCAGCTTGGGCAAAAAGGCTCCCCAGCATCCCTGGGCCAGGCTGAAGTGCCACAAGAAAGGGAGACAGGCTGCCACCACTGTGTTACCTGTAAACACAGGCTGCCACCACTGTGTTGTCCCAATGACCTGGCCCAGACAGGCTGCACTTCGCCAGCAGACAAGGAAAACTTGGGTGGCAGGGAACTCACCTGTGCCATCCCACCAAGGTGCTAGAGTGTCACGAGGTGGGCCACATTTTCTCTATCTGGACTCTGGCTCCCACTGGCACAGGCAGTCCTTAAACAGGCTCCGGACTCCTCCCGGCCCCAACAGCTACATACTATGCCAGTTTTCGAGGGTGGTAGGTCAGGGTGGCAATGTACCCATCCTGACCCCGAACCTAGGCCCTCACAGACGAAACTCACACCTGACTCTTCTCTTCTCACTCTTTCTCGGGACTCCTCTTCTCACTAAAGCCCTACCTACATATAAACTTGGGCTGAGCACACCCCCCCAGCTGGGAGGCAGAGCCCCAAGCACCATACACTAAGGCTCCACTAATTAACTGGTTATCTCCAAAGGGATGCTTACATGCAAGTGCCAAATAGTGTTAAGGATCTTCCCCCTGTTTCGCAATCAATTTTAATACAAGATCTCAGGTTAGTAATGTACACAATACAGAGGCAATGATCCATCTTTTATTGTGATCCAACAATTTTACAGTGCTCTACCTGCCTCTCTCTATTGGATTGTTCTAATATGCACACCCTTAAAGTAAACTTTAAAATTAATATCCCTGGACTTTACATGTCCATGTTTCAATTGATCAATACCTGTGGCTATGATTTGTTTTATAAGAGGACAACTACAACCCACTTATAGTACATATAAAAAAAGATTATTGGGTCATTCCGGGAAGCTTTCATCTAAAGGATTCAAACTGAATAAGATGCTAAACTCATCTACATTTTCAGCCAGCTTCTATAGCCAGACACTGTTCAAAATGAATCCAATGGTTAAACTCCATACCCCGCTATGGCACCAGCAGCGAGCTGAGTCCTCATTTTCCCTATATAAAAATAATGATGTTCAAATCATATTCTTGTTGAAAAAAAAAGAAATGAAAACTTCTGGTCTGCTGGCAAATAAAATACTAGTGCAGCAGTTATACTGCTAGGCTGTTCCTAGAGCTCAGAATGCCAAGTGGTCTCACAGTAATTAACAGCCAAGGGCAAGAAACTTAACCAATTAAGGAATACCTTCAAAGGGATTGTAAAATTCCTTCAAAACAGGCAGTCTATTGACTGCTAATCAAAGCGGACACTGATATGGCAAGGATGTAATCTTCTAAACAGTGTACTTAAAATTAATGGATTAAAATACAATACACAGCACCCTGGTTAAGGGGAACTTTTGGGAAAGGGTTCAGCATAAAGCTGATTCAGCCCTCAGTTCCAAAACAGTAACTATGGATTCAAGCAAGGAACATACACAAGAGGAAAACCGCACCACACCGTCCCCACAGAAGTAGACTGCTGGTTCCTTTCAGGTGGCTTTTGTCACATGGATTTAAACAGAATAATATGGTTACGTCAGCGATATCATCAGGCTACTTCTATGGTGGGACACAGGCTCAAAATGTATCCAGTCAGTGGTTCAGCTCAAAGCCAAACAAAGACATCACCATAAAGCTGAGCTGCTGTCTAAATTAATTTATGTTAAACAAAATGAAAACGCCATGTCTGCTGACAGTTAGAACACAGTTACAGCAGTTGTGTTACAGGGTCCAGCATAGTTTAATTTGGTCAATTTATTTATTTTTCAATTGAAAGATTCGGTAACAACCTTTGAGCACAAATGCTCTTTTGCAAAGGTTCCACGTTATTTGCAGGACAAATACAGAGGACATTACGTTTTAGTCAGCCCCATGGAGCTTAGTCACAGGACTAACAGGTTTTGGCATGTCAGGGGGTATAACATGTTACAGTATGATACAAAGCATTCACTCAATTGCACAAGTTTAGGGAGTTGCATGGAGGAAAGAGTATGTACAGTAAAGGACAGAGTAAACACAAACTGTATAATCAACCAAACTTAAAGGAATAGCAAGAGGTTACAACACAGCACATCAGATTACAAAAAAGAAAACTAACCACAGATATGCAGGGACCCAGCATGGCTGTAGCTGGTATGCTGCCAGCAGTTAAGTTTGTTCGAGGAATCACATTGTCTAATAATTTCACATAATTTAATTACATTATTTCAAATTATACTCCTATGTCATTTTCAATGTATTTTATTAGCAGTCTTTAATTGTTTTGAGGGTGTTTTACAACCCCTGAGAAGGTTTTTCTTTAATTGGCCGAGTTTCCTGCCTTTGTCTATTAATTACTCTGAGACCACATGGCATTCTGAACTCTGAGGAATAGCCTACAAACACAGCTGCTTCACCAGTTTTCTAACTGCTAGCAGACCTGAAGTTTTCATTTTTTTAACTGAATTTAATTTAAACAGCATTTCTTAGATTCTGGTGTAACTCATTTTTTCTGAAAAGATCTTTTCTTCTGGCAAAAGCCATCCAGTTTCTAAGAAATGTGAATCCTTCATCCTTGCACCTGCTATAAGGGTTTATCCACTGACTTCTGGTTTCATGTCATTGAAAACTGAATCAGTATTATCTACAGTGCCTGTATAAGGAGACAGCTTCTGCCTTCCAGTCATTTAAATTATACTCCCATGTCATTTTCAGTGTATTTTATTAGCAGTCTTTAATTGTTTTGAGGGTGTTTGATAACCCCTGAGAAGGGATAGCTCAGTGGGGGCAGAGAGCTGCAGGCTCCTGGCCTAAGGGGGGGTGAGGGATGGATGGATTGGGGTGGTGGGTACCAGAAGGCACCCTGGGGTGAAATGGGTCCAGGAAAGGGGTCCTTCCTGCCTGGTTGCTACATCCAAAGGCTCCACTTCGAGTGGGCAAATGATGCGCTCTCCCATGGCTACCCATCCAACTAGGGTGGTGTTATGCAATGCTAGATCAATTAAGAACAAGACAGCAATTATTGCTGCTCTTATTGGAACATCTGACATGGCATGCATCACCGAGACCTGGCTGGATGAAAATGCTGGTCCTGTTTTGGAGGCAGCTGTGCCAGTCAGCTACTCGGTGATACACCGCCCGAGATTGGATCGCAGGGGTGGGGTTGTTGCTATTTGTTTTAAGGTGGAACTGAGCCTTGTAGATGTGCCTGTGGGGATGACCAGATCCTTTGAGTGTATCCTGGGTGCAGGTGTGGGCTGTAGGATACTTCTCATTTAACATCCACCCAGTGATGGGAAAGTATTCCTTCAGGAAGTCGCTGACTTCATTGTCGACGTGGCATTGGAGTCGCCCCCCAAGTGGTTGGTCCTGGGTGACTTCAATGCCTGGGTCAATGATGAACTATCCCAGTTTGGACAAGACTTCCTCCAACTGATGATCTCGTTGAGCTTCACACAGATGGTTACCACTGCTACCCATAAGTGTGGACACTCTCTGGATCTGGTATTCCTTCTAGTGATAGAGGTCTCTGATTTGGTGGTAGAACCAGTCAGTTGGTCTGACAATCACACTATAGGGTTCAGTTTCGCAGCCCCCCCCAGTAGACCTGCCCTTGTGGAGATGGTCCAGTACCACCCTTTAAGGGATGTTTCCCCTATTAGTCTAATGGTGGTACTGGACCTATCGAGTATGCTGTTGGGATGCAAAGACCCAGGTGACCTGGTACAGCATTATAATAATGCTGTGCTGACGGTGCTGGATTCCATCGCTCCTATCCGTGTTCACCCACTCACTCTTCGACCCCGGTCCCCCTGGTATGATGGGACCTTGAAGGACTTGAGATGAGTAGAGCAAAGGCTGGAATGTTGCTGGTGGAAATCCTGCCCAGTGGATGACAGACTTAGATTGACATCCCATTATAGTGATTATCAATCGGCTGTCTCCCATAAGAAGGAAGAGTTCCTGTCCAGGGAGATTGCTGCTGCCAGCAATAGACCAGCTCAGCTCTTACGAACTGTCAGCAGGCTGTCCAATCCAGTCTGCCTTCAGAATCAGAGAGCTTTTTCATAAATTAAGTGTGAGGAGTTCCCTCAATTCTTTGCAGATAAGGTTGCCACTGTCAGGTCGGAGATCCATTCAGCACCTTCCAATGAGCAGAGCAGTGGTTGGTGGGAGGTCACTAGAGCCTGGTCTGCTTGGTCTGACTTTAACTGGCTGTCAATCACTGACATCATGAAGATTGTCCAGAGTGTGCAACCGACTTACTATAGTTTGGATCCTAGTCCAGCACACCTCCTGGTGGAGTGTGTGGAGGTCATTGGACTGATTCTTGCTGAGATAGTCTGGAGTTTGTTGGAAAAGGGGGTGTTTCCTGACCCCTGAAAAGAGGCAGTCATGATTCCCCTCTTGAAGAAATCTTCCCTCGACCCAGACTGCCTCGCTAACTACAGACCTATCTCTAACCTACCCTTTGTGGGCAAGGTTATTGAGAAGGTAGTCGCGTTGCAACTCAAAGGCCATCTTACCACCCACGATGTCTGTGATCCTCTCCAGTGTGGGTTTAGGAAGGGGAATAGTATGGAGACTGCGCTAGTTCAGGTGCTAAATGATCTCCTGGTGACAAGAGATCAGAAGAGCCATTCAGTCTTGGTTCTTCTTTGTCTCTGTGGCATTTGACACCGTGGACCATGGGATTTTGCTGGAGCACTTGCGGTCGATTTGTGAACTATCTGGTGTAGTCTAGAAGTGGTTCCATTCTTTCCTCACAGGCAGGTTTCAGAGAGTGGTGTTGGGGATTTGTTCCTCCACCCCTTTCCTCCTGACATGTGGGGTTCCGCAGGGCTCCATGCTATCTCCCATGTTGTTTGCGGTGTACATGCTCCCACTAGGGGACATTATAAGGTGGTACGGACTGAGTTTTCACTGTTATGCAGATGATACTCAGCTCTACATGTCCTTTGCTCTCGATCAGGAGGATACTATCTCCGTCTTTAATAGAAATCCAAACAGACACACCACGAACGAATGTCCAGATATCAACTCTGCAGCTCTCTAAAGGGCAGCCAGCCCTAATCAAAACAGAAATGCCAAAATAGAGAGCGCAAAAAACCTGATAGCTTGCGTTAGTAAATAGAATTAGGAACAGTGAAGACCCAAAGACCAAAAAATATGGAGCGTTTAAGGTAAAAAAACACTCTGGCTTTAATAAGGTATTCACAAATATAGCAAGGTAAACGACATGCTGGTGATTGCTGCAAAAAAGTAAAACACCCCTAGTGCCTCGACTCCCACGAGTCTTCAGAGGGGGTACCAGAACCAGTAACAGGCTCGTTTATAAATGTTAGTTAGTTAATAATTTATGAGCCTGTCATCAATAAATTTTAAAGTAACACACACCAAAGGAAAAAAAGACATTTAGAAATCAATTATTACGATACAGATTATAAACCTGAAATTATTTCTAAACATTTCTATAGATTCCACACACATTTACAGATTTTTTGGAGTGGTCAGGTATGAATCCCACCAATAATCCTAATATAAAAAAAGAAAAACAAAATAATATTAATAAAAATGAAACATTTAAAAAAAAACAAATTACAAAACTAGCAAGTGAATCCAATATCAGGAACAGAATCGTGACTTAATTTAAATCCTAAGAAATGGTTTGATATCCCATTTATCATTAAGGCCATATGGTCTTACAGAATTCATCTTAAAGATCCACATACATTCTCTTTTCAGAAGTTCATTTGCTCGATTCCCTTCAGAGGGCAAACTAGCAACATGTTCTAACCCCATAAATTTTAAGTGATGTGGATCAGATTCATGACACAGGATAAAATGCATCCCAATCGGGGTGTCCTGACGTCCGTTTAAGATAGATCTGACATGCTCCTGGATTCTCTGTTTTAGAGGTCTAATGGTTTTACCAATATACAGTAAACCACAGGAACACCAAAGGACATACACCACATACGAAGTATCGCATGTGATCAGTTCCCGTATATCAACTTTAGCATCTTGTTTTCTGGGATGTTGAAAAATCTTGCCTGTAACACTATATTTACAAACATTACACCTTTTACAAGAGAAAAATCCATTCAATCTTTTCGGTATCCAGGAGCTAGTGTCAGAAGCATCGCATTTTCTTTCCCTACTGTGTACCACCATATCTCTGATATTTTTAGCTCTACAAAACGATACCCGTGGTTTAGAACCCACTGCCTGCCCCACCCTTTCATCTCCTGTAAGTATGGGCCAATATTTAAATATGATATTGCCTATTCGTCCTGCAACATGATTAAATTCAGTAACAAAACTGCAAATTTCAGCATCAGAGTTGTTATTCTTTTTCATCAAGATGTTTTCTCTGTCCATTTTTCTAACCCTATCTAATGTTTTAACAAGAAATCCTTTGTCATAACCTCTTTCCAAAAATCTAGATAGCAGTTCTTCTGATTGAACATCAAAATCAACATTGGTGCTGCAATTACCTTTAATACGTATAAACTGACTGAAAGATATAGACTCTTTAAGTTTCGAGGGGTGGGCACTGTCAGCATGGAGCAAGGAATTCGTAGAAGTTTCCTTTCTGAATGTTTTTGATTTAATAACAAAGGCATTATTACCAAAGCCTTCAGTTTTCAAATTTAAATCCAAAAAATTCAAATTATTGGAATCAAATACATGTGTGAATCTCAAATTCAATTCATTATCATTCAAAAAATCAACAAATAAACGAGCTTCACTCTCATTCCCTCTCCAAATGCATATGATATCGTCAATGAAGCGATACCATCTCACAATATGTTTAATAAAGGGAATTTTATTCTCATTCAACACAAAATCCATCTCCCACCCTCCTAGAAATAAATTTGCATAGCTCGGAGCCATGGAAGCTCCCATGGCAGTGCCACACTGTTGTTGATAAAACATCCCTTCAAATTCGAAAAAGTTATGAGTAAGGATGAATGTGAGTGATTCTAAAATGAACTCTATTGGTATATCATCATTTTGGGATTGGCGTAGGAATCTTTCAACAGCCCGAATGCCGTCATGATGAATAATACTGGTATAGAGAGATTCCACGTCAATCCCCAACCAACAAAAGTCACATTCCCATTCAATTGTCTTTAACTTTCTCAATAAATCCGAACTATCCTGTATATGTGAAATAAGGTTAGAAACAAACGGTTGCAGGAAAAAATCAACAAATTTACCCAAATTCTGAGTTAAGGAATTGATACCTGCAATTATCGGACGTCCAGGAGGCATTTCCATGTTTTTATGCACTTTAGGCAGTGCATAGAAACATGGAACTACAGGAAACTCTTTCCACAAAAAAACAAATTCTGCCTCAGTAATTTGATTGTCAGTTACTGCTTGTCTCAAAAATATATTTAAATGTTTCCTATACTCAGACATCAGATTTTTGGGAAGCAACATGTAATTATTTCTATCTGATAACAATTTTTTTACCATTTCAGAATACATTTCTCTATTCATAACAACAATGTTGCCCCCTTTATCAGCAGGCTTCAGTACAATACTTTTGTCCTGGCAAAGACTTACTAAAGCTTTTTGTTCTCTAAAGTTTAGATTAAATCTCTTTGGTGTACTATTTGTATAAAGTAAATCAAATACCTGTTTAGTTACAACCTTTTCATATACAGAAATAGAGTTATTAAAAGTTTTAGGACAGAATTGAGATGCGGGTCGAAAAAATCTTTCTCTCAGTTTCTTAAATTCATGTCCTACATCAAGAACACTATTACCTCTCAGTCTGAATGAAGGAATAGAGGTGACATTCTGTTCCAAAAATAAATGCTCCAAGGCTTCAAGGTCCTGATCAATCTCAAACTTCCCCTCGGTGGGACTCGAACATGCAGGTTCTTCAAAATCAAGTAAAGTTTCTGGCACAGTACCAAAATTAGAATCAGGACAGATATCTTCTCTTGAAAGGTGATTCATTTCTGATAGGAGTATATCCAAATCAGTATCCTCCGAAATGTTCATACCCTATGTATTAGTAAACTCTATACAGGCGTCACAATTTTGCTTTTGGAAATACATTTTCAAATGAAGTTTCCTAAAAAACCTTTACAGATCTACATATATTTGAAAAGGGTTAACTTGAGGTGTGGGAACAAAGCTGAGACCTTTCTTTAATACCTCTTCTTCATAGACATCCAAGATTTTATTAGATAAATTCAGTATCTATAAACAATGTTCCGCTTTCTCTCTCTCAGAATCCTTTCTGTTCCACTGTTGCCGCTTGTGCCCTCCCCCACGCTTTCCTCTCCTGGTTTTTCTCTTATTAATTCTTGTGGGGCAGGGCTCTCTATTTTGGCATCTCCATCTTTAATACCTGTCTCACTGAAATCCAAGAGTGGATGAGTGCCATCTGTTACAAACCCACTCAGCAGGTCAGCCCTCTACTCCCAAAGTACCAACCTCAGAGCGTAGTATTGTTAACAGTTAAAAGAAACAAGGTAACCCTCCTGTCTGTTTTGTGGGTTCGAATCTACCTTTGGTCTCAATTCTGGAGGGATTCAAACTGTGAACCTCTTGTTAGCGTACCCAATGTACAGGCTCAGGTAATTCTGCTCTTTGGGGGGGGGCAGATATCTTTTGCCTACTGGCACCTAACCAGGCTTACAAAATGAACCCTTAAAACTCTATTAAAGAACTCAGAATAAACTCTTACCTTTTCCCAGTTTGGTAAAACCATATAAGCTCATGCACAGTGTTGTCACACTCTTAATCATCCATGCATCACAGGCAAAAACAGAAGGACTTGGAAGACACAAATAGTCTATTTAAAAATGAGGTATTTACTTAAAAATAGATAAGAATGTAAAATGTAAAACACAGAACCATATATCACAAAACATACACATCACTTAAACAAAACAGGTTTAAAAGTGCAGACTAAATCTCCTACCACAGTACTCTTAGAATTTGTCTCTTCTAAGGTATATTTTTCTAACAGTACCTGATGTTGCTTTTTCAGAGTCCAAATATTTGTGTTTAAATGGAAAACAGAATACTGTTTAAAAACTGGCTTTGCCAACCTCTTTGCGTGAGGTCACCTAGCTCCTCCCTGTCAGAATGTAAAAAAAATATATCTATGCAAAACAGGATGTTTTATCAAAGGTAAATTAAAATTCTGTGACCTCAGCAAAACTCATTTTTTTTCAAATTACTTTCTTTGATCTATGAGCAGCTTCCCCTTTCCAGGACATCAAAGGACTTATTATGTCTCTCTGCCAGATCTCACGGAGGTGCAACATGCTCTGTATCACCATGTGAATTTTAACTGTGTTTCCTCTGAACATTATAAAAGTTTATGATGGCCTCTTCTAGACTGTAATTATTTCTTGGCCTTCCAGGTAACACCTATTAGCTAAAACCTGGATAATGTGTGTGTGTGTGTGTGTGTGTGTGTGTGTGTGATCCCACAGGCTGTCAGCATCTCTCATGAGAGACATTCAATAACACATTTTTATATTACAAAAATCATAGATTAATCAGAACCAGCTGTCTGAGTGTCACAATTCCTCCCCACCTAGACTGAATTTGGGGGCTCTATCCCCTACATGGGATGAGCTTCCCAAATTAGTTCACTCCTCGTACACACGAGACACCCCATCGGAGTTCTGATTTTTGGCTCCAGCCCTATGTTAAATTGTCATATCATACCCTTGCAAAGCAAGACTCCATCTTAGCAATCTACCATTGTTTTTCCCCATCTGCATCAGCCAAACCAGGGGGTTGTGGTCAGTCTGCACCACAAAATGCTGCCCATATAAATAAAGCCCCAACTTCTTTAGGGCCCACACTATGGCAAGACATTCTTTTTCCACAGTAGAGTATGCCTGCTCCCTGGGAAGTAACTTCTTACTCAAGTACACTACTGGGTGATCTCTCCCTTGACTGGATGTCTGACTCAGTACTGCCCCAATACCCATGTCTGAGGCGTCAGTCTGAACTATAAAGGGTTTGCTATAGTCAGGACTTGTCAAAACAGGAGCACTGCACAGTGCCTCCTTTAGTTTGGAAAAGGCTTCCTCACAGGCTGGGCCCCAGGTAATTTTCTTGGGCATCCTTTTCTTTATCAGCTCAGATAGGGGAGCAGCCAGGGCACTGTAATTGGGTACAAATTTCCTGTAGTACCCTGCTGTCCCTAGAAAACTCCTGGCCTGCTTCTGTGTTTCTGGTCTGGGCCATGCCTGGATTACCTCTATTTTTATTTGGTTAGGACAGAGTTGTCCCCAGCCTACCACATGCCCGAGGTATGCCACTTCTCTCATGGCCACCTGGCACTTCTCGGCTTTGACAGTGAGCCCGGCCCTCTGTATCCTGCCCAGCACTTCCCTAAGGTAGGATAGGTGTTCCTCCCAGCTGGCACTAAAGATGGCAATGTCATCCAGGTAGGCCATGGCATACTCCTCAGCACCATTTAACATCTGGTTCATCAACCTTTGGAAAGTGGCTAGGGCGTTCTTCATTCCGAAAGGCATTACTTTGAATTCAAATAAACCTATTGGAGTGATGAAGTCCAATCTCTCCCTAGCTCTGTCTGTCAACTCTACCTGCCAATACCCCTTGGTCAAGTCAATCATCGTAAGGTAGGTTGCCCCTCCCAACTTGTCCAGAAGTTCATCCGTCCAGGGCATCGGGTGAGCATCTGACTTTGTGACTGCATTCAGTCCACAATAGACCACACAGAAATTAGTAGAGCCATCTGGCTTAGGCACAAGGACTACGGGTGAGATCCAGGGGCTGTGGGATCTCTGGATTACCCCTAAATCCAGCATCTCCTCCACTTCTCTCCTAATGTCCTTTTGGACAGCCTCTGACACCCGATATGCTGTCCGCCATATGGGCATCTGTGTCCCTGTCTCCACATCATGAGTCACTAAGGAGGTTAGTCCAGGATTGGTACTAAACAATGGGGCAAAGTCTGCTAAAACCTCCCTTACTTTCTGGATCTGGTCTGGGGTCAGCTGGGGAGACAATTTAACTGCCTCCACAGAGGACCCCATCTTACTTTATTCCAGCAAGTCCAGAAGGGGGTCTCCCTCATCTGTTCCCTCCCCAGGACTACACACTGCAAACACCATGTCCACCCTATTTGCATATGGCTTCATCATGTTGACATGGTACATCCTTTCTGTCTGTCTTCAGTCAGGTAACTCTATAATATAGTTCACGTCATTTACCTTCCTAACCACTTTGTATGGTCCTGTTCACTCAGCCTTCAGCTTGTCTTTCCAGACTGGAATAAGGACCATGACTTCCTGACCCACCCTGTATGAGCGAGCTCTGGCTCTGCGGTCATACCACACTTTTTGTTTCTGTTGAGCAGCTGCCAGGTTGCTCTGGGCTGTCCCCTTAAGCTCCTTCATGCTTTCCATAAACTTAAGGATGTAATCCACTATGGGAGTTCCCTGGGTGGTGTGCTTGCCTTCTCAGTCCTCCTGGATCAAGTCTAGGGGCCCAGGTATGCAGTTTCCATATAAGAGTTTGAAGGGGGAAATTTCTGTCGACTCTTGGGGCACCTCCCTGTATGCAAACAACAGGTGGGGAAGGTATTTCTCGCAGTCCCTCCCATGCTGTTCAGCTAACACCCAGAGCATTGAATTCAGGGTACCATTGAATCTTTCCACAAGCACATTGGCTTGTGGGTGAAATGGTGTCATGCATCTCTGCACCATCCCACACTTCTCATATAAACATTTCATCAGGTCCGACATGAAGGAACTCCCTCGATCAGTGGCAACCTCCTGCAGAAACCCAACATGAGAGAAAATCCCAAGTAAGGCATCTGCCACTTTGTCTGTCCTCAGTGAGGCTAGGACAACTGCCTCTGGGTACTGGGTGGCATAATCCACCACAGTCAGGATGAATCTCTTCCCTGAGGAGCTGGGGGTATTTAAAGGCCCCACAATATCCATTCCCACCCTCTGGAATGGCTCCTCCACTATGGGCAATGGAATCAGGGTGGCTTGAGTTTTCTTGCCTGCCTTCCCTATTTATTGGCACTGGTGATAAGACCTGCAATACTCCTTCACCTGCTGGGTGAAGTTTGGCCAGTAGAAATTCTGAGCCAACCACTGCATAGTGTGCATGATTCCCAGATGACCAGACAAGGGAATATCATGGGCAATGTTGAAAAAACTGCTCATGATACCCCTGGGGAATGACAAGCTGCCTGCCTAGCACCCCTCCCTCTGTCTGTACAGCCTGAGTATACATAAGTCCATTTTCCCAATAAACCTTATGTCTGCTGTCACCTCCCTGTGCACCATCCGAGTCTGCCCAAGCCCTCAGCTTCTCTACACTAGGGTCACTTCTCTGAGCAGCTGCAAACCCCTCACAGATTCCCAAGGCATGGGACAGGTCCCCTTCAGTTGCTAAGCTAGGGTCCCTAGCACTAGCATCAGGGCACTCAGGATCACTGTCAATCCCAACCCTCTGACAATGGGTCACCCCTCCCTCTTTGGAGTAACCCTCCGTAGCTGTGTGGTGGACTGCTACTGGTGAAATTTCTACCTCCTTCTCATTAGTCTCCACATCTGGAGACACAGGCTGGGGAACCAGCCTCTCAGTGGTTTCCACAATGGCTTTTGTGGGGTTCAGGGAACTACAATTTTCCCTTGCCATTTGGCTATGGGTAACTGCACATACCAGCCTCTCTTTGAGATTGTTGCCTAGGATCACATCCACTGCTAACATTTTGGCTACTGCCACCTGTTGCACAGTCCCTTCTGTTTCACCCCAGTCTAGGAGAACACTGGTGGGGGCAATGTTTTTGCCTCACCAGTAAAGTCCTGTACAGTGACGTATTTATTGGGTATAAGCTGACCAAGCTCTACTAGATCCCCTTTTACCAATGTCAGGGATGGCCCTGTGTCCCTTAACCCTTGTGTCTGTACACCATTCATCATGACTGGGTGCATGTGTTCCCTCATGTTCACAGCCATGCTTCCAGGGACACACAAACAACCCACTTCTTTTCTAGTACCATTCTGCACATTATTGCTCATTTTTTTGGGACACTGTCTGGCAATATGCCCAGTTTCTTTACATACCAACATTCACTTCTCTTTTCAGAGAAATCTTTTCTCTGAAACCTGGGGCTAACTGGTTTCAGTGGAGGCAGTGAGGGTTTTAGCCACCCTGGAGGTGTGCTTTTCCCTTTCTGCACTGCCACGCCCACCCCATTCACTCTTAGAACAGGTCTGCTCTTGGCATAGTGGTCTGAGAGTTCAGCAGCCTCTTGCACTGTTTTGGGATCTCAGTCATCCAGCCAGGTTTTCAGCTCTGCTGGGCATGCCCAATAGAACTGTTCTGACAAAATAACATTTTCAATTTTATCAACAGAGTTTGCCTCAATTCTGTCCCACCAATGTTTTAAAAACTGATGTTGTTTCATGGCTAGCTCCTCGTAGCTCATGTCAGGGTTTCTCCTGAGCTTACGGAATTTAGCTCTGTATGATTTAGCAGTTAATTAAATTTTTGTTAACAGTGCAGCTTTAGGTTTGCTGTAATCATCACTGTCCTCATTGTCCATTTGACCCAATGCATCCTGAGCTTTCTCGGTAAGTAGCGGGGATAGCTGGAAGCTCCAGGACTCTCTAGGAATCTTAGCCTGAATACAAACTTTTTTAAAAGAATTTAAAAAGGCATCCATATCCTCCCCCTCTTTAAATTCAGCTATTGCTTTGATTACTGCAATGCTCTCTTCCTAGGGCTCCCAGAAGATGACCTCCACCTCCTGCAGCTGGTGCAGAATGTGGCAGCAAGGTTGTTGACTGGCTTACTGCGATCTTGCCATGGTTATGCCTCTGCTCCGTGGGCTGCACTGGCTGCCAGTGCAGTGAAGGATCACCTTCAAGGTTGGTTTATTGACCTATAAGGCCCTACATGGACAGGGACTGCATTACTTGCAAGACCTCCTGTGTCCCTATCGCCCCCTCTGCCCACTCCACTCCACTGATGAGGGATTGCTAGAGACTCCCAGGGTCCATTTGAAGACCTCAGGGGTGAGATCCTTTGTTTTCATGGCTCTGACCCTGTGGAATTCTCTACCTCATCAGATTAGAGAGTGTTTGACCACTGAGACATTTAACGCTGCATTAAAAACTTATTTATTTAATCAGGCATTTTTAGATAGTTAAAACTGTCAAAGTCTATTATCCATTTTAATGAGTTTAATTTATTATTAAATTGTTGTGATTTTAATCTGTACAGGTGCTTTGATATTTTGAAAAGTGCCTTTTAGAAATAAATTTGATTTAACTTGACTTCTGTACTAGGTTCATGAAGTCTCTCATGATTTGTCCTCTTTCCTGTCACTTGTGCCCTTCATTCCAGCATGTGCCACTACCAGGGCTTGGTCTCCAAGGAGCTTTTGGAATCGGTCAAATCTTTCGATACTATGCTTATGTCTGGCTCCTGGCAGACAACAGAATCAACAGTTTACTTTGTCTTTCTGGCACACCTCGATATGCATACCATAAAGGAGAGCAGTCATGGGTGGCTGGAGACAGGCTACTGGCACTCTATTATGCAGCAAATAGAGCAAACTGTTTTTTCTTTTAATCACTCAGTATGTGTTCACATACCTTTAAATTAAACTTTTATTTCTCTGTACTGAGCACTCTCCATTTTGTGTCTCTGTTGACCCCACAGATGAGTCAGTGACTGGAAGTGACATGACCTACAGTCTGTAGTAAGAGTACCTGCATTTGGAAGACAGCTGGCTCCAGTTGACTGCAATTCTCCCCCCTCCACCTTTCAGAAAACCTTAGCTGAATGTTCCAGGTTTGAATTGCTACACCCGTCTCAACTCACCCACTAGTTCCAACTTTCCCCCTACCCCCTTGTACAAAAGTTTATTTGAGTTTTGTAACAGTTGCCTTTTTAGCAAAACCCATTCCTCCACCCATGACAAATCAGTAGCCTCCCACCTTCCCCAACCTGGCAAAATTAACAAAGCGGTGGTTCTGAATTGCAACACCACACTCAACACACAGTCTACCCTGACTATCCTCCTCCCCCCAACCATAGGCCCAAAAGTGACATCTAATTGTGGGTTATGCCTGAGGCTGTGTCAGGGAAGAAAGAGCATGGTCCCATGGCAGGGCAGCTTGCTGGTCTTCATTCCCAAAGTATGAATGAAATGATGACAGCCTTTGATAGTAATACTGACTGTCTGCCAATCAGATGCCAGCCATGAAAGGGAAAAGGCTCCAAGCCCCATCCTGTGGAGAACATTCTGGAAATACCCCCACCCCACTGAATCAAAAGCCTCTTTGAAGTCTATAGTAACTGCAGTCACTGGAGCGGGGGAAGAGCATGCAGCATGCATAAGGGTGACTAGAAACTGGAGGTAATCCAATCTTAGCCTGTCTTTGACAAATCCCACTTATGAGGGATAGATGAGATTAGGGAGAATGTCATCTAAATGTAATGCCAGGACCTTTGCTAGGAGTTTAGCATCCTCAATAATAAAGGAAACTGGGCAGTAACTTATAGAAGTTAGATTATTCCTGTCCTTAGGGAAAACTGTAATAACAGCTTCTCAGAGGATGATAGGGAGCTGCAGAGAGGCTTGGACATCTGAGTAGACCCACTGTAACATCAGGCAAATTATGGGGATGAGATGTGGGTACAGGTCAACTGACATCCTATCTCTCCCAGGGGTCTTAAGGAGGTTAAGCGAGGTGAGTACTTACTCCAATTCCAAGAGAGAAAGAAGAGCCTCCAGAAGGATCCAGTGCTCATCTGAGAGCTATGGAATAGGGAGGAAAGAAAATAAATGGTCATACAGGGTGGGATTGATGGGGTCCTGTCAGGAGTAAGGGAGACATAGTAGTGTTTCATAGCTGCATTAATACCCTCAGAATGTGTATGGGACATGGGATTAAAAGGTGTTGAGTTATACTGTAGCCCTGTAATTTCTGCAGAGACTTATTCAAGTAATGAGGATGACTTTTCTTATAGAGACATTCCTTCTCCTTCAGTTTAGCTTATACTACTTTTATCTCTGTTTCCCTCACCTGACACCTCCTGGTAATAAAGCCCATAATACTACCCTGTATGATGGCCTTAAAGCCTCCCACAGCGTGGCCAGGGAAACATCTCCAGTGTTAATGGTCCAGAAATATTTGAAGTTTCCTCCATGATCCAGCTTAAAAACTAGGATCATGAAGAAGAAGGGAATCCAGCCTTCAAGACGAGGATCCCAGGACATCTTGACCCCAAAGAGTGGAAAGGGAGGCTGGGACATGATCGGAGATATATAAGGATGCTATAATGGAGGACATCACTACTTAGGAGAGTCTGAGGAAATTAGCCACATTTTCAACCCTCTTGAGGTATTGTGGGATAAAGAAAAGCAATAGTCATCCCCTTCAAATGGACAAAGGACACCCCAAATATAAAAAAATGAGAGCTGAACTCAGTAATAAGTGAGGTCACTACACTGATGACCCTTGGATAGAGTCCTGACTGGCCAAGGGGCCTATCCAGACTATTCCAGAAAAGTGGGTCCTGGCAGGAAATCACAGTCTGCATAAAATGTCCCTGTGAAGCAATAATGTTGCATGCAACAAGATGGACCACTCTAGGCAAAGAAAATGCTACAACACTACAGTTCCTTTAATTAATTCTTCTTTATTTAAACATCACCCCAACGTTTCACCACAACCTTACTGTCTTCTTCTGGGGGAATCTAAAATTTATAATGCAAACAAAAATGTTACTATGATATTAATATAGTTTATCTGTATGACCATTTGAGGTTTGTATACAGTACTGTGACAAAACATACCTATTTATTTCTTCTACTCTCCTTGCTTTATGGAGATACAGCTGTGTTTTGTACAATCTTAGCTAGAATCAGATGCAAAAGAATCATCATTTGTGCTGCACTTTTAATTCTTGCGTGTGTTCTGCAGCCATTGTATAACATCACGTGTTACCACATACCAGTCTCACGATGTGCTAAAATAGTGCTACAAACATCCTTTTGCTAATCTCTGAGAGTTGGCTGCCAAGAGAAAAAAACAGCTTTCACTAGTCTTAAGGTACCTAAAACATAAAAACAACTCTGAAAAAGAGTTTATCTGTAACATACTGGTGCACCAGAAAATGTAGGCAATAAGGTAACGCAGGTGAAGGAACAAAATGATGTCACCTTTCCATAAGGTTATGTTAGTCTTGGCCTGAAATTAATATACAATACTTAACTGTGTCTAATGATATGCAAATCAATTTCAAACCAGCTCCAACACTTATACTAACCACCAACTGAGTATATTAGGCTCCCAAACTTTGTTATGCTTTAAATGGGAGTGAGGGTGGAGAACACAGCTTCTTACTTAAAACTCTGTATTCCAATGTATTATGTAATGCCTTCTTTAAGACAAAAAGGGGGGTTGGGAGAGGTGAAAATATGGTGCCTTGAAATTTCGCTTGCTAAGGTACAGCTTATGTAAGTTCAGTAGTACAGAATGCTAAGCGGTGGTTAATCATATATCAAGGCCGGTATACAAGAAATATCTACAAGCATCATATGCAGATTAATAGCTGTGTACTGCATATTACCTTTTTGTCCTATTCAGAACTTGGTTATCAATGCCAAACTTAGCACACTTCAATTTCCTATTGTTGCCTATCCAATCTGGCCTCAAATGTGAGGTTAAAATAGCTTCCCAGGAGGATGTGAATATCTCCCTGAGCCACATCTGCAAGTGCCTGACAAAGCACATGGAAACATTCTGGCCAGTCCAAAGTGGCTCACACAAGTTACTTAGGACCAACAGGACCTCGGGGGTTGACATTTTTAACAGCATCCACCTACCATTCATATCTGATGATTGGTGATGACGGGACTACTTCAGGGATTTATAAAGGAGAATGGCTTACCCCCATTTGTCAGATAGGGCACAACTCTTGGCCTTGAAGCCCACTTGCTCTCGACACAGTTTTAAGGTCTCTGGTTTTACCAGCTCAGTCTCTTGAAGAAAAGACTCTTGCACCCCAGACTTGAGATGAGCCAAGACCTGCTTTCTCTGTGAATTAAGGCCCCTCACATTCCATGTCATGCAGGTGATGTCTGCCATTTTGAAGAAACATTGAAACAGAAACATGGAAATTGTTGGCAGAGAAGGACCTGTTGGTCCCCCTAATCTGCCCCATTTTCCCTATCTACTGTGCCACCACAGACCCTACTTCATCTCCAGTCTTCCCCCCCATGCCTTATTTCTAAGGTCCCCTTGTGTCTATCCAATGCATGCTTGAATCTGGTTACCATTTTAGCACCCACCACCTCCGCTGGGTGGCTGTTCCAGGCATCCAACACCCTTTCCGTGAAGATATATTTCCTCACATCTCCTCTGAGTCTCCCCCCCTCCAGTTTCATAGCATGACCCCTTGTCTTTGAGTATCTTTTTCTATGTAAAATGCTACCTTCATATACCGTATTAATACCTGTGAAGTATTTGGATGTTTCTATTATGTTCCCCCCTTTCCCTCCTTTCCTCTGGAGAGCATATATTTAATTCCTTGAGTCTTTCCTCATAGGGCTTTTGATGCAGGCCCTGCACCATTTTGGTTGCCCTCTTCTGTAGTATCTTCACTCTATCTATGTCCTTCTGGAGATGGGGCCTCCAGAATTGTACACAGTACTCGAGGTGGGGCCTCACCATTGAGCTATACAGGGGTAACACTACCTCCCTCTTTTTGCTGGTGATACCACTCCCTATGCACCCGAGCATCCTGCTAGCTTTCCCCACTGCCTTATCACACTGCTTTGCTACCTTCAGGTCATCAGAAATTATTACCCCTAGGTCCCTTTCCTGTTTTGTGGTTGCCAACACCTCCCTGCCCAATTGATAGGTTGCCCCCGGGTTTCTGTGCCCCAAGTGCATGCTTTAGCACTTTTTTGCATTGAAACGCAGTTGCCAAACCCTTGACCAGTCTTCCATTTTTTTCCGATCGTCCCTCATTTTGTCCACTCTCCTGGTGCGTCCACTATGTTGCAGATTTTTGTCATCCATAAACAGGCGTATTTTCCCTTCCAGCCCTCCTGCAATGTTGCTAATAAAGACATTGAAGAGGACTGGGCCTAGTGCTGACCTTGAGGCACCCCACAGGTCATCTTGCCTTCTTCAGAGTGAACACCATTTACCACCACCCTCTGACTCCTATTGCTTAGCCAACTTCTTCCCCATTTTACTACTTTTGCACCTACTCCTAGGCTGCTCAGCTTGCTCACTAGTCTTTTGTGTGGAACGGTGTTGAAGGCCTTACTGAAATTCAGGTAGGCCACATCCACCGCTCCACCCTGATCCACTTCTCAGGTCATCCAGTCAAAGAACTCAATCAAGTTTGTCTGGCAAGATCTCCCCCTGTGAAACCATGCTGTCTTGGATACTGTAATCCACTGGTCACAAGGTATTCCCCAATTGTTTCCTACAGTAGTGATTTTGTTACTTTACCCACCACTAAAGTCAGGCTGAGAAGTCTGCAATTTTCTGCCTCCTCCCTATCGCCACTTTTGTGAAGTGTGACCACATCTGCCCTCATCCAGTCCTCTCGAACTTCCCCCATATCTGGTGATATATTGGACAGGGCTGTCAGAGGTGCAACCAGCACCTCCTTGAACTCCCTCAGTATCCTAGGGTGTACTCATCAGGCTCCATTGCCATGTCCACTTTTAGTTGTGTTAGTTCCTTGACAACACTTTCCTCTGTAAAACGACTAGTGTCCACCTCCATTCTTTTAATGTCCTTGTCCCTTATTTGTTGCCCTTCACCTACCCCTTCCTCCAAAAATACTGAACAAAAGTAATTGTTCAATATGTCTGCTTTTTTCTGGTCTCCTTCTACACAAACCCCTCCTTCCCCTTTTTGCCTTACTATCCCTCCGTTGGTCTTCCTCTTTTCACTTGTATACCTAAAGAATATTTTATCCCCTTTTGTAACTGACTGGCCAATGTTCTAATCCGTTTGTGCCTTTGCACTCCTAACTGCTTTCCCCGCCTCTGTTTGTTTCTCCTGATATCTCTCCATATCCTCCTCATTCTGTCATCTTGTACTTTCTAAATGCTAGTTTTTTTGCCCTTACTTTCTCTTCTACTTCTTTAGAGAACCATAGTGGTTTATTTTCCTCTTGCCCTTGTTAACCTGCCTGACACAGAGGTTTGTTGCCTTCTCAATGCCCTCCTTTATTTTTGCTCACTTTTCCTCAACTCCACCCAGTTTCCCTATCCCTGCTAGGGCTTCCATGAGGCATTCTCTCATTTTCTTAAAATTGGACCTCCTGAAGTTAAGGGCCCTCGTTTTTGTGTGGTTTGATACTGGCCCATATCTTATATTGAACCACACCCAGATGATGATCACTGGTCCCCAGGTGGCTACCCACTGTGACATCAGCAACACTGTCCTCATTTGTCAGTAGCAGGTCCAGTATTGCCCCCCTAACAAGTGTGTCTCTTACCTAGTTGCCTGAGGAATGCCCCCTTCAGGAAGTCCAGGATGTCCCTACTTGTAAATGTTGCCACAGCTGGGAGGCTCCAATTCACATCCAGTAGACCTAGAAGAAAATGCACACTGACCAGAGAGCGGGAGAAGTCATCAGCTCCATGATAAGAAGGAGACATTATGGTACTGCAAACCTTATAGTAATGCCGAAATATTAAACATTGTACCAGTAAAGTAACATGTGTGTGCATAGTGGAACAACAAAAAACAAAATATTCAACATCAGACTAGCAAGCTGAGATCAAAACCCTATCACCAAATGGGCAAGAAACATATGCTCATGTTCACCTGGGATCCAATCAGCAAAAGTAACATGGATGGGATCTATGGTTGTAAAGAGACCTTTTCCCAAATATTCAGCCAAATATTTGGTATTTGCCAGCCAAATATTCAGGTTTTTGGGTACTCAGGGAAAAAAGAACACTACCACCCCTTTCCAGCCCCAAACCAGGAACTGTACAGTGCAAAATAAGGACTATAAAAGGCAGTTCTTACATCATTGGAAAAACACAGGAGACAGAGAGCAGCATCATAACACAAAGACAGGAGTATGAATGATGGCCTGTTTAGTCTTGTTGATGCAGCTGCTCAAGGATGAGCTGGAGGGAGACCATGAGCCCAACTGAGCACAACACCAAAGGTGGAGGCAGCTTTATGCTGCACAGTGTGTGTACCAGGTCTGGAACTCAGTGATGAACAGATCATAGCCTGGAACAGACTCAATCGGCCAATGTTGATGCAGCTGTGTGAGCTTCTTCATGACAACCTTGTGAGTGCCATCCACTGAAGCCACGCAATGTATGTAGAACTATAGGTGACAGCAACACCCTGCTTTCTGGTCACAGGCAGCTTTCGGATATCTGTAGGTGACACAACTGGGATCACCTCCTATACTACACCCCACCTTCTGAACCAGATTTTGAATGGACTGCTGCACTGTGCTGGTGAGTACATCACTTTCCCCAGAACACAGGCAGAGAGCACTGCCAACATGCAGAAGTTCTTTTTTTTTCATAATAACATCTTTACTGAAAAAATATAAGAAACAGCAACAATATATAGACAAACTATAAATCAACCATTGGGAAACAACATTCTACTAAAACCTGGATCTAAGAAAAACAGAGTTTGTCAGATATAAAACCGTAAGAGAGAAAAACTGACCAAGAAGAATAATAATATTTAGGGCAGCTTTAAAGGCTAGGGCTGAGTACTACATACTCTTTACATTATAAATAAAACCAAAAAACTAATCAGAGCAGCAATGAATACAAAAAATACAAAAGGTTCCAAGGCGAGGCAGGATTCACATATGCAAAATAAGGCCAAAAATATGTCAATACAGAGAGCCAAGGTGAACTTGGGGTGGTTCAACATTGGTACACCTGATCCAAGGAGAGGAACAACTAAAGTAAGCCAGGGAACAAAATCAGGGTAAGACTGTAGTTTATATAAAACTCATCATTGTTATATATCTTGAAAAGTTGGTAAATGATTCAAATAGGGTACCTGGTTAGAATAGTGCTACACGAATAGCACCAGTCTAGAGAGTGCTAGTTCATGTAGCTCCAGCACGGACAGTGAGAGGAGATCTACAGCGCTTTCAGTAAGTGCTCCCCAGGTCACTGTCCATGGAGCTCACCACAAACAAGAGCACCAGGATCAAGGAGGCTGGCTGAGCTGCTTCCGTGGCATGGAGGGCTAGGCCATAGAGCAGCTCAGTCAGAGGCAGTGGATATCATGGTTCTAATCCTGGTCTCCAACTATTTTTGCACTTGGGACTTTGTTTCTTTGACACGGGGCCATGGAAACAGTGTTCCACAGCCACACATATTTCAACTTTCCCTGTGAGCTGCTCCCTCTGGAGTGAGAATCCTTCAGTCAGGGGGTGTGGGGGGCAAGGTGGTGTGGGGGCAGATCCCTCCATAAATATAAAATTGACTGCATTATTTCTGCACTATTGTTGCTGACAGCATTGTGGTTGGCGCTATTCTAACCCAGTGTCTTCAAATAGCAGTAACTACATTTCTTGTGGTGGTAAATAGAGTCAACGAGCTTTATCCAGTTTGGGAGCTATGGAAGATGGGATGTCAACCACAACTTAGTGATAAATTTCTTGGCACAAACCAAAAGAATCAGCAGCAAGTTTAACTGTTGCCCTCATATAGACAATTTGACAGTGGGGGTATGCAAGAAGACTAACAGTGGAGATAGGTGGGATGGTATGTCAAACAGTGAGGTGACCACCCGAGAAACTGCCTCCCAGTAAAGTGACAGAAGAGGGCAAAGCCACAAAATATGTACATGATCTGATGTGGTGTCACCACATTCCATCCATTATGTACTAACCTGGGGACCTAGAAACTGAGCAGAGCCCGGAGTCCTAAAAAGTGCATCAGGCATTTCCAGGTGAACTCTTTTAGATAAAGAGACAAAGTCAGCTTATAAGCAATCAAAGAGTATTTCTCCCATTTGAAGAAGTCGCATGATACATGCAAATCTGACAGCCAACGAACAAGAATAGAGTGAGTAGAATCTGTTGGCAAGGAATGCAAACTTGAATAAATAGTACTGATAAGGTGTTCCTGGAGTTTGCCTCTTTGGTCAGCTAACATTAAAGCTGCTAATGTCGATAGAGAGTCCAGGAGGCATCTGCTTCCAGGAGGCAAAGTGTGAAGATATGCCTGTAGTTTTAAATATTGGTTGTGAATGATCCAAGTTAGGCATGCCGTATGTAACTTGCACATCTGAAAAGGACAGGAATCCCCTGGAATTAAGAACCTGATGGTAATAAATCAACCCAAACTGAGCCGAACTGCGCAAGAAAGGATCAGAAATATTTAAGGGTTCAGCTGATCCCAGGCTAAAGCAGTCAAGAATATAAGCTCATCTGAAAGAAATTGCAAGCACACTTTGTGCCAGATCCTTAGAGTTACCTGTATATAGCGAAAAGAATTAGAAAATAGAAGCTAGCCCAAGGGAGAAGAAAAAAGTATATAACCAAAATCATGAAGATCATTAAGAGTAAACTCAATGTCTTTAAAATGAGCATGAAAGGACCCTGAGGTCCAAAACATATTTTTCACAGATGACATGCAATGGCATACCAATGAAGAGTAGGTAACTTGACCCCTCCATGAAGCATAGAAAGGTGCAATAGTGTCAACTACAGCACTGTTTTATTGATGACATCTTTATGGTATGGCGCGGCACACTGGATGAATTGGTGGAATGTTGGAATTGAGTAATCCTAACCTTAAATTCACTGTGCAATGTGATAAAACTACTGTTAATTTCCTGGATTTGGAAATTACAAATAATAGGGATGGTAGTGTACAAACAAACATTATTCCGAAAGTACACAGATAGAAATTCCCCTCTGTTGGCCTCAAGTTGCTACCCATGCCATGTAGTGAATAATATTCCCAAGGCCCAGCTACTAAGAACTAGACATAACTGTATCAGATATGTGTGAGAGATTTAGAAAGAGGAGTTACAATAGTGAGATCATTGAGAATGCTTTGGTTGAAACTATCAACACTGTCAGGGAAAACTTATTGTTGGTAGATTGACAGAGGGAATAGGAGAATAGCATATTGAATTTTGTGAGTACCTTTGGTAGACAATTGAAAGCTGTAGAGGGTATTATTAGATCCAATTGGGACATCCTTAGGTCAGATTCATTACTAAAGGATGCTATGATGCTCCCACCTTGTATGAACTGCAGGAGGGGGTACCAATTTGAAGGATAAATTGGTACACAGCTTACATAGAGAACCATTGTTCACAAGAAGTACTTGGTTGCCAGTATGTCCACATGGAACTTGTCCATGTGCAAATCGTAAGTTTTGCAGTTCAGTTTTGAAAAGCAGAACATTCACTACTATAAATGCCACCAAAACATTTCAAATGGGAGCATTTTTTAGTTGTGCTACAGCTAACCTGGCATACTTAGCAACATGTTCTTGTGGGGTCTTTTACATTGGAAAGACGTCTTGTCCATTTAAACTTAGAATAGGTGAACACCTGAGAAATATTACAGGATGTGCTGTTACCAATGCCCTAGCTGCACACTGTATGAGACATACACGGAGGGAAATAGGGGGTGCCACCCATAGTTTTAAGTTCTGTGGGGTAGAATATGTTAAATCAGGCCCTGGGGGGCTGATCTGGATGCCAAGCTCCTAGAAAGAGAGGCTTACTGGATATGTACTTTGGGGTGCTCTCAAAATGCTCGGGTTAAATGACAAAATTGACATTTTGCCTCTCATCAAAAGGGATAAGAAAAAGAAATAAGTAATTTTGTAGTATGTGAGAAGAAATAATGGTTTTCTAAATAGTCGGAATTTAATCATTATCTTTATGCTTGCTTTCCTACAAGTATGTGAAGTTCATTGGAAGCTCTTTGAATTTCAACCAAATTGGATTGTTGCAGAAATCAAAGTTGCTTCTATTATACACGTTACATTTCTTAACTAGTCCATAAATAGATATTATGTATTGTTGTTATATTGATTGTTATGTATTAGTGGATGTTGTGAATTTGAAGTGAGAATGACATTATGTATTTGCATATAGCCTCCTTAATATGTTTTGTATAAATTGATTGTATGCATTATCACTTTAATTCAGCTCCTTTTAAATGTGTATCAGTGGCTGATGTGTAGTTCCCTCCTGAGGGCACTGGGATATCAATGAAACTGGTTGAGATTTTTTACTGCCTGAGCTGTTTGACCACTTGGATTTAATAAAGCATTTTGCACTAGAATTGGATGGTGCCAGTGTTTGCTTTTCTTAACAGAGTACTATACCACTCTTGCATCTTACACTCTTGCTCCCGATGCAGAGTGGAAGCATTGGCTATAATAGTGCTTCAAGGACTTACTTAAGGGTATCTCAAAGAATGCTGGTGGTGACCCCATCATAATTGTTTTCTTAGAGGGACTGGGGGAATCTGACTTGTTAATTTATCCAGAAGAGACTGGTCCCATAGAAGACCTGGGAGGAGCCAGAGAGTACAGTGTGAAGATTTCCCCAAGGAGAAAAGAGTTCGAATTGGAGAGTGATCTGATAAGTGCAAGGGTCCATGTTCTATATCTTGTACCATGTCAGCATGTTCTAGAGTGGTAAATAAATAATCCAACTTGGCAAAGTTCCCATGTCTAGGTGAATAATGAGTACACTCCCTGTGCTTAGGATGGAAACATTGCCAGACATCTATAATATCTAGATGCTGAAGAATTTTACAAAAGTATTTGTTGGCCAAAGAAAAAAGAAAAGTTCTAGGGTTCGAAGAGTTCCAGCATGCAGAAGTTCTATCATAATGCGTACATATCATCTGTGTTAAGTGCCAATGATTGTAACCATGTGGCCATCCATGCACCACTTGGTAAGGGAGGGGAGGCATATATAACCTGCAATGGCTACCATTTTCTCAATATGCAGGTGGTGTATGATGCCACAGGGTCCATAATCATTGTCCTGGCACAGTACATGGAGGAGCCCATGATGCCTACATCTGGCATGACTCCATCCTGTGTCAGATGTGTAAGACTGGACAAATGCCAGGCAGATACTGTACCTTCTTGGTAAGTACACACAAACAACAATAATGCAGTATGTATTTGTATCAGCTGGCTCTAACCCACATATGTTCCATCCAGAGGGGACAGTACATACTGTACCCCCTGCATCCCTGAATGATGACACCAGTCTTTCATTCAGCATCTGTCGCTGAAGACAGATACAGCATGGCCCTTACAGCAACCAGCAACATAACTGAGCATGCATTTGTCATGCTCAAAATGGTGCTTAAATGCCTTGACAGATCTGGTGGTGCCCTCCAGTATAACTCAGTTAAGGCCTACAAGATATGTAAGCAATAAGATATTACTGGGTGTGCATTACTCTGTGATAACTACACTCGCAAGGGCCGGCTGCCCCTTGGAGTGCAGCTACCACAGAGTACTGTACTCCCCCTCCGGGTGTGTTATTGCACTTATAAAATAATTTCGAGGAAAATTCCCCTCAAAATAGGGCAATTCAATACAGAATTAATAAAAACAAAATATTACAAAAATTGTCAAATAGTTCCTCCGACAACAGGTACCACTGGGGGGCACTTGCTTCTGATGGGTTTTCTGGAACTGTGACCTGTTCTTTTTTTCTCCTCTCCATTCTTCCACCTCTCTCCATCTCTACTGGCAGTGTGTGTCAGAGGACGCAAGTGATAGCTGAAATGTGACTTCTAGAAAAAAAAGTCACCTTCTCACTGAGAGGGCTGGAGTTCATCCACAGAGATAGTGGAGAATTCTTTCTGGCAGCACACTGCCATCTACAGCAGCAAGATTCAAGAAACTCCGGAAGATAAGGGGGAAAAATTGAAGTAAGAGAGGGTAGATTGATAGAGTCAAAGAATGAGAAAATAAATTAAAAGGGTAGGAGGATGGTCGGGGAAGCTTCAGGGTCTAACACAGTCAAGAACAGGAGTGACAAGCAGGGTAGTGGCATGGAGGAGAAGGTGTGGAGAGAGCCATGTGCACCAAAAGAGTCTTGGAAATGAAATTCCAGACATGGAAGCCATTGTAGAGGCGGGTGACTTGGATTTAGTAGCCATTATGGAGTCATGGTGCACTGAGCACCACAACTGGAACATGGCCATACTGGGCTACTTTATGTTCATGAGGGATGGCAGGGAGGAGGGGAGGAGGAGTTGTTTTATATGTGAAGGAGGGAATCAAACCCATGGAGAAACAGAGGCACCAGGAGGAAAATGAAGGGCAAGAGGTGTTGTAGGTCACCCTGGAGACAGGCTATTGAGCAACTATCCACACCGGGGTACTGTGCAGGCCTCCAGAATAGGGAAAATAATTGGATATGGCACATGGGAAAGCCATGATCAGAATGGCAAGTAAGGGGGAGGTGTTGCTAGTTGGTGACTTCAGTTTGTCAGATGTGGAGTGGAGCCTTCCATCTGCAACTTCATCAAGGAGTAGACCCATCCTTGACTTTCAGCAAGGGGGTTTTCTCAGTCAGCTAGTAAAAGAACCCACTGGGGACAGAGCAGTGCTTGATCTAGTGCTTACAAATAGGGACAGCATTGCAGACATCACAGTAGGCAGTCCCCTGTGTACCAGTGATCACTGTAAAGTGTGGTTTACCATTAAGACAGGAACAAAGGCTAACCACATGAGGATGAGGGTCCTGGACTTCAGGAGGATGGCTTTTAAAGAAATGAGGAACTGCCTCAATAACTGCCTTGAAGGATAGGGGATTGCCAGACGGGGGTGGAGGCACAGTGGGAAAATATAAGGGAGGGTACAATTAAAGCAACTAACCTCTGCATGAAGGAAGTGAGCAAAAGTAGAAGGAAAAATAGATTGTTATGGTTATCTAAGGAAGTGGCAAAGGTGGTGAAGAAAAAGGGGGGCATTCAGAAGTTAAACGAAAATACAGAGGGAGGAGAACAGGGAGGTATAGCTAGTAAAGTAGATGGAAACAGACATGATGGTGAAAGGAGCAAAGCTGCAGACCGGAAAGAGCCACCAAAGAGGTCATGGGAACCCCTTCTCCAGCAAATACTGTGGGCGCCACCACTCCTTCACATCAAACTTGACCTTTTCCTTCACCTTGTCCCAACCCTTCTCCCCACCAACCCAGACCCCCCTTCACCCTGTTCCCCCCTTGAATCCATCTACCATTTTTTGAGAGACAACCTCCTCTGGGAGTTCATTCCAACCCATCACCACTCGTTCTGTGAAGAAGTGCCTTCTGACATCCTTCTTGAACTCCCCCCCCCACTAGCTTATAGCAATGCCGTCTTGTGGTCCTGTTCCCACTGAGACAAAAGAAGTCCTTTGCATTCACCTTGTTGATACTTTTTAGGTACTTGAAAGTTTCAATCATGTTCCCCCCTTCCTCTTCTCCTCGAGCGAGTACATGTTGTGATCACTCAGCCTGCCTTCATACGCCTTGCTCTGCTACCACTGCACCTCTTTCATCACCCTCCTCTAGAGTGCCTTGAACATGTTGATATTCTTTTTCAGGTTGGATCTCCAGTAATGCATGTCATACTCCAGATGCAGTCTTACTGAAGATCTGTACAGTGGCAATATAACCTCCTCCTTTCTACTCATGAACCCCCTTGCAATACACCCAAGCATTATGTTTGCTTTTACTGCTGCTTTTCTGCACTGCATTGTTTGTTTCAGATTACTAGTGATGGCTACCCCATGTCTTCACTTGGCCTTCTTTAAGGTCCTGTACCCCCTCATCCATATCTACCCTCACACAGAGATTGGTGTCATCCTCAAGAGGCAGATTTTGCCTTTTATGCTATCTCCAATGTCACTCATGAACACGTTGAACAACATTGGGCCAAGCACTGAGTCCTGTGGTACCCCACTAGTGATTTCCCTCAATCTGGAGAGATCTTTAGCACTACCACCCTCTGAGTCCTACATCTCAATCAATTTGCCACCCAACTAGTTAATTTATTTCCTGCCCCATTGTCCTCTAACTTCCTGATCAACCTCTTGTGGGACACTGAATCAAAGACCTTGCTGAAATCCAAGAAGAGTATGTCAACTGCTTAGCCCTTGTCAACTGTCCTTGTTACACAGTCCGAAAAGTCAATCAAGTTGGTTTGACAGTATCTTCCTGCCATGGACTCTTGTTGCCTCTCATCTCAGAGCCCATTTGCCTCCAGTCTTTCCTTCAGTATGGTCTCCATTAGTTTACCAACAATAGGGGTCAGACTGGATGGCCTGTAGTTACTAGGATCATCTCTGGGCCCACTTTTGTGGAGTGGCACTAAGTATGCAGTTCGCCACTCCTGCGGGAATACCTCCATATCCAGTGAACTGCTGAGCAGATCTGCTATTGAACCTGCCAGGCCCTCTGCTAGCTCTTTCAATATTCTTGCTTGAATACCATTCAGACCTGGGGACTTGTTTATTTTGAGGCCCTTGAGTCCACTCTGCACCCTGTCTTCTGGAATCCTGTATTCTGCCCTGCCCTCCCATCCTTCCTTGCTTCTCTGGTCCATCTTTTTCTTTTATAAAGACAGAGCAGAAGTATTCATTCAATACCTCTGCCTTCTCTGTATTACTTTCCACCCCTCCTTTAAACGTCACTGTTCCATCCTTTTTATCCCTTTTCTCACTTATGTACCTTAAAAAGGCATTTCCCCCTTCTTTGATTCCTTCTGCAATGTGTAACTCCTTTTTGGCCTTGGCCTTTCTGACCAACCACCTTGCCTATTTAGCTTTCTCCAAGTATTTTACCCTATCTCGTCTCTTTGGGATTTCCTACATTTCCTGTATGCAGCCCTCTTTTCCCATACTACCTGGCCCATGTTCCTATTGAAGCAACTTCGTCTCCTGGCTTTGGAGTTCTTTCCTTTCTAATACATTCTTTAGTGGCAGAAGCTATCTCTTCCTTGATGTCTGTCCAGTTTTGGCCTACTCCCATACCTTCCTTGAGGCTAAGTGCCTCCCTAGTACCACTTCCTTCTTTCTAAAATCGGCCTTCCTGAAGTCTAACACCTTTTCCCAAGTACTTGCGGGTTCCTTACCCATATCCAATTGGAACCACAATGTTCGGTGGTCGCTGCTTCCCAGGGGATCCTCTAGCTTGATGTCCTGGACATCTTCTTTGTTATTAATACCAGATCCAGGATGGCCCCCTCTTGAGTGGGTTCAGTAACTCCTTGAGCCAGGAACCCACTCTGAACTGAATCCTGGATCAACTGGCTCCTGGCAGAGGCTATGTGGGTGGGACCTTCCAATCCACCCTAGGCAGACTGAAATCCCCCAATATCACCACCTCACCCTTGTTTCCGCCATCCAGATCATGGCATCCAACTCCCTGTCCCTTTCCTCATCCTGATTTGGTGGCCTCTATACTAACTGTAGCCTCACTTTCCTTCCTTTTATTGTTTGAAGTTGTACCCACAATGCCTCTACCTTCCATTCTCTGGTCTCCTCCCTTGCTGCAGTAATGTCTTCTGAAATATAAAGTGCCACACCACACCCTTTTCCTTTCTTCTTGTCTCTTCTGTACAGCGTATACCCTGGAATAGGGAGATTCTAGTTGTGGTTCAGAGTAGACCATGTCTCTGTGACTGCTGTTAGATTCAGTTTCCCTTCCACCATCAGTGTCTGCAGGTCATCCATCTTATTCCCTAGATTTCTAGCATTGAGGGACACCACCCACCTCCATGACTCTATACCTTGCCTTTCCTCTGCTTGACTTCCCACCCCTTTCGTCTTCCTCCTATGTGCATCCCCCATGCTCTCCTTGCCCCCTGTCTATTCTCTATTGCCTCTAATTCCTCCCCTATTTGATCCCCTGTCCATTACCTGAATGCTCCCTTCTTTAGAAGCCCTCTCCCCTGCTCTCTTTTACTCTCCCTTCTCTCCTCCTACCCTGATCCTTCTGCTAATTTAACCGGGGGCCTTGTTGTACCCTCCTTCCAGAGACCTTGGGTGCTATGACCCATTCTGCCCCCCCCGCCAATGTTCTTGCTACTATATTTCCCAGTTCAGGCCCTGAGTACCCTGGATCCCCCTAATTTAGATGTAGTTGATCTGGTGCATAGAGGATTTTATCATTCCAGGTTCTTTCCCAGTTCCCTATGTACCCACATTCTGCTTACCTGCAGCATTCCCTCAGCTAGCTATTAAAGTCCTCTATCCTATGCTTCCTTGCAGTGCTGGCTCTTGACACCAACAGCACTTCCTAGAAAGCTACTGACCTAGCCGCCCCCTTGCAAATCTGCCCCACTTCCCTGAATCTTCCCTGAACTCTCCTTACCTCACATCCTACTAGGTCATTTTTATTTAGGTGTACTACCACATGAGGCTCCCCTTCTCACCCCTGCATGAGTAGGCGTGTCATCAGGCATATACATTCTGCCATCATTCCCAGGATATGCATCATTCTCCGGTTTTGCTTTATTTCACCCCCTTATCCCTTTCCTTATTGAATCCCCCATTACTACAACCCCACCATCCTGTTCTCCTTCTCCTATCCCCTACATGCTGACACTTGTTTCCCTTTCTACCCTTTCTACCTCTCACTCTTCTGCCAATCACCCCATTCCCTCCTTCTGCACGTCTATGAGTGTCTGCTTTTCTTCTCCACCTCCCTTCTCAGTTGTCCCTCCTGTGTTTCCCTCAACAATTGTACTCTGATCTCCCTGTCTCTCTTCTTCACCTTCCTCCCTACCCCCCTGACACCACTGACTACTACAGTTTCCCTCACCTCATCCCTTCTGTCCTCTTCATCTCTTGTAACCTCCCTTGATCCCCCTCTACAGGCTGACCTTACCCTCTTTACTTATGTCCCACCTTGGTGCTCCCTTTCCCCTGCCATACTCAGTGGTTGGAATCAATTCCTCACTGGTATCCCTGCGAGGTCACCCACTTCCTCCTTCCCCAGCTGAACTCCTCCCCTCCCTCCCATGGTTCTCTAACCAACCTGTCTGGGTTTCCTCTCCCCTTGGGTAGAAGGATCTAAATCATCTGGGCTCCTCTTCTCCTGTCCTCACACTATAGCTTATTTCTCCCTCATGCTCAGCCCCACTACATCTTTTTCCTCTCAAATTGCTCACACTTCAGGGTCACCTTGAATTCTGGGTAATTTACTATATATGGGACTGCAGATGCACAGTTGGCTGGCTGCAGTCACATGGTCTGCCCCTCACCACAACGATGCTTAGATTAGTTGCCTGTTTTCCCACCCCTTACACACCCACAAGGACTCTGCTAACCTACTCTCCCTCTCTCAAGCAAATAGAGACCTAATTCTTGTTCAAAATCTAAGCAGCACAGAAAAAATGTTTTTGTAAGAAGAAATGATCTGAGCAGTTTGGCTGCTGCTTTGCTTCTCCACCTCCACTACTGGAATGCTACAAATAAGGCTTTCACACAGTTTTAATTACCATGTCTGCACCCGCATGATCGGCTGACTGCAGTCACACGGTCTTACCCCCACCACAATGGCATTGAGATCGGTTGCCTGTTCTTCTGCCCCTCACCCTCCCACAAGGCCTCTGCCTCCCTCCTCCCCCTCTCTCAAGCAAACACACAACTCATTTTAGTTCAAATTCAAAGCAGCACAGAAAAAAGTGTTTTAGTTTGAAGAAATGACTTGAGCAGCTCAGTGGCTGCTTTGGTCCTTGCCTCCACTTCTGGAATGGTAGTTTACTCACCTGGTAAAGGTGACTGTGAGGGAATAGATCTCTGAGGCACTTCACATTCCTGACATCATGGGTTGTATACACCTGATAGGTTGCTTGATGCACATGTGACTAAACGAAGTCCGTCCCCCTCTCAGGGACTCTGATCTCCTATGGTCAGTTCGATGTATTCCAAAGCTGTATCTGTAATCAAACTTGTTATAACCTTGCAATGCAGACACTGAATAAGTGTATGTTGACCACTAATATGTGTTCTATGCTTTAGTTTTAATTAGGATAGTATTGTCAAGTTGAGTTACTTTACAATATTGTACATTTTCTTAGCATAGTATGGTACTCATCTAAAAAAGCTATATACATTCTTACTCTGTACATTCCCATGTATGTTAATGCACGTCTGTAGGGTGTGGTGTTGGGTGCCTCAGAGATCTATTCCCCCACAATCACATTTACCAGGTGAGTAAACTACCATTGTGGGGGATGATTGCTGAGGCACTCCACATTCCTGACATCATGGGTTATTAAAAAGCAGTGATAATCCTCTAGGGTGGGTTAGACATATTTTCAGTACTCTTTTCTGTGCAGGCAGCTAGTAGCACCACCCTAGCAAAGTTACTCTTAGTGTCCTGTGGTACGTCCATTCTGTAATGTCTTGTAAAAGTGTGTATGGATGACCACGTGGCTGCTGTGCATATTTCTTCTGCCGTGGCCATGTTCTTTTCCACCCAAGAAGTTACAATTGCTCTGGTTGAATGGGCTTTCAGGTCCTGTGGCGCCTGAATGTTATTTGCTCTGTATGCCTCTGTGATGGCTGCCTTTAGGCATCCTGATATGGATGATTTTGAGGTGGGTAGGCCTTTTCTGTGTCCCTGTATTATAAAAAGTCTGTCTGTTTTTCATATGTCCTCTGTTCTGACAATGTATGTTATAAGAACCCTCTTCATCCCCATCATTTTTTTGCTGTGGGTCGCACTGTATTTCCTCAGGCGGAAGCTCTGCCGGTATCTCTATGGTTTGACTGAGGTGAAAAGTAGAGGCTATTTTTGGTCTGAATGATGCAATGGGTCACAGGGAGATCCTATCATTGTAAAACATTAAGAATGGCTCCTTATATGAAAGGGCCTGTAGTTCTCCTACCCACCTAGCAGACGCTATTGCCATCAGAAATATGATCCTGAGTTGTAGCCATTTCATTGAGACTGAGTCTAGCGGTTCAAATGGCAGCTTAGTCATAGCCTTTAGTTCTGTCATTAGGTTCCAGGGAGCTAATATTGGTTTGTTCACAGGGTGTATGTTGGATGCTGCTTTCAGGAATGATACTATGTCCTGGTGTGAGCCAGGAGTAGTGCCCTGTATTTGGCCTCTGGCTGCCCCAATTGCTGCCACCTGTTTTTTCAGTGAGGCCGGGGACAGTCCCAATTGTAGACCCTCCTGTAGGAACAGTAGGATCTGTGGTACGGTGCATGATTGAGTGTCTATTTTGTGATGTGTGCACCATTTGTCGAATATGGCTCAGTGACACTGATAAGCTGAGATCGTGGACCGTTGTCTTGATGATGCCATGGTCTGTATGACTGAAGGGTGATATCCTGTCCTTAGCAGTCTCTCCCTTTCAGGAACCAAGCCATCAGTTGGAGGTGTTGTGGGTTTGGATGCAGAACTGGACCCTGAGATAGGAGGTCTGGTCTGTGAGGGAGTTTCCAAGGTTTGTCTAGCACCATTGAGACTACTGTCGTAAACCAGGATCTTTTTGGCCAGTGTGTTGCGATAAGTATAATTCTAGCTTGTGAGATGCATATTTTCTTCAGCACCTGAGTGATTAGTGGTAGTGGAGGGAATATGTAAGCAACTTGGAATATCCATGGAGCTGTTAGAGCATCTACTCCCATGGCTCTGTAGTCCCTGAACCATGTCCAATATCTTGGGCATTGATGGTTCTTGTGAGATGCCATGAGATCTATTTCTATTGGTCCCCATCTGTGGTGTAACTGTAGAAATACTTGTGGGTTGAGTTAACACTCCCTGGGGTGTACCATCTGGCGACTTAGCCAGTCTGCCATTGTGTTTAGTTTTCCCGGTAAGTGGATGGCTGTTATTGATGTTAAATTTTTTTGCACCCATGGCATGAGCTTTGTTGCCTCTGAGAGCATTGCTTTGCTTTTGGTGCCTCCCTGCTTGTTTATATATGACACCATGACTTGGTTGTCTGATTTTATTTGGATGTGCTTTTCCTGGACAAGTTGTGAGAAGTGCAGTAGTGCTCTGAATACTGCTCGCATCTCTAGGATTTTTATTGTTAGCTTTGTTTCTAGTAGTGAGCATTTTCCTTGGACTGTGTGTTTCCCCAATATGGCTCCCCATCCTGTTAGGCTGGCAACCATCTCTATTATTACCTCTGGCTGTACATCTAGTGGTATGCCTTGTGTTAGTCTATGTCTGCTTGTCCACCATGTCAGGCTTGATCTTACCCTTGGCAGAAGAGTGACCTTCTTTGTTAAGTCGATGTCATATGTTGGGCCCCGTGTTATGAGGAAGGACATGAGAGATCTCATGTGCCATCTTGCTGAAGGTACGGTATCTATGGTAGAGGACGTAAGACCTAACATTTGAGATATTAGTAGAAGTGTCGGATGTTTGCTGTCTTGTAGTTGCTTTGCCGTTGCTATGATGAAGTGTGTTCTTGTTTGAGATGGGAAAACTAGGCCTTTTCTGTATCTATGAGAGTGCCTAAGTGCTCGATGGAGTGACTGGGCATTCAGTGGCTTTTCTTGTGATTGATCACCCATCCGTGTTGTTGTAAGCAGTCTACCACCAATTGTGTTTCCCTGGCAGATTGCTGTTGTGATCTTGCTCTGATGAGCCAGTCGTCTAGGTAAGTCATAACATGGATGCCTGGTTCTCGCAGTTTAGCTGCCAGCACTATTGAGACCTTTGTGAATACTCTTGGTGCAGAAGCCAGCCCCAATGGCAGTACTTGGTACTGGTAGTCTTGGCCCAGTATGCAGAAGTGGAGGAATCTGAAGTGACTGGGTCTCATTGGTATGTGGAGGTACACGTCTTTCAGATCTATTGATGTGAGGAAGTCTCCCAGTCTGAGCACTCTGAGTGTTGATCTGATGGTTTCCATCTTGAAGGGGGTATATCTCACTGACCTGTTGATATGTTTGAGGTCCAGCACTGGTCTGAGGCCTCCTGTCTTTTTTGGTACCATGAAGAAGATTGAGTACACTCCCTTCCCTTCTTCTGGCCTTGGTACAGGAGCTATTGCATTGTTTGCACGTAGCTCCTGAATAACCTGTAGTACCTGTAGTGGTATGTTCTTGTGTCTTGACACAGGGGATGACACCGTTCGGTTCTGTCTCTTGGTGACTGGCTGAACTCTATCGTATAGCCTTGCCGTATTATTTCCAACACCCACTTGTCCGTTGTGGACCTCTCCCATTGATGAGAAAATTTTGACAGTCTTGCACCCACTTGGTTTGGGTGTGGGGTGGATATTCATGGTCTGGATTGGTTTCTGTGGGTGTAGTTGCCTCTGCCTCTGTACTTGTTGTAGTTATAAGAGGTTGTATAATTCTGTTTGTAGGTAGTGTCCATGAAGTTAGAACCGCCTCTTCTTTTATCTCAAAAGGAGTGATACCTGTTCCTTTGCCTAGCTGGTAAATAGAAGGATCTGGACTGATCTTTATTCAGTTCCTTTCCTTCTTCCTTGCCCTTAAGGTATTTTTCTAGGCCCTCTCCAAACAGCATATTTCCTTTGAAAGGTAACTTTTGCAAGATTGCCTTTGATTCTCTGTCTGTGTCCCATAGCTTCATCCATAAGGCTCTACTAGCTCTGTTAATGAGTGTGGCTGATCTAGAATTGATTTTTAGGGAGTCTACTGCCATATCTGCCAGATATTTCGTGGAGAGTGTGGCATTATCCATGAGCTGAAACTCTGGGGATTTTACTGGTATTTTATTTTTTATTTCCTGAAGCCAGGTTAACTGGGCTCATGTGGTGTAAATCACGATAGAGGCAGCTCTGGGTCCCAACCCTGCTAGCTCTGCATTCTTTTTAAGGGTATTGTCTAATTTTCTGTCAGTTGGATCCTTCAGCCCTGATGCTGACTCCATGGGGAGTACAGTCTTCTTATTTAGTGAGGCTATTTGTGGGCCCACTGTTGGAGGGGTGCACCAAAGAGCCAACTTTTCTGCTTATAAAGGGTACATTTTATCCCAGAATCTGCACTCTGGGATCCGGGCAGGTTCTGATGCGGTCCATTCTTTTTGGACTACCTCGTCTATTGCCTCACAGACAGGGAAGATGTCTGCTTGCTTTGATTGTGGCTGTAGGGACAGTATTAATTTTAAAGCTGGTGCAGGGGCTGGTGTTTCAAAGCCCATTGTAACCATAATGTTTTGGACTAGTGCCAGTATCTGATCTGGAAAACACCACTTTTCAGTGAGGGTTTATGGCTCTTGATCGAGCTCTCCCTCTTCCTCAGACTCATCGTCTGGTTCTGTAGAGGTGGTCTAGGAATCAGAGGTGGGTGTTTCTAGTGGTCTAGAGTGTGAGCCAGAGGCCCTCTTCTTTGCTGGAGGAGGGTTTACTGATTGCTGACTTGATATTTCATTTAGCTTTAGCAGCAATGCTGTTAGCACTTCTTGTTGTGCCTGCATGAGCCAATTGTTTTGAATCAGCACCATGGTAACGTCAGAGTAAGGTTCTGGGTTGTGTTTGTTTTTTGTATCCATGGGTGGTGAGATATCCTCTTCAGTCTCCTCTATGTCATTGCGCCTGGTGGAATCCTCTACACATGGAATACATAACCTTCCCAGTTGTTGGTGTGGGAAGGGGACTTTGCACTGCCCGCAGCTTTTTGTCTTGGGCATTGTGATCTGTTAATTAATAGAGAAAGAGGGTCTCAGTCATCTTTTATAAATTTGGCTGCATCAATTATCTGTACACTGCAGCATTACAGTCCTGTAGTATTTAAGTAATAATCCCCTATCCTCTAGTTATGTGCCTTTAAGAAAAGGGGGTGAGGGCTGATGGGTAAAGTAGTCTGTGACAGACTCTAAAACACTGCTCTGGGACTCTTTAGTCAGGTGGAGTAGTGTTTTATTCTAGATTGCTGTCATTTACAAGGTGCCCTAGATAGAACTCTGTGGATCCTTGCGGAATTTTATTTAGTGGGCTTAGCTGCTTGATAGCCCATTTGTGTGCTTTCTGTTGCACAATTATGGCATGTGGTCTCACGGGATCTATGGGCTGGTGTGATTGCGCTATGATTGGGACCTTTCAGCATGGTTGCTGAAGTCTTGCGAGCATAGCAAGCCAATCAGATCGCTGCTCACTCGTTGCATGAGATGTGAGGTCTATGAAGCTGAGGGAAAGATGGCCATTATATTTGGAGCCAGTTACAGACCAGGGGGTCATAAATTAACAGACCACAGTCTCCATTTTGGTCCGTAGAGCTGACGTTTGCCACAGGGAGCTGAAAGAGGCATACTGGGCTCGGGACGTCACGGGAAGGTTGCGAGGTAGCGATTTGTGATGTGAAATGCTTTCACTAGGTAAGGGCTGCATTTTTATAAATCAGAGGGCACAGGCTATTTGTCCTTGGGTCATTGTGAGGTACTCCAGGTGAGGAGGTTAAGCATGTAATACTGGCACCACTAGAAGGGGTGGCAAGTTAACTTTTAGTACAATTTAGCAGGTAAATGAATTGAACCAAATTACACGTTAGGTGGTTTCAGAGACTTGTATTACTTGTTCCTGGGACTGCTAGCAGGGTTACCCAGGACAGATCTTTTCTGTATTGTAGCTCCTGACACCGCTAGCAGGGGTTCCAGGTAGCTTGTGTGACTAAATTATTAGCCATTCTGAATCTTCATTTGTGGCTCCTGGAACTGCTAGCAGGGGTTCCAGGTAGCTGGAGCATTTAGATTATAATTAGCTGTTTCTGTTCCTTAAACTGTTCTTGTAAGCCCCGATGTATAACCAAAGACACAGCTCTTCTAGGCTGTATTGTACCTTATTACATTGAAATATTAGCATATACTGTACGTTATTGTGGCAGACTATTATCTAAGTACAGTTTTCTTGGCTCTGTTAGTGTGTAGATTATTCTTGTTTATTCTTACCTTGCTGATGTATTCTTTCTCTTAATCTAAAAATCTGAAGCTCTGGTGCATGCTACAACCTTGATCAGATGCACATTTAGAACTGACCATAGGACACCAGAGCCCCTGAGAGGGGGACAGACTTCATTTAGTCACATGTGCATCAAGCAACCTATCAGGTGTATACAACCCATGATGTCAGGAATGTGGAGTGCCTCAGAGATCATCCCCCACGATGCTGTAAGTAAGGCCGTTGCATACTTTTAATTACTGGGACTTCAGCTGCGTGATTGGCTGGCTGCAGTCACACAGTCTGCCTCCCCCCCGAACCACAATGTGGTGAGATTGGCTGCCTGTTCTGCCACACCTTACCCCCTCACAAGGCCCCTGCCTCCCTCCTCCCCCCCTCCCACAAGGAAACACATACCTCATTTTAGTTTAAATTCAAAGCAGCACAGAAAAAAAGTTTTGTAGCAAGAAATTCTCTAAGCAGCTCAGCAGCAGCTTTGTTCATCTGCCTCCACTTCTGAAATGCTACAAATAAGGCTTTCAGAAACGTTTAATTATTGGGACTGCAGCTACATGATTGGCCAGCTGCAGTCATGTGATCTGCCCCCCCACCACAATGGCGCTGAAATTGGCTACCTGTTCTCCCAACCCTCACCCTCCCACAAGGTCCCTGCCTCCCTCCTCCCCCTCCCTCAAGCAAACGCATGCTTCCTTTTAGTTCAAATTTAAAGCAGCACAGGAAAAAAAAAATTAAGAAGAAATGACCTGAGCAGCTTGGCGACTGCTTTGCTCCTCTGCCATGGCTCTTGGAGTGCTGCAGATAAGGGTTTCCCACACTTTTAATTACCAGGACTGCTGCCACGCGATTGCTCAGCTGCAGTCACACAGTCAGCCCCCCACCACAATGGCACCAAGATTGGTTGTCTGTTCTAGTGAGCAAGTAAGTAACACTATATTTGTTGAGCTCCAGTTCCCTGAGGCTCAGGGAACTGTACAAAAGTTAGGATAGTACAAGCATTAAACAATTTCAAATACAAAATGCTTACAGAACTTTCTATGCTATTAATAGAATGGATAAAAATAATAATATAGTTAAAATTACAAGTTCAAATCTGTAGACATATCTAATCAGCAGCTGGTGTGAGGGAGCCTTACCAACATTCTGGAGACCTTCCTACTGTAACATAAATGTACCTTCAGTCCCCTCTTAAAGGTCTCTAGCAAAGGGGCTTCCCTCAGAGATCTTAGGAGTGAGTTACACAGCACTGGTCCTACCATTTCAGATACTCAGTCCCCAGATGATTTGAGCAGTGCCCTAAGAACTGCTAGAAGGCCTGCCTCTGAGGAGTGGAGAGGGCACTGGGTATGGTAAGGAGTCACAACGTTTCTCAGGTAGCCAAGGCCCAGTCCATATAGGGCTTTATAGGTCAGTAAACCAATCATGAAGGTGATTATCCACCTCACTGGCAGCCTGTGCAGGTCAGACAGGACTGGGGTCACATGACAGGACCTTGGAAGGCCCATCAGCAACCTGGTCACTGTGTTCTGCACTAGCTGCAGGCAATGCAGAACCCCCTCCATTAATCCTGTGATAAAGAGCATTGTAGTAGTTGATTCTGGAGATCACAAAAGCATTTACTAATGAGGGCAAGTCATTAGGTAGTATTAAGACTTTTATCCGGGAGATATTCCTAAAATGGTAAAAGTCACTCTGAACAACAGATGACACCTGAGCCTCAATTGTAACTTACTATCCAGAAGGACCCCCAGATTCTTCACCTTAGCAGAGACAGCAAGTGAATAAGAGCCAAGCATTTGGCCATTCACCTCACCTACTGCCTCTGCACCCTGCCAATGACCAGGTTCAATCAATCGAACCTCTATCTTGTCAAAGTTGATTGTTAGCCAACTAAAGGACACTTTGTCCTGGATCTCAGCCAAAATAAATTCAGTACCTCAACTGTGTCACATTTCCTAGGTGCAAATGACAAATACAGCTGGATGTCATCAGCACAGTAGTGAAACCCCAAGCAGTAGTGTCTAAGAATCTTAGTCTAAGGATGTACACTGCAAACAACATGGATGAGGGAATCAAGCCCTGAGGAACTCCACACAGCAGACGCTTTGGGAGTGAAGAGAAATTCCTCATCACCACCCTCTGCATTCTATCTGTGAAAAGGGCTCAAACCAGCTGATGACAGTGCCAGCAAGTCCACAGAGAGACCTAAGGCAATCCAACAACACACCATGGTCCACAGTGTCAAAAGCTGAGGAGAGTTCAAGAAGAAGTGGAACTGACTATTCTACTCTATCTCTATCCCTGAGGAGGTCATTATGCATCCTGACCAACCCAGTTTCTGTACTGTGCCTAGACCTGAATCCCAACTGGAAAGGCTCATAGATGTCAAAAGTCATGAGATGTTTCTCCTGCTGCAGAGCCGCTATTTTCTCAATAACTTTTCCCAGAAAGGGAAGGTTAAAGGCCATTCTAAAATTCACTAAGCAGTCTGGATCCAAGGATGGTTTCTTCAAAAGGGGTTTCACCAGCACCTCTTTCAAGGCACTTAGGAAAGACCCCGCTGAGAGAGAGCAGTAGACTATCTCAGTGAACACTGGACCTACAGACCTCACACAGCCCACAAGGAGATGGGTTGGGCCTGGGTACAGTTCACAACAAGTAGGCTACAACTTTGAGACTACCTCACAAACCTCTTCCATCCCTATTGGCCTAATTTTGCTCCACACAGGAGGAGTGCTCCTAGCAACAATCATCTCTCCATGGTGGGGCTGTGACAGCCGCATTGGGGAAATCCAGGACCTGATACAGGACACTGTCAGAGAAGATCAGAGAGAATTCTTCACTTTTCACAGATGAAACTGCTCCTTTCTGCTGCAGACAGGTAGGCTGGAGTAACCTTTCCACATTCCAAAAGAGCTGAGTCAGTCTGTTCCTTCCTGAAGCAATCTCTTCTGACTGGAATACTGACTTATTATTGCAGATTGCTCTTTGATACTCACTGTAGTGAGTTCTCAAAGTCAGTTTGTCCCCCTCAGATCCAGACTTCCATCAACAGCTCTCAAACTTCTGACCCCTGGTCTTCATCTCCATGAGCTCCTCACAAGACCACAGGGATCTCAAAGCAAAAAGACCTGGGTTGTATGTATGCATTGGTGTGATAGAGTCAAAAGCCAAGGCAACAGCCCTGTTATAAGTGGCTACCACATCTCCTGAACCTGCCCTACAAGCAACCATAACTTCCAAGATGTCTATCACCACCTGGAGTCCTGCTGGAGACAACCCCTGCAGAGTGTGGTAGCAGACCATCTTCATAGGGGAGGACTATGGGGGGGGTCCCAAATGAGAACTTTACTGTGCAATGATCTGACCATATAACCTGATAAATCTTGAGATTACTTACCTAAATCCCCAGTGAGAATACTAAGTCCAAGGTGTGACCATGTCTGTGGGTCACAGTAGTAACAGCTTGTGTGAGGCCTAGTGAATCCATTGTGTGGAGGAAGTCTTATCCAAACTGCAAGAGTTCATCATCAATCCAAGCATTGAAACTACCTAGAACCATCCAGTTGGGCAACTCCAACACTGTCTTGGGGATGAAGTCTGTGACCCCCAGCAGAAATTTCCATTCCTGTCCTGGAGGCCGGTACACCAAAAGGATTCTGCAACCTGCAACAGGACCCCCTTGTACAGCCACGCATTCAAACAACAAAGTAGAACTCACAAAGTGCACCAAAAAGAGACTTCTCCTCAGCCTCAACCTCCCATAAGGCCCTTTCCTTCCATCTCCCTCCTCCCCCTCCCTTAAGCAAACACACACCTCATTGTAGTTCAAATTCAAAGCAGTGCATAAAAAAAAGTTTTTGTAAGATAAAATTACCTTTCTCCCAGTGGCTCAGTGGCTGCTTTGTTCCTTGCCTCTACTGCTGGAATGCCACAAATGAGGCTTTCATCCATTTTTAATTGCTGGGTCTGCAGTCACATGATTGACCAGCTGCAGTCTTGTGGTCTGCCCCCCACCATAATGCTGTCAAGATCAGCTGCCTGTTCTCCCACCACTAACCCTCCCACAAGGCCCCTGCCTCCCTCCTACCCCTCCCCTCAAGCAAACACACACCTTATTTTAGTTTAAATTCAAAGCAACGCAGAAAAATATTTTGTAACAAGAAATGACCTGAGCAGCTCAGTGGCTAGGTAAGAAGAGGAAAGCAAGGGGAGCGATAGTAAGGAATAGAAGGGGAGAGGGGAGAAACTGAACAGAAGAAGACCAAGAAAAAGCAAAAAAATGGACAGTCTGAACAGGTATTCTGCTCATTCTTCACAGTAGAGGGAAGGGGGACATACCACCAGGGTTATGCAGGGGTGGGAGGAGTTGGACACAATTCCATTTTCAGAAGAAAGAGTCCAGAAGGGACTTGGAGTTCTGAAGATGGATAAAGCTAAGGGATCTGATAGGATACATCCAAGGCTTCTAAAGGAACTCTGGCAGGGGCTAGCTGTCCTACTGACAGCCTTGTCCAACAGCTCACTGGAAACAGGTGTTGTTCTGGATGAATGGAGAAGAGCTGCTGTAGTCCTACATAACAGCAGCAGCAGGTAGAATGATAGCAACTATAGGAGTACAAGGAGCAGAGTACAAAATGATAGGACTGTTACTGATGACTACCAAGCAGGAGAGAGACCTAGGGTAATAATCTCAGATGACCTAAATGTGGCCAGCCAATGTAACAGGGCAGTTGGGAGGGCTAGTGGGATGCTGGGGTACATAGAGTGAGGATCACCAGCAGAAGGAGGGAGGTGGTGCTGTCTCTGTATAGATTGCTGGTAAGACCTCACTTAGAATACTGTGTATGGTTGTGGAGGCCACATCCATGGAAGAACATAGCCAGAGTGAAGGTGGTCCAGAAGAGGGTAACTAAAATGGTGGGGGTTCTGCATCAAAACCCTGTAAGAAGAGACTAAAGGAACTTAATATGTACACCCTGTCTCAGTTTGCCGAGGGCTGGATGGAGGAGAGGAGGATTGAGCTTCCAGAAGATGGCTCTCCTCCTCTGGGAGGGAGGGCTGTAGGTTCTTGGCTCTGGTACAACCCCTGGTGGAGGCTTGGGGCAACCAGTGCAACCTCGGGGTTGGAAGGGTAGCAACCTTCGATGCCTATGCATGGAAGCATGTGTGTGCATCTATGAGAGAATTGCACATTTGTCCCTCCCTCTAGGAAAAGTGAAATGGCTGGGTGCAGCCTTGTTGAAGCTAACCATCTTGTGGACTCCATGCCAGACTCAAAGACCCTCTCCCCACACTGGATCCATTCATTCAACAGGTGGTGCCCACCATCAGACCTCCTCCATGGTTGGGGGGGCTAAGCCATGGGGAAGCTTGGGTGAGGGCCCACTCTGAATCTGCCCCAGGTAAACTCCCCTCATGGGGGAGGCAAGCCGTGGGGGCAGATTGGAAGAGGTTCATCCTTGGATGATGGTGTCAGGGCCAGGTAGGTCAGTGGAGGGTTGGGCTGCATTGTGGCATGCACATAAACAAATTTACTAAAAATATGTGCACCCTGGAAGAGAGGAGGGAGAAGGGAGATATGATAGAGACCTTTAAATACCTCACTGTGGTAAATCAGGTACAGGAGGAAAGTATTTTTCAGAAGAAGAGGTGCTCAAAAACAAGGGGACATGCTACGAAACTGGAGGGGGGGTTAGATTCAGGAGACGTGTGGAAGTAGTTTTTCATGTACACAGTAACATTGTTATAAGTATGTGAGTTGTTGCATCTTGCATGTGTCCCCTTAGTCCCTGAAATCCCTGTTTTGTATTGTTTGTGTAAAAAAAAAAGAAAAAAATGGTGGCATTGCAGGTGCTGTTGGTGATGCTGGTTCAGGAGGAGCTTGAACTTCAACAGAGGGTGCTGCCACTCCCACAGGGTGTGCCTGCTGCCCCACCGTGACATAAGATCTTCCATTGCACCCTCCCTGAACCACTGCAATCTTGGACAGGCCACCACCTCCACCACCACCCCCACTTCCCACTTCTCTCTACTTTTTCTCCCACTTGGCCTAGTGGTTTGCCATGTCCTCTGGCCACCAGTACCCATGTGGGTACTCTGCTTGCTCCAGGGGGCACGTTTATTGCATAGGTTGCAAGAGACCACACTAACTCTAACCCTAACCTAACCTTAATGAACCATAAGATAACACTGCGTAACTCCACCAGTCTTTGAAGTTAGGGACACTGTATATATCCAAACAAAAGTCTGAATGAGTACTACAATAGTAACACATCAAACCTCTGGAAACATTAATGAGGTATGCACAGCACTCCAAAATTACCTGCCAACTTCACCATGGTGCCAAATTGACAATGTACTGTAATCATCAAAAATCATCAAAATTGCACCAAAAGTGCATTTCCTCTTGGACTACAACAATACCATATTTCAGACAAATTCAACAAACATTTATTTATTTATTTATTGATACTTGGATTAAGACCTTTGAGCTAAAAGCTCATTTACAGAGGTTCTGCATCCAACAGTTGCACCAAGCAGTACAACAACATATACAGACAAAACACATAGTGGCATAATGTGCAATACAATAACTGTAGGTAGATCTAACAAATTATTTTTTAATTTAGTATACTTTATTAATTATTAAAGATAACCATCCTACCAACCAAGCAGTGTACTGACATAATTATATTGAAGACAGGAAAAAGTCAGGGAAAAGAAGACGTACATATGGAACAAATATGTGGCATGTGCTGCAGAGGTTTTGACATGCATAACAAATGAACCCTCCACCCTCTCCCACCCTATCCCTCCCAGAACATCCCCACCCTGTCTGCAAACCACTCATCAGAAGAAGACATTAGTGGGATAGGTGCAAGCCATCATCATTGAGAAATAGGCATGACAAGCCATCAGGGGAACAAGGTAATAGAAAGGGTTAAGTACCCCATAGAGATAATAATGTGTAAAGCAATTCAAATGTAGTGCGGTAGGTGTGCAATCTTTTGCACATAGTAGCTATGTGGTTTTCCAGCTGGAGGGTGAGAAGGATCTCTCTGCGCCATTCTAGGAAAGAGGGAGGGGGGGTCTGGTACAAAAGATCGACTCTCATTATTTCGACACAGAAAAGATCGGCTCCTAAATACCGACGCGCTCACAAGATCGCCAAAATAAATAACGACAAACGAATGACCGACAGGCTGTACTCATAATCTTATACTTAGAACTTGTACAGCTGCATGAAGAATAATAAAAAAAGTACTCATTTTCAGTGGGGTCTTAGAATCAGTGCAAGAACTCTTAGTTTGAATCCCAACACAATGTGCCCCTTGCACCACCCCCACAAAAGGGCTACTGACAGTATTATTTCCCTACAACATTTTCAGAGCTCCACCCATTTTTTGCAACTACTAGCAATCTGCCACCCCCCACCCCCAGCTTTACCTACACTGAGATTTGAGACGAAGGATACAAGGGACTGACTGTTACAGTGCTTCCAAGTTTCTTTGGACTTTGGCACAAGTTGACGAGAGGCTAGTCTATGTAATGAGTATTGATTCAGACGTGATAGGCTAGGTTGGCGAGTCACTGCATTCGAATTTAAATTCTCTTTTAAATACGAGTCACTGCATTGGAATTTAAATTCTGTTTTAAAATACAAAAGTAGTCGCTGATAACAACAGCTGTAGAGGTACTGAGAGCAATAACACCACACCTTCTAGGTTGGCGAGTCACTGCATTAGAATTTAAATTCTCTTTTAAATACAAAAGTAGCCACTGATAACAACAGCTGTAATGGTACTGAGAGCAATAACACCACACCCTTGTGCAACCAGCTGCAGTTACCAGAGCTCCAAATAGTTTCTCATTCTCTCCCTGTCGGTCATTCAGTTTTCGTTATTGATGTTGTCGATCTTGTGAGCGCATCGATATTTCAGCGTCGGTCAATTGATTGTCGACCTTCTGGCAGTCGATATTTCGTACTGCTCCCGGGAGGGGCAGCATCTTTCCAATGTAGGAGAATTATTAGTTTGGCAATGGCAGCGACTATAGAGAGATGAGCCCTCTGGTTTCATGGAGTACCAGGAGGATAAATGCCTAACAGGCAACTCTCAGGGGTAAAAAGATCATCCAGCCCCAGCAGGAGGTCTAGTGCCTGTTTAATGAGAGTCCAAAAGGGCCAAATTTTAGAACAGTCCCAAAGAAGGTGAGCAAGGGAGCCCAGGATTTCTCTGCATCTATTACATTCAGGAGAAAAGAGCCTGCCAATCCTATAAAGCCTTGCTGGGGTATAATATAAATTGTGTAGTATATTAAACTGCATTATACATAATCAATCATGTTTAATGTATTTATAGAGATTAATCCAGACTTGCTTCCAAAGGCTTTATTGTTTAGCAGATGTAGAGTTTGAACCTAGTAGTAACATATCCTGGTGAGCAAGTGGGGATCTAGAGCTTGAAAGTGTTTATAGAGCGCAGAGATTGCATGTGGCTGCCAAGCAAGACTTAGGAGGGGTTCAGCCACACTAGCTTGTGGTAGATGCCAGGGCCATGGGCCTAAGAAATCAGAGATTGCACTTTTAAATTGAAGAAATTTGAAAAATTCAGGGCCCTTTACTTGGTATCGAAACTGCAAGGAGGAAAAAGGGACAAATTCTTCCTCCCGAAGCATGTCAGTCAGAGTACAATTACTCAATGCAGGGCAAAAAGATGGTGGAATGGAACGATGGTCTACCTGAAAATGGGGATTGCAAAACAGAGGTTGAGAGGGTACCAAGGACCAACGAGAATTTAAATACGATTGCAACTGACCCCAAGCTTTAAAAGACCATTCGATAGGGGTAGACCGCAGTGGACATGGGAGCTGAGAAGGTCTTAAGTAGAGCAGACTGGCCAGTGAACATCCTGTCTTCATCGCCATTTTCCTCTATTTTTAACCAGATTGGGGTGTAATCATGGAGAGCAGCCGCTCCCGATGTGGTTTCCCAACAGACTAGTTTACTGTCATGTTGAGCACCATAATATAGAAAAACAGAAGGCAGGGCTAAGCCACCTCTTTGCTTGGGGGCAATCAATTTTATATAGGCTCTATGGATAGCCGATTCTTTCTAGAAGAAAACATTAAGTAATCACCTTAGTCAGAAAAACCAGACTTAAGGGACGTAGAATCCTAACATCCCGGGCTTACAGTATACGAGGCAGAACATTCATTTTAGGGATGTTCACCCGCAACCATAAGGATAACGGCAATGCAGTCCATCTGTTTAAGTCTACTTTGAGAACATCTATAAGTTTACCCAGGTTTTCTCTGACCATGGAAGAATAAGACTGGGTAATTTTTATTTCTAGATAAGTTATGGTTTTAGATTCCCAAGAAACACCAAAACACTGAATATCCTTTCTACAGACCAGATTATTGAGAGAAAAAACGTTAGTCTTAGAGAAATTTAGTTTGTAAAAGGATACCTGAGAAAACTTAAGAGATTTCCTGAAGCAAGATTGGAATGGAGGTACAAGGGTTCTTCAAATGCAATAATAAATCATCAGCATATGCAGACAGGGTATAGCGTTTACCTTCTACAGGGATTCCTTGTAATGTATTGAGCTGGCACAGCCTTCATATTAGCAGCTCTAAGTAAAAAGTAAAGAGGAGTTAACGGGCAACCCTGCTGGGTGCCCCACTGCAAGGGAAAGGGGGCTGATAAACAACCATTGCAGAGGATGTGAGCAGATGGGGCTGAGTATAAGATTTGAACCCATTTTATGAAATCTGGAGGGATGCCAAATTTATGTAAAGCCACAAAAAGGAAATTCTAGGACACCCTATCAAAGGCTTTTTCCCCGTCCAGGGAGACCAGGACCATAGGAGACCTACTCTCGCTGGAGGAGGAGTATATATGTAGTAGTTTCCTGAGATAGTCCCTAGAAAAGTGACCAGACATAAAGCCCACCTGCTCACATCCGATAAGTGGTCCCATGAGAGGAGCTAAATGGAGGGCTAAAAGTTTGGAGAGAATTTTTACATCTGAATTTAAAAGGGAGATAGGATGGTAATTCTTGGCCAATAAGGGATCTCTACCAGGCTTTGGTATTAGGGTGATCAGATCCTTGAGAAAAGCTGGGTCACACAGACCATGCTCAAACCAGTAATTAAATACCTGTCAGTAGCAGGGCTATAAGGGAGGCACAGGCAGAATAAAAATTATTAGTCAATCCACCCGGGCCTGGTGCTTTGTCTTGTGGTAGCAATTTGATAGCCTTTTCAACTTTGGCTAATGTAATGGGAAGTTAAGCAGCCTGAATATGATGGGCTGAGGAGGGGAGCCCTGGGGTGGTGACTGGCGCAGAGACCGATGAGCCCTTTCTATCATGTATGAGGGCCCATTTGGAGAAGAGCCTGCCACCTTCTCACACAACTTTTGTACAAAAAGTATTGGGTTGGTTCCTCTCTTCTTGTTCTGGGAGCTCAAAAATAATTATGTTGTTCCTGCGGCTCCGTCCCTCAGGATCCTCCATTTTATCTTCGAGCTTGCGTAGGCATTTCCTAATGGAGACTGCTTCTGCATCTGATTTGCCCTTCCATGTCTCCAAAGAAGTAATGCGGGCCTCCGAGTCAGTGATCCGAGTAGCGAGGGAGTCCCCAGAAGACTGGAGCCTTTGCAATTCGTCAGTCAGCAAAGTAAGTGAGGCCTGACGAGGCTTTATTTCTGCCAAGAAATTCTCCTCCGTGAGTGCGCAATCTGTAGTGGAGGTAGCAGAGGACTTTGCGGCTTGTTGCCTGGTTCTCTTGGCCTGCTTGTCTCTCTCGGGGGTAGAAGGTGGCATGTGGCAAGGTGCGGCGGATTTCATTTCATCAACCACGTCTCAGGAGGATTAAGTGATCGCACCTAGATTCTGAGGTAATAAGCTCTCAAACTATGTAACAAGATCGACTGTGTGTTTGAGGAAAAGTAGAAAAATAGTGTAGAAAAGGCATTGGTGGTGGAGGAGCAGACAGCTAAGAGCAGCTATTCTCTAGGCAGCCATCATGTGACCCTCAGGTTTAACACAATTTAACATGATGAATAAACATAGAGATTCATAGTTACATAAAAATAAGGTACTGGTACAGAGAGTGCAGTGACAGTAGAGTTCCTAGTAACATTTTAATAACTTTATCGAGCAGTCTTGACAAGGACAGCTTGTCTGAAGCATTGTCCCGGAACTTAGGGAGAGGGTTTAAAGTGCAGATATAGAGGAGCATTGTCTGAGGCATTATCCTGGAACTAGGGGGGAGGGTTTAAAGTGCAGCTAAATAGTAGCATTATCATAAGTAGGGTGGGGGCTAATTAAAGAATGCTAGGCAGGGTGAGGTGAAAGGGCAGGGGAGAAGGAGGAGAGGAAGGAGGTGAGAAGAGGGGGAGGAGGGATGGGAGAGAGCAGGGGAATGAAGGCAGGGTGGGGAGGGCTTTAGTAGAGCATTAGGAAGAGAAATACCAGGTGTTAGAGTATGCAGTCACATATGAAATTGGCGGGCACCAGATGATTATTTAGGGCTACCTTAAAGAAGCCTGTCTTGGTACAAGACTGAAGGTCAGGGCTGAGAGAATTGAGCCATTTTTGAGCTCTGTACACAGACGCGTGCAGGCCCTGAGAGGTGCGATGGAAGGGTATAGTTCACGTGCGAGAGCAATCACTTCTAGTTCTCCTGCTAGCATTAGTGGGTCGAAGGAGACCAAGAATCCCTGGTGAGGTGAGACCAAGAATGGACTTTTTAGCAAGTAGACAGGTCTGGTATTGTACCCTGTAGTCCAGGTTTAGCAGCCCTGTCCGGGCATATAGCAGGCATGTGTGTGTCAGCTGATTGGCCCCCGAGATAAGCCTACAAGCTTTGTTAAGGGCCAGTTTAATCCTCTGTAGAACCATCACTGTGGCTGCTCTGTAGACTATTAGACCATAGTCTATGATTGACAGGTCAGAGTTTCTTACCCCGAGTAAGAGAGCTTCTTCAGTGGGACAAAGTCTGTGTTTATATAGCACCCCAATTCTGGAGTTTACCATTTTTGCGATCTGATCGATGTGCTGCACGTAAGTGAGGTAGGAGTCAAGAGTGACACCTAAATATTTAAAGGTGGGGACCATGTCCAGTGCTTCTTGTCTGTTGTTGTGAATTTGTAGCAGGAAGGATTCATGTTTGCTCTGAGGGGTGGCAAAAATCATAGCCTTTGTCTTCTTATAATTGAGGAGAAGCCTGTGCTGTAGAAACCACATTTCAACAGTGGTGAAGCTGGTTTGCATATGCTTTTCCAGGACAGAGGGGTTAGGGTGTCTAGAGAACAACACTGCATCACTGGCATGTAGTAGAGCTCGGCCTGGGTAGGCCTTGGGGAGCTCATTGAGAAATATTCTGAAGAGGAGTGGACCCAGTATGGATCCCTGGAGCACCCCAGTAGAGTCCGACCTATGTTCTGAAATGGTGCTTAGTATTTTAACCTGTTGAGTATGGTTGGATAGGTAGCTTTGGACCCATTGCAGGGGCTCAGAGGATAGACCCAAGAATGCTAGTTGTTGGAGGAGGAGGCAATGGTTGATTGTGTCAAAGGCCTTGGTTAGGTCTATGAACGTGGTGCCAGTCAGGTGGCCCTGATCCATAGTTTCATGAATGAAGCTAATGAATTCTACTAAGGCCGATGTGGTACTGTGTTGCTTCCTAAATCCATGTTGTTCTGGGCATTGGAGCTTGTATTTATCCATGTAATCAACACGCTGGTCGCTGACTATCCTTTCGAGTGCTTTAGAGAGCGGTGGAAGTATGGAGCTAGGACGGTAGTTTGAGATATTGGTTCGATCACCACTTTTATAAACTGTGGTGACCATTGTCCTTTTCCACCACTTTGGGAACTTCACAGTGATAAGGGACAAGTTGATGATATGGGTTAGAGGATGGATAACCTCATTAAGTGTGAGATTTAGTAATTTTAGGTCCAATGAGACATAGCTGGCTCTTGATTTTCCTATGGCTTTAGAGATATATTTTTTGCCTCTTTGACTGACATAATTTTAAGATAGAAGGGGTGTGGGGGCTTTATGGGCATGGCCTTCAGTTGTGTGGGTTTTGTCAGCTAGGGGGAAGAGAAAGTTTGGAGGGAGCACACTATTGAGATCAGTAAATGCCTTGTTGAAGGAGTTAGAGATTATTGAAGTGTCTTGTGTATGAATGCCATTTAAGTTGAGCTGGGAGGGTGGAGTTTTGCTGGGTTTCCCCGTTAATGTTTTTATGTTCTCCCAGAAGTTACAACTATCCCCACAGGAGTCATTAAGAGCATTCTTAAAATATTGACTTTCAGCAGTATGAATGGCTCTGGTGCAATTGTTTCGGGCAGTTTTGTAATTTTGCACATCGGACCGTGACCCAGTACTGGGCTTTATACCAGAGATTGTCTTGTTCTTTCATTAGATGAAGGAGGGCTGGGGAGATCCAGGAGTTCTAGGTCTCTTTCAACTTTCTTCTTTTAAAAGGTGCATAAATGTTGCATGAGGCGTTATAGATGTTAATGAAGCATTCAAGTGCAGTGTCCACATCATTGGTTTGATATATCGCAGACCAGTTCTGATGCAACAGGTGTGCTTTTAGTTGGTCCAGATGGTCTGTTTTTAGTACTATGGAATATATAGTTTGGGGGGGTTGGGGGCTTGTTGGACCATTTACAGATGATAGGGGAATGGTCACTTATGCTGTCGGGGAGAACAGTAGTTCCTGTAATCCTCTCAGGGTGGTTTGCTAACAGCTAATCAAGAAGTGTGCTAGAGCCTGACCGGTAGTTAATGCAGATTGCTGTTTGAACTAGTTGTGACATTCAAAGAGATTATATTCTTAAGTGGGGAGGCTTCTATTGATGACCAGTTAAGGTTGAAGTCACCAAGGACTAGGATAGCTGCGCCTTTGTGTATCATGGCAAGGTAATCCAGGGTTGCTTTAAGGCCATCTGTTTGCTGTTTTGGGGGAATATATACAGTGATCAGTGTAAGACATTTATCCTTGGTACCGATTTGGACCTTTATTAGTAGAATTTGAGAATTTCCAACAGTGATAGGGCAGGGCAGTACGCGGGCCTGTAGAGTGTTTTTGATGTACACTATACACCCCCCACCATGCTTCCCTATCCTTTCGTGCCTAAAAGAGGCATAGCCATCAATTTGGATGGTAGTGTCTGGGATTCTTGGTGAAAGTCAGGATTCTACTATTGACAGGATATCCAGGTTGTGCTGCGTTATCCAGACTTGGAGGGAGTCATGCGTTGCCATGAGACTGCATATATTCATTGAGGCAATAGTTAGGGCATTTGACTTTATTTGGGTAGTGGCCAGGGGTCCTGGATTGGGATGGATGTTTCCCAATAGTAGCAGGAGTAGCCAAGTAAGCCTAATGACATGCCACTTCATGCATTTAAGTGTATTAGCAAGGAAATTCTGGTGTACTTTGGTGTTCCCTGACTTGCTGTTGATGATGTACAGATTAATTTGTAAAGGGGGAGGGGGATAGTGTGCATGAAGAGCCACAAGTGGCCCTCTAAGGGGACAAGTACTGTTAAATGAAATATTTGTTGCCCGATGCGGGAGACTTCATTTATCCCCATGTAGAGAGGTGCCAGGTACCTTCATACCATGAGCTATTTGCCTTTGGTACATAAAGAGTAGCTAGAGATGCAACTAGTGTTATGAACAATGCGAGTTCTACGTGTGGAGAACCCATGATGTCTTTATCAGCCTTGGGGGGGGATAAGAGCCAGGTAGGTGACCTGGAACTGGGCAGCAGTATAAGTGGAGGCAGGAGTTGTTAGTCAGTAAGACTGCAGGATTAGTACAATGGTAGGGTTGCCGCCTTTGGTGTTAAAGGTTGGTAGTTCGAGGCTGGCTAGTGTCAATAGTCAGAGAAGAATGGAAAGGAGGATTCTGGAGGGTTACTATAGGGAGCTAGGGAGAAAGTGTAGGAGATTAAGATAGAGATAGGTTAGGAAGTAGGGAATGTGTGGAGACCCACTAGTGACTCCTGGTAGTCGAGGAGTATAAGATGCAAGTGGGAAAGTAAGCAGATTGAAATTTCCTGTGTGCTCACGTGATTAGTCACATGACCTTGGCTTCCTATAAATTTAGGGACATCCCAGGGTAGGTGGGTGGGGCAGTCGATGCATAGCGTCAGTGGGCTAACATCCCAAGCCTGCAGTAGAGTCATACCTTCAGGGCTCTGGTGTAATCCTGTTGCTCTGCGTCTGAGTTGGGAAGGGGTTTGCTGAAGAAGGAGCCTAGGGAAATAGAACAAAAGGATAGAGGTCAGAGCAGTAACAGGGAACAAAAGACTGGCTGCTGGATCCCCACTGCGCATACACCGACTGGAAGGAATGGGCTTCCCAACTCAGCACAGGCAGGTAATTCAGAGTAAAACTTTTAAATAGAAGGCAATTCACAATATAGTTCTGCTTCACCCACTGTAAGTCCTTACTACAGTAATAGGCACACTTTCACACATTATTGCAGTGCTATCACCAAAAACACAGTCTTAAGGCTGCTCTAAAAAAATACCACTATCGCTTGGTTAGGTTGTAGTACCACACATTTAAGTTCCCATTAACTGAGTCCCACAAACAGTAGTAACGGACACAAATCACCACTCAAAAAACTATCTCAACACTCCGCCAACGGTAAATATCCCAACAGGTTGGCAGAGTGGTCCAGTAATGTTAAGATTCTGTTTTAGTGCTCCTGTAACACCCCAAGCCTGTAGTAGAGCCGTACCTTCAGGGTTTGTTGTAATCCTGGCACTCAGTGGTGAGTTCTGCAGCCAAGTAGGGAGGGGGATTTGCTGAAGAAGGAGCCTTCAGGGCTCTAGTGCAGGAGTTCTCACACTTTGTCATAGTGAGCCTCCCCCAAGCCTTGAAAAAGATCTTGAGCCTCCCCCTAATATAGAAATAATTTTGGTCCTCCCCATAGTTAGAACAACTATCATACTTTGTACATTACGGGAAGAATACAATGAAGTGCATGTGAGTGGTTTATTCTCATTTTATTGAACTCTTATTCTCCTCTCTATAACCCCTCCCCAGGCCAGCCTACTGCTCCACACTTGACTTTGGGACTCTATTTACCCTTGTTGCAATACCTCCATGAGTCAGATTGCTTTCTTTGTCAGTTTTACCCTGCTCTTAAACACCTTCTCAGGGACCATTTTGCTCCCTCCTGCTCTTGCTCCTAGTATCTCTCTGCTTAGCCTTTGTATTTGTGCTTTTATGCGGCCTGTATAATGGGTCAGTTGTTACCTTGTTCCAATTCATTTGCATTATTTTGAATTTTGTTTTGCAGTTTCCAAGAATTGTATTTTCCCCATGTCATACCAGGAAACAAGTGTTTGTTCAGCGTGTCTTTCCTGGTAACCATTTTGTACATAAATTTGCATGCCGTTATTCACTTTCAGTTTGCTGCATCTTTTCACACGAAGCAGCCAAAACTTGACATTAAAATACAGTACATTTTAAAGCTTGCTTGAGCCTCCCCTGGAACAGGTTGGGGCCTCCCCAAGGAGGCTGGCCTCACCATTTGAGAAACCCTGCTAGTGTAATCCTGATGCTCCTCAGTGACTGTATCATGCCTAAAACATCCAAACAGAGTTGTTGGTGGAAGTGAGGTGGCTGCATTTGTGTTGCCAAATTATTCTCTGCCACATCAGTGGCATCCATGCTGGTGTACACTGGGGGAGGCAGCAACAAGAGGATCAGTCTGAGGGATAGCAAAATCTCTGGCTCAGGAACAGTGGTCAAGGAGGAGGTTACTGGTGTCCCCTTACTGCTGGTGGAGTGGTGGCACTGAGCCTGATCTGGATAATAGGTCCCCAGTATGGATAGATGAACCAGTGACCAAACAGCTGGTAACTCCTTTGTGTGCATTACAGCACCTTGGTAACAGGTACCTGGGGTAGTATTTGACTTTGGCCAGGGGAACAAATTGTACTAAGGCCAACTGCAGTGATAGCAACACTCTGGGTATTTGCCAGCATGTCACACTGTCAATGAAGAGTGCAACTGGATCACAAACACAGCTCAGAAAATGTTATAATTGCTCTTGACTGAGACTGATGAGTGGATGTGGCCTCTGGTGGTGGTGGTAGTGGTACCATGGGGGGTTGGGGTGGCACATGGTCTTCAGAAGGCGGAGTGGAGAGGGCTGTGGTCTGCTAACCTTGAGACATTTGTGTATCAGTAGCTTCATTGTGAACCAACTTTGCCTTGGTGTGCTCCAATGAGAAGTTACAGGCAAAGTTACAAGGTGAAGTTATCAATGGTGAATTTCCTGTTAAATAGAAAAACTTAGTGAAATTATCCACAGAGGTGAATTAGGCAACTTCACCTTAACTTTGCCTGTGAATTAAAACTTTGCAACATCGCTAGCGGAGACCAGTTGGGGTCTGCGAAGACAAATTAGGTAGGGGACATCTGAGCAGTTTAGGTGGGCCAAATGGGGTCTGTGGAGACAAATTACTGTAGGCAGGGAACATCTGAGCAGATTGGGTGGGCCAAATTGGGTCTGTGGAGACAAATTAGGCAGGGGACATCTGAGCAGAATGGGTAGGCTAAATGGGGTCTGTGGAGACAAATTAGGCAGGGAATATCTGAGCAGATTGGGTGGGCCAAATGGGGTCTGTGGAGACAAATTAGGCAAGGAACATCTGAGCAGATTGGGTGGGCCAAATGGGTTCTGTGAGACAAATTAGGCAGGGAATATCTGAGCAGATTGGGTGGGCCAAATGGGTTCTGTAGAGACAAATTAGGCAGGGGATATCTGAGCAGATTGGGTGGGCCAAATGGGGTTTGTGGAGGCAAATTAGGCAGGGAACATCTGAGCAGATTGGGTGGGCCAAATGGGGTTTGTGGAGGCAAATTAGGCAGGGAACATCTGAGCAGATTGGGTGGGCCAAATGGGGTCTGTGGAGACAAATTAGGCAGGGAATATCTGAGCAGATTGGGTGGGCCAAATGAGGTCTGTGGAGACAAATTAGGAAGGGAACATCTGATCAGATTGGGTGGGCCAAATGGGGTCTGTGGAGACAAATTAGGTAGGGAATATCTGAGCAGATTGGGTGGGCCAAATGGTCCTTTTCTGCAAACAAACTGTATGTTTCTATGTTTTTACGTTTTGCATCTCTCCAGATGAGTCAGCAGAGCAAACAGTGCAAGCAGAGAGGGGTAGATTAGAGATAAGTCTTTGCTACCTCTTAATATGCAATGGCATGGTGGTTTGTTGGTTTATTTTTAGTGTTCATAATCACTATCATTATGATCCTAGGTGGTTTTTAATTTATTCTGTCTATTTCCATTTTTCAATTTGTCGGTTGGGCTTGTTGGGGTTTCTGACTTGGACATATGTAAGGATGCTGGCATGATTCAGTTGTTGTCAGAATTTTTTGAAGAAGAGAAAAAGAAACATGAGACATTCAATGAAATTAATTGATCCCATCTAATTGGTGCTAATGATAATGATTGTTTCTCTATGTGAAAAAAAATTGTTACCACAAGAAAAATGAAATTTCTCAATGATGTACACATTGCTTTCCATATGTATTGCATGCTGATTGGCAGGACTTTTTACACTGCATTACACTATTATAATGCACTGGCCCTTGCCAATCATGGCAAAGGATTTTCCTTACTCATTTTACAATCATTACATGTTGTGTTCTACAACATTACACTGCAGCATGGAATACGCTTGCAGTGCCCCTGAAGGCAACAATGAGGCAGATGCTGAGGCCTTGAACAAAGAGGTACAGGGGGCAACTCAACAGGTGGGCCCGCAAGGCAGGCCAGGAGTTCATGGTACATCCTAACTAGGCTGATCTTTGGACATCACCATTGAGCACAAACCACAAATGAGGCAGGAATGTGTTAATGTGCATGTAATAAGCTGAAGCATGTTGCAAATTAAAGTACACAGAATGGTATTATAATACTGTACATGATTATGTGTGAAAATAGGGAATAATGCCAGCTTGGCTACAAGGGGCGAGGGACTGTGGGGTTGTTGTAAACATGAAATAATAATAAAATACTAGGAACTTTAATAACAGCTTAATTACATGGGTCTCAACTGAGAAAAACATAAATGGATCTGAACAAAGAGCAGTTCCCACTGGGTGACAAGAGGGGATTGCGTTGGTTGTTCTAAACATGAAATAATAATAATAATAATAATGATAAATGGGAACTGTAAGAACAACAAATGAGTCTCAACTGAGAAAAATGCCTGGATGAGGGATGAGGCTGTTCCACTCCAGCGTTCACACCATGGCCAGGTACTGGCTGCTGCACAAGCAGAGAGAGTGGGGGCATGCTGCTGGGGACTGACAGCAGCACTGGCCTGTACACCTTATGCCATGGGCCTGCACTGTGGGCCATGGGGGATAATCCTAGGAAAAAAGGTCTAGTTGTCATCTCCTTCATCATCAGTGTCCACCTCATGTACATCACCCTTCAGGTCTGATTCTAGATGCTGGTGCTCCATGTCTGCACTCTACAGAGTAATAGGTACCATGGCTGCACCTCCACAGCTGCTATGTGCTGTTCCTGCTGCTGGTGCACCTCCCTACTTATGTTTCCATCCCACAGTGCAGGTCCTGGCTGACATCTCTCCATATGGATATGTGGGCTGTGGTGTGAGAGAAGTAAGACATGGATTTGTATTGCATATAGCATAGTGTAGTGGCACAGCAGGCAGTGTGTTTGCTGAGGCATCTCTGTGGCAATGGACACACAAAAAGCAACATCTGCATTCTTATATCATATATCTTATCCAGTGCTGGGCACATCATACACATCACCTGTACTGTACATAGTATGGTACACAGTCTCATAATATACACAGTTTTATTGTGCTAAAACACAAAATCAGCAAGCATGGTGAGATGACTACAGTTGCTAAGTGTTCCATGACCTTCTTGTACATGGAGATTAATTAGAAGCTAATTCAATGTTATTGGCTGGTGGTGATTTGTATAGACCCAACATACATAAATGATGATTTTGTATAATGAGATCTGACTTCAGACAAATACAGACTTCCATTGCTGTTATTTCTTGTATAGTGGGAATGTACCTTAGAGAGCAACTCAGACTTTTGTGCTAAGTATTTAGGGGCTTAACTGTTTAAACAACAATGCTTTACTGTTACTAAGTGAGCATTTCATCATATTGGCAGATGCTGCAATTTAAAGCTAAAGTAGGTTGGCTAGAAGTTCCATTCTAGTAAGTCTATCAAGTTTTGGTCTATACAATGTGCAGATCTGACTCAGAAGAACTTGACCATTCCACTGCAGCTATCAGTGATGGGCAAGAACTTCACAGATCCAAATCTACATCAGATTGAAACTAGTACTAAATTTAGGGCAGTTTCATTTTTTGGCAGATTTGGGGTTTTAGATTAATTTGCAATAATTTTAGAAGGTAATGGGTTTACTACTGTGCATCCAGTTTCCGAACTTCACCAATCTTCAGCAATTTGTGTTGTAATTTAAATGATCTACACAGTAAGTCACTGCCTACTTCCATGGAAATTTTTGAAGAGAGAATACATATTCTCCCCTTTTCCTTAAAGAATACGGGGACTTGGGTGGCCCACTGAAAATACTCCCACTTCCCATAATTATGCATAATTCTTACATATAAATATATGAAAAGGCCAGCAGAATAAGGCCATTTGGTCTATCAAGTCTGCTCAGATTGCAGGGTCCCCAGTGCAAGCTAAGGACTCTGCCCCCCAACCAATATCCACTCCTTCTCATCTATTTTCCCCTTTACCCAGACCCAGCCCCTTTTGAATCCATCCACCATTTGAGAGATACCACTTTCTCTGGTAGCCCATTCCAACCTGCCACCACTCTTTCTGTGAAACAAATGCCTCCCGGTCTCTATCCTAAACCTCCCTTCCTCCCTCCAGCTTAAGACAGTGCCCCCTCATGTTTTTATTCCCAGTGAACCTGAAGAGTCTCTTTCTGTAGATCTTATTTATACCAATCAAATACTTGAAGCTCTCCATCATGTCTCCGGTCTCCCTTTCTCCCTCCTCTCATTCAGAGAGTACATGTTCAGGGCCGCCAGTCTCTCCACACATTCCTTACTCTGCTGGGCCGTAATCATCTTTGTTGCTCTCCTTTGGACCATCTTCAGCAGGTTTATGTATTTTTTAAGGTTTGGATACCAGTACTGCACACTGTACTGCAGGTGTGGTCTTACCAGAGACCTGCACAGTGGGAGTATTACCTCCTGTCACCCACTGCTGATCCCTCTAGCTATGCAGCCCAACATTCTATTTGCCTTTGCTTCTGTCTCTCTGCATTGCATGGAATGCTTCAGTTTGCTAGTGATCAACAACCCCAGGTCCTTTTCCTCTTCAGGTTTAGTTAATAGGACCCCTCCCATACTGTACTCAGTCTTCAGGTTCTTAGCTCCAAAGTGCATGACCTTGCATTTCTTTGCATTGAAGTCATAGTTGTCAAATTCTGGACCACCTCTCGAGCCTTGCCAGATCCTCCCATAGGTCCTGTATCCCCTCCACTGTATTCACCCTCTCACATGCCATAGTGTTGTCCACAAATAAACTTTGCCCTCTATGCCCTCTCCATTGTCATTAATGAAGACACTAAACAGCACTGGACCAAGCACAGAGCCCTTTGGGACCCAGTTGGTGACATCCCTAACACTCAAAAGCTCCCCACCACAACTCCCTGAGTTCTGCCCTTCAACCAGCACACTATCCATTCAGTCAGTGTCTCTCCTACCCCAAAGATCTACCAACTTCTTGATCAATCTCTTGTGGGGTACAGAATTAAAGGCTTTGTTGAAGTTCAAGTACAGGATGTCCACCACTTGGTCATTGTCCACTGTTTTAGTATTCTAGTCAAAGAAGTCAATCAAATTTGTTTGGCATGATCTCCCAGCCATGAATTCATGTTGCTGCTTGCCCTGAAGGCCTTCTCTTCCAGGTATCCTATAAGCCTTTCCTTAAGTAGGGCCTCCATGAGCTTGCACATGATTGAGGTCAGGCTGACTGGTCTATAGTTGCTTGGGTCATTTTTGGCATGCCTCGTATGGAGTGGTACTACATGTGCCATTCACCAGTCCTGGGGTACAACCCCCCCAAATCCAGCACACTACTGAACAGGTCAGTTAGAGGGCATGATGGTTCTTCTGCCACCTCTTTCAGCACCCTTTTATGGATGCCATCAGGGCTATCAACTCTTTCCTTACTTTATCCACCTTAATTAATGTAGCCATGATCCCTCCCCCTCCTCGCCTCCTTCCCCCACGTGGAATTGGGTCGTCTGTCTCCTTAGTGAAGACTGAACAGAAGTACTCATTCAGTACCTCTGACTTTCCCCCATTTGCTTCCACCCACCCCTTCCCCTTTCTGAGCCATATTATTCCATCCTTTTTGCCCATTTTCTCATTGATATACTTAAAAAATACTTTTTCCTCATGTTTATTCCCTCAGCTAGCTGCAGTTCTTTCTGAGCTTTAGAGCACCAGACTACTCTTCCTGCCTTGTGCACCTTCTTCAGATAGTCCTCTCTGTTCTCCTCCCTCAAGTCCTCCTGAACTTCCTATAGGTGTTCCTTTTATCCCTAAATGCCTGGGCAACCACTTTACTAAACCAGCAGGGTTCTTTGGGCATTCAGTGTTTCCCCTTTGAACCTAATACAATCGCTTGCAGCTGCCACTATTCTTTCCTTGATTATGGACCAATTTTGGTCCACCCCCATCCCTACGTTGATGCCCTCCAATTGCTCCTTTAGCAGCTCCCCAATACTTCTGAAGTCCAGCATTTTGAAGTCCAGGGCTTTGGTCTTTGGGGTGCCTTCTCTCTGCTCATATCCAGCTGGAATCACACTGTGTGGTGGTCACTCCCACTCAAGGGCTTTTTGTCCTGGATGTATTCTGCAGCAAATAGTGAAATTATGCAGCTTACATTGATGCCTATTTTGTGCATGAGAACAAACTGCAGAAAAAATCCACAGTTTACATTATTTTTAGTTATAAAGAAAATCTGCCATTTATATAGCAATTCCTTTGGTAGAATTTCATGGAATTATCTTACCTTTTGGAAGAATGTTGTGGAATTTTTCAAAACATTCTACAAAACATTTTGGAAGTGTAATGGCAAATCTTCCAAGATTCAGTAGGCATAAATTTTCATTCTGCACAACAGTACTATATACATATACTAAATGCCAAAATTTGATTGCCAGAAATTACATAACATTGGTTGACTGAAATGACTTAGGTTCCCACCCCTTCTGCTTCCATGTGCGCTGGAAATGACATAAAGCTCCTGCCCCTTCTGCTTCCGTGTGCGACCAAAATGAGGTAAGGTTCCCACCCCTTCTGCTCCTGTGTGCACTGCATATAATGCAGACCCTCCCACCTCCTCCCCCTTCCAGTTCCAGATTGTGACATTGCTATGGGGGAGCAAAGTTTGGCTTGTTTAGCCTTGCTCAGTACATGTCAGAGGAGGTAAAAGAAGACTTGATGCTGATAAAACCATACACCACTGTGCATCCATAGTCTATTTGATTGATGTTCTACTCCTGTATGTGTGGATTTCCTGAGAAAAGCGGCAAAATAGATGATCCTATTCATTTTTTTACTACAGCGTCTGCTAGTGCCACACTGGAGATTATCAAACTTGTGGATTCTGGTATGCCTGAATTTAGCGAACCATTCATGAGACTTGGTTTACACGGTAATCATGAGTGTTAATATGGATGAACAGTGGGAAGAACAGAAACAAAGTGGAAAACCGGCACCTGCTTTAAAACATGTATAGCAATAATAGCTCTATTATGGCTCTCAATTAAGGAACTTAGCCGAGAATACTAATATGGTATAAATGTTTTTAATATTAAAAAACTCACTACAATCATGGCAGAAGACAAAAAGGAGTTCGTCTTTTAGCTGAAGTCCATAAAGCATAAAGTTCCTTTAGGCTCAGAAGAACGCCATGTAATCCAACACATAAACGGCTGTATAGTCCAAACAGGTGTGAGTAAAGGCTGAGGGTCGCTTCCAGCTGACGTCACCTGACACGTTTTGTTGATAGCTTTTTCAAAGGTTGACATCCACAGGTATACACCTGTATTTAAACACAGCCCTTAAAGGGGAAACACCCTTATTATACTAAATACAAACAAACTATATATAAAAAACATATAATACATATAACAAACTAGTAAAAAACTGTGCAAAGTATCCATTATACAGCACCAGTAGGCAGTAGCACAAATAATTGCTGGAAATATTCCACTTTAACAAAAGATATCTTTATCCAGTAGATCATAGTAATCAGTGCACTGCTGAAAGATAGAAAAAAAGACAAAGATGTTAGATAGAAAACACCAAAAGAGTAACTTCATTTTTTATATTTCAAAAAAGGCCGAATCTCAATCCTTTCATTTAGACCTGGTTTATACATTGCTTTCATAGCAAAAATCCAGTATTGTTCCCTACGTAGAAGGAGGTTATCTAGATCCCCCCTCTTTTAGTCAACACAGGTTTTTCAATTGCTGTAAATGTAAACTTATGTGCACCCTTATCACTAGCTCTTAATGTATGTAGAGCTAAGGCATTCTTTTCGTCACCATTTAAAATAGATCTGGCATGTTCACCTATACGTGTTTTAAAGGGGCGTTTAGTTTTACCAATATAGAAACTGTTACAGGAACACTCTGCAATGTATATAACACCAGAAGTGCGACAAGTAACAAATCCCTTTATCTTAATATCAGTTCCTGTTGCATGGTTTCTAAAAGTTTTAGTTGTTTTAACCCACGAACAGTATTTACAGTGACCACATCTGTTACACCCTCCACTGGTTTATCCAACCAGTTTTTAGATTTTTCCACATTTGGTTGTACAGAGTGTACCACTAAATCTTTGATGTTTTTACCCCTTCTGAACACTACCCGTGGATCACTTACATTATTCTGGTGTAAATTAGTGTCCAAACGAACTAAATGCCAATGTTTCCTGATGATCTTAGCTATTTCACCTGATTGAGGACTATAAGTGGTGTCAAGAGTGGTCTGCGGGTCACCATTATTGACCCGTTGTTTACCGATCAACAAATCTTCCCTTACTAGTCCATCAACTTCACATTTAGCTTTTTTTAATACATCACTGTTATATCCTCAGTCTTGTAGTTTAATAGTCAGTTATTTCGCCCTCTTATTATATTCCTCTGTATCACTACAGTTTCTTTTAGTGCGAATAAACTGACCTTTAGGTATGGCATTAATCACATGCCTGGGGTGACAACTGTTAGCCAATAAAATAGTATTTCAATCTGATTGTTTAGTGTAAAGATCCATCTTAACACCACCTATTCCATCTTTGTAAATCCTTAGATCCAAAAAATTAATCTCAGTATGACTGGAGTTAATAGTAAACCGTAGATGTTCATTACTTTTTTCTAGATATTCCACAAACTCAACTAATTCTTCCTGACTCCCTTTCCATACCATAATAATATCATCAATAAAATGTCTCCATAAATCAATCTTATGTAGAAAGGGATTGTTAGGGTTCCTGATTGTGTCCAATTCCCATTTTGCCATGTATAGATTGGCATAATTGGGTGCCATACTTGCACCCATGGCCGTACCCAATTTCTGTAAATAAAAATCATTCCTATAGAAAAAGGTATTGTATTCTAGTATAAACTTAGTCAATTGAATCAGCACTTCTGTTGGTGGTTCTTTCACCAGCCGTGTCTCCAAATAAAATTCTAAGGCTTTCAAGCCTTGCCTGTGTGGAATATTCGAATATAGAGATGTAACATCAAGTGTTACTAGAATACTCTTTTCTTCTATGGCCAAATCCTCTATTACTAGCAAAATGTCACTCGTATCTTTTATATAAGTTGGTACCTGTTCCTGAACAATATTGACTAAAAAAGAATCCACATACTTCGCTAGTGGTTCAGTCAAACTATTGTTACCTGACACAATCGGCCTCCCAGGTGGATTCATCAGGTCCTTATGAATTTTAGGTAACACATAGAAAGTGGATCTAGTTGGGCACTCAACAGTCAAAAACTTATAGACTTTATCAGAAATAAGTCCTGCATCTTTTATTTGCTTCAAATAAACATCTATGTTCTTTTTAAAGAGTAAAGTATTATCAGACTTTCATTTCTCATAATAAGTCCCATCTGAAAGTTGTTTCAAAACTTCAAAATCATATTTAGGAGTGTCCATGATCACAACAGCCCCCCTTTTATCTGCTGCTTTTATTGTGATATCTGTGTTTCTCCCCAGATTTACTAAGGCTTCTTGTTCAAGTCTGCTTACATTATGATAATAATGCAGATCTAAATTTTTATTCAGAAGCCTTAAATCTTCCTCACAGCATTTTAAAAACATCTGCAATGCAGAAGAAAGTGGGGGACAAAAATCAGAGACCGGTTTAAATGGTTTTACATTATCAGAGGACATGTGTATATCCATATTACCAATTCCCTGATTCACAGGATCCTGACCCCGAAAAAAGGCTTTTAGTCCTAAGTTACGTACCAGTCTATGGAGGTCCAGCACCGTCTCAAAATAGTTAAACCTCTGCGTTGGGGTAAAGGAGAGACCTCTATTTAAAACAGCAATTTCGGTTTCATTCAGTTGATAACTTGAGATGTTAATCACTGAAACCTGCCCTGTCGCCGTCTCCCTCTCCATCCTCTCCGCGGTGTTCCTCTTCGACCTTCTCTTTCTACCACCTCTTCTGGTGCATTTTGTTGCATATCTTGTCTCCTTATTCGTTGACTCCGCCACGGAACAGAAGGTGGTGGGACCCCTGGGATAGCACATGGTTCCTCTTCTTCCCCTAAAAAACGATCCTGATCTTGTTCATCTATGGTAGCAGTAACATAAATCAGTTGTTCTCCAGTCTGCGGTAAACTCTGAATATCTGTATTGATGGCAGTGGTTTGTGAAGACCAATTGAACACTTTATCATTCACATAGTCCTTTTCATCTCTCTCAAACTTAGATTTTTTAATGTTTTTAATCAATAACAATACAATTGTTAATGCAACAAATCTGGAAGGGATGTGAGAGAGGCTTTCAAAATGATACTCCAAGAGGGCCGCAAGCCTGAAAATTTTCAAACAGATGAAGGGACCAAAATTCTTAAAGCTGATTTTCAATTATTTTTAAAAGAACAAAAACATACATCATTTTATGACATCAAATGATGTCAAAGAGCAGCTGATGCCTTTGTAAAAACTTTGGAAAATATAATATTTAGACACAGTTCAACTTGTATTTCATATACATGTATATATATATATATATATATATACACACAGTATATTACAGAGTTCACTCCTCCATTACTTATTATTGAAGAAATTTCCAGAAAAATAAGTTTTTATCCCTCAGAGTTTGTCTGCCTCTGTAGCTTATTCCCTACTTAAAATTATAATGCTTTGTTGTGACATCACATTCTGTTGCCATGGGAATAACTATGATGTCACGAGTAGAGAATTGTGACATCAGATTGGGAAGATACAATAGGAGCTGATGAACCCTCAAGGAACAACTCACCTGTTTTCATACATATGACCTCAGTAATAAATAATGGGGAGAAGAAATACAGAGTTAATGAGAAATATAAGCTGCTTTGTGTCTAAATATTGTATTTTTCAAGGTTCTTCTAGAGGCATCGGTGGCTGTTTAAGGCTTGTATTGTGGGAAGATTTAACCATACACTAAAAACCAAAATGTGGAGATATTTTACATCATTTAACACGTATAGGTACATAGATGTATTACAATCTTTAACAATGACCTATAATCAGAATTATTACCGGCCCATCAAAATGACACCCACTGATGTGACAACTGACAATTCTTTAGATGTCTGGAACCTTTTATATGGTGATCTTACACTCAAAGTAAAAAATTCTTTTAAATTTTATATGGGTGATCATGTGAGGGCTTCTAGAGTTAAGAAAACATTTGAAAAAGATTATGAGCAAAACTTTACAAGATTTAAATTTTTTGTGAATGTATACCTAAGCCTACACTGGTGTAAAAATTAAAAGATTATGATGGTGAAGAAATAAGAGGTACTTTTATGAGCAAGAATTGGTAAAAGTCGAAGACACTGCAAACTGTGTATACAAGGCTGAGAAAATAGTGCTGCAGAAAAGACAAGGGGAGGAAAAAATGTTTTAGTAAGATGGCTAGGCTGGCCATCAAAATTTAAGAGCTGGGTAGAATCCAAACAGCTGAGAAATTTAAAATTATAAGGATGCTCTGATGTTTTGCATGACATCAGTTGAGTGAAGACATTATTGTTAAAACAATGGCTGCAAATGGGTTTTATGTTACACTGCCCAGCAATGCCTCTTCTGAAGTGTTTCCCAAAAGTACAATTTCAGAATATACTATGAAACTGGTGAAATCTATCAATTTAGTGAGGGGGTGGGTGGGAACTCAGCTTGTCAGAAATACAATACCCAAGGACATGGGACAATATTATACAACAAGATAGGAGATTTCAAACAGAAGAAACTTCTAAGCCATTATTACCATTATCAATTCCCTGAGGTTATTGTCACAATGTTGGTGATGTCATAAAAGCCATCAATGAGGCACTGGAACATGCACAGCTAGGCATGTTTTTAGAATATGATAGTCGGGAATGGAAAATAAAATTCCGCAACATTAGTGGTGGAGCATTCATTGCTTTCCATAATCTGTTTCATATTTTAGGGGTACCATGTGGTATACCACAACTACAATCAAGTACAGAACCATATTATGCTGATATCAGTGGAGGTTTTTACACACTGTATGCGTATACAGACATTGTTGAACACCAAAGAGCTGGAGATAGCCTTGTGCCCCTACTCCATTGTGTGGAAATATCTGTTAAGAATAATGCAATCATAACCATCCTCTATGATGAGCCAGATTATATATCAATCAGCAAATAACAGTTTGACACCATAACTATTGTGATAAACAATGATCAAGACAAAAATGTGTTATTCTTGTTTAGCAAGGTGATCATGAAGCTTCATTTCTGGTCTGTTAAAGGAATGTTTCTGAATGACTGCAATGACACAAAAGTTGTACAGTGACCCCAACCTTTAAGTAGCCTGTTATAAAGCACAAGCAGATCATGGCTTATCTGGTTTTCATGGTGCCCCTGTTATGTATGGTGGTATATTTAGAGCTTTATTTAGAAGAGCTGTGCCACTATTACAAAATTGCTTGTAAAACCATATCTTAAATCAGCTGCTAAAAAGATTGTGAAAGATGCTGTGAGGAGTGTTGTGGGTTCCTGCACAATTTCTGATCCAGAACAGCAGGAAGATGGGGCAGGAATAGCTACATAGAAACATAGAATTTGATGGCAGATAAGGACCGCTTGGCCCACCCAGTCTGCCCATTTTCCTATCTAATGGATAAGCTGCAGATCCTAGTTAACCAACAGCCTACTTCTTCCTTTCCCAACCCCCAGAATTGCCTTATGACTGTCCCATGCATTCTTGAATTCCACCACTGTTTTTGACTCCACAACCTCCTCCGGAAGGCTGTTCCATGCATCCACAACCCTCTTTGTGAAAAAATACTTCCTTACATTACCTAGGAGCCACCCCCCACCTCTATCTTCAAATTGTGCCCCCTTGTTCCTGCGCACCTCTTTTTCTGAAAAATGCTACCCTCTTGGACTTCGTTAATTCCCTTGAGTTTCTATCATGTCCCTCCTCTCCCTCCTTTCCTCGAGTCTATACATATTAAGCTCCTTAAGTCTCTCTTCATATGTCTTCGGGTGCAGACCCTGCACCATTTTAGTTGCGCTCCTCTGGACTGCCTCCATCCTGTTTATGTCTTTGTGGAGATTGAGTCTCCAGAACTGCACGAGTACTCCAGATGGGGTCTCAAAGCTGTCTGTACAGAGGGATAACAACTTCCTGTTTTCTACTGCTGATGCCTCTTCCTATGCATCCCAGTATTCCCCAGCCCTCCTTACTGCCCCTCTCACATTGCTTGCCCACCTTTAGGTCATCTGATATGACTACCCCAGGTCTCTTTCCATTTTTTGTTGTTGTTAGTATCTCACCCCATTGTGTACTCTTCCCTGGGTTTTGTTTCCCAGGTGCATTACCTTGAACTTCTTAGCATTGAATCTAAGCTGCCATACATTTGACCATTCCTCTAACCTTGCCAAGTCCCTTCTCATCCTTTCTTTCCACCCCACCTTGTGTATCAACTCTGTTGCAGATCTTTGTGTAGTCTGCAAAGAGACATACTTTTCCTTCCAGTCCCTCTGCAATGTCACTTTTAAAGACATTGAAGAGGACCAGTCCTAGTATTGAACCCTGCGGTACCCCACTAGTAACCCCCCTTTCTTCAGAGTGGACTCTGTTTACTATTACCCTCTGTGTCCAGTTCTCTAGCCAATTCTTTACCCAGGCTACCATCTTGGGACCCAATCCCAGGCTGACTAACTTGTATATTAATCCTTTGTGTGGGACTGTGTCAAATGCCTTGCTAAAGTCTAGGTAGGCCATGTCCACAGCCCCCTCCCAGATCTACTACTTTGGTCACCCAGTCAAAGAAATCTATTAGATTCATCTGACATGACCTTCCTGCTGTGAATCCATGCTGCCTTGGGTCCTGTGCCCCTCTGGCCTCTAGGTACTCAACAATTCTTTCCTTTAGAAGTGATTCCATCATTTTCCCTATCACTGAGGTTAAACTAACAGGTCTGTAGCTTTCTGCTTCTGCCCTGCTCACACTTTTGTGAAGTGGAATCACATCTGCCCTCCTCCAGCCCTCAGATACCACCCCATCCTCCCATGATTTGTTAAAGAAGGTGGTCAGTGGTGTCACTAGTTCTACCCTTAGTTCTTTTAGAATTCTGGGATGAATCCCATCAGGCCCCATTGCTTTGTCCACCTTCAGTTTTAAGAGTTCTTTCAGAACCCTTTCTTCTGTAAATGGGCTGGTATCAACTTCTGTATCCAGAGTGTTTCTGTTGTTTAGTTTAGGTACCTCCCCCTCTTCCTTTGTGAATACTAAGCAAAAATATTTGTTTAGTATTTCTGCCATTTCACAGTCACCCTCTGCCACCCCTCCCTTTATTAAGCCTCACTATCCTCCTTGGTCTTTCTTCACTCCCTGATGTACCTATAAATGGTTTTATCCCCCTTCTTAACTGAGTTGGCTATCTTTTCCTCGGTTTTGGCCTTTGCTGTTCTGACTGCCTTCCCAGCTTCCTTTTGCTTTAATTGATACAAATCTCTGTCCTGCTCCTTCTGTGATTCCTTGTACTTCCTGAATGCTTTCTTTTTCTCTTGAGCCTTCCCTGCCACCTCCTTTGAGAACCATAGTGGTTTCTTACATTGTTTTGTTTTATTTATTTGCTTCACACAAAGGCTTGTTGCCTCTGTGATGGCAGTTTTTATTATTCCCCATTGTTCTTCCACCCCTCCTTCCTGCCCATTTGCTAGTGCATTCCTTAGTTGTTTACAAGAGGCACAATAAGAAGAGGAGACTAGTCCTACCAGGGGCCTGTGAAAGCATTATTAAAAGGCTGCATCTTCAAAAGAAAAGAACAGCTGTGAAACTTAAGTGCAAGGAGAGAAAACCTCATAAAACTAACAGGCAAAGAGACTAATTTTAAACCATGGCTCTGGCACACTGCATGTCTCAAGAATGTGGAAAGTCAGAATTAGACCTTTTCATTTACCACCAACCCAAACCAGTATAGAGAAAAACCTTTATGTTGAAATCCCACCCGTGTCAGCTATAAGTGATAATGCGCCCCTGGAATTTTATGTGGTGTGTAATGGTGAAGATTACACTGACTTAAACAACACCTTGTTTTATCTATTGTGCAAGATCATGAAGGCAGATGGTAACAACATTGATGATGTAGCTAGAGTAAGTTTAAGTAACTATTGCCTGGCAACCATCTTTAGCCAGGTGGATATAGTGGTGGGTGACCGTCTGATTAGCTACAGTAATTACTGCTACCCCTACATAGCAATTATCAAGTCACTGCATAGTTACAGTGATGACATCCTGTCTACACAATTCTCATCTGAATTATTTTATAAGGACACACCAGAACAGCATGAGAACACTGTTCTTAATGGCCCCAATGAGGGTTTTAAAAAGCATGCAACTTTTGCAGCAAGGAGTCACACTATAGAACTGCATGGACCAATTCATACAGACCTTTTCTTCCTTGAGAAAACACTCATGAATGGAGTGGATGTTAAAATTAAACTTGTTCATAACAAGAATGAATGTTGTTTACTTAGTGGTAATGCAGATGAAGAATATAAACAGCAAATTAAATCTGCAGTTATTTATGTAGAAAGGGTAAAACTGTCACCAGCTGTACATATTGGCCATGCTCAGGCCTTACAGGCTGATAATGCAAAGTACCCAATTGATCGCATTCACATGAGGGTTTAGTATATCTGGAGGGAGCCATGTGTGTAGCCAAGATAATCTGTTTCTGGGGCAGATACCAAAATTATTGGTGATAGGCTTTGTTAATAATGATACTTTCAGTAGTATGTATAATAAAAATCCTTTCAATTTGAACATTTTAACATTAACTTTATAGCATTCTGTGTGGATAGTGAACAAGCTCCCAATAAACCACTGCAACCTAACTTTACAAATGGTAATGCCTTCAAAGAATATTTCAAGTCTGGTTCATGCTAGCAGAAAACATATGAAAGATTGCCCATTGCTGATAGACTATGTAGGTTTTTGTTGGGAGCACACATTATTTGCCTTTGACCTAAGCCCTGACCCAGGCTGTGGTAACCCATTATACATTAATCCGCTCTGGCAATTTGAGAGCTGAAATACATTTTGCTGACACTCTATCAGCTACTGTGAATATGTTGGTGTATGCAGTCTTTGATGATGTGGTAGAAATTAATCAAAGATGGAATGTTGTGTTTGACATCAATTAAATATGAACACTCAGCAACTGGACACCTTTCTCCAGCAGACTCTTTTACCAGAGACAGTTTTTTTCAGGATTTTTGCAAGTGACATCTACCTTCAGAGAGACTTACATGTGTGCCACCCTCTTTGGTAGTGAATACACAGCCCCAGTCTATGCCTGGTGATCACTGGTTAGCTATTTATCTCCCTGACCACACCACTGGGGAGTTTTTTGTTTACTCTTATGGCTTTCCTTCAGATCTCACATTTTTTTCCATCATCAATTAAGTTTTTCTGAAAGAATGTGAGAGAAACACTGTTTAATCCAAAACAGGTTCAAGATATAATGTCCACGAAATGTGGCCATCATTGTAAATTTTTCCTGCATCAAAGATGCAGAAGGGCAACCATTAATGATGTGGTTAAGATGCATTCTGATAATTTAATAAAGAATGATCAAAAAGTTTATACATTTGTCAATCAATGGAGAATTGTTAAAAGGTTGAAAACATCTTTTCCTTTTAGCCCTCAGTCAGTAATTTCACATTATGATTATAACCAGTGCTATTACTGCTGGTAGATACAGAAATAAGGCATGTTGTGTTCTATAGCCAGAACTTGTAGTTTACTTTTATAGGACCCTATGCACTATGCGGGCAGGAGTACGTGGAAACCATGCGTACCCCACCTGCGCAACTGTGAACCCATGGACAGGTGCGCACAAGCCGGTATCACTACCATCCGCCACCTGTCCGTGGCCCTGCCCGCCCAGTGCATAGGACTCCACAGGGTGGCTGGGGTGGAGTCACAGACCTGGCCAGGCATCCAATCAGATGCCTGGACCAAACCCACAGTGGATCCCATACGCAGCAGGACACATATTAGCAGCACACCCCGCAGATGTCCGAGGACCAGCGACTGTGGTGGTGTGTGAAGGGCAATGCTGCTGGCTCTCTGATGACACCAGAGAGGTGCACAGTGATGAGGTGGGGGGAAGGCAGTTGGCAGTGTTGGGTGGAAGGCTCTGTATCACTCCATTAGTGGGGGGTGGGCAGGCAGTGCCATTTGGGGAGGGCGGGGCAGCATCCAAGTCCTGTGCCCCTGTGTGGGGGGTATCCTGTGGGGTCCGATGTGTGCTGGGGTGGATGGGAGGCACCGGGTGGCCATATGCAGTGGCCCTGGTGTGTGGGTGGACTATTCACTCTGTTGTCGGGCAATTCCTGCTGTGTTCACAGGGCATATAGGGGGCTTACAGCAGGGTTCTAACTGGTGTACCCTGCATCCCCTGTGCACTCCTGTGGCCAGCACTATGTGCCTTGGTGCATGGCACATAGTGCTGGCATGCCCCTCACCCACCCCCACGCATTGCTCTTCGTGCGGCCTGGAGATTGGGTGCATAGGTGCTGCGTACCACCCTTGATGCATCTCACATGGGTGGCATGTTGGGTGCAGAGTGTCAGTGCACCCCAGATATGCGTGCATAGCCACTCTACCCCAATAGTGCATAGGGCCCATAGTGTATAATTATTAAATTAACTTGTTGTAAGGAGACAATAAAACACAGCCATTTGTGCACTGCATCAGGCTGTCTATTTATTTTTGCAATATAACAGCAAAATCAAAGCAAACATACTGTACACATATTGTAAATTATAAAAAATGTACAAAAACACAGTATTACCAAAAATGTGTGGGGTGTAACCAAGGCATTACACCATCAACAATGCTGTTTTTTCAAAAGGGGGGAGGTTCTTATTTTGACCACAGGTGACGATGTGTGGGTTTCAGGTATTGGTGTTGTAGAAGCACCTGTCAGAACCTTTGACAGCTTGTTCTTAGCACTCTGAATCAAAAACCTGTTTTGGATGTTAGACACCACTGATTCAAGAGCATTAATTTCCACTAAAGCCCTGATACAATTATCCCACCCCCTAGGTTTTTTAGCATCAGATGGGTATCTTTGTGAGGTAATAGCCTTGACTAAGTTATACATATGAGACTCTTCAATGGGCACACCGTGATATATAAATTTGCCATGATCATCCCAGTCTGTAACACCAGCAGACCTTTTCAGTTTGTTTAACAATGTTTCAGTGTGTTTTCTCGTATGCAAAGAAACACCTTGTAATATGTCATTGTAAATGTCATTGGTGCCAGGTATTAGTGCTGTTATCTTGTGGTTGCATTAGCTCATGTGGGGTCAAAGATAATGACACGTTTGCTACATCTTTTTCACCTTGGCATGGAACTGTGAGGTAGCATTGCAACACACTTCCATATACTTTAGCCTTCTCATAAAGTCAGTCCTTTGAAGAACATCCAGCATTTCAGCATCCAGCCATTGTTCCTCACTCTTTCTTGGTGCCTCTTCAGGGGTTGGATGACCTCTTAGCAAGTTCAGCTGTTGTTGTGGTACTAAATACATTTTTTGTGCATAATCCATGTCTATTCAACTACTTGTTAGAAGGTTGCTTAAAAGGAATATTGCAGCACTAAGCAAGGTGCTTATAAACCCCCCAGATTGTGTTACAATCTGCTTGTTATGTTTTACAGACAGCTTTCTAATATTACATTTTTTGACAATGTTGCATCTCCTCTTCAGCATCTTAATCTGGTGAGCTGTGAGAGGTATAGTCCCTTTAATAGCATTGAGTGCCACCTCGGCAATTGTTGCTATTAAGTCATCAGAGGCTGAACAGGGTATACTTTCCTTTGCCTTGGTGGCCCCTTCACCTACAGCTTAAGCACTGCAAGGTTTCTTTTCAAACGTGCTGACATGTCACAGTGCTATGATCAGCTGGCTACAGTGAACAATTGATGAATCTTTTAATTTCAGGGGGCTCTTTTTTCATTATGTATGTAACAGGTAAATCAGGTGAAAACAAGCCACACCTTAAGTGAGGTGTTGTGAATTTTAAGTCCGCCAAAAGATAACCATAGGCCTTGTGAGATGTATCTTCAAAGGCCTCTTCAAAAAATGTGATCTTTCCAGGATACATCTGGTAAGCCAGTGTACTAACCAGTAGTTTATCTCTGGGATTTTTCAATAATACTATATAATTTGCATTTAAATTTCTGGTCTGGCTTTTTTTACCCTGGACAAAAAAATTTTGTGTGACATACACGCTACTGACATTTCCACAATGACAGTACTGAGTGAAACATTTTTGAATTTCACAGTTTTCAGATGCTGTTTCCATTAAGTCATCTATAATTAAAAGATTTAGTTTTTGTTATGGTAATAGTTTGTCATTTTGTAGAGTGCGAGGAAAACCCTTTATAAATTTCAACTGAGGACATTTTCAGCATAATTCTGCAAAGGTTGTCAACAACTATAACACCAGATAATATTTTCCGGAAATTTGGTTAGAGCATTGAGACCTACATCCAGCATTCTTTTAATTAAATAACTTTTTCCAGAGTTTGATGGCCTGGTCAAAATATAGGAAAATGGGTGCTTCAGACATATACTGTATCCATACCACAGTCAAAAGCAATAAAGCAATGTTTTAAAATCCTCAGTTTTTTTGTTGTAGACAACCCTGAAGGTTTTTTTTTTCAGGCTCGTTTTTAATAGTAATGCTCTTTTTGTTTTCTGTACAATTTTTTTCAACCCTCAGTGACCGACTGTACCCCAACATCTTCATTTGCACCTCCGTCCTTGACAAAATGGTCAACTAGTGATTTGAGGAAACTGAAATTACCCTTTTTGTGTTTGATGCACATGCACACCAAACACTTTGAGACAGTAATGGGAAATGAGAGGTGTGTCACTGCCATGCCAATTAAAGCTGCATCTGCAAGAGGTGTGGCAGTGTACACCAATCGAAAGAAATGAACTGCTCCAATGGGAGCAATTCATTTGTAGCCCAAACTCCAGCAATGCACATTAGAGTGCACACTAATGTGCATGGCAGCAGTTGTTCCTGTATTCTCTGTCCCCATCCTCACTCTTCTGAACCCCCCAAGCTTCAACTGTGGCTGAGGTGCAGCCTCTCCCATTGCTGGCTTATACCCCCCTCAACATTAGCCGCTGTGTGACTTTTTCTTACAGCCTACATCGGGGTACCCAATCCCCATATTGGCACTTATCCCCCCCTCCATATTGATGTGGCACACTCGCAGCCCACTACAGTGTGCTGAAATAATACATTTTTTTTATGTTTCAGACACCGGGATGCCCACTCCTGGTGTTGAATGTCTCCCCGCCCTCCCAAGCCTGAATAGATACTTTTCTGACATTGGGGTGCCCAATCCCCATGTTGGCATGTTTCTCCCACCCCCCACACCGGAGCCCACCCCAGTGTGTCAAAATATTGAAATATGCTTCTGACACTGGGATGCTCATTCCCGGTGTCAGATCTGCCTCTTCCACCCACAAACCCACTCAGTGCTGACATTAGTGTGCCCAATCCCCATGCTGGCATGCCCCCCCACCTCCACTATTGCAACACACTGGAAGCCCACCCCATTGTGCTAATATTACTATTTTGCCCTGTAAAATAAAGAAAACTGTCCCCTAATGTCTTTTTATTTTTTTCCCCTGTAAAAATGAAATGGCCCATCATTGTCTCCCCAGGCTCCCTCCCCCATACCCACCCACTCTCTGCATACCCCACCTCCCCACACCCCCACTCACCCCATACTTACCTCCAGAGGTCTAGTGCTGTCATCTTGTCTAGACCAGGAACATGCCTGCACTCTTCAAAGGTGACCGACAAACTGAGAAACCATGGTAAACCTTATAATGGGACCCAATGGGGAGGGTTCAACTTAGGTTGATATCTCGGCCAATTTTTAGGAAGTTAGCCTCATTTTCAACATGGATTCTTGGAACCCCACATCATGAACTGTGGCACTGTCATTTTGTTTCTCAGTCCCAAATGTGATTTCACAGTCACTGCACAGAATCACCTTTTGGGACTGATTAATTAAATAACAGTGCCACTGTTCATGAGCTGGGGTTCCAAAAAGCCCATGTTGCAAATCTGGTGAAAAAATTCCAAAAAATGACTGCATTATGAGCGTGTGTTGTGCAGTTTCTATGCATGCTCATAACTTTGCCAATTTTTAGTATATTCACTCCAGATTTTCAACATTGCTATTTTTCCAAACCTCCTTATGAACAGTACAGATGTCATTTTGCACATCCTGCCCAAAACATGTTTTCACACCTGTGGTGCCAAATGGCACAGTCACAGCACAAATCACCATTCGGGATTTAGTAACAAAATGATAGTGCCACTGTCCATGAGATGGGGTCCAAAAAAGCCCATGTTGAAAATTTGGAGTGAAAATACCAACTCCCAGGGTGTTAGGGTTGGCACATGCCCTGACTTCAACCTGTAGACTTCGACAGGCATTGGGGGTGACTTGGGAGTCATTGGCCATAATTCTCATGCCATTCCACCCTACCCCCACCCTGCAGCCAGTGACAGGCATCGAGGTATGCCTTGGGGTCTTTGTCCCCAACATTTACCCCATTCTATTGTGCACCCATCTCCACTTATTTCCTTATGGAATGGGGTGAGTGTAAAGACCAAAGACCCCAAGGCACACAGTGATGCCTTTCAGTATCTTCAGGGTGTAGTAAGGAGGAATGATGTGAGCATTACAGCCGATGACCCTAAGGCACACCCCCAATGCTTGTCAGTCTCTGCAGGGTGGGGGTGGGGGTTGATGTTATGGTAAGAAACACTAATGCCTCAGTAAGGAAGTTAATCAGGGAGGGGCAGTGGATGTCACCTACCTTGATTTCAGGAAATCCTTCAATGCCAACCAACATAGAATATTGATATAATAAGATGGCTAGTCTGGCCACAGGGTACAAACTGATACACTGGGTTAGAAACTGGCTGACAGACAGGAGGCAAAAGGTGGTGGTAATGGGATACAATCCAGGGAGAGGATGATGACCAGCGGGGTACCTCAGGGATCTGTTCTGGGACCAGTCCTATTCAATGTCTTCATTACAGACATTGTGGAAGGGCTAGAAGGAAAGGTCTGTCTGCCTGTTTGCAGATGACACCAACATCTGTAACAGAGTGAGTACTCCTGAAGGGGCGGAGAAAATGAGCAGACACATGGAGAGGCTAAAGAAGTGCAAATAATGCACCTGGGAAGAGGGGAAACCTGGGAAGAGTTGTTGGATGGGGGTGAAGTGCTGACGATCACCAAGGAAGAAAAGAACATAAGAGTTTTCATTTCTAATGACCTTAAGGTGTCAAAACAGAGCATAAATATTGTAATGAGGCCCAGTGGCATGCATGGGTGCATAGGCAAAGGTATCACTAGCAAAAGGTGTGAGGTGGTGATGTCATTGCATAATGCACTACTGAGGCCTATCCCACAGTACTGTGTGCAGTTCTGGAGGCTGTAACTGCACACAGACATTGACAGGGTGGAGCCGGTCCAGAGAAAGGCAACTAAGATGGTACATGGCTTGCAAAACAGAACATATTAGGACAGATTAAAGGACCTCAATATGTACTCACTGGAGGACAGGAGGGAGTGGGGGAACATGATACATATATTCAAATACCTCAAGGCCATACACAAGGGGCAGGGGCAGACATCTTCCAGTGCATCACATGTTCAACATTGACAAATGCTTATTATTAGTCACATGAAGCATAATTCCTTTACACTTTATGCAAATTTTGCCATTGGTCAGTTTGTAACCATAGGTTTTAGGACCACCTGCTACAAACTCCACAATGTGTTCACTAGGCAGAAGTTTACTGCTCAGTTCACCCAAATAGTCCCCCAGTGGTGGATCCTGATCACCTGGCCTGCTAACAAATATAACAGTCTGTGTCATGGTACAGACAATGGTTCTGTAGGCGTTCAAGTAAACTGTACAGTTTAAGTCTGGCATAGGACATGGTAAAGGCCGATATAACAACATTAATGTTGGTAACATTAACCTAGTGTTTTTCAGCATATTTCCAGTGTACCAAAGCTGTATCATCACTTATAAAATACAGACCAGATATGTCATAGTGGTCTGTGAAAAGGTACCGAAAGAGTTCTTCAGACTCCTTGACAATGGCATTGTATATCAAATTGAGACACTAGCCAAATTTTCCCCACGATGAATTCAAAAACAACTTCAAAACCTGTTTTTGTTCAGTGTTGCATGCTATATTTTCTGCCTCAAAAACAACACCATCCTTGGCATAGTACTGGCTGATATATGCTTTACATTCTACGTGAGTAGTACACCAAATTGGTTACCCTAAAGCCTCCTGTTTCCCCTTTAGGTGTAATTTAGTACACTCTGTAAAAAGACTGTCAGACTTCTCTGGGTAGTGTCAGACTTCATACACCTCAGCCATCTTGTAGCCCCACTCTAAAGCCAGATTTAGCTCCTCAGAACACTACGTACCCTCCAGAGATCACTTATCATCTAAATAAGTTCAAGGCTCTGACTGTTGTGCTGTCCCAGCACACATGTGACACAGTGTAAACATTAGCTTTCCACTATTCTGCTGCGCAGAATGGGCAAAAAGAGGCCACGGGGTGGATACACTTTAGCTTTAATTAGCCCTAAATAATGTTTGAGATCCTTAACATTTTCATATATAACCACAGGGTGTTGTATGACGTATGTCTTGGTCTTGTTCACATACAGTAGGGATACAAACTGGTAAAATCCTAACAATGAATTTTCTCACCAGGCTGGGCCTGGTAATATAAATGCAGTGCATTTGTGCACTCTCCATAAAGTGAATCATGGGGGTCCATCGGTTCTGGAAAGTGGGTTGCTTTCAAAAAAGCATGCACCTCTGGATTGTCACATACCAGCTGTTTCCATTCATGCTTCTAACATGCATACCTTTTTCCTGTCTGAGATAGTTTAATTTCTTGATGGTTAGGTAATATAAATGTCTGTAGGCTGTGCTAAGCATTGGGTTCAACAGGTCTTCAAAGTAACACATCTAGCAGCCAAGATAAAACCACCCAAAAAATTCAAATGCTGTGGGGACACCGTCTATTACAGCATAAGCATAACCATCGAGAAAATAATGACCTACCTGTACTTCTCCACCATTCAACGCATGCAGTATGTAAATTTTTTCTAGTTTACTTATGCACATCAGCCACTTTATGGCAGGTATGGAGTAATGCTTGCACTGGTGGTGATAGTTGTTAGTGAGCATGATCCCCATGGTGTCTGGCTCTAAAAATGTAAACTAAAACATGGCCACCTAAACTGACGCTATAGTGATGTACTGAAAGGGTTTCATTTGAACTCTTTCCTCTGCATCATCTTGAAACATCTGCTCAACACCATCTTACATACATACATACATACAATTGCCAGCAGATAAGGACTAATATGGACCACCTAGTCTTTCCTGTGATACCCCTAACAACTGAGTAGCCCCTTGGCCTTTCTGATTGCTACCTTATTGCCCCCTTGACTTCCGTCAGTTAAGTCCATCCCACCCCCCATCCCCTCAGGATCCCCTTGAGTCTGTACCACACATGCTTGAAACCAGAGACAGTGTCAGCCTGTACTACCTCATCTGCAGCCCATTCCAGGCATCCACTACCCTCTCCGTGAAAAAGTACTTTCTTATATCTAAATTTTTCTTCTTACTGCTTCATACCAAGACCCCTAGTTAATGAGCCCTTTTTCTTCTCAAATAAGATTCCCTCATGTGCTCTGTTAACCCTCTTTAGATATTTGAAACTCTCAATCATGTCCCTCCGCCCTCCTTTCTTTCAGGGAGTACATATTTAGATCCTTCTGCCTGTCCTCATATAACCTATCTTGCAGCCCATGAATCATTCTAGTGGCCCTCCTTTGGATAGCCTCCTCCCGTTCAATGCCCTTTTCCAGATGTGGTCTCCAGAACTGCACTGTGTACTCAAGTTGGGGCCTGACATATGTCTTGTATAGGGGCATAATGACCTCCTTCCTTCTGCTAGTAATACCCTGCCCAATGCATCCCAGCATTCTATTAGCCTTTCCTACCACCTTTTGGCATTGACTTGTCACCTTGAGGTCAGCCGTGATGATGACACCAAGGTCCCTCTCCTACTCAGTGACTGCTATTTCTCCAAGCACATATTTTGCCCTAGGGTTCCTTGCCGTAAGTGCATTATTTTACACTTCTCCTTGTTGAACTCCAGTCTCCACTCCTTGGACCACTGCTCCAGCATTCTAATGTCCTCCCTTATCCAGCCAACATCCTCCGGTGTATCCACCCTGTTACAAATCTTTGTATCATCAGCGAGCAAGCACACCTTCCCCTCAAGCCCAACTGCAATGTCTCCAATGAAGACATTGAATAGGACTGGGCCCAAGACTGACCCTTGTGGTACCCTGCTTATCATCCTCCCCTCATTAGCGAGCACCCCATTAACCATCACCTTCTGGGTCCTGCTGGAGAGCCAGTTTTTGATCCACATAACAATTTCTGGTCCCACCCCAACACTGCCCAGTTTGTTCAATAGTCTTTTATGAGGAACAATGTTGAAAGCCTTCCTGAAGTCTAGATATGCCACGCCCACTGCTTCTCCACTGTCTACCACCTCGTCACCCAGTTAAAAACTCTTTCAAGTTTGTTTGGCAGGATCTCCCTCTGACAAATCCATTCTGCCTGGGGTAAACCAGTCCTCTCCCCTTTAAATGGTTTATCATACGCTCTTTTAAGAGTGACTACATTATCTTCCCCACCACCAACATCAGGCTGACAGGCCTGTAGTTACCCAATTCTTCCCTGCCCTCCCCTTGTGTAGCAAAATCACATGTGCTCTTTTCCAATCCTCTGGGACCTCCCCCACTTCCAGCGATAGGGTAAACAGCTCTGTCAGAGGTGCCATCAATTCCTCTCTGAGTTCCTTCAGTACTCTATGGTGCATTGCATCTGGTCCCATTGCCTTGCCTGCCTTAAAGCTCAGTAGTTCCTTCATGATGCTATCTTCCATCAAGGGGATGGTGTCTACCCCTTCCCAACCTCCTGCCCTCCAGTTTTGACCCCATACCCACCTCTTCTTTGGCAAAAACTAATCTGAAGTATTTATTTAGCATATTAGCCTTCTACTCATCATCCTCTACACATATCCCCCTTCCCTCTCAGTCTTATCATCCCAGCTTTAGTTTTCCTCCTCTTTCCTATGTATTGATAGAATGCCTTGTCCCTTGAAACATTTCACATCCCTGCTTCAGTTTTCCTCCTCCCTCCTATGTATTGATAGAATGCCTTGTCTCTTGAAACATTTCACATCCCAGCTTCAGTTTTCCTCCTCCCTCCTATGTATTAATAGAATGCCTTGTCCCTTGAAACATTTCACATCCCAGCTTCAGTTTTCCTCCTCTCTCCTATGTATTGATAGAATGCCTTGTCCCTTGAAACATTTCACATCCCAGCTTCAGTTTTCCTCCTCTCTCCTATATTTTGATAGAATGCCTTGTCCCTTGAAACCTTTCACAGGCCTGCTTTAGAATCTCCACATCTGACTTGCAGTAGTGGTGTTTTTCCTTTTTAAAATTAAATGCATCTTCTTTATGCAATTCAAAAACTGTTTTATTTTCATCAGCCATCATGTAGTCTACACCATAATCTTTGTAATCTGGCATAGGCCCTACATAATTCTGATTTTCTAGTTTGTTAAAAAGGTGTAGAAAGGAACCTTTTACAATCTCAAAACCCATGGCCCAAGGCATTGTGGCGAGATGTATAGGAAGGAAGTTTAGTGAGTCTATAAATTGGATAATTAGCCGTTTTACAGTTATGGACATCAGTTTACTTCACTGAGTCAGTAACTCCGCTTCCACTTTTTTTTCTTTTACAAGCTGGTTTAAGATGAAGTGACTGTCATACCCCTTTGTATTGTGAGCTATAAAGGTGTATCCTTTAAAGTGGGTCTTTTGACCTACAAAGCCCTACATGGTCTCGGTCCTGACTATTTGAAAGAGCTTCTGGTGCCCTACACCCCTCTGAGACAACTCCACTCAGCTGACAAGGGTTTGCTGGAGATTCTAAGGGTAAATTTGAAGTTGTCTAGAGCTCGTGCCTTCGGTTTTGCAGCTCCCATCCTCTGGAATTCTCTGCCCTGTCAGCTCCGAGAGAGTACGACGGTGGGAAGTTTTAAAAAGGCCTTAAAGTCTTTTTTATGGGACAAGGCATTTCCTGCTATGTTGTAATTGGTTATTTTAGCTTGTAATATTTGCTGTGTTGTCTCATTGTATGTATTGATTATGCTGGTGTTCTCATGTTTTTATGTACAGCGCCTTGAAAAATTTGAAAGGTGCTTAACTAAATAAATTTTATTATTATTATTATTATTATTATTATTATTATTATCCCTGAAATCATTTTTGGATAATTTTTTTTACAAATTGTGTAACACAGTCAGTGCCTTTAAACTTCCACTTGGGACCTCTTTCAATGGCGTAGATATAATTTGGAGTCTAGAGCCACCAGGATTTACATCTTGCATGTATTCAAAATCATAAGATATATAACTGGCTGAAAAAGTTGGTGACTTTAATGGCTGGATGTAGCATGAGTGAGTTTCAAACGGTATACATCTTTAAGACAGTTATGGCATTTTGGCTGAAAACAGATATGGTGCTCACCCTGAGGTTTTCTACATGATGGGCACAATTTAGATAAATGACAATTGGGGTAAGCCAGTTTATGCCATCTGTAGCAAGATGCTGAGCTACAAAAGTTACAACAATCAGGGCACTGTACCACCTCACTTTATACTTTACTATAGCCAAATGATTTGCATGCATAGCATATGTTAGGGCATGTGTGTGAACCTATGTATGTGAAAAGGGCATGACAATGCTCACATACACTTCTGGCCCTAAAAAAGTCTTTGAGATTTTTAATACCCTAATAATGGTTTTCATGTTACTGTAACAGCATAAATACTGAATATGACGTTTATTAGGAAACTCAACAAACCTCTGCCATGCACTAGCTTTGTTCGTAAAGTAAACAAAGATGGTCATATCTAGCTCTGCCACATATAGGTGTATATAGCCCAATTCTACCACTGTTTGTTCTGATAACCCTACCCAACCCTGTAAATCTCGAGCTTATGCCAATATCTGTTGATTAGCTAGTTGGTGGCTTAGCAAAGCAATTAAGCTACGTTCAAAGCATAATGCATTATTTTGATTCACTAAATTAACTAGAGGTCTTACTTTCTGTTTGACAATATGGCTAGAGAAAACACTTCTGACATCTCTGGAAACTCTCCCATGCACATTTCTCACAACAGTGACTATCAGCATTAAAGTCTCATTAGCACACACCTACTTCATGCTGTTTAATAAATTGGCTATATGTTCTAAAAATTCATTAGCATGAATACACAGGGTCATTCAAACTATCACAATTCAGGTGCAGCTGTACGAAATCATTACTATTCAAAGTAGGCCTAATTCTGTCCAACAACTGCTGCACAGCTGTTTGGATTGCAGACTGGTATTGATCCATGGATGTCATATGGTCTAGATTGGCAAAGCAAAACTGTTGGTGATACTGAGCATCATTAAAATTGTTTCTTGGTACTTCATGTTCATTTATTAATTTTAAATAGACAGGTTCCACTAGACCATTTTCCATCAGCTGCTGACCCTCCTGACTACAAATGTCTTCTTCATGGCTTGGTGTGCCACTACCCCCTATCTGCATGTCCTCAGGGGTGCTGTTTTGTGCAGGACTCATACAATATTTGCTGTCTGTCAGATCAATGCGCACATCAGAATGATCATATTGTCCCCATGCACACTTTTCACATATACAACACTCAGTTTCACATTTACTATTTTGTTGACACTTGGAAGATTGCTGAAGTGGTGAACTCACAGAACAGTCACACACACAGCATGGTGTGGCAGACCCAGATACCACTTGGTTATGTGGTGGTGCCCCGTGTTTTTGCATGGGTGCCTGATGATGGTGCATTCTGATGCTGTATATGTAGCCAATATTTTTTTTAGCCTGTCTGATTCTACTTCTAATATACTGGCTCACTATATTACGCCTATCATTTCTGATGACCCTCCCACATTGTGTAATTCTAGCAATCATTTCATCACAGTCATTTTGAATATTAGACATTTTTGCACCATTACGGGCTACTTTTTTCAATTCATTTTCTAGTGCCCTCCATTTTTGGTATATAAACAACAGCCAAATGTATATTTCCAGTTTTAAATCTCACATTACGATGGCTTTGTTTCTGGGAGGCCAACCACCTTAATTGTATTATTAGAAATTTCAAATATTAGTTTGCAGTTGCGGTAGTGTCATATGTGAAGAAACCATCACAAGTATGCAAAAAGGGTCTAAATTATAACTATATGTATATACCAGTGTACCTACCACTGGTTGAGTTTTTTTCATGTGGTGATACTATTTTTGGTGTCAAAGTTTCAGACATAATTGTAAGGTCAGCTTTATTTGCACACACAGTAAATGATCTACTGTGTAACAGCTCTGCAAATACACTATCATGGGCACAGGTTAATGCTACAGATGTTCATGTTTGTTTATTTATTGTTATGTTTGCAACAATGTTTAGCCCCAATAGCTATACAGCAATGGTGTTCACGTTTTTCACTTCTGTTTGTGGGGGGTGGTTAGTCTGTCCTTAAAGATTCACGGTGCAGGATTGAAGAAATTTTCAAATAACCCTCATTCTTTTTGCTTTCTATTGTGGGTGCAAGCACTGAATGTAGCGATGGTCTGGTCTTGTCAGAAAGACCGTTTTTCTGTCTGGATAACCTTGAATGTGTATGGTGGCCTCTTGCAGGCTTTGGAAATACTGCTTCTACAGGCTTAAAATCTATATTAATATTCTCTATATTAACAAAGAACTGAATCAAGAATGTATCTCTCCATAGCATAAATACTGCTGTATTGTGCAGTGAATGATAAATACCAAATTGAAAAGTTGCCTTTATGGATTGGCAGAGTGTTTGGAGAACACAGTTTTGGAGATGTGAGCTTGGATCTCAATTCCAGCTATTAGAAGAACAGCTAGATAAAGGTGGTTTTGCAGTAACTTCTGTGCTCTCAAAGATCTATTACTGTACCTTGAGTCTTCTGTAAAAGAAATACAAGAAAAAGAAATATAATAAAATGATAAAAAATAATGAAATAGGAGTTTGAATATATGTTTTGAAACAGAATAGCAAACTCCCAAACATTTTAGATCACACTTTTCTTGACATATTTTGAAATTTTATAACAATATTCTAACATTCTTATAGCATTTTGTAGCATTTCTTACATTTACAATAATTGCCAACAAGTTGCTTCTCAATTTTATGTTCTAACAAATCACTAAGCTAGCCATTTAGACAAAATGTTCTATACTTATGATGAAAGCCAACTACAGAATTTCATGCTGAATTCAGGAAAAGGAAGGGGTGTTGGGTATGAAGTCCTTGATAGATTCAGTATCCCTAAGTCAGTTTCTCAGAATATGGAGAAACTGCAGTGATGGCAGTGTATTTTTAACACAAGCAGAAGAACTAAAACAGAGATTCTTAGAAAGTGGTTATGACATTAAGGTACTTAACAGCGCACTAGAAAAAGCAATTGTCAGAGAGATTCCCCCCAGGAATGAATACACTTACAACTAATTTTGGGTGCTCTAAAGGCAAGGGTTTATTGATCCAGAATACAATATTACAAATATCTTTTGGAACCATAACCGTAATACATCTTCAATACATCTTAAATGCACTTTAATAACATGTATAAACATGATTGCAATCCTGTTTCCTGGCCTCTTGCAGGCCTCCTTGTTCCTTGTCACCTCTGTTTTTCCCAGTGCACAGGTGCATGACCCTGACACCCTACCAAGCCTTCAGCCACATCTACGCTCTGGGTCAGGTGTCTCCAACCATGACCCCCTCCTTCAATCTTTCAGTTGGTTACCTTTTGTTCCCACCACAGCCGGGTGCAGTTGACCCCAGCCCGTGCCTAACCCCACCAACCCGCTTCCCTGCCCCCCTTTGATTATGTTCCCTTCCCTTGCCCTCCTCCCTAACCATTATATTTCCTTCCTCCACTAGCCCACCTCCAGCCTATGACAGAATTGTAGGCTTCCCCCAGAGTAGGCTACGGCTGCCCACTCTTCCACTTCTCTATAGCCTTGGATATATTACCACTGAAGAATGCTCTCCCCACTATATCCCTGTAGAGCTGCCTCTCTCCTGGCATAATGGCTGCATGTCTCTCTGCCCAGTATATAAATGAATGTCCTATAAGCCATACTTGAGTCTGCTGACACCCACCTGTAGGTACAAAAGAAATGATACAGTGTTAAACCAACTCTCTCACATATTTCTTATAACAGTTAGACTTCCACCTGCCCACTTCTTTGATCGCCTCCACTGGTGCACCTGCAGCTGCCCTCACTGATGCTTCCCCAGTTCTGAAAGAATGTGGAGACAATAGGCTGAGATCTTCACCTATGAAAGCTAAACTCTTCTTCAATACTGCCGTCACCTGGTAGCATATCACTGGTTCTCCATTCCCTTGCATGAACAGGGGATCTGCACCTCTAGGCCACATTTGCCTATAATGATTAAGGGCAGCCACCTCGCACCACTCCTGCACTGGTTGGCTCTTCAAGGTGATCTCCACCCCTCTGCCAGCCTGATATGTTTTGGACTTGCCCAACCAAATAGAGAAGGAATCTGGTCCCCAAGATAACGCCCCCAGTCTAGCCTCCCTCCCCCTGGTTTTTTATTCTGTGCTACTACCTCCCCCACCCTAAAAGTCCCTTTTGCCATTACTGAAAATACTGCCCTGAATAGACAGGCCTCCATCGCTGCCTTGCATACCTGCTGTAATGCCCCCAGTACTCTTTCAAGTACCTCAAGGGAATTACCAAAGTCAAAGAGGGTAGCATCTTTCAGAAAAAGAGATGTGCAAGAACAAGGGGGCACAATTTGAAGATAGAGGGGGGATGGCTCAGAGGTAATGTGAGGAAGTAATTTTTCACTGAGAGGGTTGTGGATGCATAGAATGGCCTTCCTGAGGAGGTTGTGGAGTCAAAAACAGTGAGGGAATTCAAGAATGCATGGGACAGACATAAGGCAATTCTAGTGGGGGGTAGGAGGAAGTAGGCTGTTGGTTAACTAGGATCTGTAGCTTATCCATTAGGTAGGGAAATGGGCAGACTAGGTGGGTGAAGCAGTCCTTATTTTCCATCAAATTCTATGTTTCTATGTTTCTAGTACTCTGACCAGCAGTTTTCTTGCTATGGGCTTCCAGTGGTCCACAGCAACTCCCTGGGTCCTGTGCCATCCCATGGACATGTGCTGTACCACTTTAAACTTGTTTAGTTCTGCTCACCCCCTGTTGCCACATGCCCAGCTTATCCCCACTACTTGAACCTGAATGGCCACATGTGACATCCCCCCATCCCATCGATGGACCACATACTGCATTATTTGATTCTCTGTCACAGGCTTACACACCTCAAAGCTCTGGCTTTGACAATACCCTTGGAAGGCTGCCTGCACCACTTCATAGGCCTTTAATGTGTTACCCGCCCAAGAGCTTCTGTACAGATGCTGGGCTCAGTCCATCCAACTGCCCATAGCTGGGCAGGCACAGTCATTCTCTGCATAGCCACCTCCGGAGCCAGGGACTTGAACCTGTCCAATTGGAGATGAGAAAGGCTGTCAGTAATGTCATTTTGTTTGTCCTCTATGTGATTAGCTCTAAAAGATAAGTTGAGTTTTAACCCCTCCAAAATTACCTGACATAACACCTGAATCACCGACTCCGTGGACCCCTTCTGTCTGTTAATGACCTTGACTATGGTCTTGTTGTCACATTAGAAGATTATCTTCTGATTAATCAGCCCCTGGCCCCAAACATTGAGTGCCGCCTAGATCAGAAACAGTTCCAATAATGTAATGTCCTTCAGGAGCCCTTGGCTCCTCCATTCGTCAGATCAAGCCTCAGAGATCCAGGCCCATCTGAAGTAAGCCCCTATGCCCAATGCTCCAGATGCATCTGTATGACCGTCCAAATCATTACTAAATAACCAGTCCTTCTGCCAAAACATGATTCCATTATACTGGGCCAAAAAAGTAATCCCCTCTTCTCCAGCATTATGGTGCTAAAAACAGCAAAACTGGCCTGCCAAGTTTCTATATTCTTACCCTTGTAAGTGGCTTCATCCACTGGGTTTCCCACCACTGCTAACGCCACTGCCATATCTGACTTGCCTACAGTTTCTTTTTGCTCATACTTCTTGGCTTTCACTTTGTCCACCAAGGCAAACAAATCCACAGACTCCCCTTTCCATATTTTCTCCTTTATTGTCAGGGACATGTGGTCACCTAGTGTCATACCTGGTACCCCCCCATCCCTGTTTGGCCACTAGCATCTGCTGTGGTATCTTTCCCCACACCCACCTTACCACCTTTTATCTCTGCGAGGGGCTTCTCCATTTTTTCCATAACTGATTCCCCCATATCATTACTAAGCCCCTCCATTTATTCTTTTAGGTCACCTTCACCTGTAAGGTCGACCTTACAATTACCATTTCTGACATTGGGTGTCTCTGGCTCTGGTAATGGCTCTGGGTCTGGAACAGGTTGTCTCTTTCCCCTGCCCATCTTTCCTGGTGCAGGTGAGTCCTTTCTCTTCTTTGTGCACTCCTCCTCCTCTTCCTCCCACAGCTTCACTGCCTCAATCAACTCTGTCATCTTTGCCATTAGTTGAGTTGTTTCATTCTTCAGCTGGGTGCTTGAATGTTGTGCTGGAACCTTCTGTAGAGCTATCTGTATGAGTTGCTGGTACAAATTTGCTTGCACTTGGTAAATTAGATGAATGCTCTAACTGCAAGAAACACAAAGTATGTACGTATATATTGTTAAAGCCACAGATAAAACACATGGTGCCCCCTGCTGTGACAGCATCTAGCTCACTCAACACAATGCCACAGTTAAGCAGTTCACATTAAGTTAGCCACATCTCTGGGGGCCCCCCAAATCACTCTTGACGCTGACTCGGTAACCTTGCCCTCGTAGTGGTGCAAGCTCAGCACCACAGGGCCTCAGAACAGACCCCCACAGCTTACTGCCCCCACTAAAGGGTTCAAGCTGGTAGCCCTGTCTATAGCATTCCCTATGCCCCCCAGCTGCTTAGGTTATAACCTCAGCACCCCCCCCTTTTTTTTGCATGATGTTGCTCCTTATTGTTAGCTGTCCACGCTCTCCTTGGTTTCCGTTTCTTCTCTACACCCCATTTTTTTAATTTTTTTTGTTGCCTTCCATTTCTGGCATGGAATCTGGTCTGGACATCATGCCCCAGGCTGCACCCATCTTCCAATCTGGGTGGGAACTCTTCATTCCTTGTGGGCATAATCCACATCAAACCCCTCCCCACCCTTTACCGACTAGGGAAACCAAAGCAGCCTGCTGACCTAAGTATCCAGCTACCTGCCTTCAAGTTCACAACCATTCCCAACCTCTTGAGTGCCCACCTTGTGAGCTGTCCACCACAAGCTTGTATGTCCTGCTCTTCTTTCACCCAAATGTACCCCAGACAATAGGCCATGGCAGCTGGAAGTTGAAAGCACCCTGAGAGCTGTGGGAATCAAAATTGTTCTCCTGCTCCCATAACCAACCAGCTCAATGAAATCTATAAAATGACCCTCTCCATGCATGAGAGACAGATCCAGCTTGTGTCAGCAGTGACCCCAAACATTGGCTAATTTGGATCTCCCCCTTCCATCCCATGCTATCAGTAATTTTTTTTTTCCTATGCCCTGTCACCCCATAGCCTAGGGCCAGTTCCATCTGAAGCCAACTCTGGCAAGGGCCAAATAAATCCTATGGGCCTCCTGGCCCCTTGCACCACATGGCCTGTTGCCTCTTCCATTACTGTGGTCCCCCCTTGGAGCTGCGCCCATCCTTTCAGATCTGCTCTCCTGTGGTCTCTGACCCTCCCTTAGTATGTTCTCCATTCTTAATGCATTATTTTTCTTTTAAATTATTCCCCACCTTTCCTTCTGGCCATGTCTGCTACAAGATCCCCCAGCCTTCCCCATTAATCACAAACACTGTGCCGAGGCAGACCTAGGCCAGGGCGCAGTGATGCAGATGGTGATGTAACATGCCAACCACCCTGCCACTCACCTAGGCTGGCTCTTCTCCGTGAAGCCTGAACTTGTAAGGCCTCCACATTTTTCCTTTTGCTCTTTCTTCTTTTTATAGGCTTGCCCAGGACTTGACAGACCAAGCCATACTCCATCCACGGAGCCACCTGCCTTGATTCCTAAACCACCATCCCCCCTCCTCTCCACCCCTCTGGCACCACCTACAGCCTTCTCGCTATTTCCCTTGTGGTCCTTCAGCATGGCAGCCGCTCTCTCTGTTTTGGGCTGAAATCTGATCCTTTAACAAAGAAGATGCTGCCTTATCCTCGGCCCAAAAATGCCACCAGCCATAAGGGGAACATAGAAACATAAAAACATAGAATTTGATGGCAGATAAGGACTGCTTGGCCCACCTAGTCTGCCTATTTCCCTACCTGATGGTTAAGCTGCAGATTCTAGTTAATCAACAGCTTACTTCCTCCTACCCCCCACTAGAATTGCCTTATGCCTGTCCCATGCATTCTTGAATTCTCCCACTGTTCCTGACTCCATAACCTCCTCAGGAAGGCTGTTCCATGTGCATCCACAACCCTCTCTGTGAAAAATACTTGCTAACATTACCTCTGAGCCGTCCCCCCTCTATCTTCAAATTGTGCCTCCTTGTTCTTGCACATCTCTTCTTCTGAAGGATACTACCCTCTTGTACTTTGTTAATTCCCTTGAGATAGTTGAAAGTTTCTATCACATACCCCTTCCCCCTCCTTTCCTCAAGGGTATACATATTAAGCTGCTTTAGTCTCTCCTCGTATGTCTCCTGGTGCAGACCCTGCACCATTTTGGTTGCCCTCCTCTGAATAGCATCCACTCTGTCTATGTCTTTGAGGAGATGGAGTCTCCAGAATTGCACACAGTACTCCAGATGGAGTCTCACTAACTGTCTGTACAGAAGAATAACAGCTTCCTGTTTTCTACTGTTGATGCCTCTCCCTATGCATCCCAGTATCCCCCCAGCCCTCCTTACTGCCTTCTCACATTGCTTGCCCACCTTTAGGTCATCTGATATAATTACTCCTAGGTCTCATTCGATTTTTGTTGTTGTTATTAACTCACACCCCATTGTGTACTCTTTTCCTGGGTTTTTGTTTCCCAGATGCATTACCTTGCATTTCTTTGCATTGAATCTGAGCTGCCACATATTTGACCATTCCTTCAACCTTGCCAAGTCCCTTTTCATTCTTTCCACCCCACCTTGTGTATCAACCCTGTTGCAGATCTTTGTGTCATGTGCACAGAGACATATCTTTCCTTCCAGGTGCTCTCCAATGTCACTTATAAAGATATTAAAGAGGACCGGTCCCAGTACCAAACCCTGTGGTACCCCACTAGTTACCCTCCTTTCCTCACTGTGGACTCCATTTACTATTACACTTTGCGTCCTGATGTCCAGCCAGTTTTTTATCCAGGCTACCACCTTGGGACCCACTCCAAGGCAGGCTAACTTGTATATTAATCTTTTGTGAGAGACTATGTCAAATGCCTTCCTAAAATCTAGGTAGGCCATATCCACAGCCCCTCCCTGGTCTACTACTTTGGTCACCCAGTCAAATAAATCTATTAGGTTCATCTGGCATGACCTTCCTGCTGTGAAACCATGCTGCCTTGGGTCCTGTGCCCCACTGGCTTATAGGTACTGAACAATTCTTTCCTTCAGAAGTGATTCCGTCATTTTCCCTACCACTGAAGTCAAACTAACTGGTCTGTAGTTTTCTATCTCTGCTCTTCTCCCACTTTTGTGAAGTGGAATCACATTTGCCCTTCTCCAGTCCTCAGGTACCACCCCATCCTCTCATGATTTGTTAAAGAGAGTAGTCAGTGGTGTTACTAGTTCTACCCTTAGTTATTTTAGAATTCTTGGGTGAATCCCATCAGACCCCATTGCTTTGTCCACCCTCAGTTTCAAGAGTTCCTTCAAAATCCTTTCTTCTGTGAATGGACTGGTATCGACCCCCCCCTCCCATTCAGAGTTTCTCCCTTGTTTGGTTTAGGTACCTCCCCCTCTTCTTCCATTGTGAATACTGAGCAGAAATATTTGTTCAGTATCCCTGCTTTTCACTGTCACCCACTGCCCACATTCCCCCTTATTAAGTCTCTGTATCCTCCCTTGGTCTTTCTTTTTGCTCCCAATGTACCTATAAAAGGTTTTATCCTTCTTAACAGAGTTGGCTATCTTTTCCTCAGTTTGTGCCTTTGCTATTCTGACTGCCTTCCCTGCCTCCTTCTGCTTTAACTGACAAAGTTCTCTGTCCTGCTCCTTCTGTGTTTCCTTATATTTCCTGAATGCTATCCTTTTCTCCTTAACCATCCCTGCCACCTCTTTTGAGAACCATAGTGTTTTTTCCTTCATTTTGTTTTGTTGATTTGCTTCACACAAAGGCTTGTTGCCTCTACGATGGCTGTTTTGATTATTCCCCATTGTTCCTCCTCCCCTCCTTCTTGCCCGTTTGCTAGTGCTTTTCTGAGGCATGCTCTCATTTTCCCAAAGTCAGCCTTCCTAAAGTCCAATACTCTTGTTTTTGTATGGTTTGACTCTATGGCTGTGTTTGTTGTGAACCAAACTGTTTGGTGGTCACTTGTTCCCAGATGGCTACCCACTTCTAAATCTGAGATCCTTTCTCCTTCCCCATTTGAGATTACCAGGTCTAAGATTGCTCCCTCCTGAGTGGGTTCTAACACTAACTGTCTGAGGCATGCCACCTGTAGTGCATCAAGAATGACCCTGCTCTTGGATGTGCCTGCAGCAAAGTTACTCCAGTTAACATCTGACATATTCAGGTCCCCCCATCAACAATATCTCCCCTCTTTCTGCCATTTTAAAGATGCCTTCTATCATTTCCTTGTCCATTTCCTCCCCCTGAGATGGGGGTCTGTACACAACCCCCATGCGGATTGTGGTACCATTTCCTGTCTCCAGCATGACCCATAGTGACTCATCAACTTCCTGTTTACTCTTTAGTTCTGTTGCTTTAATCCCTTCCCTTATATAGAGAGCTACTCCTCCTCCTCCTCCTCCTCCTCTTTTACCCACCCTGTCCCTCCTGTAGACTGTGTTTCCTGGTATGTTGACATCCCAGTCATGGTTCTCTGTGTATCATGTTTCAGTGACTGCCACAATATCCAGGCATCCCTCTTCCATCAAGGCCATTAGTTCAGGGAGCTTGTTGCACAGACTGCGGGCATTGGTACTCATCATCTTCCATTTATTTGTTATGGCCTTACCCCTTTTAGCCCCATCTCTGTCCTTACCACCTTTTTCTACATTTATTCCTGTCCTGCTCCCTACTGACTTCTCTACCTTGGTGTTTACCTCTCTAACTACTGTGTTTTGTGGGGGGAGGCTGGGATTTCTCTGCTCCTTTTCCTTGCTTCCCCCCCTTGGCTAGTTCAAATGCTTGCCAATGAAGCATCTAAACCTGTCACCTAGGATCCTGGCTCCCCCCCCGGACAGATGAAGACCATCGCACCAGTATAAGCCTGCATCCCTCCAGGTGGCTCCCCTGTCCCCAATGAAGCCAAAACCCTGAGCTCCACGCCAGTTTTTCAACCATTCATTGAATCCCATGCTGTGGAATACCCTAGCATCATCCTTGTCATTGACAGGCAGTACCTCCGAGAAGGTTACCGTACATGCTACTTATCTATGGCCCCTTCCCAACTCCACAAACTCCTCTTGCACCACTTTGATCCCATTCACAGCCAGGTCATTTGTCCCTAGGTGGACAATGATATCCAGCTCCCTCCCTCATGCAGCTGCTCCCGCGACCCTGAGAATTCACTTCCTGTCCTTCCGAGCTGTGGTGCCAGGCAGGCACCTCACCTCCCTATCCCCTTCCTGCCCCACTTGTACCCCTCTAATGATCAAGTCCCCCACCAGGAGTTGTTTCCTTCCCCTGTGGGGTCTCATGCCACCCTCCTGTGGGTCTGTTTTGTGGAGGTTCCCAGTATCCTACTTGGTCTACACTGCAGGTGCCTCCATAGAGGAACCACTCTTTGCCAGAACAGCATATGAATTATGGAGAGGTACAACTGGAGGAATGCACCTCTGTTCCACCACCCTCTCCCTCCCTGAGCCCACCTTGGTCCAACCACTCCTCTTTCTTGGCAACCTCTGAGGTAATGGTGGTGGCCCTGCAGGTCCCTGGGTGGAGGAAGAGGTTTGATGAATTCTAGCCAGGTCAGCCTGGAGACGGGCAATCTGTTCCTTCAGACAAGAGAGGTGCCTGCAAACAGGGCAGCATTGCAGTCTCCAGAATGTCTCCCGGAACACTGCTGCCCCACAGCCATTCCACTGCACCACTCCCATCTTGACTTATTTTGTGTCCCCTCTCCTGTTGCTTTGTATACTTACTGTCTGAAAACTGCCAAAATGCTGGCATGCCACAAGGAGATCCAGCCTTGTGACCTCCCACCCGCTCACACTCTTGACCAGCAGCAGCTCCCCACAGCTAGCAGCCCTCCTTGTTTGGACTGAGGACTGGATACTTTCAAAAAGGAAAAGTGCACTCCAATCATTGGCCCTGAAGCCATGGGCTGCAAAAGGGACTCTACTGAAAAAATGCCTGCATGCCAAAAGTAGCTCTGGCCTCGCACCCACCCCACCCTCTCCCAGTCTCACTGGCGGTGGATCCAGTGTGCCCAAAACAACCATGGTTTGATCCTTTTGCAGACAAATGGCACAACTTATCAAAATTCCAAATTAAATGTACAAACTTTCCCAAGCTCCCTCGGCCCTGTTACACACCTGTGATGGTGCCCCAGGGCCCCTTCCACCCCCACCAGTCTCTTAATTCAAGATGCTGCTAAAGCTGCTCCTTACTATATATGATATGTATTTATATATTTATTATTCTTTTTTATATCTATTCATACATACCAAAACCCAAGTTAATAACCACCAGGGAGAAGCCATCAGGCCTCAGCCTGTACACCATCCCTTCATGGGTGAATCACCTTACCTTTCTGGATCAATCAAACAAGCCTCATATGTGCTGAGCCAAACCAAAAGTGAGTCTTAGCAGGAAAGAAGGGAGAACTGATGCCTGAACTCACCTTAAGTATCCCCCTAGGATCCCAGCTAGCCCCACTCCCTGGCCCAATCAAAACTCTTGCTCCTTCTGTACCTGACAGCCCTCCCAGTGACCTCACCTGCTGAGACTCCTCCTCCTGGCCTTCCTGACTGCCCCCCCTTTTCTTCTAGCCCATCCCCTGACCATTCATGTAGGAAACCCCTGACAATTCTGGTTGCCTTTCATGGCCAGCCCCATTTTCCAGAGATAGAAATTACTCACTAAAATCTAAGACCAGAAGCACTGGTGACAATATAATTATCAGTTTTATAGCAAAGTTTATTCATTTGGCAGGCACATTCTGAAACATAATCACCAGATTCTGGCCAATTCTCCAAAGTGACAAAGTATTGTTACAACACATAATGAGAAACCAAGGATCTCTTTCAAATGAGGAAGAAACACTGTGGACACAGTGGTGCATAGTCAGTTTTCCAAACAGACTACACTCAACAGGACATGGTTACTAACTAGACCAATAGGCATGCACAAATGTGGCAACTGCAACATTTGTGCATATTGGCAACATGGAAATATATTTGTAGCACCAATTAATAACAGAAAAGTGTGGATAAAACAGTTCATTACATCCACAACTACATACATTGTGTAAGCACTTTGGTGCAAATGCAAAAAACTGTATCTTGGTAGAACCATGTCAGCACTGAAACTTTGGATACAAGAACATGTTTGAGACATTAGAAATGCAGACATCAGAAGTCAGATGGCCATGCATTTCTTATCTTCACACAACAGTGATCCAAAATATTTAAAATTTACAGGTCTTGAACTGGTTCAGATTGGCAAGAGGGGTGGTGACAGATTGAACAGACTTGAACAGTGAGAATGATTGGATTTATGTACTGAATGCCCTAACACCTGATGGATTAAACTTAGAATGGGACCTTAAACCATACTTGAAATAAGTAATAGACACATGACAATCTATCTATCCCCCTCCCCCACCCCAACACTCCTTCTTAGTCCTGAATTGAGCATGAAATAGTTGGTTTTCATCATAAGTACAGAACATTTTGTCTAAACAGCTAGCTTAGTTAGTTGTTACTCATGAATACCAACAATAGGGCTTGGCTTCGCCATCACTGTCCAGGAAAATAATCCAGCTCGATGCAAATGGATAAACATACACAAACTTTATTTCTGAAACCAATATTGCGCAATGTATTGACAATTACATTAAACCTATTGCGCAAAACACAAGGTCATATTTGTGAGATGCTACCCAATTGTTACATTTCTTGCAGGACATTTATTTGGAGGAAGATTCACTATTAGCAACCATGGATGTACTTTCCCTATATACTAACATTCCAAAAACCAAAGGTTTAGAAAGTTTGAGAGAAGCCTTGTGTCAAAAACATCCTTCTTACAGCCTTTTGTGGAATTGTTAACACTGACAGAAAAAAGTTTTGCAATGCAATGCTTTCATGTTTAAAGATCAGATGTATTTGCAACAAAAGGGAACGGCCATGGGGCGGCCATGGCCCCCAACTACGCCATCATATATATGGCTAGTTGGGAGGAAGCGTTCACATATGGGGACATAAGTCAATTTTGGCACCTTATTGATTTTTATAAGTGATTCATTGATGACCTGATATTCATTTAGAAAGGCACAAGGACTTATTTACAGAATTGCGTAGAATATCTAGAAATAACAAATGCTAATTTGAAATTTGAAGAAATGGTGGATCATAAATAAATAAATTATTTAGATCTACACATCATAAGAGGAGTTGATGGCAACATAGAAACAAAACTGTATAGAAAAAGAACAGAAAAAAACTCCATATTGCATTTTCAGAGTTTTCATCCAGCACATGTAACAGCTAACATCCCAATTGGCCAGTTCTATTGGGCAACAAGAAATTGTTCATTAAAAAGGGATTATGAGGCAACTACTATGGAACTGACACAATGTTGCAAAGACAGAGGGTACAATGAAACTGTTATTTTAAAAGCCAAGGAGAGAACAGACAATACAGAATGAAATACTCTTCTACAACCAAGAACAGCACACAATCACAATGAGAATATGAGATCCCTGAATGACATGACCTCCTGGAACATGATGACCCCCCAAGATTCAAGATGTATCACTACTTTTAGTCCTCAGGCCTATATGGTTAATAACATCATCAGGAAAAACTGGCACATTTTAGACACTGAGAGAAAGCTACAGCATATAGTGAAGCATCTACCATGAACCATTTGTGAAAGGGGCACAAATTTAAGAAATGCTTTAGTAAACAGTACATACTGGGAAAAACAGAAGGAACAAAATATTTCATTGCCTAATGAAACTTTTTGATGTAATAACTGTAGCTTCTGTAAACTCATTAAACCAGGTGACACTTTTATGAATTCAGAGACAGGAAGAAAGTTTTTGATCAGAGATTTTGGGTCTTACAATACCTGAAAACATAGTGTACCTTGCCTCATGCAAAATGTGCCAGAGTTTCTATGTAGGCAAAACAATGCTATGATTTAAAGAGAGGATTGGAAAACATAATCATAGCATCATTCATAAGGGTGACATTAGTGCATTGTCGCAGCATATAAATGAAGGAGGAAAGACACACCAGTATGAGTTCCAAATGATAGAAAAAATACATCCATATATCAGAGGAGGTGACCTGGACACAAAAAATGAAACAGAGAGAAATATTTTGGTACTTTCTCTTGAAGTCATATGTGCCACCTGTTTAAATGACCTTTTCCAGTTGTCTCCTTATTTGTAGGATACTCTACCTAGACTGACGATGTGTGACTGAGTAATAATTTTATGTTTTTGGATTTCTTTTCACTTTTTTCCTTCTCCCTTCCCCCACTTCTCTTTCCTCCTCCCCTTCCCCCTCCTCCTCTTGTTACTTCTCTTTCCCTCCCCTCTTCACTTTCTTCCGTTCATGTCATGTTAAAATACAACCTCTACTTCTTTCAGGATGTACTTTTTATCTTTGTAGTTTAGACATATGATCAGAATCCACAAGGAATTACTTGTAACACATTATATTTAAAGAGTTGTTATATTTTGGACTTTACATAATGTATTTGATAAGAATAACTATTTATGAATATATCAGATTAAAAATATTTGAATAATTTATTTAGATTATGGATTAGGTCCTGTTTTAAATCTATTTTTACTTAAATGGTTATACACTAACACTTATTTTTAGCCTGCTTTTTTAGGGTGGTTCATCTGAGTGAGTTTTAGAGTGTGTTAGCTAATAGGTGTAATGCAAACAATATATGTACTGTAGTCACCTTAAAATCATGCTGTAATTAAACAATAAGTACACAATTGTATTTTAATAATGTTAGTATTTTACTGATGTAACCCCCACCCAGGTATGCCATTTCAATCTTGACAGCTCTACCTGGTGGGCTCGGTTCAGGGAGAAATATGTCACTCGGCACATTGGCTAGGTTTGGCTACTCTGCACAAGGGCACCCAAGTAACTCCAGACAAAGGAAACAATAATTGTAATGTCCAATACCAGAAGTGGGATTCTAAAGTGTGGCTTTTATTCACATCCAACAGAATAAACAAAGCATAGATGGACCCCCATCGGGCTACACTCCTGGTAATGCAGATTTATGGAGATCAGAGCACATCCTATTCACATTAGCCCTCAGGCTCTGAAACACACTGGGCAAACAGCCCAAACTTGTATACTGCTCTGGGTTTTCCCTGGCTTGGCTCCCTTGCCAGCCCTTTGGACACTTTCCATATAGCATGGAAACATTTACTGGTGGCTCTCTAAACCACCTATGAGCACTTCTGCCCCATCAGGGAATCTTCATCATCAATCCCACGTCTGAGTACTTTCCTCAGGCACTGGCCAAGTACCTGACAGAAAGCAACAGGTGTCCCAAAGCAAACCCGTAGAGGTGAATTTGGTTACTACTGATGGGGTCTCCCACCTCTCGCTCCCATAATTCATACCCGGCCATTTCTCTGGACTGTAACACCTCATCCTTAAAAACACTTTGCTGTGTAGATTCTTTTTAAATGTATTCACATTCAGTCTACTGTCTTTACATCCCATTTGTGCTGAATCTGAACATACTTAATAAGTGGCTGTGTCCAATACTCTAGACCCCCCACAGAGTTAAGCAGTCCAGTCCCCACATCTTCCAAACTGTACTTTGCTGTCTTTTCCTGACCCCACAGTAACAGTCATTTTAGTTTCATCTTGTTTCAGGTGAAAACACATTGGCCCTTTAGCAGAGCGAACTCACCCCTTTATTGCAGGTGTCCCACAGGCGTGTTCTCCTCAAAAAAATCTCATCCAGAACTTCTGGTTCCTCAGCATGAACTTAACTCAGGCAGCTTCTTTTTCCCTAGCCGGACCAGGGGAGTTGCCCCTGGAAACAGGCTGATTCCTTCCCCCCATCCCCGCAGGGATGGGGCCCTGAACCACTGAAAGCAGTCTCTACCACTTCAATGTGCTCTTATTGTGTTCCTCTTCAGCTGAGAACAAACACCTATGAAACAAAAAATAGCTCTTTGACAGAGCTTAGAGCTCTGAGGGCCTGCTTACAGCAGAGCACCTCTACTACAGACTGCACAGACTCTTACAGACTGACATCAAATTCCCCAACGTTCTACTCTAACCTCCAACTGCAACATTCCAGTGTGGCTTATGCAGCTGCGACAGTTCTAAAACTATGTTATCCCTCAGTCTCAGCTGAGACTGAGAACAGAGTGAGACAGTGTGAAATCCATTTAACTGGAGTTTCACAAGCTGCTTTCCCTGCCTGCCACTAGGTCTTACTGGGATTCTAGTAACCCCGGGTAACGGGGGGGTTACACTGAGGTTCAGATTAATTAATCTTTTGCATTTTGTACAGAGCACATTAGTTGGTTAACACTTTAATCTCCTGATACTGTCACTTTAATTATTGCCTTTTTAAACTGCAGTGGCAAATACCACCCCAGCCTTGAGAAAGCACTGTTCACTCATGCAAACATTTGGCTGGGTTTCATGGGGAAGGACATTTGCATCGTGTTGCTGGTTTGGTTTCAGAAATAAAGTTTGTGTATGTTTATCTGTTTACATCGAACCGGATTATTTTCCTGGACAGTGACGATGAAGCCAAGTCCTAGTGTTGGTATTCATAAGTACTACTTACATTTGGTTTTGTTTATTATGCTTTGAGGCCACCTGTTGCAGCACATTCTAGTTATTTGTTAGATTAGAAAACTGAGAATCAACCTATTGGCAATTTTAAATGTAAGAAATGCTACAAAATGCTATAGGAATACTAGAATGATGTTATTAAATTTCAAAATATGTCAAGAAAATTGTGATATTCATTGTTTGGGAGTTTGCTATTTTATTTTCAGACATACATTCAACCCCCTATTTCAATATTTTCATATTTATTTTTCTTATATTTCTTTTACAGAGAACTCAAGATACAGTATTGGATCTTTGAGAGCCCAGATATTACTGCAAAACCACCTTTACCTAACTGTTCATCTAATAGCTGGAACTGGGATCCAAACTCACACCTCTAATACTGTTTTCTCCAAACACTCTGCCAATCCATAAAGGCGACCTTTAAATTTTGTATTTAGCATTCACTGCACAATACAGCAGTATTTATGCTATGGAGTGATGCATTCTTGATTCAGTTCTTTGTTTTACATTATTTTTATTTCTATTTCATTTAGCATAATCAGATCAGCATATAAAGCATAAAAATGCATAAATGCACACTCTCTGAATCACGGAATAGCTATTAGCCTTTCTTGTGTTTAATTGCTAATATCACATATTAATACATGTACTTCAGCCCTACAAATTAGCAAAATGCACATAATTGATTTCTAGCAATTTGATTGGCTGATGTATATTAAGTTAACATAATTAACTTTGAAGGCCTTAAGCATTTAAATTTTTTGTTATTCAGTGCTTATACAATGTTCAAGCTTTTGATTGTCAATTTATTTTCCTTTTAAGATTATTTTTGTTAAAAATGTAAAATGCTGATCTGTGATTGGTCGAAGGATGTAATGTCACATTTTTTGAATTTCTAAAGATATAAAAGGATGTGTTCATAATCAGGTAATTACCCCCTGATGAAGCCTCATATGGTGAAGTGCTGGGGTACCTGCATATAGTCAGCTACAGTGGTGTCTACTACAAACTCTGTATCTACAGTTGATGACTTTGAAAAAAACAGATGTGTTTGAATTACATGGGAAATTGTCTTCACTGGAGTTTTCCCACTCCTGGCTCTGGAGTGCCAGTACCTTTTGTCTGTTTCTGGCCATGGGACTAGCCCTGTCCACCAGGAGAGGGATAGAGGATTTAAAAAGAATTGCATAACCTCAAGCCCTGAACACCCAAGCACTCAGCTACACCAATACAAATCCAACTCATGTCTGTGCCAAGCCATTGATATCCATGGTACCCACTCTGAGAGTATCTGGAAGTACTGCAGAGTATTCAGTCATGTACAATTGTTAATCTGAGTGCTTCGGATGTGCCTGCTTTTCTTCATTTGTAAATGTTTTGACTGCTGTGATCTTTTTATCTGTATTGTATGCTCCGTGATTCTTTGCCTATTAATATAGCTGTGTTGCCATCAGTCCTATGCTTCACGAGTGTCATAATAGATGGGAAAACATTTTGCTGGAAATTGCACCCTATATTTGTATTTTGAAGCCTGGAAAATCCTTCACCTCACTTTCTTCACTTATGGCTCTGGTGGGCACAGTAAAGAGTAATAAACACTGCAAGCCTCCTCCAGTGACACAGCCAACCCCTCCACCTTAAAAAAATGTTGGTAGCTCTTTTACTAAAGATGATCAGATGTCAAATGATTCACCATCAGGGATATTTATTAGATAGTACTGGTACCAGTATCTGATGGCTAACTGGGTCATAAGATAAGTATGTTATTTTTTTATGATTTACAGCATCTTGTTTTCTGTGGGTGTCTGCTTCTGACCATTTCTACCCTGGGTGGACTAAAGCACTGGGGGGGAGTGACTTGATAGGCCACAGAGTGAGTACTTGGCTCTGGTGGGGTTAGAACCTGTAATCTTTTAGTTCCAAAGTGGTGTTATAATAGATAGCCAACACTGCCTCCAATTGATGGGCAACATTTGGTTTAACCATTCAGTCTTTAGCCATAGAAACAGTGAATATGACAGCAAAAAAAGGCCCAGTGACCCACCCTTCCTTCACAACCCTGTCTAATGCTTGTGTGATGGTCCTATTGGCCATCTGTCCCCTTGTTACCATCCCTACTGTAACGTCCCCTGATCTTTTCAAGCTTCTGTACCTGTCTCACCATTGTTTAATTCCCCACTGTTTTAGAACTGACCTCCACACTTGGCAGTCTTGTTCTCCTATCCAGCACTCTTTCCCTGACAAACTCCTTTCATGTGCCCTTCTGAACTTCCCACCATCAAACCTCAGTGGATTACCCCATGTTTTTGTGCTTGCATTTAGGGTAAATAACTAATTCCAGTTTACCCTGTTTATCCCGTGGAGGTTTTTAAACATTTCTGTCATGTCCCCCCCAACCCCATCTCCAGGGTATACATTTTGAAGTCTCTCAACCTTTCCTCATATGATTTCTCCCATAGCCTCTGGATCATTTTGGTCACCCTCCTCTGCACTGCCTCCACTCTGTCACAGTCTTCCACAGTTTTGGGTTCCAGAACCTCACATGGTACTTGAGGAGGGGACAAACCAAGGACCTATACAGGGAGAGGATATTTTCCTTGCTTCTGCTACTGAATCCTCTTCCTGCACATGCCAGCATCCTGTTAGCCTTAGCAACCACTTCGTTGCATGGGGCCAACACTTTCAGGATGCCTGAGGACTGGAAAAAAGTGTAGTAGCACTTATTCATAAAATGGGAAACAAACAGCTGATTTTCAACTATAGACCTATCAGTTTGACATCTGCCATGGGTAAAATCATGGAAAACATCCTGAAGGATTATATAGTTAGTAGTATTAGTTGTGATGTGGTGCTAAATAATACTCAACTTGGCTTTACAAAAGGATGCTCTTGTGTTACTAATCTCATTTCATTTTATGAACCTATCAGTAAACTATTAGACCAAAATATACAAAACAATGTCATTTTTATGGACCTTTGCAAAGCCTTTGATAAAGTACCACACAATAAACTATTACTAAAATTAAATAATTTGAACATTGAACAGAAAGTGGCGAAGTGGGTTGGTGAATGGCTCTTAGACTGGAAACAAAGCATTAAAGCGAGAGGTGAAATATCTGACAACATTAGACTCACCAGTGGAGTGCTGCATGGATTGGTTCTGGGGTCAGTCCTGTTTATTATATACATAAGGAATATGCATGATGGGCTAAAAAGAATTGTGCACACATCTGCAGATGGCACCATGCCAGGTGGCCCAGCACTGACTAGTGAACAGATCTGAGGCCTGATTCCAGGACTGCTTACGCTGGTGCAAGCCAAGTTCTGCCAATCCCCATGGTGTAACTTGCAACCTGTGCCATGCATTGCGCCTGCTGTGATTCTGAAAGGTGCACTGCACCATGCCCTCTGTGGCTTTCATGAAATGTGGGATACGCCACCCACTACACTACAACCCACAATGACATGGCACAACGGTGGGTTACAGCAATAACTGTGCCCTTTTTCAAAAGGGCCGCTGCCGTAACCCACTTACGCTATTTCAGGAGCTGCAATGGCACAGCGGAGTTAGAATACCTAGGAGATACTCTAAGGGGCATCCGTCAGAGCCATCCGATGGATGCCCACTCTGCAGCACCATGGCAAAGGCCCTGCTGTGCTCCCCATACCCCCATGAACACATCCATGCCTCCCACCCTCCTGAATGTTGGGGACCCCCAGGGGTCCATTTTCTAATGTGCCCCCCCAGACTCCTGTGACACCTGTCTAGCCCCCCATGCCCTCTGGTGCTTGCTGTGGTGTTCTGGGGTGGGGGTTCTGGGGGGGCAGGTTGCAGCAGGCTGCAACTTGTGGCATGCAGGGCTATTATGCCATGCCAGTGGTGGTAGCCTACGCATGCCGCAAGTTGCAGGGGCGCTAGGCCCTGCCACTCTTTGAATATGATGCAGGTCCTGGCATACGGTGAATGTCACAACTCGCACATGCCTATGAGTTGCGATATTCATCTTGGAATCAGACTCCTGGATACCTTAGACCAGTGGGCATGGGATATGCAGTTTAATCCAGAAAAATGTGTAGAACTTCATGTAGGAATCAACAGAATCTGTGCCAAATATAATTTAGGAGGTGTGGAATTAAAAGCGGTTTCAGAAGAAAGATATTTGGGCATTATTATACAATCAAACCTGACTTTTAAATCCAATAGCTCCAAGGCGGCAACAAAAGCATCTAAAATATTGGGCTGCATTAGGAAAAACTTTTTTCAGTCAGAGCAAAGATATAATCATAACCATGTATAGATCAGTAGTTAGGTCTCACCTGGACTACTGCTCCCAGTTCTGGTCACCTTACCAAAAGGTGAAAATTTGGCAAATGGAAAAAGTTCAGAAGAGATTTACAAAAATTATACATGCTCTGGAAAATAAAGAATATTACACCAGGCTAGACTCTGTAGGTTTACATAGTCTCGAAAGAAGAAGGATAAGAGATGATCTTATTATAATGCTTCATCTTAGAAAAATGAATACCCATTAGCTGAAATGGGATTTGACATAAAAAAATGACCCATAATACAAGCAATCTCAGTAAGCAGTTCCGAGGCAAACCATTTAGGACCAACAAAGGAGGTGTATTTTTTTCACAGAGGGTGATAAAATAGTGGAATCAATTGTCTCAGGATGTTATTGATGCACTACATAAGGGATGCTGTGAATAAAAGGTTAGATGAACACCTGGGAGGGTTTATGGATCACCACTGTATGTGGGGGAGGGTAGACTAGAAGCACCTATGGTGGAGATTTACCATTTCATACCAAAGTACCTAAATGTTATCAACCCCAGGTCTCTTTCTTCTGCTGTTGTAACACCTTCCATCAGGTACTGCACTTTTGGGTTTTTACTCCTGTATGCTTATCTTGCATTTTTTTGCACTGCATTTTAACTGCTATGTCATGGATCATTTCTCTTGCTTTTCCAAGTCCTTCCTTATGGTTCTGACACTGTCCTCACTGTCCACCCAGCTGCAGATCTTACTATCATCTGCCAAGAGGTCTATCTTTCCCTTGACTCCTATTCCCACAGTATTTAACAAATAATTACAGTATGTTAGAAAGGGCAGACCCCAAAGTTTATCCACGAGTAACTCCAGTTGTCATGTCCCTAACCTCTGACTAGTCCCCGCTTATGACTACCCTCTCTATTTGTCCCTTCAGCCAGCTTTCTACTCAACCAGTTACCCTTTCATCCACCCAGAGATCTCATAGCTTTTTGACCAGCCTCTTGTGGGGTACCGAGTCAAAGACTTTGCTAAAATCAATCCTCTTCTATTGTAAAAATATTGGTTTAGTACGTTAGCATCACCTTTGTCCCCTTCCGCCCACCTCCTCCCTGTCTTAACCTAATTATTCCTGCTTTATTCTTACACTTCTCTGTTCTATAGGGGGATCTAGTTTAATCTATTGTGCCAGGGGATATTTTTTTAATTTAAGGTTCAAAGAACTTTAGGGAATTTTCAGTCAAGCATGTGTGTAAAATAGCCAGCGATATTTTGTCTTGCAACCAATACTATCACCCTAATGAAGGTTTCATAGAGCTTGTTCATTTGGCCATGGACCCCTTCCACCCTTGAAGGTACCAGAGGGACTTAGACCTATGACAGGAAACCTAGAGGACCACATCAGATGCTATTTCTTGAAGGAAAGGGCAAGCAAGCCACTGGGTGAGAAGGAAATGATAGAGATATAACAAAAATGGACAACTGCTATTAGTGTTGAAGTGCCATCCTTTATGGTACTCCAGGGAGAACAGAGCATGAGTTGCCCACTGAAATAGGATGAATGCCATGTGAGAAGACCAGACAGCAGCCAGGGTACATGCTATAACATTTTTTGAAAGGAAGACCTTGCAAGTAACTCATGTTATTGCAAGAGAGGTGAGAGGTGTGTAATCTTTGGAGGAACAATTGCAAGAGAGGTGTGTAATCTCTGCAGTGACAGTTGATCATTTGTGGAGGGCTAAATCTAAATTGGGATGGACAGGGGGAGTGTGGTGGATAATAATCCTTAAGAGCTAAGATAAAGTATATTTGTTTAGGAGTACAAAGGAGTCTAACTTAATCTAAAGGCCCTGGTGATTCTTTTTAAATTTAAGTTTCAAAGAACTTTTGGGGAATCTGGTCCAATGTGTGTAAAATAGCCAGGGATTATGTAACAGCTGAAACCAAGATCAGATAACTGAGGGAGTTTATAAATTGGCAGTTCAGAATTCAGCAGGGCTTTGAGGTGAGAGGCAAAAAATAGCACAAGGAAAGCAATAAGGCAGACAAGACTCCATAAGAAGAGCATGTAAGACGCCAGTTATAAAGGTTTTCTTACTTGTGATGGAGTAGCCAGGGTCAAAACAGAAGAAAGGTGGCATTTTTTATAAGTACACATGGACATGAAGCAAGGGTCAGCACTTCTGGGTCTTGAGACTCTAGGAAGTGTAAAAGGGCACTTCCATTTCCTAGGAGCATTAGCGAGTCATGTGTTAGTGTAGTTGTACACTTAGTGAAGTGTCATGAGTCTATATGCTCTAGGGACTTTGTAGAAGAAGGACTTAACAAGAGAAGGACTGGACAAGGAATGTTGTTTAGAGAGCGAGGCAGCAAGGAAGGTATTAGTAGAAGGAATAGTCAGGCCTTGTAGTGGAGAAATGCAATGGTTTACAGTGTTTTTCTGGGGTTAGTGTAGCACTTTTCAGGGTAGGGTGGAAGTGGTGCAGGAGGAGGAGGAGGAGGAAGGGTAGGAAATGGTTTGTACCAGAAGATTCAATAGTCTCAAGGTCTGAATGGATGGTGTATGCTGTAAACCATAGTAGAAGATCAGAATTCTGTTTCTAGGGGTGAAAGCAAACTGTCATTCCTAGGGTGGAGGAACTCATTAGACTTTGGGACAGGAAGTCAGCCATGGTTATTCACTTAGGGACCAATGACCTGGCTAGTTATAATACAGAGAAAGTAAAGGATAGTTTCAGTGTACAAGGCAGAAATTGATGGTATGATTCTTTTTCTGCTTCACTTCAGGAAGTGTCTATGTTTGGTAGCAGATTTCAGGTAACTTCTGTGTTTTGTAACAGGCTTATGTAATTGAGTTTATATAGCTGTGTGCTCTTTCCACTACCTCTAGTTGTTAACATGATTTTCCACAGTCTGCTTTTGGGGATTTCTTTTGCTGCTACACTTCAGGAAGTGTCTGTGTTTGGTAATAGATTCCAGGTAACTTCTGTGTTTTGTAACAGGCTCATATAATTGAGTTTATATAGCTGTGTGCTCTTTCCACTACCTTTAATTGTTAAAGTGATACTCCACAGTCTGCTTTTGGGGATGTCTTTTGCTGCTATACTTCAGGAAGTGTCTCTGTTTAGTAACATATTCCAGGTATCTTCAGTGTTTTGTAAAAGGTTTTATATAATTCTTATGTAGTCTATAGAAGAAATCCTTTTCTTTTACCTGATTGTTTTTATAGACACCAAGTTCCAATGGAACAACCTCCCACCCACTCTCATTAACCTATCACCTTAACCTATTACCCCTGGGTGCACTAACTTTATAGTGGTAGGCCAAGCCACATCTACTTAAAGACACAGAAATGGTTAGGCAGCACAGCATAATCAATAGCTTAGCTGGCATATAGGCAGAAGTAAAAATGGTGCAGCTAGCAACTAGGTCCACATGGGCACATACAAGAGGAGGAGAAAGAAGCTGTAAGTCACTACAGAAGAAGAGAGAGACAGGGAGAGAAGGAGAAGAAAAATAAGGGTTAGCAGGCAGAAGAGGGTAGAGGGTTAGGAGACAGCAGATAGCAATTAGGAGGCATACAAAGGCAGGAGAGTGAGGAGGGTAACAGTCATGATGGGAGTGGTGCAGTGCAGTGGTTGTGGAGCAGCAGTCTTCAGGGAGACATTCTGGAGGCTGTGATGCTGCCCTATCTGCAGGCACCTCTCTGGGCTGAGGGAGGAGATTGCCTGTCTCCGTGTTGAGTTGGCTAGGTTACAGGTGGCATCCACCAGACCCAGAGACCACCAGGTTCACAACATGAACCTCATAGGATGCCCATAAAGAAGTGTGACTGGACTACAGTGGGCTCAGGGAGGGTGGGTGGGTGGGGGCAGTCAGAAGCACATTCCCCAACTGGTCCAGCTGAATAACTTCTACACTGTTTTGGAAGAATGGGAATGCCCCACACAGGTGCCCACAGCTGGAAACAGGGATGATGGTCAGGGCTTCCAAGCTGGAGTCCCAGGGAAGGGGGGACAGGGGACCCCAGAGGAGGAGGAAACTTCCCTTAGTGGGGGACTCTATTGTATGGGGTGTGAAGTTAGGGACACCTAACAGGGGAGAGAGGGAGGTCAAGTGCATCCCAGGAAGCATGGCATGGAGGGATGGGAAGTAAATCCATAGGATCACTAGGGTAATAGACACGAGGGAGGAGCTGGATGTCATTGTCCACCTGGGGACCAATGACCTGGAGGGGGAAAAAGGTGGCATTAGCCAGAGTCCAGGAAGATTTCAGGAAGCTGGGGAGGGGGGACCTGAAGCAGGCAGCAAGTTCCATCTCATTATCAGAGGTGCTACCTGTCTAAGGCACAGGGGAGGCTAGGGCACTCCACATCCAAGCCTTCAGCACCCACCTGGTTGAAGGATTGGTGTAGAAGGGAAGGATTTAGCTTCATAGGGGACTGGGGCCCCACCTTGGCAGATGTGGGCTTATATCAGGAGGATGGCCTGCATCTGTCAGGGAAGGGGACTTCACTCCTTGGTGAGAAGTTGGAATGCATCAGCAGAGAGCATTTAAACTGGACAAGGGAGAGAGTCAGGAGGGACAGGTGGCTTAGGAACAACCCCCCCATGGTAGCATGCAAAAACACAAGTTGACAACAAGAAAAACTGAAGCAGGCAGTGAGGAGCAGGCAGGTGAAGCATGTAAAAGGGGGGATAAGGGGAGCATGAGCACATAAACAAGAAAACTGGCATGGGGAAATTGGCAAGGGAGAGATAACAAGAACAGAGAGAGGGCATGGTATAAAACATGGGAGGTCATGTTCACAAATGCCCACAGTCTGAGAAATAAGGTTCCAGACCTGGAAGAGTTGATGGATGCAGACCTTGACATAGCAGTAATAACAGAGAAATGGTACTCTGCTAATCACAGCTGGGATGTCAATGTACTGGACTATACACTGTTTAGAAGGGACAGGGAAGGTAAAATGGGAAGTGGGGTAGCCCTGTACATCAGAGAAGGCATAAAGGCCACAGAAGTACAGGGAAGACAGGGGGAGGCTGAGGCAACGTGGGTCACCCTTGAACCAGGAAATGGCACAGCAATACATTTTGGGATGATCTACAGACCTCCAGCACAGAGGGAGGAAGTGGACAGGGTACTAATGGTGGAAATTCATGACATGGCACCTAAAGATGAAATTCTACTGATGGGGGATTTCAATATGCCGGATGTAGATTGGACCATCCAGACAGCTGCTTCAGCCAGAAGCATGGCCATCCTGGAATCCCTGCAGGGGGATGGACTCAAACAGCTGGAACATGAGCCAACCAGCGACAAATTGATTCTGGACCTGGTATGCACCAATGGAAACAGAGTCGAAGGAGTCCAGGTGGAAGGGCAGCTTTGATCCAATGACCGCCACATGGTGTGGTTTGGCATGGAGACAGGGACTCAATTCAGCCACACAAGAGCAAAGTATTAGATTTCAGGATAGCATATTTCAGTGAAATGGGTAGATGTTTAAGAGCAGCCCTGGAGAAGGGAGAGATAATGGAAGGAGGGGAGGAACAGTGGGAGAAACTAAAAGTAGCCATAGTGAAGGTTATTAAACAATGTGCTAGGATAGTGGCCAAAGGGAAAGGAAGAAGGAAACCACTATGGTTCTCTAAAGAGGTAGCAGACAAAGTAACGGTTAAAGAACAAGTTTCAGGAAGTATAAGGGAACCCAAAGGGAGGAGGAGAGGGAAGTGTACTTTGAATGTCTAAGGGAAGCAGGGAAAGCTGTTAGGAGAGTCAAGGCACAGACAGAGGAGGGTTTAGCATGGACTGTGAAAAAAGTGGACAAGACATTCTATAGGTACATCAGCGATAGAAGAAAAAATGGATTGGGGAGGATTGTGAGGCTCAAAGGGGAAGAGGAAGAGTGTAAGATGGGGTATCTAGACCAAGCAGAAATACTGAGCAAATACTTCTGTTCGGTATTCACTAAGGAGGGAGAGGGTCAAGGACCACAGTTGGGGAGAAGAGGCAGGGGGTTGGGGAAGTGGACACCAGTCCATGCACAGTGGAGAGAGTTCTGAAGGAACTCACAAAGCTGAAGGTGGATGAAGCCACGGGGCCAGATTACATACACCCATGGATATTAAGGGAGCTGAGAAGGGAACTAGCAGTGCCTCTGGCCACCCTGTTCACAGAATCACTCAACACAGGCATGGTTCCAGAGGACTGGAGGAGGGTGCATGTAGTCGCACTGCACAAAAGTGGCAGTAGGGAGGAAGCGGGGAATTACAGGCCAGTCAGCCTCTCTTCAGTGGTGGGGAAGATCATGGAGACACTACTGAAAGAAAGGATAGTGGCACACCTAGAATCCAATGGTGCCCAGGAACTAAGGCAACAAGGATTCACAGCAGGAAGATCTTGTCAAACAAATCTGATAGATTTTTTTGATTGGGTGACTAGGGAAGTGAATTAGAGAGGGTTGGTTGACACTGCCCACCTAGATTTCAGCAAAGCCTTTGATAATGTCCCACACAGAAGGCTGGTTAACAAGATGAGTAGTCTGGGCATGGGGCATAAGGTGATACATTGGGTTAAAAACTGGCTGACAGAAGACAGATGGTGGTGGTAAATGGGATCCAATCAAAGGAGAGAGAGAGGTGACCAATAGAGTACCACAGGGATCAGTTCTGGAACCAGTCCTGTTCAATGTATTCATTAGTGACATTGCAGAGGGGCTGGAAGGAAAGGTCTGCCTATTTGCAGAGGACAACAAAATCTGCAACAGAATGGACTCTCCAGAAGGGGTATAGAAAATGAAGAGGGACCTGGAGAAGCTTGAAAGATAGTTGGAGGTGTGGCAACTGAGGTTCAATTCAAAAAAGTGCAAGATAATGCACCTAGGTAGGGGGAACCCTGGGGAGAGCTACAGAATGGGGGGGTGCTGACTGTCACCAAAGAGGAAAGGGACCTAGAGGTTATCATATATGATGACCTTAAGGTATCAAAGCAGTGCACAATGGCTACAGGGAAGGCCAGTGGCATGCTGGGGTGCATAAGCAGAGGCATTATTAGCAGGGTACAGGAGGTGTTGATGCCATTGTATAAAACACTGGTAAGGCCTCACCTGGAGTACTGCATGCAGTACTAGAGACCACACATGCCTAAGGACATGGACAAGGTGGAGGCTATCCAGAGAAGGGCAACAAAGATGGTGCATGGCTTGCATCACAAAACATATGAGGAGAGACTAAGAGTCCTCAATATGTACTCACTGGAGGAGAGGAGAGAAAGGGGAGAGATGATAGAAACTTTCAAGTGCCTCAAGGGCATAAACAGTGTGCAGGGGGATCTTTTCCAATGTAAGATATCAGAATGAGGGGACACAATATGAAATTGTAGGGAACAGATTAAGAGGCAACGTGAGGAGGTTTTTCTATACAGAGAGGGTGGTGGATGCTTGGAACAGTCTGCCACAAGAGGTGGTGGGGCAAGCACAGTAGAGGGGTTTAAACATGCCTGGGACAGGCACAAGGGAACATTGGGTGGGGAAGGAGTGATGGAAAGCCATTGACCACTTAGGGTCAATGACTGCATACAAGTTTAGGGCTCACGGGCAGACTAGATGGGTCTAGCAGTCCTTATCTGCCGGCAATTTCTATGCATCTATGGTAGCAAAAGAAATGATTACCTTTTCTAAGTTGTCACTGAAACCATATGAGAAGGAGGGTAGACAGATTCAGATTTGGAAGTTAAATACATGACTAAAGGTATGGTCCAGGGATGAGGTATTTCACTTCACAGTGGACTGCAGATTTTTCTGGAAAGGTAGCAGTCTATTTATGGATGATGGACTGCATCCTTACAGAGAAGGAACCAGTGCACTGGGCCAGAATATAGATGTGCCTTAAACTGGGAGATGGAAGGGCAGTGTTTGGTCACACCATCACAGTAATACACATGAGGGGAACAAGTTGACTCTCCTCCAATGCACATAGATTTTGAAAAGAGCAGTCAGAGAGCAAGAGTAGAAAACAGGGGATATTGTGGATCAAAAGGAACAAAGGTGAAGAAAAGTAATAAGGTTGAAAAGAGGGCACAACAAGGGAATGGAAAAGGCAATGAGATGGGGAAATGGAACATTCTTTATGCAAATACCAGGAACATAGGGAATACGATAGAAGACCTTCAGCAATGATAGCTGTAAATAAGCTATAGTAGATATTATTTTTGTCACTGAGACATTGTCATCTCACCTGGAATCTCATAGTCCCTGGTTATGCCATGTTCAGGTGTATAAGGAGAATAAAATTGCAGGGGTAGCAGTATTATGTACAGTATGTCAGGGATTATTTTTGTAACAGAGGATTTTTCCATAAAATACAGGGAATGGTAGAGTCCTTATGGCTTCAGGTGTCAAAGTGTAGGGATAGGATCCAGAGGATTGGTCCCCAGCAATCTATGGATTTAGATCTACAGTTGGAGGGAGAAATTAGAAAGGAGGCCAGAATGGGCAATATTGTTCTCATGGGTGACTTTAACCTTCTGGATATCAAATGGGAAACTTTAGAGGTCAACAGTAAAAATAGTCAGGATTTGTTGAGACAAGGAGGACTTTTTCCTGAGTCAATGGGTAGGAGGGGCAACTAAGTGGAATGTAACCATGGACCTTTTAATGTCTAATCAGGACAGTATGGATGATTTGATGGTAGAGGACCCCTTTGGACAAAGCAGCCCTAATGCCATGTGTTTTAACATTGTTCTGGCGGTTCAGTGCTTTAAATTCCAGTACCACAATCCCTAATTTCAGGCAGCATATTTTACCAGCATGTGAGAAATACTAGAGGACAGGCTGAAAGGAATAAAAGAGTTGGTAGGAGTGGGAGAAGAAATGGTCAGTAATAAAAAATATAGAATTAGGGTCCACACAGGAGCATGTCAGATATGTTACAAAGGGCAAGGAACATAAGAAACCCATTTGTTTTAGTGATAAGGTTAGGGCAGCAATCAGGGAAAGAGCAGGGCTTTAAGGAGATACAGTTGTGCTCAGCATCATATTGTGTTCTGCTGTTTCAAGCTCCATATGTTATTGCATCATTTTTGCATTCACCAGTGATGTGACAGCTAGTTTGTGTTGCAGAGATGCCAATGCTGAGATGCTACCACAGTGCCCAGCTGCAGATAGCCCTAGTAGTTCATTCACATTTTCAATGGGGTTTGTGTATATTGATATCCGTAATGTACTCATTGTACAGCAGGGAAAAGACAGCCTGATGTTTCACATAGAGCACATGGATGCATCCCTCAAAAACCACTTTACCTTTATTGTTTGAACCCAGCCATCTGTTGGAAATAAGGGGACCCTTTAGTTGACATGTATCCCACATTTTAATTAATACACCAAGGATGCTATACTTGGGGTGTTTTATGTGACATTTGTCAAACAAAGCCAGGCCCTTGCAGCAGTTTGAAAAGTACCATGCAAAACCACCTTCCCCTCAATATTTCAGCCTAGTCGGCCCGGTGGCACTGAGGGTTGAGGCGCTCGACACCACACCTCACGCCATGCAGGCCACCCAGGTTTGGGAGTGGGCTCGGGTCAGTGGGATTGGAGATGGATTGAGTGCCCTAGGGCTGCTCTCCTTCCCTGGGGAGGGGGGCTTCAATCAGCTGTAGCTCTGGCAACCCCTGGCAGAGGCTGGGGGCACTGCAGAGCCTGGCCGCAACATAGCAGGGGATTGGATCTCAGAGGATGTTCTCCTGGTGCATGTGGGAGCACGTGCATGCAGGGCTGGACATCATTGCGCATCCGAGCTCTGGGGCGAAAACCAAGAAAAATCCCCCTGCCTTTAGGTGAGGCGATGGTGAACACCTGTAGGTCCGACCACATGCCCAATGCCGGCTGAGTCTCCTGTTCTTCCTTGGGTCTGGGGCCTCTCCATGGGGCCAGGAGACCTGAGACACCCCTTACTTGATGCAGTACTTGGGGATCGGTTCAGGCGGGCGGTTGAGTCAACGAACCTCAGATGGTATCCTAAGAGATGCCTCGAAGGTAGGGAGTATAAACAGAGTCTAAAAAAAAAAATATATATATATATTTCAGCCTTCTGGTGGTGATCATGGAATCCATTAGGGAACATGTATCCAGAATATCTTGTTAATGTACCAAGAAATGCCATATAGTAGTTATGGCTGTTTTTTGTATGATGTTTGTTAAACATAGCCAGGCTCTCACTGGATATAAAAAAACATTCTGGAATTTGAGAAGCAATACAAAAAAAATCACCCCCTGAAAATCACCCTTGCAACAATAGCTGATCCCAGCCTTCTGGTGATGGTCAGGGGACAGTTTTGCAAATGTGTATCCCAAATGTCTTGTCAATACAGAAAAACATACATTTTCTATGTATTCTGTCTTTACGATTGGTGCGTTTGGAAACATTGAAATGGCAGCCTCTGTTTCACATACAGCACACAGATTCACTTTTTGAAAACACATATACCATATTATATTTGGAACCCAGCCTTCTGGTGGTGGTCAGTGGACCAATGAATGGAATATATATATATATATATATATATATATATATATGTATATATATACTCCGAATTTCTTGATATTATACCAAGAAATGTTATGGTTGTGGGTGCTTTTGTGCAATGTTTGTCTAACAAAGCCAGGTCCAAACAGGAGATAAAAAGTCATCCTGCAATTTGAGAAGTACCACACAAAATCACTCCCTGAAAACCACCTTCCCCCTCAATATCTGAACTCAGCCTTTTGGTGGTCGTCAGGTGAGCCTTTTGAGAACAGGTACCCGAATGTCTTGTTAATACACTGAGAAATGGTATACTTATAGGTGTTTTGATGTGTACTGTCTTTACAACTGAGGTGTTTGGAAACATTGAAACAGAGTCCTGCTGTTTCACATACAGCACACAGATGAACCCATCAAGAACCCCTTTAGCTTTACTGTTTGAACTCAGGCATCTGAGGAACCACAGGAGACATGTTGGAGAATATGTACACAGTATGTGGTGTAAGTACTCCAAGAAATTTTATAGTTATGTTTCTTTTTCTTTTTTTTATGTGATGTCTGTCAAACAAAGCCAGGCACTCACAGGCGATAAAAAGTCATCCTGCAATCTTAGAAGAAGCACACAAAATCACCCCAACAAAACAACCATCCTCCCTATATCTGAACCCAGCCATCTGGTGGTGCTCACGGAATCCTTTGGGGAACAAGTACCCCAAATGTCTTGTTAATACACCAAAAAAATGTTGTACTTACTGGTGTTTTTCTGTGTCCTGTCTTTACAACTGCAGCTTTTGGAAGCATTGAAATGGCAGCCTACTGTTTCACATACAGTACACAGACACACCCCTCAAAAAACACTTTTCCTTTATTGCTTGAAACTGGGTATTTGAAGGATAACAGGGGACTCTTTGGGGAACATGTATCTCAAATTTCATGTAAATGCATGAAGAACTGGCACAGTATGGGCATGCTCACTGTATGTGTCCTGTCTTTAAAACTGAGGCACTTGGAAACAGAAAAAGATGGCCTGCTTTTTTTTTTAAAAACAGCACACAGATGCATCTGGTGGAAAAACATTCAAAAATTTAAGTTCTACACAGTAATTTGGGACACATACAGTAAAAACTAGTCTTACAACAAAAATGCAAAACCTGGCGCTGCACCTCGTGATTGCTCAGGAGACCAAGGATGCTTTATTCAGTCAAATAATTCACTTGATAATAATTATGGGTATACTGAATTCAGGGCCATTTTGGCATAGTGCTAAGTCAATTAGCACTGCCTTGACATGGATCCCAAAGTGTACTGCCAAGGTGGATAGTCCTGGAGTACTATTTGCAATATTCAAAGGGACCCATGCAAATGAGCCCATTGGGCATGCAAGGCACTAAGGGGCCATTTGCACACCCATTTTGGGCTCATTGTCATGGGTATCGAGGCAGGTTAGCATGTTGCAACCCCACAAATGCCCAGTCCCAGACATGTGTAGATATTCCTATTGCTAGTGGTCCCCCCTCCCTCAGATCACCACCACCTCTGATAGCCAGCCAGCTGTAAGAATAAAACCCTCCCTGATGCTAGTGGTCCCTCCCACCTTTGATTGCCAGCCCATTGTAAACATTACAACCCTTCCTGGTGTCAAATGGTTCCCCCTGGCACTGATCCATGGTACTGCCCATTGCAATTCCATAATCCTTGTCATCTAACATCCAGTAGAGTAACCGGCTTTTTAAAAAGTGTATGCACAAGTCAATGACTCCACCCAACTGGCTGGGGGTCCAGGGGCCGACTAGGCCCCCAGAGAACTTTGGCATTTTTGATGCTTTATGGTGCATTTTGTGGCCAATTGTGGCTGTATACAGTACCCTTCTACCATAGACATTTTACATACCAGTTCCATTGTTCTGGCCCCTGGTGGCTGCATAGTTTCATTTTAGCACCCACTGTTGATGCCATCCTTGCAGTGCAGGCATACAGTTTGGCACTAAGCACTTATGAAAATGATAAGTGCTTAGTAACTGAGCACTGAAGGCTGTTTAAACTGTTTAAGAATTATAATACATAATAGCACTGGAAAAAGTTGGGGGTCTGGGGGCCGCCTAGACCCCCAGAAAATGTTAGCATTTTTGTTGCATTCTGGTGCATTTTGGGGCCATTTGTGGGAGTTTTACAGTGACCTATGACCACAGCCTTACATACCACTACAGTTCAATTTTTGCTAGCCACTGGTGACTGCACATGTAGATTTGGGTGCCTACTGGTGGTGAAGCAGCAGGGCTGGCAGTTATATACTTAGTTATTATGCAGTTATTAATGATGAGTGCAGTTTTGACTGTAAAGGCCACACCTGTGCAAGGACATTGACTGGGTGGAGGCAGTCTAGAGAAGGGTGACCAAGATGGTGCATGGCTTGCAACACAAAACATATGAGGAGAGACTAAATTACCTGAATATGTACTCATTGGATAAAGGAGATAGTGGGTGGGGGGCATTAAAGAAACTTTAAAGTACCTCAAGGGCATAAACAAGGTGCTGTGTGGTGGACATCTTCCAGTATAGAATGGGCAGGGGGTGGACATCTTCCAGTATAGAATGGGTACAAGAATAAGAGGGCACGATATGCAATTGTGGGAAGGGGTGAGTGGATTAAGAGGAAATGTGAAGAAATTCTTCACAGAGAGGGTGGTGGAGACATGGAATAGTCTGCCACAAAAAAGAACCATCAAAAATGTTGCAATAGCATCTATCTCACTTCTTCATAGCAAAGCAGCCTTACATCACCATCAGTCACACTCTACTGAAGCAACTGCAACATTCATAGGATTTAGGTCAGGATAATTAAATGCATTAATAAAATAGAAGGAAGTTGCAGTCTCCCTCCAGAACATTTGCATTGATCAGAATAAGATGGAACATGTAATATATTTTTTTATAAATAACAATATACAGTTTTACACACACAAGCACACAAAATTACATATGAGCTTGTTCTGCAACGCTATTCCTGTTCTTGGTCCACTGCCTCACCTGGCTGGGTTACAAATAGTGGAAGGGTGAGAGGTATCTACACTGAAGTAGTCTGCATGTAACCCAGGCAGGTCAACCATGAATGCTGAATTCAGCGAAAACAGGGACCCCAGCTCTAGAAACAGTCAATAAAATCAAAGTAGAAAAAAAGTCAGGCAGAGAGAAAGCAAAACAATTACTCTGAAAAGCACAAGAGCAGCTATTGGGGGGGGTCATGCCCCCCACACACAAATCATTAGCCCACCCACTTATGGAAACACTGGGGTTATACAGTCTTCCAACACCTTTCAATATTTAACATTACTTAGGAGACTACCACCACCCAACCTACAGCATTCTAAATGACGCCTCACTTCCCCCCTTCACAGTCAAGCTTACATTCCCATTGCCTGAGGGTGGAGGAGGTGGTCATAGATCCCTCCCAAAACAAACAAACAAACACACACACACACACACACACACACACACTTGTAACCAGCCAAACAATAAGCCTTGCTTGGTGTCTCATTTTCCATTCCTCTGAGAAGCACTTACACAGAAGAAAATGTTGAGTTGCAGCTTGTGGTGGACTTACTTGACTGACTGGTGGCAGGAGGTGACACTTTCATATCCACAAGAAGCCCTCCATCCAGACCCATAAATGTACATTGTAAAATCCACACAACCCATCAAGGTAAAATTACCAATGTACACAATTGAAAACATTTTAAAACCAGGATCAGCATTTCATGGAATTCAGTCATATTAAATTATTTTCCAGTCAATGTTAAAGAGCTGCTGACGCCTCAAAGAAAACTTTGAAAAACATAACATTTAGGTACAATTCAGCTTGTATTCCATATTTATTCAATAGATGCCTCCTCCCCATTATGTATTACTAAGAAATTTGCATGGAAACATGCTCTATATCCCTTACAGTTCATCTACCTCTTTTGCTTACTCCCCACTTCTTGTCATAGTCTTCTGTTGTGACATCAGAATCTGTTGCCATGGGAGTAATTGTGATGTCACAAGTAAAGCATTATGACCTCAGGTAGGGAGAAAGCAATAAGAATAGATGACCTCTTCAGGATCAAAGATCCCATTTTCATGCAGACAGCCTCAGTAATAAATAATAGGGATGAGAAATACAGAACTAATGTGAAATACAAGCTGAACTGTGTCTAAATAATGTTTTGCTAAAGTTGCCCTAATGGCATCAGCTGCTTTTTAAATGTGCCAATAAGAAATCATAGATAGATACATAGATACATAGACAGTGTCGGCAGATAAGGGCCTATGGCCCACCCAGTCTGCCCATTTGAGCTTGTAAGTTCAGTTTGTTTTCCTAGAAGCCTGTTTCCCCTTACCCCTGACCTCCAGAATTCCTTTATGTCTATCCCATGCATTCTTAAATCCCGTGATTGTTTCAGCCCCCACCACTTCCTCTGGCAGGGTGTTCCACTTGTCCACCTTCCGTTCTGTGAAGAAATTCTTTCTCATGTTTCCTCTGAATCGTCCTCCCTCCAACTTCATCCCATGCCCTCTTGTCCTGGAACATCTTTTCCACTTAAAAATAGTGTTTTCCTGCACCCTGTTCCTTCCTGTAAGATACTTGTATGTCTCTATCATATCCCCTCTCTTCCTTCTCCTCTCCTCCAGGGAGTACATGTTCAGTTCCTTCAATCTGTCTTCATAGGACTTGTGATGCAATCCATGCACCATCTTTCAGTATGAAATCAGTATTTACCACTTCTTTTCTGCATAGTCACAAGCTTGTTGGAGCACAGCATAATGTGATTTATCAGTAAACAGATACTATCATCATCACCAAAGCAACAGAAAACTTAAGAGCATTACATTTCAGCAAAGTAAAAGGGCAGTATGTGACATTCTCCAACCAATACAAGTGCAAGTAGGAGGCACTGTAGCAACTGACCCGACAACACTTAGTGTCCAATTGCCTAACAGTCTGAGCCACACTATGCATATACTGCTTAAAATGCATAATCACAGAAGGCTAGGTTCTGTTGCTCATTGCACCATCTGAGGCGCCAATAGTAAAATTCAAATCACATTAGCATTGCCTCCCGGTCCAGAACAAATAGAATAATAGATAGGTTCCAGTGAATTACAAGGCTGTAATTCCATTGAGAGGTACTGGGGACATAGATAACCTTGAGAGCGAAGCTCAAGAGGTTTCTATGTCCCCAGACCCTCAAGATGGAATTACAGCCAAGTGATTCACTGGAACCTAACTGTTATTTTTTGTAATATATGGATGCGAGATGCTGACGAGGTCTTACCTCTGGATTCCTTGTGGGACGGTTCCGTGCTGCTTGTTCTCGCTCCTCACTCACATCCCCCCTCCTGCTCGCAGTCCCACTTTTTTCTATCAGGAATAAAAAGAAAAGAAGTAAAAAAAACATGCTTTGGACACTAGGCAAGTCGGTGATCCCAACAATAGTTTTACAAAGACCGAAGTATAGTATTATTGGACCAGAAGTATAGTATTACGAGGACCGGAAGTATAATATTACAGCAGTGACTAAGGTATTAAAGGGTTTTTTTTATGTGCTTTTTGGGGGTATTATTTTTAAAATCCATATATTACACACACTTAATAGTGTCAGAACATTAAACATTATACTGCTAGCACTACAGCCCTATACTGTATGGATATATATACATTCACTAAAAATAACATAAATTCAATCAACAGCTAATGTGTGGCCACCCTCTCTCTTCACAAGGCAGTCTGGATTGCCAAGGGAGACAAAGATGAACCCTTGTCTACTCTGGACAGCAAATATATTGAGGATGTGCAATTGCAATACAGACACTGCAGTAAAATATATTATGGGTCAGGGTGAATCATTGAAGGGAAGGGGGGAGGGGAAATTGTTTAACCAGGAAAAGTACACTAAGCCATGCTTGTTTCCAGGTGTGACCTGGGAGCACAAGCAAATTATGTGACTTGCTCAGTCAGGATCATACAGTATGCATGTGGATGGGGGCTGATGGGATTCAAACTCAGGTCTCCAGGTTTGCAGCTCAAACCTGGAGACCTGGGTTTGAATCCCATCAGCCCCCTAGCACTCAGTGCTCTTAACCACTATGCTGTACTGCTTCCTTGCTATAGTCAATTAGTCACTTGAATGCTTATTCACTTTTTTTGCTTACAGTTGTTTTTAATAAAACTTCACAATTAGTACCTTCCTGTCCTCCTACCACAGAAAAAAATGTGCAGCAAACTGGTGATATTAGTGGCCCATCTGATATTTACTGGCACTATGACTGACGTGGCACATTATTCCCAAATCCCTGTACTTTGCTACTAGTGTTACAGCTTTGGAAAATTAAAGACCAGGTCCTGCTACTGAATTTGCTAATTGCCACAACTTTAAGCCATTTCCTATCCACCATGATGACCCACTTACTTTTTTTCTTTACTACTCCCACGTAACAGCCACCGCCACACGTGTGTTTCTTTTAGCATTTTTATTCTGACAGACATACCCATTAATATCATACCACACAGGCAGCAGTCCCTCAAAGTTAACAAGGTTGAAAATAAAAATGAAGGAGTGTTGCCACATTTCCCTGCATAGCCACTTACTCACTGTTGCTGCTGCCTGCCTGGCCTGCTTCAATAGTTCTTGACTTGTAAGTTATTGGTCGGTGGGTCCAATCTGTACACTAACAACAGACATCAGACAGGTCCTCTACTAATTCTGTTTGGCATTGGTTTGTCACAGCCAAGTAGCTAATAGTCTTAATCTATAGGTTCTCTAGATTAAGACTATTAGCTACCTGGCTGTGCTAAACCAATGCCAAAAACATCAGAGGATGAGGCAGGGACTGGGACATTGATATTTTTAAACACTCAAAAAAATGAGGGTCAGTAAAAGTCAATACTGCAAATATGAAAAACAGAGCACCAGGATAATTGGTGGTGCTGAATGAGCTTCAGACATATCAATTTAGATAATAGAACCCACCAAAAGCAAACGGATACCAATGGTTCAAATATTTTTAACCATTTATTATAAAAGACAGTACAAAATGTACATATAAATGTATTTTTTGTACTGCCTTTTATAATAAATAGTCAAATATTTGAACCGTATCCTTCTTTGATGGGTGCTAATATCTAAATTGATCAGTAAAAGTCAATCAAGGGACAAGGGAGACAGACTGGCATAATGAGCCAGGAGACAGAATAGAATAGAATAGAATAGAATAGAATAGAATAGAATAGAATGTGGGGTAGCTCAGCTGAAGATGGAGCCGGAGGAGGAGACACAAGCCGATGGGACTGAAGGGGGCCCGGGGCAAGGAGGTGGCCTAACCTTACCTTACCCAGCGGCCCAGTAGACAATAGTACTGGCAGGTCCTGTTTCACCTCCTTGGCTTCTGCAAGTTCTGCTTGCACTATGTTTTGCTTCTTCATAGTGCGACCCAACGTCTTGGAGTCTGACTCCGAGATGGACAGAGGGAGTAGTAAGCTAGTCAATTGGCGATGAGTCCCAACATTGTCTCTCACATTACGATGATCAGAAGACTCTCTCTGTCACATGCAGTGGCTTGAAAAATTGTAGCATTTACTTCCGGCTTAATGTAGCTGGCCCTAAGTGAGCAGCAGGTGGGAAAAACTACAGCAAATGGTTGGCGGAGCAAAGACACACATGAACAAAACTGTCCAAATTCCAATTGTTTCACCAGATGCTGCTGCTGCTGGTGCCAGCATGTCTGAGCAATCGGGACTGTGGAGCAGAGTCCCCTCCCCCTCCCCCCCAGAACTGAGAACTGAAGGACAAGGGTTTGGGACCAACATGAAACAAAAAAAAAAACAGGGATTTTTCCTGGATTTTTTTCTGTATGCATGGGTGTACAATAAGTATGCATAGTTATTCCACTGCTAGCGGTTCCCTCACCGTGGTACCAAACACCCATCCCATCACTTTACCAATATGCTCAGTGCTGCCAGTGTGCACACAGTGCATCTCTCTGTCATATAAATAAGATGCATGCTGCTGGCTATACATATGATTGCCAGCTGAGGAAGTGTGTGGAGGGCTGTGCTGGTTGCCATATGCACACCTATAACACCACAGATACTTGCAAGATGACAGGAGTAGGTGTTCATTATCATGGTGGGGGGCTACTAGATGCCAGGGATTATGGAATTATGACAGATGGCACCATTGGTTGGTGCTGGGGGGAACCACTGGACACTAGGGAGGGTTGTAATGTTTACAACAGGCTGGTGATCAGTGGGTACCACTAGCACCAGGGAGGGATTTATTCTTACAATGAGCTGGCAAGTGAAGGGTAGGATAACTAGCACCAGGGAGGCTTTTATTCCTGAAATGGTCTGGTGATCAGAGGCAGAGGTGCCACAGACCACAGGGGAGGGTGTCCTCCCCCAGCAGCAAACCAGCTAGATGGCTGCATCATCTCCAGCAGCCACTAGGGTTCCCTTGAGTAAGTCAGGGTTTTGTTCAGCAGTATTTGTGCTGTGAAAAAGGACCACACTAAGAAATGGACAGGGATCTACTGGAAGCCATCCATATGATGGCATCTAAAGGGGAGGTGTTGCTGGTAAGTGACATCAATCTGCCAGATGTTGATTGGAGCATCCCAGTGACTGCCACAGAAAGGGACAGGAACATCCTGGATTCATTGCAAGGGGCATGCCTCAAGCAGCTAGTGCTAGAGCCCACCCAGGAGGGAGCGATTTTGAACCTGGTACTCACCAGTGCGGACAGAATTATAGATGTCAGGGTGGGTGAATACCTGGGGTCAGTGACCATCACACAGTGTGGTTCAATATGAGATAGGTGACAGGGTCAAGCCACACTAAAGTGATGGTCCTAGACTTCAGGAAGACAGAATTTGCTAGGATGGAGATATGTCTCATGAAAGCCCTAGCAGATGGGGAGGAATGAGAGGTAGTGGAGGATTAGTGGTCCCATCTCAAAGGAGCCATAAGTGGAGGTGACAAACCTTTGCATAGGGCAAATAAACAAAGGCAAGAGAAAAAGAAAACCACTATGGTTCTCAAAAGAAGTGGTGAGGGAAGTAAGGGCAAAAAGTTGGCTTTCCAGAAATACAAGGAAACACAGAAGGATGAGGACAAGGCAGTGTATTTAGAGAAGCAAAGGGAGGCAGAAAAAGCAATCAGGAGTGCAAAGGCACAGACAAAGGAAACAAACTGCAAAGGAAGGGAAGAAAGGGGACAAGACTTTTTGTAGATATATTAGTGAAAGGAGGAAGACTGGGGGGGCAGTTGTAAGGCTAAAAGGGGAGGAAGGAGAGGGGGCAGAGGAAGACCAGGAAAAAGCATCAATACTGTACAAATATTTCTTTTTTTCAAACTTTAAATCTTTATTGAACATTTTCTCAGCAGGGTACAATTAACATTCTATGATAAACTCAATCTGTCATAGATTCATCAAGTTTAGACAACAATATACCTGCTGTGGTTACAAATACACATAAGACAACAATTAATAACTACAAATTAACATCAAACATAATACAACAACATTCTTAATAACAGTGGACAAACACAACTGAGGGATGCATGTGCTTAGGGGAACCCATCCCAGTATAAAAAATAGGTAGCAACATTCCAACTCTATAAACCAATTCCATTTCAGGTAGGTCTGGGATGGGTCCCTCAGGGAGCAGTAGCAGAGAGAGGGGGCAGAGGGTAGAGGGTGTGGGGGGGAACTGAAGCAGACAGTGAAAAGCTCTCCACCCACTCCTGATCAAGTAACTGATTTGGGGGGGGGGACCAGCAAATCCCCAGCACCAGTACTCACTTCTCTCCTTTCAATGAAGAGATGAGTCACCTGTCAAGATCAAGGGATAAAATCCCCTCTTAAAAGCCATAATATAGAGCATCCATCTCCTCCAAAATATCTCCAAAGTATCAAGCCAGTGATGAACATAAGCGGTCATTTTATAAATGCCAATCATAATGTCTTGCCACTGAGAAACGGTTACCCCCCCACAGTGACATTTCACCAGCAAGGTCACCCACAGCGACTACAGTGCCTAGCCATGGTGGGAGACCCACTGGAACTCGGCGCTGTCTGTTGGGGGTCCTTCCCCCCAATCAGCTCTGACTGGAGTTGAGAATCCTTAAGTGGGAAGGTGCGAGGGTGCAGCCCCCGAGTGGGGGGTTTGGGGTGAAGCCCCCCCAAGAAAACAAAGATACAAATAGCGAACCAGCAGCCAACTGCAGAATGCGGTCAACCTGTCGGTGTCTTTGACGGGGCGTTCGACAAAATTTTTGTCGGACTCCTGTCGTGGATCCACTGAGAAATAGTGGGAGGGATAGTAGATAACTACCTCTGGGTGATTGCCTTCTTGGCTGCCACAAGGGCTATGTTTAAAAGTGTGCTGTTATGTGGAGTATTTAGGGGTGCATTGTATTTTGAAAAAAGAAAAATTTACGCAGTCAGGATGACAGGAGTGACCAGCAAGGCCCCCAAATCCCCCTTCAAAGCATGAAAAAAGGGTTGGAGTGTTGGACTTGCCCCAAAAATATGACCAAGCATGGCAGGTGAGATGCCACAGCCTCTCCAACACATTGCTCCCCTATCAGATAGATACTTTACCTGGATAGCAGGGGTACGTAAATATCTGATAGTGATCTTCCAGGAGAATTCTCTCCACAGATAGGAGGCAGTGATGGTTTATAAGTGTTGTAAATGCCTCTACCAATCTGCCTTCTCTGAACCTATATCCAGGTCCCTTTCCCAAGTCTGTTTCAAAGAAAGCAAAGAGTGGCCAGTGCTAACTTGTAGTGCTGCATAAATATAGGAAATCATACGTGCTAAAGGTACTCTGCCTTCAATAGACCGATAGAAACTTTCTATGAGTGGAGGTGGAACCACAGGTGCCTTCTATAGGAATTTCTTAATGTATGTAGATACTTATAGATACCTATATTTGTCTTGTGGGCATAAGGCATATTTTTATTATAGTTCTTCAAAAGTAAAAAATTACTCCTTATTTAAAAAGTGGAAGATTAAATGAAGCCATTGCCTTTCCCAGTGTCTGAAACCCATATCCAGATGAGCTGGTTAAAAATCCGTCAAGTATGGTATAGAATATAATAGAAATTTGGCCTCCTGGATATATTTCATAGTTAAGCTAATTCTCCAACATTGTAAGGTTAGGGACATATAAGGATTGGTTGTGATTGTGGACAGATGTGGAAAAGGTTGTGTCAGAAGGAGAGGCATGATATTTGCATGTCCTCCTCCCAGATCTCCTGAGGTTTCCAGTATGCTTCATACTGGGGATGTAACCAATAAAAGATAGTGTAGATCTGGGCTGCCAAAAAGTAGTTACAAAGGTCCGGTAAGGCCTTCCCCCCAACCTCTTAGGTAGGTAATGAGTGGCTAGATGGATCCTGGGGTGCTGGCAATACCAAATATAGCATGAGATCCTCCTGTTAGTCTGCTGAAAGAAACCACATGGAGACCCACTGTTAATGTTTGTGCCAAATATAAGAAGTGGGGGAGTAGATTCATTCATATGGTGTCTATACGTTGTATGGAAGGCAGAGGGAGGACTCCCCATCTTTCTAGATCACTAATTAGCTGCTGTAGTAGGGGTTTATAATTATGGAAATAGAGGTGTTGATACTATAGTTAAAAATATTCCTAGATATCTTAGGGAAGTTAGTCCCCAGAGGAAAGAAAAATTTCTCCAGATGGCCTGCATCTATCCAGGGGAGGCAAAGGTATCCTCTCTGAGAAGTTTAAGTGTATCCTTAGTGATCATTTAAACTTGTCAAGGGAGGAGGCATAGACAGTCAAGGGGATTATCATAGCCCCCCTACAGGACATAACTGAAAGCAGTGAGGACCAAATAACTAGCATAATATCTAACCATAAAACTACCATGGTTACAATGGGGGAGAGAACAGAAGGTACATCACTAATGTGGCGCAGGGCAAAGACCAATAAACAAGGAACATTAAGGGGGTACACAGAGTGGAAGATCATGTGCACTAATGCCTGTAGTCTGGGAAACAAAATCCCAGACTTAACGGCACTGATGGCAGACACAAACCTGGACACTGTGGCTATTACGGAGACATGGTATGTAAGGAACCATGACTGGGATGCAGCTATTTCAGGGTATACACTTTTTAGAAAAGATAGGGAGGGGAAGAGGGGAGGAGGGGTTGCCATGTATGTAGAGGAAGGGATTAAAGCTACAGAGGCTCAAGGATCCAGGGAAGAAGCAGAGGCATCATGGGTTACTCTGGAGTCAGGGAACAAAACAACCATTCGTGCTGGAGTAGTTTATAGGCCTCCCGCATAAGGCAAGGATATAAATCCAGTATTGTTGGAAGTCATCCATAATATGGCAGTCATATGGGAAGTATTACTAACGGGGGACTTCAACATGCCGGATGCAGATTGGAATACCCAGACTGTAAGTACATCAAGGAGCAGGGACCTCATGTCTGACATGTACAGGGAAAACCTAAGGCAGCTTGTGGTTGAGCCTACCAGGGAGTGGGCTGTGCTGGACTTAGTGCTGACAAATGGGGATAGAATCATGGATGTTGAGGTGGGCAGTCCCCTTGGTACTAGTGACCACAGAACTGTATGGTTTAGAGTCAACACATTGGCAGAAGAAAGCCATTCAAAGATTAAGATCCTAGATTTCTGGAATGCCAACTTTGTGGAGATGGGGAACAGCTCAAAATTGCCCTGGCAACAGAAAATACTGGAGGAGGAGTAGAAGAACAATGGCTTAGGCTCAAGAGATCCATAGCAGGATTGACAAGTCAGTGTGTCAGATTGCTTAGCAAAAGGAACAGAAAGAAGTGGCCTCTATGGTTCTCTAAGTCAGTAGCCGAGAAAGTGCAAGAAAAGAGTAAGGCATTCAGGAAATACAAGGAGAAACAGAAAGAAGAAGACAGATTGAAATATCTGGAGAATCAGAGAGAAGCTGGAAAGCTGTAAGAGGGACTAAGGCAAGAACAGGGGAAGGAATAGCACAGGCTATTAAGAAGGGGGACAAGACATTCTTCTGTTATATTAGCAAGAGTAAGAAGACCAGAAAGGTATTGTTAGGCTAAAGAAGGGAGAGGGTTGGTGGGTGGAGGATGACCTTGAAAAAGCTGAGATACTGAACAAGTATTTTTGTTCAGTATTTACCAAGGAAGAGGCAGGGGAGGGGCCAAGACTCACGAGGAAAGATGTAGAGGTGGGATAGGTGAACACAAGTTCATTTATGGTGGATAGAGTCTTGGAGGAACAAGGAAAAGTAAAGACAGACAAGACAATGCGGCCAGACAGGATTCACTCTAGAGTGTTGAAGGAACTCTGGGAAGTCCTAGCAAGTCCGCTGACAACTCTCTTCAACCAATCACTAGAGATGGGGGAGGTACCTGGGGACTGGAGGAGGGTAGAGGTGGTCCCCCTGCACAAGGCTTAATGCAGGGAGGAGGCAGGCAATTACAGACCTGTAAGCCTGACCTCAGTGTTGTGGAAGCTGATGGAATCCCTGCTTAAGGAAAGGGCTGTGATGTTCTTGGAGTCAAGCGGTGCAAAAGACCCAAGGCAGCATGGATTAATTGAGGATAGTTCCTGTGAGACTAATCTTATCAATTTCTTTGACTGGATGACCAGGGTGGTGGATCAGGGAGGAGCAGTGGATGTGGCCTACCTGGATTTCAGTAAGGCCTTCAACACCGTTCCCCATAGAAGAGTGCTTAACAAATTGGGGAATCTGGGTGTGAGCTCTAAAGTGGTAAAATGGGTTGGAAACTGGATAAAAGGCAGGACCCAGAGGGTGGTAGTTAATGGCATAAAATCAGAAGGGGGGAGGTGACCAGAGGGGTTCTACAGGGATCTGTGCTGGGTTCAGTTCTATTCAATGTCTTCATAAGAGACATTGCAGAGGGACTGGAGGGGAAAGTATGCCTGTTCGCAGGTGACACCAAAATCTGTAACAGAGTCGACACACAGGAGGGGCTACATAAAATGAGAAATAACCTAAGTCTACTTGAGGAATGATCAGGGGTTTGGCAGTTGGGTTTTAATGCTAAGAAGTGCAAGATAATGCACCTAGGACACAAAAATCCAAGAGAGGAATACAGGATGGGGGGGGAGGGTTCTAGCCACCACAGATCAGGAAAGAGACCTGGGGCTATCATATCTGATGAGCTGAAGTGAGCCAAACAAAGTGATAAAGCAGTGGAGAAAGCAAACAGAATGCTGGGGTGCATAGGAAGGGGCATAACCAGTAGGAAGAGTGAAGTGGTGATGCCACTGTATAGATCATTGGTGAGGCCTCAGCTGGAATACTGTGTCCAAGTCTGGAGACTGCATCTCAGAATGGAACCAGTCCAGAGAAGAGCAACAAAAATGATACATGGACTGCACCCCAAGCCTTATGAGGAATGATTCAAGAAACTAAACATCTATTCACTGGAAGAGAGAAGAGAGAGAGAGAGAGAGGGATATGATAGAGACTTTAAAATACCTTAGAGGAATAAACAGAGTACAGGAGGGAAGCATGTTTCAGAGAGTGCACAAAGACAAGGGGACATAACATGAGGCTGGAGGGAGGGAGGCTTAGGGGGAATGCTACAAAGTATTTTTTCACAGAGAGGGTGGTGGATTCATGGAACAGCCTACCAGCGGAGGTGGTGGAAGCAAAAGAAGTATAGGGATTCAAGAGTGCATGGGATAAACATTAAGGCAACCTGTTGTACAGCAGAGCGGGGTAAAGGCAATCCAGATAAGAGTAGGGATTGCCAAACCAAGTAGGGAAATGGGCAGACTAGGTGGGCTGAATGGTCCTTATCTGCCAACAGATTCTATGTTTTTATGTTTCTCCTAGTTTGCTGGGTTGGAGTATAATGGACCTGCAGCACCTCTGTTTTTGCTGTATTCATTTTATATCCCACCAGGGGGCCAAATTTTGTGAAAACATCCCAGAGTGCTGGAAGGGAGCTATCTGGATTATTTAAATAAATAAGAAGATCATGAGCATATAATGCTAGTTTTTGGTGCATCCTCCCTAGTGTTAACCCAATAATCTCTGGGGTTTGCCGAATTGTTTGCACCAAAGGTTCCAAATAAATGGCAAATAATAAGGGCAATAAGGGGCACCCATGTCTGGTGCCTCTAAGAAGGGATATCGGGGTAGAGATGGAACTACTTATTTCAATATATGCCTTAGGGGTGGTATAGATGGTGGAATTCAGTCTGCTAAATTGTTTAGTAAACCCCATATGGGATAATGTGGCCAATAAAAAGGGTCATGCAACCTGGTCAAAAGCCTTCACGACACCTAAGCTGAATAACAGAAAAGGTTGTGGTGACCAGGAGGTATGGTACAGGAGGTTCAGGGTCCTTTTAATATCATCTTGGGCCTGACGGGCTTTGATAAACCCACACTGATCCCCTTCTATAATAGAAGGAAGGATTCCATCCAATCGCCTAGGTATCTCTGTGACAAACAGTTTAAAATCAATGCTAAGGACCGATATTGGTCTGTATGATGGGCATTGGCTAGGATCCTTCCCTGATTTGGGTGTACTAGGTATAATGGCATATGACGATGTAGGGGGTAACAGATTTCCCTTAAATAATCCTTGGCACAATAAGAGATCTTTGAAAGCCTGATAAAATTCCCCAGTGTACAAAGCCTAGGGTTTTGTCAGTTTTTAAGGCCCATATTGCTTTTTCAAATTCTATATGTTCAATAGAGGCATCTAAGATAGCTTTGTGTGCTGGGGACAGTTTTGGGAGTTGTACTTTTTCTAAAAAACTGTTGTATAGCTTGATTGCTATGTTCCATCTCTGGGGAATATAATTTCTGGTAAAAAGACTGAAATGCCTCATAGATTTGTGTAGGTTGACATAACAGCAAGCCTGTAGTGCGGCACTTTATTTGAGTAACTATGGCTTTGGCCATATGTTGTCTTAGCTGGTGTGCCAATAGGTGGTTGCTCAGTGGCCTCCTACATAATATCTTTGTTTTAAAATTTGCAATACTTGTTCTGTTTTTGCATCTAAAAGAGCCTGCACCCTCTGTTGGTTGACCTCCAAAAGTGGAGCTACTCCTGAATCTCCCCCTGCAAGTTTATTTTGGAAATTTGTGAGTTGAGCCTGAAGTTGATTTAAAAGAGCTGTTTGTGTCTTTGTAGTAGGAGGCAAATTTAATAATTTTCCCTTAATACCACCTTAAGTGTGTCCCAAAAGACACTCGGGGTGACATCTGGGTGGGTATTGTTTCCAATTGTAGCTTGGCTCTTATAGTTAACGTGAATGCAAAAGGAGGGGAGATTCAGCAAAAAATTATTGAATCTCCAATGTGTTGTTTTTTTTTGTTGGGGGGCCCATACTAATTTAAGCAACACTGAATTATGGTCGGGGGGAAGGGAAACATCTGACAATCAACAACAAGATGCTGATGCTCACCTGATATATGAAAATAATCAATCCTGGTGTAGATATGATCTGGCACGGTGTAATGGGTATAGCGTCTTGCAGAGGGGTGCAGGAGGTATCATGTGTCTACCCAAGGCATCTCCATGAAATAATTTTGGGCCACTCTCTGTGTCTTGGTTTTTTGAGGGGCTATAGGGTTAGTGGTGACTCTGTTGTCATAAATCAAATTGTGATCTCCTCTACTACAAGAATGCCTGTTTGCTTTTCAGTAATCTTTTGGAGAAGAAATTCCATCGCGGGTGCATCCGTACCAGTGGGAGATATAAACTCACCTGCATTATGGGGTATCTCCCTAAAATACCCGTCAGCAGAACCAAGTGACCCTCTGGGTCTGTAAAGGTAGAGGTCACTTGCAGAGGAGTCTGATGGGGGACCAAGATGGCTGTTCCTCTCCCCCCTTGTATGAGGAAGCCACCACTTAAGAATATCCAAACCTGACAAGCTTTTGGTGCTCCTCTCAAGGGAGGTTTGTTTCTTGCAACAACACAAACGTGGGTTGCTTATTTTTTTTACTAAAGAGAGTACCTTGTATCATTTCATTGGGTTGTTAAGCCCATTAATGTTTTGCGAATAGATATGAATATACCTGGAGTGAGCCATCATCTATCAACACAAAAATATTTTTCCCAGTGCTGCACCTCCCCTTCAAATAGCACAGATAAAATACATATGCCAATCTTACTGAGTCCCTTGTCCGACCATGTAGTGAAAGCTGTCCCCCTGTAGAGCCCCACCCCTAAAACCCCACCGCAACTCCCCCAACCTCCCACAATCCAAACACAGCACACCTCTTCTGGGATGAACAAATAAAAAAACAACATTGGAAACATGACATACATTACAAACTTTGAATAACTTATTTACAATATAACACTGAGTTACCTCCTGACTTTCATAGAAGAGGGGCAAATACACCAGCCCTTCAGGAGATGACACTTTTCCCCTGGCGTTTTGTGGGGCGTGGCTAGGAGGAAAAAAAAGCAGACTAAGCTGCGGGTCTCCTCCTGCCATTTGTCGAAGTAGACCATGACAAATGTAATAAAAAACAGGGTGTCTTAACCTGTGCGAATAGGATGACCAATGAGGCCCACCAAGTTGTGAACCATGTCAACCAGCCACATTTATAGGTGGAAACATTAACAGGTAGCCCCTTACAACTGTTCTGCAGTATTTCTCCCAACCCCCTTGTAGGAGGGTGGTAATCTCAGGAGTTACTGTATAGTATGATATGTCAAATGTCCACAATGCTGTCTTTCAAATCATAGTTGGTAGTCAGACATTGCCACCCAAAAGCAGTTATTATGAAAGATATCAACCCTTAAATCGGTATACCCTGTTGTAAATTGTAACTTTACAGCCTGTATATAGAGACATTAAAAGAGAGCTGACGTCACCCTTAGCAGTTAGCCTTTCCATGACGCTGTCCAGGGTATAGAGACAGGAAGGGCAATAAAGATTCAGCTATCAACCCTAGATAACAAAAAAATGCTGCTGATATTGCCTACCAGATTGTGCTGCTTATATATTCTACATAAATGAAAGACCCAGCTGGATTATTTCAAAGTGAAACTAAATAAAGGCAAACTATTTTCAAGCACCCAACTTGTAATCCCACACAGGAAGAAAGTAAAAAAGACACTCATTTAATAGAGTAACCCTGCCGGTGTACCGTCACCACAGTGACTCCCCGATGGCGAAGACCACCACAGTGACAGGAATCAGGCAAAATCCACCCATCACTGTGGTGGTCTGTGTGCCGATCAGAACTGCCTCGCTGGGTGATTGCCCTCCCCGGTCCAACTCCGACTGGGAGTTAGACTCCTAGAGACCGGGGGTGTGGGGGGCATCCCCATGGCTACAATGCCTACAGTCGGCATTGTAGCCATCGCTGTATGGGATGTCGGCAAGGAAGAAGGGCTGCCCAATACAAAGTGAACTAAAAAGTTATTAAACAAAATGGATATGGCAGGCCAATAGACCAATACTGTGTGATTTATTGTCCTTAAAATAGAAGTCCAAAGCTCTCAGCACAATCTTATATTGTTAAACAGATAGTTTCTCTTGCTACAGATATTAAACACATCAGTAGGGTCAGATTCTAAATGCTAATCGAGTCTACCAAATGAAATCCTGTTAGACTCCTATAGACCTATGAGATTTTTTTAATACTCCCCAAAGTCTATACTATAATATATAATATATCAGGTAAAAACAGAAAAATAGAAGGTATAGAGCCTTGACCACTACAGATAAAATGAGCTCCAGTGCACTTTAGTGGCCGAGGGAGTCAACCTCCAGCACTTAATTACCTTTTATACTGTGTTGTGCTGCATTTTAACTTGGAGTGCCCTCTTGGGTATGCAGCCTCTCAGATGTCATCTGCAAGTTTTTCTGGATGTGATGGATGTCTGCTAGGGTCACTGGCATGGCTCATTTCCCAGATGACCTATGGCACCGCAAACTCCCCAATTTCCATGCCATTCACTGTGGCTGTGGTTTGGATGTTTCTGCTGCTGTGAGATCTGTTAGGCCATGAGATTAAAAGCTTGTTGCACTTCCTCTGGTGTGGCATAGATCTCTGGTCCTGACTCCCAAAAAACCTTAAGGCATGCCGGGTATGGGGTCTGAAATCAAATTTGGTGACTCTGCAGAACTCTAAGTAGGCCAGAGTAGGCCACCCTCTTCTGAAGAACTTCTGGCAGGTAATCCTGATCAAAAAACAAATGTGCTCCATTGTTAATCACTTGCTTGTTGCTTCATGCCAGTTGTAAGATGTGTTCTTTATCTTTAAAACTTGAAAACTTGCCAGCCTGGTGACGCTGAGGATTGAGGTGCTGGATGCCACACCTCGTGGCATGCCGGCGACAAGGGTTCGGGAGCAGACTTGGGGTCAGTGGGGGTCAGCAGGGGAGAGGGACGATTGAGCATCTTGTGACAGCTCTCCTTTGGGGTGGATAAGGAGTATACGTCACTTGGCAGCAGCAACTGGCAGAAGTCAGGGGCATTGCAAGTAGCAGCATACAACTGAGGGTTGGAGCACAGCAGGCATTGGCATGGAATGCACTGATGCCATTGCACGTCCATCTCCAAGGGGGAGAAAAAATACAAGTGGAAAATTGCAGGGCAGTTGTGACAGCTGATAGCAATGCGCTGCACCCATGGACCTAAGAGGTGCACCCCCCAGGTATCAGGATCTAGGTCCCCAATGGGGGGTGGTGCTCTGTGTGCCGATCTGTGTGGTGGAGAGCGTGTCATTGGCCAGACCGGGTCAGGAGGTGTGGCTGCCGGCAGACAGACGACTTGTCAACCCGCTCTGCAGTGGCAAGGAGATAAAGAATGTAGAATTGCTTGCTGGAGACTGGTTGCTGCTGAGTGAGGAGGCCACTGGGCTGCATCCATTTGCATCTGTCAGTTTATTGGTAGTGGATGCCTAGGATCTGGTCAGCCTGTCTCCCCCTATATTCTTATTACTCATTTTATAGAGAAATCTCAAATCTGTGGGGAAGATTGGTTGTTATTGTTTGCAGAGTTCAGCAGAGCTATGGAGTTAGCCTGCCATCTACACAGTGACATCACCAGAAGTCCTCCTGAACAAATATTTCTGTTTCGTATTCACAGAAGAATAGGAAGGTGTGGGAAAACTGAAGGTAGACAATTTTATGGGGCCAGACAGGATACATCCTAGAATACTAAAGAAGTTAAGACAGGTGCTGATAGCACCACTTGCTGACCTGTTCAAGAAATCACTGGATACTAGAGTGGTTCCAATGGACTGTAGAAGGGCAGATGTAGTCCTCTCCACAAAAGTGGGAGCAGGGAGGAGGCTGGCAACTATAGATCTGTCAGCCTGACCTCAGTGGTTAGGAAAATTATGGAATCGCTACTAAAAGAAAGGATAGTGGAGCACTTTGAATCCATCAGAGCACAAGATCTGAGGCAGCATGGATTCACATCCGGAAAGTCATGTCAAACAAATCTGATAGATTAATTTGACTGAGTGACCAGGGAAGTGGATCAGGGGGAGCAGTGGATGTGGCCTACCTGGATATCAGCAACGCATTTGACACTGTTCCCTATAGAAGGCTTGTGAACAAGCTGGGCTGCCTGGGATTGGGTCACAAGGTGGTGACCTGGATTAGAAATTGGTTGAAGCCTTGAACACAGAGGGTGGTGGAAAATGGAGCTAAATCCAAGAAAGGGAAGGTGACCAGTGGGGTTTCACAGGGATCGGTTCTGGGCCCAGTCCTGTTTAATATCTTTATTAGTAACATTGTGGAGTGCCTGGAATGGAATATATGCCTCTTTGCAGATGACACTAAGCTCTGCAATAGGGTAGACACTCCAGGAGGAGTGGAAAAATGCAGAAGGACCCAACTAAAATGGAAGAATGGTCCAGAGTGTGGCAGCTAACATTCAATACAAAGAAGTGCAAAATCATGCACATGGGTCAGAGGAACCAGGGGAGGATTACATGATTGGTGGGGAGTTACTAACAGCCACCAAACAGGAAAGCAATCTGGGGGTTATCATATCTGATGACTTAAAGGTGACAAAACAATGTGCCAAGGCTGTGGGGAGAGCCAGTGGGATGCTAGGGTGCATAGGGAGAGGTATCACCAGCAGAATAAGAGAGATTGTGATACCACTGTACAAACCATTGGTGAGACCTCATTTAGAGTACTGTGTCCAGAACATATACAGGGTAGAGGCAGTTAAAAAAAGAGCAACAAAAATGGTGCAGGATCTGCACCAAAGGTCATGCGAGGAGAGACTGGAGGAGCTAAATATGTATACCATGGAGGAGAGGAGAGAGAGAGAGAGAGGGGAGATATGATAGAGACCTTCAAATACCTAAAGGGGATAAATAAGATACAGGAGGGTAACATCTTTCAGCCATAGCTTCCTCCTCCTCCCTTCTCCCTCTTATCTCCTATGGAGCTCCCATTCTCCACTTCTCCCAGGTCTCCCCTTTTGCTAGGCTCAAACAAACCTACTGTAGGATATCCCGCTTTGCCCTTTGAGCTAACACTAGGGAGCACCGCTGGTCTGTCCTCGACTCTCTAGGTTGGCCTTTCTTTGAAGCTATACTGCAATACTTCACCCTTTGCCTGACATTCAAACTAGTTCACACTTTCACTCCTCCCTGCCTCAAGCCCATTGCCCAATGAAAAACTGTGACAAGGTCCTTAAGGTCAGCTGGCATACCTCTGTTCACAATCCCTAAATCCCGCCTTGCGGTGGGTCAGTGTGTGCCTTCGCCTTTTCTGGGCCCTCTCTCTGGAACTCACTTCCACCTGCTGTATTATTCTGCCCTTCTATAGTTATGTTAAAGCGTTCCCTCAAATTACACCTTGCCTCCTCCCAGCTCTGCACCTGTCCCTGACTCCTCCCACCACTAGCCTCTTGCTCACTCCACTCCTCTCTTGCCCCCTCTTTGGGCTACTCATGCTCCTCTCTCATGTTTTGCACATGCTTTGCTGTGTGTATGTGCTTCACAGGCCTTGTTGTGATTTTCACTCTAAGTACAGTTGTATCATCTACTGTTTTGCTTGCATACGCTGCATCATTTGTATCTGCTGCTTATGTACCTTTCTTATACACTGTTCATTGTTGTTATCTTTTATGCTTTTTTGCATTAATGTGGGTTGTGACTTAATTTAATTTATTTATGCTGTATTTTATAATTACTATTGTAAAAGTATTTTTATACACTTACATTATGCTGTCATGATTGTATTTCTGTACCTCCCCTGTTACCCTCCCCAGGTCACCCATGAAAAATTACATTCTGTCTCAGCGGGCTCATCCAGCTACAACAATTCAAATAAATAAATAAAAGGAGATGTTCTAGAACAAGAGGACATAACATGAGACTGGAAGGGGAGGGGACTAATGGGCAACATGAGAAAGTACTTCTTCATGGAAAAGGTGGTGGAGGCATGGAACAGCCTTCCAACAGAGATGGTGGGGGCAAAGTCAGTGGTGGATTTCAAAACTGCATGGGATAGACATTAGGGAACCCTAACAATTCAAAACAAGCTGGAGATCAATGTAGGAGCTGCAGCTTTTGTAGTAGGTAGGGAAAAAGGGCAGACTGGATGGGCCTAACGGTCCTTATATGCCATCAGATTCTATGTTTCTATGTTTCTAAGTAACCCCTTTTGCACAGCTTAAAGTCACTGAATATGGGGTAGTGCAGCTATTCATGGCCATGTCCCTCCCCTTGCCCACCCACTTATGTTTTGCGTGGGCACTAACCCTCTTTGCCCACACAAAGACTCCTTTTGAATATGGAGATCCTGTGCAAACCCCAGTTTGTACAGGCAAAGACCCATTACTGCCCATGCAAAATGTTGAATATCGGGCCCCAGGCCTTCCTCACATTATTGTCATTCTAAAAGACAGAAGAGCAAAATGTATTTTTAGTACTGCACAGTATGTACATACAGCATCTTGGCAGCAGTCACATGATTTACTACTACATTAATTTTTATTTTACTGTAGATAATACTCGTTTGGTGTCCTACCATGACCCACTACATGTCATGGGGTCCACAAAGTGGTCACCTTCCCATGTTAGTATAGGTGAGAGTGGAGTGCAATCCCTCAAAATGGGCCAGTGTGGACCTCCTCCCAGATCCATACCCCCTCTCAGGACCTTGGACAAAATAGAAACATAGACATACTGAACTTTTCAGCAGAAAATGACTGCTAGACCCATCCTATCTGCCCAATGCTTCACTGCCTATTGTACCAAAATTATGGTCATACCCTCATCATCCTGTAACAATATAAAATGGGAGCTGGCATTTTCATACTGCACTGTACACTGCAAATTAGCACACAATTTAAATTTACCACAGTATGTTACATAACATTTTACTTGTGCTCCATCTAGCATCTGTGAACACCTACTCAAACAGGGCGTTTGCAGTGAACACCCATACTCTTTCTAGTATATGTGAATATCCACTCAAACTGGTCGGGTACACTAAACACCCATCTCCGTAAGCTGAAGAATGCCACAATGACGTGGCTCAGTGGCATTGGTGATACAGCTTCAGCTATTTTTACGTTCTCCTGCGTGCATGTGCAAGGAACATTTTGGGAGAGTAGCACACTTTGGAGGTGTGCCTCTCCCATCCAATGCACTGCTCCCTTGAGCAGGCGTGGTGGTCCTGCACCAATGGGTGCAGGAGCTCTGTATGACAGTGGTGTTTCTCTGTTTCAAAGCAAAACACCGCTGCCATACTGAGCACCGCCGCCATCCCCCCCTTGCTTCACGCCTCCCCCGCTGCATCATGCTGCCCCTAATGTTTTGGTGCCACACTGGGAGCCCACCCCAGCATGGCAACGTTCGTGTTTTTTGCCCCACGGGGTGACCAATCCCGTAGGCTCCTCAACCCCGCGTAGTTTGCCGATGGGGTGCCCATTCCCCTCAGCTCCTCGGCCCCAGCCATCTTCTGCCATGCTGGGAGCCCACCCCAGCGTGGCAAACGTCCCCACGCCGTTTTTTTTTTACCTGTAAAATAAAATGGTCTCAGGGCGCCTCCCAGCCCCCCACAATCCACACCCACCCACTGTGCACCCAGCCTCCCCACACCCCTCACCCCATACTTACCTCTGACTCCGGCGTGATCTATCTTCGTGGACCGGGAACACGCCTGCACTCTTCAAAGGCGCATCGCTAACTGAGGAAATGCCGTAAGCTGTATAATGGGCTAGATAGGGGTTTCAACTTATTGTATTCAGTCATTTTTTGATTTTCACCACTAATTGGTTTTGGGATCTTCTTGTCATGAATGATGTCACTGTCATGGTGTTATTCGGGCTTCAAAGTGATTTCGCAGGCACTCGAGCAGTCACCTGCATGAAATCACCCTTCAGGCTCAAATAATGCCTTGACAGTGACATCATTCATGAGAAGGGGTCCCAAAACCCCATGTTGAAAATTTGGTACAAATTCCAAAATGACTGTTTTAATATCGCTATGCTATGTAGTTCCACGAGGCTCGTAAGTTCGTGAATTTTCAATATTTTCACTCCAGATTTTCAACATTGCCATTTTATTACACCTTCTTATGAGCTGTACAGCTGTCATTTTCACATCTCACCCAAAACATGTTTCCATGTAGCTTACAATGGCACAGTCGGTGTGTGAAATCAATGTATGGGACACATTAAGAAAATCACAGTGACACTGTTCATGAGCAGAGATCTTAAAATGGCTATGTTGAAAATTTTGTAAAAAATTCCTAAAATGACTGTTTTAAGAGTGTGCGCTAGCAGTTCATACGCACGCAGACGCTTGTGAATTTTCAATATTTGCACTCCAGATTTTCAACATTGCCATTTTACCACACCTCCTCATGAGCAGTACAGCTGTCATTTTTCACATCCTGCCCAAAATGTGTTTCTGCCCATGTAGGCGTACAATGGCGCAGTCGGTGTGTGAACTCAGTGTATGGGACACATTAAGAAAATCACAGTGTCACTGTTCATGAGCAGAGATCTTTAAGTAGCTATGTTGAAAATTTAGTGAAAAATTCTACAAATAACTGTTTCACAATGGTTGTTCTCGCACTAAGTAAGTTTACAATTTCAATATTTTCACTCCAGATTTTCAACATTGCTATTTTACACACTCTCTCATGAGCAGTACAGCTGTCATTTTTCACATCTTGCCCAAAACGTGTTCTACCATGATGCGAATGGCGCAGTCCGTGTGCTACTCAATGGCTGGGACATTAAGAACATCACAGTGTCACTGTTCATGAGCAGAGATCTTAAATGGCTATGTTGAAAATTTGGTGAACAAATTCCTAAAATAACTGTTTTATGAGCGTATGTTATGCAGTTCCTACGACGTCAGAAGTTTGCGAATTTCAATATTTTCATTCCAGATTTTCAACATTGCCATTTTACCACACCTCCTTATGAGCAGTACAGCTGTCATTTTTCACATCTGCCCAAAACATGTTTCCGCCCATGTAGTGTACAATGGCGCAGTCGGTGTGCAAAATCAATGTATGGGACACAGTAAGACAATCACAGTGACACTGTTCATTAGCAGAGGTTTTAAAATGCCAATGTTGACAATTTGGTGAAAAAATTCCTAACAATTACTGTTTTATGAGCGTGCATTGCACAGTTCGCACACACGCTCCTAGGTTTGCGAATTTTCAATATTTCCACTCCAGATTTTCAACATTGCCATTTTACCACACTTCCTTATGAGCAGTACAGCTGTCATTTTTCACATCCTGCCCAAAACGTGTTTCTGCCTATGTAGTGCACAATGGGGGTAACAAAAAGGTATGCTGACAATTTATTGTCCAAATACCAGCAATCGCACAGGGCATTAGGGTAAAGCACCATACACCACTGCAAATACCTGCAAGCGAATGTTCGGCATTGACAAATGCTTGTTTAAACATCTATGCATACTTTACTGTGCAGTTTTGCTGATGTTTTAGACTCCTGGGATGCAACCTTTCCTAGTGGGGGTGATTAGTGGGTTTTCACTACTTTTCTTTGTGGGAATTTGTAAATTGGATGTTTGTGATTGTTTCTAGTGTGGTATGCATGGAATTAGTTTTAACTGTTTAATTCAATTCACTCCAGTAGTGTACTACATAGGCCTGTTTCTCTGTGCAAAACTTAAATCCCCACCACCAGTGCATATCCACATAGTATTTTAGTTCTGACCTCAAACTCTAATGTTAAGGAGTTCATGTAAAAAACAATGTAGTAAGTAATGTGTTTTTGAGCTGGGAAGTGCTCAGAAAACCTTTCACATATTGCATTCTACCCTCAGCATTTTCCCTCTGCCCCGTTGCTAAATTGAGAAATGTAATTTGGCCTGGGTTCAACCTATTGCCTCTTTGCCCATGTGGTCCCATCCCCTATTCATTGTTTCACAGGTTTCTGCAGGGCAGTCTTTTCATTCTGAATAAGGTGACAATTACTTCATTCCACCTTGTTATGATGCTGTCATGGTGACAAGGTGACAATCTGTGTTTTGGGAGGGGGGGTTGGAAACTCCCAATTGTCCTACTGCAATTAGTCCCACCAGGGCACCTGGACATTTCTATTTTGGCCTTCTCTGTTCACTATTTATAAAAATAAAGTTTGACCAGCAATGCCATCACACAACATCCAGTCCAGTTTAAACATTTAGTTTGCTGCATCTTATGATGGGGCTGTATAAAGGACATTTGTACTTGTTTTAAAAAAGTACAGTTTAGTCTAGCAATGTAATCTCAAAACATCCAGGCGTGCAGGAAAGAAATAAACACCAGTGGTGGAAATCTGTAGGAAACCATGGCCTTGCATGTGTTCCCCTTCCTCCCTTGAGCACTTAATGAAATGTTGCTGCCATCCTGTTTAAACATTTGTGTAGTGTGTCGTGCTATGTATATATGTATGTGTGTGTGTGGGGGGGTATTTTATTAACTGAATGAAACATTTCACAATTTAATACATTTTAACATACAGTCTAGTATCATGGAACACAAAACAGAAAAAATAGTCTATAATAATATTTTCATATCCTCACAAAAAATCCAAAACATTACGGCACACATTAATACAGTGCACTGCACCCCCGCTGTAACTCACATTCTGGTTGCATGTCCTTTCTTGTCAGCAACAACAGGCATTTTCTTGCACCATTTCTTTACACCTTTAATCAGTTCCTGCTACATCTATTGTGTTTTTATTTCTCCAGATGTATGTTTTCATGACATGCCACATCATCTCAATATGATTCATATCTGGTGACCCCGGTGTTACTAAAAGCAGAGCATCTGTGCTGGTCAGCACAGTAATTTTCATTAAGTCCAGCATGGACATGATTTTATTTATTAAATCTGGCTGCTTTTCTTACTCCAGTGGCATTCTGACATTAATGCCTGCAGCGGCAATGACCAATGCTGATGCAGTATGTTTCATGTCATTGTCCTGACAGAAGCAATGTCCATCTTGATATTTTTCCATATGTATTCTTGACAGCACACAAAACAATATGTTCCCTGAAGAATTCCCCATCCCTGCTTCCTCTGAATATAATGCAAGTTGTACAGTACAGCAAGTTGTATGTCACAATATAGGCATTAGTAAATACTGTGACTCTAAGTACAAAAAAATACTGGTATGCTAGCCCACTCACCCCCAAATTTTTTTTTCCAAAAAATAACTTTCAGCAAAACTTGTTTATTTTTCACCATTAACGTCCAGTATATCATTTTCTACATTTCGGGACTTATCCCTTCATCAGGCCTTGTCTGCCTGGAGAAACACATCAATGCAGGACTATCATTATAGCTAGTTACACCGCTTGGTGGAATACAAGATACTGAAAAGACATTCAAAATACATGAAAACTGAAAATTCCTAGTGTCATTAGTGTTGCTTTAAAAGGAAGTGGTGGGAGTCGAACAACTACACATTTGATAGAAGAAATGTTGATGATAAAGAATTAACTTATTATGTAATAACCAGTTGTCCTGATGAAGGGATAAGTCCTGAAATGTAGAAAATGATATACTGGATGTTAATGGTGAAAAATAAACACGTTTCGTTGAGTTATCTTTTTGAAAAAAAATTTGGGGGTGAGTGGGCTAGCTACAAGTATTTTTTTGTACTTAGATTATTAGCGTAAACTTATTCTGGGCATTGACCTCTCCCCTAAGAACAGAATACTAATTTAAATTTTCTGTATTCTGAGGATTGGTTGTACTGGAAATACTTGAGTTTTAAATACTATGACTCCTAAAAGTAAGCATTACACCCCTCAAAAAATAAATGCAAAATAGACCATGTTCCTGATTGGATATTGAGCTCCAGACATGAAGTGTAAGAGGATGTTTTGGCTTAGGTTTTTATGGAGTCCCTTTCCTTACTGCAAAATGACATTAAAGCAAACTATTCCTAAGAAACTGTTATGTTGTCCAAAAAGATTACATCATAGAACATCTCCTTGTTCTGTATCCATGTCCTGGCATGCTCAACTCATTTGAACTTGTCGACGTCCCTCATCATGGGGCAAAACTAGAGGGAACATAAACAGTTTTACATCTACCTATACTTCGGTACTGCATTCTATGTAATAATAATGTATGTATAATATGAATGGGGGTTTCGAAGGAACAAAGGTAAATTCTCATCCTTGTATCCTATCATGAGAACTTATCTTTGTTCTTTCTAAAAACTCCCCCCTTCCTATTAACATTATACATACTGTCTTTTCATGAGACTTTTTAACTTTTGTTATATTTATGAGGTTTATTTGTTGGTTTGAATAGGGGTATGGTATATAATTAACAATTAGTGTAATTGTTTTTTAACCAATGTCCACTCATTAAAGCTATGCTGTCATGTCTTCACATGGCATTTTAACAGTATTTATATGTTTGGTGCACAGAATTACTCTAGCCTTTTGATAAAGGACAAGAGTGTCCAAAATGTGTCAGGCAGGACTTGCCTGTCTGTGTTCTACAATAAATTGATTTTTTTAATTGAATATTTATTGATCTTTTACACATATATAGTATATAATATTAATGCAGATATGTTAAGTGTCAGCTTCATCCACCCACCACCCTCTCCCCCCCATCCCTGCCTCCCCACCCCATCTCCCTCCCTGACCCCTCATGGCATCAGAACTCCATGGAACCTCAATAAGAACTGGGGCAGAAAACCAGTTGTTGATGGTTGGCCTATAGAGAGTACAGACTTTGTATTTTCCCCCATAATTTCTCAAATCTATGGAGGCAATTGCTTAAACTGGCTATCATTCTCTCAGTGCAGAGATTTAGAAGCAGCTCCTGGACCCATTCTCTATATGATATGCAGTCTCCATCAAGCCAATGATGGAGAACTAATTTCTTAACTGACAAGGTGATTAGAGCTATGAAAAATCTCTGTTTTCTCACCTTAATGCACTCATAGTCACCTACTACACAAATATCAGGGATAAAAAGATCATCCAGCCCCAATAGTATCGTCTCTCTCCTGAATGAGTGACCACAATGGTACTACTCTGGGACATTCCCAAAAAATATGATATAGAATGCCCTCTGTTTTATGACATCGCACACACTGAGAGGATGCTGACCTACCCATTTTAACCAGTTTGACTGGAGTCATGTACATGTTATGAAGTATTTGAAACTGCATAAGCCTTAATCTATTTTGGGTAACATAGGTGTGACAATTTTTCCAAACCCTAGGCCAATCAAATCTCAATTCTGGAAACTGAGAGGCCCAGTATTTGGAGACCCCATCTACCAAAGGGAAGGTTCGATCAAACAGAGCAGCATATATTTTGGATACTGCATGTGGTAAGGTGGCCAGGGGTTTGATGGTCTGTAAGAATTCACCTGTTGTGGCCTGTGCCAAAGGAGTTTTGGAGAACTGGATCAGCATGTGTCAGAGATGGAGGATTTTAAATATATCTTTATGATTTATGTGGTATTTCTGCATGATTTCACCTGAAGAGAGCCATGTACCATCCCTGTTCCTTAAGTGTCCTATCTCTAGTGAGGACAATTGTGGAATCCACAGAAGAGAGATATGCCTGCCACCTATTTTAAAATTAGGATTGCCAATAAGTGGTTGATTGGGATCATGGGTGTTATCGTACTTTAAAAAAGAGCACAATTGCACATGGATCTTGACTGCGGCCCCTATCAAGGTTGGATGCATGGCTGGGGGAATATCTCTGGGTTTCATGTGCAGGAGAGTCTTGGAACAGTCCACTAGCATTCAAGATTTCTTTCTCCACCGTGAGCCAGGAGGGCACATATGTAAGAGTGTCTAATTGATCCACTGACAGAAGCCAATGAACATACTTACTAGCATGGCTGGCCCAGTAGTATAAACCGAAATGAGGGAGCCTAAATCCTCCTTTGTTTTTTGGGGCTGCTAATTTATGATATGCCATATCTGTACTTTACCAGATCATATAAAATCATTAATACAAGTATGGACCCTCTTAAACCATTGCAATAGCAACCATAAGTGCAAGAGGTTCATGGGGTAACAAAGGCGTGGGAGAATGTTCATCTTCACTAAATTGACATGGCCCCAGAGCAATAAAGGTAACACTTTCCACTTAGATAAGTCTTGTTGTACAAGGTGCAGAGTGTCATCTAAATTTAATTTCCTGAGCCGATGATCACTTCTGGCCAGGTGTATGCCCAGATATAGTATTTTAGGCTCTTTGGGGACCATTCTAAACCAGAGTCTGATATCTCACTTTTAAGGGATCTTAAATTTAAAAGGAAAACTGAGGTTTTCTCAAGATTCATTTTATAATTGGAGAGTTGACTAAACTCATTAATTATGTCTAGTATGGTGGGAATGGAATTTCGAGGGTATGAGAGGTGTAACAATATATCATCAGCTTACACAGAGACTTTGGACTCCTGCAATTCTAATCTAATGCCTTGAATTGTAGGGCAGTCTTTCAACTTAATAAGGAGGGGTTCAAGGTAGAGATTAAATAATAACAGGGATGGGGGCAACCTTGTCTAGTTCCGGAATACAAAGGAAACAGAAGGAAAAAAAACATTGCCATATATACGAGTACTAGGATAAGAATATAGTGCACGTATCCATTTTATAAATTGGGAGGGGAAACCAAAATGGGGCAATGACCTGAGCATAAACTGCCAGTCCACTCTATCAAAGGCTTTCTCCACTTCCAGGGACACCAATACCGCAGAGTGAGCAGCGTCCCTGGACATAGAGAAAATATGCGCTAGATTCTGGCAGTGGTCTACAGAGGACTGGCCTTTCATGAAGCCAACCTGCTCTGGTCCAATTATAAATGGTAGCACTTTACTGATTCTGTCCACTAGGAGTTTCGTCAGAATCTTAACATCATAATTTAATAGTGAAATCGGTCTATAACTAGGGACCTTTTCAGTCTCCTTTCCCTGTTTGTGTAGTACTATTATTAGTGCCTCAAATAAACTGTGTTCCATTGCCCCAGCTGCAAAAATATGTTGAAAGAATTTGTGGAGCAACAGAACAAGTTTCTCGGCAAATATTTGAAAAAAATTTCAAGAGAAACTCTCAGGTGCTTTGTCCAAAGGCAAGTGATGAATCACCTCTAGAATTTTAGTATCCATAACTGGTACTAAGAGAGATTGTTTCTGAGCTTTAGATAAAGTGGGGAGTTGGATGCCACTAAGAAAGTCATCAGCTCTACTCTCAGAAGGTGGGTTAGGCATTTGGCTGTAAAGGTCATGGTAATAGGATTAAAATTCTCTTGCAATTTCTCGGGGAGTAACTTTAAGAGAATCATCTGTGGCTGAGTGAATAGAATTAACAGTTCTCGAGGCCTCTTGTTTTTCAACCCTGAGGGCTAATAGACGACCTTCTTTCTCCCCTTGATCTATGTACGTAGCTCTGGTTTTTAATATGGCATATTCTGCTTTTTCACAGTGGAGTTCACTGTATTTATTCCAATGCTGAATAAGATCTTGGTGAAACCCCTTCCCCGAGCTTTATGACAATTGTGCTTACATGTTCCTAATCTGTGACAAAATAGTGAATGCCTGCATGTCCCTTTTCCATTTCCAAGCCGATACTATTTTTATTAATACCCCTCTAAGGTAATATTTCAAGGCCCCCCATTCTACATCTGGCTTCCCCATAGTGCCCTGATTGATGGAGACAAAGTGGTCTATGTGATCTGATATTTGAGTGACCACCCCTTCATCTTTTATAATCTGGTTATTAATCTTCCAGATCATTTCCTTCTTATAGAAGGAAGAAAAAGTGATCCTAAATAACACTAAGGAATGCTCAGAGATTACTTCTGGTACCATGTTAGTATCTAAAACCCCATTCAAGAGTGATTGACTGGATAGAAAATAGTAAATATGGGATGAAGAGCTATGTATCATGGATTTAAATGTGTATTCATGGAAGGTGGGTTGTAACACTTTCCAGGGGTCACAGAGACCCAAATGGTCAACCATATCCCGTAAGGTTCAGTGAGCCAGAGATAGTCCCTCTCTATGTCTATCTGACCTATCCAGATCAGGATCAAATGGAAGATTCCAATCCTCCCCCTATAAAAAAGGGAGAGTAAGGAAGGGGGATAAAATGGTTATCAATAGCATGAAATCAGGAGGGAGGGAGAGTCTGCATTTGGACCATTTATACAGCTCAGGAGAATCTTTGCTACATTTAAGGTTCCTTTAAGAAAGATATACCTACCATTAGGATCACTAATGCAGTTTGTGCAAACAAATGGGACATTGCATCCTATTAGTATCACCACCCCTCTACTCTGTGTATTGTCACCAGCTGTAAAGACCTGCCCGACATATTGCCTCCTAAATAGATTTGCCTGTCTCTAAGAGGTGTGTTTCTTGAAGTAAAGAGATGTTCCTAAGGAGTGACAGATGCTTGAGGATTTTATACCATTTTGTTTTATGTCTGGCCCTTCTAACATTCCATGTAATCACATTAAAGTTGTTAGCCATTATACATCTTTGAGTAAATGAATAAGGTCATGATATGGGAAACCTGTATCTGACCTAGAATCATTCCCAGTATACCCTGATGCCATGTCCCCAACTTTCTGACCCCCCCCCAACCATAAAAACATCCCCAAACACATCCCTATCCCTCCTGAAGCATGAAACAGGAATAAACATACTTAATAGTACCCCATAAATCTGTAACTCTGTCATATTAAAGAAAATCAAATACACACCCCTTAGATCAATTGCATTTCCCCCTCCCCCAACAGAAAATGTCTATGTTCGATGATAAACAGTCTCTCCACTCTTCATCCAACCCCCCCCAACCCCCCAAAATTAACCATGTGAAAAGCAAAAAGAGGAGGCCTCCTATCTGGAGGTAACCCTGTTCTTCTGAACTCAAATAATCCAGAGGCAGACCACCTCAGGTAAACCCTTCTACATTCTGATAGAACATGAACCCAGATTAAAGGAGTGTGCATCACAAGTGGAGGATGTTCCAGAAAATAAAAACAGAAAATAGGCATCCACAATTTAAAGTAAAATAACAGACCCTTCCAAATTCTTTGAGATCAAAAAACTCTAAGTAGGACTGAGTTGGTAAACACTCCCATTGGTTACTGAAAACTATAGGTTCATACTGAACTCAGGTCCCCTGAAAAACAGAGGTGCCAACAGTCGAAATTGCAACATAAAACAGAGTCCACTCCAACTCATATATTGCCCAGTTCAAGATCTTATGGAGCACACCTTTAAATAAATCCATAATCCCTACTCCAGCGATGCTTCACCTGGCTGTAGTAAAAAAACTGAAGAAACGAAAATAAAGTCCACGGAACCTTCCCGCATATACTGCATGCTTCCAGGTTAATTGAAATTATCCGCGTAGGAATATAATAAACTTAATGAGTATCCTCTAGTAGCAAAAGCACCGCCTTGCAGATGACACATATTGATAGATACTGCCCCATTGGAGATGTGTTCAAAACACCCCATGTGCAAGAACTAAATACCTTTATCACTTTTCAGTTGTAAATAAAGGATACTGGCGTGTTACTTGCTTGTTGTTATTTAAGACACAGTTCTCCCAACCACTGCTGAAGAGAAAAGATGAGACAGGTACTTCTCGTGATATTGTAGCCAGCATGAAGATCTGCATATCCAGAGAGTGTGTGGGGGGTAGCTCCTACATCAAACCCTGGTAGGCAATCCGGTAGCACTAATATGGTCCCTTTCAAAATGAAAGTTTTAGGCTGCAAAGCTAGTGTTATTAAAGTTCACAAAGATCAACACAATGTAAAGATCCATGCCACCAGTCCCTGATCAGCGGTCCTTGAAAAGATTAGGTAGGGTTATTTTAAGTTCAGCTACCACGGATGCTGCTTCTTCAAAGGTGGACCATGAGCCCAAAAGTTGAACTTGCAATCGTGCAGGATACCCCATTTGGAATTTTATACCTGACGCTATAACTTTTGTAACAATGGGGTGAAATGAAGCTCTCCTTTGCCGAACTGATGCAGGTAGATCCTGGGCTACCCGTAGCTTAGAACTTTCCCACCTAATTTCTTGAAACTCTTTTATTTTGTTTAGAAAGTGTTGTCATTCCAGGTAGTTTAGAAAACAGAAAATCAGTGGATGTGGGGCTTCCCCTGCAGGAGGCATGGGCCTAAGGGCCTAATGAGCTTTTTCAATGGTGTAGGTAGGCCCATATGGTGAGAGACCAGCCAATTTCACAATTAACTTTCGTACAAATCCTATAGTGTCAGAACCCTCTTCTTTCTCAGGGAGTCCTATTTTAACTGCTTTGTTTTTCAGGCTGCAACCTTCGAGATTTTCTATTTTGAAATTAAATATACTTTATTATTTATTCTCATGAACCATACAGATACAGCAAGGAATTGCACAGGTATACAATTATAATAGTAATACAGACTGTAGCCTTAAAGTTACATTGGCTCAAATAATATCCTCTAAATAACCCCCAGCCCAACCTCTCCCCTACCCCTAGCCCCTCCCTACCCTACTCTTATCACATATCATTTAACCTTGTGGCCATGAATATACTGTACCTATGACAGCAATTAAACTAGACAGAATGGCTTTCCTATGGGGCTGGTATCCGGTGCAAAACAGACAGGGAGAGATTGTTATTTCTGTAGGGAGTACAGCGTATAAATTTTACTCTACTTTTTATCAAAAGATGCTGGGATGTGTCTAAGAGATGCAATCATTTTTTTGATTCTCAGGTTAAATAGGAGCTCATTCAGCCATTCAGAGTAGGAAATAATGGTAGAATCCTTCCAATGCTTTAGAACCAATTTTTTGACTGCGTGGGAAATTATAGTCATAATGTATCTCCTTTCCTTTACCAGGATCTGTGTAAAGTCCCCTAATATGCAAATTTCAGGTTTAAATAGTTCTGCAATACCTAATGGGGGTCTGCTCTTGCTCAAATCTCATTCCATAATGGCCGAATTATGGGACAGTCCCACAGAACATGAAGTAGGGAGCCTTCGTGTAGGCCACACCTGTTACAGTTCGGATTTGGAACTTTCTCCATTTTAAATAGTTTCAATGGGGTATAGTACATATTATGTAGGATATAGAATTGCATGAGGTGAAGCTTATCATTAGAAGTGTACCTATAAACCCCTTGCCAGATTTTATCCCAACTAACTTCTCTATTGGGAAATTGATCAGCCCAGTATGGAGAGGGAGTGGGGTCCACTGAGCAAATGAAAGGATATAACTTTGAAGTTATCTGGGAAACTGCACGGGGTTGCCATGCTAAGTTGTGGAGTGAGGCAATGAGTTCCAAGTGGTCCATGTGCCACGTTCCCATGCCCAATTTAGTAATCAGCAAGTGTCTAATTTGGTATCCTTCAAAAATTAGCTTCTTTGGGAGATTAAGGATTGGTAAAAGATCTGGTGTAGCCTTCACTGCCCCATTTTCTAGCAGATCAGCAATCTTGGTCTCAGTCAGAGTAGGGTTCTCGTGTGGTTTCAAGCAGTGCCCATTTAGTTTGAACTTAGGATTATAATATAAAGACTGCGAGATATCCTTACAGTTATCATATTTAAGACTTCTGCAAAGCTGTTCATGTACTCTTATAGGCATTATAATTGTGTCATTTTTAATAGTAGTAGCACATTGTTTTGTTTTGTTATTTAACAAGCTCAATGGGGATGAACCACCCTGTTTAATTATATAACGTTCTAGTTGAAGCCATGATGGAATAAAGGAAGAGTCTGGTTGGTCAGGGTTGGGGGGTATCCAGCGTATATATTTAGCTAGGTGATTGGCTAGATAGTAATGGTAAAGACTGGGGAGCCTCAGCCCGCCATCCACTTTTATGGCTCCCAGCTTAACATACGATCTTCTTGGGGGTTTGTCTTGTCAGAGGAATTGAGATATAATACTATGAAACCTGCGGAACCAGGATTGTGGGAGATGGGTGTTCAGCATATTCAAAGGGTAGAATATCCTTTGAAGGACATTCATTTTGATTACACTAATTCTTCCCTGCAAGGAAAGATATAGAGGCGCCCACCTTCTCAAATCCTTTTTCAATGTCTCAATCCGAGAATCGAGGTTAAGATTTTCATTTGAGACTTATCTTGAGATAAGGTTAATCCTAGGTACTTGAGTTGGAGCGACCAAGATAGATCTAGTCCCTCTAATTGTGACCGATATGCAGGCTTATTTAAGGGCATGACTATCAACTTATCAATATTTAGTTTGTAGTTCGAGAGGACTCTGTAGGATTCAATTATATCCAGGATTGCCAGAATTGAGGTGCTCGGATTAGAGATGTGCAACAGGATATCATCTGCATAGGCCGATAGTCAAAAATTAAAGGGTCCCATTAGGATGCCATTTATATTTGGAGAATTTTGGAGAAGATATAGGAGTGGTTCAAGACATAAATTAAATAGCATCAGGGAAAGTGGACACCCCTGCCTAGGTCCAGAGCACAGCGGAAAGGACTTTGAGAATACCCCATTGCAGTAGATTTTGGCAGTAGGGTTGGTATACATTACTTTGATCTATTGTACAAATTTCTTTGGAAATCCAAACTTGAGCATTACTTCAAAGAGAAAGGCCCAACTGACTCTATCAAATGCTTTTTTTGCATCTAGGGAGACCAAGGCCATGGGGCATTGGGCCTCCCTGGACACAGAGAAAATGTGAGAGAGCTTGCGAAGGTGGTCAGTTGAGGAGCATCCTGCCACAAAACTGACTTGCTTTGGACCAAGCAGGGAGGTCCACACTCCCGCCAAACGAGTGGCCAAAATTTTGGCAAACAGCTTAATTTCATAATTCATCAAAGAAATAGGCCGATAGTTGCACACTCTATTTTTGGGTTTATTTGGTTTAGGGAGGACAATTATAAGAGTTTCTAATAGGGATGAGTCAGAAACTCCTACATCACATAAAAAATTAAACAATTGTAAAAGGGGGGGAGACAGCTGCTCCTCAAAGATTTTATAAAAGCCAGGAGGAAATCAATCAGGACCAGGGGCTTTGTGCTCAGGCAGAGCACAAATTGCTTTTACCAGTTCAGCTTGGGTTATTTTGAGTATGAGACTATCTCTCTGTGGAACACTAAGAGATGGAAGAGGAATAGAGGCTAAGTAATCCCGAATATCTTTGGTCTGAGGTGGGTTCTCAGGGGGGAAGTACAAGGATATGTAATATTTTTCAAATTCCCGGACAATGTCCTTATGATTTGTAACAAGAGAATTATCCTCAAGAGAGTTTAAAACTGTAATTAGCCTCGATTCCTCTTGTTTTTTAAGCCTGAGGGCTAGCAGGTGACTGGCCTTTTCTCCCTGTTCCACATAATGGGTTCAGGTTTTGAACAAGGCATATTGAGCTTGTTCACGTAAAGTTTCTTGGTATTGGTTCCTGATTTGTGTCAGCTGAGTAAGCACAGAGTCATCTGAGTTGGAAGTTAGTTCCTCTTTCAGGATCTTAATTTACTCCAGTAGTGAGGAAGAGAGGGCCTCCCTTTTCTTTTTCCGGATTGTAGCAAGTCGAATGCACTCCCTTCGAAGAACACATTTAAGAGCACACCAGATCTTGTCTGTTTGCTGTATCGAGTTTTGGTTGTGGCAAAGGAACTGTTCAATGGTTTCCTTAAGGGACTGAACAACATTTGTATCTTGGAGCATTTGTGTTTTTAATTTCCAGCTACTTTCTTTGCATGAGGCAGATGGGAGGGTCCCTTCCTGCCAGACTTGTACATGATCCGATATGGTTAGAGGGATAATTCCACTGCCTCTGAGCCCTGACAGCACTGGATTATTAACCAAAGAGAAAATCTATATATGACAATGACCCATGGGCAGAAGAGTAAAAAGTAAATTGTTTTGTTTGAGGGTTCAGTAATCTCCACGGATCAGCAAGCCCATATTCAGCCATTAATTCTTGCAGGGCTTTCTGCGCAGGGGAGAGGACCCTTCCCATATGACAGGCGGATTTGTCAAGCTCTAATTAACAGACTAGTTTCCAATCCCCAGCCAGAATTAGGGGTAGTTTCAGATATGTATTCAAATGAAGTGCTAATTCTGAGAAAAACTCAGGAGAGTCAGTTTTGGGTCCGTATATTGAACCCAGTACTACCTCAGCATGATTGAGCAGCCCTTTTACAAAAAGAAACCTACCCTGTGGGTCCGAATGAGAGCTCTGCATTTGGAAGGAAACATGCTTTGAATTTAAAATCACTGCCCCTTTTCATGCTGTGGCATTACCCGCTGCATACACGTGCCCAATTTGCCTCCTGCAGAATAGATTCCCTTCACTCTCTAGCAAATGGGTTTCCTGAAGGAAAGTTATGTCACTGCGCAAGGATTCCAGGTGTTTAAGGATTTGACATCGCTTGATCTTACACCTGGCTCCTTTCACATTTCAAGTCACAAATCTTGTAACCATGATTTTCACTTATTTAGGAGATTAGGACTTATATAATAAAAACTAGGAAAGGGTATCTAGTTCTGCAACATTTAACAGTATTGTTTTCCCAAATACACAGGCTTTTGTCCCCAACGAGCCGAACTGTGCTGCCATTAGTACATGACAGTGAGCCTCCCATCCCACAATGAATCTCCCCCCAAATCCCCCATCACTTGAAGCAACTCTATGCTAATAGACCCAGAAGAGACCAGAATCCCACACCCTTTTTCCTCCCAAAATCCAAGTGAGAGAGAGAGAGTAAAAACCAGCATGATGAGGAAAAAATACAAATGAAAAAAAAAACTACCCAAAACCCCCAGTCCTCGTGACTGACCTCCCAGTAAGTGCCCAATTGCCGTAGACACTGTTAAGTCACATGCCTCTAAGCAGCCCCCATTCCCCCTCCCCAAATTGAGCCCAACTATAGTGCTAAATAGAGATCAGCCTAGAAAACTATGCTCTTGCACTATAAAGAGGCTCCATGACCAGTAGCATTTAACAGAACTAATGTTCAACTCTTAAACAGAATAAGATATTAGTTATGGCTATGTAAACTCTGTAACATGAAGACACTTGACTAATCATAATATTAAATGTACTACAAGAGCGTACAGCATGATGGGCTCTAAATACTCGTATTACAACCTACTATAATTACACAGACAGTCCCGAGCGACAAGGAATTCCTCAGGCCGTTTACTGTGAAATTAACACTGCAGGCCTACTTGCTTTTTCTACCTTCTCCATCCAGGTTGTCAAAGTCACTTATAAAGGTCTGGAAACAGTTTTTTAAGGGAAGCACTTGCATTGATGAGGGAATCGTAGGAGTGCCATTTAGCCTCGTGGTACACTTGCAGAGTAGCCGGATATCTCATTCTATATCGTATCCCCACTGCAATTAGCTTTGTTACTAGGGGGTGCATTTCAGTTCGCTTCTGCCTTACAGTGAGTGGAAGATCTTGAGTGATCCTGATAGTTTTGCTTTCCTATTAGATAACTTTGGTCTCTTTCACCTTTTCCAGGATTACTTGCTTGTCTAAGTAGTTCAAAAGGTGGAAAATCAGCGGTCGTGGTGGAGAGCTGGGTTGCAGAGTGGGCCTGAGGGAGAGATGGGCCCTCTCTATAATGTAAGTGGGGCCATTTGGAGATGGACCAGAAATTTTGTTGCACAATTTCTGGATAAATAGAATGGGATTGGCCCCTTCTTCCACCCCCCCCCGGAAGTCCCAAGATGACCAAATTATTTCTGCGCTAGTGACCTTCTAGATCCTCAAGCTTGTCCTCGGCTTCGCAGAGATGTTGTTTCAAGCTGACCAGATCTGGATCCACTTGAGCCCTCCAGTCATCCAGAGATGAAATCCTCACTTCGTTGTCCCCTGTTCAAATAGTCAGTTGTTGCAACAATGATTTTAGAGACTGTAAATCTCCCACTACTGCAAGCAGTGATTTCTTTATGGGAGCAAGCCCCTTGAAAAATGTTGCCTCTGTTAGTAGAGTTTGTGGCACAGGTAGGCTTACTTCAGTCTCCCCTCTGGCTCTGCTTTTCTTGGCCGGTGTATTTTTTGCTAGGGATGTAAGCGGAGTGTGTTTCGGCCGCATATTCTTCATATCTGCGTCCATGCAGTTAGACGATAAGCAGAATTATGAGGAATCTCGGTTCTGACCAGTACTCTAAGCGAATTTAAGCCTTTGGCAGTAGGTTCTGGCATGTTCGAGAGGAGGGAACTAGCGGAGCAACCGAGTACGCACCTACTCAGCAGCCATCACAACCGGTAGTCCGAGATTTTCTATTTTGGCCTCCAGCCTTGACATCCGTTGGAGTGCAGTACCTAGTTCAGGTTCAATTTTGTCGGTTCTTTTCTCAAGAGAGAACAAGTGTGCTTCATTGTCCCCAGTCCTTTTGGAAATATCCTCCAGAGTCACCATCATTGATTTGAATTCAGTGGTGAGTAAATGCTAATTCCTCCCGAAATGGTTTAAATTCAGCCAGGAATCTCTCAACTGTTAAGGGTTTGGTTTCTGAAACAGTAGTAGTAGTTGCGCGGCCCCCACAGGAGTCTGGGCTTTAGCTTTTTTACTAGATTTCTCTGGCATGGCTGATGGAGTATGTCTGGGTGGTGCTTTCCTCATTTCTACCTCCATGTGGTACGATTGGCCAAACTACTTTGTTCTTGGGTGGTCAGAGGATCCTTAGGAGCCAAACTAGTAGGTTTAAAAGATTTGGAGATCTCTGAAAAATGTATTTTAAAGCCCGGTTGGTTGGAGTTGGTAAGACGAGCTGCTAAGCTGTGAACTGCATCACGTGACTCCAATAAATGGATTTTTAATTTAACCTACACTAATGGCATCCTTTGTTTAAGGCAGTGAGTGCTTGAATTTTTGTGTTTGGAGTAAATAAAAAAATAGAATGTACAATACTTATTTCTGTAAGATTATTTTTTTACATGTCTCAAACTACTGTGTGCAAGTTAAAGGTTGTAAGGTTTTTAACCAGATGCAGCTGCGTGCTGTCTTTGAGACCGCCACCAGTTTTTTGCCTGCTTCCATGTGACTCTGTTTCAAACACATCTCACATACCTTAAAAGCAGCCATAACTATGGCATTTTGATGTATTAACAATAAATTTGGGTTTCATGTTTTCAAAAGGGTTCCCCAGTTTTTAAGGGGTGCATCAGTATAATGTCTTTGAAAGTGTAGATAGCCATTTCACTGTTTCAAAGTGCCTGAGATTTAAAGGCAGGACACATACAGTAAAAACACCCATAACTATGCCATTTTGTGGCATAATAACAAGGAATTTGGTATATATATATATATTCCCAAAAGCATCCACTGAAGACCACCAGATGCCCACATTCAGATATTGAGGGGAAGCTGGTTTTCAGGAGGTTACTTTATGTTATGCTTGTCACATAGCAGGACAAATTTGTATCCCCTCTGAGAGTCTGGCTTTCTTTTACAAACATCACACAAAAGTACCATAACTATAGCATTCTTTATTGAATTAACAAGAAATTCAGGATTCATGTTTCCTAAAGGGTCCCCTGATGACTGCCAGATGCCCAGGTTCAAATATTGAAGGGAAGGGTTTTTTTCAAGCTGTAAGTTTGTGGGGCAAGTGTCAATTTGCAGGGCATCATTCTGTCTTCTCTGAGGACCTGACATTGTTTGATAAACATCATATAAAACACCCATAACTATAACATTTCTTGGTTAATTTACACCACAGTCAGGATGCATGTCCCTCAGTGTGCCCCCTGGTGATCACTAGATGCCCAGGTTCAAATACTGAGGGAAAGGGGGTTTTCGGGGGCTGATTTTCTGTGGTGCTTTCACAATGCAGGACACATTTTTATCTCCTCTGAGGGCCCCACTTTGCTTGACAAACTTCACATGGAAGTACCCATAACTATAGCATCCTTTGATGTATCAACAAGAGATTAAGCATACATGTTCCTAAAAGGATCCCCTGACAATCACTGGATGCCCAGGTTCAAATATTGAGGGGAAAGGCATTTACATGGTTCATTTTTTCCAGTGCTTGTCAAAATGCTGACTGACTTTTTATCTCCTCTGAGGACCTGGCTTTTTTGGCAAATATCACATAAAAGTACACATAACTATGGCATTCTTTAATTTATTAACAAGAAACTTGGGAAACATGTTACTTAAAGGGTCCCCTAATGACCACCAGCTGCCGAGATTCAAATACCGAGGGAGAGGTGGTTTCAAGAGGATGATTTTATGTAGTGCTTGTCAAATTGCAGGATGACTTTTTAGCTACTGTGAGGAACTGGCTTTGTTTGACAAACACAACATAAAGCCCCCACAACTATAGCATTTTTTGATGTATTTGCACTAAATTTGGAATACATGTTCCCAAATGTGTCCCCAGTTGTCCCCCAGATGCTTAATTTCAAATATTGAGCAAAAGGTGTGTTTTATGGATAATCTTGTGTGATGCTTGCCAAATTGCAGGATGCCCTTTTATATCCTTTCAGGGACTGGCTTTATTTGACAAACATGACATAAAAACACCCATAACTATGGCATTACTTTGTGTATTTACACCAATTTCAGGATACATGTTCCCCAACATCTCTTGTGTTGTCCACCAGATGCCCAGGTTCAAATAGTGAGGGAAAATAATTTTCAAGGGGTGATTTTGTGGTTCTTGTCAAATTGCAGGATGACTTTTTATCTCATCTGAGGGTGTAGCTTTGTTTGAGAAACATCATATAAAAACATGTAAATCATATAAGTATGGCATTCTGTAGTGTATTAGCAAGTTATTCAGCTACATGTTCCCCACAGGATTCCCTGATGATCAGCAGATGTCCAAGTCCAAATACGGAGGAGAATGTGGTTTTCAGGAGCTAACTTTTGTGGTGCTTGTCAAATTGTAGGACAATTTTTTATCCCTTCTGAGGGACTGACTTTATTTAAAAAACATCACACAAAAGTACCCATAACTATGGCAATCATTGGTGCATTGACAATAAATTTTGGATACAGATTCCCAAGGGGGCTCCTGATGATCACAAGATGCCCAGGTTCAAATATTGAGGGGAAGGTGGTTTCGGGGGGGGAAGGGGCATTATGTGTGGTGCTTGTTAAATTGCAGGACAACTTTTTATCTTTTCTGATGGCCTGGCTTTGTTTGGCAAACATCTCTGGAGTAACCTTAAAGACCTCACAGAAAAGGACAGCAAGTCCTCTCCTCCATGCTCCTTGTAGATGGAAATATCACACAGGACCCTAAAACCATAGCTGCCACTTTTAATACTGCCTTCTCTGATTTAAACTCCAGTCTCCCCCTGGACTTCTTAGTAGTCAATACAGGCAACTTGGAAGGTACCGTATCTGTCCATAATTTCCCCCACCTGGTACCCCTCCTTTTTACTTCAAGCGGATCACCCCTACTTAAGCCAAGAAATACCTTCAACAAACCATGGGAAAAACACAGAACAGCAATGACATCTTCAGTTTGAAAATGATTGCCCTCACACTTGATGAAGTTGTCCTACAAATCACAAAATTTCTTAACTTATCCCTCAGACAAGTACAAATAGTAGAAATCCACAATAGTCAGGCCTGTTCATAAAAGCTGAGATTGTGCAATCCATTCTAATGACAGGCCCATATCCATTCTGCCCCCTTTGTCCAAGGCCCTAGAACATTTTGTTTCAGATCAACTAGTGGACTACCTAAATAAATATAACATCCAGTGCCCTCAACAACACAGTTTTTGAAAGGCAGAAAGTACTACTACAGTACTGCACTATTAGAATACATGGACTACATCCATGAGTCACTAGATACTGATCACCTAGCAGGGTCTATATATATTGGGGGCTATTCACAAAAATGGTGGACACCACATGCCAAAAGTGCATATTTCACCAGTGCAGCTCTGCACCCTTGGGAGATCTGCATGGTGGCCGCATTCATGAACACCAGCCCCTTCCCAGCCTCTTATGCAGCCCTGCCCCCAGCATGCAGGTTCATGGGTGGCTGGTGGGTGTGGAGTGGTGAACCCTGGCAGTCAGCCAATCAGCTACCCAGCCTGGGTCTTGCAGTGGATTACTTGCACCTGTGGGGTACCATGTTGGCAGCCAGTGTTCAGTGCACTGAATGAGATGTGGGGGGTACCCCAGTTGTCCAACCCAGTCCTCTCAGCGTGCGCCATGGCTGGAGCCTCCAAATTGATAGGGTAGAGGCCCTCCGCCATCTCTGCTGTGGATAGCGGCTACATCCCAGGTGGTGCGTAACTGGCTGCCTGGAGTTACAGCTCCCCTGAGTTCATGTAGCTGCCAGCCACTGCATGCAGCACTTTGTAGTTTTGTGAATCATGCGGAGTGCTGGCATGGCTCCTGGACACCCTGGTGTGGAGCTGCGCAATTGGCTGGGGGATCAGATGCAAGGGGGGGTCATATTTGGTCTTTGAATCCCATGCAGAGGACTAAGTGGGTGCATGCAGGTGTGGAGTGGTCTACGTGTCTGATTTATGTGGTGTGTACCCACTCTGCACCTTGTGAATAGTCCCTATTGACCTCACAAAAACCTTTGACCCAGTCAGTCACCACATTTTACTTAAAAATTACTTGCTCTTGGGACACCACCAGATGCCATTTTGTGGTTTAAGAGCTATCTGACTATTAGAACACAGCAGGTAAAAATAAATAATACACTCTCAGATAGCAGGATGGTGTCCCTAGGTATTCCCCAGGGCTCTATCCTTGGACCCCTCTTATTTAGCCTGTTTCTCACCTCTCTTCCTGGGATCTACCCAGTTAAAAATTCTTCTTTATGCTGATAATGCAGCCATCCTTTGTAGTAGCCCACATCTAAATCAGCTAAAGAATAATCTATAAGACAGTGTTTACCATAATTGTAGAATGGTTCAATCTGAACAAACTCCTTCTAAACTATAAAAAAAAACAACTAAAATGAATCTGTTCTCCAATCCAAAAAACAAAAACAAGTCTAGCAATCTGACAATCTTTAACAGTAGACATGAACCACTTGAGCAAGTAAGCACCTTCAAGTGTCTAGGCATCACCTTTGACAGCTCCCTTTCTTACTCCCAATGATGTCAGGCTTGCCATGGACAGAGGTTCTCTCTCAGGGTGATTTCCATATATCTCATAAAGGCTTTTGACTTGGTGGACCACCCGCTGCTCCTATCCTGTCCACCCTTGGTTTCTCTACCTTTGCAATCACCTGGTTCTAGAATTATCTCTCTGAGCATCAGCAATTCATGCAGATTGGAAATGCCAAGTACTCTCTCTCCCACACCGGGATCGGAGTTCCTCAGGGATCCATATTGAGCACTCTACTTTTTTCAACCTTCATAAATGATCTCCCACTGCTGTCCAGCCAATGTTCTGCCCTGTTATACACTGATGATTTGGTTCTCTACTCCAGCTCCTCTGACCTATCGGACATCAACCAGAACCTAAGCCCAAACTTCAATACCTTCCGATACTGGTTGAAGCAAAATAGACTTGTACTCAACAACAAAAAAACAGTTGCCATGCTCTTCGACTCGGCACCTCAAATCAGGGTCTGACATCAGCCATTATGCATCAAAGCATATAATGACACCCCCCTCAATACTGTCTCATCTTTTAAATATCTTAGGATCACCTTGGATCTGCCCCTGGACTATGACCTGCACCTAACTTCTGCTGTTAAAACAGTTAACATTCAACTTGGTCTGACACATAAAGTTATGCACAGCCTCATGTCTGCAGCAAGTTTGGCTATAACTCAGGGATTCAGAGACCTAAATTGGCATATGGGATTTTTGGCCTGCCAGAATAATCAAGATGGCTCCTCCACAAGTGGGACTCTGCCATAACATCTTCTGTTGCCTTGCTCTGTTGGTACCCAAGCTCACGCACCACTGTTCACTCTACTCCAGCCTGGGCTGGATAGCCCCCACTGCTTTCCAGCAATACACTACCACTTGCTTCATCAAAAACATTATTGCCTCTCAGAAACTCGACAAGCTAACCCTACTGTTAAAACCTACTCACTCTGCCTACCCCCTTAAATCCACTGATAAGTCTTACCTTGCCCAACCTGAGTGTAGTACAAAAACAGGTGAAAACACCTTTTCTGTTAGCGCTCTGAAAATGTGGAATTCCCTTCTGCTGGCACTCAAGACCTTTCAACCCCCCTCCCAGAGTTTTAAGCAGGAACTCCATAAGGTACTTGCCAGTTCAGTATCCAGTAAACACAGTGACTACAGTTGAGCGCTTACAAAAAGGTACCTCAATTACAGCGCCTGTGTTTAGGGCTATCTGGCAGGGTAGCAGCCAAATACCTAGGTGAGCGAGGTAGGGAGACAGGAAGCATGCACTCTCACACATGCGGGGGGGGAGGAAGGGGAGGACAGGTATGTGGGTGGGAGTATGGCAGGCAGCTGCCGAGCTGGTCCACTAGCATGATGGGGAAGGTGATCGGTTGGGATGTGTAGGGTTTGGGTCCAGCGCGCATTTTTTTTTTTTTTTTGCCGGTAAGTGACTTGTTTTTAGTTAAGTATTTCACCCACCCAACATGCACCCCCCTGGAGTTGAGAATCCTTTAGTGGGAGGTGGGAGTACATAATTCCTGGCTGTGTACCACTCTTCTGACCTTTGCTCCTAGATAGTTATGATTTCTCCCTAAGTATTGATTGTTAATTCCAGTTAGTATAACTAAGCTCTCCTGTAAATGCTATGTAAATAATCATGTATTTATGTAAACTAGCCACTCTGAACTCCTCCTGTATATAGTTCTTGTCTTTGTCCTTTTTCATTTGTTAAATATTCCCCGTTATTGATGTGGAACCTTTTTAAATGAGCTTCAAGCTCAAAGGTTGTTATCCAACAATACAACAAACAAATAAATAAATCTCATCAATGCACCAGTAACTATTGCTTTTCTCTATGCAGTTAAACCAGACTTGGGATACATGTTCTCCAAAGTGTCTCCTGTCATTCATCAAATTTCCAGGTTCAAACACTGAGGTGAAAGTGTTTTCAGTGATGATTTTGTGTGGTGCTTGTTGAATTGCAGGATGAGTTTTTGTCACCTCTGACACCTGACTTGGACTGACATCATGAAAAGGCACCAAAATTATGGCACTCCGTGATGTATTAACAAGAAATTTGGGATGCATGTTCCACAAATGGTCCCCTGACAATAACCAGATACCCAGTTTCAAATACTGACAGAAAGGTGGTTTTCTGTGGGTGATTTTGTGTGGTGCTTGTCAAATTGTATAATGACTGTTTATCTCTTTTGAGGGACTGGATTTGGTTGACAGACATCACATAGAATTTAAAATTGCAGAAAGGGCTATGGGGAATGATAAGCACTTTCATATACATAGGGGAGAAGAGACAGACAGAGGAGGGAGAGCATTGAAAGAATTAAGAACGATGGGGTGAGCATAGAGGATGATGTAGATAAGGCAGAGATCCTTAATAATTTTTTCAGGTACAGTATGTGATCATGGTAGGGGCACTGGGCCCTGTATCTGAACACAGGGTGAAATTCAGGAGTCCCTTATAACTAAGGTCAGAGATAGGGGCAATTTCTGTGGAAAGGCTGATTAAAGGCTGTGAAATCTAAAAATTAATGGTATACCCCCGGCCCCAACACCGACACCAAAACAGCAACCTACCTCACTGTCGACAAAATTGAAAGTTCATCAACAGGTCGCTGTGTTGGTGCACCTGGAACAGGGGCACACAGTCTCCTGGTCCTGCACTCCCTCCCTGAATCAACTCCAATTTGGGCAAAGCCCCCCAATACCCCCCAATAAAAAATGGACCAGGATACCATTGGGATTTATGTCAACTGCAACTTGCGGTCGACATAAATTCCATCGCTGAGATGCCGGTCAACAAAATTGTTGTCAAATCAGCATTGTAGAGCAAAAGTGAACAAATCTCACACACTGATGGCACTCACACAAGGGTGATAAAAGAGCCTAGTCAGGTTTTGGCAGTACCCATAGCAAATAATAGCATAATAGCTTCTTTGAAATACAGAACTACCAAGAGATTTCGAGGTTAGCAAATATGATACCACTTCACAAAGAAGGGGGTAGTGAGGACATTGGTAACTACAGAGCAGTGAGCCTAATTTCCATTGTGGAGAAGTTACTGAAAACTATTGTCAAGGAACACATAGTGGATTTCCAGAAAGTAAATAGGTTGCAGGACATGAGGCAGCCTGGGTTTGTGAGGGTATGACTGTAGCACCGTGCATTCAGATCAAGAGGCAGTGCTATTGCTAAAGCAGAGAGCCAATATCTAAACCAACAAAACAGCAGCACACACAAGAGGTACTAAGCTGTACAAAGCATTTATTTAAATAATAAAAAGTGGTGACAGCCCATACATTAGAGGTAATATGTCATGACACCTCCAGCACTTCAGAGCTCACTGCTCCTTCTTAAGGGAGGAATACATCTTTATGCAAACAGTTCATTTTTATACAGTTGTTAGTGCTTGAAAAAATGTGAAAATGTGCATTACTTCATTACAGGCTTTCAATTACTGCCTAATCTACTAATTATATTGGCAATTTACTTATGAATGGAAGTATAGGCTTTTAAAGTGCACTATCCCACAGAGTTTCCAATTGAAGGCGACTTGCAAATCACTCAAACCACTTTGTAAAGTACAGAAGGAATTTCATAATGCAATCCAAATGTGGCAAGCTAATTTAGAAGCCAATAACCCTTATCTCTTTTACAGTGGATTTAGGTGCACTCCCTTACAAAGCAACTGCTTACATCCATACAATTTATACACATGAACACAATTACTTAATTCCACCTTGTTAAACAGCAAAACATGTGCTGTGCAATGCAAACTTTTCTATGCATAGCAAAAACCTTTACAAAAGTATTAAAAACATGGTGGAATGGTAGTTCGCACAATTGCAGTTTAATAAGTTGACATAGAAACTATAGCTATAGGAATTATTAAACATACTATCAACTTTAGCACCGCATACATTTATGTTTTTACTATGACAGTTACTTTACATAAAACAATTCTGATTAGAAAAGCACTATACAAGAACATTGTATTAAAACTTGTTTTCAGTTTTCACTTGAATTCACTCTTTGATGTCTGGATAGCATTCCAAATGGTTTGTACAAGGGTCATTTTTGCTGGAGGTACAGTAGCTGTGTGGTTACTAGCAGCTACTGAGCTGAGTAAAGTATTGCCAGTGTGGATTCTACTACGCAGCTTTTTGAATTTATGGATATCTTTTTTTCATGGATTAAATAACACAGAGCCAAAAGGGAATCCAATGCATAGAGTGTCCTTTCGTAACCCGGAGAGTGCAGCAGATGAGTTGGTCATTGTGGATTGTATATTCCACCATAATTGTGACTCCCAGGCCCCAACAGCTGACTAACCTTCTGGAAAGGCCAACTTTTACAAGACTATAGGAGGGAAAGAGACATACTATTAGATACCAAAAGACATTTTACATGATTGTCGTCTCAATTCCAACTAAAGTTACAAGAACAGCCCAAAATGTAAGACCTCATTAAGGCCCACTGTTTTTTGTGCATGTAAATCAAATACCCAGTGAGCCTCCTTTTGTAATAGAGGTTACTCTGTCCCTTGCATGAAGGGGAAGAGAAGGGACATATTCAGTACCACAAAAGGAATTCCTCCATGGGTTCCTATTGTGGTAAATTTTGAAGTGTGTCCCTAATGCTGAATCTGAATAATAGGTCATTATTCTTCACTAGTGAATTTGCAGTAGCAGCTTTTCAGCCACTTATAGTAACACAGGTCATTCATAAATTACAGACCTAAAGCAAATACACTGGGAAATTGACCAGAATACATAAGGGCAAAAAAATAATATATTTATCATCTGTTAAATTGTCAGACATACAGCTAAGTATACTATGAAGGGGCTTACATTTAATACCTTCTTCACCAGTAAATAGATTCAACTTCCAGGTGGAGCTCTTTAATGCTTTCAGAAAGCTGAAGTTGAGACTTGGTTTTTCTTGCAATAATATGGGACAAGAGCACACAAATATCCAGGCTATGAGCTGTGACCAGGACAGTAGCAGTCTGCTTCAATCACTTCAAGAAACAAATAGACTGTTTGAAAATAAGAGTATAAGACCGTCAGTGAAAGAAGCAAATCTCAACTCAGATGCCAGGAGGGAGAATATTTCATTTATAACTGATGCAAGTAATGATTTAAATAATATACTGTAACAACAAGTGGGATCATGAATCAGGATGGGTTCATAGAAAATGTTGATCTACAAATTAAATCCTACCAGTACAGAGTACTCAATCTTCTGTATTAGGCTCTTTAAAAATCTTTCAATTATCTTCAAAATCACAGTTGTAATTTTGTTTTATTTCTTAATTAATTTTTATTGAAATCGCAATGAATATTTAAAGTATTCTGAAAACTTGCCAGTTCATCTCAAATATGTTGCAACTTGTCCCAATGTGTACAATTTTATTCTTTAACAAGCATTTATCAATGCCGAACGTTCGCTTGCAGGTATTTGCAGTGGTATTTGGCACTTGGACATGGCTTAAAAAAATCAGTGACAAAGAAGTAGAAGCATTTGTCAATGCCGAACGTCCGCCATTGGTATTGCAGTTGTACATGCCTCCCATAGTGGTGCTTTGCCTTGTGGGAACAAATTTCTTCTGCCCCACGCAAAAAAACTTTACTACCCCCCCATCATAGATGAGCAGCTCTTTATTTCAGTAGTGAATGAGTCTGTAGAGAAGGTACTGTAACACAAGCAAAAACATACCCGCAGCACCTTCACTCCCAAGTCTTTATCATTGCTGGCTGACACCCTGTACTCCCAAATTCCCACCACTGCTGCACCCCCCCCACAGGCATCTTCACCCCTCCATGGCGATTGGCACAGTCCCACCAATTGCCTCTGCAGCCGGCCACCTTTGCAAGATCAGGATCTTTAATTAGTCTTACATGAGCAATAACCCACGACAGGGTGTGCATTTATAGGCATTTAATGCATGCTCAGGGTATGTTGTGAGGCCCTGTCTTTGGAGGTCCTGGCATTGGGTACTTGACATTATAACATGGCTCTTAGTAAACATCAAATGTCATTGGTGGAGTCCCACTGCATGCTCATACATTAAATTCAGTTTTTAATACAGTACATGGTTCTTCGGAGGGACAGTGAAAGTCCTGTTTGGTCTTGCTCCCTCGTAAAGCAGCAGAAACTGAAATGACAGCCATGACTGCATGTGGAGAAGCGAGAGAGACAACCTGTTCACATAGTATGTAATTTCTTACTATGATGGTGTTGTCAGGTGTGTCTCTCACTGTCCCCTGTGTTTTCTCACATTACAGAATGCCGAGTTATTTTCATAGTAGTCCAGAGAGGTTTTAATGTCTTCTGGCAGCTCGGCCCATATAGTGTATCTGACTCCCCACCTACCCGCCCCACTGATCTCGCAGCACCATGCAACACAGTGCTACTGCCAGATTTAATTTCCCCAACTGAAGTCTGAGGTGACAGAGAAGTTGCCCGAGTAGTGCAGACAGGATTGTATGTCCCTTACGATCTGGTCCCGAGATGTGTGTGTCTGACTCCCCACCTACCCGTCCCACAGATCTCCCAGAATTGTGCTGCATGGTGCAACCCCCAAACTTAGTTTCCCCAAACAAGGTCTGAGGTGACCGAGAAGTTTCCCCAAGGATCTGTGACAACTGCACTGCACTGTGCAAACTACAATCATTTTTTTTTGTACACTTTCTTTATGCTCCCAACTGTGGAACTCTCTCTCCAGCTACCCCCCATGTCAGTCTTTACCTCCCAGTCTGAAACTTTACCTTGCAGGCACTCCTGATCCAATGAATCCCCCAACACTAAACCCCCCAAGGTATGGCCGTCCATCCTGGTGCTCTATTTATGAATCCAATGCATCAGTGTCAAAGAAAGGGGCTCCTGCAGGCAGGTCTGATGGTGAGAGTGTGGAATGACATGGTGGGTGCTCTCACCCATCCACAGCTGTTTTTTTTTCTTGAGTGTCTCCCCCAAGCTCGGCTGTGCAATGACACCATGCTCAATGTGCACACTGTCCCGTGCACACTTGAAAGGCATCTGCTGCAGCCCCAATCCCCATGCTTCTGCCAGCCGGGCAGTGCAATCCCCAAGCCACCACCAGTGGCTGCTACTGCACTGGTGAGTGCTAACCCCCCCTCCCCAAGGAAGGACAGCAGTCCATGAGATGCTCAATCCTTCCTCATCCCCATCGGCACCCGATGACCTGTGCTTGTTCCCGAACATGGGTCGCCAGCATGGTGTGAGGTGTGGCATCCATCACCTCAACCTTCATCATCACCTGGCTGGTGTGCAAACTACACTCTTTACACCATGTAGCAGCTCACCTTCCTGTCCAGGTGCTCTGATGAAAGTTGGCAAGTTGTTATGTGGTAACCAAGCTTGGTGTTCCATTGTTGCTGTGATTGTACATCTACCCACCAGGTCTAAATCATGTAGCGACTGAGGTTGTTGTCCCCATTCTGTAAGAAAAGTGGGTGAGTGGAGCAGTTTGTATTTCAGTGTCTATGTGCCACAATTCCACTTGGTTTTATTTGCCAGAGTAGAGGTCCCACTCATAATCCTGCCACTGAGGTGGAGTCCACCAAATATCAAACATCCTCATATCATTAAGAACAATAAAACACTGGCTGGCCCACTGGTGCAACACTTGGATTTCTGCTTGCGACGCCGGCGACCCTGGTTCAAGAACGGACCCGGGTTGTCAGAAGGCCAGCTGGGGGGGGGAGGATGGAGCATCCCATGGACCGCTCTCCTTCTCTGTGGGGGGAGGGGGGTAGCATCTGGCGCAATGAGGGCCCTTGGCAGAGGCCAGAAGTAACTTATGCTTTTGGGCGCTCGATATACAGGGAGGTGGGGAGGGCACAGGCATCATTGCATGTCCCCGTCTCCAAAGAAAAGTGAAAAAAGGAACAGGAGGGGTGAGCCCGCTGTCTCAGTGAAGCCCTCCCTGGCTTTGATTAGCCTGCCTGCCACTCCTGACCAGATACAAGCCTGTGGCTGATATGGGGGTTCGGTGCTGCGGCTCGCCCTCTGGGGGGGTAAGCCGGGGGTAACTAGGGAGATAGCAGCAGTGGATGGCAGGTGGAAGTCCCAGCAGCCGTGACCAGGGCTGAAGAATCGACAGGAATGTCTCACCAGGACAAAGAATAGAAATATATGTATATAAAAAAAAGGAACAATAAAACAGCTCAGACAGTTGTACTGAAGAAAGGGTCACGTGATTAACAACTTGGGCTGTTGCATGTTTAACGGAGACATGAAATGATTGTGGTGAGCACACAGGACTAAATACTATCTATGTTTTATTAAACACTGTGTTTCTAAATGAATTTGACCCTTGTCTTTATTTTTTGTTGTGAGTTGTCATTTATTACTGATGCCAATGCAGCTGGAGGAGTTAGAATTTTTGTATGCCACGAGAGCTGCTGGAGTGAGACCGCATTCTAATCAATGTCTCTGTTTGACCTAGCAGTACAGAATTCATCCTGCTCACATGTACAGCAGGTACACTTTGTTCAAAATGTTTATCAGAGACTATTTATTGTGGCACTGGTTATGAAGAGAGCAGTATCAGCTGCTCACTAACAACACAAAAATAAAAATAAAACGCTGGCTAATCGGCTATATAGAATCGGATCAGTGTTAGAGTCAGTATTTGTTTAGAATGTAATACATATGATATTCAAAAGAATTAACTGTATAATGAGAGGCTGCAATTATCTCTCTCTTTATTAACCAGTATCAGTTTTTAGTTTTTTTTTTTCCCCCACAATAGTAAGTCTTTTACGAATGGGCACTTCATAAAGTGACTGCATTTATGATATTATGATATGATTCAGACAAATTGCAGCAAGGAATTCTTTGCTATTTTTTTGGGGATGCTGCCCTCACAGCCAATGTTGGAGTGGTTGGGCATGTTCTGGTAACACTGTACCCTACAGTCTAATTTTAAGAACTGAGTTAGGATTCTTAATGTGGATAGGTGTTGAAATTTGTTTATGGTACTACAGACTTTTAATATGATTTGAACAACAGCACTTAAAAGAACTGATCACAATGCGTTTGCTTCCAGCTTCCTCTCCCCCCCTTTCCCTAATGTTCCAAACAGCAATCGTTGCTCTTACTGATATTTTTTCATGCCCAGCAGCCCACGAGCATGAAGTCTGCACAAAGATTCAAGCTCTGCAAGTAAATAAAAAAATTGCATTGTTTTAATAATTGAATTACGTAATCCTAAAATGTTTCCTTTTTTTATCCAGTATTTACGTGGCTGAACAAATTCTAAGTCCAGTGCTAGTATGGTGGCATATGATGGGAGTCGTTGAGCTTATAACTGGATGGTTTGACACAAGTACTGAAACACAAATGATTAGCCTAGCTCCACTGTTTCATTGCAAACATGCATAATAATAACTCATCAGTGGCGATTGCTCCTCCTGTATTAGACCAATGTCTTTGTGTTTAATAATTCTACTCATCTTTGACATAGCCTATGACAACCATGGGTAGAATTACTAAACACAAATACATTTGAATAGGATCCCACTGCTAAGACCACCTATTAGTTTCTGTGGATATATATGAAAGTGTCTGTTTGTAATATGCCAGTTCAGATGATACTTGAGAGAGGTGCGATTGTGGAGGTAGGCTACCAGCAAATGAAAACGGTGCATTGATCAATGACTGGTGCACTGGGACCAGGCTTTTGTTATTGCTATTATGAGGTTACAACCTCGACACATACAGTATAAGTACATCGCTGTCCCACAGTCAGATCAGCAGCACTCTACTCTGACTCTCCACTTCAGTCTCCCCTCCAACTCTTTTCTGTCCGACTCCAATTCATAGAGAAAAGAACAAAGTATTCTTACAGCACCCTGCCTCAAAACTAATCATTATCATTTGACTGCTGGTACATTACATTCAGCAGGACTACACAGTCTTAAACCTTGGGAAATGGGGTTTAGAAAAAAAAATTAAATAGTGGCAAAGTGAATAAAAGTCATAGTTGTAGAAAATAACTGATAATGCAGGTAGCACCCCTCAGGATCGTCCGTTCAGCACAACCGAAAACTCACTGCTTTAAAATCTAAGTATAGTGCCAGGATACTCGGAGCTAGTTTGCATCATGGTGAGACAAGACTTTATGTGCCCTCACCATCTGGTATGGGACTCATAACACTCAGAAATTAGATGGTATTTACTTAAAATCTAACACTATGATAACGTAATGTGATCTAACAAGGTGTTCTTTTTTTGTAATGCAGCGGCAGAGCATATATGGATCAGGGAGACCCCAGTAGCCGGCAACTAGCTACAAAAAATATAACAGTATAACATAAGGGGTTGAAAAATGTTCTGATGCAAATGGGGACTGAAGTACTCAAATAGTACAGCCCTGTGATTGATATATTTTTGATTTTTATGATCGAGGCTCAGTTGCAGTTAGCCTTAATTTATAACAAGCGGCATTAGTATCGCAGACGGCTTGCTGTGAGAACCTAAGAATCGAACCCCGACGCTCGCTGTATTTTATCGGAAGGAACCTAATCGTGGAAGCATTGGAATGCACTCGCTCTACAGACTCACTCTGTTATTGTTGTTCATCTTCGCTCACTTCTTGACAGGTCAGTACACCACTGATTGCAGCGGTGGTTTTCTTTGAACTGAAGACCACTGCTGTCATACACAGCTCCCGCATCCATTGGTGCAGGACTGCCGCGCCTGCTGAACGGAGCACTGCATTGCACAGGAAAGTCACACCTCCAAAAAGTCCTATTCTCCCAAGACGTTCCTTGCGCATGCGTGCAAGCGAACGTAAAAACTGTACCTAACATTTCAAGACCTCCTGGGTCTCTTCCTCAGAGCGTTGGGCTCTAAAATAAACTTATTAAACAATAAAAGAAAACACTATGAATTCCCTTCCTTCTGAAATTTATTCATGTAAACAACAAAAAAATCAAAAACTCAAATCCTGGCAGGTGGAACTGATCTGACATATTAATACTAATTTCTCTAGAATGTCTTGCTCCTTTAGTGTGAAATAATATCTGTAAAGATAAGGTTCATATACTTTATTTTACATCTGTATCACACTGGAAAGCTTTTTGTATATCATCTTAATCAAATTGGGAAGTGTTTTTAAAACTTGTTAAAAATAATGTTATTTAAGCAACTCAGCAGCAGCTTATTAAGCAATGTTATACCTCTTGATTTTATCATGCTGTGTCTGTCATCTCCTCTATTTTGAATGCTTGTATTAAATACCCCTAAACTGTAGATCTTCTCTGATTTAATCATATTTGGCAACCAAAAAACTTTAAACATTTTCCACCTGGTAAAAGGCTCTCTAGGGTTGCAGCATGATTCTATGATTTTTTTCCATTTAAACAGTTTATCTGAGGCATTTGGATTTTTGACCATGTACTTCAAGCCCCATTACATGGGACATCAAACTTCGGCATGTAAGTATCATTGACTTCTCTGTGCCAGTGAACAAGGGGCCAGGACACCTAACAGGCATCTAAGATATGTGTCCACGTTACTGCTGTGACATTGCTGGGTGGCCTGGTCACTATGGAATCTCAGATCAGAACTCTCCTGATGTGGAGAGCACACTTCACATAGCCCTCCCAAATTCATTTGAAGTAGCACTGTGTGTGGAACTAAAACAAGGAAGAATTTAAAGTTGTATTGCCACAGTTGAAAGTCAGTCATAATAATAATAGTTTTATTTATATAGCGCAATTCTATAGTCAAAGCGCTGTACATACAAGACCATCATAAAACAAACAATTCAATAAAATGTTACAATTAATTAAAAAGCTTCAATTAAAATATCCCACAGTCCATAAAAATGTCAAATGCTGAATGCCTGCTTAAACAGATGTGTTTTTAACCTGGTTTTAAAGCTCTCCACGGTCCTGCACTCTCTAATCTGACGAGGTCGAAAGTTCCACAGGGAAAGGGGCCACAAACATAAAAACTTAGGCCCCAGATGTTTTCAGCCGTACCCTGGGAAATTCTAACAACCCTTCATCAGTTGAGCGGAGAGTGCGGCCAGGGCTGTAGGGAATCAGAAGCTCTTTCAGGTAACTTGGTCCCAGTCCATGCAGGGCTTTATAGGTCAGAAGACTGACCTTGAAGGTGATCCACCACTGTATAGGCAGCCAGTACAGATCGTGCAGCATGGGGGTAGTATGACTGGAAGGTAAAGTCCCAGTCAATAATCATGCCACGGCATTCTGCACCAGCTGCAAGTGGCAGATATCAACCCCCAGAAGCCCAGGTGAAGGGAGTTACAGTAGTCAAGGCGAAAGGTCACAAGGGCATGGATCAACGTAGGCAAGTCACCCGACAGAACAAGGTGCTTAATTCTGGTGATGTTCCTAAGATGGTAAAAGAAAGACTTGATGACTGCCAACACCTACGCATGCAGTGTCAGCCCATCATCAAGAACCACCCCCAGATTTTGCACCCATTCAGAAGTAGGCAGTTGTATACCCTCAAGCCAAAGCCCAGAGGGTAAACCCATCACCAGCCTCTCTATCTGGTGCCCCAGATCCACAACCAACACCTCAATCTTCCCAAAGTTCAATTTCAACCAGCTGGACTTCATCCAGTCATGGATCTCCACCAGACAGTTGTTCAACATCGTGACCGCATTATCCTGGTCAGGTGCAAAAGACAGATAGAGCTGTGTATCACCAGCATAGCAGTGAAACCTCAGCCCATATTATCTTACAATGTCTCCAAGGGGCACCATATACACTGTGAACAACACAGGGGACAGCATTGAGCCCAGAGGGACCCCACACAGCAGAGAGAATGGCCAAGATGGAATGATGCTTCCGATCCCTTGCCATCAGGAGATCATTGAGCACCCGAACCAGAGCAGTCTTGATTCTATGTCTCTTCTGGAAGCCTGACTGGAGAGGATCATAGACATCATGGATGGTAAGATAGTTCTCCAGTTGAAGTGCAACCACTTTCTTCATCACCTACCCAACAAAGGGAAGGTTAGAGATGGGTCTGTAGTTGGCACAGCTGTTTCATAAAGAAGAAAAAAGGGGCGAGGAGGCATTGTGTGAAATAACATATTACACCCAGGGAGTAGAGTGACTATCTGGGAATTTGGTGGCTAAACACCAAAATGTCCAATTTGTATTGTAAAAGGGGGGGAAGGAAATTGCTCATCTTTACATAATTACTTAAACTGCTTCCTATTAATATGTACATTAATTTTCCAAACTGACATACTCAAGTTTCAAAACTGTTGCAATATTACAGCCCATTAAGTAAATCAAGAGCAACATTGAGACAATATATTTTCTAATACTGATAATTTTTTACTCTTGACAAGTCTTTTCCCCTTACCAACAATCCTACATGAACAAACATTACATTGATATTTTCTGGTCCTAATAGTCATATGATGGTAACAAACATTTTTCTTTCTTTTGTACTGTTACACCATCCCATATTATAGTACCCAACTCTAACTTCAGTATTTTGGCAATTATACTGGTTTACAAGTCTCACAATAGTGTCAGTGGCTCAGTAGGTAGCACACTCACCTCTGAGGCTGGGAGATCAGAGGGCTGTGGGTTCAGTTCCCACATTTGGCACTTAGGTTAATATCCCACTACTGACACTGTAGTGCAGCATGAGAGGGGTGCTGCACTTCTGAGGTGCTGTCTTTCGGATGAGATGTTAAATCGAGGTCCCATCTGCCTGGATTGGTGGTAGTTCAGGTGGATGTTAAAGATTCCATGGCACTTATCAAAAAGAGTAGGGGAATTTCCCCGGTGTCCTGGCCAAATTTCCCTCATTCACTAAAAATACCACCAACAGCTTAATCTGGCTCAAGGTCAGTTGGCATTCATCTGTATCCCCCTCCCCCGGGTCGTGCCTGAAAATAGGCAGGATTTGTCTAGTGCACTTACCTGGTCAACCAAAAAAAACTAAAACATTCAATAGGTCTTGATGAGTATTCAAAATTCTGGTCATAAAAGCCTGACCATTTCACAATAAAGTCCAGTTCAAGTTTTCATTTAAGCCATATCTTGGATTAGTCATCTGTAGAGTGAATATCCACCAGGCCTCCCTCCTTAGTAACTTCCTCACCCAGACCCCTCCTCTGGTTAGTGGACTTACTTTTTCTATTCCCATGAATTTGAGAAAGCTAATGTGATGTCTTTGATCTTGGAAGTGTTGTGACAGTCTCTCCTAGGCCAAAGCCTGCTGAAGAACAGTTCATGGACTGGGCCTGTATAGCACTGCATCCATGGGGAGATTCTCTGATGACAGTCATTACAGTTCAATGGACAGTCTTCAAATGTAGGCTGTGTTGTTCAAAGTGACTAAAGAAACAGAAAATTTGGTCTTACCAGTTCCTTGAAGACAGAAAACAAAGGATCACATTACTTCTATGAGCTGAGGACACTTTCCCTTCAGACCAGTTGGCATCTTTGGATACTGCTGGGTATCTGACAAACCAAACAATGAAACAGGAAACTGCTGGACTGATGTCACCTGGAAACCATACAGTGGAACAGGAAAACAGCTGGGTGATGTCATCTGACAGGCCTGGCAATGGAACAGGAACACACTGGTGGACTGATGAATCTGGATACACCTGAAGAATCCTGTAACTCCAGAAGAGCTGCATCTTCCTCCTTGAATACTGCTGCTTCAGATGACAGGCAACAGACCTGTCACTGCTTGCTTCCTTCCTTCCTTCCTTCTAGACATGCTGGGGCATATTCACAGGGAGTGGCACTTGTAAGGGTAGTACCACTCAGGGTGTAAGGTGAGGACTATGACCCCATCTGGGCATTCAAAGTTGATGTTGTGAAATGTCTCATTCAATGCCCCATCCACGATTTAGTGTCCATAAACAGAGTCCGGCCCATTCTCCAGAATTTAAGTTGATCACTTTATGACTTTGTCCCTGACACACATTCTGCTGCACCAGAGTACAAATTCTTGCTCGCCTCTTCCAACAACCAGGGTTGCCTGTTCTGTTTGATTTCCTCCCAGACTCAGCAACGAAAGGTAGGAAAGGACTTTCCATAGACGGTGTCAGCCCTCCTTCATACCAGTCTGTCCTCCTTGCTTCTCTTCACAAGTCTGTGACCTGTGGGCCAGCTTGGGGCTGACCAGTCCTGACTGAGCCAGTGTCGCATACTCAAAGGACTAAAGAACTTGTCCCTGACCATCTCTGTGGGCAGGTTACTGAAGCCTTCTTCTTCTCTCTCTGGCTCCTCTGAGGCAGAAGCTTGTGGTGACTCACCAGAGTCCTCAACATGAAGATACATTTCTTCATCCTCCTGTTCCTCACTCATGATCTGACCCCAAGAGTGAGCAAATGTCCTCACTCCTGAGACATTCCACTTATCACTTGGCATGGATGTAGACACTTTCCAATTCTGTGTCTCTTGCAGTTCACCCTTCCCCACTAGGCTAGGACTCGGACCCTGCTTCCACTGGTCCACGGATCCTTCCGTTGCACTGTCCACCTGGGACACAGGTGTGGAAATCTCTCTTTGTTCCTGCCCTTGCAGTGGATCAACATCAGTTTTACTCTCTCCTTCTGTGACACACTCTGTGGAACTTTCCCCAACAGGTCCAACCTGGTGCTGCATGCTGTTACATGCAGAGTCCCCTACTCGGGTCCATGTGGGAGCCAAACAAATTTGTGATGCCCTCTCTGGCACTGCACCCGTGCTCATACCATACTTCACAAGGCAATCTGAACAGTGGGGTATCAGAAACACATCCTTTCTGGCCTTGAGGCACACAATGCACAGTCTCACTGGATAGCTAGATATTGCTGCATCTGGAGGCAACTTTTCACCTTAGAAAGTTCTCTCTTTTTCTCTTAGTGCTGTCACCTCCTCTATGATCATAGCTCGGGCATGATCCAGATTTTGGGGAGTTCCCAAAGTCATGTCTGAAAGCAAACACACACAAAACTTGTTACTGAATTGCTCACTAGTCTCTTTACTGTCTCATAAAATGGCTCCCTGCTCCTGTGTTTACATTGCTGACCCCGCCCTGTAATGGCTGCGGTAACTTTTCTCATGCATCAAACTTTGTTCACTGGCTAAAACTGTGTTTCTGACCTTTTCTGGCTACTGAATTTACTCAAAACTGTAATCGATTGCTCCGCTTGTATCTTTCAGCACATTCATACAATTTTAAACTTGACTTAATGATCAGCATCAATTCAGGAAAACTATTTGCACATGCTTAAAGTCACTTGTAAGCCCCACAGTCTTTCTTTGCACAGGATTGCCTGTTTGCTGCACTCGAATATACAACTCACAGTCCGTTTTTGCTTAGAAACATTTACTGTTGCTGAACTCATTATCACTTCTCACAGTTTCTGCTAAGAATTTTTGTTGGTTGCACTTGCTCTAATAACTCACAGTCCTTCTTTGCAAAAAAAATCACACTGCTTGCACACAGATTCAGCTGGTTTGATAATCACACACAGTTTGTTGCACAATTAACTTGTTTTACTCACTGAATTCAGTAGCTGGCTTCATCCAATGGAAATTTTTGGCCTGATGCCGGTCCTGGGAAGGCCCCTGGGGCGAAACAGGCTGGCGGTCCCTCCGGTTGTGTCCACGAATGCCACACTCACTTTCCAGTAGGTCGGACAATGGGTTGAGCCCAGAATTACACAGTAACAGTCTCTTTACTATGGATTAGAACCGTCACAAGCTGCTGAATGGTTGATCCTAGTCAGAACAGCATGCACACCTCACTCTCTCCTCCTCAAACACTCTGCAGTGCACAGACGCTGGTCTGGGGTGGGACTGATTGCAGTTGCACCAATCACTTTCTGCCATGCAAATGAGCCTCTCTCTCTCTCTCTCTCTCTCTTTGCTTGCTCTTTCTTCATGGTGATTGTCGAGCAGGAGCAAATTTAAACTTCAAACTGTAACTTTTTTTCTCATCTGCAATTTCATTGGTGGGAGCGCCATTTTGACTATTTTCTCCACAGTTTCTGGCAATTTCTCAAGTGACTCCCTCAATTTGCATACTAAGCACATGAAACTTTCAGGGCACATTTCTCAGTCTGTTTCCTAAAGTCCACACTACTTTTGGCATTTGAAAATTGTAAGTTAAAACATTCTGTAAACATTTTTGATGCAGAGACTAGGACACGCACTTCAAGGCTTTACTGTTCATTGCAAGTTGACAACACACAAGAAGCACTATGTTCTTTTCTGTTCTAGCTGGCACACAAGCAGCACATTTGGATGGCACTTCTATGGGCAAAATCCTCTTGTCCAAAGCTTCCTTTTCTGTTTGGGCTACCATGCTAAAAGACAGACTGATACTAGCCATACCCTCAGCAAAAATCTCTGGTTCTCTCCCCAAGTTAAACAACATCTTTGGATGAAACCCCATTTTTTTTGTAACCATCCCCCACTACTTTACACAGTTAGCTACCCCTTGGTACCCTTGACTGGGCACACACCACTTTTGCAATTGGTACCATTCATAGCTTTGGGAAATGTATACCAGGCTCATTACTGTCATTGCACATCCTCTCCTCCAGGGAGGAATTCAGGGCAGAAAATGTCTGTCACATGAGAAGGTTATGATACTCCTGCCCACCATGTCTTCTGGCTACTGCTGGCCTTCACCTCCACCTGTGGCCAAATTAGATTGCATGGGGGGAGGTAGCCAAGGTGCTGAAGGCAACCCCACATCAGGGGGGCAAGCTGAGGGATCTGGCAACCAGGTGTGTCACAGATGGACCAAGGGAGTCTGGTAACATGAGCAAGAGAGTCTTGGCTGGATGGGATATGGGAGCTGGAGATAGACGAAAGAGGTCTCATCCAGCATTGAGAGGAGGGCTAAATAGAGTTGGAAAATAATAATGATCGTATTGATTTGTAAGTCACCTTCAATTGGAAACTCTGTGGGGTAGTGACTGGTTGTGTTAGGGAAATTCAGGACTGGGTGGTGGGCCAGCTAGCTTAGGCTGAGTCCTTCAAAGATGGAGGTGCTAGTGGCAGAGCTGGGGTGGATTGGTTCATCAGCTTTGAGTGTTGATACTGTTCTGCTATCTTTGGATGGTGTTACTCTTGAGGCTGTAGATAAGCTGAGGAATCTGGGGGTCATTGAAGACCCCAAGCTGACATAAGAACACAAGGTGTTGGCTATTGTCTGCAGTGACTTTTGTCATTTTTGAAACATCTCCTGGATAAAGCCCTTTCTTGAACCATCCGACCTAGCAATATTATTTATTTATTTTTATTTATTTAAACAGCAGTTTGGAAAACCTTTGAGCCATAGGGTCATTTACAAAGGTACCTTGTCACAGTAAGACAAACGAAAATACACAGTATAACAGTACAACACAGTATAACAGTAACTTAAGACATAGATACAAACAAGCTGGTACAGGTAGGATTGATGCAAACAATACCAAAGTTATGTTTAGCAGTATTAGCAATATTGGTGCACACACTTGTCTCATTAAGACTGTATTACTGTAATGCTCTTTACCTGGGGCTGTCCATGAGGTCGTTGCATGACCTGTATTTGGTCCAGAATGTGACAGCCTGGCTGGCTGGTTGTTGGTGCCTCCCTGTCTGAGCATATCATATCAGTTCTTCATGTTTTGTACTGGCTGCTGGTGTAGTGGTGCATCAACTTCAAGGTTTGCTTGCTGACTTACAGGCTCTGCATGGTTTGGGTCCCAGCTACCAGAAAGACCTCCTGACCTCATATACTCCTGACTGCTCCCTCCAGTCAATATATGAGGGATTTCTCTTTGATCCCAGATCTCGTTTAAAGTCCTCAGGGGATATGGCTTTCACAGTGGCAGTCCTACTTCTCTTGAACATCTTACACCTAGAGATAAGAGGTGCCCCTTCCCTGACTATTTTTAAATGCAAACTGAAGATCTATCTATTTAACATGTATTTTGGGGGATGATGTTTTTATCTATTTATTTAATATATGTTATGTTTCCTTTATCTAATCTCTTATTTATTGTTTTAAATGTATTATTCTACTGGATGTGTTTTGTGAGGAACCACGAGTCCCCGAGATTGGGCACTGTATAAGTAAACTTACCTTACATTGCCCAGTGCACTTTAAAAGTCTATGCTTCCATGAATAAGTAAATTGCCAATATAGCTGGTAGATTAGGCAGTAATTGAAAACTTTTAATGAAACAATATGCATGTTCACATTTCTTCATGCACTAACAACTGCATAAAAATGGACAGTTTTTGCACAAAGATTTATTCCTCCATAAAGAATGAGGAGGAGCAGAAAGCTCTGAAGCACTGGAAGTGTTGTGACACATTATCTGAATCTTATGGGCTAGGATTACTTTTTGTCATTTAAACAAATAAACATTTTGTACAGCTCATTACCTGTTGTGTGTGCTGCAATTTTGTTGGTTTGGGTTTGTAAGGGGTAGGTCATGTGAGATGAATCTGATTGATTTCTGCAGTTCAGTGACACAGACAGTGGACATATAAAAGGTGGCACACATCCATTACCTGGATTTCAGTAAGGCCTTCATTTCTGTTCCACAGAAGAGTTTGGTAAAGAAGGTAAGAGATTTGGGACTAGGAGATAAACTGGCTCGGTAGATAGGAAACTGGCTGGAGGACAGGACCCAGAGGATGGTCTTAAATGGAAAGTTCTCTGAGGTAAAAGAGGTTACCAGTGACATACTAGTTTTCTTTTCTTGGCCCCACCCTCTTCAACATCTACATCAGCAATATGGGTGAAAGGTTACAGGGCAATATGTGTACTTGTGTGGATTTCACCAAACTTTCCAGTGAGGTGGATAACACGCTGAAGGTGTCAATTATATGAAATGAAGTGTAGACAAGTTGAAAGAAATGGTGTAGCATATGCCAACTGAAATTCACTGCCAAGAAATGCATGGTCATGCACAATGGTAACAGGAATCCAAAAAATGAGTACTGGATCAATAGCATGAAAGTGGAGCAATCTGGGGAAAAAAGGAACATGGGGATATTCATCAACGACAATATGAAGACCACCTTCCAATGCAACAAGATATATGGGAATGTTAATAAAATTCTGGGGTTGATATGGTGGGGCTTTACTAGCTGTAGGCAGGGAAGGGGGATCTTACTACTTCATAGGCGGTTAGTGAGGGCTCACCTTGAGTACTGTGCTCAGTTCTGGAGTCCATACCTAAATGAGGTCATAGATAGGCTGCAGATGATCCAGCAGAGGGCCATTTAAATTATCTAGTGACATCAGGATAAATCATATGAAGAACAGAAACATAGAAACATAGAAGTTGATGGCAGATAAGGACCACAAGATCCATCCAGTCTGCCCATTTTTTCTACCTTATGAATGTGCCATAGGCCTTTACTCTGTCAATGGCCTATCTATTCATACTCATCTGTATTGCTCCCTAATGCCTATCCCATGCCTGTTTGAAGCCCTGCACCATTTCCTGAGGGAGGCCATTCCATGCATCCACCACCCTTTCTGTGAAAAATAACTTCCTCACATTATCCCTTAATTTGCCTCCCTCTAATCTCATGCTGTGCCCTCTTTTCCAGCTATTTTTCTTATATTGAAACATGTTAGGCTCTTTCACCTTGTTAATGCCCTTAAGATGTTTGAATGTTTCGATCATATAACCTCTTTCTCCCTCCTTTGCTCTAGGGTATACATATTGAGCTCCATTAATCTATCCTCATATGTTTTCTGATGCAGTCACTGTACCATTTTGGTTGTCCTTCTCTGGATTGCCTCCATTTTGTTGATGTCCTTGTGCAGGTGTGGCCTCCAGTACTGCACACAGTAATCCAGATGGGGCCTAACCAGTGTCTTGTAAAGAGGGATTATTATCTCCCTCTTACAACTTGTGATACCCCTACTAATACACCCCAACATCCCTCTAGCCGTACCTACTGCTTTAGTGGTCTGCTTGGATGATTTCAGGTCATCTGTGATGATGCTGACCAAGTCTCTTTCTTCTCTTGTGATTGCCAGCAACTCCCTTCCCAACCTATAGGTAGCTTCAGGGTTTCTCTTCCCTATGTGCGTGATGTTGCTCTTCTTTGCATTAAACCCCAGTTGCCACTCTTCCAACCATTTTGCCAGTTTATCTAGATCTCTTCTCATTCTTCCCACCCCATCTGGATTATCTACTCTGTTGCAGATTTTGGTGTCATCTGAAAACAGACAAACCTTACCCTCCAGTCCAGCTGCAATGTCACTGATGAAGATATTGAAGAGGACTGGCCACAGGACTGATCCCTGAGGTACCCCATTTGTGACTTGCATCTCTTCTGACTGTATACCATTTACCACCACTCTCTGTTTTCTGCCCACCAACCAGTTTGCCACCCAATTGACCAACCTCTGACCCACCCCAAGCCTATCCAGCTGAATGAGTGGGGACCCTTAATATGAACTCTCTGGAGGCAAGAATGGACACAGGTCTATAACAGAGACCTTCAAAGATTTGCAGGGATACAATAGGGTTGACTATATTGAAATTTTCCAAGTGAATAAAAATTCAATCACAACTCAACCATAAGGGGCCATAACCATAAATTTGTGGTGCAAATTAAAAAAAAAGATGAGATTGTTCATCATTATGGAGGAAGAGGTGGATATGTGTAAAAGCCGGCCTAGCATGGAGGTAAATGCAGGCACCAATGCTGGGTTCAATGCTGGCTGGGAAGACTTCAAGGGCCTGATATTCAAAAATGCAAAAAGTGGAGCACAGAGTTTGATGCAGCTCTTGTCCATTGCCCATGACCTTGAGGATGCTATATTCAGTTGGACAGCGCACCAGTGCTATGTGACTGAATATAGGGGCATGTCAGCACAGCACTAAACTGAGTAGCGCTGCCCTGACATGGAACACTGCAGTGCAGGAAACAGTGCCACCAGACCCAATAGTGCATGTAGGTCCTGGCACAATATTCAGATGGCCCCATGTAAGTGAGCTCAATGGGCATGCAAGGCACTACGGGGCCATTTGTATGCCCATTATGGGCACATTTGCATGGGAAGTGTTGGCAGGTTTACACCCCATGACCGACTCTGCCCCAGCACAAACTCCTGGGGCCAGATTTTCAAATGTGGGAGCAGGGCTTCTTTCCAGTCCTGCACTATGGGACTCTAACTTCTATGGTGCACCAACCCCCTTTGCCACAGCTGCACCCGAATTTCCATTCTTGGGTGCAGTTGCGACTGTTACCATGCTTTGCAGCTGTTTATGCCAATGCTCGGGCGCAAGCACCATTACTTAGACTCCTGATGGTGGCACACACTAGACCACAAAACTGTGGTCTAAAGCTGCGGTGATTGGTGCAAGGGATGAAAACTCCTGATCACCAACAGGGAAATGCCGCAAGCCCCATGCATAATATGTTTGGTGCACCAGGGGCTGCGGCATTCCCAGAGCATAGAAAATCCAAACCTTCATGCCTAGTGGTTCTCCCCACCCTCCACTCACCATCCCTGTATTTGACAAAGGTAATCCCTGACATTAGTGGTACCCCCCCACCCTCTGATTATCATCCTCGTATATGACAAAGGTAATCCCTTGCATTAGTGATACCCCCACCCTCTGATCACCGTTTCTATGGAAGAAAGAACTCCCTGGCATCTAGCAGCCCCCCACATTACCAGCACCATGCAAACTAGTGTGCTATTCCATGCCCGTTGACACCGGTGCCAAGGCTCCAATACGACAACCGGCACTGTCCGCCTCTCACCTCCTCATCCAGCCACCATATGGATGGACAGGGAGTGCACATTCTATGTACTGTACAAGCTATGCATCTTCTGTACTGTACAGGGAGCATGCATCCTGTGTATTGTATAAGAAACACACACTTCTTGTACAGAATATAGGTCACATTCTCCCTGTACAGTACAAAGGATGTGCAACCTATACAGTACATATGATGCACTCTCCCAGTCTGTCCATATGGCAGCTGGTCAAGGAGCTGAAAGAAAGACTGCACTGGTCACTATATTTGAGGTGTGGCAATGGTGTCAACATGTGGGGGATAGCACGGTAGTTTTCATGGTGCCAACATTGTGGGGGTGCTGCTAGATGCTATGGAGTTCTTTCTTGCCATGAGAACAGTGGTCAGAGGGTTGGGGGTATCACTAGTGGGCATGATTACCTTTGTTATATATGGTGATTGTGATTGGAGGGTGGGGGGACCACAGAGCACTAGGTATTACCTTTGTCATATACAGGGATGGCAATTGAAGGATGGAGGCCAACTAGGCACCAGGACTTACCTTTGTCATATGTGGGGATGGTGACTGGAGAGTGGGGTTACTACTAGGCACCAGGAAAAATTGTATTTTGAATGAGGATGGTGATTAGTGGATGGGAGGATCACTAGACACCAAGGAGTATGTTATTTTCATAGGGACCATAGATCGGAGACCGTGGGGGACCATTGACCACCAGGGCACAATCTATTTTGTATGGGAATGGCAATTGGGGGGGGGGACAATAGGTATCATGGCATTATGTTCTACTAACAGGGACAGGGATCAGAGGATGGGGGACCACTGGATACCAGGAACATTTTTTGCTTTATAGGGGATGGCAATCGATAGACGGGGTGCCAGTAGATGCCAGAAGGTGGGTGTGCTCCCCTAACCACCAACTTGATTGTTGGCTATAGAGGATCTGGCAGCCACTTGGGTTGCCCAAAATAAGTCAAGGTTTTGCACGCGGTAAGGGCACTGTAGAAAGTGTCCTGAGCTACTCCTTTTGTGCAGCACTACCACGCTGAATACTGCAGTACATGGGTAGTCCTTTCCCCACCCCTCCCTTTGCCCACCCCATACATGATTTTATATTTGCATGCGCTAACCCTGTTAGTGCATGCAAAAGCCCGTCTTGAATATTGGGCACAGGCACAAATCCTGGGCAAACAGGATGCAATCACTTTGCTCGTGGGCAATATTTTGAACATCTGGTCCCAAGTGTCTTACTGAGGGGAAGAAATAAAAGTGAAAGAACAAGCAGTACATTCAATGTAGGATCCCAAAGAAAACTGGATGGGCTCTATATCTTTATCTGCTCATAATTTTCCATGTTTATTCTACTACTATTACTACTACTACTACTACTAATTATTACCATATTTAGGAAGGCAACAGGAGTAGATAAAGTGTGAGGGACAAGGATCCCACTGTCAAGCAGTTAAAGAAGGAAGGAAAGATAAATACATACATGTGAAATTTGAGTAGAACTTGCATATACAGTGAGACTTCTTTAATCCATTAACTTTTGTTTTTCCCCAAAAGTGCTTGTAATAGAAAGCAACAAAGTAACTAGTCTCTCCAAACTTGTCTTTACTGCTTTTTGTAAAAAAAAAAGTTGTAAAGCCTTTTTAAAAACTAGTGCACACAATACTGAACAGACATAAACTATTATACAGTACTCTTATCTAATTGATTTCAGTAATTTATTATTATGTACTTTTTAAAGCAGTCCAATATTCTCTTTTGTTTTGACAATTCTGTTCCCTTTAATGCCCCAAACCTTTTTAAGGCTAGTAGGTTGTTTATAAAAGGAGGTGTTTCAGAAGCTGGATGTTACCTTAGATATGCCAATGCTGCCTGGAGACATATACTAGATTCACTGGCATGAGTAGCTGGAGAGGGGGCAGTTCCTGGAGTGGAGTGAGCATCACTGATGTTTGGTACTGATGTTTCTTTGGATGGATGACAGCCACTATGTCTGTGTCTGTGAGAGGAGGGGATGTGTTAAAGTCCTCTTTTCCAGCAATGAACTGTTGATCAGACACTGTTCACCCACTTTGGACACTTGTCGAATTAATCTGTAGTTTATTTATTTATTTATTTGCTTTTGGTAACCGGGTAAGTGCACTATACAAGGACCTGCCTACTGTATTTTCAGGCATGACCTGGGAGAGTACAGATTACATAAACCACAATGGACAATAGATAGAAAAATATGCAAGTATCCATGCAGGAATAAATAACAATACAGAGCAGAGTAGAAGTATCCATGCAGGATATGCAATTGTACAGCTCAGAGTTCTAGGATACAACCACAGAGAACATTTGGTACAAAAAAATATAAGGTAGATTTCTTTAAGGCATACAAGTTAAGGCAACTAAGTGCAGTTGCAAGAGTCAAGTGCGTTTAGGTGAGAAAATAGGGCATTCTTGAAAATGGGTGTGATTTGGAGCTCCGTAGTTGAGGAGGTAAGGAATTCCATACCGAAGGGCCAAAGTGGGGAAACGCTTGTTAGCCCATCTTGGTAGAGCAATGGGAGGTAAAGAGCAGGGAAGAAGCAGTTGACTGCAAAGGTCGAGTGTTCACCACAGGTGTGAGCATAGATGCTAAGGAGGCAGAACAGGAGTAACAAGTGATGGAGTCTATGAAGAACCCATGGGAATAATATCTCATGGAGGAGGGGGCTAGCCATTGCAGGGCATCATATAGCTTACAACGATGAGTAAGGAGAGGAGCAGACCTGCATATATTATTATAGGCAATATCCCACTTCTGGAGAACACCTGCATTTGCCTGGGAGAAGACTGAAAGAGAATAGCTTAGCCCAGGGAGCAAAACACCTCAGGCTACAGAGATCCTGGCAGCGGTGGTAAGGGAATGGCGAACACGGTAGTCCACCCCAATCTTGGAGTTCACAGACCTACAGATCTCACTTATATGAACAGAAAAGTCCAGGGCTGGGTCAAGTGTGACCCAAAGGTATTTAAAAGAGTTAGTAACAGTGACAGCAGAATCACCACGGCATAAGACCTGTAACTTTGGGGACTCAGTGCGGGACTTTCTAAGGGACCCAAAATGCATCTCTTGGGTTTTGGAGACATTAAGGACTAGGTGATTTGAGGTGAGCCAGGACTGGAGTTGTTGAAGAGTAAAGAAGAGGTGGTTGTTAATGATGTCAGTGGACCTGGAAGGAGTGTAGAGTACCAGATCATCGGTGTATAGAAGGGACCGACAGTGTGAGGGATGGGCGGGAAGGTCATTAATAAATAAGGAGAAGCGCAGGTAGCTGAGTATGGAGTCTTGGGGAACATCACAGGTAATAGGGGCAGGATAGGAGAGGACCTTACAGTAAGAGACAGATTGAGACTAACTGTGAAGATAACTGGTGAACCAGGATAAGGTAGCTCAGGAGGCACCTAGCACTTTTAGTTTTTCTAGAAGCAGGGGGTGATGTACCAAGTCGAATGCCTCGGTTAGCTTGATAAAAAACCATGCCAATAAGTAGGCCATTATCCATATTTGACTTAACCTCACTGGTAAACTGAGTGAGGGCAGTAGTGGTGCTGTGACTGGCCCTGAAACCATGCTAGACAGGGAACTGAAGATTGAATTTGAGAAGATGGTTGAACACCTGATGATGGATACATTTTTCAAGTAGCTTGCTGAGAGTTGGTAGTAATGTAATTTGGCGGTAGTTGGATAAAACCTTTGGGTCACCCTTTTTGAATACAGGGATAGTCCTGGCATCTTTCCATGGAGAGGGCACAGTGGAGGAGCTAATAGACAGGTTAAAAAGCCTCATTACAGGGGTAGCAAGAAATGATGCAGCTAGTCTAAGGATCCTGGGTTTGAGTCCTTCAGGACCAGCATTGTCATGAGAGGGGATGGCTTTTAGTAACTGTAGAATATCCTGCCTGCTGAATACAGTAAGCTCTGGGGTGGGAGGAATCTCATGGGGAACTGCGGAAGGAGTCAGCGAGGAGTGGGACAATGATGTCAAGATGCTAGAAAGCATTGTAAATAAGGAGTTAAAAGAATTAACAATTGTGGTAGGGTTGTCACAGTTGGCATTGTTTATAAGAATGTCACAATAGGCTTGGCATCTATGGTTCCCAAGGATCTCATTAATTTGTGACCAATAGCTCTTAGGATAACTGGCTGAGGCACGGAACAGTACTCTCTAATAGTTGCTCTTAGCGATATGGATCTCCTTCTTGTAGCTGTTCTGCAAAGTACGATATGCAATGAAGTCCACAGGAAAAAGGGAGGCTCTCCATTTGGACCATAACTTGTCCCTCTGTCTGAGCAATTGTAGAAGGGGCTGCTTTAACCATTTGGTGGCTGTGCCACTAACCCTACGTCTAGTAAATAGAATGTGTTTCCTTTGCAGGAAGAGTAGGGTCTTGGTGAAGTAGTCAGTGGCTAGGTTGATGTCACTTGTGGTAAAGACAGAGATTGGTCAACCAGCCTTAAGACATGTAGAAATGTGTTTGGGTCAAAGGCAGAAAAGTTGGAAATGGATATAATTTTATGAGGGCAGGGGGGAGAGGAGACAGCCCAGACACAGTAAACAGAAGAATGATCACTGATTGAGTCAGCCATAACACCAGCAGTGGAAATTCTGTTCTTTCTGTTGGTGAGTATCCAGTCGATAAGTGTGCGGCTAGCTCCACTATGAGAGAGCCTTGTGGGTGATGAGATAAGTTGTGATAGTTTAGTTTTGCTGATGGTGGAAGCAAGGTTAGAGGAGTAGGGGCCTAGCCAGTTAAGGTTGAAATCTCCTAGACAAATCAATTTGTTTTTCTTTACTAGAGAGTCCACCAGGGGGAATGGTTGGAGACTGGAGGGAGGGAGGGAGACATGGGGGGACTGGAGAAAGTGATACTTCACTGAGAGGATGGTGGAACCATAGAATGCACTGCCTGAGGAACTGGTGGAGGTATCTATGGTGGAAGGGTTCAAAAGAGGCTGGGATAGGTACAGGAGGGGGATGGAGAGGAGGGCTACCTGTTTGGGGGAAGGGGAACCTGGCTGGGGGAAGGGGGGTGTGGAGAGAAGTCAGAAGGATGTATGTGGTGTCCATTAAGGGTACTGACTCTAGAGAAGACTCGATTGACCATGGGGCCTACTCTGCTGGCATTTTAGTATGTTAGTATGTTAATGACGGTAAAAGATCAATAAGTTCCTTGAGGCCTTGTTTGCTAGTTTTGTGGGATATATAGACACATTCTATGTGGACTTTCTTAGCGCCACCTCGCATTAGTAAAGAATGTAGAACCTCACATGATTTCAGTGGGTTACAAGGCAGAAGGGAGATTAGGTCTTCAGAGGGTTGTGGTTGTATAGTATATCATGATTCACACATGGGATGATAGGGACATGTCACCAGAAGTATTTATTGTTGCATCAGTCACTTCCCTCCATGAGCTGTGAATAAATTGAAGTGTCTGTCTTACAGTAACTTTCCAGTCTTGTTCCAACTTAGCCCCATGGAAGAATGCCTACATAATCCTTTTTCATAAAATCATCTGACATTTTTTACTATGCCAGCATCCATAGGCTGGATATGTGAGATTGTATTAGGGAGCAAAAAAACGCAATTTGACATTACGAATGCCAGGAGGTGCCAAGTGACTAGTTGCATTACCAGCCAGCAAGGTCACTTGCTTTCTTATAGGATATATTGAGTGATAATAATCAATCAACCACTCCTTGGTTTCATTCTCAGTCATCCAGGCTTTTGACTCACTTTGTATCAGAGATACATCTCTGGGTAGAAATTTGTGGTAAAATACTGTGGCTTTTTAACCTTGCCAATAAGGAAATGTTTTGTATGCTAAAACACCAGTGCATAAAGGAGTCAGCACACAGACAGTGGTGCTACAATACTAAATGAAAGCAAACAAATGCTGAAAGTAGAGCACACACCAACCTCATAAATAACAAGGACACCAGTCTGTAAAGAAAAATATTCAAATATTTATTTAATACATGAAAGATGCATAAAACCTGATACTTTTCAGATGTCCAGGCATCCTTTCTCAAAGATCAGAAAATGTTTTTCAGATCTGCTGGTCAGTAAATCGACAGTGTGAGATCTAATTCACTAAAAAAAATACCACCAACAGCTTAATCTGGTTCAAGGTCAGTTGGCATTCATCTGTATCCCCCTCCCCCGGGTCGTGACTGAAAATAGGCAGGATTTGTCTAGTGCACTTACCCGGTCAACAAAAACTAAGTAAACAAAAACTAAATAAATAAAAAATGTGCAACTGTCTGGAACCTCTGATTAGTCTAAACAAGCCACTATTGAATGGTAGTTGATGCCCATTGGCTTGGGACAGTCAACCTGTAATTGCCACCTTGTCATCATACAGTAGAACCAGTTGATTTGGTAACTTATTTTCAAAACATTCCGGAGATCTCTGGAAATTTTTAGATTTTCTGCAGCACAGGCAGTCCAAGAGATTTTGTTCTTCAATAATCGCCATAAAATCTCAGGAGATAACCAGCTAAATTGATTGCTACCACTGTAATCTTAGTTCCTGTTACCAATACACAGTGATACCTACAGGCTGTAGGGAGGTGTGGACTCTGCCACTACAGTTTCTGCTGCTGCAGTCTGCCATGGCATTCTTTTTTTTTGGTTGTGAGCCGCATTTTTCCAACTGCCTACCCGTCCCTCAATCCGCTCCCCTGACTTACCTTGGTGCCCCCACAGATACCCCTGGCTTAACCCCCAGGGTGGGGCCATGGCACCGGACCAACCTATCTAGGATGGGAGAAGGTGTTGGTGGGGAGCGCACCCCCAACACTACCTCCCTGGCTTCACCCCAGGGTGGGGTTCAAGGCCGGCCAGGCTGCAAGTGCCGGAATAGGTCAATGGGGAAGAGTCAGAGCAGTAGTTGGAGCTTGGAGCCAGGAGTGGCCATTATGTGACAGCCGGCAATTTTTTATGGTCTCTCCCAGCAGAGATGTGCAATGATGTCCATCATCCTCCCCCTCACCCCCCAGAAGTGATGGTGCTGGCTCAGCAGTACCCCCAGCCTCTACCAGGGGTCTGCATTGTGTCAGATGCTCTGTCCCCTCCCCCCTAGAGAAGGAGAACAGTCTCTAGGATGCTCCATCCCACTCCCTTTGACGTCCTGGGTCTGTTCCTGAACCCGGGTCATAAGCATCACAGACGGATGCCCTGCCACTGCGCTGGTGGGCCAGCTTGCCACAGCATTCTTTTTTTTTCCTGTTTTCCCCTCAATTTGACCCCCTCATCTTCTGTCAAGAATCCTCCCTGGTCATGGTGCCCCCGAGACTTCCACCATCCAATTTAGCCATTCATTCTCCCCGGTTACTCCTGACTTGCCCCCCAGGAGGTGAAGCACGGCGCCGTGGCAGGAATCAGCACCATGTATTAGTAACTGGTTGGCGAGGATGTGGCCAGGTGGCTAATTGAAGCTGGGAGCAGGGAGTCATGGAGACGTCTTGCGAGGAGGGATTTTTGTTCCCCTATTGGCTGGGGGCAGAGACATGCAATGACACCAGTGTCTGTCCCACCTCAGTGCCTCCCCTTTTCGACTATGTGTCGGTGCTCAGGGTTATACACCCAGCTTCCTCTAGGTGTCACCCTCGCACTGAGCACAAGGACCCCCCCAGAGAAGGAGAGCAGTCCTTGGGGCATTCCGTCCTTCTCCCCCCAGCCTGCCCTCCGATGACCCAGGCTCATTCCCAAACCCGGTTCACCGGATTCACAAGCGGAACCCTAACTGCTGCGCTGGTGGGCCGGCCTCGCCACAGCATTCTTACAAATAAGTCTTGGCCAACTTTATTTATTTTTGTTCATCAGGTGAGTTCAAAAAGATGCCTCTTTTCAAGTATGACCTGGAAGATCAAATACAATGAAAATAGTGGCAACATGATAATACAAACAATTGATAAATACAATACAAAACAGGGCAACTTGATCTCAGTCGATGAACTACCCATTACAACAAGAAGCGGTTAATAGACATAGCAGCAACAATAGCACAACCAAGATCACTGAAGAGACATAGATAGCAACATGGTGGCAACATGAATCAGTAGAGGTGCAGAAATGGATAGCAGCAATATATAAAATGAACAGTGTGATGCAATTTCACACTACACATGGTTGCAGTACTAAAAGACAATTAAGTACAGGAGCAAGTACTACAGAGATTATTAGGAGCTCAACTTACAGTAGAAAACAGGATGTTCTAAAAGTTAGAAGCATCATAGGCAAAGGCAAACTGACCTAGTCTTGTGGCACATCTACGTTCTTGCAGAAGAGAAGATTTCATAGATCTCAAACAGTAAGTTGCTGTAGGGTGCTGCAAGTGGTCAGCTAGAACATCTGATGGACCTGTTTGCAGCAATTTGCCCACAAAATAGCCCAGGGTAAGGAATGCTTACCAGACAGGGACAACCAGCCTAGGTCAGCAAACAGCAGGTAGTGGTGGGTAAGCCATGGAGTAATGAGGGCAAAGTGACAGATATCATCACATTTCATTTCATTTATTAGTTTAACCAGGAAAGTGGATTGGACCTAAAAGGACCCTTTTTCCAACCACGTCTGGGTCACATCCCAGTTTGAAGGTTTATTTTATTTGTGCCAAGGTAACCTTATAGGTAAGACTTGACTGCAGCACACTTTGTTCAATGGCTAAACATGCTTTGGGAGAAAGGTAATGTCTAAACCTGTAGGCCATGGCCAGTTTAGAGCTGACAGATTTACAAACTGATGCGATATAAAGGAAGAAATCTAGTGAAGGATGCAGTGTGATCCCCAAGTATATAAAACTGGTGTGTTCTTCCAGTTAAGAACAATCACCACAGGGTAGGGGGAGGTGAGACATGCCTGACCAATGTTTAGAGATGGATCCAAACAGCATTGCCTTTCTATGTCTGGATGACAACAAAGCAATTCTTGAGGTTCAACTAAAGTGTATCTTAGACATATCAGCAGCACACTGCTATATGTTTATAGGGCTAGTGGGGGTTGTTTCTTATGAGATAAGAATGTTATCTCGTGCTGGTTCGAGCAAGAGAACCACGGAGCAAAGTTGAGCAGTTCTGTCAGCTCATTAGTGTGCCCAAAGACAGGGTTCCCATTCCATGCAGCCACTGCATACTTATGGGAGACACAAGATCCAGAGAGAGTGTGGTGGCTGGGAAGCAGATGGCATTTGTCCCATGTCTGTGGGGTGTGGGCAGCCATTGGCACGATCTCATCAGTGCTCATATATGAGCATGATTTTTCCCCTCTTAAGATCCTCACATTTCCCAATTGTGCATGAATGTGTTTGCAAATGTCCTCTGGGGAAAGAATTGTCAGCAATAAGTGGTCAACAACATCACCAGTGACACCACTTCTAGGCCCCCCTTAGGTGGTTCTAGAAGAGCAGTACAACAAAGGCAACCACCACCACTATGGGAGGATTATATTCATGTGGATGCCGTTCTCCCTCCCTACTAGCCTCCACCTTTACTGCCTTGGCCAGGGGCATGAAACTGCATTGCTAACATACCAGAGTTGTCCCACACCACTGAGCTCCTAACCCAGGATCAAGACTATTTTATTTAATTTATTTATTTCAAAATATTAACCAGGAAAGACACACTGAACTGGTAACAGCTGATTTCCAGATGGGTCCTGGGAGGAAGGAGAAGGGAGTAACAGATGTATAGTAAGAACAGTCAATATAAGTATAATCAAATACAAGTAATCCAAACTAGTAAGTAAGCATTATAAATAACAATCATGCAAGGGCACAGAGTCTGTGCAAGTAATATAAACTACAATACAATAAGGTGTTGGAGCATAACAATATTTGCAATGTGCAGAAAGCAGTACTGAGTTTATGGAGGGGGACAATGGTTCTGCAAAAAGGAGGCTGGGCAAAGGGACTGCATTAGTATAGGTGCAGGGCAAAAAGGAAACTATGGGGGGGCAGGGGTAAGAGGGTAGCAGCACAGAGTCCAGAATTAGAGTCAACTGCAGGAGTGAGTAGTAAAGTCCCAGAGGAGATGGATGGTTAAGTGGTGGGAAGGGGCAGTGTGGATGGCAGGGAGGAGGCATCACTAAAGTCTGGGGATCCAGAAGGAGAAGACAGCTTGATCAACAATGTATTTCCTTGAGGCGTATGCAAGAGAGCAACTGCCACAATTCTGAAGGGGGTAGGAAGTGGTAAGGGGGGAGGTGAGGAGGGAAGCAAGGTAGGAAAGGAGGGAGCCAAGGCAATATTTAGAGATTAAGTATGTACAATGGATGAAGCATCTGGACTTAAGGGTAGGGAAGGAAAAGGAGGCATACAGGGAGTAGTGGCGGGTGCAGGTGTGCAGTCCAAGGCAAAGTGGCAAAAGGAGTGAAAAAGGGGATCCAGTCTAGCCAGGGTAAACTTGGGAGCAGCACTGTATACTATGTCACCATAGTGGAAGATGGGAGTATCATCTTTGAGACAATTTGTCTACAGGCAGAAAGCAGGATACATCCTTTATTCCTGTAAAGCACACTATGTTTGGGGTGAAGCTTCTTGTGACTAGTATCCACATGCATAGAGAAATCAAGGTGCCTGTCCAGCAAGATTCTGAGGTACTTAAATGAGGATACATCCTCAGTCACTTCACCATCAAAGGTATGTGGGGGGGGGCCTACCAAGCTTCTGCCAAGTACCAAAGGTCATAGAGACTGTTTTCCTGTCACTGATGGACCGCTGATTTGCCAGGAACTAGTGCTGGATATTTGTAAAGTCCATTGGAACCTGGCAGTGAGTTCCGGGGCAGAGGAGCTGGAGGCCAAGAGTACCATATAATCTGAAGACATATGGATGGATGCAGAGGAGCAGGCAGTGGGAAGGTAATTTAGGAAGATGGAGAAGGGGGGTATGCCTGAACTGATAAAGTGTGTGTGTGTGTGTGTGTGTGTGTGTGGAGGGGGGATGGATTCTCCAATCTGGACAGCTTGTGACCTACCCTCAAAGTGGATGTGGAAGCATCTGACTTAGGAGTCAGACAGACCCGCTGTCTTGAGCTTGTCCAGGAGAAGAAGGTGGGCAATAGTGTTGAAATCTTTGGCCAAGTCAACAAAGATGGTGGAGGTGGCCTGGCCCTGACTGATGCCAGATAGAATGGAGTCTGGAAGCTGAAGGAGGGAGGTGGAGGTGAAGTGGGAAAAGCCAAACTGATAAGGAGTGAACAAGGTAGAAGACTCAAGGAAGGGGGAGAGGTGTGACACCACAAGGTGTTCCTGGAGCTTGGCCAGGATGAGGAAGAGGGAAATAGGGTGGTAGGTGCTAAGAGAGGTGGAATCGTCCTCTTTGGGAAGGGGGATAACTGTAGCCTGTTTCCAAGAGTCTGGGACGGAGGCTACAGAGAAGGAGAGGTTGAGAAGAGAAACGTCATGCACAATACTTCCAACCTTGCTAGAAGTGCATGGATTAAAACAGTATAGAAGCTTGAGGTCTATCACTGTGGGGTGCCACAAAAATTGTTCAAATACTTTTAGATATTTATGCAAATCATGGGATGCTTTGTTTTATACAGGAAAGGAGTCTGGTTTTATATAGCACTCTTTCTACGCTCTATACTCCAAAGCACTTTACAAAACATGAGAAGGTACAGCAGTAATTACACATGCAGAGGGAGGTCATGTGATTTTGAAGGAGGTTAAGAAAAGCTCAGTGAAGTTAGGCATAGAGGGGGAGAAGCAGAGAAAGCTACGTACAGGGGAAGTTCACTCAGTCAGTAAGTGGCTCTGTTGGAATGCAGACCGAAGTTTCCAGGCTCACAACTCTATGTTCAAACCACTAGGCTACACTGATTTCCCATTGCCAAAAGTTAAAATGCATGATTTACATAGGCTGTAACAAGCTAACCTGTTTTTGTATGAACAATCAATTTAATGAAGCTTTTTTTTATATTTATTATAATTTAAATTTTCTGAGGCAATCCTTGTTTTAAAGTATTTTATTCATGATCAATCTCTCAAGTCCATATGCTCCAATATGTGTGATATTATTTAAGACAGGTGGTGACCTTTCTCTGCTTCTTTAAAAAAGGAAAATTAAATTAAATTGAGTTTGAAGTACATGATTTAATCTCAACTTTAACTCGATATTAGTTTTCCAAGTAGACAGCCGTTCCAAGGAGCTTTACTAAAATTCTGATGAAGGTTTGACAAATTCAATTTGTAAAATCTGTGCAATTTATGAGTTTCAGAGATAACAACTTGCCGTTAGTTTGCAAATTAATATTTCTGGATGGTGATCACTGAGACAGTTAATGACAGTGGAACAATGAATATTTCTTTTTGTTCTGCTTGAGAAAGTAAAGTCAGTTCTAGTAGCCATACTGTCAGCAGTTTCAGTAAAGGATTCAGGGCCCTACTATTGAGGTTTGTGTGGTGCATTAAATGTCGTATAAAGGCCCCAATCCAAGCAGCTGCAGTATGGAATTCATCTATGAGTGTTCAGTGTTCAGGAAAGAGGGCTGGGTGGGAGCATACAGTATATGGCATCAATTCACCAGTACACCTTTTCTCAAAGGGTATCATGGGCTGATGAACAGGATCTGATCCATAAAGAGGAGGCAGTATAGCGCAGTGGTCTAAGGCTCTGAGCTGCAAATCAGGTGACATCCAGCAGACCAGACCTGGGTTTGAATCCCACAGCTTCCACTTGCATACTGTGTGACCCTGAGCAAGTCACTTAACCTCCTTGTGCTCCCAGGTCGCTCCTGTAAAAAAGCTTTCAGCTTAGTGTTCTCTACCTGGTTAAACAACTAAATAAAAAAAAAAAAAAAAAAAGATGGCCTGGATAAGAGCTAACGGTCATACCTACAGATATTTATAGCAAGGGCACGATTCACAGTCTCTGGCCACCCATCTCCCATCCCACCCCTCACATGCACATCAGCATGAAGAGCCCAGGGATGTTCATTGGATGCTTGGAGCCCCACCAGAGAGTAATGTCTGCTCTGTGCAGCACAGGGAATTATGGGATCTGGCAGTCCTCAATGGACTGCCATGTTATCAAGCGACAGCTTCCACAGAGATGGCCCCAGCACTCCATGTCAGCTTGGAGGGCTGCTGGCCACCAATGTCACAATGTGTTATGGCCAGATAACTCACTGCAGCATGTGAAATGTTTTTGCAGACTTTGAAAAGTGCAGTTATCCTATTGTGGCTTATGTACATGCATGTCCCCACACCCTATGTGGCCAACAGTGTAGCTACATATTTGGCCCGGTATTTGGGTGCAGAGGGTGGCACACAAGAGTGTTGGGAATAGCTCAAAGTGCCATAGAAGTGCTCACCATGAGAAAGGGTGCCCTCCACAGCTATTCGCAGCCCTCATCAAATATGGAAGTGCCATGAGTCTTTTCTAAGTTTGGGTCTTCAGTGTGTAAGGGGGTTCAGAACTTTTACATCACTAATAGAGACAGTTGTAAGTGCTGTACATACCTTCATTTTTCTAGGAAATTGGTATTATTAGATAAAAACAATACTTGCTCTGGCTAGAGGCATTTTTAATCTGTTTACAGTAAGTTTAAAATGCATGCTAAGAGGCTATGGTAGCTGAAATGCCATATTTCATGACCAATCAGGGCACATTTGATGCACTCTCTCCTACATTATCCAGATCAATGAAGCCTACCTCAGTCCTCTAACATTCTGAAACCATGCAGGAGGTGGTTTTGTAATACCCCAAGGTTTGAGATCCCCAGTAAGCCCCAATGTCCTCGGCCAGCATCAGGTGCACCTCTTAGTCTATAGAGCAGGGGGCAACTAATGCCAGGAGCCACATAAAGGAACTGCATGCCTGCAGTTTTAAATGTTTTTTTTTTCTTCTCCTACTGCAGCCTGCCCAACCAAGGTGGCATGAACCAGTTCCACATTCAAGTCCAGCTCACATTGTACAGCCAAATGCCTCCCTGGTTGTTAGGGACTTGGTGTCCCGAATGCCAGGGAGGATTTGAGGAGGTGGTGAGTAATGGCTGTGGAGAAGTTGATTTTGGGCCAGCAGACAATACGGTCAGGGAAGCGCTTTCAGGCACCCCAATGAAGAGAAGAAATAAAAGAAGAAAAGTTTTGCCACCAAGAGGGAGAGAGGGGACTCATGGAGGTAAAAGTAAAGGGTAAACAGTACCTGCAGTCCACCTCTTGTCCCTCAGTGAATTCCGGCAATCCAGTCTTAAGGCATTGATCCTGTGTTGCAACGGATCTCCCTGAAGCAGTACAGGTTGGCTGATCATGGGATGGGCTCTGTATGGCTTCATTTTTTACTTTTTAATTAAAATTTAAAGTTAGATTTTCACCTCATGGTGGCCACACCCACAATTGGGGCCTGTCATCGAAGCACAGGTCAGGACGTATAGGAAAACCATGAGCAGTTTAGAAATTCACAAATAACGTTTTATTTTTCTCAATGACAGCAAAATAAACAATTAAAATTATTCAGTATAACTATTTACAAAGGCAGTACAGAGAAAGCAGTCCTCCTTCTCAGTGTTTCTTCTCAGTTTCAAATCTCAGTCTCCCAATCTCTCACTCTCCTTGTCTCTCTAGCAAAAGACTCTGAAATCTCAGGTGTTGGCTGTTGTCAAGACCTCGTTTTACCAGCGGAGGAATGTTGCCTGGGTGAAACACCTGGTTCTTCCTGATGATCTTTCTACCCTGGTCCACGCCTTTGTGACCACCCACTTTGACTACTACAATGCCCTGTACCTAGGGCTACCAGGGGTTGATATCTGCCACTTGCAACTAGTGCAGAATGCGCTGGCCAGGCTTGTGACTGGTACTTCTAGGGCCAGCCACATTATTTCTGTGCTCCGCCGACTGCAATGACTGCCTATACAGTGGCAGATTATCTTAAAGGTCAACTTACTGACCTATGAAGACCTACATGAGCAAGGATCCTGCTACCTGAAATATCTCCTTTCTCCCAACTGCCACTCCCAACCACTTTGATCCACTGATGAGGGATTGCTAGAGATTCCCAGGGGGCGTTTGAAGACATCTGAGGCTTATTCCTTTGCGTATGCAGCCCCTACCCTATGGAATTCTCTACTTCATCGATTGAGACAGTGCCTGACCATCCAGCATTTTAAGTCAGCCCTCAAGACTCATTTATTTAGCTTAGCATTCTCAGACAGTGCCAGCTGATAGAATTTTTAATTAATGCCGCTGTTGATAATGTATAGATTGGAATGTCTGATTTTATTTATCTGATTTTATGAAATAATTTGTATATGTTGTTTTTATCTATATGTGCATTATTGAAATCCTGTTCAGCGCTTTGATTTTGAGAAAGGCACTTTAAAAATGAAGTTATTATTATTATTATTATTATAAAAGCATTGCTACTATTCTTTTTATAGGTTTTGGTCTGGGAACTCGTTAAGAGATCCTGCTTCTCACAGAATGTTTCTTGTAAGTTTACAGAATGTTCTTGTCAGTTTCACTCCTTGCCGTGTAGCAAAACAGTACATGATGTCCCAGAAATGACCTCTTGTTAACATCTCTGCAAAAGGCTTCAAAACTGCATTTCAGGTTAACCCCTTGAGTTCCAAATAGCTTTGCAATAATTTCAATAGTATAACTATATACAGTTTTAAACAAAGGGATCCCAGTATCAGTGACATCTCCACATAAAGATTCACATATATTTTTATACTCGCAGATATGCAAGGGGGAAGAAAAGACAGAAATAGCAAGGGAAGGCAGAGAGAGAGATAACAAGAGGTGGAGAATTGTGAAACTGTCGGAGTGATCAGTTCCTAGGTCTCACAAGAAAATTTGGTTGTGCAATCAGACAGAGAAGAGACAGGAAAGGAGAAGATTGAACAGAACCTTGTGTTTAAACTCTTTCTTCATAACAAATGGGGCAGGGCCTTATTCAGCCCTGTCTCATACCCTCCTTTTTAAGAGGGAACATGTTTTACAAAAACAGGTTTCCAAAACGTTCTTTTAATTATTTTCTAGCATTAGCTTATAATTTTTACAGTTCAGTCCATATGCAGGATGCCAAACAGTGACGTTTAAGCTCACACATTTTTTCAACCTTTGAAATTCTCAATTCCAGATCCATATCTTGACCAAAAATCAGCATTGACATTCTCTTTTCAAGATTTGTGCATAACTTTAAATTTAAATGGCTATAGTGCCAGGTACCACTGTGTGATTCTAGAATTTTTATCCTTCATTTGGTTAAGCCAATAGAGAGGATTATGATCTGTTACAAGTACAAAGTCAGCTCCTAGTAAGTAAATCTTAAGGGACTCCATGGCCCACTTTGCTCCAAGGCATTCCTTTAAATGGTGGAGTACCTTTTCTCTCTGTCGTGCAGTTTCTTACTTATGTATAGAATAGGATGTTCTTTCCCATTTATATGCTGACTCAAGACTGCACCTAGGCCTACCTCTGATGCATCAGTCTGTAACAGAAATTGTTTCTCAAAGTCTGGGCTTCTAAAAACAGGGGTTGAACATAATGCAGCCTTAATGGCCCAAAAAGTCTTGTCACACTTGGGCCCATTTCACATTCATTATTCGGGAACCATTTCTTTGTGAGTTCATAGGAACATAGGAACATAGGGACATAGTATTCATGTCGGCAGATGGGAACCACATGATCCATCTAGTCTGCCCATGTTCAGTGAGGGGAGTAGCTCACTCAGCAAAGCTGGGAACAAATCTCTGATAATAATCTGCCAGCCCTAAAAATGACCTGACATGTTTCTTGATTTTGGGGACAGGGCTGTTAGCCACAGTTTATAGCTTGGAAACCTCTGGCTTGACTTCTCCATTTCTCAAAACATAGCCCAAATATCTGGTTTCCTTTATGCCCAATACACACTTGGTAGGATTAATTGTCAGCCTGCCTTTTTGATCGATTGAATAACTGCTCATAGGTGTTCCAGGTGGCTTTTCCAGTCTGAACTGTACACCATGACATCATCCAGGTATGCAGCACAATAACCAGTGTGAGGGGATACAATTACAGCCATGTACCACTGGAATGTAGCAGGTGTGCCATGTAAACCAAACGGCATGGTGGTGAACTGATAGAATCCAACAGGAGTGGCAAATGCAGTTTTGTATCTTGATTCTTTAGCTAGGGGGATTTGCCAGTAACCCTTGGTGAGACTGAGGGTACTGATATACTTGGCACTCCCCAGTTTGTCCACCAAGTCATCTATTCTAGGCATAAGATAACTGTCAAATTCTGACACTTGATTAGGTTTCCTAAAATCAAGGCAGGTTCTTACACCCCCTTCTTTTTTGTTTACAATCACCATTGGTGATGACCAAGCACTTCTTGACTCTTCTATGATACCCGATTCTTCCATTTTTTGTATTTCCTTAACCTTATCAGCTCTTAACTGCTCTGGTAATCTGTATGTCTTTTGTCTAATAGGGTGAGGATTCCTTGTCACTATTACGTGCTCAACCCCTTTTGCTCAGCCTGGTTGTGGTAAAAGTACTGTTAAATGTCTTTAGTAAGTTACAAATCTCAGTGGCTTGTTCAGAGGTTAAGGAAACATTCCCCTTTACAGCATCAGCAGTTACAGTTTGTTCCAGTCTATCATAAACTACACCAATATTTTCTCTATCAGTTTCTGGTAAAACTAGCAAAACAGCTTTTGGTGTTTTCTCAACCCATTTCTTGAGGAGTTTAACATGGCATATCTTCATAGAATTTTTCCTATCAGGGGTTTTAATCTCACAGTTAACTGTGCCAGTATGTCTAAGCACTTTATAAGGCCCTTGCCCCTTCATTAACAGTTTATTTTCTGTAGTGGGTAACGGTAGCAAGACCTTTTCACCTGGCTCACAAACTTTTTCTTTTACCCCATGGTCATAATACACCTGCTGTTGGTCTAGGTCCTCTGCCTGATTACTGCTGTATAAGTAATTTCAACATATTTTGCCAGCTTCTTTTCCAGGGCACACATATAAGATGTAATAGATTGTTTCTGATTAGGGTTATCATCTCATTTTTTTTTTATTATATCTAGTGTCCCTCTAGGATGGAGCCATTTCTTAAGGAGTTCTCTGAGTTGGGTGAAGGCTTCTCAAGAATTGTCGACTGAGCTGTACTTCAGAGTCCAAAATCTCTGTCTGTAGGTCTCTCCTGAGATGTCATATCTTTTAAGGCCCTCTCTTTTCACCAGGGCATAGTTTTCTGACTGTGCAGTGTCCATATTGCTTAGGCAAGTTGGGCTTTCCCTGTCAGGTAAGGTACCAGTTTGATTGCCCATTGCTGCTTTGGCCACTGGCAGGCTGAGGCAACCCTTTCAAAAGTTGTCAGGTATGCTTCAGTATCATCTAAGGGACACAGCTTTGTAAGTTTATTGTATTTTAAGTTGTTTGTGTATTGTTGCTCTGCTGGACCAATGCTAGATCCTCCAGCATTAATAACTTGCAAGGCATCCATCCATCGCTGCATCTCTTCTCTTCTTTGCTGCTCCTGTTGCTGCATCTCTTCTTTTCTCTGCTTCTCGAGTTATTACATTTCTTCTTTTCTCTGTGCCTCTAAACATTGAATCTCTTTTTCTCTCTGCTGCATCTCCTCTTTTCTCTGTTTCTCCATCTGTTTGTTGTACAGCCCAACATTTGAAAAAGGCAGTCAGGCTTTCAGGTTCCATCACTGCCTGCTCTTTTTTTTCCATCACTGGTGCTGGCTGTACAGTCTTAGCTTGTATTTCTGTCTCTGCTTCTAGTTTGGCTGCCATTCTTCTGGTAATGACTCCTTGGCTTGCTGCTACAGAATACATACCTTTCTGCTATGCTCCCCTGGTACCAGCTTTAGTACCCATGCACAAAACTCGTGGCTTAGAGTATGCATGGCATAAATCCCACTTAGTCTGACACTATCGATTATCAAGGCACAGGTCAGGAAGCATAGGAAAACCAGGAGCAGTTTCAAAATTTGCACATAGCATCTTATTTTTCTCAATAACAACAAAATAAAAAAAAATTTAGTATTGTTATTTACAAAGGCAGTGCAGAGAAAACAGTCCTCCTTCTGAGTGTTTCTTCTCAGTTTCAAATCTCAGTCTCCAAGTCTCTTACTCTCCTTGTCTTTCTAGCAAAAGCAATGCTGCTTTTTTAATAAGTCTTTGTCTGGGAACTCGTTAAGAGAGCCTACTTCTCACAGAATGTTCTTGTACGTTTACAGAATGTTCTGGTGAGTTTTGTTCCTTGCAGGTGTAGCAAAATAGTACATGGTGTCCCAGAACTGACCTCTTGTTACCATCTCTGCAAAAGGCTTAAAACTGCATTTCAGGTTAACCCCTTAAGTTCCAAACAGCTTTGCAATCATTTCAATAGTATAACTATATACAGTTTTAAACAATGGGATCCCAGTATCAGTGGCATTTCCACATAAAGATTCACATATATTTTTATACCTGCAGATAAATGTAAGGGGGGAAGAAAAGACAGAAATAGCAAGGGAAGGCAGTGAGATGACGATAGGCAGAGAATTGCGAAACTGTCAGAGTGATCAGTTCCTAGGTCTAACAAGAACATTTGGCTGCACAACCAGACAGAGAAGAGATAGAAAAGGATAGGATAGAACAGGCCCTTGTGTTTAAACTATTTCTGCATAACAAACGGGGCAGAGCCTTATTCAGCCGTGTCACAGGGCCGCATCCTCCCACAGACAGCATCGGGGTGGAGCATCAGGCACAGCAAGGCCCCAAAAGAAGACCACCCAACAACAGCTGCAATCAGCCTCTCAAGTCTCATCCTCCTCTTCTTATCTTCTTCTCAGGCTGGGGCAGTGAATCAGTGGCAGCACCATTGGGCAGGTGCTGACCGCCAGAATTATTTTAATTTAGAAAAAAGGGGAATTGTTTTCAGTGCCGGAGGGCACAAGGAAGAACAGCCACAGAGAGGTTGGGGGTTAGGATGAGGCCCTAGGACTAAACACCACCTGTAGGCAGTGCTATTCAAATTATTTAAATTGAGCTCCAGTCTGGAACATAGGAGGGTGGGTTCATATTTAAATTCTTTCGAGATCACTGCAGCAAGAGTGCAGAAGCAGGGTGGGTTCATGCAAATTTATTCAAATTAAGCCCCAGCAATGAAGCCTAGGGCAAGGACAGCCCTACTGAAATTAACTCAGATAAAGTGAAATAAGTTCCAGTGAAGGAGCAGTACCACAGGCACACTAATAAAGTCTCATATAGTCCAGTATAGTGGGGCGGGGGCGCAAATATTCTCCACAGAAGCAAATACTACAGGGCAAGTGTTCCAATGTTTATGGTGTGTTTACAGCTTGTTCAGTGAACTATATTTAAAGGGACAGTGTACCTGAACCAGAAAGTCAATTCTGCACATCAGTCCAAAGTGTCATTGCCCTCTGCCCATCATGAACTACCTGTCTTGATGTGTGCCCTTTGCCTAAAGCAGACTGCCTGAGCTTATATGTGCATTCTGCCTAAAACAGACTGCCTTCTTTTATGCATGCCCTTTGCCTAAAATGAATTGCCAGCCTTTACTGTATGTGTACCATTTGCCTAAAATGAACTGCCAGTATTTATGTGCATCTTTTGCCTAAAACAGACTGCCTGATTTTATGTGTGCCTTTTGCCTAAAGTAAACTGCTAGCATTTATGTGCACCCTTTGTCTAAAATGAACTACCAACATTAATGTGTGCTCTACACTGCAAAGGAATTGCCTGAATTCATGTGTGTAATCAGCCCAGAGGTTCCACAGCTTCTTCTGCATCTCATTTTCCTGGGGTCCTGCATCAGCCCTGAGATTCCACAGCTTCTTCTGCATCTCATTTCCCAGTGTTCTGCGTCAGCCAGGAGGTCCTACAGCTTCTTCTGCATCTTGTTTGTTCCTAAGGTCCTGCATCAGCCCTGAGGCCTTACAGTTGTTTGGTGCTCTTGTGCATTTTAGTTTTTTTCCCCTTGTTTCTTCCAGTTCAGCTAAGCCAGCCAATGCAGTGCACTGGTGATCACCACTCCCAATCACTGACAATGCAATGTTCTGACTTTTAATTTATCCTGGTCATGCTGTCATAGATGATAGAGCTCTAGAGCATAGAGTTATAGTATTACTATAGAGGCAGAATAATAGGATAATAGATTAATAGAATGATACAGTAATAGAATAATAGAATTTTAGAGTGATAGAATTATAGAGTTATTGAACTATATAATTACAGAATTATCGAATTATAGAATTATGGGGAATAGAGTTCTAGAGTATAGAATTATAGTATAGAGAATAGAGAAATAGAGTGAGAAGTTGTTCGCAGATTGTCCCAGTGAGTTCTTTACAGTCTGGAGTTTGTGCATCTGCCTGTCCTCATTAGTGCTTTGCCTATCGTAAATCTTGTTCAGTCCCTGAAGTTGTCTCCTGCCTATCCTTACTCAAGCACTGCTACACCATTAGTGAAAAGAACCAGTGGTTTACAAGAATTGTTGGCTTCATGGACAGGATTAAAAGGAGTCCACAGCAGGCAGTGATACATTCAGGATGTAGCCCAGAGGATTAGGCAGCTGCTGTGTGACCAATGAAGGAACTGGAGAAGGTCCCTGAGCAAACTTGGGTACCCCACTCACCATGCCATACTATTTCAGTGCACCTTGCCTTTTCTGGTGATACAGCAGATTCAGCAACCACCAATCTTGGAGAGTTCCAAAATAAAATTCAGGCCATGTTCTGGCTATATGATGTTCCTGAACAACAAAAGGTGGAAATCCTGATTGGACAGTTGGGGGAGCTACACACAGGGAAGTCAGGGCATGGCCAGAGAGGGAAAAGACCACTGTGGATCAAATCTTTACCCAGTTGAGATGGATGTTCGACACAAGTACCATTTCTGATGTGAAAATAAAATTCTTCTCTCGTGTCCAAGGTCCTACAGTGACCCTTAGGGAATATGCACTCAGCATTCAGGAAGATTTAAAAATATCCAGCAGGTAGACCCAGGAGAGATACAGGACCCATATCAAACACTGAAAGACCATTTCATTGAAGGTTTAAAGAATGATGTGCATCACAGGGAGCTCAACTCTTATCTAGACAAGATCCAGATGCAACTTTCCTGAATTTCAAGGAAGAGGCCAATAAGCTGCTGTCTGAACTAACTGGCCATGCGATGGTGAAGTCACAGCACTGCAACAGGGGAGATGATAAATTCTCCTTGTGCCGATATAGAAAGATGGCTGTCGTGGAACCATCTAGAAGGGATCAGAAGAACTCAAAATCAGAACTGACAGCCTACATCATGAGAGAGATGAGATAAGATATCCAGAATTTAAAAGATGATCTTCAATGTGAATTATGGGAACAAGCCCCAAGTCGTCTGGAATGGTGTCAACCCAGAACACAGGGCCATTAAGCAAAGACAGGGAGGAGGCCTACTGATCACTTCAATTCCCAACGATGGCTGATTTATCATAGGTGTGCCATCCAGTGATCAATGTGGAACAGAGCTGCTCTCAGCCAGCCAGCACTAGTGAGGTGGTTTTAAACAGGGAGTCCCTGGGGCAGAGGACTGAGCCCTAGAATATCAGCCAATAGGTCCACAGGTATGACCAGAATGGCTGAGGTTCATAGGGAATTGCCTGACCATTTCTAAACAAATAAACAGAATAACCCTACCTGCATTGCTGGATATCAAATATCAAGTGACAACTATACAAAGTGGATATTTCTTTGACCACTGGTGCAGGGACTAGCTGCTGCAACCATGTGAAAGCTGAATCAGCTTGGTCACCTGCAATGGAACAAGAATTCCAATAACTGGATACATGGAGGTGACTGTGAAGATGGGAGACATTGAACATGTCCACCGGGGATACTCATCAGTAACAACCTTGCACCTTCCCTACAACCCATTATTGTTGGAATGAATTTATTGAAACAATAGCAATATGCTCTAATGGATGTGATGAGACGTCTGTGAAGATTGGGGACATTGAACATGTCCCTCAGGGGATACTCATCAACAACACCCATGATCCTTCCCTGACACCTATTATTGTGGGAATTAATGTATTGCTGCAATATCAGGATGCTCCAAGGGGTGTTATGAAGAAACAGATCCAGTTGTTACTTGTACAAGAAAGGAATGTCTGGCAGAATACCATCTGATACCCCAAAAGTATCAAAGGTATGCTAATGAACACAGGGAAATAGGAAAAGTGCATGTGATGGATTGCTATCCAATTCAACTGGCACAGGGGAACCAAAACCATAGTAATCTGCAAAGCCAAAGCAGGCCTGGGAGGAAAAGATTATGTGGCCATGGTGGAACCCTTCTGGACTCGAGAGGGAGACCCTATGTTGTAGCCAGGAGCCTGGTCTCCATAAAGCAGGGAAGAGTTCCTATCCACCTGCTGAATTGAGGGACCAAACCTGTGAATATCTACAAACAACAAATGGTGGGATTTCTTATCAAAGTAGTTTTGGAATGATATTGGGATCCCCGAGGAAGAGAGGCCGGACCACTCCTTACACCTGCAGGCCAGCATCTGTGATGGTACCACTGACAGCCAAGATGAGGCATGGATCCAAGACATTGATATGGGACAGCAGAACACAACAGGAGAGCAGAGAGCTCAACTCACAGCATTAATGCAATGTCACCAGCAAGCATTCTCTCATCATGCCTTAGACTTTGGCTATGCTACCCACATCAAATATTGCAGAAACACAGGGGGCCACCCACCAATCAGAGAAAGATTCCAAACCATTTCACCTGCATTGTACCAAATGACCAAACAAGTGATTAAAGAAGAAGTATGCGTATGTCATAAGGGAAAGCCATAGCCACAGGGCAGCACCAATCATACTGATCAAAAAGAAAGATGGCAAAATCAGATTTTGCGTAGACTATCGCAAGCTAAATCAGGTCACCAATAAGGATGCATACCCTCTGCCAAGAATCGAGGATACCTTAACTGCTCTCAACTCCTCCACCTTCTTCTTCAATATTGACCTAGCAAGTGGCTATTGGCAGGTCACTGTGGTCCATAGGAAACAAGAAAAAACTGCCATCATTACCCCATGGGTCTGTATGAATTTACACAAATGCCATTCGGCCTCTGCAATGCACCAGGAACCTTTCAGAGGCTAATCGAGCGTTGCCTTGGCAGTGAAAATTTCAACACTGTGTTGGTCTACTTGGATGATATAATTGTTTATTCAAAGACATTTGATGCACACACCAAACACCTGGATATGTTTTTCAGCTGCTTAACACAGTACAAACTAAAAATCAAGCCATCAAAGTGCCACTTCCTGAAAGAACAAGTGAGTTACCTTGGACATATAGTGTCAGGTGAGGGAATATCAACTGATCTCAGTAAGATTGAGGCAGTGAAGGATTGGCCCAGACCAGTGATTGTTCAAGATGTGAGACATTTCCTGGGATTCATAGGGTACTACTGGAGGTTTGTGAAGGATTTTGCAAAAATGACCTTGCTCCTGCTTGAGTTGCTGTGATACCCCAAAGGAAGAAAATTGCTAAAAACTAGTGTCATAAGATGGTCCCCATAGTGCCAAGAAGCTTATGAGCACCCAAAACATGTGTTGATGATGGTGCCCATCTTAGCCTATCCAGATTATACCCATCCATTTTACCTCTACACTGATGCTAGTTATTGAGGTTTAGAAACAGTCCTGGCCCAGGAACAGAATGGAACCGAGAGGGTGATTGCCTATGCCGGATGAGGCCTGACAGGATCTGAGAGAAATAATGAGAACTACAACTCATTCAAATTAGAGTTCCTGGCCTTAGTGTGGGTGGTGACAGAAAATTTTAGATATTACTTGTCAGCTGCACAATTCACTGTTTATACAGATAATAATCCCCTTGCTCACCTTGGATTGGCTGAAATTAGTGGCACTGCACTGATGGGCCTCCAGCCTCACCAGTATCAGTTTCACCATCAAGTATAGATCGTGAAGATCCAATGGGAATGCTGGCGCTCTGTCTAGATTGCCTACCACTGATGAGCCTGAAAGGAGTGAAACTGAGTGAGAAGACCTCAAGGGGCCATCCTTTGTGTGGGTACCTGGTGAAATAGTTTGAGTCTTCTGCCAGCACTGGGTAGACCTGAATGGAACTCTGTATTCACAGGATACCATATGGCCAATGGTCGAGAAGATTTATGGAGGCAACTTCAGGAACAAAGTCCAATTATAACTGAACTGTAAAGTATTCTCTGGACTGGAACAAAAGTAGACAAACAAAGTAGAATGAATATGTCCCAAGAGCTTGTCGAACTGTTATGGCAGTGGGAGTGTTTGAGGATTGAGAATGACTGACTGATTCAAGTTACCCATGATCCTAGAAGTCACAAGAAACTTAAACAAATTGCAATCCCTCGACAAGAGATTGATCCTGTATTGGAAGAATATCATAATGCCTCTGGGCATTTTGGAACCAAAAATACTGAAAGCACTATTTGTCAACGGTTCGAGTGGGTGGGCATGAGGGAGGACATTGAGCAGTGGTGCACAGACCGTACAGCCTGCAGCCTGAAAAGAAGTGATGGCAATGATCAGGGAACACCTCTGCAGCCTATGATCACCTAGTCCCAAATTAGCGATCATGGCTCTGGACCACTTGAAAGTAGAGAATAGTCACAGTATGATCAATCAGATTCTGACAATGGTAACCACTATAATAAGTTTGTGGTGGCAGTTCCCGTGAAGAATCTATCTGCAAAATGCACCACTGAAACATTCTGGAAGTACATTTTTCAAACCATATGGTTACCCCGCAAAACTTTTGATGGACCAGGGATTTTGAATCTCAGTTATTCAAAGAACTGTGCTCTCTGTGTGAAAGCTACAAAATTTAAACAGCTCCATACCATTCCCAAAACAATGGGTTGTGTGAGTGAACTAACTGAAATGCTCCAAATGTTGCTTGCACACAAGAAATCACACTGGCCTGACTTGTTACCAGAACTGTGTTACATATACAACAATACAGTACACTGCTCCACTGGGTTCGCACCCTGTTTCTTGATATTTGGGAGACAAGGAAGATTGCCCATGGACCTTGTAATGGATGTTGAGATTGAAACTGGCAGAACGTCTTCAGACCCAACACAGTGAATAGAAGAACATCATCAATACCTCAGAAAGGCAGGCAGTTTGGTGTCATCCTGTATGGAACAAGCCCATTCTCAGCAAAAGGAGTAATACAACCAGAAAGCTTGAGCTGGACCCTTGTCAATTGGGGACCATGTCCCGGTAAAGAATCAGAATGTTCATGGAAACAAGTTAGCAACAAGGTGGAAACCAGAACCATTTATGGTACTGAACATTCCTTTTGCCAATTTTCCTGTGTACCAAATTCAGTCAGAAACCAATGGACACTCCAATAAAGTAGTGCATCACAACCAAATAAATCTGTGTACATTTCATGCTACAGACAAGGGGGAATCAAGGAATTTGAAGGACTCCGTAATTGAGAGGTGGGGGGAACTCCTACTGGTAACCCTGGGTACAGCCCTATCCTAGAGTGGTCTGGGTTACCTGACATTGGTACATACAGCACCACTTATACTCATTCTGAATCATGTGGTCCAGACCTCCGATGTTTCAACCTCTGCAATAAGGGATAGCCTACCAGACATTTGATAAAAGAGTCTGATTTAGGGAGCGCTATCCAAACAGCACATGATAATGTATCTCAAAGGAAAAATTGTATACATATGTATTTATCTGAGATTATTCACTTAATATGTAGTATAAGCTGAAAAAGATAGATATACATATGTCAGTGTCAGTGGCTCAGCAGGTAGCACACTTGCCTCTGAGGCTGGGAGATCAGAAGGCTGCGGGTTCTATTCCACATCAGTCACTTGGGTTAATATCCCAATACTGACACTGCAGTGCATCATGACGGGGGTGCTGCACTCCTGAGGTGTCGTCTTTCAGATGAGATATTAAATCAAGGTCCCATCTGCCTGTTCAGGTGGATGTTAAAGATCCCATGGCACTTCTTGAAAAGAGTAAGGAACATTTTTATTGATATTCAAAAAACGACATTCAAAAGAATACAAGTCAAAATGATACAAACAAAGTTAAGTTCAAAATGAAAGAAAAAGAAAACCACATATACTCATATCAAACCTATTATTTCCATAGACTGAACTGTTCACCTCTTATCCAAAACTTATAGCCCAAAATACAATATATGCTGTATAATCTTGTTATAGTACATTCATTGCACCAACTCTTAGTACATCCCTTCCTGAATTACACAACAAGAGGACACCTCAGAAAAACTGATACCATATCATTTATGTCAGAAGAAAAACCATCAACCCACCCAATGTATCCCTTCCCATAGTCACTTGTTCTTCTCCCAGTGTGTTCTCTCTCTCTCTCTCTCTCTCTGTCTCTCTCTCTCTCTCTCTCTCTCTCTCTATATATATATATATATATATATATATATATATATATATATATATATATATATATATATATATATATATAGTCTAATTCTGCTTGAAGTTTAAAAACCATGTCTTGAGCTGTACCTCCTCATTTTGTAATACTCTCTGACACCTAGCCTGCCAGATTGTCCATTTTATACATGCAAAAAAATGACATATACAGTGCTATTTTTCCATTTTTCCAGCTAGGCAGGATTTGGCCTTGTACTAGAGTTTTGTAAGTTATAATAGTGAACACATTCTCATTCCACATATTTGCTAAGAGAGACCAAAATCAATTAATGCATCTACAATCAAAGAACATTTGCTGTATAGTTTCAATCTTATCTTGACAGCCCCTTTCAGTACATACCCTTTCCTCCTGACTTTTATATTTCAGGTTCCCTTTTGTTGTTAAGCTTACCATGCCCACATAGCCAAACAATATCTTGCATCTTCAGAGGAATTCTAGCCTCTGTCATGCTATCTAGCAATTCTGCACAATCTAGTACTGGTTCAAATAGAAAGACAGGCTCTTCAAAGTAAAGTTTTTCCAACAAAGTTCTATAAAACTGTTTCTTCATCATGTTTAGAAACCACTTGAGCTCTATCTTCCACATACGAATATATTGCAATGTGGTCTGTACATATACCGGTAAGACTTTATCAATAACATGCCATTTCCCTCTGCCCCAAGCTGTCAGAAAACCTACACTCCACTCTTGCATCTTACTGGTTCCTGCATTCTCATTTCCTTATATTAATGGTCTAGTATTTGAGTAGAAGAAATTAGCAAAAAAAAAAACCAAGGGATGTAACATATTGAGTCCCCCCTGTTTCCACGTCCTGTTTGTGTGTGCTCTTTTAACTGGGTTCAGTCTACTCTCCCAAAGTAGTAAAAAAAAATACTTCTAAAATTTGTGTGTGCATGTCAAAAGGTAAGAGATATATTTGCGATATATATATATATATAAATAAATTAATTGGAGTTATATGTGCCCATGTGAGAGGCACTCTTTTTTTTTCCTTGTTATCTCCCAGGATTTCCATGTTTGTACCTTTCGTAAGGCCGTATTATATGCTAATTCCCAATTTTATTTTTCTGCCTCCTTGGTTCCAAATTCAAGTCCCAGAATCTATAGCAGTCCTTTTACCACAGGAATTGTAAACTCAGGAATTACGTGATGTCTGGGTAAGGGGAAGCAGCGCTTTCATCTCTCTCCCGCTACATCGTACAGTTTTTCGGTTTTAAACTAAGTTAAAATCACCTAGAAAATCTCTTTCTTTTCTCCTAAAGATGACCTGCTTGACAACTAGACAGCATTTCATCGAGATCAGCAAACAGCAACTAGGGAATGGAGGCAGAGATGAGGCAAGTGGTACTGCACCATACCCCTCCAGCTTGTCCTAGCAAGGCTGCTAAAAATTTCAAACAGCAGACTGCAAAACCAATGGTCTTTCCTGCATCTAAATCTACTGCTGTTCTGCTCACAGAAGAGCACTTTCTGCTGGAAATGAAGCTGCTCCAGGAGGCTTTACTAAAGCTGACGACAGACATAGCCACCCTAAAGCAGGACCTGAAAGAAGTAACAAGACAGGCTAGACACATGAAGACACAGGTGGTTTCATTGGAAAAGTGGAGGGCGGCTGTGGACCCAAAGATTGTAGCTCTCCGAAAGCAAATGGTCAAGATGAAGCTTAAACTGGAAGACCTCGAGGTCCACAGCCGCCACAATAATCCAGTGATTATTGGTCTCCCGGAGGAGGAAGAGAGGTCCTCCCCCATTGTCTTCACTCAGAAGCTACTGGACAAAGTAGCCAGACCCTCGCCTAATGGGCCTGCATATATTGTGGAGCAGGCCCATCGAGCTTCATGCTCCAAGCCAGCTCCTGGTTCACCCCCTCATCCCTTCTTGCTGAAGCTACTGAACTATCTAGACAAGCAGCATATTTTGTTGAAGCTATGGGGCATACAGGTTTTGATGTGTGAAGGGCACAAGATAAGAATTTCATAAGATCTACCAGCGTCCATCAGGCAAAAGAGGAGCACGTTTCATCCTACGATATCTCAGCTTATCCCTGCTGGAGTCCAGTTTTGGATGCTGTACCCCGCACAATTACAAGTTTGGGTGCAAGAGAAGTGGCACTCATTTGAGAATAACAAGCAGGCCGTGGAGGAGCTGCAAGGGCTGTTACCAGATTTTTTTATAAAAAGTGACAAGGGGCTCACTGTTTAGATATCTCCTAAGTTGACAAATTACTTTCCTTTGTAGACACTTGGGCAGGGGAGACTAGTGGTTTCATGGCTATTTGAGCTGGGCTGGTGCATGTCCTCACGAGTGATCTGATCATGTTTTAATGGGTTTTGCAGCCCATGGTATAATTGGAAGAGCATTCATGTGCAGGAATAATCGATTGTGAAAACCACAGCCATTGGATCTGGCTCCAACACTGTCTCCCTTACTTTATCATGGTGACTTTCGGGTTATGGAAGTTCAGCAAAACTGTTTATATCCTTTTCTGTGTGGCGGCATAGCGGAGCAAGATGAGCTGATGCTCCTCAGAGATGCGCACAACCGAGTGGGTGCAGCTGATTACTTGGCAGTGGGGCTTCAGTGTGAGTGTGCTAGTGATCGTGGAGTTGCAGCCAACGCTACTCAATCCTGCTGCAGTTTCTCAAAGTAGAGTACTTTCAAACCACAATCAGAAGAAAGCACTGGGTTATCTCCTAAGTTTTAGGTTGCTGTTTATAGAGGACGGAAGGGATCCTCTTCAACTTTTTTATTTTATGTTGTGAAACTCACTTTTCCGCCATTTAAGTCTCAGCTGCAGTCATCAACCCCACAAATTACCATAAAGCAGCATTATGTGGGAAGATTAGTTAATTTCAATTTATCTGCCTCCACCGTTTTTGTGATTCTTAGGTAGAAAGGGGGCTGTTCAATGGGGTTATCTCTCTCAACGAGAGAACTGTTTCATACCAGTTTCTTTGTTCTAGGTTGTTTGCATGGATGTTAGACAATTTTCTGTAATAAGTCATAATGTTTAAGGGGGGGGGGACGAGAGCCTTATATGCTCTAGCAGGCAACATCTCATACTATATTGAGGGAGGGGTAGACCTCTCATCATCGCTACCAGCAATCTTTGATTTATATATGCTTGGTTTGAGAGGAATATTTTCACATATTTTACATAAGTGTTTCAATTCGAATGTGAGGGGATCAAAAGGGGAAGGGGGTCAGACATGGTTGGTTTTGTGTATTGGGGTGGAGGGGGGAGGAGGGGGGACCCACGGTATCAGTATAAAGGGCTTAGTATGGACATTTAAAATATATTACAGTACTTACAGAAGGTCTGGAAAGATATGGCTAGCAATGTGAATATTGTATCTTAGAATGTTAAAGGGGCACGAAATAAGCAGAAATGATATGAACTACTGAAACATTTGCAAATAGTTAGGGGACAAATCTCTTTCTTGCAGGAAACCCACCTTCTCGAATCAGAGGCCAAATTGCTGAGAAGGTTGCATGTGGGGCAAGTTTTTGCTGCTGGCCCAGTTTGCAGAGCAAAGGGGTAGAGATATTGGTGTCTAAGAATCTGGGTTTTAAGTGTAGCCATTGCATTGTGGACCCCTTGGGCAGGTATGTATTGGAGGTGGGGACACTGGAGAGGTCCGATATACTTCTTGGATCCATATATATAGTCCAAATACAGACACCACCTCCTTCTTCATGGAGATCCTTAATCTTCTGTTGCCTTTCCTCTCTGTTCCACTTTTGTGAGGTGGGGACTGGAACCTCCCTTTCTCACTGGACGTTGACAGGATGGGAAAACAGAAGGCCTGTCTATCACTGGCTCAAAGGGCTATCAAAGACCTGATAGACAACCTAGGACTGTGCGATCCATGGAGGGTTTTACATCCCAACCTGCGGGAATATAAAGTACATGGGACTTCCTCCCACATAGACTACTTTTTAATGAGTAAACAACTTCTCCTAGGACTTATGGCATGTCAAATGTCTCCAGAAGTTATCTCGGACCACTCCTCAGTGTCTTGTACCAAATCCATGACCCCATACCACCGAGTGGAAACAGCTTGGAAAATCAATAACAGATTATTGAAAGCTGAATGGATGTTTGATAAGTTAAAGGCCTGTATTGCACAATATACGCAAAGTAATTTAAACTCTACGGGTAACCCTAACTTGGAATGGGGGGGCCTGAAGTGTTGTATTAGAGGGGAACTAATCAGGATTGCCTCTGTACAGAAATGCAAGAGGGAAGGTCAGGCTAAAGAATTACTGGATAAAATTAGGCAACTGGAGAAGAATATCTCCCCATCATCCACGGAAACGCTCCATCAGGAGTTGGTCCGTGTTAGAGCATAGTACAACGACTTGCTGGCAGTTAAGGCAGACTATGCAATCCTCAAAACAAACTCCACTTATATTGATCAAGGAGGAAAAAGCCATTTGTTTGTTAGCCATGAGGGTCAGGCAGCAGGAAACCTCGAGGTTGATTAATGCAGTCCGTTCCAGGGCAGATGGTCTCCTTCTAACTACTCTGAGTGAAATTGTAGCCAAATTCCATACCTTCTATAGAGATATATACGGAATCAGGCCCGACCCCACCTCACTGACACAGATAGACGAATACCTGGGTGCCATGAATTTGCCCGTCCTGTCCATGGAGCAACAATCCCTTCTGATTTCTCCACTTTCAGAAGATGAAATTAGAAAGGCCATTCATAGTTTGTCACTTGATAAAGCCCCGGGCCATGATGGCTTCTCTGCTAATTTCTATAAGGCGTTGGAGGAGGATCTGATCCCATGGCTGCTTTGTCTGTTCCAGACTATCTTGGTGGAAGATTGCCAGGACCCACATCTCTTTGAGGCCCTAATAGTAGTATTGCACAAGGAGGGGAGGGACCCAGAACAGGTATCGAGTTATTGCCCTATCTCACTCTTGGATTATGACATTAAAATTCTTGCCAAAATTCTAACTAACAGGTTAGACTGGGTTATGACCTCTCTGATCTGTGCATAACAAGTGGGTTTCATGGTAGGCAGATCAGCCTCGGATCATGTGAGGAAATTAGATAATATCTACTCTATATCCAAAGCTAATGCTGCTCCTGCCATATTGATGTCCTTGGACGCCAAAAAAGCATTCAACAGAGTGGATTGGGGTTTCCTTTTTAGAACACTATGTCGGTTCGGTTTTCCTCCCCTCTTTGTGCAATGAATAAAGGCCCTGTACACTAATCCTACTGCCCGTATAAACAGAACTTTTTCCTCTTATTTCTCCCTCTATTCTGGTACTAAGCAAGGTTGCCCGAAGTCCCCCCTACTGTTTAATTTATACCTGGAACCTCTCCTGGTGAGAATTAAAATGGACCCGGTGATTAAGGGTGTGATGGTAGAAAGGCAGGAGCTCAAACTCTCGGCATATGCTGATCATATTCTGCTCCACTTATCTAATCTGAGGTCTTCAATTATCAGGGTCCTAGACTTAATCTAAGAGTTTGGAATTCTGGCCAATTATAAACTGAATTTGGAAAAAAACGTAGTCTTCCCTCTTAACTTTCACACTCATTGTAGGGAAATCGAAGGATTAGGGTTACAATGGGAACATAAAAATGTAATATTTGGGTGTATATATTTGACAAGGGAACCTAAATCCTTGAGAAACTACAACTTGGATACCCTGATTCAAGTAATTCAACAAGACTTAAACAGATGGAGGGTGTTGCCAATATCCCTATCGGGGAGAGTGAGTCTTATCAAAATGAATATTCTACCTCGGATCTTCTATCCCCTCAATGTGTTGAATATCTGGTTACCTCATGCCTGGTTTTCTAGACTTCACTCACTGATCACTGGGTTTCTATGGAAGGGTAAACAAGCTCTTAGGGCTTATGGGAAGCTTACAGTCCCTAAAATAAAGGGAGGATTGAGACTTCCCCATTTCAAATTTTATTATTGGGCAAGTCACACTGCAAAATATCTGAGATGGCCAGAAAGGCTCGAAAACCCAAAACTAGATCAATACATACCTATATAGTTAAAGCTGGAAAACAAGCTTATCTCCTCAGTAGGCATTTCCTCTTCCACCCTTTATCTTGTCCCACTCAAATCGTTTCCCCACGCATTGGCGGATACTCGGGTCGGTATCTCAGTCAAAGTTCACACTCAACTATGTAAGACCATCACTTATAAACATACACAAGACACTATCCAACCGTTGGTGGGTAACCCTAATTTTAAGATAGGTGGGAGATTGGTGAAAGCCTCCTGTCTTCCCCAGTTGGTACATGCCAGGGTTGCTGACTTTTGGCATGATAGCCAAGTTAGATCAACAATAGACATCCTTAACAGATACCATTTAGGTCCCTACTCGAGTTTCAAGGTGTTTCAACTCAGACATATGTTTGCTGCCTCTCAAATAAAACAAGCAACAGGGGATGGAGGTAGTTTCCTGCAACCACTTAGTGCAATAGTCACTCAGCAGCACGCGGTTTCTGGTATATATAAGATATTAATAGAAAAAGCTTTCCCACATCAAGATGGGTCCTCTCATTACTGGAATTCTCAGTTCCCAGAAGTAACATTCAAATAGGAGAAGGTCTGGAAAGACACCCACTGGTTCATTTCGCAGGACAGGTTATGTCTGATGCAATTTCAGATTCTTAACAATATGTATTGTACTCCGGTTAAACTAGCTAGAATGAATAAGTCTCTGTCCCCGAGTTGCAGACGTTGTATGCAGGACGTAGGCTCCTTATACCACATTTTCTGGGAATGCCACAAAGTGGCGCCCTTATGGGCCCTTATAAAGTAGAGAGCAGACCCTCTATTGGGTATTGTGGAGTATATAGAACCGGGGACATGCCTGGTGGGTGACTACTCCAATACAGGTGTTACTGAAAGGAAATATCACCTAGCAATGATAGCAATGTCAGTTAAAAAGTTAGTACTCAGACACTGGCTAGACACGGATACTATATCTTATACTGAGTGGTTGCAGGAACTCTTGTTCAATCTCTCAGTAGAGAAGGTAATCGCTAGTGTACACAACAAGATGCCAAAGTTTGAGAGGTTTTGGAGTAAACTGCAAACTTTATACTCCCTCTAATAAGCATCGTGAATGCCTAAGAGTGTATCTCTTACAGCCGACTTCACCGTAACATTCCTGATACCATGGGTGGGGTGGGGTTGGGGATGGTGGTGCTTATTTAGGATGTCTGTATTGTATTGTTTTGTTTTGTTTTCTGTAACCATGTTATGTAGTAACGTGGCTTTCTAAGGCTGATTGTACAAACTAAATAAAATATTTTGAATTTCAAAAAAGGAATTGTAAACTCAGGATCCACAAGTGCAGCACCAACTGGTAGTACTTTACTTTTTAAAAGGTTTATTCATATCCCTGTGTCCACTGAGACTTGGTCTATCATGTGTAAAGCTGTCTGTCCATCTTTCAGAGTGGCTACTGTCAGAATACAGTTGTCTGCATATGCCATGACTTTTCTACATGACTGTCCTGTTTTACTCTTAATCGGTGTTATCTCAGCTGTATTTTCTATCAATCGTAGTATTGGGTCTACTCCAAAAACATAAAGTAGTGGACTTAATGGGCATCCCTGCCGCACACCCTCTTTTACATATACTGGGATGCATAGGTGCCCATTGATCAGGAGTGTTGTCTGTACATCCTTATATAATAGTTTTATTAATTCAGTCATCTGCTCTGGTATGCGGTATACTTTCAATACTTTCCATATATGTTCCTGTTTTATGGCATCAGATGCCTTCTCCTGATCTATGGAAAATAAATATCTGTCTATTTCCAGTGCCATCCCCTGTTCAACTATTTCCCTGACATGGATCAAATTCTGATAGACGTTCCTACCTGGAATTGCACATGATTAGGTTTCCAAGATAAATTTTTGCACAACCTTTGCTAGCCGAGCCTTCGATATTTTGGTCAGTATTTTGTAATCTGTAGTCAGCAGGTCTCGAATTCAGTATGTTTTGTGGCTCTCCCTTTTTATATACAAAAATCATAATGCCTTCCTTCATACTCATACACAGCCTATGCTCTTGCTGTAGTTCCTCATATACTGTTTCCAGCACAGGGATTAGTTGTTTTATAAAAGTTTTGTAGAAGTCATTTGGTATGCCGTCTATTCACTGTGTTGTGTTAGCTGACAATTTGCTAATAGCCATTTTAATTTCTTCACTAGTAATTGGTTGGATCGAATCTGTTTCATCTTGTTGGGAAATGCGCGGAATATCCAAATGTCTGTATAAATTGCCTTCCAAATCAGTGGTACTACAGTTCTGAAATGTGTGACTCATATGTTGTTGTACAATATGCTGAATCGTTCTATTATCTGTTGTTATTTCTCCCTTATCGTCTTTTAATGCTGTGAGAATGGTTTTCTTAATACCTTGCAATTCTTCGTCATAAGGGTTTACTACCTCCTTTTTCCCTTTTGTCATAAATGCTTGGTTTACTGCAGGAGTGTGCTCTTGCTCTTTTTGGTATGCACACATATTGTCCATTATGGTATTTAATTTTTCCATCATAGCTTTCCCTGTTTGCATCATTTGAGTTATACGCTTTAAGTATTGTGAGCTAAGTCCCAAATATTTGGTATATTTCTTTTTTGCTGTCATACTTGCCATGGTAATCATAAGTTCCTTACTGTCCCATTTTGTATCCTCCCACCACTCAATTGGACTATCATAAAGGAAACTAATCTCAGGTCTGACTTTAGACAGTGCCTGTATTTCTGTAGTGTAAGAGGTGTCTTGGAGGGTGGAAGTATTCCTCCTCCAGTACCCTCTTCCTATTATGAGCTTGTGATGTGACTCTATCTCCATTTTAACAGCCAAGTGGTCTAAAGTTTCTAATGGAAGGGCTTGTACTGACCTACCAGTGATTCTGTCTGTGGTAAACCAGAAATCGATTCTAGCAGACAATTTTCCTTTGTGAAAGATATGGGTCGGATTTAACCCCAAAATGTCATGAATATCCTGTAAGCAATTTCTTTTAAGGATGGATATCAGTTAGTGTGTTAGTATCACAGTAGATATTTTCTGTTTTTCATCCCCAATCCCTATAACTAAGGCCAAGGTTAAAATCCCCTCCTCATAAAATTATCTTTGAAGTTTTTAAATAGGGTTCTATAGCCCTGAACAGAATTGCCCTGCCTGCCTTGGACTGAGGGGCATATGTGTTGATCAGCCTGTAAGTAATGTCATTAATGCAAACATCAATTATTAACATTCTACCAAGTTGAACGTCTAGTACTTTAAAGATTTTAACTTTTGTCTGGGCAAACATAATACCTACACCTGAACAGGTGTCTTCCCCTATCAACCACAATGAGGGTCCCCATCTCCAATCTCTTTGAGCTTGCATGATTTCAGGGATGCTATGCAACTTGGTATCCTGCATAAAATAAATCTTCCCACCTCCCGCTATTAAACTGGCAAAATTAATCAACCTTTTTTCCTGACATTTTAAACTATTGACATTTGATGTAATACAAGAAATAGTAGCATGCTTTTTGGATCAGTTTTTCCTTCTCATTTTCTCTTTTTCCCCTTTTCCCTTGGTTTATCCCCTCCTGTTGCCTCTCCGGTAATATCTGGTTGTGAAGATGTAATAGAAGATACATCAGAGTCCCTTCTTGTGTCCTCCTCCTCTATGTCCATCAAGGCTTCATATGTATTCTGTGTGTGTATGGGTTCTTTCTCCTTAAGGTTACTCTGTCGAGTGGTAAGTTTGTGGCCTGCCTTTGACCTTGGGACTGTTTTATTAGAGGGATCAATAGTAGTTTGTTATGGAGGCATCTCTTCCTCCATTCCTCTGTCTACTGGAAGTGTTTCTGCTGTGTCCGCAATTTTGGACGTGTGTCCTGCAGTGAGCTCAGCCTCTGACCTTATCAGCTGTTCTGGTTCCAAAATGTGGTCTTCAGGAATTTCTCATGTACATTCTATTATGTCCTCTCCTGGATTCTCATTTTGTACCACATTAACCTCTGTTGTATCCTGAGAATGAGCTGTGTTTTCTATAGCTTCCTTGTCCCTCCTATTTAACCTTTGTGGTTTAAGGTCTGAGTTCTCTGTTTGTGACATGCAATCACAAAGTCTCGCTTTTTCTTTCTGTGCTGTTGCCACATATATGTCCTGTTCTGCCCTTAGCACCTAGACAAGACTATTTTGTGAGGCCCACACACAATTCCTGAATGTGTGTCCATTTTCATCATATAGGTTCCACTTCAGGGGTTGCCTGCAATGTGCCCCTATGTGGCCTAGCTCTCCACAGAGTCCACACCTTTGCTTCTCACAAACACTGCTGAGATGTCCCACATCCCCCACATTTATAGCACACCCTTGGTTGTCCAGGGTAAAATATCACACCCCTGTCTCTACCCAGAAAAAAAACAATTGGGTAGATGTTTTGTGATCCCATTGTCTTGTTTCAAAGTTATTTTATATTTCCATCCTCCAGTCCAGATGTGTTCCTCATCCAAAATGGGCTTTGGGTATCCATTTATTGTACAGTGCTGCTTTAGCTAGTATGTAATGTCTGCTACATTTACCCCCTTTGCTACGAAAGAGGACTGTGATTTTTTTAAAACTTGGTTTTGTTAAGGGTATTGCTAAGAAGGATCTCCAGAGGGGCATGTTTTTTAAGGCATATGGATCAATGCATAAATATCATAAGCATAATATTTCATGCTTGTCTTGAGTAATGCTCTCCCCACAAATATCCTGTCTGGAATATCATTCATGTCTCCCCTGTATCTGAGATGAACTGCATTCCATCTTGTTGCTGGCTCAGCTCTATCATTTCTGTTGTCTGGAAATAAGTGGTCCCTGCATTTGCATTCCACACATTACGGGGTATCTGTTCTTCTTTTCTTGGTTCCTCATGTGTGTTATTTTGTTCAGTGTGTTGACTATCAGCTATTGTTGGGGGGGGGGGAACAGGCATGCTTTGCTCAATGCCATGAATAATATCAATTCTGGGTGAGAAGGGGGCAGGTGAAGCCTGTTCCTGTACCTTCTGTATATCTTTAGTGTGTATTTCTCCTTCCAAATGTTTAGTATGCGTAATTAAATCTTCATGCACAGTTCCCTGATGGGTCTTACTTTCTCCTATGGGAATCACTTGTCCTGGTGTAATGTTATCTATGAGGATCTCACTTTCAGTTGCATTTTTCCCAGATGTCATCAAGGAGGCCTGTGTACCCCCAAAGGTAACTGGTAGGTTAGCATCCCACCCTGATCCTTCTAAATTCTTCACCCATCCTGCACCCTAAAGTGCTTCTGTAACCCACTCGGGTGTGATTGAACTAGGACTAGTAGAGGTAAGAGGTGTATTAGTATCTCCCACATTTTCTGTTTGAATCTGCCCTTCCTTCTGTGCCCCTGCCCCTTTTTGCCTTTATGTAATATTTCTTTCTGCATACATTTCTTTCCTGTACTCCCTGTTGAAATGTCAATCATAAAAGTTATTTCTAGGGACATGGATATGTTGTTCATCCACACTGTCTGGCAGGTTTCTTGACGCTTTAAATCTTGCCAGAAGGTCTTCAAGCTGGCTTCTCCCACCCACCTGGGTGGTAAAACTCTCAGCTCCACCCCATAAAGCCAGATCTTCCTTACCACTTGGAAGCTCAGGTTCCCACCTTAACGCTCTGCGTGTAGACTGGATCCTAATTCTTCGGTTCGCCCGAAACTTATTTTAAAATTTTCAAGACTTCGGTCAAGTTTCTCCATCGCAGCTGCGATGGACGAATCGAGTCCCGGATTTCAGCGGTGCCCTTGTGGGCAGAAAATATCTAGGATGGACCCGCACTCCATGTGCGTCTACTGCCTCAGCCTAGAACATGACCTGCAGGCCTGCGAGTTATGCTGTTCATTTTCTGCCAACATCCTGGAAGACAGCGCTGCCCAGTTACAGCTTAAGTGCCCCGAGGAGCGCTATCCACCGGTGAAGTCGAAGGAGGCCCATTGGATGGTTACTGTGGTGGCTGGCTTGGCTGAGCAGCTCAAGCAGATGATTGCCCTTGAGGAGGAGGCAGCACAGGCCGCATCATCCTCTTCCTCGGTCGCGGCATTTATCCCGCTCTCTCTGGGTACCTCATATTCAGCTTCTTTCATGGAGCTTTGCCAATCCCTTTCCATGAAAGGAAAGGGGCCATCGAGACATTCCTCTCGGTCCAGAAAGAAGGACTCAAAAGGTAAGTCCATCCTTGGCATTCGTTGGAGACGGAGGGTCCCTTCCCGGACAGTCAACACTCGACTCGGTCAAGGTTGGCTAAGGCCACTGGTTTCACGGGCGTCCCCATCAGGTCAGCCGGCTGAGACACCCATTGACGCGTTCGAGATTTTTCTCGACCTGTCGGACGGGCTGTCGACTGGTGAAGCCGACAACCCTTCTTCACCGATTCTCTCAGTGGAGACCGAGGACCTGCCTGCGCCTCCGGTGCCGCAGTTCCTGGTTAAGGCTTCCGGTGTCCCCCGGCCCTTCCCAGACCCTTTCTCAGAAACACCGAGGATCTCAGTCTCAGTCTCAGACATTGTCTCAGTCCAGCCAATCCCGCCAACATTGGCGGTCTTGGTCTCAGCACTGAAGTAAGCGGCACCACAGCTCGTCCTCATCTTCCTCCTCGGAAGAGGAGAGGCTTTGGCATAAGTTGCATTGATGCTATGAGGACCTGATGTGGCAGCAGTTACTTCTGTCTGGGAACAAGTCGATGCCGTGGCCTTCCCCGGCCATCAAGTGGCTGCTACCTGAGCAGCCGAAACAACCCCTCGCTGTAGCCAAGGTGCCCAAGCCTGGGCCAGTTGTTCAGCTGAAACCAGCTGCCCCACTGGTTGTAGTGGAACCTCCACCTCCACAACCGAAATCAGGGATGCCGACCAAGGACTCTCGGTCGGGTCAGGACCTGCCCCACAGGTTGTCAGTCACCCACACTCCTGACTGTCCTTGGCAGATGGATAGTGGCTCAGTCCCTAGGCAGCTCTTCACGGACTCCTTGGAGTCCGACGATGACTTCTCCCTGTTCTCCAGGCCCATTGACCTGGAGTCCTCCGGGGGCCAGTCGATGGATGAAAGCCCTTTGTCCTTCATGGGTTTGTTTTGGCTCATCTCAGAGTCCACCGGGATGCAGCTCGAGCCCGTATCCAAGGGGGCCAAGTATCCCCTGATGGAGATACTGGACCAAGGGGATTCACCCATGGAAGACTTTCGGGTGGCTGAAGCCATTGTTGGCCCAGCCTTGGAGCTCTGGCAGCGGTCTGCTTCCTGTCCTGTGCCTTCGGTCAGGATGGCCAGGAAGTATGTGGTCTCTACCGGCTCTTTGCCCAGTTTTTCAGAATACCCCTCCGCTGAGGGGTTGGTCACCTACAGTGTTTTCCAGCATTCCGGGAATGCTAGGGATGTGGACAAGCACCCTGACAAGGAGTCCAAAAAGCTGGACTATGCCAGGTGCAAGGTGTATGCTGAGTTCCCCCTTGGCCTCCGCTAGGCCATCTCAGCCATGCTGATGGCACACTTCTCCCACACCCTCATGGGCTCCCTTGATGAGGTGATCCCTCATCTCCCAGCCAACCAGCAGACCATGGTCCAGCAGGTACGGGACCAGGGTAGGGTGGTGGCTAAACAGCATCTCCAAATGGCTCTGGACATTGGAGACTCCTGTGCCAGATTGGTTGAGGCCATGGTGGCCATACGCCACAGAGCATGGCTGAGGATATCCACCTTCACGGCAGATACCCAGCACAAATTGGCGGATGTCCCCTTCCTGGGGACTGACCTCTTCGGCCCTGGAGTGGAAGGTCCCCTCCAGCGGATCAAAAAGTCCAATGCCACTCTGGACTCAGTCACCTCCAGCCAGAAGGACAAAGGCCACCAGCAGCAGCAGCACAAGTCCTTTCATCTTTCTGTGCCTGCGGCATGTCCAGCCTAACAGCACCAGCACCAGGGCCAGCAGGCTCGTGCTTGGCATCCCAAACCCAAGCCCGCGGCTTCCTCCAATAGGAAGCAGGGAGGTAAAGGCCCAGGAGGTCCCTCGGCCGGTCCCTCCTCTAAGCCTACCCAGTGACGGGTTGAGGGATGTCACCCCCAGCCTCGTCACTCCCCCCTGGGTTCCCCCTGTGGGGGGATGGCTCCGCCACTTCCTTTCCGCCTGGTCCATTATCACCATGGACAGTTGGGTGTTGGAGGTGGTAGGAAAGGGCCTGCCTCTGGAGTGTGAGTAGGCCCCGCCCTTCTGAGCCACCATCCCTCAGGGGGCTATGGGGTCCACAGCTTCTTTGTCGGCTTGCCTAGCCGATATCACCCTGCTCCTCGAAAAAGAGGTGATCAGGAAGGTGGCAGATCCTCCTCCAGGCCCGGGGTTTGTGTCCAGGTACTTCCTGGTCCCAAAACGGACAGGGGGCTGGTGCCCCATTCTCAACCTGCACGACCTGAACAGGTTCCTAAGGTCTCGGACCTTCAGGATGGTCACTCTGGCTCAGATAATCCCATCCTTGGAATGAGGCATATGGTTCTATTCTCTGGACCTTCAGGACGCATTCTTTCACTTCCCAATCTGTCTGTCCCACCAGAGATTCCTCCACTTCAGGGCAGAGGGATCCCTCTACGAGTTCCGGACCATGCCCTTCAGCCTTTCCCTAGCTCCCAGGGTCTTCACCAAATGCATGGCAGTGGTGACAGCATTCCTGCAGTGCTGAAGGGTCCGGGTGTACCCCTACCTGGATGACTGGCTGATTGCAGCCCCCTCCAGAGCAGAGGTGAAGTGGTCCAGAGATCTAGCCCTCCAGGTTTTCTCTCAGGTTGGCCTCCTCATCAATGAGGCCAAGTCGGAACTCGTGCCAAAGCAGGTGATACAATTCATCGGGGCAGAGCTCGACTATCTACGAGCAAGAGCATGGCTCCCAGTGGACAGGGCTGAAGTTCTTTCCTCCTTTGCCCAATCATTTCAGTTTGGGCAATCGCGCCCTGCCTGGGACTTCCTCTGCCTTCTGGGCCTCATGGCAGCCTGCACTAGAGTGGTCCATTGGACCCGTTGGTACATGCATTTCCTTCAATGGGGGCTGGCCAGCCAATGGTCACAGCACTTCGATCCTCTAGATCAGTTAGTGACAGTGACCCAGGGGATGTGGAATGCTCTCCAGTGGTGGACCATTCCAGCACATCTGCAGGAGGGCATCCCATTTGTCCACCCCGAGACGACAGTCTCTCTATCAACCGATGCCTCTCTGATGGGTTGGGGTGCCCATGTGGGGGAGCACAGAGCGCACGGCCTCTGGTCCCCTCTGGAGTCCCGATGCCACATCAACCTGCTGGAGCTTTGAGCAGTTTGTCTAGCCATCACCACCTTTGCTCCATTTCTATGGCGTCAAGTGGTTCAGGTCCAGATGGACAATACCACGACCATGTACTACCAAAACCGCCAGGGCGAGACACGCTCCATGCCTCTGTGCAGGGAAGCTCTCCGCATTTGGTCACTCATGCACAGCCTGGAGGTGGATCTCCTTGCCATTCATGTGGCAGGAGCCTCCAACACCCTGGCCGATGCCCTAAGCCGGATAGGGTCTGCGTCCCACAAGTGGTCTCTCCTGCCGGAGGTAGTACAAGATCTGTTCTCCCACTGGGGCATGCCTCAGGCAGACATGTTTGCCTCCAGGGAGAATGCGAAGCTGAGACTGTTTCATGCCCACCCCCCTCAGCAGGGCTCGCTGCAGGGGGATGCCTTCTCGAGGCTGTAGACCCCGGGCCTCTTCTACACCTTTCCCCCATTTCTCTTGTTCCACAAGGTGCTTCTCAAGGCGAGGAGGGACAAGGCACAGGTGATTCTGGTAGCCCCAGACTGGCCCCGCCAGTTCTGGTATCCAGATCTCCTCAGTCTCAGCTCCAGGCTCCCGAGGCAGCTTCCAGCCCACCCAGACCTGATCTCAGTCAATCAAGGGAAGGTATTCCATCTGGAACTTCAATACCTGCACCAGACAGCCTGGTTCCTGAGCGGCTAGAGTTCCAGGCCTTGGGTCTTTCTGATGAGGTCCTCAATGTCATTGAGGCATCCCGTAAGGAGTCAACCAGAAAATGCTACACCTTCAAATGGAAGAGATTCTCCATTTGGTGTCAGGGCAAGGGTCTGGACCATTCCTTCTGTTCCTTGGCAAGCATTCTGGACTACCTGTGGTCCCTTTCTCAGCAAGGGCTTCAGTCGACGACCCTTAAGGTGCACCTGGCAGCCATCTCTGTTTACTGGGCATGGGCCAGGAAGCAGTCGGTGGCACAGGAGAAGGTGGTCGGGCACTTTTTCAAAGGCCTTGATCACATATCCCCTCTGGTGCGAGAACCTCCACCTCCGTGGGATCTACTGCTTGTATTGGCTAAGCTCATGGGCAAGCCATTCGAACCGATGCACAGGTGTGACATCTCTCACCTGTCATGGAAGACCACCTTCTTGGTGGCTATCACATCAGCCAGAAGGATGGAAGAGCTCCAGGTGCTTTCCATCGAGTCTCCTTATCTGGTCTCTCCACAGGACAAGAGTTGTCCTGCTTCTCACCTGAAGTTCTCACGTAAGGTAGTGCCGGAGTTTCACCTAATCTGAGGTGTTGACTTCTGCTGGTGTTCTACCCCAATCACACCTCAGAGGCCGAATATAGGCTCCATACTTTGGACCCTAGAAGAGCGCTAGCTTACTACAAGGAGCGGATGGCTGAAGTTCGGGGAGAGGTCCGTCTGCTGTTTGTCACCTGCGCTGAAGCAGCACCTGGCAGACCTGCAGCCAAGTGGAGCATAGGCAGGTGGGTCACCTCCTGCATAGATCAATGCTATAGGTCGGCGGGCATGGAGCCTCCCAGAGGGATAAGAGCTCATTCTACCTGCCATACCTCTGCATTGGTGGCTGCTTCCAAGGGATGTCCCTATCCAGGAAATCTTCAGGGCTGCTACCTGGAAGTCAGCACACATCTTCATCACCCACTACCACATCGACCTTGAGTCACGCCAGGATGCTGGTTTTGGGGCCTCGGTTCTCCAGTCTTTATTTCCAAAGCAGGGGGTCTGTGCCTTGCCTCCTTCCTCCTGGAGAACTGCTAGGAGTCTGCCAGACAGTGTGGATGAACAACATATCCATGTCCCTAGAAATACAGGTTACTCACCTGTAACAGGTGTTCTAGGAGTGGTATATGTTGTTCATCCACAAGGCCCACCCGACCTCCCCGGCTTCGACGCATAACCTGGCTTCCAGTGGGCTATATCTGGTGTCATGGGGTGGAGCTGAGAGTTTTACCACCCAGGTGGGTGGGAGAAGCCAGCTTGAAGACCTTCCGGCAAGATTTAAAGCGGCAAGGAACCTACCAGTCAGTGTGGATGAACAACATATACCATTCCTAGAACTCCTGTTAGAGGTGAGTAACCTGTACATTTTGCTGCTGTAACAGAGATTTGCCTGATGTTCCTGGCCTTTCTTCTATCCCTGTGCCCCCTTTATTAGACACTTCTCCAGTATCATGCATCATGTTCTGTTGCCTAATCATTTTGCTCCCATCCAACTCATTTACTGGGTAAAAAAGTGGTACCTGTAATGTCGGAGAGCTGGCATTGGTTTCCTGGATCTCCTTCTCATTTTTCTGTTTGCTGCTCACACTTTCAGCCACCCAGGGCTCTGGTTTATCATCGAGTCCATTTGTTTCACTGACTTACCTGTCCATCTCCCTGTGATGCTCCCAATCCTTCAGGGCTTGCTCCAAAAGGTTCCTATTCTCTAAGAACTGTCTCTCGTCAAGTTGCAAACACTCATGAATCACCTCTTTTGAATCCTCCAGCTGGATATCTCCCATTGAGTGCTGAGCATCATCCAAATCTGCTGCACGGTGAGTGCTTCCACATTTCATCACGTTTTCTGTTGCCAAAACAAAGGTTTCTTCTCCCAGTATCATTTCTTCTTCCTGTATTTTGGTCTCTAGTGGAAGATAGGCTGGGAAGGAGACCTGCTCCTCGGCCTTGTCGACATCCTTCCTCCTTGCTGACTCAGGGAAACCGGCCATCACAGCTCCAGTCACAGCACCCTCTACTGAAGAGTAGGGGAATTTTTTATTATAACAATATCAAAACAACATATTTTAAACAGTATTGAGTCATATAAAACAATATACAAACCATAAGATGAGAAAATCCAAATAAATACAAAACAGTGTTAAATCACACAATTTTTTTTTTAAATGAGTATTACAATTATACATTTTCCTCATACTCATTGAGTCACTGAGATTAAATCATAATGCTAAAAAGTTTAATATCCAGAGATACAGCAAGAAGACTATAACCTCATGGCAAACAGGTAAGTACTTAGACTTTTAAGGAGATAAATCCAAAATCCAACCACAGTTTTTCCAGTAAGCTGTGTGTATGCTAGTAGAGAGTTTATTTTGTTCAGATTGGTATATAGTACATAACTTGAGATTGGATCTGAAGTAACATGTGTGGGGGGATGACATTTTTGCTGCAGCAAGAATGCACACCATGCTTGCCACAAATAGAACCTACAAAATGCAAATATCAATCTCAGTGTACTTGGGTGGTATTTTGATAATGAAGGGGGATAAATACCATAAACTAAGATCTCATAAGAAATGGCTGAAAGGAGTTTTTCCTTCCACTTATGTAAAAGTAAAACCCAGAGTGATGTGCTGTAGGGGCAGTTTAAAAAGAAATAATGCATAGTTTTGATGATCCCAGGGCAAGTGCGCTGGGGACACATTCTCTCCTCCAGAGGCTTATGTTTATGAGTGATCTGAACTCCGAGACATACATGACAGGATAACCATGTAACGTCCCACAGTTTTAAAGGAGTCCTATAATCTGTCAATTGCTGGAATACTATACTATAGTCTAGATTATTTCCTTGTACATCTTGAAATATTGGGGTATCAAAAAAACTGGTCTCAAGTATGCATAGATAGACTTGCTTTCTGGTTGAAGTTTTCAGTTTATCAGGGCTAATATACCACTGACGTAACTTAATAAAGGCAGGTATTAAATATGAAGGAAGATTAAATTTCCTAAAGTTTCTGGTGATTTCAAAGGGTACCTGGTTCCAAACTGAATGTAAAGGAGTGTCCAGCTTCCTGGCTATAGAGTACCATAATGAGGGTAAGGTGTTTAACATAGCCAATATTCCATGTAAAAAAATATACTACGAAAAAAAGCTATTGGATTCAGCATCTTGACTCCCCCAAAACAATAATCTGGGTAAGTGTAGAGTCTTTTAACGGGATTTAATCTGCTGCCCCAGAAATTCTGAAAAAATACATTGCATACTTTAGCTTCTAATGAAAAGGGCAGTGGATAAATGGAGGCAACATATAGAAACTGGGATAGTATGAAAGTTTTTAATAAAAAGACTCTCTTCTTTTTGGAAATGGACCGTCCTTTCCATGACTGTATTATCCTATCTGCTTTTTCAGAAGCCAAAGTCCAATTATGAAAAGCATCATCTTGACTGCCAAAAAATAGCCCCAGTATTTTAATGAGTTCAGTGGCAACTGGAATCCCAGCTATTAAGGTGAGCTGAGGAGGTGCAGCCTCAGGTGGTAAATAAAGAACAGAGCTTTTAGTATAGTTAAGTTTTGACCAGACAGATACTCAAACTCAGGGATGATTGCTGTCAGATCAGTTTGTTCAACGGGTGGGTAGTACAGATAAATAAGTCATCTGCATATGCAGTGATGACCGGGACAGATGACCCCATAGAAAATGTAATACGGGGTATATAGAGATGTTGCAATATTTTATGCAACAGTGGGTCTATTTGAAATGTGTAGAGAAGAGGACGGAGAGGACACCCCATCATACCCCCCTCCACCCCAGAAAGGAAGACCCAGGGGATCCATTAATATGGGGAGTAATCCAGGCAGTGTGGTGTAGCAACTTAACCCACTAAATAAATGTTGCCGGTATGTGATAATGTTGAAGAATCTGAAATAGATATTTGTGATTGGCCTGGTCGAATGCCTTTTGTTGATCTAGTGAGATCAACAAGGAAGGGTTACTAATGGAGGAGGAATAGGCTATATCACGCAGTAGGGACAAATTGTGTTCTATTGACCTAGAGGGTACTGCTCATGTCTGAGTCTCTGAAAGGAGGTGCAGAGCCACCAGGAGAAGTCTGCTCAACAATATAGAGGGAAGGATTCTATAGTTTACATTCAGGAGACTCAGAGATCTCCAATTCCTTATGTCCATTTTATCACCCTTTTTAAATAACAAGATCATGATGGCGTCAGAAATGTTTTTTCGGAATGGAGCATGAGTTTAAGAGACTGTTAAAAACTATTGTCAGGATGGGTGAAAAGATTTCTCTGTAATGCTTATAAAGTTCAGCGGTAAGGCCATTGTTACCTGGAGAAGTATGTTTTTTCTGGCTAGATATTGCTTGTCTAGTTTCTGCCACAGAAATAGGGGAGGTCAGAGAATCCACTTATTTCTGGGAGATATCAGGTATTATAATGTCTGTAAGAAAACCAGGAGATCCCTTGGTGGGTGATGTTGTCCCACACATGTATTCTAAATACTTTTGTACTGCATTTTTAATGTGTGGTAATGTAGTACAAAATGTATTAGATTCTGAATCGATCAACTTTTCTATGTGGGTGGCAGCTACTCTGTCAGTACAACCCTGTCTAAGGAGGGTTTGGAATTTTGAGTCGCCGCATTGTGCTTCTAATTTGAGAGACATGGCTCTGTTATATTGGAATGTCTCCATTTGGATTTTGAGTTGTTTTATGTAGTAGTAAACATTTTTATTTTTATCCAGGATTTACAAACTTTAGGTCAAAATGACCTATTTTCAAAGTTGTCCTGTTATGAAAGTAAACAATTTACAATAAATTATCAGACAATGACATAATGGTACATTATAGCAAGGGAGTTATCCACCTGAGATTCATAAGAAGAGGAAATTAAATCAAGTAACTTTTGTCTTAATTTAGAATATGTGAGATAGGTAGATAAAGTTTTAATTCTAGCCTTTTGTTGAAGGAAATGTTTTAGCTCCATTTATGTATCCTCCCACACAGCCCAAAGGGGAGTGGTAGGCATCAATAACAGAGCATCGGGCCTTCAAAAATTCTAAACCTGCATCTAGTATACCTGGGTGTGTTAGTAAGGTATTATTTAGTTTCCAACGGAAGGTAAAGGCGTAAAGTAATAGACCATTTGCAGGGCTATAAGTTAGAGTAACTGCCATATGATCGGAGGACTCACAAGGGATAATGGTAGCTTTTGATACTTTGATATTATTTGATAAAAAATATAGTCAATTTGTGTGGCGTGGGTACCCCATAATATGTTTTGTGACCTTGTGAATGCAAGGTACAATACCCATTTTTCAGCTTTGTGGTTGTGAGTATTTTATTGATTGCTGCGGTATCCCCAAAGATTTTTTTCGTTTTACCCCCTTTGTCAGTCAGAGACAAACCACAGTTAAAATCTCCACCAAAGTAAATCTGCCTAGTAGTATGTAAAAGGGGTTAAACTAAATGAAACAGTACTGATCTGGCAGCAATGCTCTGAGAAGAATATAAATTGATAATTCGAATAGGTAATTGTTGAAAAAGACAATCAATAAGCGTAGCACATCCAGGGACTATATCAATAACTTTAGTTATGTGAACATTAAACCCTGAAAAAAGAATGCTTAACCCATCGCATAGGTCTTCACAATGGGTCCAAAATGATGGTTCTTTGGACCATTTTATTTTTGCTTGATTAATTTCATGTCTGGTTTTCATTTTGGTGTCCTGCAGCAAATACAGATCGTGATGCAGGTCAGCCAAAAACTGTAAAGTTGTTAGCTGTTTATGAAAAGACTTCATGCTGCATACATTTAATGTAAGACACCATAAATTAATGGCAGCAAGCATGAAAGGCAAGCAAAGGGAATGCAAAGGGAGATAGGAACAATAGATCATCTCTTAGGGGGTAATGATTTTAGCAGTATCAGGAGGTTTATGCTGACCATCAGAAGAAACCTCCATTCTTGAAGAAGGTGCCCTGGAAGAGTCAGAATCCACATCTTATTCTTCTTCTTCAGAATCCCCCAGTGCTTTTGCTTTTCAGCCAGGACCTGGAATTTATTCCTAGTCAGGATAGTCTTTCTGGGAGTGTGAGATTCTGACTTTCTTTTTCCCTTACCCCTCCAGGAACTCCGAGCTGGGATAAACTCATGAGCCTTGGGGGGGGGGGTGCATGGTTCCCTGATCTGGTGTGTTTGCTAAGGCAGCACTTTCAGCTCCGGGTCTTACTAAATCAGAGGAGGGGAGAGCTGTCTGTGAAATATCAGGTGAATCTGTGTGGAGGGGAAGTGGGTAAGATCTCAAAGCTAAGGGCTGGGGTACTAGGTACCAGTGGTTCTAAGTGCCTTGAAGGAATTTCTGCTAGAGGGGAGATTTCTTCCCTGTGTTTGAGAGCCTGCATCTGGTAGTCTGAAATAAGGACAACCTGATCCTGCAGGGGGAGAACCATCCTTTTATGGTCCACCCAGGAACACTGCTGATAGGTATGATTCTGTTCATCACAGAGGTTGCAGAACAAGGGATTAGGACAACCAAGGTTCACATGCCCATAAGCAAGGCACAAAGTGCAGTGAGGGTCATCACATGTGTAACTGAGATGGGTCCTAGATCCACACTTGTGGCAAGTACGAGGTTGCCCTGGATAAAAACAAATACCTTTATCCCTTCCAATATAAAACTGCTAGGAAGGTGAGAAATACCTTTCTCGATCTGCTGTAACTGCACTTTAATTTTCCAGCCCCCAGTCCACACAAAATCATCATCCAGAATTGGGCGTGGGGTGTCCAGAATGTCACATCTCTGTCAGAGCCAGTATTGCACATCTGCAATACTGGCCACTTCAATCCTAAAGAGAAGAGTGATAACTTTCACCGCTGATTTGGTTAAGGGGATGAGAAGAAAAGAAGCCCAGAGAAGGGAATTTTTCACCGTTTCATATTTAGCCCAAAAGTTGACACATTTTTAAAACTAATATCATATGTTAATTCTCCATGCATGTGTATAAAAGCAAATAACTCAGATGGACTTATACCAATAGTGTCCTTTAACATTGTATGCAGAACAGTTTTCCTAGTTGGGGCAGTAGTCACTTCATCTAGGTATTTCAGTCGAACAGCGTTTCGACGCTGAGCAGGTTGACCAACAGCAGCAAAAAGATCACTCAGTTTAAATGTTTTATTGGCATTAGTAATACCATCCTGATGTGCTGAGTCTTTTTGTGGTGCAGCAAGGAGCTGCCCGTCTTCCGAAGAGGTGTTGGAGTTCTGTGCATTGTTGGGGCCCATAGAATGAGAAAGAGGAGAAGATACTTGCTGCGGCTGAGAGCCAGATACAGTGGCAGCATTTGTATGCTCGGAAACTACGCCAGAGTTTGCGGAAAAGGTGTGGTTGTGTACACTGACATTTCTACTGAAGAGATAATCTGTGTAGCACTGATGGGTCCAGGAGAAGACCAGGGATCATTTTCAGTGACGAGCTGCCATCCAGCAGCCTTTAATGCGACTTTAGAGGACCAACTGGAAGTAAAGTCATGTGAAGATTTAGATGTTTGTCTAAGGTTTAACGAGGCAGGTAACTGTGCATCTGCATCAGTAGAAGGATCAGTGGCAATGTAAGAAGTGGGAATAATGCCAGCAGACGTTCCTGCAGTTGTAGGATAAGTAGCGTCAGGTATGTCAGAGTGTAACGAAGCATCTTCTTGAACCAATTGTAACAGAAATTGCCTATGCATGCTGTAGACCATGCAAATTTTCCTGAGTTAAACCATGTGAAGATACAGGAGTACCATGTAGATCAGTACCTTGTACATTTCTTCCGACCTGGGTGTGAGGTTCCTCAGGAGAAATAGAGATGTCTTCTGTAGTTGGTAACCTTTCTGTGGTAGAGACCAGAAAATCAGGTTTGAAAAGTGTAGACTGGCTGGAGTTAGACCTTCCAGCTCCTCCTTCATCCTGCCGTCTGCCATCTTGGACATCAGCCATCTTGGCAAGTGGCTGACAAGGGTCCCCCTACAGGAAGAGTAGGGGAATTTTTATTGAAAAAAGGACTTCAAACAGAAAACAAACACATAGTTATAATAACACAAAATAAATCAGTAAAAAACAGCTATCATATTCAAAACATAATACAAAGCCTGTGCCAAAAAAAAAAGGAAATAACCTTATCTAAGGAGGTTTATATCAAGATTTACAGTTAATCCAAAGCATATTACATTTTGCTTCTGAATACATTTCGTAATCCAGTTTCCATACTTTATTGAGGGAAATAACAACATTCCAAAAAATTTCAAAGTAAGAATCCACTTTCTGTTGTGTAACCCATACACATCTGGCCTGCCTCAAATAATACTTTATAATGGCAAACACTACTGAGATAGTCTTGTTATGATATTCCCCCCATCCCCCTATAGAGTGACCATATACAAGAACTGAGTAAGCTATTGATTTGAATAATGGTTCTTTCCATTCCCCTGCCAGAAATTGCCAAAATAATTTGGCAAAGTGACAATCTAAGAAAAGATGTTCCTGAGTTTCCAGGGTCCTAAAACATGTTCCTCTTAAACAATATCTATTATCCACCTGCTTGTGTTTATTTTTGTCACCTGACATTTAATTTTCCATGAGCTGTAAGCCAAACAGTGTCCCAAACAAAAATGGATAACCTTTTAGAAGTTAACATAGCTAAGTTAAATTGGATGGCCTCCAATGGACGATCAGCTAGTGTGATGGCCTCTCTTCGCTCTAGAAGGATGATATGAGAGTATATCTCTTTCCTAGTTTTGACTTGAATAAAATTAACAGACATCCCCTATTTCATAATCTGTTTAATATACATCATCCAAATCTCTGGAAGATTTTTCATTGAGCAAAGGGCAAAAGGGTTTCCAGTAGTCCAAGCTGGAAAACATGGGGACAGCCAGCTCAAAACAGCCTCCTTCCATATTTTAGCCCCAGGTTTCAATGCACCCCCAAAATTGTAAGCCTAAAAAATGCTACAAAAAAGGCAATGGGATGAATCATGTTAAGACCTCCCTCATTTAAGGATCTATAAGTAGCCTGTCTTGTAATGGGGCTAAGATGACTCCTCCATAATGCCTGAAAGAATATACTATATAAGGGAGTAAAAATGGTTTGGGTAGGAGGGAAAACATAACTAAAATATAAAAAGATAGGAACCAACAAGGACTTAATCAAAATAACTCTCTTTTTTTTGACAATTGTTGGCCCTTCCAAGAATTCACTAATCTGCTAGATTTTTGTAGACCCTTTTCCCAGTTCCTTGTGGCCATATCCTCACCCCCAAAACTTACTCCCAATATGCTAATACACACTTTAATTATCTTAATTCCCTCAAATGTAAAATCGTTAGGGATCTGGGTATTACCTAAGACAACTCCTAAACTTTTGGAGTGATTGATTAGTGAACCAGACCAACTGGAACAGGCCTGAACAATTTTAATCAGATCCTGTTCCTGAGTGTCTTGATGTAAATACAAAACCAAATTGTCTGTGTTTGCCAGGGCTTTAACAAGGGGAACACATGTACTTAACTGTAAACCCTGTACCTCAGTACTCTGATCAATATAACGTAAAAATATATCTATACAAAATGCATAAAGTAAGGGGCTAAGTGGGCATCCCTGTCTTACCTCTCTCTTAACAGAAATTTCACTACCAATCCAACCATTAATGTTTGGAGTAAGGGAGGCTCTGCTATACATTATTTGGATCCAAGAGACAAACAAATCTGGAATGCCATAGGCTCTCAAAGTTTTATACAAAAAATGATGGGAATTTTTTTCAAAAGCTTTCTCCTGGTCGGTACATATAACAAATCCCGGTAAATCTGAGTATTCAGCTTGAAAAAATATTTCCCTAAGCAGAATCAAATTATCATATTGGTACCTATTTGGTATGGCACATGTCTGAAAGGGAAAAATAACTTCATCAGCAATGGAAACTAATCTATTCAATTAAATTTTACTAAGAATTTTAAGGTTAGTATTTAAAAGGCTAAGAAGTCTCCAGTTTTTGAGATCCTCCCATTCCCCTTTTTTAAATAGGAGAATTAAAGAGGCCTGATTCATGGATTTAGATAATGCCCCCTCCTTAAGTAATCCATTAAACACCAGCTCTAATACTGGAGCCAAACCATCCTGAAAGGTTTTATAAAAGGCAGCACCCATCCCATCCGTTCCAGGAGCTGAGTCCACCTTTAGCCCTTGAATGGCTAGCTTAACCTCCCTACTAGTAATCGACGCCTCAAGAAGGGCTTTGTTAATATCAGAGATCTGCAGGATCTGTCCCTGAAAAAATTCATCTGATGAGGGAAAAAATTCAGTTTCAAACATATTTCTAAAATGCTGGTCAACATGCTTTAAAATTTCCTCTGGAGCCGTAATTGACTGCCCAGTTGAATCTAAAATCTGAACCAAATTTCTGTTATCTACTCTCTTGGAGCATTCTTTAAAGGCGTCTAAGGGCCCTTTAGACAAGGAAACACCAAAGCGAAGTTCTTGCTCCAAGGATTTTGCCCTATCATATTGGAATTTAAACATATGTATTTTCAATTCCTTTATCCGAGGCCCATAGTCCTTTCTATGCATTTCTGTGAGAGAAATCAAATTTTGTAACTGCCCCTTTTACCTCAAATATTTATTATATGAATTGGAGACATTAGATCTAGAATGAGATTGAAAAAAATCTTTCCAAGATTTTTTGTATCCTCCCACCATGATGCTATGCACTCATAAAATTCTATAACTGAGAGTCTAGCCTGCCATTCCCATCTCCAAGCCCTTTGAATGCTTTCTTCCACTAGAATTGAACTATTTAGTAGCCACATATTTTTTTTTGCAGCGGGGAGCTAAATGCCAATCTAATTTAACAGTAATGGATCTGTGATCCGGAAACTCCCAAGCTTCTAATTTAGCATAGCTAATATCTAAAATACTTGAAAGGAAAATGAAATCAATCCTGGTAGAGAGGGAGCCCCGAAAATAAGTGTTACCTCCAGAAGGAGCCTGGCACCTATAAGAGTCTTTCAATTTTGCACTAGAAATAATTTGTCTAAGGGCTACTGTATCATTAAATAACTTTTCTTTTGTTTAAGGGCTACTGTATCATTAAATAACTTTTCTTTTTTTGGTCCTGCTCCAGCACCAGTTCTCCGCCCACTCACGCCCCCCGCCGTCCCCACTCCCATATTAGTTGTCCTCCCTGCCGCCTGGCTTGCCCCCAAGGCGGGTCCGTGCCACCGGCTAAGGTGTCACAGACACAGGTCTGGAATGGGAGTCAGCCCGAGAGCTATGAGGGACAGCGAAGCAGCTTCATGAAGGCGCTGTGGCAGGGAATTTTTCTGTTTAGCTCCCTCTGGACCCAGATGTATGCAATGACATCAGCTGAGGTGGCTCGCGCATACTCCTGTGTACGCTCTCCTCGAGATGTCTGCACCCAACTCCCCCCATGTACACGCCCATACACCTATACTTCCCAGCCTCTGCTAGGGGGCACACAGGTGCCGGTGCTGAGATCACCCCCCCTCCCCAGGGAAGGAAAGCAGTCCTCCAGATGCTTCATCCTTCCCTGCCCCTGCCGAACCCCAGCGGCCCACATCTGTTCTTGAACACGGGTCACCGGTGTGGTGCGAGGTGTGGCGTCCAGTGCCTCAACCCTCAGCGCCACCGGGCCAGCCCACTAAATAAATTTTCTGTCCGATTTCCCCTTTCAGATCTATCCAGACCACAGTTGAAATCTCCAGCCCAAATTACTAATCTGGAAGTGTATAAAAATGGCTGGAGTTGCCTGTACAGTGCTGCACGGATAGCCTTAGTTTGAGGTGCATAAATGGATACAAGTCTAAACTATTAAGACTCACAGACAAAATCAAGTAATAAAGCTCTTCCTGAATCTATATTGACCAATCTATATACTTTAATTCCAGGTTTATTAAATAGGATGCCAACTTCATCACAGGTCTCCTGACCCATATACCAGAAGGAGGGGCTCTTGCACCAGGCTTTAGAGGCCTGCTGTATTTCATATGTGGTTTTAAGCCTAGTATCTTGGACACAAATAATGTCTGAATGTACTTGTGCCAGAGAGCCTAAAACAGTAATCATTCTAGTATGATCCTTGATACTGTTCTCATTCAACTTGGAGATCCTAATAAATCTCATAATAAGAAAAAGAAAAAAAAGGGGGGCCATACTTTATTTCATGGGGTTTTACTGCATCTCCTATACCTAGTGCATTGTGATATAGGTTGAGATCCCCCACCATCTTCCGAGTCTGAGGGAATGTCTGCAGAAGTTTCAGAGAAGGAGTCTGAGATCGCATCCCCTGACTCCTCATCTGGCTGGTCAGTTACCAAAGCTGAAAACTTATTCCCTACCTTCCAGCCACCCTTGCAAGATACTCTTTGTGAGGCAGTCTCTGAAGTATCACTCTTCCTAAGAGATTTCCCTGATCTGTTACTTTTTTGGCAGACACTTTCCTGGGTTCAGCCACAGGAGTGTGGGGGGGCATGTCTACTGCAACATTGGTAACTACCTGGGTATGAGGGGAATTTGCAGGGATGGGGACATCTGCTATGGGTTCAGGGTCTATACTTTCAATATGGGAGCTTGTGCCCACAGAGATAATACTCACAGTTGGATCAGTTGGACTGAGGGAGGGGAGGAGGAACCACAGAAGTAGGCGCAGCTACTGTAGTAGTTTTTGAGCTTGTAGCTGCTGAGCTCTGTTGATTAAACCATCTTGAGGGGGGCAATCTTCCAGATTATGGGAGGCCCATGAACATTTGCCATACCCATGCCCTGTATCCTCACAATGGTTGCATTTAAAAAGGTTAACACAGTTTGCAGATGAATGACCGTAGTCTAGACAATGGCTGCAATGAGGCGTGTCACAGGAAGAACTTAGATGTGTGTGAGCACCACATTTAAAACAAGATTTGGGCTGGCCTATGTAAAATAAAATATCCCTATCTTTTCCTAAAAAAAAGGAGCTGGGCAGATGAACAGGACCAGTTTTTGTAGTAAATAATTTAGCCTTCACATTCCAACCCCCATTCCAAATGTGTTTGCTATCCAGGATCAGGGAGAGTTTATCCAGGATCTCACACCTTTGCCTGATCCAGAAAAGAATGTACTCAATGTGGACCCCCTCATTACAGAACATAACTGTAATTAATTTGACTGCAGGTTTGGTACGTGGAATTGCCAAATAAGGGATCCACAAAGGGGAGTTCTTAACAGTCTAATACTGGGCCCAGAATCTATCTAAGCTAGATACAGTCTTAAAACTAATATCATAGTTTCCATTACCCAAATGAATTAAAGCATAAATTTCTGAAGAGAAAAAATGCATTGATCATTTCAAAAGCTGTTTAGCTATGTGAATTATATCGAGAGGAGACTCTAGGCCTCCTTTAAAAATCATCCTTACAGCATTCCTCTGAGGAGCCGGATCACCCTTGTTTTGGAAAAGATCTGAAAGTTTAAACATAGGGTTGAGCCAAGCTCTCTTCAAGGGATTCTGCAAAATCTCTTCAGCCGGGCCCATTCTGACATTTTACATATTATCACCAATAATATTATCGGGCACATTTTCTATTTCAGAACCAGCTGTAGCGCTATTGTTGGTGGGGCCCATACCTGCAGGTTCAATCCTTGTAGTAGGCCTAGTATCCAAGTGTCCAGAAGTCGAGGTGGTAGCTACTTGTAAAGAATTAAAGTCTTTGCGGTGGCGCTGTATGTCTGTATCATTTGGGTCTGGCATCCAAGACCCATCCGATTCTTGACACCAACCGACGTCCTGTAATGCGCGAGCTGGAGACCATGCAGTATTAGCTGGAGTTTTGGTGTTGATAGTTTGCATGTTTTCTGGAATCAAGGCATTGCCTGTTGTGTGAGATTTTAACAGCGGTCCCTCAGGTGGAGCCTGAGCCTATCGACCCATTCCAAGTCTGCAGTTTTGTTTTTCAAGTGCACCAGTATTTTTCTTGCTATTGCACGGCTTTCGGCACTCAGCCGACTGTTGATGCAAGTTGCCAGTCATATGTATGGACTCCGAGTTTCCCTCATGAGGGAACAACCCTGCGACATTGATTGTGACTGCATCATCCCTCAGCTGAGCGTTCAGTGCTGAGTCATTCAGAGGTTTATAGTTTTGACAACGAGAATCCTCTGACAGTTCCGCTTGAAGCGTTATTCGAAGCCGCTTCAATTCAGCTTCTTTTGCCAATAGCTCTTTAATTTCTTTCTCGTTATTGCTTTTACTTTCAGCTCATTGTGAACTTTCCACTTCAATGTTACTCACTAGAGTAGAAATTTCTTGGGACAGACTGAAGTCCATATAAAAAGAGCCATTCGGTAAATTCACATTTTCCATGTCTTGCAAATCAAAATTAGTAGCCTCTAAGGAAATAGGGACAGGAGAGGAGGCTAGCTCCCCTGTCTCTCCAACAAGCTCTCCATCACCTCTAGGCTCCAAAGGAGTGGCCATCTTGGGAGAAGATGACCATAGGTTCCCCCAACTGTAGAGTAGGGGAACATTTTATTACAAATGAAAATAAAAGCCATAAAAAAACATTGTTTTATCACACAAAAACATACAGAAAAACAAAAAAAGAAATACATCAGTCCCATTCATAATCCCCAACTTAGGCAAAAACCACAATATGGAAAAAACTAAACCCCCTCCTTACTTAAAAGAGTATGGGAAAGGTAACTCCAGAAATACAAATATTATACTGTTAAAACCAAAATCACACCAATAAACTCATAAAAAGTTAAAAAAAAAAAAGTATTGCGACGTATTAAAATTGAAAATCAGAAAAAAAACTCTTCTCCCTCCAGCATAAAGAGTACGGGCCTCGAATATGCAACAATTCATCGTAAAAGAAAATACCAGTGTATTACTTTACACAAAAATGAATAAATCCATAACAGGCTAAAAGAAAGAAAAAATTGTAAACCACAATATATATGGAATTTTCCTCCAAACCAGTTGTTATACAGGATCAAAAAACCTAGAAAGAAAAATTGATTAATGCTGGAAAAACATAATCATGTCAACGTATTCATACTTTAAAGAACACATCACAACAACCCCCTTCCCACCTCAATGAGTCACAAACTGAAAATAAAATACTCTCATTAGAAACAAAACAGAGACTTCTTAAGGAGAGTCCCTACTAAGAAAACAAGAAATACATAGGCAAAAGAGGAAATCTCATCTCTGGAGAAACTTGTCCACTGCCAGAAAACCTTAAAAAATCCCAAGGGAAAATACAAATCCTACACCAAAAGGGGAGGGGGAACTGAGGTTTAATTTAGACCAAATGTAGACCTAAAAAGCCGGAAAACTATAGGAAGTCTGTTTTCATACTCAGAGAGTGCACTCTGTTCTCATCCTGTATCTAGCCAGGACATGTTTATCCACCATCATTTATATAAATATAAGGATAACCTATTCCTCTCCAGTGTTTGCCACCGAAAAAATTCTTTAGAGAGCAATAAAATAAGCTGATCACAAGTCTGCTGTTGTTTTCGAAGGGTCAAACCACACCAAGTTTGCCACAGCTGAAAACGAATAGAACCCATCAAAAGTCAGACAGTACAGTTCTCATATTTAATCCAAAATCCAGGTAATATCCCCTCTACCCAGATCCAAAAAGGGACTTAAGGGCCAGGTCGCATGGAAATGTTCCCAAAAGGATATGGCAAAGGGGCATTCAACAAAGAGATGAGACATGGTTTCAACAACACCTTCACATACCCCTCCCCTCAGACATTCCCTTTCTGAGAGCTCTTTATGCTTTAGATTCCCCCGCACACCTAACTTTTTATATGTACAGAGACACAAGAAATCCCAAATATAATGAGGAACCCTCTTGCTATTTAGGAGTAAAATGAGCCACACAGCAAATTCACAAAACCTGGAGGCTGAAAAAATTGAGACTCCATAATCCAACCATATAAAACTTTTCGATTAGAGGAATTTAAAAGTTTTTTGACAATTTTCCATACCTTTAATTTCCCTATTTCATCCTCAAAATGAAATGGTAACTGAGCCAACCTAGTTTGATGTGAAATATATTGTGAGGGTTCCCAAGCCATCAACAAAGGTCCGACAATATTGATCACCCAAAGGGACCACAAATTCTGAACCTCTAATAAAGGAGGGACAAAGTTATAATAAAACAAGCATTTGTCAATGCTGAACGTTGATTGCATTGGTCCGTTGAGCTCGCTCACTGCCCCTCTGTCACTCTCTCATTCTGTTTCTCCTGGTGCTGCAGGCTGCTATTTTGTACTGGGCTCCTGCCTGCATTGGCACCCTTTTCTGTCCACAAAGAAATCCACAGCTGTCCTGACAGAGCTCCGCTGAGGTGACTCACTCCCCCTCTCTCACTCACTTATTCTGTTTCTCCTGGAGCAGCAGGCTGCCCTTTTGTATTGGAATCCTGCCTCTGCTGGTGTTTTTTCTGCCCACAAAGAAATCTGCAGTAGTCCCCACACTGGTCCATTGAGCTTGCTCACTCCCCCTCTGTCACTCGCTCATTCTGTTTCTGCCGGCACTGCAGGCTGGCCTTTTGTACTGGGCTCCTGCCTGTGTTGCCGCCTTTTTCTGCCCACAAACAAATCTGCAGCAGTCATGATAGAGCTCCATTGAGCTCACTCACTCCCCCTCTCTCACTCATTTGTTCTGTTTCTCCTGCCGCTGCAGGCTGCCCTTTTGTACTGGGCCCTGGGTGCATTGCTACCTTTTTCTGCCCACAAAGAAATCCTCAGTAGTCCCAACAGAGCTCCGTTGAGCTCACTCACTCCCCCTCCCTCACTCACTCATTCTGTGTCTCTCGCTGCTGCAGGCTGCCCTTTTGTACTGGACTCCTGCCTACATTGGCGGCTTTTTCTGCCCATAAAGACATCTGCCGCAGTCCCGACACAGGTCCATTGAGCTCTCTCACTCCCCCTCTCTCACTCGCTCATTCCGTTTCTGCCATTGCTACTGGCTGACCTTTTGTACTGGGCTCCTGCCTGCATTGCCGCCTTTTTCTGCCCACAAAGAAATCTGCAGCAGTCACGAATGAGCTCTGTTGAGGTCGCTCACTCCCCCATCTCACTTGCTCATTCTGTTTCTCCTGGCGCTGCAGGCTGCCCTTTTGTACTGGGCTCCTGCCTCTGTTGGTGACTTTTTCTGCCCACAAAGGAATCTGCAGTAGTCCCAACACAGGTCCGCTGAGCTTGCTCACTCCCCTCTGTGACTCGCTCCTTCTGTTTCTTCTGCCGCTGCAGTCTACCCTATTGTACTGAGCTACTGCCTGCATTGCCGCCTTTTTCCTCCTACAAAGAAATCTGCAGCAGTCATGATAGAGCTCCGTTGAGGTCGCTCACTCCCCCTGTCTCACTTGCTCATTCTGTTTCTCCTGCTGCTGCAGGCTGCCCTATTGTACTGGGCCCCTGCATTCATTGCTGCCTTTTTCTGCCCACAAAGAAATGCACAGCAGTCCCAACAGAGCTGCATTGAGCTCACTCACTCCCCTTCCTCCCTCACTCACTCTTTCTGTGTCTCCCGCTGCTGCTGGCTGCCCTTTTGTACTGGGCTCCTGTCTGCATTGGCGGCTTTTTCTGCCCACAAAGAAATCCGCAGCAGTCACGACAGAGCTCCGTTGAGCTCGCTCACTCCCCTTGTCTCATGCGCTCATTCTGTTTCTCCTGGCACTGCAGTCTGCCCTTTTGTACTGGGCTGCTGCCTGCATTGGCACCTTTTCTTGCCCACAAAGAAATCTGCAGCAGTCCCGACAGAGCTCAGTTGAGCTCAGTCACTACCCCCCATCACTCACTCGATCCTAATCTGTCCCAAACACTGATTTACAACAGCGACTGCGGTATTCTGCACCAGAAGCACAAATACACATTTCAGCCAACATGTGAAAAATTACAGCTGTACTGTTCATAAGGAGGTGTGGAAAAATGCCAGTGTTGAAAATGTGGTGTGAAAATATTACTAATTTGTGAAGTTACAAGGGTGAGTGGAAACTGCACAATGCACATTCGTAACACAGTCATTTTATGGAGTTTCATCACAAAATTTTAAACATAGACATTTTAGGACCTCTGCTCATGAACAGTGTCAGTGTGATTTTCTTAATGTGTCCTGAACACTGATTTCCCACAGCGACTGCGCTATTGAGCACCAGAAGAGCGAAAACAGATTTCAGCCAGGATGTGATAAATGACAGTTGCACTGTTCATAAGGAGGTATGGAAAAATGGCAATGTTGAAAATCTAGAGTGAAAATATTACAATGTTGCAAAGGTACGAGCGTGCGCAGAAACTGCGCTACACGCGCTTGTAGCAGACTCATTTTATGGACTTTTGTCACCAAATTTTCAACATAGGCATTTTAGGACCTCTGCTGATGAATAGTGTCATTTTTATAATGTGTCCCGAACATGGATTTCCCACAGCGACCGTGCTATTCTACGCCAGAACTTCAAAAACACATTCTGGCCAGGATGTGAAAAATGACAGCTGTACTGTTCATAAGGAGGTGCAGTACAATGACAGTGTTGAAAATCTGGAGTGAAAATATTATAAATTCATGAACTTACGGGAGTGCGTGCAAACTGCCCAACACATGTTCATAAAACAGTCATTTTTTTGGATTTTTTCCACCAAGCTTGCAACATAGGCTTTTTGGGAGCCTACCTCATGAACACTGGCACTCTCATTTTGTTAATCAGTCCCAAAAGGTGATTCTACTCAGTGACCATGAAATCACCTTTTGGGGCTGATTAACGCCATGACAGTGCCAGAATTCATAAGGAGAGGTCTCAAAAACTCCATGTTGAAAATTTGGTGCCAAAATTCCAAAAAATTCCTGAGATATACATCAAAGTTGAAATAAAACTATTTATTCCATTATACAGCTTACTGGCATTTCCTCTGTTCGCGGTCAGCTTTGAAGAGTGCAGATATGTTCCCGGTCCACTGAAGATCATCGCGCCAGACTCCGGAGGTAAGTATGGGGTGACGGGGTGTGTGGGGAGGCAGAATGTGCATTGGGTGGATGTGGGTTGTTGGAGGGGGGCAGGGAGACTGTGAGGGACCGTTTTCCTTTTTGACAGGGTAAAAAAAAAAATCACAGGACTGTTTTTTTTTTTTTTAACGGGGCATGTGGCACGCTAGGGTGAGCTCCCAGCATGCCAACAGACTCTGTTTTTTGGGAGGTAGCTGTAGCTGATGGGGGATTGGGTACCCCCATCGGCACACAACAAAAGCAGGGGGGTGTTACATAATGCTGATGGGGAGTAGGCTCCCCCATTGGCAACATCACTTGGGCACTGAAGCTGATGGGGATTGGGGCCCCCGTCAACAAACAAACACAGTGGGGGGGCACATGCTTCCGACGGGGACTGGGCACCCCCTCGGTGGGGAGATGCTTAATATTGTTTGTGAACACGGTGGCAAGCCACCGCTATGTTCACAAATAATATCACTGTTACAAGGTTCCGTCCAGCAATGACGGGTTGCTCCCTCATTGCAGTGGAATGGCTTACCCTGCAATGATGAGGTGGCCCCTGATAGCAGCGGCTGAAACCTTACAAGGTTGTGGTGTGCTGGCTGAACTAGTGCCAGCAGCAACGTGCCATGGCATTGAGGAAAGTGGGCCAAGTCTTTAAATGCTGTCGGGGCATTGGCCACAACAGTGCTGAGCCTCCACAACCTGCTTCTGGCAACCTGCTGCAATATGTTTCTTGCGCATGCATGCAATCAACATAAAAAGTTAATAAAAAAGGAAACCACCGGGTTAATCATACCCAAGCCACCCATGCTCTTTGGGAGGTATGTAACACCTCATTTCACTGGGTTCAGTTGGCTACCCCACAGACATTGGAAAAACACACTATACACAGAGGTTTCTAATGCTTTCGGGGGGGTGACAGCTGCTAGGAACAAGAAAAAGGATAACAAATATATTTTGATTAAATACACTCTTTTAGCCTTTGTCATACACCATTTATTACAACCCAGTACCCATTCTCGTGCTTCTGCCAATTTTTGTTCCCAGTTATATGTTTGTGGATCTGGACCACCAAAGTAGAGTCCCTAAATTTTGTGATAGCCAGGAGTAATTGGTATTCCCCATACTGATGCTACAGCCATCACATCATAACCTATGGGCAATATGCAACTCTTCATATGATTAACAACAGAACCAGTTAAACAGGAAAATAACTGCAAAATACATTTGACTTCCCAAGAAGATTTTTGATCAGCTAAAAAAATCCCCAAATCATTAGCATATGCCATTGTGACAATCGGGGTATCCTCACTTCCCAACGAAAGCCCAATAATTGAGTCTGTACCATTTAGTGCATATAAAAGTGCATATAAAGATATAATATATAACAGAGGGCTAAGAGGTCACCCTTGTCGAACTCCCCGCTTTACCACCATTGCACGGCCTACCCATCTATTAATACTAGGTAGGATACTAATCCCAGAGTAACATGTCTGCAACCAGAAAATAAAAGAGTCCGGGAAACCATAGCACCTAAGAGTTTCCCAAAGGTACTCATATTCTACCCTAACAAAAGCTTTGGATTGATCCAAACAAACCAAATAGCCCATCAATTTCTGTGTGTCTCCTTTATGCATAATTTCATGGAGGAGGAATAAAGCATCCTGTAACCGTCTCAATGGAACCCCACTAAACTGAGAGGGGTGAATAACTGAATCCAAAATCCCTAACATTATTTTGCTCAGAAGTTTCATAAGTATTTTATCATCAGTGTTTAAAAGGGAGAGTGGTCTCCAATTACTCAGAAGACCCTTGTCCCCAGCCTTAAACAGTAAAATTAATAATCCTTCCAACATGCCATCTGGCAGTTGACCTCCCAGTAGACCCTTATTATAACAATCACATAACTCTAATGCTAAATATTCCAAGATGATTTTATAAATTTCATGTGGGAGCCCATCCGACACTGATGCCGTTCCAGACTTCAAGGCCCAGATAACTTCCTCCAGTTCTATTGGTGTGATGGACTTGGTCAAGAGAGCCCCAAGATCAGTAGAAATGCGTGGTAAGGCACAAGAGGCTAGCCAGTGTTTTATATCTGATATGGGTAGGGTTTGACTTGCAAAAGATTTCTCAAAATATGTAGAAATCTCTTTCAAGATATCCATATTATTTGTTACTTTATTGCCAGCGAGGTGTAGAGAAATCCCATATTTCTCTGATCCTTTAAAGAACTAGCAGATTCAAAAGGCAAAGTTTCAACCATTTTCCCGTTTATCCCACACTTTTGCTTTAGTTCTAGATTTCGCACAAAAAGTTTAATTGTAAAAAGGCCAACTCTGCTTTGAGCTCTTTAATTCGAAGATGACAGTTTCTGCCTAGATGCTGGCATAAACCTGTCAAAACATTGATTTCATCCGGCAAAATATGCATTCTATGCTGTTTGAATTTCCCATTAATACGTCCCATCTTCTGAAAGTAGTTCCTTATTTCCAGTTTGGTATCCTCCCTCCATAGATTTGTATTATCATATAAAAAAAACACAGACTTTCTGGCTTCCAAAACAAAATTAAAACCCTTCAGTATCTGAGGAACCTCTAGCAGGGATACATTCAGTTTCCAAACACCCAGGCCATGGCGTTGTGCAAGGTGGCTACCAAGCACCAGTCCCAACATCCGGTGATTGGAGGTAGCAACATCCACAACTTTAGCAGAATGTAGCAAAAGGGAAGGAGAAGCAAAGAAATAATCAATGCGTGAAGCTCTAGGGCCACAAAAATAAGTCAAAGGGGCTACTGAATACATAACATCATAAACATCAATGAGGCCTACCTCCTCAATCAAATGTTGCAGGCTAGATGCATCACAATATATCTTCTTGCCCAAAGAACTAGGCCCTTGTGAAGGCAATGGACAATTAAAATCCCCACCCAATAGAACAGAATAATTAGTGCGTAAAAAGGGTTTGAGGGACTGAAATAAAGCTACTCTATCATGTTTTAACTGAGGGGCATAGACATTAAGCCAGCGTAAGGTTACACCTTCCCATTGAATATACATCATGAACACTCTACCTACTAATATCTCAAGGTATCGAAGTATCCGCACCTTATCGAAAAAACAAATCCCCACCCCAGAACACAGATCCTCCCCCTGTGACCAAAAACAATGCCCCATATCCAGCCATCAGAGGCCGCAGACAATATTTCAGCGGAGTGAAGCCGAACATCCTGAAAAAACACACAATCTAAATTGCATTTATAAAACTGGGCAAAAATACTAGATCATTTAGTAGAGGATTGAATACTGTTCACATTTAATGATGCAGCCCTAAAAGTAAATGAAGCCAGAGTCACAGATTATAGGACACAGTCACTTTACTTTGCTTGATGCCCTTGTCACTCTTCCACTCCTGGAAGGCATTACATTCTGATTGTCTCGACCCTCGGTTTCTCCTTGATCTCCCAGCTGTGAAGCTGAGAAAGATGTTTGATCCCCTTCTTCCATGTCTGAGTGTTCCTCCGATAGAACAGAGTATACATTCGGATCCTCTAGGGGCACCTCAGGGGGTTTCTTTTTTGCTTTTAGTTTGTGTTTAACCCTTCTACCTTTTTTCCCGTGACCACAACAAAGGCCTCATCCAGAGGCAGCTGCTCCAAAGGATTCACAGGGGGTAACGCTTTCACAGTAGGGGCTACTGTAGTATGCAAATCAGGTAAAGGATGTAAAACCAGCGGGTCCTGCCCTTCAGGGGGAACAGGAGAAGTGAGTCCTTGAGAGGATCCAAGTTGATTAACCACCAAGGGAACACATGCTTGCCTCACAGCAGTGCATTTGTAATGATTCTGCATGCCATAATCGGCATCTTCAGTGTTCTTGGTGGCCTGAGGACAGTCCAAAAAGGTATGCCCTGACCCATCACATATATTACACTTTGTAACTTGAAAGCAGTGGGTGCTAGGATGACCATTTTCTCCACAATGAGAGCATTTCAATGTCTCACAGGCTGTGCTTATATGCCTAGTGGACCCGCATTTGAAACATACTCGAGGCTGAACAGGGTAAAACAAAACTCCTTTATCTCTGCCAATAAAGGAACAGTTTGGGAGATGTATAATATCTTGGTCAGACTGTTGCAGTTTAACCTTAAATTTCCACCCCCCATTCCAGAAACCTTCTTCATCCATGATTGGCATTGGGTTACTCTGGATAGAGCATCGTTTTTCCAGCCAAAACACAATGTCTGTGATGTTTACTCCCTCATTACGGAAAAGTACAGTGATAACCCAAAAGGGTTGCTTGGTCAAAAGAATAGCAAGGAAATCTAGCCATAAAGGGTTAGTTTTAAGGTTCGCATAACGGCACCAGAATGTTTCCAACACAGCCAGGGTTTGGAAGCTAATATCAAAATGGAATTCCCCCTGGGCATGTATTAAGGCATAAACTTCAGATGGATAAAAACCCATACTTTGCTTCAGTAGAATTTTCCCAATGAAAAAAACGATCCAGGGGGCAATCTTGGGGGCCCACATACTACAGCTGAACAGTATTGCGGCATTTTGCCAACTCTACCGGTTTATGGAAATGACTGGCATGAATCGGTTTAGTGGGCTTAGCACTATCTGAATTGGACTTGCCATCAGGTAAGGGGTTTTCAACAGGTTCCTCAGGTAAGATACTAGAATGTAAGGTTTGGGACTCCGTTTCAGGAACAGGGCTAGATACTCTAGAAACCCATTGGCCCTCATCTCCCGCCATAACAGTAGAATTTTGAGAATTACTTATCTGTGGTTGTGGGGGGGACGGGTGTGGGAATTGCAGGGTCCGGTCTCCAGGGACCATTTTGGGTAGGTATCCATCCAGCGTCCTGCAGGGCCTTGTCAGGTGACCAGGAGCCTTCTACCTCTGTACTCCAATCTCGTCGAGGTGAAAGTTCTGTCCCGGTCGGAGATGATCCAGGTCTTTCCTCTACTGGTAGAATCTTCATAGGACCAGCTGCCCTGTCAGTGCTCAGTCTTGTATCCGAGCATTTGCATTTATGATCTTCTTCTTGCCTGAGCTTCTCCAAGGAAATTCGCTCACTGATTTGAAGTAATTCTGCCTCTAAACATTTTTGCTTTTGTTCCAGGGTTAGTTGGTCAGTATCCATTACTCGCAAGGGACTGCTGTCTCAGGCGTTATGCTGGCCAGCCATAGGATGCATTCCAGCCTCTTCCACAGCAGATCCCTCAACCTGAGGCATCACCAAAGGTCCATGTTGCTCTTGAAGTTCAACCTGTGTAGCCATCCAAACACTTCCACGTCCTGCAGTAAAATGAGACAGGTCCAGAAATGCAAGGGTCCCCTTACTGTAGAGTAGGGGAATTTCCCCCGGTGCCTGACCAAATTTCCCCCCATTCACTAAAAATACCATCAACAGCTTAATCTGGTTCAAGGTCACTTGGAATTCATCTGTATCCCCCCCCGGGTCGTACCGGACAATAGGCAAGAATTTGTCTGGTGCACTAAATAAAAAAATTAAAAAAAGTAGCACCATATAGATGACAAGTTAAGAAGTAGGGATAGATACAGAGTCAATGTTTGCACTCACGGACCAAAGGCAAATGAAAGTAAGGCAAATAATAAACAACAATGTGTTTATTCCAAAAAATAACAAATGCCAGACAAAAGTCCACAGCAAGGCACTGTGCAGGGTATACACTTTCGAGTCGAAGCGCTGGGAATGGTCAGTATAGTGCCTTACTATGGAATTTTGTCTGGCATTTGTTCTTTTTTGGAATAAACACATTGGCCCAGATACTAAAAGCTTTGCCTCGGGCTAGATCAGCACTGCACAGCGTGCAAACATTGCCCGGACCAAATAGCCCACCATATTCAAAAGGTATAGCCTGGTGCTAATCCTGCTGAATATAGCATGCTAAGGAAGCCAGACAAACTGGTCTGGGAATGCAGGGCAAACATAGCCCAGGAATAAGACAGCACTGAACATAGCAACAGGGAAGTGCACACTGCAACTGCAGCTCAGGAGACTCTGGAGCAAGCCAGTGTTGCAGGTGGAGCACAGTGTGCTTGATTGCACAGAGATGTGTCACAGCTACAGCAAACAACAATGTAAGCCACACACTGCAGAACTGTGCAATGCTGAAATGTGGTTTGCCCGGGACTAACATGATTGCACAGTGCTAACACAATAGCCCAGTGCAAACTGGTTAGCCCGGGGCAAACCTGAGCTATATATGGATACATACTGCCTGAGTCCAAACATGGCCTTGGGGACAGCCCCCCCCCACTCCGAACACCAACAGTGGCACCCTGCAGCAGTTGTGGGTGCAGCAACTGTGTGGTGATACTAGAATGCATGGGACAGGCATGTGGCAAGGGAGAGGGAAGACGTTGGCTATAGGCCCACTAGGCCCCACAGCAACCACAGACGTCATGAACCGGGGACACTGGGTGGGACATGTAGACCATCCCGGCTGTCAAGGCCACTGTTCCCATATGGGGGATACAGTCTCTGGCAGACTAGCACCCCCAGCACGATCCCCATTCCCCAATATCCACTACCACACAAGGGAGGCAGTATAGTGCACTGGTTGAATCCTGAGCTACAAATCCGGAGACCTGAGTTGGAATCCCACAGTCTCCACTTGCATACTGTGTGACCCTGAACAAGTCCCGTAACCTCCCCGTGCCCACAGGGTGCACCTGTCAATAAGCTTGCAGCGTAGTCTTTGAACCGCGTGTGTGGAACAATGGACACAGAGAAATGGCACCAAGTTCAAATCGGTCCAGCTTCTTTTACAGTCAGCGCAGCAATGCTGATAGTTTTCTGGCTCTAGTAATTGTAATGCATTCCTACTGATCTTGTACATGTCTCCATATGGCCCTTTAATATTAATATCACTCTGTCTAGTTTTGTAGCAATTTTGCTAGTATCTGCCAGGACTTTAACTGTGGGCCTGAATCAAGCTGTAATTATGGAAACAAATTCTCTTGTCAGTATTAAGCGTGTTTAAAATGAAATGCTAAGCTGAACTAATGCTGTAATTAAGGAAACAAATTCTCTTGCCAGTATTAAGCGTGTTTAAAATGAAATGCTAAGCTGAACCAATGCTGTAATTAAGGAAACAAATTCTCTTGACAGTATTAAGCGTGTTTAAAATGAAATGCTAAGCCTCTAATCATAGCCACAATTCAGCAGCAGAATCTGATTTGTATACTCATATGTTTGGCAATTAATTCGAAGTGATCTCGCTCTGTTTAGAGCCTTCAAATAACCTAGCCACTTCTCTTTCCTTCCTCAGATAATCGGCTGGGTTCGAGAGGACCAACACCCCTCCCCCCAGTCACCGGAGCCCCGCTGTAGGATCCAATTTAAAGGTATGGCTGAGTTCAGCATTGCGTTACGTATTTGAACTGCATATGTGACCCCGCCAGCGCTGCACGCCGGCTACCTCATCACCCCCAACAATGCCCTTGGCAAACTAGGAGCTATATAGGGTTTGTCACGTGATTGCAAGAACCTATCAGCCCACTCTCCCATTAGCAGTTTATAGGATTACCCCACTAGTGGCTGCTACACTCAGATCCCACTGCCTTACCCCTGCAAACAACATGCTGCTTCTATTCTTTATCATACTGTGCCTGCTATCACCTCTAACCTCCCTCCCACCTACCTCCCACCCTCAAATACAGCCTAACCCCTCCTCATTAACTACCAATACTACTCCCCCTCCCCTTCATGTAACCTCCACCCCTGTGCTGCAGCAACTTCACTGCTCTCAGAGCAACTGGATCCTTAGTGCATCCATCCTGCCACCCTCATTTCATGCAGGTCTAACAGTATTAATCACATCCACAATAAATAGCCCCCTGCAATCATCACAAGTTCTTACCCCCTGCAAGCCCATAGGGGCCATGCACCTTCCTAAACAACTGGTAGTGCTGCTGCTCCTCCTGTCTGGAGACATAGAACTAAACCCTGGTCCAAGCCCCCCTCAGCACCCACCTGCCCCTCACTCTACTAAGGGAACTTCAAATTGTGCACCTCAACATCTGTAGCATATTGAATAAAATCACTGCCCTGCAACCTATAGCACTCTCACTTCGCCCAGATGTTATGATTATCTCTGAGACCTGGCTAGAGCCCCATAACTTGGACCCAGAAGTTTCTATACCTGGCTACTCACTTTTTCGGCAAGACCGCCTGGGCAAAAAAAAGGGGGAGGGGTTGCCATGTACATCTCCTCTATGCTCCAGTTTACCCCTGTTCAACTCCCAATGCTCACTCAGTCCATCAACACCTTGCTTATCAAACTCTCCCTCCCTTACTCTGTTCCACTATATATTGCAGGGTCCTACTGTGCTGCTGACACTGCCCTTCCTGACATTCTGGACCACCTGGGCACCCTAAAGTCTGCCACCTCAGGGGGCAAGTTACATATTCTAGGGGATTTCAACATCAAATGGCTCACACACAAAAACTCTAAACTCCGCAGCCAAGTCTCTGCCTTAAACATCACCCCCAAAATTTTGGAACCCACTCAACAAAATCACAAATCTCAGAACCATTCACTCTAGGACTGGGCACTAACCTCCCACCCCATCGGATCATCGAAGCTAGACTCCTCCCAGACTCCCTAAGTGATCACCACATGATCTATGTAGTAAGCAAAATATTCAGACCCAAATCACCGCCACCACGGACGTTGCTCACTAGGTCATACAAAGCCCTCAACCTAGAGGTGCTGCTAAGTGATTTGTCACGAGTTGATTGGTCCTTCATCCCCCAGGCATATTCCCTTGACTCAGCCCTAGAATTCTTTAAGGACACTTTTCTCGCAGTCTGGAATGCTCACGCTCCCCTCAGAAGGACGCGGGTAAGGGGTGCCCACCTGCCCTGGATCTCTGCAAATTTAATCGACCAATTCCATGATAGGAACCATGCCTAGAAAGCGTACAAGGCTACAGGCACCCAGATGGCACTCCAATTATACCGGACACTTCATAATTCCTGCACATGGCTAATCCATCATGCCAAAGGCAGCTGCTTCAAGACTTCCTTCCACACAAACCTAAATCACCCTACAAAATTCTGGAAAACAATCAAGTCACTTTTTTCTCCCCCCTGCTCAACCTCCCACCACCACCCTAAAAGTGGAAGGCTCCCTCATCTCTGAACCGGCTGAAGCGACCTCTGCTTTCAGCACCTTCTTCTCTAGCTGTGCGTCCTCACTCCTAGCCACCCTACCACCATCCATGGAGGATGCTTCCCTCCCACTGCTAACATCCTCCCAGGAAACCAGCTTCTCTTTTCGCTAGGTCACCCCATCCGATGTGCTAAAAGCCCTATGGTCACTCAACCCATCAAAAAGCAAATGCCCCTCTGGTCTTGATTCCAAAATGCTTCACCTCTCAGCCCCAGCCGTTGCCACCCCCACTGGCTGCCCTGTTCAATCTCTTATTTTCAGTTGCTGACATACCTTCCAACTGGAAGCATGCCACTGTCATCCCCCTCCCGAAAGGGGATGACCCCTCGGTACCAGGTAACTACCACCCGATCTCCCTACTCTCTATCCTAGCCAAACTACAGGAGTACCTTTTCCTAGCCCAACACTCCTCCTTCCTTGACTCCTCCTCCTTCTTCACACCCTACCTATCAGGTTTTTGAAAAATCACACTCCACCATTACCTCCCTGAAAAGGCTCACTGATGCCATCCTCACTGACATGGACAAAGGGCACACTACCTCAGTCATCTTTATCGACCTCGCAAAAGCTTTTGACACAGTCTCCCACTCCTTATTGCTCTCCAAACTCTCTAGTGCCGGACTCTCAGGTGCTACCACCAGTTGGTTTCACTCATACCTGGTTGGTAGATCTCAGTTTGTAAGAATTGGACCTCACACCTCCACCCCCCCTCCCCATCACCACTGGGGTTCCACAAGGCTCGGTCCTTGGCCCGATACTCTTCTCTATTTTTCTAAATGAACTTCCCTCAGTCTGCCCACATACATACATTCACCTGTATGCAGATGACACCGTACTTTATGCATCAGGCCCCTTCCCCATAGATGTGGCCTCCCTACTCCAGCAGGACTTCAATGCTGTACAGAAATGGTTTTGTACAAACCAGCTGGTTCTTAACCCCAAGAAAACAATCTCCCTGACTTTTGGGACAAGGCAAAGGCTCTCCTGGCTGTGCAATACCCCGACTTTCTTCACCTCAGAGGGGATTCCTTTACAGTCTTGTACCTCCTTCAAATACCTCGGGGTCTAGCTTGACCAGCACCTAGACCTTTCCACTCACATTGACTGTATCCACAAGAAACTGCACCCTAAACTCAGTGGTTTATACTGGAACAAAGGCAACATCCCTTTGGCAACCCATAAAGAAATTGTCCAGAAGATGATCCTCCCAATACTTGACTATGGAGATATAGTCTACAGTGCTGCTCCCAAGTCTGCCCTAGCCAGCCTCAATCCTCTTTTCCACTCCTTCTGTCCCTTTGCCCTTGACTGCCCCATTTTGACTCATCACTGTAACCTCTATAGATCCCTTGATCTGCCACTGCTCCACAATCATAGACTCATCCACAGTATCAGGTTCAGAGCAAACTTTTGAGTACAGTCCCTTCCCCCTACCTTGAATCTGCCCTCTCAGTCCTGTCACCGCCTGCCTACTCCCTCAGGAGTAGAAACTCCAGGCTTCGCCATGTTCCTCATATGTCCACATCCAGGGGCCAAGCAGCGTTCAAATACCTCTCACCAAAACTCTGGAATACACTGCCAGCTGACATACATGACTTTACCACCACCTTACATCTAAATCATCTCCTCAAAGCTCATTTCTCCCCATTTTGTGCCTGCACATAGATCCACCAAGTGGCAGGTGCCCCGGCCCCCTCTCGTACTTTGGGTCTCTAGTTGTGCTGCACCCATTTCTCCTTAACTAATGCTCTATGCACTCTGCAACAGTCGTACAAATGACCATTTAGTTGAACACAATTTGTGCACACATTCTGCTGCCAGACTTTTTTTTTATTGCTTTTATGCATATGTATTTATTGGTTTTATTCCTCTGCCGCTCACACCCTCTTATGCTTATTTGAACTTTTCTTCTATATATCTAGATCTGTATATGATTTCACAACTGCCTTGCATATGATTTACAACTGCCTGTGTGTACTAACTTGTTCTAAGTGTATACTCAACTGTATTGCTCAATCTAATTTTGTACTACTGTATGCTCCACTGTCCCCTTTCCCCCAGGACACATCTGGAATCGAGCGGTACCCCACTCAGCATGCCTTCCTGGTAAAACTCTTAAATAAATAAAAAAATAAATAAATAAAGTAGTGTGCAGCCCCTGGTTAAGGAAACATCCATGATATGAGAAAGACAGTATGGATATACCCATGGTGGTATAGTGGTCCCCCCACCCGCACCCACATCATGATCCCCAACCCTCACCCCTGGTGTCCGCTCAGATCCATAATCCCTCAAGGTGATCGAGAACCCCCCAAGGCTGGCAACTGTCTGTAGCCTACAACTGGGACATCCCATTAGTTGGGCATAATTCCACCCCTGCCTTTTGTTTTCAGTAGAGAGAAAGAGACACTGATGTACCATACAGACACAGCCCCCCCAGCCCCACACACAGTGAAACCCAGGCAGACACACTAACTCCTCACTCTAGAAAAAGAGAACACAACCGGTGACCCCCCCAATCCTGACTGACCTGCTGCCCTGCCTTGGACAGCACAGCTGCTCTACACAACACACAACACTGGTAGCTGCCATTACCGTCTGTCATGTTCTGCAGGTCTTGGTCTCTCAAGTAACATGGAACTGGAACTGTCCTGCCACTGTCCCCAATGATGCCTGTAGTGTTCATACTGCTGTGCTGTCAGACACTCCTCTGACCCCCCTTGACCACAGGTTCCCGGTTCCCCCACTCATAATCACAGTCACTCACCACTATAGCCAGGGGCTAGCTCAAGTCACCAGACACATCCAGGCATTCCAACTCCCCCGGTCACACCCTCAGTCCTGGGCTGGCAGCTGCTTGTTGTGCTATGACCACAGTCCACATGCTGGAGTGACCGACCAGAGTTGACCATGTTCCAAAAGGCGAGCCACTCTGACCTGCCGACCACACATGTGTTGCTAGGTTATTCACTACTGTACTGTGCTCACTTGGCTGGCTCACAGGTACTAGGCCAGCCATCCACCACCATCCAGCCATGCTTGCTTGGCCTGCCCACCTCCCCTCTAGTCAGGAAAATGTCACAGGATGAGAACCCCTCAGAGCCCAGCCTGTTCAGTGATTGGCTGCCCCTCCCAACATTAGTAACCCATGTTTGCCTTGGCTGCTCTCTATTCAGCATGGTCATGATACGTCAGTTGCAGGGACAATGTTGGATGCAGACGTAAGGGGGTGGGGCTATTCACGATGTTGTCCAGTGCTGTAGCAATGCCACAGTGGTGCTGCACTCACATCAGCAAGCAACTGCCAGTCTCTTAGACTCAGTCAGCACAGCAGTGTAGCACAGCCAGAGAATCACTGGGACAAACACAGGAACCCGGGACATATCTTCAGAGTACACATAACTGTGGGGACACTGGGTCATAGAGCCTACACATGGGATTGTCCTGGGTACAACGGGAAGGGTAGCAGCTTGACCCATCCCACAGCCCCTCAACCTCTAAGCCAACAGCACTGCATATCCTGGTGGTCTAGTGGCCCCCCACCCGGCAGTACGACACCCACAAATCTGGAAATAACATGTATACGGAGCTAGTGACTGGCTCAGACCTCTTCTCACCACCACAGCCAGCCACTGACTGTGGTATGCATGTGTGCTACTGCAATGAGTGTGCGTGGCCTCTCGTGCTCATTCATTGCAGTAGCACACATGCATACCTCAGTCGGTGGCCGGTCGGGGTGGTGCAAGGAGGGCTGAGCCAGTAACTGGCTCTGTATGGATGCTGTTTCTGGTTTTGCAGCATCACACTGCTGGGTGGGGGCACCAGACCACCAGGATATGCAGTGCTGTGGGGTCAGGGTGGGGGCCTCGATTACCTTGGTGGTTTATGGAGCTGTGTGGCAACCAGGGGCTGGGGTCGGGATCACAATGGGGAGGGGCACTGCCACATTACCACCTGCTTTTTGTTGGTGGTATTTTGCACCATGCTACAGTTCATGCTAATGTCTGTAGCATGGCACCATACGTTTGAATATGCTCTCTACACCGGCATTCCTGGCCACTCCCCTATCCCCCGCCCTGTCTGTTAGCATCAGTGCTACCACATAGTGCCAGCACTATTCAAGCTTTTGAATATTGCAGCCTGGCACTAATCTAGTGCTATTCCAGCACTACGGATTTGTGCCAGGCGCACATCTTTGAATATCTGGGCCATTATTGTTTATTATTTGCCTGACTCACATTTGCCTTTGGTCTGTGAGTGCAAACACTGACTCTGTATCTGCTTAAGCCAGTGCTGGCCACCCACTGTGTGCTTGCACTGACCCTGCATCGCTGGTCACAGTACTGTTTTCTGGAGCAGGTAAGAAGTAGGGATGAAAAATGTTTTTCAGCATACATGGGGACATGTGTGTTTAAACAGGGCCGAATATGTAATACTCCAAGGTTTGGGATCCCCAGTAATCCCCCATGTCCCCAGCCAGCGTTAGGTGCTACTGTTAGTCAATAGTTCAGAAGGGGTAGAGTAAACTAGTGCCAGGAGCCTGATAAAGGAACTGCATGCCTGCAGTTTTAAATGTTTTTTTCCCCTCTCCTGCTGCAGCCTTCCCCACCATGGTGGCATGGAGCCAGTGCCACATTCAAGTCCAGCTCACATTGGACAGCCAAATGCCTCCCTGGTTGTTAGAGACTTCTTGTCTCAAATTCCAGGAAGGATTTGGGGAGGTGGCCAGTAATGGCCATGGAGAAGTTAATTTTGGCCAATAGACAGTATGGTTGGAGAAGCACTTTCAGGCACCCTGACAAAGAGAGGAAACAAAAAAAGAAATGTTTTGCAGCCAAGAGGGAGAGAAGTGACTCAGGGAGGTAAGAGTAAAGGGTAAACAGTACCTGCAGTCCCCCTCTTGTCCCTCAGTGAATACCAGTGATCCAGTCTTGAGGCATCAATCTAATGTTGCAGTTGGTCTCCTTGGAGCAGCAGCTGTCGATGGATTGCGGTGCAGGCTCTGTATGGCCCCATTTTTTAATTTTTAATTAAAATTAAGTTTGATTTATGCTCCTCAGCAGTGGTGCCCACAAGTGGGGCTGAATCCTCCCACAGAGAGAGTCAGGGTGGAGCATCAGGCACAGCAAGGCCCCAAGAGAAGACTGCCCAACACCAGCCACAACCAGTCTCTCAAGCCTCATCCTTCTCTTCCTATCTTCTCCCCGGGCTGGGGCAGTGAGTTGGTTGCAGCACCATTGGGTAGGTGCTTTCCACCAGAACTGTTTTAAAAAATGAAAAGGGGAATTGGCTTCCAATGATGTCAGTTCAGTTGATGATCAGGAGCTGAACAAGACACCATCTCATAGCAGTGAGTTCTAATGGCAGCAATTTTGAAAAAAGTAGCTGGTTTGTGATATTGCTAGGAGAGCTAGTAATCAAAGCAGTCACCTGTAGATGGTTTGCATTGAATAAAAGAGTGTTATGGAAACAGAAGCTTTACACAGACGTGTGGAAGGAATGTCAAAGGAAGTTTGCTGAGTGAAGGAATTAACCAAGTAACATTAACAGCAAAAGAAGGAGAAAGGACAGGAAACACAATGACATTTCTTATTGGAAATGCTGAAGCAACAGCTTCTCCCTCCTCCCAGTTTGGAATTGGTAAGGCTGGTGAATCCGTGTCCTCTCTCACCCCTCCTGGACACCCCGGTAAGCAAATCTCTACTGACACCAGGTAATATCCACTTTTATTGTATGGAGAGTGAAAAAAAAGAGGGCCAGCCTTGGGCATTCTCTTATTGTGCAACCAAAAAAGCAGGGCCAAAACAACAGGAAATGCTTGAAAATAAAATAGCCAATACAAGAAAAGCAGTTTCAAAATCTGTAGAAGATATACCTTTAGTGGAAACAGAACAAAGGGATTTAGCTGTGGGTGAAGAATCTGACCTACTAAACTTGATGGGGGCAGTAGCAAGAAGAGAATCAGTGGCCAAATTAGTTTTGGTGTTGGACTCACATGAATTACAGTTTGGTCTACAACCAGAACAAATGGAGGACCCGATGCCAAAAGAGCAGAGTTCTGAAATAATAAATGCAGTTACTTCATTCAGAACTGAAATTCTAGAAGTCTTGGGTGAGATAAAAGTTTCCATTAAGGGGATTTTGGATTCAGTTAATACACTAACAGAGAAATTAGATGGGCTTACACTATGTACTAATGCTTTGGAAGATCGGGTATCACGAATAGAAGATACAAGTGCCCCCATGTTAACAATTCAAACTCAACATGATAAGCCACTCCGGACTCCTATGCAAAAGGTGGCAGAAATGGAAGACTACTTTCGCAGGTCAAACCTAAGAATTTGTAATGTTTCAGAAGGTCTGGAAGGAATGGGTTATCCAGTTCAATTTTTTGAGCACATGCTCACTACTGCAATGGGCAGAAACTACCCTGAACAAAAAATTGTTTTAGATAGAGCCCACAGAGGCAGATCTCATTTTGCTAGCAACAATCAAGGGTATTCCAGGGCTACTTATGTTCAGTCTCATAAATACCAAGATAAAGAGGCCATTTTGCAGAAAGCAAGGCTTGAGCGAGGTTTGAAGTTTCAGAATACTCTCTTACATGTGTACCCAGATTTATCTGCTGAAACTGTTAACAAAATGCAAAATGTTTAATCCAGTAAAAAAAAAATCTATGATATGGGTATTAAATTTATGATGCTGTATCCAGCAAAGTTGCGCTTCATTGTGAAAGGCAAATTGACAACTTTTGAAGACACAGAAGAAGTGCAAGGGGCCTTTGATATGGCCTATAGTAATCAGCATAATGAATTCCAAACAGCAGTGCCGAAACCAACAAGAACACACCCATATCAAACAAGGCAACATGATTCTCCAGACTCCTCTTAAGTATATGCGCTGATACAAATAAATGGCTATCCCTTTAGTAGTTCTGGGGGAGCACACATATGGTTTTATATAGGGGGAACATAGCACATAGAGAATAGATAAGCAAAAATGAAGTTCTTCAGTGGGGTTTCTTGTAGAGTACAAAATAAAAGGAGTCTTGTTTCCATTTTTTGAGGCTGGCTATAGCACTATTGGGCAAGGGAGGAATAGGACAGTGAGATAAAAATAATAAAAAAAAAAAATAGAATTTTGGCAACAACTTGTGTAGTAACCCAGAATGAGGTAATCTCTGCAACTATGGGGGTGGGACAGGAGAAACTAGTTTTCTCATTTATGGGTAGTGTTTTTTTTTAGGGTGGAGGGGATACACTATGGGCAGATTATGGTGCATTTAATACAAAAAAATGAAGGCTCCAAGATTCCAGGTTAAAAAAGAATAAAATATGGAAAGCTAATGCAAGTATTAATGCAAGTTAGAGCAGTATTTACTATATAAATGCAGCAGAAAATTAAAATAGCTACATGGAATACGAAGGGCCTACAAAATAGAATCAAAATACTCAAAGTTATAAATTATTTAGAGAAAAAACATATTAACTGCATTATGTTGCAGGAGACACATTTCATGGAAAAAGATTTTCAATGGTTCCAAAGGCAGTTGGGACCAGGAACATATTCTTCTTTTAACCAGACTTCTAGAGGGGGTGGCTATTTTCTTTCATAAGCAGAAATTAAAGCCAATAATCTCAAATATAAAAATGGATGTATGTGGTAGATATGTTATAATGGAAGTAACTATAGGTTTAAACAACTTTACATTGGTCACCGTATATGGACCTAATATAAATAATCCAACGTTTTATTCTGAATTGTGTAAAGCACCATATACAATTGGAGGGGGATTTCAACCTTACTTTAAATAAGAAAGATAGAACTTCAAGCTCTTTAACCCTTTTAAACCATCAATTAGGGTTATTAATCATTTCAATCAGACCTAAGATTAATAGATCCTTGGGCCAAACACAGTAAGATTGCTTACAAATATTCTTTTTTTTTCGCCATGCATCAATCCTATTCACAAATTGACTTTTTTCTGGTATCAGAATCATTATATTATAGAATGGGCCATACAGATTACCCTGGAATAATTATTTCTGACCATTCCCATAGTATAATGGATCCATAGATAGAAGGTGATATGTAGACAAACCATTTATGGAAAATGGGCATTACCTTACTAAAACATCAAGATATCAATAACACATTTGTTCAAGAAATGGGAGGATTTTTTTAAAGAAATTAAGAGGAAGATACACATATATTTATAATCTGGGACACCTTTAAAGCTTGGACAAAGGGAAACATGCAATCATTGAAAGCTTTTAGGAAAAAGAAATGGACAGAACAGCAAAAACAATTGGAAAGAGAAATGCAATCATTAGAACAAATACACAATTCTACATTTGATAAAAAATTTATAACAAATCAATCCAAAAAAGAGAAAATTACAATAAACTATCAACAGAAATAGCAGAGAAACAAATCTTACAAACTAGAACAAATTATTGTATCTCATAGGACCAGCCATTAAAATTAATGGCTTGGCAGCTTAAGAAAGACAAGAACACAATAATATAGTACTTATTAAGGATCACAATGGAGATATTTTTAGCATTCAAAAGAAATAAGTAAAATGTTTGTGGAATATTATAAAAACCAATATTTTTCTCAAAATACAGAAGATGATAAATCTGCAAAAGACTTCTTAAGCAGGGTTCAAACAAATCAATTAACTCAAGAATTAAAATATGCATTAGACAAGCCAATTACTCAAGCAGAAGTAGAATTAGCAATTGATCAGTTAATGACAGAGAAAACACCTGGCCCTGAAGGATTTCAAATATAATTTTTTTTTAAAAATATAAAAATGTATTGGTGCCGATCCTTACTGATGTATATAATAACATTAATAAAATTAATAATATCCCCAATCATTTAAAGAGGCAACTGTTTTATTGTTCCATAAGCAGGGTAAAGACCCTAATTTATGTGCATCCTACAGACCAATATCTCTGCTTAATGCAGACTATAAAATCTTTACAAAAGTGCTGGCCACATGATTAGTGGGGGTACTTCCTGCCTTGGTTGATCAAGACCAGAAGAGATTTATTAAAGTTTGAAAAATTAATGAAAATCCAAGATGAACAATTAATATAATTTCAAATCCTAAGTCTACAGAAGGAGTCCTTTTAACAATAGATGCCAAAAAGCATTCAATAGGATCGAATGAAATTTCATACTGCAAACATTGCAAAAAATGAACTTTGGGAAACAATTCATAAATTGGATAACAAATATATATCAAGAACCTAAATCAAAAAATAAAAATCAATGATACATTATCAGAAAGCTTCGAGTTATCTAGGGGTACAAGGCAGGGATGCCCCCTCTCACCATTAATTTTTGCACTGGTTATGGAACCTCTAGCTACTGAAGTAAGGAAAAATGATAATATAGCAAGAATTAAGAGCAATAGCAATATTAAAAAAAGATAACCTCTATGCAGATGATGCTTTACTGTATATTTCTGATCCAATAAACTTTATAAAAGAATGTATTAATCTTTCAACACAATGCAGTAAAGCATCAGGCTATAAGATTAATTGGCAAAAGTCTTTGATCCTTAAGCTAAATCTAGAACACACTCTTCAAATGCCAGATAATTGTCCTTGTCAACAGGTAAATGCATTCCAGTGTTTAGGTATATCTTTAACAAACCATTCAGATAATTTATTTCACTCTAATTTTGATAATACAGTTTACTAGGCATAGTAAAACTAGATCTAAATAAATGGCAATTTCTCCCCTTAGCATTGATAGGTAGAATCAATATAATAAAAATGAAAACCTTACCCAAATTGTTGTACCTGTTTCAGGCATTACCTATTTTACTACCAAAATCATTATTTAATAGTTTAAAAAAATAGTAATAAACTTTATTTGGAAAAATAAGAAACCCTGAATTGTATATGATAAATTAATTTTGGCAAAAGAAAAAGTAGGCTTGGCACTGCCATATTTCTTCAAATATTATCTAGCCACTCAAGTGGCAATACTCTGGCAATAGTTGAGAGAATTAGAGTGCCCATTAAAAACAATAGAGATGGAACAAAACATGTATGGTCAGAAAAATCTAAGACATTTATTATTTTCTGGTTATTATACAAATAAAAATAATTTTAATAAGGTAATATGGCAACATACACAACAATTTATTGTAGGCAGGAATTACATAAACTAACCAAAGTAAAAATTCCAATCACAGCTTTCACCTCAATCTATAATAATTATGATTTTGCCGCATCAATAAATGAACCAACTTTTAAACAATGGCAAACTCTAGGGTTGTTTGAATATGGCCAGCTATTTATAAATCATCAATTCATGTCCTTTTCTCAATTGCAGATCCAATATAAAAACATGGGCAATCACAAGTACACCTTTGTTGGATGCATTAATTCAACAAAAAGACAGTAATAAATTGATAGCCCTTGTTTATGGTTGCTGAAATAACCATACCCTCAGAAGATACTGTATATTGAAGCTGAAAATGAAATGGGCAAAATATTTGAGAGTAGAAATCACAGATAATTTATGGGAAGAAATATTGTCTACCCCTACAGAAAAAGTTAAAACATGCAAACTGCAGCAAATCCAGTTTAATGTGTTACATAGAACATACTTTACTCTCTCTAAAGTGCATAAAATAAATAATTCTTTATCTGCGGTATGCCTTAGATGTGCACACACATCAGGCACTTTGAAACACTTTATACACGATTGTCCATAATTATCTAATTTCTGGACAAAAACTTTTAATACATTAGAGAACATTTTTATAGTTCAATTACAATTTGCACCATTACTTACGTTACTTGCACAGACTGGACATAATACACAGATTAGTATCAAAAAACCTTTTTAACAATAGCTATGAGTTTGGCAAAAAAAAAAATGCATTCCCCTAAAATGAAAGGCCTCATCACCACCACCACACCCCCACCTATGAAACCTGGCTGAATTTCATAGTGGACATTATGAAGTTGGAAAGACTACATTATTTAAAAAAAAGAGGACAAAAGGTGTTTTGAAAAAATGTGGGGCCCCTTTCAAAGGCAAATTCAGAAAGGAATATGCTAAATAAGGGGAAAAGAAAAACCTTTAATGAAATGTTAAATAAGTAACACAGAATTGTTTTGAGGAGAATGCTGGGATAGGAGGAGGAGTTTGTGCCATCTGCAGATCCCAGAGTGCGGTGCACATGAAGGTGCATGACAATGTCCATTGGCGTTTTTGCTTAGTGTGGTCAGAAAGTTGAAAATGGGAACTAGTACCATGGCTGAATCTAATCTCTAAATGTTGCTGTTTATGTTAATTTTTTCTGACTTTTATGGCAAAGAGTACCAGAATGGCAATGTGAACCAATGCTGTTTTCAAGCGAGCACCTGTTGATTTCAAACCTGGTAGCAGCTTAAATTGTGGGTGTGCCTGGCAACCTGGTGTCTTCAAACTAGCCAGCTACACACAGTAGGAAAGAAAACAAGAAAATTACACATCATGATTACTCCTTGTCTCTAAATATTTTCATTTACATTGTAGTTGTTTGTTATTTTGGCAAAGAGTACAGGACAGGTGTTGTCAAGTGCGTACAGCTCGCAGGCGTTTACACTCAGTTTTGATATCAGCATCTGCAGTTTGAAATGACATTCAAAATGGTATTTTTTTATGGTGCTGAAGAACATTTATTCCAAGAGCCAGTCACTATAAGCTATGCTGAAAAGCCCCAGAAGAATGATTAGAACTGAATTCCTGCTACATTAACGCTTACAACTTAATGGACATTTATAAGATTTCAAGGTATTCTCCCTGCTTCTATGTTTCATGTTTTTGGCATTTGACAAATAATATAGATGAAAGAACAGCAGTTTATCCTTTGTTTAGTTGGACAACAGTAAAGGCTATAGAGATGCACTGTATTTTATATTTCAAAAGGCTCCCAGCCTCTTCCCCCTTCCCAAGGCAACTATAAATAAATTAAATAAACACAGTAACAATTAAAAGAAGACATAAGAAGTGCAGGGAGAAGCTGAAAGAAAAGGAATAAAGGTGCAGGTAGTACCTCCTGCATTTTAAGTGGAAACTATCTATAGATAAATCTATACTGTACTACCCACATAGACTGGAAGATAAAAAGGGGTCCTTTCTGGGAGAGGAACAAATGTTTACCAGAAGCAAAGAAATCTCAGCCAAACAACAAACACAAGAACAGAAAGAGTCAGCTGACAATAAGAGAAAATATATCAAACTGGCATCTAAAATGGGGTCTAAGAAAAAAACCGATGAACCTGCAAAATTATTAAAAGCTGCTGCGGCTGACAAAACAGATAAAAAAGAAAGTTCAGTGGCAAAGCACAAAAGTATAACAGCATAGCCAATTCAGCCTAAAATAAACATATGTTTGGGTCCCCCATGCTCTTAAGCAGTTCATTACCACAAGCAATTTCACCAATAAACACACCAGAACAGTCTCCAACTAGGCAATAGCACCCCTGATTCATTAAATATAGCAGAATTAGAGAAATTGGAATCTGAAGTGAATTCTTTCCATGAAGCTGAGAATATGGGAGAAAATACGGGTGAAGAGAATTAACATCTTCAAGCTTCTAAAAGTACTGAAGAAGCTCCACAACAAAATCAACAAGATGATCCACCTCTGTGGGCCCAAACAATTTTAAAATAAATTTTAGCAATCAAAACTAAAATGGACCCCCTGGATACTTTGGTTTAAGCGGTTGACAAAATTAAACAGTCACTGAAGGGAATAGAACTGGCAAATAAAACAAATCTGGATAGAATTGAAAATGCAGAAAAAAGTATTGGGGAAACAGAGGATTCTCTGGTCCAAATGAAAAAACAACTGGTTGACCACAACTTGGAGATCCAACAGATGCAAGCTAAAATAACTGACACTGAGACTAGAGCCAGGAGGAAAAATATCAGGATCCTGTGGGTCCCAGGGACATGGGATCAGAAGAACTCATTAATAACAACTCTGGACTTGGTGTTTACTGCCCTATTAGATGTTCCGGAAGAAGAACTACATATGGACTATGACAGAGTTCATCAAGCATTAAGGCAAAGACCAGAAGACGATGCCCCCCCCCCAAGCTATTATTGTTAAATTTCAAAAGTCAGTTGACTGGGATAGAATAATGATCTGTGTCTTTAAGGAAAAACAAATCAATCTGAAAGGGGTGAAAATAAATATCTTCCAAGACTTGCCTAATGAGGTGATTATTGAACAGAAAAAATATATGCATTTAAGATCTGCAATTTGGAAATTTGATGCAAAATCATCTTTTCTTCCCCCTTACAAACTGTAGGTTTCCATTAAAGGAAACCAGTTGATTTATGACTCTGTGGTGAAAGCCGAGTGGGATCTTCAAGCTAAATATCCAAAGATGTTTGCAAATGGATTCTAGTGGAACACGAAGAAAAACTGTGAAGTAACGAGGTCAAGAAAAGAAGTCTTAAGTCCCTGTTTTTAAGGGGTTATGTACATTATGGTGCTATTCTTGATGACTTAATGTACTAAGAGAGGCTGTTATGGGAAATAAATAGTATTAACAATGCTTTAGGGGGTTAAAGATAGAATTGGTCAAGTTGTCTATACATCTATGGAATGTTCTTTTAAAAGATTCTGAAGGGAGTATACTATTAGAAGCCTTCATGCACTGCAATGGGGTCAAGTCACAACAGCATGAAGAACAAATACTCACCAGCATCAGGTAGACAAGTTTCTGCCTACGACTTATGTTTTTGTTTAGTTGGCTTAGGGGGAATTCTTTTTTTTTTTGTGTTTGATTTTTGTGGGGTAAAAGGTTAACATCAAGGTGCAGGAAAAGTATTGTTTGTTTGGTAAAACTGTCAAAAATGGTAAGACAAATGATAAAAGAAAAGAGAAGAGGCAGGAAAATCAAGTTTTATTTCTTCAATGACACAGGGACATATTAAGTCCACATAGCTTGTATTTGCCACATTAAATGTTAATGGTCTGAATAATTATAAGAAGAAAATATAATTCTAGAATATGCTTATGAAAAGAAGTTAAATGTCCTTGCATTACAACAGACCCATTTAGATGTGTTACATAACAAAAAATCTTAAAAAATCATTCTGGTCAAGGGACTGTTAGGGGGAATAGAAACAGTATTTGGCTCAATATATGGTCCATTTATAGGTTATGAGAACTTTCTCTCCCAAATAACTCAGGCATTAATATAGCTAGAGGCTGATAGGATATATAGGAGGTGATTTTAATGCTGTGTTAAACCCTAGGATAGACAAATCCTCAACCCCTTAATTTCTAACTACAGAACTTCTCAGTTATTGCAAAATTTTTGAATGAATATAATTTAGTGGACACATGGCGAAATATGTGTCTTACTCAAGTTAAGTTCACTTTTCAAGCCAAACATATTAATGTCTTTTCAAAATTGGATAATATATTTGTTAATAAATAAGTGATTAAAGATATTGTAAAAACTGAGATAGATACAATTTCTATACCAGATAATGCATTGGTTCATATAAAATGTATCCCTACCAGAGACTGAAAAAGAATTCTGTAGTGGAAATTCCAGAATACTCTATTACATGATTCAGGCTTTATAATATACATAAAAAGTCATCGATCGGAATTGTGGATTATCAGTTATAAAGATTATAAAGTCTCTGAGATATGGAACACGTTGAAAGTGACCATTAGAGGATATATAATTTCATATCAGATTAAAATTAATAAAAGAATTAGGGAAAAAACAAATAAACTCGATCAAGAAATACTAGAATTACAGTATAAAGTGGGGACAGGTCCAACAAAATATCAATCAGTATTGGACCAAAAAATAACAGAGAAGAAAATAGAAATAGCTAAAAAGGCTGAAAAATATTATGAAATTTAAAAATAAACTATACATGTATACCGATAAATCAGGAAAGATGCTGGCGCATGCACTTAAAAAGCAAAAAGAGTGTAACACAATAACGTATAAAAAATGCATCTCAAAAAATAGTTACAAATGATACAGAAATAGCTAAGGCATTTACAAAATATTTTAGTTTAATTTATAGTATAGGAAACACAAATGTTGAACTAGGTGATATGGATAGCTATTTGAAAAATGCCCAATTGATGGAGTTACAACTAAACTTTGTCCATTTCTCAGAATATGAGGAGGTAGAAGCAATTAAATCCATGAAAAAAAAATTCTTCTCCGGGACCGGATGGCTTTACATCTGAATTTTTCTAAACTTTTTCTAAAGAGATATCACCCTGGTTAGCCAGAAAAGCAGAAGAGATGGCAAATGAGAAACTGCTTCCAAAATCCTTTCATAAAGCAGATGTTGTTCTAATACCAAAGGAACATAAGGATAGATTACTTCCAGAGAATTATCACCCCTAGCATTACTAAACTGTGATTATAAAATAATAGCCAAATTAATTGCTGGTCAAATTCAAACACAAATACAACAAATCATACATGTTGATCAAAAAGGCTTTGTAAAGGGTAGAACTATTTTTGAAGGATTAGCAGAAGTACAGGCAGCCTTCTCAGTCTCAGATACACACCCAGAAACCATTGCAAATACTATGGCCACCTCAAAAGCATTTGACTTGGTAAACTGGCACTTTATGTTTCAAACACTATATATATATATTAGAGGCAAAAAACTCCGTTTAATGCATTAGTTAGGGTTGTTCCATAGCGACAAAAGTGAGGAAATTCGCTGTTAGGGTTGAAAACCCTAACTCCGAATTCAACCCCCCCCCAGCACCACACACACACACACACATGCAAGTATGGGGGAGGACCAAGTCAACACAACCAATGACAGACATCCAGCAGCAGGTGACAGAAATAACAAACAATTGTCTAAATGTACTACGAGACATCCCCACCCACCTGACCAGGTACTGCATGCTCAGTGAAGATCAACAGCAAAACTGAGGCCATATACACTAGCGTACATCCCTGATTGCAGCTGCACAGCGTACCACACTTACGTAGCTGCAGGCCTTACCTACGATGCCCCACACACGCCGCAACTGGTACTGTGCCGTTAGTCAATATAAATGCTGAAGGTGCATGATGACAGTTGTAGAAAGGTTTTAACACTAGTGAGTATACATTAATTAAGAGAAGTACATAAATAAACTACAAGACACTAGCATGCTCAAGATAAAAGTAGTGTTACATTTAGTATGTGATTTCCATAGTAGTACATTTACTGCAATGGTTTACTCAAGATAGAGAGGCTGATGTAAACTTATGGAAAAGCATTGCCTGTTCAACGCTGTGAAATTCGTACTGCCAGTATCAGATGCATTCTTACTGATGAAGGTGTACTGCTGATATACATACATAGACCTTCAGTGTGTTTCAATACTAAAGATGTAGTAAGTATTCTTTGTAAGAAACAGTGTAATTGCATGGATCAGGTCAAGCAAATTCTCAATATCATAGCACTACTGAGCCAACAATGACGTACCTGTATCGGAGATGTCTATAGGATAGATTTTCCTGTAGGCACTTACTGAGTATGCTGTACCTGAGAAAGACAATCTCATTGCATCTGTGATGACTAACTTATTCAAATAGTGATACATTTACTATTGTTGCAATGAGTGATCTATGCCACTTATGGACACAGTGTAATTTTTTTAACAGTTGTTTCACACTCAGGCTGTATGCCTAGTGTTTGGGTTTGCCACACTTCTGTCACTGATGCTATCAAAGTGATAACTATGTTAATTGTGGTACAACATGAATCAAGTAGGTATAGTGTAGATATAAACAGAATGTCTTTTAGTATTGATTTAACTCACAATGGGGTAAGTGTACTAGGACAGCAGGGGTTATTCTCTATCACTGACTCTGTCAGTTATAATCACACTAAGGTTTCGATGACTGTAATGATCAAGTTACACTGTTCATCTTCATGAGTTCATATTCACAGCCATTCTCCAGTAACTAGACAGTGTATGGTGTAACTGGGTGGGACGCTGTGTTGCAAAGCTGCTGCAGTGCCTAGCAGAGGGAGAGTATCTACTCATAAAGACAATTAAGCAATAAGGCATGACCAACAGTTATGTTAAATGGTCTGTTAATCACCCTGTAGGGGTTTAATGTTGAATGAGGCGTAGCCGAGTGCCACATGTCGCTAGATAGTGATAAACCGACCATTAACATAATACCTGGGAGTAGCTTATTGCTATCATAATAAAACTGTTTTTTTAAACAACATTAAACCATGTTCATCATATGGTTAGGCTTTACATGTATCTTAATAAAAACTAAACATAAGGCTATTACAATGTTTACAGTCAATTAGAAAGCTGCATTTCTCAAACCCTTGTTATAATCAGAGGTATTATACCTGTACAACTCCTTGGTTTTGCTCAACTCTATTGCTCAGGTGGCCCACCACATGTGGTGTGGTCTGGTGTGGGGCATCGGTAGGTAAGGCCATGCGACTACTAAGTGTGGTACGTTGTGTGCAGCTGCAATCAGGGATGTGTACGTTTGGTGTACATGGCCTCAGTTTTGCTGTTGATCTCCACTGAGCATGCAGTACCTGGTCAGGTGGGTGGGGATGTCTCGTAGTACATTTAGACAATTGTTTGTTATTTCTGTCACCTGCTGCTGGATGTCTGTCATTGGTTGTGTTGACTTGGTCCTCCCCCATACTTGCATGTGTGTGTGTGTGTGTGTGTGTGTGGTGCTGGGCGGTCCGAGTTAGGTTTCGACCCTAACAGCGAATTTCCTCACTTTTGTCGCTGTGGAACAACCCTAACTAATGCATTAAACGGAGATTTTTGCCTCTAATTTCCCTTCTTTTTCAGAATGATAACAAGAAATAGTGAATTTAATGCAGCGGCAGGAGCAGGGCCCCGCGCTCCCACCACATTATGTCTTGTGGCATAGTAACAGGAACAGCAATGCAAACAGAAGCACTAACAGTGGCGCACATGGTAACGCAAGCGCGAATGAGAACAGAAATGGTAACACACACGGTGGCGTAGACGGGAACGGTCTGCCACGTGATGTGTTGTCACATAGTAACATGGTGCCTGCAAATGGAAATGTCAATGGGCATGGTGACGCAAAGTGAAAAAGAAAGAGAAACAGTACTGTAGACACAAATGGCAAAAAATAACAGAAACGCAAGCGCAAATGAAAACGCAAAGGATAACACACATGGTGGTGTAGTCGTCAACGGTAAGTGAAACGGGCACGGAACCGCAAGCGGAAACGGCAATGGTAACAGTAATGTAAGTGCACAGACTGGTTTTCCCAAAAGCTGAATAGAGAAAGACAGTGAATACAATGAATGTATGCATAATAATGGCTATCGGAACAGAAAATGAGGACTTTGAATACTAAATAGTTTATATCTCAGGAACCGTATGACATAGAAAAAAAAATTAAGTCATATGATTTATGACTGCCTGGCTAGTTTTGTACTTAGCCCCCATTAGGGGGCTAAGCATTTTTCCGACGAAAAGTCTGTATCTCACACCGTTTCTGAGATATGGGCCCTGAAAGGCGCGGTGAACACCGTAATGTTATCCTATGGGAAAAAAAGAGAAGTTTGGAGTGCCATAACTTTGCCTCCCTGTAATATGTTTTCACCAAACCACTGAAAGGCACATCTGTGGGCTGTTGGCTGTCTTCCCTTCAAATTTCAGGAAAAAATACCAAACCGTTATTTTGCAGCAGGGTGCCAATGGATTCACCAGAAGACATATGAAGTGAGACTTAAGGAGCTTAATATGTATAGCCTCGAGGAAAGGAGGAGGGGGGACATGATAGAAACTTTCAAGTACCTCAAGGGAATCAACAAAGTCCAAGAGGGTAGCATCTTTCAAAAAAAGAGGTGTGCAAGAACAAGGGGGCACAATTTGAAGATAGAAGGGGGGCGGCTCAGAGGTAATTTAAGGAAGTATTTTTTCACAGAGAGGGTTGTGGATGCATGGAACAGCCTTCCAGAGGAGGTTGTGGAGTCAAAAACAGTGGTGGAATTCAAGCATGCATGGGACAGTCATAAGGCAATTCTAGGGGTGGGGTAGGAAGAAGTAGGCTGCTGGTTAACTAGGATCTGCAGCTTATCCATCAGGTAGGGAAATGGGCAGACTGGGTGGGCCAAGCGGTCCTTATCTGCAGTCAAATTCTATGTTTCTATGTTTCTATGTTTCCTGTAATGCGTCGGGCGCTGTAATGTTATCATATGAGAAAAACTGTCAATGTTGGAGTGCCGTAACTTTGCTGCCATGTAGTATTTTTTCAATACAACACTGAAAGGCATATCTGTGAGATGTCGGCTGCGTTCCCTCCAAATTTCAGCCCAAAACACCCAACCATTCTTTTGCAGTGCAGTGCTAAAGAATTGTTGTCATTTTCCCACAGACTAGAGAACTACTGTCGCAATTTGCGAAAGCTTTTGCAAAGATTTGCGACACTTTCGTGAGCATGAAAGTACTTTGCGAAAGTACTTTTCCAGAAATTTGAAAAACATATTTCTGGGTGTTTTCCAAAATAAAGACATGGCTAGCATCCTCAGGGTCCGACTAGGTGAATACAAAAATAATTAGGTTGCTAGAGGGTCCCAAATTTAAATGCCAAGCATTCTTCTGATCACCAACTGAAAACAAAATGGCCGATTTGCGAAAGTAACAGGCCCATTTGTGAAAGTAAAAATGCATTTGCGATAGTGTTGAACTTTTTGTTAACTTTTCCCATTGACTTATAATGGGAAATTGTTTTTTGAATAACTTTTGAACCATTTAATATTTTTCACTAAATCTTTGAAAGACACATCGGGGACCCGGCGCACATTCCCTGAAGATTTCAGGCTGGTCATGCAAACCATGCGACCTGTACGCGCGACCATAGAATTCCAGAAAAAGCGTAAACGTGTGCGCAAATCATGCTTAATAACTCCGCAGCTGTGTATCTGACCAGTACAAAACTTGGCAGATGCCAAGGCCTATAGTTCTTGATCATGTATTCCAAATTTCAGCCAAATCCGTCAAACGGTTGCAAAGTTATTAAGGTGCAAGGTTTTGGGGTTTAACATAGAAATGGCTCCTCAACCTTAACTATGGTAGCACTACCGTGCTACCATAATATATATATATATATATATATGGTTTCCATTACATATAATAAATGCTGTTAAAGCTCTATACAAACATCCTATGGCTTTGTTTCAAATGAATTCCTACAAGTCAGACCCTATAACCATGAAAAATGGGGTTAGACAAGGGTGCCCTTTGTCCCCCATTTTATTTATATTAACACTAGAGCCACTCTTAAACTATATTAGGAGAAACAAAAGAATTGTAGGAACAGGGGAAGGAATTAACCATTTCAGATTAAACGTTTATGCAGATAGTATTTTAGTGATAATTTCAGACCCTGGAAACACATATCCATTGTTATTACAGGAATTTAATAAATATTCTAGATTTTCCAATTACATGTTAAATAAAACAAAATCTGTGATATTGTGCCTATACACTATTAATTTGGAGACAAAAAGAAAATTACAGAAATGCAAATTAAAGATACAATTAAATATTTAGCTAGCCAATTGACAAATAATATACAGAGAACAACAGAATTCAATTTGAAAGTACATATGGGCAGAATATCACAGATGTTATCCATATGGCAAGATAGAGCTCCGTCCCTATGGGGGAAAATAGAGTCACTTAAAATGATGATTATGCCTCACCTAATGTATTTGTTTCAAGCTACACAGGGAAAATATTGATCATGTAGTTTGAACAGATGAGAAGATTGTTTAAAAAATATATTTGGCAAGGTGGAGTTCCTAGAATTGCCTGGAATATGCTGATAACCCTTCGAAAAGAAAGGGGCATGGGATGTCCTCATCCACAGATGTATTATTGGGCAACAAAGGTAAAGAAAGTTGTCTTTTGGATGGGGCAGTATAAGAAGAAGGATTTGGAGGTGCCATATCTATCTCTTAGTCATAGTATGATAAAGGGAAATAATGTAAAAATGTCTGATTTATTGGCTTTTCCATATTTGTTTAAAAAAGAAGCTACTCCTATAGTAATTTCTTTATGTAATGCAAGTAATAAAATATTAAAAATGTGTCCCAAAAATAACTTCAAGCTATGTGCCAGCATAAAAGGAAATCTCAGAATATGAAACAAATATCATTTGATTACATTTCCTAATAAAGAGCCTAAAAAATTAAAAATTCAATATTGGATGGATTGTTTGAGTGAAAACAAGCTCATGCCCAGAACAGAATTTATACTCTTATGTCAACAGAACTGAACTGGATCTCCATAGTTAAAATAAAATTTTGGGGGGAATAAATTTAATAAACATATTTAACCATTAGGATACAATATGATCCAATCTGAAATAACTACATATACAATACTAAATTACTTTAATTAAAATAATAAAACAAGCTGTATGGCTTATGTATATGCCTCAATAATACATAAGGACTCTCATAAATTAAAATAAAATCTAAACAAGGCTAAACATAAGTGGAAAGCAGAGAGTAATGAGATGTGGAATGAGATGGTGTGGACTAAGGTAAGAATTAATGCCAATAAATGTTATACAAATGCCAAAAAATACTTCATTCAGTTCAAAATTCTAGATAGGGCTTATATCACACCTTATAAATTAAGCCATATAGATCCCTCTTATCCACATACTTGCGGGCATACTTGCTTGGAGAATACTAAGAAGATAGACCATTTTCACCTATTATGGGATTGTAAGGATCTATCATCTTCATGATTATGTACAAAATTGGAAGTGGAAAAATTGATTCAGAAGCAAATACCATTTAGCCCATAAATATTGCTTTTTAATGATTTTGAATATCTTAATCTGGATAAAAAGGAAAAAAAAAATCCTCGTCCTGGCTACCATGGCAATGAAAATAATTATTTTGGATAATTGGAACTCCACCAAGCTAATGCCCTTTAACTTCATTAGATGGGGATATATTTTTAAAACCATGTTGTATTATGAAAAACTGTTTGAAGAAATAGAGGAAGATAATACTTTGCAATATACCTCCTGGAATAAAATTATTAAGTTTCTTCCACCATTATTACAGATATAATAGATGTCTTACTAAGATATAATCCTGCACTGACAGTTAGAGAAGCACGTTTTATATAATTGGGTTAGGGGGTGGCTTTTGTTTGTATAATAATATGTATAACTGGATAAAGTAATGTCTCAGATTGAAAAATTAATTGCATGTAGAATCTTTGTATATCGATGTATTTATCTAAATATCTTTACAAATAAAAAATGAATATTTAAAAAAATAAGTAACACAGAATAGGGGGAATCTTGGACCCATAGTTAGGTGTGTGTGCATGGGGGGTAATTATGATGAAAAAAAGGCATAATATGACTGAAATTCAAAACTCAGTTGATGAACAAACCTTTACTTTTCAAGCTGAACCCCCCCCCAAAAAAAGGGAGGGACTTGTTTCCCACTCCAGAGGGCACAAGGAGGGTGGCAACAGTGAGATAGGGGGCTAAGATGAGGCTCCAGGATTAAACAGCACTTGTAGGTGGTGCTATTCAAATTATTTAAATTGTGCTCCAGTCTGGAGCATAGGAGGGTGGGTTCACATTTAAATTTATTCGACATTGCTCCAGCAAGGGAGCAGAAGTGGTGGGTTCATGCAAATGCATTCAAATTAAGTCCCAGCAAAGGAGCCTAAAGAAAGGGCAGCCCTACTGAAATTAACTCAAATAAAGTGAAATAAGCTCCAGTAAAGGAGCAGTGCCACAGGGCACACTAATAAAGCCCCATAGATACCAGTATAGTGGGGCTGGGGCTCGAATATTCTCCACAGAAGCAAATACTAAGGGTCAAGAGTTCCATTTTGTAAGGTGTGTCTACAGCCTGTTCAATGAACTGTATTTAAAGAGACAGTGTACCTGAACCAGACAGTTAATTCTGCACATCAGTCCAAATTATCACCAGCACGATCTGTGACCTTGTACCTTTCAAAACATCAGTCCAAATTATCATTGCCCTCTGCCCATCATGAACTGCCTGTCTTGATGTGTGCCCTTTGCTTACAGCAGACTGCCTGGGCTTATGTGTGCCTTCTGCCTAAAACAGACTGCCTGCTTTTGTGGGCCCTTTGTTTAAAACAGACTGTTTGAGCTTATATGTGCCTTCTGCCTAAAACAGACTGCTTGCTTTTACGTGTGACCTTTGCCTAAAACAAACTGCCAGCATTTACGTGCACCCTTTGCCTCAAACAGACTGCCTGCCTGCTTTTATGAGTGCCCTTTGCCTAAAATGAACTGACAGCATTCATGTGTGCCCTCCATCACAAAGGAATTGCCTGAATTCATGTGTGACATTGACCCAGAGGTTCCATAGCTTCTTCTGCATCTCGTTTTTCCTGGGGTCCTGCATCAGCCCAGAGGTTCCACAGCTTCTTCTCCCTTTTGTTTCCTGAGCTCCTGCATTGGCTCAGAGGTTCCACAGCTTCTTCTGCATTTCATTTTCTGGGGACCTCCACTGGCCCGGAGGTTCCACAGCTTCTCCTGCATCTTGTTTCCCAGGGTCCTGAATTGGCTTGGGTCCTACAGCTTCTTCTGCATTTTGTTTTTTACTGGAGTCCTGCACTGGCCTGGAGACCTTACAGTTGTTTGGAGCTTTTAGTTCCCTCTCCTTTGTTTCTCCCAGTTCAGCTAAGCCAACCAACATAGTGCACTGGTGATCACCGCTCTCAATCCCTGGTGACCCGATGCTCTGTCTTTTCATTTATTCTGGTCATGCTGTCATAGAGGCTAGAGCTCTAGAGCATAGAGTTATAGTTATAGTATTACAATAGAGCATAGAATAAAAGGATAATAGAATAACATAATTTTAGAGTGATAGAATTATATAGTTATTGAATTATCGAATTATAGAATTAAAAAGAATAAAATTCTAGAGTACAGAATTATAGTACAGAGACTAGAATAATAGAGTGAGAAGTTTTGAAAGGTACAAGGTCACAGATTGTGCTGGTGAATTCTTTACAGCCTGGGTTTTGTGCATCTGCCTGTCCTCACTAGTGTTTTGCACATAGTAAATCTTGTTCATTCTTTGAGATTGTCTCCTGCCTCTCCTTACTCAAGCACCAAGACACCATTAGAGAAAAGAACCAGTGCTTTACGGTTTGGTCAGACATTTTGAGTTTGAATTATTTTGATGACTCAGTATGGTAATCTTTCAACAGCTCTGGTTGTTTTTTTTATGAGGTTTGGCTAGCAATGTTCATGTTACTAGTTTTGCTTACTTAGCAGAAATCTTTTTCGATACATCATTCTGGCAAAGTTTTGGGATCACTATTATGATCCTATTGGTAGGGTTTTTTTGTGTTGGCTACAACAAAGATCTGCTTTAGCTGGCTTGAAACACAGCAGTCTTTAGAAGATGGAGATTAACTTTTTTAGGACTTGTTCACAGTTATAATACTCCATGACCTGGCAAATTTGACAAAAACTGCCTGATGCATTTTTGAGATGTTCAGTGCTTCGTACAGGTCTGTTTTTCAATTTTGTCTCAAAAAAGGGCAGAGGTTTTCTGAAACACAATGAGTTATGTTTTGGAAATTGTCAGTTCCTTAACAATTTGATATAACTTAGATATCTTTTCTCTTAGTTTTAAAACAGTTTTAAATTATTAGGGTAGGACTTTCAAAATAAACTTTCTAAGATCCACCAACTGCTATTTTCAAAGGAAAATCTGCCAAGACTGTTAGACCATCTATTTGATAATCTAATTACATTCACATTTTGTGCCACAAAATACACACTTCATTTATTTTATTTATTTATTTGAAAATTGGTAACCAGGAGAGGCCCACTGAGCCAAGGCTTGTATCTAGGTGTGAGCTGGGGGGAAGGGTACGATAATTCATAAAACAGCAGTAAAAAAGCATTCCAATAATAAAGTGCAAACAGTAAGCAATTCCACATGGTGCAAGTGCAAATACAATAAAATGGGATCAGAAAATGATACTGCAAGCAGCACCAGTACCCAATGAAATTGACAAAGCAGGCTGAAACCAGGAAGTGCAGCAATTGTAGTGACATTTGATGCAGGAGTGAACATGGTGGGGTGGAAATGGCATCGGGGCAGGTCAGGAAGGACACAGACAGGAGCAAGTGAGAGAGGGGAGGCGCTTTTGATGAGGTGCCTAATGGAAATGGGGGTGGGTGAGAAATGGAGAGGGGAGGGGAGCTGGTCCCAGAGGCAGGGAAGGCATTAGGAGAAAGCTGATTGCCCAGAAGAGAAATGAGGGTGGGGGGAAGGAGAAGGTGCATATTTGTGGCAAAAATTTATGCAAATCACATTTGAAGGCAAATCACATTTGATTATTTTTTTAACCGCATATCATTTTTGCATATACTTTATTTTAACCATTATATATTACTGAATTATTTCTCATTTATGGTATAATTCACTCCACTGTGATGTTACCAAAGACCAAACACTGGGCTCCTTCAAAGAGAAACTTCACCAAGCACTAGTCGCCAATGCCTCCTGTGACTGCCGCTCATAAAACAACTTGGGCCTGTTTCCTCTCCTTCACCCACACCCTACCCCACCCTTCCCCCACCCTACCATCCTACCCTTGGTACTACCCTATAATTTACCTGCCTTTCTGAGGTCCCCATTAACCAATCCCAGTGTCAAACTCTGCTTGCTGCTCCATAGAAGGCATCATCAGTTCCTGCACTGATTGCCCCACTGGACTGCACTCTTAAACTGAATGACATAGCCCATGTTTGTCTGCTGATATTCCCCTCCTGGCAATGCCCCCACCCTTACTCAGACAATGCCTTTGGCTATATCCATATTCTGGAACAATGTTAAGCCCTAGCCCTTAGTTTCTGTTTGTCATGTAAGACCATGGCTCTAGTTGTTGTCTTTCCCTCATTTTGTCTCTGAGAATGCCACCTGACTGCATCTTTTTCCTCCTGTAGCCAGATCCCAACCCTAATGCCCTTTCTTGTTAGTTAAGCTTACTCCTAGCTGCTGTATGTCTGCAAAATACCTGTTTCTGTAACTTAAATCCATATGTGCTTATTTTATTGTTACCGTTACTCCTAGGATCACTATGTATTTATATGTATATCTATTATTTATCCGATGTCATTTCTGTATGCCCAGGCCCACCTTGGAAATGATCTTGCTCAACGGTGTTTCACCTGGTAAAATAAAGATTGATTGATTGATTTTCTCACTATACTGTTTGTTTTGTTCTTTGATATGACATGGAGCCTATGTAAAAGAGCCTTTGGCTCAAAGGTATTAATTCCAAGACTGAAATAAATAAAACATTTATTTATTTATTTGTTTTTTGATTCCCAGGTAGGTGCACTAGACTAGACAATAATATATCTATTTTCAGGCACGACCTGGGAGAGTACAGTTACAAGCAATTGAGAAACAGAATACAATAAGGACGATAAAATATAAAAAAGTTAATGGTACCTAGAATACAATACACTAGCAGTAGAAATATTCAAAACAGTGCAATTTGTACAACAGCAGCAAAAACAAAATTAATAGAAGTGCAGTGATACGTATTGGTTAAAATAAAGCAGGTTCATCATCCATAAGTGCAACAGAAAAAAACAACTACAGCAAAACACAAATTTGGATAATTATTTGCTGCAAAGGAATGCATCTTTTGAAAATGTCAGCAATTTTTCAAGTTACCTCAAGAGAGTGTGGGGAGGGGGGAATAGGGGACAGAACAATAAATCTCCATAGTAACTCCAAGACAGCAGCACCAACTAGTGACAATAAGACAGAATAGGATTGGTTTTCTATTTTGTGTACCTACTCATACAAGAAATAATTAGCAAACATATTTAAATGTATTTTTTTATTTTCAATATAAACAAGCCATTTTATAATCACAATAATGCACTCCAGGGAATGTGTTGAGAGATAAAGCCACTTATCGGGTGTTGGATGCACTCAGCCTATGACCTTGTGCCCAGCCACCTGAGACTTGATGTTATCCCAGCATGACACACATCCTGCCATGCATTATTGTTTAATTATCTGGTTGATCCTGCCAGGCCCCCGGAAAAAACATGCATCATCCTCTTACACCCAATCACTGTTGAAACCACTACAATCTCCCTCTCATTCCTATCCAATATTTAATTATATAAATTCAAAAAAAAACAACCTTAGGGTTTAGACATTAGTTAGATCTGAAGTAGGATGACACAAAGGTAGGGAAATATGACATTCAGGTAAACATTTCCCTTAATCTTTGTGGTTGTATAGTATAGTGTTCCTCCGAGTCTGAATGATTTCTCAGAGCATCACTGGTATTGGCTTAACTTCAGCTTTGTCTCTCATGGTGCAGCAAACTGATCAGACTAATACTTTGAGAGAGGGAGATGAAGTCAGATAAATGGCAACACTGCTCTGAGAAATAATTAAAACTCCGTGGAACATGACATCACACAATCACAACAATTCAAAGGAATTTCTTTTTTTTACTTTAATGTCCAATTTCCCTATTTTTGTGGGTTTCTGCTTCAAAGCTAATGGATGCCAAAATGTAGTTTTACTTGCAATTTGTTTCCATTCTTCATGAAAATGATATTTAATAAATGCACAGCAATTTAAATTGACAGTGGGAACTTTCAATACTTTTCCTGCCAAACAATCCCTAGCATACAGTGACCACCACTTTCTCAACCAGTCCCTGTATCAAGCAGTGGGCACACATATGTGAGGCAGCTCTGGGAGCTACCATCAGAAGAGGAGTGGATGTGATTTCCCTTCACAAAAGTGGGAGCAAGACAGAGGCAGGAAACTACAGACCTGTCAGTTTGACCTCAGTGGTAGGGAAAATGGTGGAATCACTTCTGAAGGAAAGAATTGTTGAGTACCTAGAGGCCAGTGGGGCATAGGACACAAGGCAGCATGGATTCACAGCAGGAAGGTAATGTCAAACAAATCTAATTGATTTCTTTGACTTGGTGACCAAAGTATGAGACCAGGGAGGGGCTGTAGACATGGCCTACCTAGACTTTAACAAGGCATTTGACACAGTCCCGCACAAAAGATTAATAAACAAATTAGCCAGCCTGGGAGTGGATCCCAGGGTGGTAGCCTGGGTAAAACATTGGCTGGACAACATGACACAGTGGGTATTAGTAAATGGAGTCCACAGTGAAGAAAGGAGGGTTACTAGTGGGGTACCCCTGGGTTCAATACTGGGGCCGATCCTTGTTAATGTCTTTATAAGTGATATTGCAGAGGGACTGGAAGGGAAAGTATGTCTCTTTGCAGATGACACAAAGATCTGCAACAGGGTTGATATGCAAGATCGGGTGGAAAGGAAGAAAAGGGACTTGGCAAGGTTGGAGAAATGGTCAAATGTATGGCAGCTTCGATTCAATGCAAAGAAGTGCAAAGTAATGCACCTGGGAAACAAAAACCCAGGGCAAGGGTACACAATGGGGGGTGAGATACTGACAACAACAAAAATGGAAAAGGACCTTGGGGTAGTCATATCAGATGACCTAAAGGTGGGCCAGCAATGTGAGAATGCTGTAAGGGGGGCTGGGGGATACTGAGATTCATAGGGAGAGGCATCACCAGTAGAAAACAGGAAGTTGTTGGCCTTCTGTACAGACAGTTGGTAAGACCACATCTGGAGTACTGTGTACAGTTCTGGAGACCCCATCTCCGCAAAGACATAGATAGGGTGGAGGCTGTCCAGAGGAGGGCAACCAAAACGGGACAGGGTCTGCACCAAAAGACATATGAAGAAAGACTAAAGGAGCTTAATATGTATAGCCTCAAGGAAAGGGGGGGGCATGATAACAACTTTCAAATACCTCAAGGGGATCAACAAAGTCCAAGAGGGTAGCATCTTTCAGAAAAAGAGATGTGCAAGAACAAGGGGGCACAATTTGAAGATAGAGGGGGGAACGGCTCAGAGGCAATGTGAGGAAGTATTTCATCACAGAGAGGATTGTAGATACATGAAATAGCCTTCCTGAGGAGGTCATAGAGTCAAAAACAGTGGGGTAATTCAGGAATGCATAGGACAGGCATAAGGCAATTCTAGTGTGGGGTAGGAGGACGTAGGCTGTTGGTTAACTAGGATCTGCATCTTATCCGTTGTGTAGGGAAATGGGCAGACTAGGTGGGCCAAGCGGTCCTTATCTGCCATCAAATTCTATGTTTCTATGTTTCTATGAAGACAAAAAGGTATCCACTAGTGGTGTGTGGAATTTTTAAATTCCAGTGGAATGGAATTTCATGAAATTCCATTGAATTTTGTCAGAAGCGGTTCAGCAGAATACAGCAATGGAATTACATGGAACAGGTTTTTTGCTACATTACCTTGGAATTAAATTCCATGGATCTTGATATATTCTATGGAAATGGTAGTGGAATGATTTTCCATGGGAAAATGTTTTTCCATAGAATAAAATTCCACAGATACCAGCAGGCAGAACTCCACATGGTGACCAGTGAAATTTTGATGTAAATTCCATTAGTGGAATGGTCATTCTGCACTAATTCCTCTGGCTGAATTCTGCATTCTACACAACACAAGGACCAACCAAAGAGACTGTCTTGTAGCCAAGTTGTTGCAATCCATACTTAACAGGCAATACTTAATCACAGCAGGACAGTGGTAGCCAGTGACAAAATGCACTATATAACTGGATATATTGGGAAATACCACAGACGTCTAATTCCAATGAATGAGGACTTCCTGTGCTGTATTATGATACTGTATATCATCTGTATATTCTGAGTCATGTCACTGGGTACCATTGTAACAGTACCTCTGGACTGGGATCTCAGTACAAAACCCTGATGCTTCACGATCACTCTGCCGCTTTATCAGGAGGTGGGACGTGACAAAGGCAATCATAATTTATGTAGCAAATTTAAAAAGGCACATAGCAAAAAAAGCTACATGCTTACCACAAATTACAAAAATCAGTACTTTGAAGAAAAAGGGGGTAGAAAGGTAAGGAGAACAAATATAGTGGGGGAAGATGTTTCAGTAAAAGTACTGAAAGGGACTGAATTTGAACAGTTAATACTGGTTCAAACAGCTGGAAACCCAGCAAAACCTACATAGCAGCAACAGCTAATGTTTAAATGCATGTATTATGAAATGAACTACTGTACATGAAAACATGAACCACCTTAAAAATGTTTATTAACTAAGCAATAATACCTGACAGGGTAAGCATTATTGGGATATAATGTACTGCTCAGTGGTGTAATGAGGCCCCACGCCACAGGCAGAGTGCCTTATAGCCCTGGAAGGCCCATTATATCTCAATAAAGCCCACCTGGAGGTATTGCGCTTAGAAAATGGGCTATAGGTAACTAAATATATATATATATATATATATATTTATATATATAAAAATAAAAACAATTAAAAGCAAGTAAACATGGAATGAAGTCAGTTTTGCTGTAAAGTAGTTCCTTTATTTGTGCCAGCAGAGGCGCTGCTGCTATTAAGACTTGCTATTTTTCCCACCTTTCTGTTATTTCACTTTTCTCTTGTTACTTACACTGATTATGGAAAGATCCCCCCACACACACACAGAAACACTGATAAAAATGAACCCTGTATTTTAGGGCTTTTGTTAATAACCCTGAGGAGGTACTCTAGAGTTGTTGTCATTATTCCCCCCCCCCATTATTGGGATCACTATCAGAATGGAAGAACAGGAAGTTTGAACACCAGCTAGCTGCTTGCTGTGTCAGTTCTTTTTTTCCTACTTACCTCACACTTGCTGTCACTGTTCCTGGTTAATTTTTATTTTCTTCTTTTTAGCCACTGCACAGTTTCCAAGCCATTTTCTGAGTGCTGTTACTGCACTCGACTGGTGACTAGATGGAGGCAGGAGGGTGGTGTGCTGACTGGGTGAGTTCGCTGTCAGGAAGGACTGAAGATGGTATGCTTAGTGAGAGGAGTGGTACTTTCTTAGGTTTCCATATCGCAGATGGATGTTCATCTGTGGTACAGAAACCTAAGAAAGTAATGGTCCTCTCATGCATCATAGTGGTGCTGTACTGAGCGCTGTGTCTGTGAATTGTGGAGGTTTCTGTCACATTTGGAGCATGGCTGCAATTTTTTAAGTAAACTCTGGTAATTTCATTTACAAATTTTATTGTGTCTTATTAAACGGGACTTGCAGAGAAAAAAGGGGACCGCTTGTTTGGGGCTCGCTCACCGAGCTGGAAAAAATGGCAGCAGTCAAGTTTGAAAATCAGGGTGGCCCCAGGATACCCTAAGTAATGGGGCACCCCAAAGTGGCATTTATTTAGTGGGCCATTATTGAAAAATAAATGCATGGCTGAGTAGGCTTTTAGCCAATCAGCATGCTTTACTTTTCAAGCCCATTTTCTAACTATTAATAATCAAATGGCCACCATTATCTGACATAGGGAAAAGCTCCCATAGACTCTCAAACTTGAGCAAAGGGACCACTAAAAATGATAATATAGCACCCTGGCTCGAGGACTGCCTAAAGCTAATTTCCTACTGACTGTCAAGCTGGGTTGTCATAGTGGCTTGGTATTATTCATTGAGGCTCAAAGTGTGTGTGTGTGTGTTTATATATATTTTATATATATACATATATATAGGGGATATGACATGGCCTGACTGAAGATATCATATCTATCTTCACTAGTGGCCAATGATATCATGATATATCACGAGCGGGGAAGCCACGAGTAAGATATCTTGATGTCATTGGCCTTGAGTGAAGATAAATATGATATCTTCACGCAGGCCATGTCATGTTCTATTTATATAACAAATGTTTTAGGCAGCTCGAAATGCAACCACCCTGAGATAACCCCACATATACCCCACCATCATAAGAGATGTTCATTAATTTTAATAAATGATTTGGTTTATCCTACCAGTTCAAAGGTATTTAAAGGAAGTTGTCTGGTTGATTCTACCATTATTTTTAAATTATTTTCTTTTTCAGTAGTCATTTAAAAAACATATCTGGTTGATCCTGCCACTGTGCCTTTTAGAAAGCCTAGATTACTTTCACTTTCTGCTCAAAATGTAGCGTGACGAAGCGGTATGAAGAGAGGCACATTACACACTGTCAGGGCTCTGCATTATGCTAGTCTCTGTCAAAAATCCTAGAAAAGTGTGTACATTTGTACACTTTCAGTGTCTATCTTGTAAATAAGGTCCTGACTTTACCGACTGGACAGCAAGTGAGTTGGCAGTTTCAGAACAGGAGATGGAATTATCTGCATGTGTTGCTCTGGAAATGCACACTGTTGCTTCCTTCTCCTGTTCTGAACCTGCCGACTTGCTCGCCGTCCAGTCGGTAAAGTCAGGACCTTATTTACAAGACAGACACTGAAAGTGTACAAATGTACACACTTTTCTAGGAATTTTGACAGAGACTAGCATGATGCAGAGCCCTGAGAGCGTGTAATGTGTCTCTCTTCATACCGCTTGGTCATGCTACATTACAGGGAGAACCTTGAAAGTGAAAGCTCTCCAGAGTGGCAGATTAAACCAGATAAGGATTTGAATTATTGGGTATTTAGAAATAATGACAGGATCAACCAGATATCAGAGGCCTGTATGTGTGTGTGTATGTGTGTGGGGGGGGAGCAGGTGCTTCAGTGAGAGTCACGCGCAATGGAAAGTGAAATACTTTCACTTTCCTTAGGATGATGTATAGGAACATAGAGATATCTCAATGACTTACAGGAACATGGAGATATCAGTGATATCTTCACTGCCTGCCTGAGATATTACTTTTTGTCTGGGGATTTATCCCAAAACAAGTGTTGTATAAATATATATAGATAGATAGACAGACAGACAGAAAGACAGATAGATAGATAGATAGGTAGATACATTGATAGATAGATACATAGATGGATAGATGTTATACTGTCACGGTCTCACCAATATAGTTAGGGTTGAGTAATCAGTTTAATGTTAAACACCAAATTTTGCACCTTAATAACTTTGCAACCGTTCAATGGATTTGCACAAAATTTGGAATGCCTGGTCTTGTATGGCAGCTCTCTTGATTTGCCAAGCTGCGTTTCGGTCAGACTTGTGGTTTTTGTGCAGCGAAGCACTGAAAAATGCATTTTGTGCCTTTTTTGCAGATTTGTGCCCATTGTGCTACGGCCACACCATTTGGTATTTTGGTCTGATATTTTCAGGGCAGAAAGAGGCTTAGTCCAAGAACAATCCAGCATTGGTTTGGTGAAAAAAATATCAATCTGTTCTAAAGTTATTTAATTTTGAAGTTTCAGGTTCCGAGCATGCTCAGTTCATTCCAAGATTTTTATGTATGTTTTGCGAAAGGAGATTGGGCTCATGATCAAGGATTTTTTCAGCTTCTGAATGGGGAAATCCCCATTCATGAGGAAACATTCTTCTTTCGCGAATCACCATCTTGTTTTCGTTTTTTCCCCCTAAACAAAATGTTATGGCTTGCCCCATGGCTAACTTCTTTTACAAATGAGGCATGGGTTTTGTTCAGGGTGATACCCTCTAGAAACCCATGCCTTTGGTTTCCTTTATTTTAGCCAAAAAATGGCCATTTTAGATTTTTAAATTCTTCTTTTGTGACTCGCTTCCGATCCTCATTCTCAAAGTTACAAAATCCCTGTTCGCGAGCTGATCCCCTTTTGCGAGGTAGCAAAATCCTTGATTGTGACTTAGGGACCAGATGGCCCTATCTCATGAACAAGGATCGGTTCGCGAAAGGGGATTTTGTCAGCTCATGAAAGGGGATTGGGTTTATGAAAATCCTCTTTCACGAGCCAAATCCCTTTCACAAGCTGACAAAATCCTTGATCATCATTTCACAACCAGATGGCCCTTCTCGCAAAAAAGGATTGGCTTGCAAATGAGGATTCTGACACCTATGGAAAGGGGTCAACTCGCAAAAAGGGATTTTGTCAGCTTGCGAAAGGAGATTTATTTTTAATTCCTCATTCACGAGCTGACAAAATCCCCATTCATGAGCTATCTTAGTGCCCTTTTGCAAGCCAATCCTCTTTCATGAGCTTACAAAATCCTTGATTGCGATTTCCAGACCAGATGGCCAAAATCTGACGATCAAGGATTTCTCATGAACGGGGTTTTGACAGCTCATGAATGGGAATTGACCTTGTGAATGGAGATTTTGCCACCTCACTAACTAGGAATTGCCAGTGCACTGTAAATAAACAGTTTGGTCTTTTGGCTTCAAATTTTCAGGGTATAAAGGGGGTGTCCCAGAGATATGAATTATGCTGTTTAGGTCTCAAAAAGTTAATCAGTTCCATAGACATGCCATCACAAAGTTGAGATTTTTCCTATAGGATAACATTGTGGTGCCCACAGTGACTTTTGGTGCCCGTTTCTTGGAAACAATGCCAGATATGGATCTTTCGCTACCTGCAGCATAGTCCACCTTGAGCACATGTGGTGGTTTTGAAGTTATGATTACAACTGCAGTGGAATTTTGTTTCTTAGCTTGTACGGTAACTGAGATATTGGCAAATTAGTGTTACAAGGGTTCTTTTTCAGCTCTATAGGGCTACTGTATGGCTCCATTGTTATGTGTAAGTGGGAGCATGGGCCCTCCCACCAACACATACCATTTACCAGTTACATTACACTTTCTCAAAAAGTAAGGAAATTCATTGCAAGAAACTTCATTAATGCATCAATTAGGGTTAAAGCTACAAAAGTGGGTAAATGAGACATTAGGGTTGTGCCCCTAACCCCCCCACTCTACCACCATGCCCCCACATCCTCCACACACCATCAGGCATTAGGGTGTGCCATGGGGTCATTAGGCCTCTCACCCCATTCTCCTATGCTGCAACATCAGCCTCTTTTACACATGGAATGGGATGAGGTTGGACTAACGACCTATGGCACCACCCAATACTGTTGGTGTGAAGAGATAGTGGGGTGGGTGGGGGGTTAGAAGCTCAAACCTAACATCTCATTCCCCACTTTGTCACCTAACCCTAACTGATCTTTAACTAATATTTCTGCAATAATGTGTATATATATATATATATATATATATATATATATATATATATATTGGCACATTAGTGCCACTATAGTTAGGGTTGCGTAGCCATTTCTATGGTAAACCTCAGATTTTGCACTATAATAACTTTGCAACTGTTTGTCCGATTCACCTGAAATTTGGAATGGAGGAAGAGTTTTGGTAGGTTTCTGTATCTGGCCATTTTTGTATTGATTGGATGTATGGTTGCAGATTCGTAGTGCACTGAAAAACATGAAAAATGCCAACATTTCATTTTCTTTAGACGTCCACTTTGTGCTGAAGATTGCATCTGAGTGGGCTCAAATTGGGTGGGCTACATGGGTCCTGGGTTGCAGATGTGCCTTTTGAAGAGTTCATGTACAAATCTTGTTCCATTCAAAAGTGATAGCATTTTTAGTGCCCCATTATATCCTATGGGAACATTTATATGTGCAGCTCGAAAATTGTCGCGATAGTATTTTTTAGTGTCGAGCTTGCCAAAGATAGTGTCGTGCTGCTGCCATCTTGTTTTCAGTTAGTGAGAGAGAAAAAACAATATAACTCAAAAGATACTGCACTTTTCCACACACCAACCATTGGGTTTACCATTTCGGGGCCTGAGGAACAGGAATCTGGCATTAGTTTTTCACCAGCTGGTCTGGAAAAGTGTTTTTCAGGTTTCGTTACCATTTTGCCATTTTTTGATCATGACACTATCTCAAAGTGCCGCGGCAATATGCACGACCATTAAAAATACAACCGTAACACTATATTTTATGTTAGCAGTAGTATTCCCATTATTTAAGATAGGAGTGTTGTGATCATTTCTTAAATGACTGTGGTAACACTGCTGAGCCACATTTTCTGAAATGATATTTTCTTTGTCACTTGACTGTGGCCAGCTGGATTGTGATATTGGCCTGAAATTTTCAGGGTGGGAAGTCCTATGGTCTCAGGTGTGCCTTTCATTGGTTTGCTTGGAAAACGTTCACCACTTTCCTAGTTATAGCATTCTGAATTTATAAATTTTCCCATAGGATAACATTGTGGGACTTGTTTTCTTTGTCACTTCATTGTGGCTACGTGCATTGTGGTATTGACCTGAAATTTTTAGGGTAGAAACCCCTACCCCTACACATATGCCTTTTGCTGCTTTGGTATGGAACTATTCAACATACATGGCCATAGTTAGAGCATTGTGAACTTTGGAAATTTCCCCATAGGATAACATTACGGTGCAGGCTTTTTTTTGTCCTCTCATTGTGGCAATGTGGATTGCGTTATTGCCCTGAACGTTTCATGGTGGAAAGGTCTACTCCCACACATGTGCCTTTTGGTGTTTTGGTTCAAAACCATTCAACAGGGCCATAGTTACAGCATTGCAAAGTTCAGAAAACTCCCCCTAGGATAACATTATGGTGCCCGTGATGCCTTTTGGGGCCCGCATCTCGAAAACGGTTAGCGATACAGACTTTTCGTTGCAAAATTTCTGGCACGAAACTCCTGAAATTTGAATTTTTTTTCCTACCATGTACGGTTCCTGAGATACTTGCAAATTACTATCCCATGTGTACATTTTTGTGTGCGTCAATGATTGCCATGCCTTCACAGTTGACACTCACATACTTTTCGGTGCCCATACTAGGGAAATGATGAGTGACTTGTGGTTGGTCACTGCATTGCTATGACAACTACTGAGTTTCACAATTACAGTGACACTTAACTTCACTTTGTGGCACGTGTGCTTCATGAGATATGGGCAAATTATGGTAACTAGGCCTCCTTGCTTTATATAGCTGCTATATGGAACCACACTTAACTGTAAGTGGGAGCACAGGGCCAAAAGGGCCTGTGCTCCCACAAACGCACATGCTATATGCCACAAGTTGGGCCCCACGCTCCCACCAAGCTGCCCATTTCTATTCCTACTTACATTACACTTTTAAAAAAAGAAGGGAAATTCTTTGCAAAAACTTCATTAATGCATCAGTTAGGGTAGTTCCATAGTGACAAAAGGAGGGAAGTTTGCTGTTAGGGTTGCCACCCCTACCACTCCACCCCCACCGTAACCCCACCAACAGGCATTGGGGTGTGCATTGGGGTTGTCGTGCCTAACTGTCACCCCCTTCTCCTATACTGCTCCACCTCAGCTTCTTTAAACATGGAATGGGGTGGGAGTTAGGCTAACAACCCCAACACAGACCCCAATGCCTGTTGGTGGGGTTGCGGTTGGGGTGGGGTGGTAGGAGTGGTAACCCTAACAGCAAATTTCCCTCCTTTTGTCACTGTGGAACAACCCTAACTGATGCATTAACAAAGTTTTTACAAAGAATATATATATATGCAATCATCTTATATCTTATTTAACATAAAGGCAATAAGATATTAGCCCATACATTTCAGTATATTTAATGTGCTGATACTTTGCATAAACAGAAGGGGAAAACCTAAAAACAAAATTAAATAGAGTTATGCGATGTGCTTCATTGAGAAAGCAGCCTGATGCTGAGCTCCATGGGAAAACTCTGTTTTTGCTGATATTGCCACATCGAACTACTCTCATAACAAAATATTCTCACCCCAGGAATCCCTCAGTATTCTTGACTGTAGCAGTTAGCCAGCTGGGTTCAGCTCACCCCAGAGGAGTAGTTTATGTAAACAAGAAAATTAAACTACCAATCAGATTGTAGTAAGAGATTACTGCCTGTGGGTTGTGCCATTTACTAGCCAGATTCTTTTATCTGCAGCAGTGGACAGTTGGCTCTGGAGTCTCTCTTTCTTTCTTGTTTGAAAAAAGTTATTTTCTGTTTATAGTGTGTTATTTTTCACTTTTGCCTTTAGATTAATTTTTTTTTTTTGACATTTTTATCTGGCTTTAGTGTTTTCTTTCCAGGCTCCCAGCGCTTTCCAGGAACAGTTTCAATTTTCTCTCACAGGAATTACTTCAGGTTTTCTACAATGTATTCTCTGAGGTAAAAAAATGATTTTTTTTCTCATTTTAAACTCATTTTCTACTGCTTTTCTCCATTTTAGGGGAAACTTGTTTATTTTCAAGTTTTACTTTAAAATTTCCCTCACAGGAGTCACATCAAGTTTTCCACCATGTATTCTCTGACTGGAAACTACATTTTCTGAGGAAAAGAGATCATTTTTTTCTCATTTTAAACTCATTGTATACTGTTTTCCCCATTTTTAGGGAAAACGTATTTTACATTCTTAGCTCTTTTTGGGAAATGTGTTTTTTTTCAGTCTTCTGACTTCTATTTTCTGTCAAACAGACTTTTAAGTTGAGCTGGACCTCCTTTTTGTTTTTAATAAAAATCTGCTTAATTTATTTTTAATAAGACCATGACCTTGCTGCCTTTCCTGTGGGTCCAAGTTTTTATTATTTGCGTTGTATTCAATTAAAAAAAAGTTGAATAGAGGTCAGAATTATGGCTTCTCAGTCTCCCTCCCTTCCTATCTACTAAGCCCCTTTAGGAGGGGGCTTCTTCTGATAACAGATATAAAGATAGATCCTCCCCAGTGAAAATAAGTCTAATAAAAATAATGTTGACCAGGCCAAGCATAAAAAAAATTCTAAGCAGGTTTCTGATTCGGTGCCTGCCCTCCCCAAAAAGAAAAGGAAAAACATATCACTGCCCCTCCAGCTGAAAGGCAAAGGGAGATGCCAATGACAAATCAAAATATGTCTTCTCCTGAGGAGTTGGCAAAGGCTTGGCAAATGTATAAGATGTTCCAGACTATGGGCAACTTGATAATAAACCAGCCTGGGCCATCTACCCCTGCTCTATCTAACCCCAACGTAGGTCAGGGTTTTTATTATGATGAAAATGAAGAGGAGCAGGAGGATAGGATAAAGCTGGGTGAATCCCCTGACCAGGAATTTGACTCCCCCTTACCAGGTCAGTAGGATTTCACCTCTCACTATGCTTTTGTCCAACAGATGGTGGACACCCTTAATCTCTCTATTCAAGAAGCCTCTGAAGAGGATGAGGAGGCAGACTTTTTAGACATGATGGGTCTCCTTCCCCCAAGAAATTGCTTTTCCCAGTCCATAAGTCCCTTTGCTAGGTGGCTTTTAAACTGCTACAAAGCCCAACGTCCATCTCAGGGATGGACAAGAAAATAGAGAAAAAGTACCAGCTTCATAAGAATAACACTGACTACCTTTATACACATCCTGATCATGAAGATGTGGTGCAAGTGGAAGCCTGTGACAAGGCTAAATTACCCTTACCACCATAATCTCATGACAAAGAGTCTAAAAAACTGCTTGCCATTGGCAAGAAATCTTGTACTACAGCTTCCTTGCTGATTCACCCGGCCACATATAAGGCATACTCAGCACAGGACAAAAAAAGCTCCTTGGAACGCTGTTCTGGCTATTAGCCAGAAGCTCCCTGACAACATTGCTCAGGACCTGTCTGAAACCATATGGATTGCCCTGGATACCACCAGGTATCAATTTCACATGGCTGTGGATACAAACAATACCGCCTCCAGGGTGCAAGCTATCTTTCTTAGGAGATTTGCTTGGCTATGGACTACTAACCTTTCTCAGGATACCTAGAATGAGGCCATGGATTTTCTCTGAGAGAACAACTCACTTTTCAGGGATACAACTGGGGTCTATTTGAAAAAGGTGGATGAATACAAAGCCACCTACAAGAGCAATGCAGCTAAGGAAAATGCCTCCACTTCCTACAAACCCCATGGAAGGGGAGCCAGAGGCAGGAGTTACTACCCCAGAGCTTTCTATCCAATGCCCATGCCTATGCCAATGGAGTACTCACAAATGAGAGGTTTCTTTAGAGGAAGAGTGGACCTTCTGTTTTAAATGAGTTGCAGGGTTGGTTTCTGAAGCAAAAAATGTAACACATTTTAAACACTTGTTATTTAAATCTCTTAGCTCTGTTAGTAAGTGTGAAAGTTTGTAATGATGATGTTATATGTTGATTGTTATGTCTTGTAATTGTAAAAGTATTGCAATGCTTTGTGTCAGGCATGGCTGAAAAAAGGCTGTGCCCAGACCACCTTCTGGTGAAAAAAAAAAAGAGGCAGAAGAACCCAGATGCATTCTGCCCCTGCCCCTTCCACAAAAATTCAGTTCAAGCAAAACTCTTGATGAGAATGTCCAGGTCACCTCCCCTAGCCCAGTAGGAGGAAGGCTCACCCACTACCTTCATAATTGGCAAAGCATCACCACAGAAAGGTGGGTGCTGGAGGTAGTGGGCCAAGTTCTTGCCCTGTAGTTAAAAAAATTCCCTGCTCATCAGGGACACAGAAGTTTTAGACCTATCACCCCAACAGAAAAGATTCTGCTGGAGTTAGAGGTAAAGTCCCTCCTGTCACAAAAGGCAGTAGAAAGAGTATTTCCATCTCAGTGAAGAAAAGGCCTCTACTCCAGATAATTTCTCCCCCTGAAGAAAAACAGGGACTGGTGAATGATTCTGGACAGAAAGTACCTCAGATTCAGACTACCTTCTGGACACTAACAGTTTACAGTCCTGCCTTTCAGCCTTACCACAAAACCCAGGGTTTTCACAAAGTGCCTGGTTGCAGTGGTAGCTTATCTCAGGAGACAACATGCCTTAGTTTTCCATTACCTGGACAACTGGCTTATGCTAGACAAGTCTCCTTAACAGCTCAAAGACTCCCTCAAGCTCACTCAGCTCACCCTGGAATCTCTGGGGTTCCTGATCAACTTGCAGAAGTCTCAATTGGAACCAGTCCAAATACTGAAGTTCATTGCAGTGGAACTGGACTCCCGGCAGGGAAAGGCTCTGCTCCATTGGGCAGGATTCAGAATCTCCAGTCCCTGGCAGATTTGTTTGTGCCAGGACAGCCAAGGCCAGCCAGACAAATCCTCAGGTTACTAGAACACATGGCATCTACCACAGCAGTGATACCAGGTGCCAGGTTCCAAATGAGGGACATTCAATATCAACTCAGGGTGCATTGATCTCAGAAAAGAGACTCCCTGTGAAAGCTAATTCCAGTCACAAAGATGCTTCTGCAAGCTCTGGACTGGTGGAAAGACAGGAAAAATCTCTGGGAAGGGGTTCCCTTCCAGCAGAGGGAACCCTTCAAGGTCTTCACAACAGATGCCTCCCTCCTAGGTTGGGGGGGGCAATCTGGAGGACCAATCCATAAGCAGAGTGTCATCTCCCATGGAATCCAGCTGTCATGTAAACCTTCTCAAGCTCAGAGCTGAGTACCTGGCCATGAAAGCCTTTGACCCCTAGATCAAGGGTCACTCTGTCCATGTCAGGACAGACAATACCACCATCGTAGTCTGCATTAACAAACATTAGGGCACAAAATCCTTGAAACTCTGCACAGAAGTGATGAGGATTTTACTGTTAGCTTACTGTCTGGTCATGCAGCTAATTGCCATTCACCTGCCAGGCAAGGACAATGTCCTTGCAGACTCTCTGAGACATACAGCCAGTGCCACCATGAGTGGACCCTGAATAGCCAGGTACTAGCTATAGTGTTCAGGAGATGGGGCACTCTAGAAAAAGACTTGTTCACCTCCGAGCTTAATCATCAGTTCCCCCTATACTGTAGCAGTCCCCCAGCACTAGGCACAGTGCCAGTGAATGCACTGCACCTGCACTGGTTGGGGGGTTCCTGTATGCCTTTTCTCCATTTCCCCTAACTCTCAGACTACTCCTCAAACTCAGGAACCAGCCTGCTTCAATGATCCTAATAGCCCCGAACTGGATGAGACAGCCTTGATACTCCCAGTTTCTCCACCTATGAGTCAAGCGGTCTATTCATCTGCCTCCCAGTCACAGTCTCCTCACTCTGCCTCAGAAGGCAGGCCCATACCCCAGCATTGAGTCTCTTCACCTTACAGCCCGGTACTTGAGGAGCTAGAGTTCCCTGACTCTCAGTATTCAAAGCAAGTCCTGAAAATCCTCTGACTGGCTAAAAAGTCTAACACCAAAAAGACTTATGCCTCCAAATGGAAGAGATTTTCTTTCTGGTGTAAAGATTAACAAACTGATCCCATGCAGTCAAGCCTGTCCTCTAGTCTGGGTTATTTGGTGCACCTGTAGGCCTCAGGCCTGAGATCCTCCTCTCTGAAAGTTTACCTGGCAGCAGTTTCAGCTTACCTTTTGGTGGGCAAAGAGAAATCCATTTTTTCTCACCCCATTAAAAAAAAAATATTTAAAGGTCTGCTGCACCTTCAGCCCACACTTAGGGAACCTGTCCTTCTGTGGGATTTGAACCTATGTATAGCCATGTTAATGGATGCCCCATTTGAACCTATGGCTACAGCAGACTGAAAGTATGTTACCTGGAAAACAGTATTCCTCATAGCAATTACTTCTGCCAGGAGAATTTCAGAGCTACAGGCTCTTTGTACGGAACCCAACTAAATTGTCTCCCACAGAGACAAAGTGGTTCTCAGAACCAATAGGAAATTCCTTCCCAAAGTAGTTTTGGAGTTCCACCTCAACCAATATATCTCCCTACCTGTCTTCTTTACAGGCAAATCTACCTCAGGCGAATGCAGGCTTCATAGCCTGGAAGTTAAGAGGACACTGACCTACTATCTGGAGTGCACTAAAGAGCTCAAGGCCTCTCATACTCAGCTTTTCCTTACCTATGGTGAGGTAGGCAAAGCTAGGCCAGCTTCTAAGAGATCTATCTCTTGCTGGATAGTTTCCTGCATTCAATTTTGTTAAACAAATGCTGGCAAACAGCCTCCCCAAGGCCTTCAGGCCCATTCAGCCAGGGGCACTGCAGCCTCAGTGGCTGCTCAGAGACATTTCTTTGTTTGATATCTGCAAAGCAGCTACTTGGAAAACTGTACACACTTTCACAAAGCACTACTGCTTAGATGTACAGTCTAGATTGGATGCCAAATTTGGCACAGCAGTTCTGCATAACCTGTTTCCAAAGTAGGTTCTGTTCCCGCCTCCCAACTGCACTGCTTTGTAATCTGCTATAATCAAGAATACTGGGGGTTCCTGGGGTGAGAAGAAAACATTACTTACCATAGTAATCTTATTTCTTCCAGGGGATCCCTCAGTATTCTAGACCTCTCGCCCATCCTCCCCTCACAAACCCCTCTGTTTGAGGTTCTACAGTCCTTTACTCTGGCCAAATGTTTTTTTGAAGAGCAGCATTTTTGGTATGTGGCTTCACAGTTAATTCAATAATTTATTGTTCACCTTGGGTGGTTTGGTGTTTTTTAGATTCTCTTTTTGTAGACTGCTCTTTTTTTCCTTAGACGTATAGTTTAGACTGAGGCTTTCTGACCCCTTTCAACTTCAAAAAGAATCTGACTAGCAAACAGCACAACCTACAGGCAGTAATCTCTTACTGCAATCTGATTAATAGTTTAGTTTTCTCAATTACATAAACTCCTCCTCTAAGGCCAGCTGAACCCAGCTGGCTAACTGCTATAGTCAAGAATACAGTGGGATCCCTTGGAAGAAACACAATTACAATGGTAAGTAATGTTTTCTTCCTCTCTGGAGACACCCTACCTCTTACTCTACTGGAATATCTAGAGGCAGATAATGGCAGAACTAATTCTTGAACAGATGATGATGGATAACCTCCTAGCACTGTTGCCAACATAACTGTAAGCATCGAAGTGCCAAAAGTCTAACTCATCCTGCATAGCTGTTTCAAACCACTTGGAGAGAGAAGGATTTAATGGACAGATGTTTGTCCAATCTCAGCTCTGTTAACATGGTGCTGACTGAGTTGGCTCGGGGATGTAAAACTATTAAAAGGAATATGGAGATGCTACAACAGAGAGTAGGTGATGTGGAAGCAAGGGTGAGCTCAATCAAGGATCATGCCTATAAAGGGTAAAGAGATGGCTGGCGGGGGTGGGTGGGTTTAGAAGCCATTGTGAAAAAGTTTAAATTTTTCAAACTTGATTTTAATTTTTAAATTTAGGTCCCCTTCCCCTATGTGGTTCCTACCTTTAATTAAAGCAACTTCCACTGGAAGTAACCTTATTAGATAGCTTTTCAGGCATGTATTGTACTTGTGGATTAGAACTGGTGTTTAGTACCTCTAAGGCCTTTTATCTTGAAACCATGTCCCATAATTTCTATTGCAGGAACTGTCCAGGTTCCCATCAGGCCCACTTGTTTCCTAAGCCTTAAATGAAGGACCCCTCAGCTGCCGTATTTTAAACTTATTGGCTACCCTTTCTAACTCTGTATTGCATTTGAGGAAAACATGCTCTTTGGTAGGTACTGTAAGGGGAATCTGGAAACCATTACAAAGAAAGTCAATGTTATTTTTTTTATTTTTCCATGTATCAATATTCACTGATATACAGTTTATCAATCTATTTTTACCATAATGTTTTCAAAAAAATTTTTTAATTTCTTTTTCTTAATTTGCTGATTTTTTATTTTTTTTTTGCTTCACATTAAGCACAACAAAATAAGAACTGCATTGTTTTCTATTGGCCGGGGTATTCTAAATGTCTGACTTTGGGACAGAGGGCAACATTTGATATAATAGTGGCCACTGAATCAGAACGTACTTGAGGTATTCCATAAAGGAGGACCACACCCTTTTTCTGATTTTTATTGGGTTGCATTACATGATCCTGTATATTGTTATTACACTTTGTCCTGTACTGTTATAATGTAACTACCTAGTGTCAATCTGCTGCCCCTTGACCTCTTTTTAAATGAGGTTGTCTCATCTTATAAGGATATCCTGAAGAACAAAATTGTAAAAAAGTAAAAGAAAAAAAAAACTATAAACTACATTGAGTATGAAATGTGCCTGAATTTATTTAGACCCAGTGCTTCCTTAGCTTTAGTGTGTGCTCTTAGAGGTTGAATTTTCTATCAACTGAAACAAATTATTTGCATCTGAAGTATCTTCTCATTTCTCTTAAGAATTATATATACTTCTATAATATGGCACCTTACTATGCATATGGGGTATAAAAGCACTTCTTTGCATTACTACCTCACTACTGAAAATCAGGCACTGCAAAACAGTCCTTAAAAAGGCCATGATCGAACCACCCCCTGATATTATCTGATGCAAGAAGTACATTTTCAAAAAAATGAAGCCCCAAATCATCAGCCTTCTGCATACTCCAGTTAATCACATCAACGTGTTATAGGTCAGATGCCACTCAAGACGAGACATATCAGGCTGTCATGGAAATGGGCTATTGCAATAGAGGAGCAGTTAATGTGCACATTGATCATCCCGTGTCATAGATACCGAGAGTTCTGTTTTACCAGGGACAGCCCACCTTTACTGTTTTCTGTCTTATGTCCTTGAAGAATGACTTGATATTTTACAGTTGTTAATTAGTACAACTAGCAGTTGGGGGCTATTCAGTTCGGAAATAAAAAAAGAAAAAGCAGAGCAGGCCATAATCTACCACATCTCAGAAGGACAGTGATTTGTGGTGGTGGGGTAGGTTGCAAACTTTAAAGTATTATTGTTATTGTACTTCAAAAATAAAGTATTAAACTCAACAAGAATCTGACTAGCTGAAGTGGTGCTGCTCCTTTGGATGTATTTCTAAGTCTGTTTCAGTGATTAATCTGTTGCTGTTGCTGCTGTAAAGACAAAAGGATTTGCGAGCATGTGCACATCAATTTTTTTACCTCTTGTTTTCTCCATATTATTTAGCTTGCTGGAGGTCATGCAGAAAGTTGTGGCAACTGGACAGTAACTAGACATTCCTTTGGATTTCATTAGCTTAAGTCACTGTGTTTAAATGTAGCTTTTAGGCAGAAAGAAACTGCTGAAACCAGATTTTAATGTGTTGGTTTTTACTGTTGTGACAACCTGTTTTCTAATGGCAAAACAATGTCAGCCTTATTCCTGAAACAAAGTAGAACTTAGAAAAAGTGAAATCTGATATATTTGTTGCATGTGGTGAATAACGTTTTATTTTCTAGTCAATCTGAAGCATTATTTCAGCTTGTAAAACATATCCATAAGCAGCCAACAGGAACCTTTGCTGAATACCTTTCTACTGCTGCAACAGGACCTCCTATTTTTTGTTTCACTAATCCATTTATTATAAAGACTTGTTTCAAAGACTCTAAATTAACAAACATACAGATAGACAGACAGTTGAATTACAGTGGAACTGAATTTGCTGGTTGGCAGAGAGCAGACTGATGCCCCAGTGCTTTGGCTCACTCAGGGGTACTCTCTGAAGATGCCTCAGAGTGAGATAAAGCCTTAGGGCATCCAACTAATCTCTGACAGCCAGCAGATTCAGTAATCAGTCCCATCAAACTTTGCCTGTAGGCACAATAAACATAGAAACTTAGATAAAAAGATGGCAGAAGGAAACCAAGGGTCCATCTAGCCTGCTTCTGTGTTCCTTGGACCTTCTCAGGTCCCAGGACCTAACCCCCTTCTGCTTAATGCCCCCTACTGCTCCTGTTGCTTTTGATTATGCTTTAGCCTTGTCCCACACCAGCTTGAATGATGGCACAGACTGTGCTTCCACTATCTGAGCTGGCAGTTTATTGCATGGCTCCATGATCTTTCTTTAAAATAGTATTTCCCAAGCTCCCTCTTGAAGCCCTGCCCCCCAACTTCCACTCATGCCCTCTAGTGTTAGAGTTGGAGACTGTTGAACATGTCTGAGGATGACACCTTATTTATTCCTCTCAGGAACTTGTATGTTTCAATATGTTTTCCCAGTAAGTTCCTCTGTCCTTCACTCTAACAATTGGGATCACCCCTAGTGCACTCTGGCTGGGGAGTGGGCAAGTGTCTGCCTTCACAGCCAATGCAAAATCTGTATCACTACTAGCCAGCGGGGTAAATATTGTGCACCAGTTCCCTACTTCCCTGCTCTCCGAGTTCCCTGTCTCTACAATGTACTCTGTTTCTAGATGTCTCTTTATCAAAGGATTGCTGGGGCTTGCATAAGAACTCTGGCATCCAAACTGGCAACATGATGCACTGCAAGAGTCCCACTGGTCTGAAGGTGGCAGTAGTAGTGGCAGAGAACTGTCTGGCAGTAAGATAAGAACAAAATGACAATGCAGCATCAACAACACAATAATAAGCCACCTGGCAACAGCAGTAGCAGCAAAAGTTACTGTATTAAACATATTTTGTACCCAGAAATGCTTTTTAGATGTAAAAATACTGTGTATACAATATGTTGTATTAGTAAGTCCAGGCAAGAGTTAAAGAGCTACTGTTGTCCATGTAGTACAGCAATTAGATGGATAGTGCAGGTATCTGCTGTGCATCTATCGGCCAAACTAAGGGAACTGTGATAATTGTTATAACAAATGAGGGCTGCAACACCATAAATTTAAAAACACTCTGTATCCCAGATCTGCTGACTCCACAAAAGGTGTCAGCGACACTAGTTCTGACCCTTGTGTGACATGATGACTTGTTGAGGGAATCCTAGAAGGGCTATATGAACCAGGGGGTGAGAGAGCTGTCAAAACCATGGAATATGTTTTTGCAGATTACTGTACATAAATTGCAGAATTTTATTCCATGGTTTACATAAACTGCAAAGGAGTTTTCCGCAGTTCACACTGAAGAGTAGGTATACACTGTGAAAAAACAAATCTACAGTTTGCACTCACTCTTCAATGTAAACCAAAGAAACTTATTCCATGGATCATATAAATCGTGGAGAACTGTATTGCAGCTTATATTAAGTTTTGCAGAATGCTGTTCCGAATTCCATGAAATAAAAAAAAAATCTGGACAAGCATTTTGGAACAGCCTCTGCCCGTTAGTTTTCCTTCTAGTGCTTTACCTTTAAAAAACAAAACAGGAAAATGCCACCCCAACCCAGTTCAGTCCCATCCCTTCCTAGCCCACCCTAAGAGCCTCCTATAGTCACCTTATTTGAAGTAGTGATATTTTTATCAGATCCGATGCTGAGCAACACTTCTCATCCTTCTAATTTCACTGCTGGAGCCGGCTTCCAGTTTCTTGTCCCAGAAATGCTTTGCGTGCAACTGAACAAAGCACTACTGGAAGCAAGGAGCTGGCATTCTGGCCTGGCATTAAATCTAGGAGGATGAGGGTCACTGTGCAGTGTGGGAGCTGATAAAAATATTACTACTTTTAATATGGTTTGGTGACCATAAGCGCTCTCGGTTGGAGGTGTAGGGTGTTGAGACTGAGATGAATGGAGCTGACTGAATTTGTAAGAACTCAGGAGTTAACTGACAACCCATACTGGTTCATGGGTCCAAGACCCAAAACAAATAATTTCCCCTAACCTGGGTGCTTGAGGGATCTCCCTCTAGTAACAAAGCCCCCAATTGTGGCTGCAGAACGTCAAAAAAAAAAAACAATAGGAAATATGATGACACAGACATTTTGTGGCAACAGGGGGGATTTGCCGCAGAATTTAGACCCAAATTGCTGCAGCAAAATCATGGCTAGGATATAGGCACACACTAGGGCTGCAGTGCAGGAGTGTGCATGATGGCATGTCAGCCGTATGCTCAACTGACTTCCTTCCTACTATACTGCCAAACGCTATGCTAGCACTTGTGGTTGCCCAGGTAGCAGCACTGCATCAAAGGTAGCAACTGTCCCTCCCAGCATCCTTTGGGATGTTCAGTCTTCCTCCCCAGGCCAACCCTCTGATGACACAAACACCTTCACAAACCTGTGTCACAAGCATCGCAAGAGGTAGCCCCACCAACTGCACCAGCAGGCCAGCCGAGACACTGCTTTTTAAACCACAAAAACAATCTCCCAGTCCATTTCTGCTGTGTCAACGAATTCTTCAACAAAGAGTGTGGCAGTGTTACCTCCCAGTTACACCAGTGCCTCATTCCAGTTACACCAGTGTCTTCATCCAGATATTGCAGTATCCTAGCTGCAGCAGTGTTTCCTCCCAGTTACAGCAGTGCCTCATCCCACTTACACCAGTGTCTTCATCCAGATATTGCAGTATCCTAGCTGCAGCAGTGTTTCCTCCCAGTTACAGCAGTGCCTCATCCCACTTACACCAGTGTCTTCATCCAAATATTGCAATATCCCAGCTGCTGCAGTGTCTCCTTCCAGCTACAGTAGTGCCTTCTCCCAGTTACCAGTGTCTTCATCCAGATATTGCAGTATCCCAGCTGCAGCAGTGTCTCCTCCAGTTGCAGCAGTGCCTACCCCACAGTTACACCAGTGTCTTCATCCAGATATTGCAGTATCCCAGCTGCAGCAGTGTCTCCTCCAGTTGCAGCAGTGCCTCCCCCACAGTTACACCAGTGTCTTCATCCAGATATTGCAGTATCCCAGCTGCTGCAGTGTCTCCTTGCAGTTACAGCAGTGCCTTGTCCTCCCAGTTACACCAGTGTCTTCAACCAGATATTGCATTATCCCAGCTGCCACAGTGTATCCTTCCAATTGTGGCAGTGTCTTTTCCCAGTCATACCAATCACTCAGCAACTGTACTAGAGGCTCCTCCCAGATATTCCAGTGACTCTTCTCCATTCACGTTTTTTATACCATAGTGCTTCCTCCCAGTTCCAACAGTGTCAGCTCCCAGTTATGGAAAAGTTTTATCCCAGTTCTACCAGTGTCACTTACTTGTTAAATCAGTGTCTCAGTAACAGCAGCACTCACTTCCAGTTATGGCAGTGTATCCTTACTGTTAAAGTAGTGTCGCATTCTACACATCCCAGTGGCTTTTTACACTTCCAGTACATCAGTGTCTCATCTTCTCCCAGTTTAGAGATGCAGTGAATATAAACTGCACCAGCAAATTTGCTTGAAGTTGGGACATTTTTTCACTTTGCAAATGTGGATGAAGTTTTCCCAGATTTACCCAGCTTAGCTTGACAATGTTTTTTAATGAATTATTTCATAAATGTGTGCCCAAGGGATGCATATTGAGCCAAGGTTTGTTTTCATGTGCAACCTGAGGGAAGAAGAACATGGGAGACAAGGTGCAGAAGGCCAGAATACAACAGATAAAGAATGTTTTTAAAAATAAAAAAACACATCCACCCATGTTATTAAAGTACCCACCACCACCCCACCCCTGACTTTTGGCAATTATTTCTTCCCACATCAACATCCTCTAGCAACCATACCTCTCTCTCCCCCCCTGGTTCCAACAAAATTGCATTTGAAAAAGTCAGTGAGTAATCACACTCTCCCTTCCCCACCCCCACCCAATTCCTATACTTACATGAAATAACTCACCCTCCACCCACTGTCCCAGTAATAAAGATAGACCCCCACCCTACCACCATCTGGCATCCCATCCCCCACCTCCCCACACTCACTCACTCACTCACTCACTCACTCACTCACTCCCTCACCACAGAAATGAAGAATAAAAAACTTGTTCCACAATGTGGTAACCAGTGCAGGCTTCCTTCTACCAGCTGCCAACTTCTAAATAAAACCATTGGTGCACTAATATAGTAATCACTTGATTAGCCAACAGGGAAGACAGTCAGGTGATTGCTATAGGAGAGCACCCTAAGTTTAATTCAGAAGTTGATGGAAAGATGGAAGGAGTGCTGTGCCAGTTGCCACACTGTGGGGCTTGTTTCATATTTGTTTTGGGGTGAGTGGGGAAAGGTGTGTGGTGGGTTCTGGAGGATGGTAGAATGAGATCTGACTCTAGTACTCTGCAGGGTAGGTGGAGGAGGAAGGAGGGTTGTTTTACAGACTCACAGATATTGGGTGGGGGCAAGAAAAAGAATATATGGCACACTGACGTTTCCTAATGTAACTTCACCATGACTGGGGAAGAAAGGAGGTATGGGTGCTAGACAGGTTGCAGGGAGGAGGGAAATATTTTTAAATGGTTGGAGGATGGGAAAAGATTAGGGACTATGACATGGGTGAGTGGGTGTTTTTTATTTTTCAAATCTTAAAAAAAAAAAAAAAAAACAACATACAGTGATACTTCACTGGTGAAATGCCTCCTTAACAAAAGAATTACACATAGTGATTCAAGAATTTTTGCATAGAATAGTTTAATGATTTCACACATCACTATTCCAGTTAACATAGTGTCTCTCCCAGTTTCGCCAGTGTCTCACCAATTATGGCAGTACCTCCCTTCTGTTGTAATGGTGTATCCTCCCACTTGTGTCAGTGTATCCCACTGTTTCCAGTTACACAAGTGTTTCACCATAGCTATTAAGTCAGTGCCTCATCCCAGTTACACCAGTGTCTTCTCCCAGTTATACCAGTGTCAGCTGCAGCACTGTAATATCAGGGTTGTTCAGCTTCACCGTCCGGTTACACCAGCGTCACCATGTTCTACTTATGATTTGAGTTACACCAGCATCTCCACTTCTCAGCAATGCTCCCAGTTGCACCCATTTCTACTTTTTTGTTTTGGTAACTGGGTAAGGCTCACTAAGCACAAGTGCCTGTTTTTGGGGTCACCTGGCAGCACTGGGGAGGTTAAGTGGCTTACTCAGAGTCACACAGTATGCAAGTGGAGGTTGTAGGAATCAAATCCAGGTCTACTGGATGTGCCAAGCTCATTCACAGCTCATTACTTTAATCACTAAGCTATACTGCCAGCCCTTGCTAGATAAAAGAAAAAAAAATAGCAGCAAGTTCTATTGAAATATTTTCTGCATCTCATCACATTATTCTGCAATACATGCCAAAACTCTGCAGCTTAATATTGAACTCCCAGCTCCCCAGAAGAAAAGCAACAGGACGTATAGGTCCTGATTTACAAATTCAGAAAACAAAGTGTAATTGTTAAACAACCTACTAGCCTGCAATATGTTTTTTTAATCTGGCTGATCCTGAGACACCTCCCCCTTTCACTGGCCATTACCAGCAAGTACTTCACCGTGAGTCTCCCGCGGCCAGCACTCTGATGACGCTCACAATGAGCTAAGCCACAGAGGACACCTATATTTATTTATTTATGTATCTATTTAAAAGAGTTTCACCAGGAAAGACATATAGTATTGAGTTATAAATGGCTTATTTCCAGATGCCTCCTGGGGCGGGTGGGGGGACCTTTATGCATACAGTAACATTTAACTACTTATTCAGTGAATAATTGTGCTTATAGCGATGGTATTGTACCAATCAACCAAGGGGATCACTTTTCTCAGCTGATTGGTACCAGTGATATAAAGTGCAATTATGCACTGAATAAGTAGTTCAAAATGATTACTTGAATTAAGGAATATAGGTGTCCCTCATGGCTTAGCCCATCGTGCATGTCATCAGAAGGCTGGCCACAGGGGACTCTGGGTGAAGTAGTTGCCAGCAATGACTAGTGGAGGGGGGACTGCAGGATCAACCAGATAAAAAGAAATATTGCAGGCTAGTAAGTTGTTTAAAAATTACACCTTGTTTTCCAATTTGTAAATTGGGATGTGTTGGTCTCACTGCTTTTATTCTAGGGAGCTGAGAGTTCCCCTTTAATGTGGCATGTCACAAAATATTCCTTCATTTCCAAGAAATTTTGGGGAAGGGAATTTCACAGTCACGAGAATTTCACAGGCAGAATTTAAATTTTGCCCACCCTGGAAACCATTCCTGGAGAGCATCCTTTAGCAGCTGGGAAAACAGCAGGTCCAATCCAGGCATTTTCCAGATTAGTATTCTTTGAATTGTACTACAAATAATGACTATCAGTGCCGTAAATGAAGCTAAGAAATGAAGCAACTACTATGCTAGCATATTATGGGCCCATTAACATGGGGTTCCATGTAGTTTTGAACTTTCTTCTGCATAATCTTTGGATTGCAGTGTTCAACTGATTTAACAATCACAAGTACTACAAGCTTCCAAGCTTATCACAGTCCAGACAACATCTGCAATTTGTGGAATCTGATGTAGCTGTCTTAGATGACGGCATACCTCTCAACCTCCTGCCTCATAAATCAGGGACAGGGCTTAAAAAAATCAGGGACAAAGGACCAAAATCAGGGACACTTCTTCAAAATTGGAGATATCCACTCAAGAAGCTGGTAGAATAAATGGCTTAGTGTAAAATGCATTTTCTAAAGAAGAACATGTCTGTAACTTTAATGGTTAACATTAATTTGTGCTTATAACCCCCACTGTTTGGTCAAAGAAACATAATTTTTAGGAGGGACAGAGTAAAATTTTGAGGCAAAATCAGGGACATCCCTGAAAATCAGGGACAGTTGAGAGGTATGGATGACGGTTACTGAAGTAATAAGAAGGCACTCTGGAATCTCCAACTTTCACTTTAAACAAAGAACCAAACAACACAGAAGAACACAGACATTGAACTTATTTTACATTTTTTCTGTTTGTTTTAAATCTGCATTGGTGTTACAGAACTCATTTCTCCCCACAGACTCCTGGTGTTGTTTTTGGCTCGTAGAAGCCCTGTGGGATGAGTGTTCTTCCTTGGGTGGCTGCTGTCCCAAGGGGGTTGTGCTCTTGAATTCTTTTTGGTTTATTTAAAAACATAAACTTTAAAAATATATTTATTTGCACGTAAGATTTAGGAATTTAATGTTTCAGCTGATTGAAAATTGATTGCAAATTGATTAATTAGGCAACACTGGCTTTTATTGCAAATTGCCCTGCATTTTTACATTTTAAGCATGAAATTACCACATTCTTGCAAGGTTCATGTGGTCTACCTTTAAAAAGCATTGAATATCTGGATACCTGACTTGCACGTAACGAAACATATATGGAAGTATGTAACTGCACTTAGACCATTGGGTAGTCAATGATTTGTACTGTCTCCTGTTGTTTAACATGTGTCTGTGTTGTATGTGATACATATGTTATTTTTGCAGTGACGAATGCTATATTATTTTGATTACTAGTACTGTATGGACTGTATGAATGTTTTTAACAGGACACCTTTATAACTAGGGCCTAAAGTTCTTATCCTGTCAAAAAATACAGTTTTAACTAACTAACTAACTAACTAACTAACTTTGAAACCTGTAGTTAGTTCTTGGGACCTATTGTAATAAAACATTGATAACATCTTTAGTATTCATTAACAAAAAGAAAAAAAAAAGATTTTATTACTCTTTTGGCAACGGATGCATTGAAGCAATGAAACTACAGGGGAAAACCTTTTGGGTATAGCCCTCGTATAGTCTTTGGAAAAAAGTCATAGAATAAACCAGCTGGTGTTATTTACTACATTTTAAATGGCAAAAAAATGCCAAGAAAGTAACCAAACAGTTGCTTTGGAGAATTTGATTATTTCTGCCAAGTATCTGACAAAATAGTTTAGAATTTATAAAGTTTGCTTTTTATAAATGTTATAGCAGTATTTTTTCCAAAATTCAGCATAAGCTCCTTTTATATATTGTTAAGAGGTGAGGTCACCCCCCCCCCCATTTCTTTTTCTTATTGTGGGATAGTGGCATTTCATTGCATTTTTTGGTGATAGGAGATCTGTGGAGGAGTGTTCAAATAGATTTTTAGTCTTTTATATGTTTTAATATTTTTATAGTCAGTATTGAGAACATGGCAGTACAAGAATATTTGGACCACTGGAGAGGTCAAGCAGCACCAGATATTTTGTTCTGCCACACATACCCCACCAGAAGGAACAATCAACAAACACCTGGTCCTTGTGGACTTGATTTACGACAACACTTCAGCTCTGCTAGTTGAAGACTGGAACCTTATAAAGTTCTAAGTATTAAGGTCACACAGTCTCAAAGGACACTTTTATTATTCTTTAATTTTTAGAGGTTTTGACATTTCTGAATAGGCAATTTATTTATTGGAAGCAATATTAGCAGAATGCTAATTTTGTGCAATAGAGCCAAGTGCAGTAAGACAATCCTTTAATAGTATTGTTCTTACATAAAAGTGAAGTAGTGGTGAATCAAAGTACAATAATACAATAGTGTTGAATCTAAGTGCAATTACTGTATATCAGGCTAAGGTGCAATAGTGCAGAATTAAAGTGCAATACAGTGAATTGGAGTATGATAATGGCAATTTAAAGTGCAGTACTGCTGTAGTTCTGAACTAAAGTGCAATAGTGCCGAACTGAAGTGCAATTTTTCCAAATTAAGGTGCAATGATATGGGTTGAAGAGCAATATTCTTAGATTAAGTGAAATGGTGCTGAATTGAAACTTAATAGTGAAGAGTTAAATACAAGGGGAATTGTTAAATAGAGTTCAGCCGAATAGATTATAACTATTATTAATTGTGCAATAAAAGTAATGTAATTTTTTACACTATAACAGCACACTAGCTACATAGCTTAGTATTTGGTATCTAATACATTAGTAAAATTGAAAATAAGATAGCTCAAGAACTAGTTCTATTTGAGGTCAAACAAGAGAACAAGAATTGCCATTTCATTAAATTGTATAGGATTTGATGATAAATATTTTATTAAGCTTATACATAGAGGAACAATATTGTATTGTAAGATTTCACCTAGAATATAACACTATACATCTGCCCCAAATCAGTGGTAAGCACTTTCATAGAGCTGTCCTATTACCTATTTATTTATTTATTTATTTATTGAGATCAGAATTACAACCCTTTGAGTCACAGACTCCTTTTCCATAGGCTCCACATCATAGTAAGATTAACAAAAGAGGTAGAACTAACATACTAACAACGGTAGTGCACAGATAACAGAGATAGAGAGAGAACTGAAAATACTGTGGTTACACATTGTACAGGTTACAGAGAAAAAGATGCAATGGGCAAGTTACCCTGAGTCGATATAGTAAGAGGTGGGACAATAAAGAGGCAATGTCAAACAGAAGCATTGAGTAATTTAGATCAGCATATTGAATCATAAGGATGAGATCTATTGAAAGGCAAACGGGGTGTGTGGATGGGACGGAGGGCAGGAGCTGGAAGAGGACAGAGAAAGATTAAACCAGGGTGATTGTTAAGTAGCAATCACATTTACTGGAAGAAATTATTACTTCTCTGAGTGTAAACTTGAAGTGGCTGATCCTCAGAATAGCTATAGTTTCAGCTGGTAACTCATTTAACCAAAGGGGAGCTCTATAGTAGAAGGCTCATTGACCCAGGGAGGTCCTACACTGGGGGACTGTTAATAAGGCATGGGATGAGAGATAGGTGGTCCTGGAGGGGGTGGCAGGTTGGAGCAGGGTGCAAAGGCCAGGTGTGGCTAGCTGGAGAAGGAACTTTTTAGTGAGAAGGCAGGTGTGGTAATGAAGTCTCCCTTTGAAGTTTAGCCAGTTGGAGATCTGGTAGAGGTCACAAGTATGTGTCATTCTGTCACACCCAGTCACGAGATGGCAGGCTCTGTTAAGGGCAACCTTGACCCTGCTAAGGGCTCTATTGTTGGCAGTACCAAAGAAGGCAATTCCATAATCTACCAGGGGAGAGCACCAAGGAGAAGACAACCAGGTAGAGTGCTTCAAGGGTAAAGCACCTCTTATGTCTAAACAGGAGGCCTGTTCTGGAGTTAATGGCTGAACAGAGGGTGTGAATGTGGTTACTATAGGTAAGTGCGGGTCAAGTGTGATACCTAGGTACTTAAAAGAGGTAACTTGCTCCAGGACAGTGTTGAGGGAGTTTAGGATAGTCAGGGAGGTGGTTGCATGTTTGTTCTGATAGTGTGCAAAGACCATGACCTTGGTTTTAATCTTTTTAGATAAGGTACTCTTTTCAAAGATTTTTAGCAGGTTAATTAATTAAGCAAGAAATAATAAGGAAAACTTGAAAGCATGGTAGTGATCCCAAGGGGACAAAAATCAAATTGTACTGACCTAGATTTGAACTTGGAATTGCTTCCAGCTATCCAGGATGAAACCATGGGTAAATCACCTAAAAATGTACTGGATAAACCTTGTAGACATAGGATGAAATCAAATATACAAAATCCCCCTATTGCTGGGGAACCTTCCCAACAAATTAATATTAGTAGATGTTAAGTTAACCTATACAAGGAAGAAAGAAAAAAGAACTAAGCAAATTCTAATAAATAGATTTTTATGTACATCTACACCCCAGCTTCATAAAGAAATGTCAGATTCCATTCAGGTTATTCCAACACCTACTGAAGAGGGGGAGAGTATGTTCATTGGCATCATCTAGGGAACCAGATACAGTCTTTGTCAGCAGCGTTTCATATAGGAAATGAAGTTACTGAACGTAATCAAAATGTACAAACTAAATAATTTTCATTAAATGAAGTGAATAGGATAGTAAATGATAAACTCTCTATACCTACTAAATTTGAGTGAGAGCCTTTCCCAGAATCTGCTGCTAGTCTGGATCACTCAGTCTCTTCATAGAAAAATCACCAAGTCTAAATCCAGAAAATTATTGTGCAAATAATAATAGTAAAATAGGGCATCACCTTTCACAAAATCAAAATAATGGTTATTTTGACTTAAAGATTATCCAACACCCTTTACCCTAAGGTTAATTCAAGCATTAAAAGTTCAAGTTCAAGTTCAAGTTTATTGCAGGAAAACTCCATTGAGCAAGCTCATTCACAAGGAGGTCCTGTGACATAAACACTTAAAGTACAAACACAGATAGGTAATAACAGTATATACATGAAATACACGTTACACGATACAGGCTGGATATACATACAAGGGTACCACATAGGTGACCACAGGTGGTAAACATTGATATGAGACAGGAAGTGACTTATAGGTCGCATACTGATAAATGAAACATGATGACTGGTGTGATTTGATTTAATCAAATCAAATCAAATCAAATATACAGTATTTTGGCAGCTAGAACAAACAACAGTCTACAACTGATATGGGAGGAGGAGAGATTTGATAGAGTAGCAGTGAGTAAGCAAAGATAAAGCCAGGAGTAGAAGGGGAAGGAAAGCAGTTAATATGACAAATCAATTATACCTTACCAGTGGATAAATATGGCACACATGGGGAAGGAAGAGACTTAATGACAGTTACAGGTGTCTTTTATTTTGGCTGAACTTAGCGATTTGTAGAAGTTTATTGAAACTGTGCTAGTTAGTTTCAGTACGGTTTGTAATTGGTTCCAAATGGAGGGAAGGGCATATGCAAAAGACCAACATATGGCCAATATTTTATTCTTGATACAATTATACATACTAAGAAATGAAGTTACTGTAGTCAAACCTAAAGCAGTAAAACATATTGCACTCACCACCACTAAGTGCAAGGAAGGCTGCTCACAAACTTTCATAAGTGCCAAAAAATATTTATTGAAGGTGCCGGTGCAGGATGTCACAAACCCACTCAGCAGGTCAGGCCCTCTACTCCCAATGTGCCAACCTCTGAGCGCAGTCTTGTGAACAGTGTAACAGACAAGGTAACCCTTTGGTCTGTTTTGTGAGTTTGGATCAACCTTTGGTCTCAAGTTCTGGAGAGATTCAAACTGTTAACCTCTTGCTAGCATACCCAATGCATAAGCTCAGATATATCTGTCTTCGGGGAGCCAGATATCTTTGCTTACAGGCACCTAACCAGGTGTGCAGAAATGAACCTTTTAAAACTTTAATAAAGACCTCAGATTTAAAATGCTTCTCTTTCCAGTTTGGTATCACCATACAAGCTTATGTCTGCTGTCTGCTATAACCATAAATATTTCTTAGCAAAAGAAAGCAATTATAAGACAAACCAGGTATGCTCTAAAATTAGAGTTTTTACTAAAATATATAATAATATGTTAAACATACAATACAGAACTCTTATATCACAAGACATACATATCTTTAAACAAAACAAGGTTTAAAACAATGAAATTCCGACAACAATATTTAGATTTTGTCTAGCTTTCTAAATACCTTTTTTCAGTGCCCAGATGTTTTCTTGGTCAGTGTGTCTGTAGTGAAACAGAATAATCTTTAAAAGCTGTTTTTGGCCACCTCTTTTCCATGAGGTCATCTAGCTCCTCCCTCTCAAAATATCTAAAAAATATATATTTCTATACAACCACAGGATGTAATTTCAAAGTATTATTTCTGCAACCCTAGCATAACTCAATTTCAATGACACCTCTTTTGATTCATGCTGCATCCTCCTCACACAGGCTTCATATGAGCATTGACAACCTCTCACTTCTGTGTAATAACCTGTGTTTTCTCTTCAACATCATAAACCTTTTTTATGATTTCCCTCTTAACAAAGTTAACTTAAACAACTCTGTAATTAACTCAGAGAAACAGTAGCCTTGATTAAAGTCTTCCACGTAACACACTGTCTCTAAAAACTGAGTGGGTGTGATACATGCTGTCAGCATTTCTCTTGGCCTGCCAGCTGAAATCTGGGGGGGGGGAGTGAGGTCATTCCTAGAGCATTTGATTTTTTAGCAGAGACAGTCATTAATACATTTTACATAAAAAAAATTATACAGCACTCAGAACTGGCTATCTATGTCACACTCCTCCCCACCTAGACTGAATTTGAGGGATCTATCCCCTACATGGGATGAGCTTCCCAAATCAGTTCACTCCTCATAGACTCTAAACAGCCCATCGGAGTTCTGATTCTTAATGCCTGCCCTATGTATGATTGTCAGATCATATCCTTGCAAAGCAAGACTCCATCTTAGCAGTCTCATTGCCCTTTCCCATCTGCGTCAGCCAAACCAGGGGGTTGTGGTCAGTCTGCACCACAAAATGCTGCCCATACAAGTATGGCTCTAATTTCTTTAGGGCTCACACTATGGCAATACACTCCTTTTCCACCATGGAGTATGCTTGCTCCCTGGGAAGCAGCTTTCTGCTCAGGTACACAATTGGGTGATCTGTCCCTTGGCTAGACATCTGGCTAAGTACTACCCCAATACCCACGTCTGAGGCATTCATCTGAACTATAAAGGTTTTGCTACAGTCCGGACTTGTCAAAGCAGGAGCACTGCACAGTGCCTCCTTCAGTCTGGTAAAGGCTTCCTCACAGGCTGGGCCCCAGGTAATTTTCTTTGCCATCTTTTTCTTTGTCAGGTCAGATAGGGGAGCAGCCAGGGCACTGTAATTGGGTACAAATTTCTGGTAGTACCCTACTGTCTCTAGAAAGCTCCTGACCTGCTTCTGGGTTTCTGGTCTGGGCCATGCCTGGATCACCTCTATCTTTATTTGGTTAGGACAGAGCTGTCCCCGGCCTACCACATGCCCAACGTATGCCACTTCCTCCATGGCCACCTGGCACTTCTCGGCTTTGACAGTGAGCCCGGCCCTCTGTATCCTGCCCAGCACTTCACTAAGGTGGGAAAGGTGTTCCTTCCAGCTGGTACTGAAGATGGCAATGTCATCCAGGTACACCTCGGCGTACTCCTCAGCACCATTTAACACCTGGTTCATCAACCTGTGGAAAGTGGCTGGGGCATTCTTCATTCCAAAAGGCATTACTTTAAACTCAAATAAGCCTATCGGAGTGATGAAGGCCGACCTCTCCCTAGCTCTGTTTGTCAATTCTACCTACCAATACCTCTTGGTCAGGTCAATAGTTGTAAGGTAGGTTGCTCCTCCCAACTTGTCCAAGAGTTCATCCATCTGGGGCATCAGGTGGGTGTCAGACTTCGTGACTGCATTCAGTCCATGATGGTCCACACAGAAACGAGTTGAGCCATCTGGCTTGGGCACAAGGACTATGGGTGAGGCCCAGGAGCTGTGGGATCTCTGGATTACCCCTAAATCCAGAATCTCCTCCACTTCCCTCCTAATGTCCTTTGGGACAGCCTCTGACACCCGATATGCTGTACGCCGTATGGGCGTCTGTGTCCCTGTCTCCACATCGTGTGTCACTAAGGTGGTTAGTCCAGGCTTGGCACTAAACAAGGGGGCCAAGTCTGCTAAAACCTCCCTTACTTTCTGGATCTGGTCTGGGGTCAGCTGGGGAGACAATTTTACTGCCTCCACAGAGGACTCCCGCTTACTCTCTTCCAGAAAATCCAGAAGGGGGTCTCCTTCGTCTGTCCCCTCCCCATGACTACACATTGCAAACACTATGTCAGCCCTATTTGCATATGGCTTCATCATGTTGGCATGGTACATCCTTGCAGTCTGTCTTCTGACAGGTAACTCCACAATGTATTTCACATCATTTACCTTCCTAACCACTTTGTACGGTCCTGCCCACTCAGCTTGCAGCTTGTCTTTCTGGACTGGAATAAGGACCATGACTTCCTGACCCACCATATACGAGCGAGCTCTGGCTCTGCGGTCATACCACACCTTTTGTTTCTGTTGGGCTGCTGCCAGGTTGCTCTGGGCTGTCTCCATAAGCTCCTTCAGCCTTTCCCTAAACCTAAGGACATAATCCACAATGGGAGTTCCCTGGGTGGCATGCTTGCCTTCCCAGTCCTCCCAGATCAAGTCTAGGGGCCCACGTACCTGGCGTCCATATAAGAGTTCGAAGGGGGAAAATCCTGTCGACTCTTGGGGCACCTCCCTGTATGCAAACAACAGGTGGGGAAGATATTTCTCCCAGTCCCTGCCATGCTGTTCAGCAAATGCCTGGAGAATTGACTTTAGGGTACCATTGAATCGTTCCACAAGCCCATTGGCTTGTGGGTGATACAGTGTCGTGCATCTCTGCACCACCCCACACTTCTCCCATAAACATTTCATCAGGTCCGACATGAAGGAACCCCCTCGATCGGTGATTACCTCCTGTGGAAACCCAACATGGGAGAAAATCCCAAGTAAGGCATCGGCCACTTTGTCTGTCCTCAGAGAGGATAGGGCGACTGCCTCTGGGTACCGGGGGGCATAATCCATCACAGTCAGGATGAATCTCTTCCCTGAGGAGCTGGGGGTATTTAAAGGCCCCACAATATCCATTCCCACCCTCTGGAAAGGCTCCTTCACTATGGGCAAGGGATTCAGGGCAGCTTGGGTTTTCTTGCCCACCTTCCCTATTTCTTGGCACCGGTGACAAGACCCGCAATACTCCTTCACCTGCTGGGTGAAGTTAGGCCAGTAGAAATTCTGGGCCAACCGATGCATTGTGCGCTTGATTCCCAGATGATCAGACAAGGGAATATCATGTGCAATCTGGAGCAACTGCTCACGATACCCCTGGGGAATGACAAGCTGCCTGCCTAGCATCCCTCCCTCTGTCTGTACTGCCAGTGTATACATAAGTTCATTTTCCCAATAAACCTTATGTCTGCCATCACCTCCCTGTGTGCCCTCTGAGTCTGCCCAAGCCCTCAGCTTCTCTAAACTAGGGTCACTCCTCTGAGCAGCTGCAAACCCTTCACACCTTACCTAGGCATGGGACAAGTCCCCTTCAGTTGCTAAACTAGGGTCCCTAGCACTAGCGTCAGGGTTTTCAGGATCACTGTCAATCCCAACCCTCTGACAAGAGGTCACCCCTCCCTCTTCGGAGTTACCCTCTGTACTTGTGTGGTTACTTGCTACTGGGGAAATTTCTACCACCTTTTTATCAGTCTCCCCCTCTGGAGACCCAGGCTGGGGAACCAGCCTCTCAGTATCTTCTCCAATGGCTTCTGGGGGGCTCAGGGAACTACTATTTTCCCTTCCCGCTTGGCTATGGGTAACTGCACATACCACCCCCTGCTGGAGATTGTTACCCAGGATCACATCCACTGCTGATGTGTTGGCTACAGCCACCTGTTGCACAGTTTGCCCTGTTTCCCCCCAGTCAAGGAGAACACTAGCGAGTGGCAATGTTTTCTCTTCACCAGTAAACCCTTGTACAGTTACATATTTATTTGGGATAAGCTGACCAGGCTGTACTAGATCCCCTTTCACCAATGTCAGGGATGCCCCTGTGTCCCTTAACCCCTGCGTCTGTACACCATTTACCATGACTGGGTGCATGTGTTCCTTCATTCACTGGCATGCTTCCAGAGACACACAAACAACCCACTTCCTTTCTGGTACTACTCTACGTGTTACTGCTTGCCCTTCTTGGACACTGTCTGGCATGTGCTCAGTTTCTTTACATAACCAACAAGCATTTCTTACTTCAGAGAAATCTTTTCTTGGAAATGTGGGGCTAACTGGTTTCGGTGGAGGCAGTGAGGGTTTTAGCTGCCCTGAAGGCGCGCTTTTCCCTTTCTGCATTGCCATGCTCACCCCATTCACTCTCAGAGCAGGTCTGCTCTTGGTTTAGCGGTCCGAGAGTTCAGTAGCCTCTTGCACTGTTTTTGGATCTGTCCTCTAGCCAGGTTTTTAGCTCTGCTGGGCATGCCCAATAAAACTGTTCTAATAAAATCACATTTTCAATTTTATCAACAGAATTTGCCTCAATTCCTTCCCACCAACGTTTTAAAAACTGATGTTTCGTGGCTAGCTCCTCATAGCTCATATCAGGGCTTCTCCAGAGCTTACAGAATTTAGCTCAGTATGTTTCAGCAGTTAATTCAAACTTTTTTAACTGTGCAGCTTTTAACTTTCTGTAATCATTGCTGTCTTCATTGTCCATTTGACCCAATGAATCTCGAGCTTTCCCAGTAAGTAGCGAGGATAGCTGGAAGCTCCAGGACTCTCTAGGAATTTTAGCCTGAATACAAACTTTTTCAAAAGAATTTAAAAAGGTGTCCATGTTCTCCCCTTCCTTAAACTCAGCTATTCATTTGGAGTTCAATTTGTAACCCAGTCCTGCAGTCCCATTTAAACCCAAGCCACTTACCTGCTCTGGTGCCACTGGTCGGAGTCGCATCTTCTCTAGCTTGTGTTGCCTCTGGCACTCCTCTCTCTTCTCCTCTGCAGCTCACTGGTGCTCATGCTCCTCATGGTCTGCCTCCCTCTGTTGTCGCTCCACCTCTCTGTGTTCTCGCTCTGCCTCATGGTCCACCTCTCACTTCTCTCGCTCTCTCCTGGGACTCCAACTCCATCCTGCACAACTCAATTTGCAGTTTGAGTACCTGTGGATTCAGCATACTGGTGGCCATTCTCTGCTGCTGTGTCCCTTCACTGACAGTGGCCCTGCTGTCCTTTTCAGTCACGGTCGGTGACTCGCTGCTCTGGGTATCAGCTACCATCAGGGCCTCTATGAGGTTCTGCTTTTTGGCTGTCACCTCAAATGGGACTCCCCTGTCCCCACACAACTGCTTCAAGTAATCTACAGTGTGCCTGCTGTAGTTGGAAGCCATCTTCTTCTTCCCTGACTATGGCTACTCTGACTTTGCAGTTTAGAAAAAAAAATTAAACGTGTAGGAACTTGACTGTACACCAAGTGATATATAGTTCTGTTTCCTTTTTAAAATAAAGCTCTGTCTTTTTCTTTCTTTGCAAGAGAGCCTATGGTCTCAGCTGACACAGAACAATAAAACTTGTAATACCAAAATTATGCCACCGCTTTCAACCAATCTGTCACAAACCTGTTCAGTAGGTCAGGCCCTCTACTCCCAAAGTGCCAACGTCTGAGCGCAGTCTTGTGAACAGTGTAACAGATGAGGTAACCCTCTTGTCTGTTTTTGTGAGTTCAGATCAACCTTTGGTCTCCAGTTCAGGATGTATTCAAACTGTTAACCTCTTGCTAGCATACCCAATGCACAGGCTCAGCTATATCTGTCTTCGGGGGGTCAGATATCTTTGCCTATGGGCACCTAACCAGGTGTACAGAGATGAACCCTTTAAAACTTTAATAAAGACCTCAGATTTAAAACACTTCTCTTTCCAGTTTGGTACCACCATCAAGCTTATGTCTGCTGTCTGCTATAACCATAAATATTTCTTAGCAAAAAAAAGCAATTCAAAGATGGACCAGGTATGCGCTAAAATTAGAGTTTTTACTAAAATATATAATAATATATCAAACACACCATACAGAACTCTTATATCACAAGACATACATAACTTTAAACAAAACAAGGTTTAAAACAGTGAAATTCCTACAACAATATTTAGATTTTGCCTAGCTTCCTAAATACCTGTTTTCAGTGCTCAGATGTTTTCTTGGTCAGTGTCAGATAAAAGTGTGTCTATAGTGAAACAGAATAATCTTTAAAAGCTAGTTTTGCTTACCTCTTTTGCATGATTTCATCTAGCTCCTCCCTGTCAAAATATCTAAAAAATATATACTGTATTTCTATACAACCACAGGATGCAATTTCAAAGTATTAATTCTGCAACCTTAGCATAACTCAATTTCAATGACACCCTCTTTTGATTCATGCCGCATCCTCCTCACACAGGCTTCATATGAGCATTGACAACCTCTCACCTCTGTGTAATAACCTGTGTTTTCTCTTCAATTTCATAAACCTTTTTTATGATTTCCCTCTTAACAAAGTTTACTTAAACAACTATGTAATTAACTCAGAGAAACAGGATCCTTGATTAAAGTCTTCCATGTAACACATTGTCTCTAAAAACTGAGTGTGTGTTATACATGCTGTCAGCATTTCTCTTGGCCTGCATCTGTCAGCTGAAATCTGTTGGGGGGGGGGGGATGAGTGCGATCATTTCTAGAGCATTTGATTTTTCAGCAGAGACAGTCATTAATACTTTTTATATAAAAAAAAAATTTCACAGCACTCAGAACTGGCTGTCTATGTCACACAGAACACACCACACACCTTGATGTGTTTTGAATGTAAGTCCTTTTTTTGAAAAAAATAAATTGTTGGCACTTATGAGAGTTTGTGAGCAGCTTCCTTACACTGAGTGGTGGTGAGTGTGAGACTTTTTACTTCTTTGGATTGCTTGACTTTGTCTCAGCACCCCAACCTAATGCAGCTTGGTCACCTGGAAATTGTTATAATCAAAACTACTTTAGCACATCAAGAAGTTCTGATCAGAAATCCTTGTAGAGGACTGGCATGGAACTAGGCCCATTGACCAAATCTGAAAATGATTAACCTAATTCTTCTGTGAATTCACTAAATTTAGATTCATCCATTCCCAATTGGGGCAACTTAATAAAAAAGAGGTAAAAATAAAAAGAAGTCTAAATAAAGTCAAATAAATATTCAGAGTCTATGAAAGATACCAAGAAAATGTGCCTCACCCCCAAACAGGAGATGGGAAAGAAGAGGAAGGAAAAAACACGTTGGAAAAATTCACTTGCTCATAAATCAGTAACCTGCCCCCAAAAAGAACTCAGTAATTGAAATTACTGTGGAAGGTTCATATTCAGTGAAACATTTGAAGGGGAAAACTGAAAGAAAGCAAAAGGAAGAAAATTCTGAAAAAAAAAACACTCTAAAAAGTGATAGATTCAATTCCTGAAGATGAGATTAAATTAGTCCGATATTTAGATACAACTGTACAATCTAACCAGGAAAATAATAAAGGGTTTCTAAATGGTTTTTGGCTTTCTGGGAATGAGGAACCTATAAAAATACTTGTCATCCACTAAAATGCTAACAAACCCCCAAATTCCTTGATTAACTTGGTGATACTACCATTGGAAAGAGAATTGGTGATTCCAAATGGTAAAAACATTCTGATTTTTGCAACCAGGTGTTACACGAGGTCCCTGCACCCTAACTGGTACCCCCAGAGGTACACCGCAGACAGCTAACATTTAAGTATATGTCATACTAACATATAGGGCTAAGGGCATCTACCATATAAGAGTAGATGTCAGGATATGTATGTACATGATTGCTATACACTTTACTTTCCAATATAAACATGTATTTCTTGCTTACAAGATGGTAGGACACCTGTGTCCTTGTAATGATCATGATATATGAGTCTGCATTGCCATCTTCTGATGATTTGTATTACTACATGGCTATGTACAAACTGTACCTCTTTGTTTCTACAAAGTGATGACTATGACAAAATTGTATAATGTTATCTTGGACTGAGGAGCCACCTCTAATTTAGCCAAATAGGGCTCATCTCTGTAACTAGAAATGTTTCTATCTTACAGTAACCATGGTAATTATTTTAGGTATATAATGTAAGACATTACTTCTTCTACCTTGGATACCCCAAGAGACACAGAGATTCCTCGAGGTATAGTGAATGCTTAGCATTGGCTCCCAGTTCATAATGTTTAGAACTGCTTAAGGCAACTGTGATTTTCCTTTTGGTAGTAATAAACAAGCTTTATTACTCTTATGCAACATGTCTGTGATTCCTTGCATGCCCATCACTGCCAAGAACCTGAGAGTGAGGTTTAGACCTCCTGACAATTGGTGACCGTGAGCAGGTAATATTTGTAGTTTGCAAAGTTTTCATTTGTTGCTACAACTTTCTCTTCCCAATGGGGACAGTAGGTGTGCATTCCCGCATCACCTCTCACGTTTTTCACCCACTTTGTAATAACTTGCAATGTCTGGCTGCCTACTGGGTGTGGTCGATGCTGACTCACTGCACCCCATGGCAGTTTTGAATTGCAAGCTTACAAGTGCACAGTAGCCCACCTGTGAATTAGTGTACCTGTTGTGGATCGTTACACAGCACGGTGCCTTCTCACAGTTTGATTCTTCATTCCCTCCCACACAATGGCCACCGTATCAAATATCTGCACAGACCTGAGACTCAATGTCTGAAACTTCCTTGCCTCCATGGAGGATGGGCTGACTTTGTGTGGAACGCAAGTCAATCCAAAAACCCTGTGCTGGAAATTTCAACCCAGTACTCAGAGACAAGACAAACAGCCAGAAAGCGAGATGCTAAAGGACTGTTGGTCGTGGCTCTCTACGCTGCTTTGGAAGCCTCCAAAGCAAGCTTTTGAACCCTTGAGCTGCAAATCTCATCTCTTAAGCTAGAACTGGGATTGCAGGAAACTGAATGTGTAAGACGTGAGCAGGATTTGGATTTGGAGCTCCAGACTCTGCAGAATGAAAAGGATTCCCTTTTGCATCACTCTGCTCAGGCAAGCGAGCAGGATCTTTGTATGTTGAGGCTGGAATATGAAAGTTTGAGACAGGATAAGGGTCAGGCTTTGCAAATGAATGACTTGTTAAGTGAAATGAATGATCAGATGCATGAGGAGTTGGGAGAGTTACAGGACAAGATAAACCAGGTGTGTAATAACTTCTGAGTTGCTACTGGGGACAATTGGGAATTGACTGCCGCATATAGAGTGTTACAGAAGCAGATGCAGGATGATGTGGATCAGAGTGCTGCAAAAGTGAGTCATGAGGATTGTGAATATAAAATGGTGAAACTGCGCTATCAGCGAGAGGTGCTGGCTGGTCATGCCAAGGCAATGGGAGGCCTAGCCCCTGCCTTGTTGACATCATCATCTGAGGAGGAGGAGTCAAGTGATGACATCTCTCATTACAATGCCCAGTCACACCCCTACTATGGCCCAGACACCCCTCCCCACCATCCAGAACATGGCAGACCCCTGTCACATGACACCCATTCCCTACATCATCGACGGCATGATGCTCATCGTGGGCGATGCCAACATGGCAACCCCCATGACAGGGGGAGCAGGCTCAGGCCTAGTAACAATGGCACCACTAATCACTGTTATTAATGTGGATGACAGGCAGGCGATAGATAAAATGACTGAGAATGCCTTAGGCAACATGATCATCCCCGAGAAAAACAAACGGGTTATCTGGACTCAGATTAAGCAGCTCCTACAGGAGGCTGGTACAAAGGAGGGAATGGTCCATACTGTGGCTGATCCCAAGGTAATCTACCTCCACTTGATTGCCCCAATAATCCCCTACAAATTGCCCACTCTTTTCAGCAGATAGCTGACAGCATTGGTCGGATGAACTCGCCCGACAACCTCATTTGCCACTTGGAGAAGGTAAGTGCTAAATGCGAAATGCTTAGTCTCGCTGCAGACTATCAGGTCCAGTTCCTATGCCAGACCATTGATCCTGACCTGTGGGTGAAACTCCCTGAGACTGTCCAACAGGATGGCCAAACCACCTTTGATGAAGTAGCATCTGAGCTCCTCACTGCCCACAACCCAGGTGTGGTAGGAGTGATGCTCACATACCCTGTGAAACAGAATGTGAAGGAAAGTCCAGCGACCTTCCACCAGAGGCTCTGGATATCCTACCAGGCAGGGAAGCACTTTGCAGGAGAAGCCACAGATGTGGACCTCATTGAATACAAAACCTTGTTCCTTCGGAACATGATCTCTGCAGTGCGAGAAAAGGTAGAGCCAACCATCTACCCCAACATGGAAAGGTTTGCCAATATGCTTTGGAAAACAGAGAGAGTTTACCAACTCAACATCTGTGATTCAGGCTCTGGTTTCAAGAAGATAGCTGCTGTGGAAGCCATTCCAGAGGCCATGACACACTACATGGTGGAAGAGCAGGCCCAAGAGAAACAGCCCCTCCCCACAGATAACCCAATTCCCCAGCAGGCCCAATAACAACAACAATCCTGGGGTGGGAACCAGAACTACCATAAGAATAAGAAACACCACAAGAATAATAAGGGTAAACAACAGAGACCAGGCCCTTCATACAGGGAAATTACCAATGAGAACAGGAGTCTCTGAGATCTCCTTGGGAAAGTGTGCTCTGTAGTGGACGCTGTTCCAGTACAGGCCCTTGCTGCAATACAACCAGGAGAGCAGGCCTTCACGGGCCACATGGATACAGGATGTCCAGGCTCTCATGCCCCTACAGGCCTGAACCCAGAAGTGGCTCCCTATATAGCATCAGTACAGCATGGTTAGATGGTTTACAGGAACCAGGCCCAGACTCTCTTTCAAGAGCTTCCCCATGCTTCCACTGGTACAGATTGACAATTACAGGCCCCAGTCTATATTGTAAACAAGCTGGTCTTGGATACAAATGGAAGGCCCTGCACAGAGGCCGAGGTCAGGGGACGCCTACTCACAGTACTGCTGGATACAGGCGTGGCTGTGTCTGTATTACAGGATGACAGCCCAGACTCATCAGCTTGGTCTACTAAACAGAGGACCAATATGTCTGGGGTAGATGGAACTAGGCTACCTGCATACTGTTCCCTACCAATACCTGTGACACTGGGACACCTGAAGGCATATTACACCTTTCAGCTGATGGTATTGCATGTTCACCCTAGTATAATCAGAATTGACTTTTTGGCACACACGGCTGTGTGGTGAAGCTAGCCAACATGCTACTGATACAAATTCAGGGACAATATCACACCATTATGATCCCTGACTCACATGTGGTTGCAACAATATCTGCAAACAATAAAGAGTATGACATCATAAATTTGTTTAAGAACCATGAGCTTTTCCCAAAGCTCCTTCCCATCCTACAAAGGCATCTGGAGGCATTTTTCACTAACAAGCATGACTGTGGCAGGATGCACACTGTCATTGAAGTGACAGGCCCAGCACACGAGAGGCAATGGCAATATCCCTTTCCACCTGAGGCCTTGCCTTCTCTTAGGGAAACAATTAAATCACTCCTCAAACAAGGTGTAATCAGGGCATGTGTTTCCACTGCAAATTCCCCAGTGTGGCATGTGAAAAAACCCACAGGTGCCTGGAGACTTATTATTGACTACAGGAGACTAAACCAGGTCACCCCCAGTTGTGCCCCAACTGTGGCATCAGCACCAGACATGCTACACCTACTGACCCTGACCAACAAGGGCTTAGTTCCCTGAACATCTCCAATGGTTTCTGGTCATTGCCATTGGCCCCCAAAAGTCAATATAAGTTTGCCTTCACCTTCGAAGGCAGGCAGTACATGTGGACCTGCTTACCACAGGGGTTACATAACAGCCCCTCCCTGTTCCATTTGTACATGATGGATGCCCTTGAGGGTTTACCTACACCCCAGTGTCTCTTACAGTATGTGAAAAAACATGTTGTTGGCCATAGCCACACAGGAACAACATCTGGATCTCTTAGATGAACTATTGACCCTCATCCAGAGAGCAGGCCTCAAATGTAACCCAGCAAAAGCACAACTATGTCAGAAAGAGGTACTCTTTCTGGGCCTGAGGATAACAGATCAGGGCTGAAGCTCTACCTGGAAGAAGATACAGTAATTGCAAGATCTGCAACTGCCCACCAGCGTGGCCACCCTTAGAAGGTTTCTAGATATGGTGAATTATTTTAGAGATTTTATTTGTGATTTTGCTCAGAAGGCCACCCCTCTGTATGTACTACTGAAGAAGGATGTCCCCTGGACTTGGGGCCCCATTCACAGCCAAGCTGTGACATCAATGAAGCAGGCCTTGGCCTCAGCTCCAGCTTTGGTTAACCCTAATCCAGCTTTGCCATTCCATCTGGAATCTGCCACCTCTGACATTGTTACGTCTGCAGTGCTGGCCCAGAAGGCCCATGGCACCCTGAGACCCATTGCATATGCATCACAACTCTTGACCTCAGTGGAACAGAAGTGCAGCCATTGTGAAAGGAACCTTCTGGCCACCTACTGGGCTATCAAGCACTTCCTGTATATCATTGGGTACTCCCCCTGATCATCTGTACAAACCACACCCCAACACCCTTTTTGTTATCAGATAGAGTAAAGGGTGGGTCAGTCTCCAATACCAGACTAACACACTGGCCCCTCCTTCTCCAGGACAGAGATATCAAGGTCCACCCATCTAAAATGCCATCCATGCTGGCGCATGGTCTTCTTTTCCAAGGAGAACCCCATGACTGTACACTGCAGCCATCGGATCTACCAGATCCAGGTCCTTTCCTTCCTGCTACACCACAGGTGCTTGAAAACACCTCATTCTGTCATGTCTTCACAGATGGATCAGCCTCCTATTATCAGGGAGAACAGATATCAGGGATGGGCTTATTAGTAATTTACCCTTTAGGTAACACTGTTAAGATTTCTAAATGTTGCAGCGTGGCATAATCACAGTATGCAGAAATGGCAGCGGTGGCCTGTGGCCTCGAGTTCATTGAGCATGGAACTGAGGATACCATCATTTTCACAGACTCTAACTGGGTTTGTTGCTCTCTTACAGAATTCCTTCCTTTCTGGCAGAAGAATTCCTTTACCTCTTCTGATGGCACCCCGGTGAAACACAAGGAATTGGTAATATACATTAATTCACTGGCACAGAAATTTGCACACAGACTCTATGTACACAAGGTGAAGGCCTACTCTATACATGATCCCTATCATGCCTTCAGTGACACTGCTGACACCCTTGCAGAGGAAGGGGCCCAAGGGGGGGACACCTGGATGATAGATCAATCAGAGGCCAGAGCACCTGTGCACATCACAGCACTCAGGAAGAAATATGAACACTTCTCCCCTTTGGATTTGTTGGAAGCCCAACATGCTGACTCTGAACTCAAAGATGTGTTCAGATTCCTGGACAAAGGTACTGAGGAAAATTTACCTACCCACAACCCCTACCGAAGGCATGAAGGTAAGTTATACCTATCCCTAGATGACAAGCTCATTTGGTACCAACCAGATGACACTCCCACTAGATTGTGGGTGGTCTCTCATCATCTCAGATCTGCATTTCTGCACCAAGTGCATGATAGCCCATTGGTGGCCACCAGGGAGTGGAAAATACACTCCAGAAACTCAAGACCTGGTGGCCTGTTGTCACCAAAGATGTTAAACAGTACATAGACCACTGCCTTGTTTGTGCGCAGAACAACCCCATCCCCACCAAACGAAATGCCAAACTACTACCACAATGGCATTCTGGCCCTTGGCATGCCATACAGATTGATTTTATTGGTCTCCTAACCAATACCAGCAGAAACAACAAATATGTCCTTATGGTAACTGATCTCTTCTCGAAGTGGCTTGAAGCTTTCCCCACTAAGACATGCACTGTGAAAACCACTGCCAAAATCCAGGTGGAACAGATTTTCTCCAGGTGTGGCCTACCACTCAAGGTAGACTCCAATAAAGGAACCAGTTTTACAGGTGACTTGATGAAAGAAGCCCTTGAACTCCTTGGAGTTCATCAGAAGTTCCACATCCCATACCACCCACAGTCATCAGGTCAAGTAGAGAGAGCCAACAGATGGATTAAGCAGATGCTTTCCAAATTTATTGAGGACAATCCCAAAGATTAGGATTCCCTATTGTTGTTACTCCTTATGGCAATTAGGGGCACACCCTCAGCCACCACCCAGTTGACACCCTTTGAGGTGATGACTGGTAGACATATGAGATTACCTGAGAACCTGTTATTTGACCTGCACACCCCCACTGCAGACCGTGTCTCAGTGGACCAATATGTGGAAAAACTCTGAAAAGACCTCATACACACTCACTTGTATGCTGCAAACTGCATGGGCAAGGCCCAGCAACAATCCAAAATCCATTTCGACAAACATGCACAAGAAGTGGATTGGCAAGTTGGAGATCAGGTAATGGTTATCAGATTTGCGCATCCAACCCACTCCTTCTCCAATAAGTGGGAAGGACTCTACCCAATTGTCAACAAACTCAGTCCAGCAGTCTATCAGGTTAGACTCATGCTAAATAACAAACTGACTGACAAATGGTTACATGCAAACCAGTTGAAACTGTATAAAGGAGTTTGATTACTTTTCCTCACCCCATTGGGCAGAATAGTACTAATTTGCTAATGTTTGATTTTCCTTTTCAAATATACTGACAAGATGGCTATCTTGTTCCATTTTCTCCTCATCTCAGGAGTTATCCCCTGTATCCAAGGCATGGTAAAGCACCTCTTTCCTCACCTTGATCCACCTGCAACTACCCAAGAGGGAGTATCCATCAATATCCCTGACAATTTGATTACTGTCCAGGAAGGTTCAGATGCCTATCTCACTGCCTCGGTAGTTGCTCCTGATAAATCTACCCTACAAATTGAGTGGCAAACCAAGTCTCAAGAACAAATACTCCCCGTGGCCAAACTCTCCAAGGGAACTTTCCATGGATGGCCCAATGCAAAATTATCCCCAAATGGTACTTTGTCCTTGCACCAAACCTCTCTTTGACATTCTGATTTATACAATATCACTGCCTTAATTGGCCCCACATATTGTGATTCTTTATCTAAAGATTCTTCCAGGACATTTTGTGCTGTACACAACATGGCATCAGCTGCCATGTACCTATCTGTGCTACCTCCTACTGAGAAACAGCTTTTGGAATGTCAAAAACAAACCCCTGGTCCTCGTAGTGGTCTTACAGCCACTGCTTTACCTGGCTTATTTATTAACAGCTTACAATATATGCATATACCTGTTTTGTTTAATCTGACTTACTGGAATATGAATGAATTTGGTATGTGTCATACTGCTAATACATCACTGTTTTATAGTACTTTATTACTTGATAGCTTAGCAGTCTTTCAGATTCGTAACCAAAACCCTATTGCTAGGGTACATACCACCTAGCATAGAGGCAATTTTAGAAGAAAACCCAAGACAGATGATCTAAGTCATAAAATAAATACACGTGACACATCTGCTGTCACTGGAGCCACTGGTACCCTAACTGGTGTCTTTGGTTCTGCAATGTCTATATGGAATAAAGTAGACATTGCCACTATCAAAGCACATTCACAGAAATTTGAAACTGGTATGATCAGTGACATCATACCCCCATTATTGCATGGCGTGGATGGCCTTAGTCAGGAAGAAAGATACACTGTATACAATATGCACAACATTGCTAAGGCATTTACAGATTCTAAAGATAAGATTAACGCCCTTATTGCTCAGAACAATAAGGAAGCGTATAAGCAATACATTGCCCATGAAATATTATGCTCCGCCTATGGATCATATATTATCACTACCATCAACAATCTCTTCCATGATCTGGAATCTGGAAGAATCCCTGATGTCATACGTGACAGATGCATCTCTAAATGGTATTGTCCTCAGTGCAAATCCCCTAACTGTGTTGCCATGTGTATGTTACATTCTCTTACAATTCCTATCGCTATTGCTAGGAATCTCAGTTTTGTGACCAGGCACCCTAATACTGGTCCTTGCTTTACTTCTAAGAAATGCTCTATTAAGGGTACTATGTTTGTGTCTTTTACTGTTTCTTTACCATGTTTTGACCCTACTACAGCTATATTTGATAAACTAGCATCTGTTCGCACCATTGGGCACCTTTATGACGACATCTACATAGAACACCTTGACTTGCCTCCTCTACTGGTTTTCCATCCTCTTCTGGATGTGTGGGTCACTCCGCACATGGATTACTGTGCTAAGAAAGTGTATATTTATTTGTGTCGATGTGACATATTTGATGTTATTAAACCTGTATGTGGATATTCCCCAGACAGTATTGATTGGTCCTCTTCCATGGAGGATGACATCACCACCAATGGCACAGAATACCAGGACTCAACATCTGCTGCAGATGATTCTCAATTGTACCAGTCTTATCGGAAGGAGGTTCACTGCCTGTCAACATAGATTTCCAAACAGACTTACACTTGCCCAGTACAGCTACAAAAATGGAGACTGCCTACTGTTAAAATGCAATATAATTCGGATGGTGAATTTTGTGTGGTAGCTAATTTTTAATAGTTCACATATGGTGAAAAGACATGTTATATTAATGATTCTAACTTTTGCTTTGTATCGCACCAGACTACTATTATTGGGCACACAGTCATTACCCCTGTCCCCATTATGGACCCTGATATCATTGATGGTAACCCTGATTATCTGCTTACTCTTTCAGAGTACCTACCCTACTTTAATGGACACATTGATCCTTTAACTTTGACATTGAAATCCCTTTTAGACAGAAAGGACACTCACCTCATCCACATCAGCAATAATATCTCCAAAGCTAATGAAGCAGTTTATGCCCTTATTCATGATGGTGATATGAATAGTGCACTTACTAACACCTGGTTAGAGATTACCTTTAAAGGTTTGTTATTATACAAGCATTTTTGATATTTGTTCTTATTATTATGCTTTTCTGCCTACGGTGCACATTATGCCAACATTGTCAGCAGCTGAAGTTCCTTTACAAGGCTTGCTCGTCGGGTCTGTAAATGGCCCCTGCTCACTTTCCACTTCCTTACTCTTGCTTGTGTTGCCCCTTGTGAGGCAAAAAGAGGAGGAAATGTTACACGAGGTCCCTGCACCCTAATTGGTACCCCCAGAGGTACACCACAGACAGCTAGCATTTAGGTGTATATATGCCATACTAACATATAGGGCTAAGGGCATCTACCGTATAAGAGTAGATGTCAGAATATGTATGCACATAATTGCTATACACTTTACTTTCCAATATACACATTATTTCTTGCTTACAAGATGCTAGGACACCTGTGTCCTTGTAATGATTATGATATATGAGTCAGCATTGCCATCTTCTGATAATTTGTATTACTACACAGCTGTGTACAAACTGTACCTCTTTGTTTCTACAAAGTGATGACTATCACAGAATTGTATAATGTTATCTTGGACTGAGGATCACCTCTAATTTAGCTAATAGAGCTAATCTCTGTAACTAGAAATGTTTCTATCTTATGGTAACCATGGTAAATATCTTAGGTATATAATGTAAGACATTACGTCTCCTACCTCAGAGACCCCAAGAGACATGGAGATTCCTCAAGGTATAGGGAACGCTTAGCGTTGGCTCCCAGTTCCTAATGGTAAGAACTACTTAGGGCAACTGTAATTTTTTTTTTTGTAATAAACAAGCTTTATTACTCTTATGCAACATATCTGTGATTCCTTGCATGACCATTATTGCCAATAACATGAAAGTGAGGTTTACACCTCCTGACACAGGGATTCACAGATGCATGGAGCACCAGTTTGTCCATTTCTTTCAGATATGGAAATAGTTCAATGGATTGGGAAACATATGCTTTCACTTCAGTACTTAGGTTTAACAGCAGAGACACTCATAACTATAGTGAGTCATTTACATGAATCAATAGAGAACTTCTCACAAAGTGAATTTGTTTGTAAAACTGACCTTGAACTTCAAACTAGATCAAAAAATCTCAAAAACTACAGGACAGTACAGGAAATAAATAAATATATCTCAACACTTCATGGAATTGAAATATCAAGTTGTGAGACTCAGTATTCACTCATGAAAACAGTTTGTTACATCTTAACCAATATTCTGGGGGTAAGACTGGGATATAAGGGAGTGGAATGGGTTCTAAGAGAGAATGGGTGTAGACACCAAGGACAAATAACTTTTGCAGTCCAGGATATTATTCTGTATAATCTAATTCTATCTGAAACTTATAAACTGGACAAATTGAACATTCTCTTATGTGAATGGCCTGATTCACAGAATCAGAAACATCAAGGCAGTTCACTTCTTGAAGGAAAAGATGATGGGATTTCCCTTACAACAAATTTATGGAATAAAAAGCAAATAAAGCCCTTTTCTCCCAGGCCTTTTGAACAGCCTGCATATTCACAAGTTAATATTCCAACACAAAATTGGTAGGAATGTTTAAAAAATCTGGAACAGGATTGACTCGACAAAGATTTAACAATGACACATGACCAGCGCAGCATGGTAGAAAACACAGAGGGGGTTTATTTGGTTCTGTTATATCTTAGACAATAGCTGGCTCTTCAAAAAGCATTATTGATCCAGAATTTAAAAATGTTCTTTCCAAACATACAATGATTTGCCTTCAGGAAACTTGGGCTATGGATCACTTATATCTAGAAGGTTACACATGTACTGTACTTCTGCTAAAGCAAAAAAAAAGTATGGTAAACCAGTAGGGGGCTTAGCAACCTTTTTTAAGGTGCAGAAGAACTTGGTGATTAAATCGTGCTTTGTTGTTACATCAAATTTATTAATTCTCTTGATACACTGGAATAAAAAATTTTTTTATGTTTGCAATACTTATGTGCCTCCCCATAATACAAGCTGTTAAGATGTTCAAATCTAGGAAAATCTAGAGAACCAACTTTAGAAAGCAATGACAGCTTTACCTGAAGCTCGGGTTCTACTTATCAGTTATTTCAATGCCATATTGGGTTCTTTGTCCTCATTTTCTTATCTTGAAGATGGGACCCCTATATCAAATAGAACATTGAAAGAAAACATTAAAGACAGAAGTAGCAAAAGGCTTGTGTACCTTTCGGAAAAATGGATTTAATTATATTAAATGGGTCTCTGAAGGGTAAAACTTCTTCATATTACACTTTTTTGAATGCAAAAGGAGCTAGCGTGGTGGACTACATGTGTGAATTTCCTTGGCAAACACACTTTTTTTCTGGAATTTGATACCATTCTTAGCCCTGAGTGTGATCATTATCCTTTGCTCCTTAAGATAAATTTTGATACAGAAAATACTTATCAAGTCAATTTTCCTGTATCACATATAGAAATAAAAAATCAGAGAAGAGTTTTACTTTCCACAGAAATGGAAATAAAAATGGCAGAGGTACTAACCAATACAGATAACCAAGAGAAATTAAGTACTCTAACATCAGTTCATCAGCAAAGAAAATATACTCAATTGTCCAGGGTATCAGTGAGTCTACTCTCTTTTATACTGTATCATCCAGAGAAAAAACCAAACTACTTGACACCTGGTTTGATCAAGACTGTAAAATATTTAAAAGGTTTATGTAATGACTTATGAGATTTGTAAGATTCAATCCATCTAAAGAGAATTATACATTTCTGAATAAATCCAGGAAGAAATACAATACATTTTTTACTTTTTCAATGCCTTCTATTTCAGGAAAAAGAATGGTCTCATATGCTAGAAGTCGTACAATCAGGTGATATAAATACATTTTGGTTCATGGTGGCTAAGGAGACAGGAAATTATGCTTCTAATATATTGGCACATATACCACCAATGACATGGGTCACCTATTATAAAAAATATTCTTTGTTAATACAGTCACTTGTGCTAGAAATTATATTCTTTTAAAAGTAACTGATGCCTACCTACTTTTGAATATTACTCCACATGAAATATCTGAGGCTATCAAGCAAACTAAAGCAAACAAAGCTCCAGGACCTAATGAGAGTCCTCCTTTTCTTTATAAAATACAGCTGGAATAGTGGAGCAATCTCTTGATTATATTATTCAATAATGTTGTAGCAGATAATTACATACCTCATGCATGGAAAGGTAATATCATAGTACCTATTCTTAAAAAGGGAGATCCAAACCTCCCTGAAAATTACAGACCAATAAGTTTGGCTGATTACATGGATAAGATTTTTGGTGGAACAATTTTGACTAGACTAGATGTTTGGTTAGAACATTGTAACATTTTAAATATATACTAGGCAGGTTTTAGAAGAGGGTATTCAACCACAGACCAGTGTTTCATTCTGCATCTTATTGTGCAAAAATATTATATCAAAAAATTCTACTAGTTTACTTGGCTTTTTTGGATTTCAAAGGTACATTTGATGGGGTAAGTAGATCACTTCCCTGGGATAAATTGTACAATTTAAATATGACTCATTACATTTTAAGAATGATTATTGGCCTTTATTTTGGCAATTGGACTATAGTGAGATATAATTTGAAGGGCAATGTTTTATATCCTTTTTACACAAATTGGGGTGTGAAACAGGGTTGCATTTTGGCCCCTTTACTTTTCAATTTCTTTGTTAATGAACTTCCTATTATCTTCCTGACAGAGGCTTCTCATTTTCCTTGTGTAGGAGGAACTCTAGTGCCAGCACTTATGTTTACCAATGACTTGGCACTGATTTCTGTTTCTCTGCTAGAACTAGAGAGACAATGTATGCTATAACAATAATACTGTATTAAAAATAGGTTGACTATTAATATTAAAAAGACACAAATCTTAATAGTAGGGAAGCATAATTCTAAATATACATGGTGCTTAATAATAGTCCCTTGAAAGTGGTTTCCAATTGTTGATATCTAGGATTCTATTTTTCTAACAACTGTAAAACAACAAAACATATCACATATATGCAATAAACTATTTCAATCAAAAAATGCTTTATTGAGGTTTAATGCTAGGCATGGAGGTTACTATATAGTTTCTATTTTATGTGCAACAGAGATGAATATGAATCCAGTAGTTCTTTATGCAGTAGAAATATTGCATGATAAAAACATTGAACAACTGAAAAACCTTTTACTCAGCTATATAGAACTATCTTGCAAACAGCCAGATCAACAGCTTCAGAAATAGAAAGGGCAGAGCTAGGTCATAATAAAATTAAATATTTAGCCATTGCAGCCAAAATAACATACTAGATTAGAAGCACAAGTCTGGATCCAAATAGGTTGACTCAAAATGTATGGATGAAAAAGCATCCTGGATTATCAGAAATTATTCTTCTTCCTGGCTGAAAGAGGTTCTAGATATGTTAAAACCTATGAAACTGGATAATTTATGGAATGATTCTCTCAAGAAAATAGTTATCTCACAGGATTACGTAAGATTAATTAAACACAAACTGAAGCAAATTTCATTTGACATTGATATGCAGAGAAATTAGGACACTGATGCTACATGGGTGGTATGCACAAAATAAAACAAATCGGGCCAGATATTCAAAACTTTGCCCCGGGGCTAAATTAGCACTGCCCGGTGGGCAAACTGTGCCCAGGAGCAAAAACATAGCTATGTTCAAAACGAATAGCCCGGTGCAAAACCAGCTGAATATCGCAAGCGAAGGAAGCCGGGCAAACAGGCCCAGGAGTGCAGGGCAAACATTGCCCAGGATTAAGACAGCACTGAATATAGCAACAGGGAAGTGCAAACTGCAGCTGCAGCTTATTAGGCTCTGTAGCAAGCCAGTGTTGCAGGTGGAGAACATTGTGTGTGATTGCACAGAGATGTCACACAGCTACTGCAAACACACCTCTCAACCTCCTGCCTCATAACTCAGGGACAAGGCTTAAAACAATCAAAGACAAAGGTTTAAAATCAGGGACACACCTTATAAATTGGAGGTATCTACTCAGAAAGCTGGTAGAATAAGTGGTGTAGTATAAAATGCATTTGCTAGGGGAAGAACACATCTGTAACAGTAACGTCTGACATTATGTTATGCATACAACCCCCCACTGTATGGTCATGGAAACACAAGTTGTAGGAGGGACGAGTAAACGTTTGAGGTAAAATCAGGGACATCCCTGAAAACCAGGGACAGTTGAGAGGTATGACTGCAAACAACAATGTAAGCCACACACTGCAGAACTGTGCTATGCTGAAGTGAGGTTGTTTGCCCAGGGCTAACCTTATTGCACAGTGCTAACACAGTAGCCCAGCACAAACTGGTTAGCCCAGGGCAAACAGGAGCTATATTCAAAGCTCCCATGCAAATGAGCCTACTTAGGTAATCCGTGGGCAAACAAGTACATTTGCATCTCATTAAGTGCTGTGTAGCATACATTACCATGCAGTTTGCCCGGTGCTACTGCATGGAGTGGAAAGCTCCCCCTTTTGGTCGGAATGGAAGTACAGGTTGGATGCTGCAGGCAAGGCATGCCCACAGCATCCTGTTGGTCAGAATGGATGTACAAGCTGGCAGCAGCAGGAACTGTCGCTGGCAGGTACGAGCAGTGCATACAACATAGCTATGTAGCACTGCAAGCAGTACATAATGAGATATATAGATCCGTAGCGATCTATAACTATAGATAAATACACAGACACATGCATAGACATATATATATATATATATATATAGCTATCTACACACACACTACCAGTGGCCACACATGCCCTGGATGATGCCCCCACTCCACACCAACAGAGGCAGCCCACAGCAGGTGTGGGTGGAACAAAGTATGCCAGTGCAGGCGTAGGCAAACCTGCTGGGGATGGGGGTGGGTTGTCAGCTGTAGGGTCACTGGGCTGTGCAGCGCAGCCAGCCAACATATAGGGACCTGGGCAGACAGGCTAGGCCAGGCAGCCCTTCACAGCCGTCATGGTCCCTGTGTACACCTGTGTTGTTTCCACTCCCTGGTAGTCCAGTGGTCCCCCCTCCCTCAGGCACCGCTCCTGACCCCGGTGTACAAAACAATATTCATTTTCCCTGGTAGTCTAGTGTCCCCCCCTCAAGCACGCTCCGACCCGTTGAATAAAAATCTCGTAATTCCCTGGTAGTCTAGTGCCCCCCAAAGCACCGCTCCGACCCGTTGTAATTATAAAACTCTCATTTCCCTGGTAGTCTAGTGGCCCCCAAAGCACGCTCCCGACGCGTTGTAATTATAAAACTCTAATTTTCCCTGGTAGTCTAGTAGCCCCAAGCACCGCTCCGACCCCATTGTAATTATAAAACTCTCATTTTCCCTGGTAGTCTAGTGGCCCCCCACAGTGACAACCTGTCCATCCATATAGTTTCCCAGATGGGCGGCGCGGCTCAATATCTTCACCACCACGGCCGGCCGCCCGACGGTGGAAGCTCTCGGCCCACCTCAGTCGGCTAACGTGGTGGCGAGAACTGACCAAGCTCGCCTATGAACTGGCCACTGAAAGGCCTAAAACCAGAAAATAATTTCTGGTAGAGATCAGGCAGTGCTGAGGACCGCAGACACCGAGAGACAATGGTTTTATGTCAGCGGGGTGGGGAGCAGCCGCAGGGGAGGAACCACTAGACTACCGAAAAAAAATGATGCCCGACAATCGTGATTGGGAGCGATACTGGGAGGGGACCACTAGACCACTAGGAAATAAGATGATTAATTCGGCAAACCATGGTCGGAAGCGATACTGCTGGGGCCACTAGACTACCAGGGAAATGAGAGTTTCATAATTACAACGGGATCGGGAGGGTGCTTGGGGAGGGGGACCACTAGATCACCAGGGAAATAAGATGATTAATCTGGCAACCGTGGTCGGAAGCTTATACTGGGGGACCAGGACTACCAGGATACATCACTATGTTGTGGTCAAGGGGATGTGCTTCATGGGAGGCACCTCCGCATTACCACCAGCCTTTTTGTGGTGGTAGTTAGCGTCGTGCTACAGGTTGCGCTAATTCCTGTGGCGGACGGCTATACCTTCAATAATAACTGTTAGCAGGCAGTCGGGTCCGTCCCTCAGTCCCTCCCTTGCATACATTATGATTTGGCGTCGGAGCTAACACCTAGCGCTGACGCTAAATGTCCTTTTGAATATAGCTGTCGGGGCAAATTCGGTGCTAATCCAGCGCAACGGATTTGCGCCCAGCGCTACCCTTTGAATATCTGGCCCATCATGTTCTAAAGCCATATTTACTTTGTCTCTTTGATAAAAAAGGACAGAGCTATTTTCATAAAGTTTCACCTTGAGCTATAGCCCTCAAAAAATTTATAATACATTTTTTCCAAAAATAAATCCACCTTTAAAGATTTATATTGTGAATGTGGCCAAAATGAGCTGGAGTCTCTTGTTCATATTCTTCTTTATTGTGCAAGTTATGAACATATGAGAGACGCAGCTGATGGACATTATTTTTCATCTAGAATATTCACTGAGGAAGAGATGTGGAGGAACTTAATGAATCCTCCTATTAACTGTGTTACAAAAGATATGACAAAGTACTTGAAATGGATTTATTCAGCAATGTTATGCAATGATCACCAAGTTCATTCTCCTCTTAAGTGCAAGCAAAATTAAGGCTGTTGTGTTCCACTGGGATAGTGGCTTTATATGGTTTTCTTAAATGGAAACCTTTTGTGATATTCAATTATAGGATATCTTTGGAGACTACAGGTTACTTTATGTCTAATCTATTCCCGGGTAGTGGCATCTTGTTTGCATGCTGCTCAATTTTTAGACTGAGTATAGAATTTTTTAAAAACCTCATCCAAGGGGCTAAGCAGACTAACAAGATGGTAGCTTAAAACTTGAGCTCCAGCTATCCTACAACCTAATCCGTTGATGATCAGCTACTTTTGCACCAGGAAAACATCAAAACGGGTCCTAATATAGACTGTAACTTACCCGTTCTATTGAGATCTTTGCCAAAGCGGTGCTCCCAGAGAGTTCTGAGATCCAGACTGTCTGCTGTGTCCATGAGGCTGGGGCTTTATCTTCAGCACAGATCCCAGGGATAGATTTGTAGGCAGCACATACAGAGGACTGCAACCTGCAAGAAATTAGAGGCATGTTTGCTCAAATCATTTAACAAATAGACAATATACAACTATCAGCACAACGCAATGCCTCCAACATTATAGACCTGTCACAGAGAGCTAATGTGGCTGGGCAGCGACTAGCAGACGATGAAGACAAACTGCACTACATGGATACCTGGCTAAGAAACCAGGATAAAACAATCCAATTGCTGTGGAACCACATAGCAGACCTTGAAAACCACAGCCACCAGAATAACCTCCACTTTGACGGGTTTTTGGAGGGCTGCAAGGCTGTAGATGCAGCATTCTTTCTACAACAAGAGCTCCTTAAGATACTGGGATGGCAAAGAGATGGCCATCTAGAAATTGATCAGGGGCGCAGGCCCACCACCACAGTGGCAAGGCATCTGCTTTTGGTGCTGACATCACGGGTTTGGGGATGGACTCTGGAGTCGGAGGGCCAGCCAGGGGGGGGAGAAGGATTGAGCATTCCAGGGACTGCTCTCCTTCTCTGGGGGAGGGGGTAAGAGTGTCCAGCACTATGTCAACCTCTGTCAGAGGATGGGGGTACCATTGCAGTTGGTGCCACATGTTGGGGGGGTCGGGGAGGATGCTGGTGTCATTGCACATCCAAGGGAAAAAAACCTGAACACAAATGCTGGCCGCTAATGACATCTCCCGCAACAGATTAAAGCCAGCTGGGGGGATCCCACTCTTGTGGCCCCACCCTGGGGGTAAGCCAGGGCTAGACATCCAAATACCTTGGGGAGGGGGCGCATGCCTGGTGGCCCCATCCAGGGGTGGTAAGCCTGGGGATGGATGGGGTGGCGAGCAGAGCAGGTGGCTGGAACTTCCCTTGCCTGGTGGAAGGAGACAGCAAAAAAAAAAAGAAATTGATTGGGCCCACCATTCTCTGGCCCCAAAACTGACTAATGGGGGCTGTCTGTGCCCGATACTAGCAAGAGTCCTGTGGTTTAGGAGCAGAGAAGAAATCATTGCTGGGGCCAGAACTCACCAAAACCTCCTATCACACGGCCATAAAATTCAACTTTTTGCAGATTTCTTGCAGGAACGCTCTGTGAGACGTAGAGCTTTCACCTCTGTGAGATGGGCCTGTGATGACCGGTACCTGGAGTATTCATTAAGGTACCCAGTGACCCTCTGCATTACAATAAATGGGGACCTTTTCCAATGTAGAAAAAGTACTAGAACAAGGGGGCACAATAAGAAATTGGAAGGGGGTAGATTAAGAGGTAATGTGAGGAAGCTTTTCTACACAGAAAGGGTAATCGACGCTTGGAATAGTCTGCCACAGGAAGTAATAGGGGCGAGCATGATTGTGCAGCTAGCCATCAACTTGCAGCTGTCCCTCTTCTCCCCCCACAGTCCCCCCTTTCTCTGCCCCCAAGCAGCCCACCATCCTACATGAAACCACCTCCTCTGGTAGAGTGTTCCACTTGTCCACCATACTCTCTGTGAAGTAATGTCTCCTGATTTCTCTCCTGAATTTCCCCACTCCAATCTCAGTTGGTGCACTCTGGTATCCCTCCCTCTTCTGATCCAAAATATCTCCCCTGTATTAGCCTTATTTATCCCCTTCAAGTACTTAAAGGTCTCGATCATGTCCCCCCTATCTCTCCTCTCCTCTAGGGAATACATGCTAAGCATGTTCAGCCTCCCTTCATAGGATTTCCCTTCCAAATCCTGGATCATCTTAGTTGCCCTACACTGCACCCCCTCCAACAATGTGATGTCCTTTTTCAGGAATGGGCACCAGTACTGCGTGCAGTATTTCAGGTGTGGCCTGACCAGTGGCCTGGACAAGGGAAGTATCACCTCACTCTTTCTAGAGGAGATCCTCTTGCTATGTAGCCCAGCAGCTTGTTGGCTTTCACTGCTGTCTTCCTGCACTGTGCTGAGTTGTTCATACTCCCTGTTATGATCACCTCCAGGTCCTGTATAGCACTTACCTACAAATTAGTTCATGCAATGATTAAGAGTAATTAAGCTGAGAACCATACATACGATTATATCAGCCTTGCCGGGCACTGTCTGATATTAGTTCATGCAGAGGAAATTCAACCTGTGTAACCTGACCTACTGTACTGTAAAAGTACCAAATAAGTTGACCTCCTACTTAGAATAGGGCTACTGTTCATGTGATGTGCTAATCACCTCTGTGATCTGGCTGTTTTGAATTTAATTCAATAGCTTAAGTGGTTCCTAAGGTTCAGTAAGCTTGCTACATGTGTAGTGTGCAGTAAACATGCAGTGCATAACTTACTACTGCTGTACACCCCAGAAGGGTAGGAACTGCTGCCAGATGCCTTTCAGAGAGATTCCTTTCTAGACAAAGTGGGGAAGAAATGGTTAGGCTTAGCTCTGACATCAAATATTGCCCAGTTGTAGGCCCCTATACAGTACGTCATGAAGTTCTTCCATCTATCATAAAAATAACTTTATTCCTTACTTAGGAAGAATATTTTTTCAAGAGGTAAGTAACTTGTTAACTTCTGCTGTTAGTGGAGGATGGGGGTTGCCTGAGTAGCTATTCTGGGTTCTTGCAATGCACCTTTTATTGGCTAGGAGGGCTAAGTAGGTGTTGTAAAACTGATCCTGGAATGTGCAGTGATTTGAGTGATGTGATTGGCTAAATCCTAGTTATATTATAAGTATGCAATGGTGTGCGTCAAAGCATTTGTGATGCACACCCCAGAGAGTTTGTAAGGTACTAGGCTGATGGGGAAGTGTCCTTATGCCCCTGCAAAGTATGTCACAAATGCTTTAATGTTTTATTGCTCTTATAAAATGGATAAGGTATGAAAACAAGTTGTATGGGCATAAAAAAAAAATCAGTGAGCTGACCATGCATGAATAGCATTTTAAGGAATTGTCAAGGGACGTGCTTCGACCAATAACATTTCTGGATTTTTAATTACCATTTTATACTCCCAATAACTGCACACTTTACTCCTTTTCATATATTTATGCAGTCACTAACCAATTGCAAGGCAGCTTTAAGAATCCTTGATGGCATCACAGTTCAGCTCTGCTGCACTAAAAATGAAAAAACTGAAACAACTGAACAAATAGCACAAACTATGTTCAAACAGGTATTAACCCCTTTAGTGCCCTGTGTCATACAGAATACAGCCCAGGGAACTGCTGTATATGGCCATAAAGATGTACATAGTGGGCTTGATTCCCAAAGCCCTGGCAATTGCACAAGATACCTGTACCAAACATAAATGCCACAAGTGGCACCTTGCACCCGAAACTGCTACCAGAGCAATTCTCAAAGGAGGCCCCAAACGGGGCTTGCTCCTCCAGTGTGCCCAAATAACGGGCTGTGAACTGACCCTAGGGTGCATGTGGCAGATGCAAGCTGCCACATCCCTGAAAACGGGATTCTGTAAACTCAAAGAGGACAAAATCCTGGTCTAAAGGTACTTAGAATATTCTCCCTGTGGAGAGTTGCCCATTTGCAGCACTGTGCTGTGGCCCTCGGTCCCCGAAGATGCCAACAGTAACAATAAGAATATCCCATGCCCACTCCCCAATCCCCTGATATTGCCAACTGTAATATTAGACAGTATTTCACACTCCCCCTTCCAGATCCTATGATGCTGCCACCATTAATGTTAATAAATTATTACACATGCCCCCTTCCCGATCCCCTGATGTTGCTGATTGTAATTCTGCAAGCCCCACTTCCCGCTTCCCAACGTTGCCAGTAACATGAATAAGAAATAGCCATGCCACCCCCTCCCTGGCCCCAAAGGTGCCAGCAATAATATCATTGAGCAGGGCCGAGGACCAGCACAGTCCACCTCACACCTCCACAGCTGGCCACCGAATGAATTGTCAATGAGCCTACTGTAATGTGTATGCACTCATTGACAATTCAGTTGGTGGCTAGCCACAGAGGTGTGAGGTGGGCTGTGCTGGTAGCCAGCCCTGCTCAATGATATTAGTTCTGGCACCTTTGTGAGTGGCGTGGGGGGCATGGGAACTATTTATTCTTGTTACTGGCAACATCATGGTCTGGGGATGGGACTTGTAGTATTGCAATCACAACATCAGGGGATCAGGAAGGGGCATATAAAATAATTTATTAACAGTAATGGTGGCAATGTTGGGGGATCAGGAAAGGGGGTATATAAAGTAATCTATTAATATTAACTGCGGCACCATCGGGAATTGTGGTGGGGAAACGCTAAACCATCAGGGTCTAGACCAGCACAGAGCTGCCCGGCAGCTGGCAGCAGACCCTCCCGGTGCGCCATCTGTTTGGTGTTCAGCCTTGTTTGCTGAAAGCTGATGGACTTAATAGCTAGGACCCTGCCACTTAGATAATCGAGTGCAGGTTTCCTGGTGCACCAGGTTTCTGCGCAAGCTGCTGTTTGCCACAGGTTGTGCTGCTCCAAGCCTGATTTGAGAATCAAGCCCCATATGTCTTAGTGGAAATGATGCACAGGCATGACTGACCTGTGAGATATTGAGAAGAGCCCTTAGTCTCATGATCCCATGGATTCAGAGTGCAGTGGACATCATGTTATTTCAGAAAGCAAAGTAAACACGTTATCTGTCTGCTTTCACTATTTTTGCCCTGCTACACCATGAGGTTTTGTGGACACAGTGTAGCAGGGCCGATGGAGGATCAAAGAGCTCTGCAACTTTTGGAGTTTTAGTGATATAACATTACTAACAAGCATTTGTCAATGCCGAACGTTCGCTTGCAGGTATTTGCATTGGCATTTGGCATTTATGCAGCCCCCCCAGTTGTATCCATGTCTCTTTAACATCCATATCCTAACAGAGTACCTCTCTGCAACTCCTCTTGCATCTGATCAACATTTAACCCTCATACTTCTTAAGTGTCTCTCTTAGGAACCCTAACGCCCTGGGAATGTTCAAGAGAATGAGCCTGTGTGGAAACTGTGCAACCCACGCCTGTAACACAGTCATTCAGTGGAATTATTTCACCAAATTTTCAGCATAGGCATATTGTGCATCAGAAATGTGAAAACACATTTCAGCCAGGATGTGAAAAATGACAGCTGAACTGTTCATAAGGAGGTGTGTGAAAATGCAAATTTTGGAAATCTGGAGTGAAAATATGACAAATTCGCGAAGTTACGAGTGCGCGTGGAAACTGCACAACGCACACTTGTAAAACAGTCATTAATTGGAATTTTTGCGCCACATTTTCCACATTGGTATTTTAGGACATCTGCTCATGAACAGTGTCACTGTGATTTTCTTACTCTGTACTGAAAATGATTTCCCACAGCAGCTGCGCTATTGTACGCCGGAAATACGAAAACACATTTCAGCCAGGATGTGAAAAATTACAGCTGTACTGGTCATAAGGAGATGTGGGAAAATGGCAATGTTGAAAATCTGGAGTGGAAATATTACAAATTCACAAACTTACGAGTGTGCATTAAAACTGTGCAACGCATGCTTGTAACAGCCATTTTGTGGACTTTTGCCACAAAATTTTCAACATAGGCATTTTAGGACCTCTGCTCATGAACAGTGTCACTGTGATTATTTTACTCTGTAGCGAACACTGATTTCCAACAGTGACCATGATATTTTGCGCTGGAAGCACGAAAACACATTTCAGCCAGGATATGAAAAATGACAGCTGTACTGTTCATAAGGAAGTGTGGAAATATGCCTATGTTGAAAATATGGAGTCAAAATATTACAAATTCATGAATTTATGAGTGTGCGTGTAAACTGCCCAACGCACACTCGTAAAACAATAATTTTTGGGAATTTTTTCACCAAATTTGCAACGTAGGCTTTTTGAGAGCCTACCTCATGAACGCCGACACTGTTGTTTCATTAATCGGTCCCAAAAGGTGATTCTGCGCAGTGACTGTGAAATCACCTTTCGGGACCGAATAACGCCATGACAGTAACTGAATTCATGAGAAGGGGTGTCAAGAACCCCATGTTGAAAATTTGGTGCCAAAAGTTGAGAAAATGGCCATGATATCCACCTAAGTTGGAAAAACCCTATTTATGCCATTATACAGCTTACCGGCATTTCCACAGTTCATGGTCGGCTTTGAAGAGTGCAGACATGTTCCCGGTCCACCGAAGATCGTCGCGCCAGCCTCCAGAGATAAGTATATGGTGGGGGGTGTGGGGAAGTGGGTGCGCAGAGGGTGGGCACAGGTTTGGGTAGGCCAAGGACTCACCGACAGACCGTTTTCTTGTTTTAGAGGAATTAAAAAAAAAAGAGACAAAAGGAGGCTTTTGGCATGCTGGGGTGGCCTCCCAGCATGCCACCTACTTTTTGTGGGGAATTGGAGTCAGCAGGATTGGGCACCCTGCCTGGCCATACAGTGTGTGTGTGTGTTGGGGGCAGCATAAGCATGCTGGGGTGGGCTCCCAAAGTGCCAATTGGTTGTTTTGTTTGGGGGCTGCAGCAGGGATTAGGCACCCCCTCAATACACAGTGTGCTGGGGCAGGTTCATAAGCCAAGAGGGACTGGGCACCCCCCTTGGCACACGAGGTGGGGGCCGGGGACAAAAGGAGGGAGGGGGTGGACATTAGCAGAGGGAGGAAGCGGGAGGGATTGCTGCGCTGTGCATGACAGCAGTTTGGCTATGTATGCTAATTGCATACACGCTACCACCACTGATTGCAGCGGACCTTTTCTTTAATGTGTAGACCAACACAGTCGAACTGCTGTCATACATAGCTTGACATGTATTGGTCCCCTAGGGTCGCACCTGCTACACTGATCACTGCATTGGGGAGGAGGGTCACATACCTCCAAAACTCATACTGTTGCAAGATGTTCCTTGTGCATGCGGGCAAGCGGATGTAAAAAGTAGCAAAACCAGCTTGAAGTGTCATTATATATATTGCATTTCAACTCTTTGGGGCTTGTTTTGAGTGGTTGAGAAACATTTATTTAGTATAAAAAAATCAGATGTTTTTCTTTCTTTTTTTATCACTCTGTGCCTTGTAATTTAAACATCTTTTTTTCTTTTTTTTCTTTGCAAAATGCTATTGTTTTTGGACACCCATTATGTTTCTAAAAGTTTTCATGGTGCATTGATAGGAATTTGGGTTTTATACAGTGACAGGGTGTGAATTAAAGCATTTGTGATGCACACCCCAGAGAGTTTGTAAGGTACTAGGCTGATGGGGAAGTGTCCTTATGCCCCTGGAAAGTATGTCACAAATTATTTAATGCATACACTGAGGTGTTTTATTGCTTTTATAAAATGGATATGGTATGAAAACAAGTTGTATGGGCATAAAAAAAAAATCAGTGAGCTGACCATGCATGAATAACATTTTAAGGAATTGTCAAGGGACGTGCTTCAACCAATAAGGTTTCTGGATTTTTAATTACCATTTTATACTCCCAAAAACTGCACACAATACTCCTTTTCATATATTTATGCAGTCACTAACCAATTGCAAGGCAGCTTTAAGAATCCTTGATGACATCACAGTTCAGCTCTGCTGCACTAAAAATGAAACAAACAAACTGAAACAACTGAACAAATAGCACAAACTATGTTCAAACAGGTATTAACCCCTTTAATGCCCTGTGTCATACAGCATACAGCCCAGGGAACTACTGTATATGGCCATAAAGATGTACATAGTGGGCTCAATTCTCAAAGCCCTGGCAATGGCGTAAGATACCTGTACCAAACATAAATGCCACAAGTGGCACCTTGCAACTGAAACTGCTGTCAGAGCAAGTCTCAAAGGCAGCCTGCATCAACCTCAGGCTGCCTGCCCCAACTGGGGCTTGCTTCTCCAGTGTGCCCAAAAATGGGCTGCCACCTGGCCCTAGGGTGCATGTGGCAGATGCAAGCTGCCACATCCCTGAAAATGGGATTCTGTAAACTCAAAGAGGACAAAATCCTAAGTACCCTTAGACCAGCCAGGTCTGGTCTAAGGGTACTTAGAATATTTTCCTTGCAGAGAGTTGCCCATTTGTGGCACTGTGCTGTGGTCCTCAGTCCCTGAAGATGCCAACAATAACAATAGGAAAATCCCATGCCTACTCCCTGATCTCCTGATGTTGCCAGCAGTAATATTAGACAGTATTTCACAATCCCCCTCTCAGATCCCACTACATTGCCACCATTAATGTTAATAAATTATTACACATGCCCCCTTTCCGATCCCCTGATGTTGCTGATTGTAATACTGCAAACCCCCTTCCCAATCCCTGACATTGCCAGTAACAAGAATAAGGAATTGCCATGCCCCCCTCCCTGATCCCAAAGGTGCCAGCACTAATATCATTAAGCAGGGCCGAGGACCAGCACAGTCCACTTCACACCTCCACAACTGGCCACCGACTGAATTGTCAATGAGCCTACTGTAATGTGTTGTGCTCATTGACAATTCATGATAACTAACCAGAGGTGTGAAGTGGACTGCTAGTAGCTGGCCCTGCTCAATGATATTAGTGATGGCACCTTTGTGAGTGGGGAGGGGGGCATGGGAATTACTTATTCTTGTAACTGGAAATGACAGGGTTTCAGAGAGGGGACTTGTAGTATTGCAATCACAACATCAGGGGATCAGGAAGGGGCATATAAAATAATTTATTAATAGTAACAGTGGCAACATCGGGGGATCAGGATGGTGGGCATGTAAAGTAATCTAGTAATATTAACTGTGGACCATCAGGAATTGGGGTCTATAGCAGCATAGGGCTGCCCTGTGGCTTGCGACAGACCCTCCTGGTGTGCCATCTGTTTGGTGCTCAGCCATGTTTGCTGCAAGCCATGGGACTTAGCCAGGACTCTTGCCATATTTGGGTTTTATGCAGTGCCTTTTATTTACTGTATCCCAAAGTACTTTGTAATCGAGGAGAGGCAGGGAGAGAGTGTTTCTGTCATTTGGGCTGAGTAACACCATGAGAGAGTGGTACTAGTGTGATTTACACCTGGGCTTCAGGTTTACAGCTTTCTACTGATGCAATTTAGGCACATAGGGAGATTCAAAAGAAGAGAGAGACTAGGCTGATAGTATATCCTAGAGGTTAGAGCAATGGGCTGCAAACAGTCATGTACCTCCACCATACCTGGGATTTGTTGCTAGCCTTTGGAAGACAGAAGAGCAGAAAGCAGCTAACTAAAAGAAACTACAATTTTCTTACTAATTTAACACTTCTATCTCAGCAGGAGTTAATGTCTGTTGAGATTAAGCAGACAGCTACTTTATTAGAAGTAGAAGGGGTCTTATTTAGGGTTAAAAAAAGAAAGAAAGTCAGTGTGTGTTCTGTGCTGGGAAGGGTACTGTATCAACTTACTTTGCTAAACCAGTAGGAGGAGAGTGAGCTTAATTGGGGGAGTGGCTTAGACAATATAAAAGTAGGTGACTCCAATTACAACTTCCCATTGCTAGCCTTTGGAACACAGAAGAGCAGAAAGCAGCTAACTAAAAGAAACTACCATTTTCTTACTAATTTAACACTTCTATCTCAGCAGGAGTCAGTGTCTGTTGAAATTAAGCAGCTACTTTATTAGAAGTAGAAGGGGTCTTATTTAGGTTTAAAAAAAGAAAAGAAAGAAAGTCAGTGTGTGTTCTGTGCTGGGAAGGGTACTGTATCAACTTACTTTGCTAAACCAGTAGAAGGAGAGAGAGAGCTTAATTGGGAGTGTGGCTTAGACAATATAAAAGCAGGTGACTCCAATTACAACTTCCTATTGCTAGCCTTTTTTCTTAGTAATTGCCCTCCATCCCACCCCTCCACCCACCCACCATAACCCAGTTCTACTTTTATAGCCACTGGATTTGACTGACAACAGGAACTTCCTGTTTGGCAGTAGGAAGGGAAGGATCATAGAGAAACATTAGTTTTGTCAACCCTAAAGGAAAAAAGTAGCTCGCTCTCCCCCCCCCCAGCTGCTGGTGGTCAGACACTAAGCAAGGAAGAAGGAGGCTACTGAAGAATATAGGAAGTTGCTGTCCCAGAACAGAAAGGGTGAGAGTTGTAAGGAGAGGAGAGAGTAAGCATACAGAAAAACAGGAGAGGGGACACAAAATAAGACATGATAGGAGCAGTGCAGTGCAATGGCTGTGGGGTGACAGTGTTTGGGGAGACATTCTGGATGCTGCGATGCTGCCCTACTTGCAGGCACCTCTCTGGTCTGAGGGAGGAGATTTCCCGTCTCAAGGCTGACCTGGCTAGGATTCATGAAACCTCCTGCCCCACCCAGGGACCACCAGGGCCAATGCCACTACCTCAGAGGTTGCCAAGAAAGAGGAGAGGCTGGGCCAGGGTGGGCTCAGGAGGGAGAGAGTGGTGGAACAGAGTTGCATCCCTCCAGCTGTACCTCTCCACAATTCATACACTCTTCTGGTGGATAGTGGTTCCTCTATGGAGGCACCTGCAATGGAGACCAAGGAGGATGCTGGGAACCTTCGCAAAGGAGACCCATAGGAGTGTGGCATGGGACCCCACAGGGGAAGGAAATAACTCCTGGTGGGGGACTCAATCATTGGGGGGGTAGAAGTGGGGGAGGAAGGGGAGAGGGAGGTAAGGTGCCTGCCTGGCACCATGGCTTGGAGGGACAGGAAGCGAATGCTCAGGATTGTGGGAGCAGCTGCATGAGGAAGGGAGCTTAATGTCATTGTCCACCTAGGGACAAATGATCTGGCTAGGAATGATATCAGAACAGTGCAAGAGGAGTTTGTAGAGTTGGGGAGGGGTCTTAGACAAGTAGCGCATATGGTAACCTTCTCAGAGGTGCTGCCTGTCTATGGCAAGGGTGATGCTAGGGTACTCCTCTCCAGGGAATTCAATGAATGGTTGAAAAACTGGTGTGGAACTCAGGGGTTTGGCTTCATTGGAGACTGGGGAGCCACCTGGAGGGATGCAGACTTATACTGGTGTGATGGTCTTCATCTGTCCGGGGGAGAACCAGGATCCTAGGTGAGAGGTTTAAATGCTTCATTGGCAAGCATTTAAACTAGCCAAGGGGGGAGGCACTGAAAAGGAGCAGGGAAATCCCAGCCTCCCTCAACAAAACACAGTAATTAGTGAGGTAAACACCAAGGTAGAGAAGTCATTCAGGAGCAGGACAGAGGTACATTTAAAAAAGACAAAGACAGTAAGGACAGGGATGGGGCTAAAAGGGGTAAGGCCTTCAAAAAGTGGAGGGTGATGAGTACCAATGCCCGTAGTCTGTGTAACAAGCTCCCTGAACTAGTGGCCTTGATGGAAGAGGGTTGTCTGGATATTGTGGCAGTCACAGAAACATGGTAAACAGAGAACTTTGCCTGGGATGTCAACATACCAGGTTACACAATTTACAGGAGGGGCAGGGAGGGTAAACGAGGAGGAGGAGTAGCTCTCTATGTAAAGGAAGGGATCAAAGCAACAGAACTAAAGAGTAAACAGGGAGCATATGAGGCACTCTGGGTCACCCTGGAGACAGAAAATGGCACCACAATCCTCATGGGGGTTGTATACAGATCCCCATCTCAGGGGGAGGGAATGGACAAGGAAATGATCGAAGGCATCCTTAGAATGGCAGAAAATGGGGAGATATTGTTGATGGGGGACCTGAATATGCCAGATGTTAACTGGAGCACCTTTAGTGCAGGCACATCCAAGAGCAGGGTCATTCTTGATGCCCTACAAGGGGCATGCCTCAGACAGCTAGCATTGGAACCCACTCGGGAGAGAGCAATCTTAGACCTGGTACTCTCAAATGGGGATGGAGAAAGAATCCCAGATTTAGAAGTGGGTAGCCATCTGGGAACAAGCAACCACCAAACAGTGTGATTCACAATAAACACAGCCATACAATCAAGCCATACAAAAGCAAGAGTATTGGACTTTAGGAGGGCTGACTTTGGGAAAATGAGAGAGTGCCTCAGAAAAGCACTAGCAAACAGGCAAGAAGGAGGGGTGGAAGAACAATGGGGAGTAATCAAAACAGCCATCATGGAGACAACAAGCCTTTGTGTAAAGCAAATCAACAAAACACAATAAAGGAAAAAAACGCTATGGTTCTCAAAAGAGGTGGCAGGGAAGGTTAAGGGGAAAAGGATAGCATTCCGGAAATATATGGAAACACAGAAGGAGCAGGACAGAGAACTTTATCAGTTAAAGCAGAAATAGGCAGGGAAGGCAGTCAGAATAGCAAAGGCCCAAACCAAGGAAAGGATAACCAACTCTGTTGAGAAGGGGGATAAGACCTTTTATAGGTACATTAGGGAGTGAAGAAAGACCAAAGGAGGGATACTGAGGCTTAATAAAGGGGAGGAAATGTGGGCAGAGGGTGACAGTGAAAAAGCAGGGATACTGAAAGAATATTTCTGCTCAGTATTCACAAAGAAAGAGGAGGGGGAGGTACCTAAACCAAACAAGAGAAACACTCTGAAGATGGGGGGTCGATACCAGTCCATTTACAGAAGATAGGGTTCTGAAAGAACTAATAAAATTGAAAGTGGACAAAGCAATGGTGTCTGATGGGATTCACCTAAGAATTCTAAAAGAACTAAGGGTAGAACTAGTGACACCGCTGACTACTCTCTTTAACAAATCATGGGAGGATGGTTTGGTACCTGAGGACTGGAGGAGGGTGGATGTGATTCCTCTTCACAAAAGTGGGAGCAAGACAGAGGTAGGAAACTACAGACCAGTTAGTTTGACCTCAGTGGTAGGGAAAATGGTGGAATCACTTCTGAAGGAAAGAATTGTTGAGTACCTAGAGGCCAGTGGGGCACAGGACCCAAGGAAGCATGGATTCATGATAGGAAGGTCATGCCAGATGAATCTAATAGATTTCTTTGACTGGGTGACCAAAGTAGTAGACCAAGGAAGGGCTGTGGACATGGCCTACCTAGATTTTAGCAAGGCATTTGGTACAGTCACACACAAAAGATTAATACACAAGTTAGCCAGCCTTGGAGTGGATCCCAAGGTGGTAGCCAGGATAAAAAAATTGGTTAGAAAACAGGACACAAAGGGTAGTAGTAAACAGAGTCCACAGTGAAGAAAGGAGGGTTACTAGTGGGGTACTGCAGGGTTCAGTACTGGGACCAGTCCTTTTTAATGTCTTTATAAATGACATTGCAGAGCAACTGGAAGGAAAAGTATGTCTCTTTGCAGACGACACAAAGATCTGCAACAGGGTTGATACACAAGATGGAGTGGAAAGGATGAGAAGGGACTTGGCACGGTTGGAGGAATGGTCAAATGTATGACAGCTCAGATTCAATGCAAAGAAGTGCAAGTAATGCACCTGGGAAACAAAAACCAGGGGAAGAGTACACAATGGGGGGTGAGATACTGACAACAGTAAAACGAAAGGGACCTGGGGGTAATTATATCAGATGACCTAAAGGTGGGCAAGCAATGTGAGAAGGCAGTAAGGAAGGCTGGGGGGATACTGGGATGCCTAGGGAGAGGCATCAATAGTAGAAAACAGGAAGTTGTTATCCCTCTGTACAGATAGTTGGTGAGACCCCATCTGGAGTACTGTGTGCAGTTCTGGAGACCCTATCTCTGCAAAGACATAGACAGAGTGGAGGCTGTCCAGAGGAGGGCAACCAGTATGGTGCAGGGTCTGCACCAGAAGACATACGAAGAAAGACTAAAGGAGCTTAATATGTATACCCTTGAGGAAAGAAGGGAGAGAGGGGAGATGATAGAAACTTTCAAGTACCTCAAGGGAATCAACAAAGTCCAAGAGGGTAGCATCTTTCAGAAAAAGAGATGTGCAAGAACAAGGGGGCACAATTTGAAGATAGAAGGGGGACGGCTCAGAGGTCATATGATGAAGTATTTTTTCATGGAGAGGGATGTGGATGCATGGAATAGCCTCCCTGAGGAGGTTGTGGACTCAAGAACAGTGGGAGAATTCAAGAATTCATGGGACAGACATAAGGCAGTCCTAGTGGGGGGTAGGAGGAAGTAAGCTGTTGGTAAACTAGGATCTGCAGCTTATTTGTTAGGTGGGAAAATGGGCAGACTAGGTGGGCCAAGCGGTCCTTATCTGCCATCAAATTCTATGTTTCTATGTTTCTATTCCCACAACCTCAGCTTGCATACTGTGCAACCCTCAGTAGTCACTTCACCTTCCCACTGCTCCCGAGTCACTCCTGTAAATGAGTCTTGTGGCTAGGGTGGCCTTACCTGGTAACCAAAGAATACAAATAAAATATAAAATTAGCAGAGATAAATTAGTGTGATAGTATACAGTGGTTACACCCAGCCACACTGTGAGTAAGTGGCAGTAGTTGGATTCAAACCTATGAATCCAGGTTCTCACCTGCATTCTCCAAGCACAAAGTCAAAAATTTGTATTTTAATTACACTATTCTGAAGCATTTTACAAACCAGGAGAGTAAGAGGAGATAGAATTTCTGTCACTAGGATATACTGCCTGGTAATCATTACATAGAAGTATACCACAGAGGAGATCTTAAAAGATATCCTATCTCTGAGTTAGACTTTGACAAGTTTTGTGATCTACTGTCTGGGAGTAACTACTGCTTGAGTAATACCCTCCTCTGCTGAAACAATATTGAATGACGGCAAAGAGGATGGTCCAGTGCTGTACAGCCCTAAGGCCAAGTCTAAGTCCCCATGTGGATGTAAGTGCACATGTTTGCCCAGTAGTGAACACCAATCCAATAAAGGTTCTGTGCCTAAAGAGACAACATTTGTCAATGCCCAATGTTTACAAATATGGTGTGTGTGGCAGGCATGCATAGTGAGATGAATAATGTATGGTGGATTCTGACTTCCTGCTAACTGTAGATCTGTGTCTGCACTGTAATTTAAAAGTGTCAGACTAACCTGCTTGTCCAGACACAGTGCATGGATCCATCACACCTTGATACGCATGTCAACCCCTTGTGAGGGAAGGTGCCCTGGCCCAGCACAAGGTGTCATGTGTGTGCCAGAAGTATGTGCCAGAACACTGCTCTGTTCCTCCAAAGGCTGGGACCAGTGCCACACACTGCAGTTCCTTTCTCCAGCCTCAGCCCATTCAACTGGTTCACTGAGCTCACACCCAAACTCAAGTCACTGGTATGGGAAAGCAACATGGTCCCCAGTGGGCCAACAGCCACCACTGGAAATAATGCTGCTTTATAATTTTTTTTGTAACAGTTTTGACGCCAAAATTTCAACATAGTCTTTTTATGCCCCCCCCCATTCTGAACATGACAGATGTCATTTATAACACACTGGACAAAACAGCATTTCACACCGTAAGTGCAAAATTACATTTTGACCAGGATTTGAAAAATGACAGACGTCAGGTTCATGAGGTGGTGTGAAAAATGGCTATGTGAAAAATGTGGGGTCAACATATTGAAAATTACCAAAGTTATGAGTGAGCATTGAAACATTTCAATGTACATAAATAACTTTGTTATTTTTCAATATTTTGTCTGCAAATTTTTAACTTAATCATCTCATGAACCCAATAGGTGAACATTTTCAAATCTCTGCTAAAACACAATTTCATGCCACAGGTGCAAAACACAGTTTGGTCAGGATTTGAAAAACAGCAACTGTCATGTTCATGAGGTGGTGTGAAAAAATGTTGAGACTTTGGGGTCAAAATATTGAAACCTGCCAAACTTATGAGTGAGTGTTGAAAATGTTCAATGTACATTCATAATTTTGTTCGTTTTTAATATTTTGTACCCTACATTTTCATCATAGCCTTGTTATGACCCCACCTCATGAACCTGGTAGGTGAACGCTTTCAAATCCTAGCCTGCTCGAAAAATAATTTTATGGAGTGACTGCGAAATTACCTTTTGGCCCGGAGTTGAAATATTTCACCTATTGTTCATAAGATGGGGTCCCAAAAAGGCAATGTTGACATTTTTTTTTGGGGGGGGGCGCATGTTAAAAAATGACCACGTTATGAGTACAAGCTCAAAATGCATTGAAATACATTGACTGTGTACTTGATTTCCCCAGTTCCTGGTCTGGCAGTGAATATGTGTCTCCAGTCCAGAGAGGATTATGGCATTGGACCTCTGGTGGGTAAGTAAGGGGTGTGGGGTGGCAGTTTCTAAATGCGAGGGTAATGGTGGTGGCAGCATACAGACTTGGATGGACTGTTTCCTTTATTACAGGGATTTACAAAAAGGAAAAGAAAAGACTACACAGGATGGTTTTCCTTATTTGAGGTACTGACACTGGGGAATAGGCACCCCAGTATCAGTGTCATGTATGGTGGCATTGGGGGTGGGCTCCCTGGTATTGCACACTGGAAATGGGCTGGGTTGGGGGACATAGCTGGCACTGGGGATTGGGCACCGCAATGTCTGAATGGGGATTTAAAAAAATGAATTAAAAAAGACTGCAAGGGATGGTTTTCTTTATTTGAGGTACTGACACTGGGGATTGGGCACCCCAGTATTGGTGTTATGTCTGGAAGCACCAGGGTTGGGCTTCCTAGTGTTGCACAGTGGAAACAAATCAGGTGGAGGAGGTACAAGCCAGCACTGGGGATTCATCACCCTGGTGTTTATAAACAGTGATAGCAGTGACACATGGTTTAATGGTGTCAGCCAACATAATGGAGTGTGGTGAGAGAGACAGAAAGAGAGAGAGAGAAAGAGAGAGACAGAGAGAGAGAGAGAGAGAGAGAGAGACAGAGAGTGAGACTGTACCCCCCTTGCACTGCTCAGCTGATTGCTGGCAGTGTGTTACGTAGAAGAAACAAACCAGTCACTGTCCAATAGGAGTGACTGGCTCTTTTCAACCTTGTGAAGTTTCTGCCCAGCAAGCAGTGAGTAGTGTCATGACTAGAGTTTCTCATCATTGGTCTGTCACTGGTGAGTACATTGCAACTAAAGCTGCAATTAGGGTTGCCTATGGTTTGCAGTTCTCGGACCCTAAGAATGCACATAAGACCACTCTTACATCCATGGTGTTAACATACAGAAGAGGAAATACAGAAGCATTGAATGAATACTTCTGCTCAGTATTCATGAAGGGAAAAAGATGGACCAGTTCTGTTTAAAAAATCAGGGATGGGTGGAGTGAGGAAGTACAAGCAGATGATTACAGAAGACAGGGTCATCATGGGACTCAAGGCCCTCAGTTTTGGTAAATTTCTTGGGCCAGATGATATGCACCCTAGTGTGCTGAGGGAACTGGTGGCAGATCTATCAGACAATATAACTGACCTGTTCAACAGCTCCCTAGACACAAGTGTGGTACCATGACAGTGGAGGGCTACTGATGTGGTACACTTGCACAAGACTGCAAGGGAGGGATGAACCAGGGAATTACAGATCAGTCAGCTTGACATTGATAGTTGGCAAGCTGATGGAAGCAATTCTCATGAAAAGGTTGGGTGAGTTGCTTGAAGTGAGTGGGATCCAGGATGACAGGCAATATGTATTTATGACAGGGAGGTCGTGCCAATCAAAGCTGATCAATTTCTTTGACTGGATTGCAACAGTGGTGCACAGGGGTCAGGCAGTGAACAGGCTGTACCTGAACTTCTGTAAGGCCTTTAACTTGGTCCCCCATTAGACATTGACTTATAAGTTAGAGGACCTGGGAGCAGGAGACAGGTTTATTAGATAAGAAGCAAACTGGCTTGGGGTGAGAACCCAAAAGGTGGTGGTCATGTGTGAGTACTCAGAGATGAGGGGGGTCACACAAAGGAGTCGGTGCTTGGTCTGGTTCTGTTCAGTGTGTTCATTAATGACATTGGGGACAGCATAAAGGGTAAGAGCTGCCTCTTTGCAGATGACACCATGCTCTGTGGGTTGCTGGACACAGAGGATGGTTTAAGGACCTGAGAAAAGAGCTAGTAAAGTTAGAGAGATGGTCTGGAATCTGGCCGCTGGGGTTCAACACAAAAAAGAGCAAGCTCTTGCACATAGGGAGAAAGAACCCCAGGGCTGAGTACAGCTTAGGAGGCATGACCATTGCTGTGTCTGAGAAACAGAAAGACCTGGAGATTTTGATCATGAGCAGTCCTGACTGAAACCCTCTACACAATGCAGCAAGGCAGTGATGAGGGCAAACCAGCAAAAGGAAAGCAGTCATACTGTCTCTGCACAGATCAATGGTGAAGCCCCACCTGGAATATTGTATACAGTACTGGAGCTCCTACCACAAAAAAGACATTAACTTGCTGGAAGCAGTATAGAGAAGAGCCACAAAAATGATTCAGGGCCAGCAGGGGTGTTCATATATGAAGAGGCCAGAGAATCTTAACATGTACTCACTAGATGACAGAAAGGAACTATTATGCAGTACCTGGCAAAATACACTCATGTAGCTTGTATGGGAAGAGCAGGCCAAGGCTGCTACTCGATATATCAAAACCCTTTGTGGAGCAGGTTATTACTTTACCCATATCAGCACCCACAACACTTTATTCAAAGGACCTTAGGCCATGGTTTACAATTGACAGAGTAAAGTATGCACACTCAGCCTGTAGGAGAAGAGCATGAGGCTGTAACTTGATATCAATGGTGAAGCCCCACCTGGAATACTGTATACAGTACTGGAGCTCCTACCACAAAAAAGACATTAACTTGCTGGAAGCAGTATAGAGAAGAGCCACAAAAATGATTCAGGGCCAGCAGGGGTGCTCATATATGAAGAGGCCAGAGAATCTTAACATGTACTCACTAGATGACAGAAAGGAACTATTATACAGTACCTGGCAAAATACACTCATGTAGCTTGTATGGGAAGAGCAGGCCAAGGCTGCTACTTGATATATCAAAACCCTTTGTGGGGCAGGTTATTACTTTACCCATATCAGCACCCACAACACTTTATTCAAAGGACCTTAGGCCATGGTTTATAATTGACAGAGTAAAGTATGCACATTCAGCCTGTAGGAGAAGAGCATGAGGCTGTAACTTGATATGTTAAAAACCTGTGGTGGGTAGGTTATTATTTTACCCAGGTACAACAATTACAGCTGCAGTGCCAAGAGAGCTAGGAGCTCCAATAACTGCTCTGTACAGAAAAACTGTGTGCTGCTGAAAAAATATTTTATTTTAGATCAAATGTAGATAAAGCAGCAGCAACACAATACAGTGTAAAGAGTAAAGAAAAATGTGCCGTACAGAGGGACAAGCCCCAGTACTTTGCCAAACAGGCTTTGTCAGGGGCGGAGACATCAAGGTTTAACAATGGTTAAATAGTCCCATTCATAGGGCACTATGCATGATGATAGCGCATCCATGGAAACTGGGCACCTTGGCATCGGATGCATGAATGCCACAGAGGGGAACCCACACGGCATTCACCAAGGGAGCACATACCCGATATGCACACAAACTCCCAGTCGTGTGGACAGCAATGTGCTGGGGTGGGCTGGGGGAATGCCAGCACTATATGGCATGCTCAACACTGCAATGTGCATCGTGCAGAGGTGCGCAGTAGGGTGCAGGATATGGCAGGGCTGACCATGCCGTAACCCACTGTGTGACCCCACAGGCAGCACCCACCGGATGCGGGGGAACCAGGACAGAGTTCACCATGCTGCCCCTGCCCACTAGGCAGTCACAGAGGACAGGGGCAGTGGGATGGTCAAGTGCCCAACACAGCATTTGAGCAGCAGCACCCAGACAGTATGGTGCCGGGGGGGGTCTGTGTCACTGCCCACCTACAGGGGGCTCGGGAATATGGCCACAGTGGGGTGGGGCACTGCTGCTATTGCAGGGGGCATGCCGGGGGTGGAGTCCATACACCATGTTCATTAGGATGCTGCATGCCTAGGGCTGGGCTGCTAGGCAAACTGGCTGCAAGGGACATGTCACATGGGTCCTGGTGCCTGTGATAGACATGAACTACCCTGGACCCATGCCTAGCTGTGCGAGGGATTCACTTTGGGTCCTGGGATGGACCCCATTGGATGTCTGTCCAGGACCAAGACTCCACCCTGACTGCCCTACGGAGTCCTGTGCTCTAGGGGGGGAGGAGCCACTGACAGGTGGGTGCCAGTTGTGCATACTGGCATGTGCACACCTGTCTGCGAGTGTGCAGCTATGGAAGTGGCATGACAAGCCTGCACTTGCCTCCCACATCATGCATAGCACCCATTATGCATTAATAGTATTTTAACCAATCACTGACAAAGAAAGTGCATGATTGATGGCATACTTAATTAAATAATAAAACAACATAGTGAGATACTGACTATACATACAAACAACTAAATAAGACAACCCCATAGACCACACTATATTCAAAACTGCTGCTGGATCAATATGAAAAACATTACAGTATTATGTTTAATCCACCATACTAAATCTTATACTAATCCAATTTAATTTAAACAGCATTATAATGCCAGAAATTAATTACAAGATTGGCAGGACACATAGAAGTAGAACCACCAAAAATGCTTTCTGGTGCATCCTGTAAGCTCCCCACTTATGGCTGTATCTGGAATACATAAGGATCTACAGAACCATATAATTCAGCTTATGGCAGTGTAGAGTGAGAAGACAGATAAAATTCCAGTGCTAGATTACACTATGAAATAGAAAGCATAAAAGAACAATGTAAAAATGTTGTGATAACAACACAGAAAATTATACAATTATTTATAAACTTCATTGAAACCTCAATGAACCATAAGGTTTGGAGTTCCCCTATGAATAGGGAACTTTTATTGGGCACTGGAAAGCATTTAATAAAACAAAGGTTTCCAGATGGCCCTGTGATGCTGAGGGTTGAGGCACTGGATGCCATATCTCATGCTTCACTGGTTACCCGGGTTCGGTAATGGACTTGGGTCATCAGAGATCCAGCAAGGGGGGAGGGGGAGCAGGATCAAGCTGCCTAATGGTGGCTCTCCTCTCCCGGGGAGGGGGGTCACCATTCAGCAGTCCCGTCACCTCCAAGTGGAGGTCCAGTGGTGGTGCAGGTGAGTAATGGGCGACCAGTAGGGGTATCCTGCAGTGCATGATGCAAGCATGCCTTCACATGCACACGCTCACACCAAGGATGTGAGGGTGGGTGAAATTGGGAAACAACGCTAAACAAATAATGGGAAAAAGCCCCAAAGGTTTCCAATACCTAATCCCATACTAGATAACTCATGTTAGCATTAATGTGGATCATTTGGTATAAAACCTAGGAGTACTGCCCCTTCTCCTGGGGGAGGTGTTTGGGGGGGATGTTTTTGGGATGGAACAGCGTACATTAATTGACAATCCCTAAACTTCTTTAAATGTCTGTCAGGAAGGGAATGAGAGCCCAGTACTCATTTAAACCTCTTGGACTTAATGTTTCTAACTTAAATATACAGAAACTATCCCTTCTTAACTGTAGGTTTAACCTGTTGCCCCTCCCCCATCTAGGTGACTTAACTGCGTCAGTTCCCATAAACCTGGGACATTTTGGATCAGCACTGCGGTACTCAGAGAAGTGTCTCGCTATAGGGGGTATGCATTTTCTTATTCACTATTGATCTCACGTGTTCCTGCATTCTTTCCTTTAGCATCCTAATGGTCCTGCCTACATAATACATGTTAGAGGGACACCATAGTACATAAACAGCAAAAATAGTTGTACAAGTAATGAAGTCCCTTATTTCAATTTCTTTGTTAATGTTTTGACAGGTAAATGACTTGGCTTGTACTGAGCACTGGCAGACATTCCATCTCTGGCATTTAAAATGATAATTAGTACAACTTGGAAGCCAATTTGTTCTAATCCCACTACTTTCTGTTACTTAGCAGTGAACCAGTCTATCTCTCAAGATTGGACTTTATTTGAAGTTCACCCTGAGTGATTGCCCAAAGTACTGCTTCATCACTGTGGAGGGTAGGCCAGTTGCACAAGACAATATTTCTAATCTTCCTGGCCAAGTTGTTAAAATTAGTGGAAAATGTTATAGTCCCCTCTCATTCGTAGATTCCCTTGTTTTATTCTTTGTTAGTAAGAGGTATTCCCTATCTTTGTCTCTAACATAACAGTATGTTTTCTGTAAGAGCTCTTCCCCATATCCTCTTTCCAGAACTCTGTTTTTCAGTTCAGTGGCTTGTATATCAAAAAATCTTCCACTTCATTGCAATTTCTCTTGATGCAGAGAAATTGACTATAAGGGATGGACTTCTTAAGTGCTGTAGGATGAGAACTGTCAAACCTTAACAATGTGTTAATGGAGGTAGCTTTCAGTATCCCTTGGTGATTACCCTATGTCTGGTCACATCTCCTGTAAGTGTTAAAACTAGAACATTGATAGAGATGGGATCAATTGTAGCAAAGAATCTCAGATTCAAATAATTACAGTTTTCCCAGTTAACAAATCCCTGCACCTCTTTGATAGTCCCTTCTGAAATATAGATATTGTCATCTATAAATCTGTACCAACATTTCAATTTCTGTATGTATGGGTTAATTGTTTTGTTATTGATAGATTTTTCTTCCCAAAGGACTAGAAATAAGTTAGGGTAAGCGGGGGCCATAGAGAATTGCATTGCTTTGCCACACACCTAGATGTAATATTCAGTGTCAGATTGAAACACATTATGATGTAGGTTAAATTCTAAAGCTTTTCTAGGGAATTCCACTGGTATTTGTTTTTTAAGAGAACTTTTTTTCCAAGAAGTACACACATGCCTCTATACCATCCCGGTGATGAATAGACGTGCATGGTGATTCCACCTCTACTGAAAGCCAAATATAGCTTTCTTTCCATTCAATATCCTTCAATTTCAACAGTGTCATCAATGTATTTCTGGTCAGAGGGTAGGTTTTGTACACACTGTTTCAAAAAGAAATCCAGGAAAATGCACAGGTTGTTTGCCAGTGATCCCAACCCTGAAACTATTGGTCTCACTGGTGTGTCTTGAATATTTTTATGAATGTTTAGTAAGATATAATATGTGGGAACCTTTGGGAATTCACACCAAAGATACCTACATTCATCCTCTGTGATAGACACATCCTGTAGTCTTTCCTATGGAAGGGATCACAAACCCTTGTTTAAATTCAGACAGTGGATTTCCTCGAAGCTTTTGTAGTTTCTCTTGCTGGTCAATAGACTCATGACAATACTTTCATAGTGCTCTTTGTTCATTACAACAAATATTGTTCCCCTTGTCAGCAGGATTAGCTATCACATCCTTATTCTCTTAAAACTTTTTACATGCTTTTTACTCTGAAGAAGAGAGGGGAGCAAGATTATAATTGTAAGTCTCGATATTGTTCCTCTACAAATTCTTAATTTGTTTGATGACCACTTTTTTCAAAAGCGTATATGGCACTATTGATTACCAGGGGACAGAAGTCAGATTTAACTTTAAAAGACCATTCCCTTATTTTCTGAAAATCCAAGGCATGCTTACCTGTAATAAAATTAGCAGTGTTGTTATCCATGGTGACATTCCCATTCTCACTGACCAATTCATGTAACAATTCAAGATTGATTCTGTCCATATTATTAAGTAGTGTCCCTTCACAAACTGGTTAATCTTCTAAGTTTGTCAGTCCCTTGTTCGTTGACAGCTAACTGTTCCTGTGCTGCAACAAGCAAGTCAAGATCCTCTGTTAGTTCTAATCTCTCAACTGTATTGTATCCCATGTTGATTTCCTCTGCTTCTTCTTCTACTTCTTTACCAAAATAGTATGTTAAATTCTACAAAGCTTGAATAAATGCACGTGTATTTGAAATTCATTCAGTCCTGCGGTGGGTACAAAATTTAATCATTTTCAAGCAAACTTATTTTATGTCCTGAGAGGTTAATGTTTGATAGGTCATTTACTTGTAATTTGCTGTTTTCTTGCTTCTTCATTTCCTAAGAGCATCCTCCATGTTTTATCCCTCCTGTCTTTCCTCATCTTGTCTTGCATTTTTGGGGGGTTAGTTTTTCCTTCTTCTCTAAAAAAATGACATTTTAGTTTTGTTGGTTCTCTCACTTCCAGAGTTTGATTCACAATCTGAGTCGAGTGGGATAGTTTGCGGATTATTCACAGTTTTGGCCAATCCATGCTGATTATTTTATTGTTCTGTTTCTTCTTATTTTTTGTTCTCAATCTAAATCTAGGATGCCCCTGCTTAGTGAGCGTGTTTTTTTTTTCTCAGAATTTCATGAAAAAACATTCTCTGTATCATAAGCTTCTTGATTCCTCACTAGCTTTGACTGTTTTCTTGGCACCAGCTCAGATTCATATTTGTTAATTTTCAATAAGAAGGCCTTGTCAGGTTTGACAGATTCGCTGGAACTAACAGATTTACCCACTTCCTTCTTTTATATTTTGATTTCAGCAACAAGTTGTTCAAATTTCTCACTGTCCACTTAAAATTAGCTTAGTAAATCATGAGGAACACTCTTCAGATAATTTCTCCCAGGCTTCCTTGTTATCAACTCTTGTTGTGCTGTACACAGATATATCAGTCCAGAATCCATATGCGTTCTAATTATGTCAGCAGCCTAAGGGTTAACATTTTGGATGCCACACAAGGGTGGCTTTGTTATTCTTAGCCCTTGTGGGACCTACCCCTTTTCAATATGTGTCTCTAAGGTTGTTATATTGTATGTCATAATCAGTTCCTGAATTATTAGCTTTTCTAATTTCAGAACTTCTAGACTCTGTGTCAAAGGTACATATAATATGTTTTGCATCATTGTAATCCCCCCGTGCCCCCCCATATTTTTATATTACTTCCATTCCTTTTGCACCAGGAAAAACCTAGCCTTAAATACTTAACATCATGGTAACAGGTTTTTTTTAATTGTTAAGAGTACCTCCTAAGTGTATCATTTTATTACTTGGTGACTTCCCACTCTACTGAGTTCACTGTGAAGGTCTCACCCCTACCATCCTAATCTGAATAGATAAGCATAGGATTGTGCCATAAATTCAAACTGACGCTGCTAGTATGGACCAAGAGATAAGTAAATAAGATTTTTTAAACTCTTTAGAAAAGGAGGACTTCACGTTCAGTGCCGTTTCCATAATGACCGGGCCACAGGGTGATGTCATTTTGACGTGATCACGCTCTTTAGTGTGATAACCAGTGGCCCACCCCCTTTTGCATCTGCAGAGAAAGGCGAGATCTATGGCAAACCCAGCATTCTGGACAATGTGAGTGGTATAGACTTACACTTTATTTGTTAAATTAAGAATGCTGGTGAGCAAATGGTAAATACAGAAGCTTTAGGAGCTTAGAAAGGAGAATGAATCATAACAGAGCATCTGAATATGGCATAGGATTTGATTTCAAAGGTGTGCTTGATTCGTGTTTTAAAACTTTTAGGTGTTAGTGTCACATATCTTGGAAATACTTATTCTCACACCAGATACATTTTTCCCTGAGGTAAAGATTGTTTAAAACAATTCTGAGTCCTGTACTTTTAACAGTTGAGTTAAGATTCTAATTTATTAGCAAATGTAAAAATATACCCCTGTTCTGGTATTACCCCCCCCACTCCTAAACCTCCTTTATTCCTTGTTTATTTTTGTAGGTCAAATACCACAGCATGAGCCACATTTGTATATCAAAGAAAATGTACTGACAAAAAACTAAGTTGGATCTAAATAATGTGATAGCAAGTCGGTTCCCTCTGATTTATTTATCTACTTTTTTAAGCTGAAAAATTAAATCTGGGTGCTTAATTATGACAAAAATTAATTAATTATAAATTAGAAATATTATTTATTTATTTATTTATTACTAGGATTACAAATACCATTGAACCAGGGGTTCTTTTACAAAGGTTCCACATCAAAAAAAGATAACAGTGAAGTAGGGTACAGAGTAGAGTTTGGCATCAGAAATATAAACAAAAGGGAAACAAGTGGTACAGAAATTTACAATTGGTGAAACAGCATTTCAAGGAGTAATAATGAATGAATTTTGAAAGCGGCTGCCAAAGAGAAGATTGCTTAAGAATGGATCTCAAGATGGAATTTATTTGAAAATCCTAGCCTTGCAGTTAATTTTTAATTTTTTTAAATATCTGTAATGGTACTGACCTAGCTTGCATTAAAGTAGTTTAGACCCTTTTATAAGTACTTGGTATTTTATTTTCAAAAGTCTTCTCTTGTAGTATTTAGTTATAGTGGTAATGCTCCAACTGTTTCTAATTTTTAAGAATCAAGTTAATGGTGTAGAACACTAATTCATAATCACTTTAATTGTAGTTTGAATAAAGTGTAACATTGTGTAGCTTTTGTATAAAAAAAGAAAATTACAGTAGAAATGATCCAGTTTCAGTTTTCTTTTAATGTGCTGAACAGTCAGGTGAATCTATTTCAAATATTTTTGATCAAGAACTCTTCATCTGATGGGGTGTGGTTTAGCTACTGAGAAGATGGCAGCCTAATCCAAGAGCTCTCTCCTATCGGAAGCCCATCTGCACTTAGACACTGCAATCCTGTGGAGTTTTTAACCCCTTCAACAACTTTATGCACGGGTGACATCCTACTTGCTGGTCGGTGTGTTTTTCCAGTGGAATTCAGTGTAATTTGTACTGTTTTACAGCACCTGGTCTTATCGCACTATTGGCCCAGGTAGGCCGCGAAGGCCCCATGTTCCATAGTGGCTTCAGCTGCCAGCACTCTCAGTGCCCTTCCTATATCAGGTATGTGAACGGATCAGGGACACAGTTTCAACTGGCTACCTGTATAATGAACCCCTTGATGGCCACCCCACTGGTGTCTACAATCAATCTGAGCACAGACCAGCCTGCAGCCATTGGGGAATCCTTACAGCATATCACTAAATTGTTAGAGGTTCTACTCTTGAGAGTTGATGACATTATCCTCTCCCTGTCAGGCACTGTCATGGAGGTCAGACAACTCCAGGATAGGATGAACACTGTCGAGCAGAGGGCAGAAGCCTGTGAATCTCAGCAAGTGCAAGTCTACCAACATTTACAACAGCATGAGGAGCGCCTGAATCCCTGTGGTACAGAGCAGAGGGCCACGAAAATAGAAGCTGCAGTAATAATTTGCAGATAATCGGGCTGCCAGAAGGGACAGAGGGGCAGTCGATGGAGAAATCTCTCAATGACAATTTCCCCCGCATGCTGGGAGAATGCTGGCAGGGACCAATAGAAGTTGAGAGGGCTCATAGGGTTTCCACTTGCCCCAACAGACAGGCCGATGCTCCAAGACCAGTGATGGCCTATCTACTTCGCTACTTGACTAAAGAGAGGATCCTTCATGCTGCAAGAGACTTCGGGGTGATTAAATGGCAGGGTGCCCAAATATCTATCTATCGGGACTTTGCCCAGGAGACTGTGGCAAAAAGAACTGCCTTTGGTCCCATTAAATGATTCTTATATCAACATGATTTTAGATTCCAGTTTAAAAATCTTACCAGGCTCTACATCTCCAAAGAGGGACACAAAATCACTGTAGATCACCCTGTTGAGCTTGAACGATGGCTTACAAGATCTTGGCCAGGCCTCCAATTTCCAACTACAAATCGCAGGAGGCTATGGGAACCTCCCCAGGCAGAGCCTCACAGCAGGAACCTTTCTTCTGTCTCTAGATCTCCAAGGGGCCCCTTAACAGCCGGATCAGTCCTCTGCCAATCTAGTCCCCCATTGACTAATGGCCCCTTGCCAGCACAGGCGACTGCTGCATCACAGACATTTCAACATAACTTGCCCTCTTTACCCCAGTGATCTGATAATTCTTTCTCCAAAGCCTGACAGTGAACCAGGAACGGACCTCAGCATTCACCTAGTAAATATTCTGCAGCACCACCTGCAAAAATATGCAGAGAATACTTCCCCTCTGCTCAAAATCCCTTGGACTCTGAATTACCTGATTCTCAGGAGATGGACATGTTGCAACCAGCCAACTTGGCTGATTTCCCAGATGCCTCATTGGTCAAAGCAGTGGACACTGTCTTTCCTATCAAACCTGGACTTATCACTTATGCAGCAGCCATCACGGAAGCACTTGTGGACTCTGGAGATACCCCTCGGAGCCTCCCTGAGCTGGTCAAAGGCCAAATTACATGAACTTTTTTCCTGTCTCCTTTGTCTTTCATAGTTCTTACTACTGCCATAATAAATGAAGGGGAGCCATGTTGGCTATACCCCGCCACGTGGGGTTCCCCCTTATTTGCTGTTTCATCTTATTTAGACAGTCCCCCTGGTCTAGCTAACCCCCCCCCATAACTCAGTTTCATGGAGCTAGCCCTCAGAGATGTTTGGTTCCCCTCCTTACTGCCTTCTAACCCAATTGATGGACCAGGGCACTCAACCTCCAGAGCCACATCCAGGCCTGATATGTCAGAGGTCTTCTTCCTTTGAATACAGGGCCTGCTGCCCTAAAGACATTGAAGTCTTATCCAGTGGGTGGATACACCCAACCTATCCTCCCCCCCCACCGCATCCTCCCCTCCCCCCACCTACCCACTCCCCCAATTTCCCTTTCCCCTTCCTTTATCCTTTTCCCTTACTTTTCCTCCCTTTCTCCACCTTCCTCTCCCTCCTCCCCCTTTCCCTCCCCACTCAGGGTCGGGTCACTGCCCACATGACCTTCTGGTTTAGATGACTCTACCTGGTTGGTCACCCACATAATACCCTTGTACTGAGCGTTGGAGATAGCATAGTTGTATGGTAGCTTCCTACCCTCATTTGCCTTGATCTCCTTCCTCATAGTGGTTTATTGCACTGTTGTGTCATTTTCTGACATCTATTTGTTAAATTGTTGGGCTGTTTGGCCCGTAATAGTGGTTTCTTGTTTTTGTTTTTACTGCTTTTGCAGCCTTCTTTCATACAAAGGACAAGTTCTTTGACTCCTCTGGCAATGCTTACAGCCCCTCTAATTCTAAAGTTTGGATTTGCAGTACTGGTCTGTATCAGATACCTCATCACTCCAGGAGCAATTGTTCCCTTACCCCCTCCTTCCTCAGGAACAACAATAAGTACCTCTTTCTATTTGGTGGGTGAGAGTATGGCTTCATACCACCCCATACCCCGGGGTTATCATTGGATATCCTGGAATGTCAAAGGTCTCAATCACCCAATCAAATGTACAAATGTACTACAGCATCTAAGGTCTTTATGGGCTGATGTTGCACTTCTTCAAGAAACACATCTTTTAGCTAAATCAACTGCCTGGTTGAAGAAATCCTGGGTGGGGGAGATCCTAGCTAGCCGGCACACCACCAAATCCAAAGGGGTGGCTATCCTTCTTCGATGCGCCTCCCCTTGGAAAGCAGAGGGCATCAGGAAGGATACCCATGATAGATGGCTGGTAGTCAGACTATCCTCACCAGAGGGTTCTATACTGCTGGGTAACATATATGCCCCCAATACTGAGCATATTGATTTTTTTTCCCTGTGGTTAGTCAAGCTTTGTCGGAGTTGCAGCCTGATGGCTCGCCGCTCTCTATTATTTTGAGTGGGGATTTTAATATGGTAGGCAACATTTTCCTCAACAAATCCCACTCCACCCCACATTCTACTGCTAAAGCTAGGCAGTCCCTCCAGGACTTGATGGATTAATGAGCCCTCACTGATGTTTGGCATAGAGATCACCCTACTAGTAGGGATTTCACTTTCTACTTTGCACCCCACCAGACACATAGTCATATACACTACTGGCTGGCCAATGAGTTGGCAGCCAGGGGTCTCTCTGACTCTTGTATTGGCTCAATCCTGATCTCAGATCATTCTCCTGTATCTCTTACATATACCCCCCTGGCCACCACCCCCCGGGAGTCCGTTGGTGTTGCAACCCACTCTTTTTCAAGGATCCTGACTTCTGCCTCATGCTAACCCAGGCCGCCAGAGGCTACTTTTCTCTTAACTCTGAGTGCGGAGTATCCCAGCCTCAGTCTGGGAGGCCTTCAAAGTGGTCCTATGTGGCCACATCATTGCCTTCTCCACAGCTCAGGACAAAGCCTGCAAGGTGACTTTGTCCAAATTGCAGGCTGACCTAGCTGATCTGGAATGACGCTTGAAGATCACTCCTGGACCAGGCTCGATAGTACCCTGCATCACCAAATCATGTGCCTCAAGAACCAGATTAATGTTATATTGCATCAGAAAGCTGAATGGCTACTTCTTAGATCGAAACAGACATTTTTTGGCTGGTGGGGAAAGATCTGACAAACGCCTTGACTTCTGTCTCTGCAAACAACAAGCGGCCATGCAGATCCACACCCTTTGTACCTCAATGGGCTCCATAGCCTCTAATCCAAAAGCTATTAATACTACCATGAGTCAGTTTTATGAATCCCTTTATCAATTCCTTTATCAATCCTGCTCTACCAATACTGACCTTGAGTTACAACAAGGGGTTCCAAGTTTCTGTCAATACGCCTCCCTCCCAGCCCTTACCCCCTAGCAGGTAGCTCAGTTAGAATGCCCTATTTCATGTGAAGAACTCTGGATAGCCCTCTTGAAAATGGCTTGAGGGAAAGCCCCAGACCCTGATGGCATGTCTGTGGAACTGTATCAGGCCATCGGCCCTGACATTTTTTCATCCACTTCAACTCACCCTACAGGCTTCCCATGAAGGTGGATCTCTCTCTCTCTCCTACTATGAGGGATACACTCATTACCCTCCTTTCCAAAAAATCCACAGACCCATTAGATTGTGCCAATTTCAGGCCAATCTCTTTACTATCCATTGACTCAAAGATTCTAGCCAAGGCCCTGATTACCAGAATTACGTCTGTTTTCCAGTCGATCATCCACCCCACTCAGGTGGGTTTTATGTAGGGGAGGTCTGGGGTTGACAACACTAGACTCTTACTCAACCTTAAATGGTTTGCATCTAAAGCCTCCCACCCCATGGCCGCCTTGGCAATTGATTTTTCCAAGGCGTTCAACTCTATAGAGTGGGACTATCTACATGAAGTCTTCCACCTTTATGGATTTGGGGTACATTTCAGACAATGGGTACACACACTCTGTTGTTCTCCTATGACCCATATCCCCTCTAATAGCAACATCTCCCCTCCTTTATCACCACATAGAGGCACCAGGCAAGGCTGCCCCCTTTCCCCTCTTCTAGTTTTAGTTGCCTTAGACCCTCTTATTTGGGCCTTTATTACTTCACCACTGATCCAGGACATTGTAGTAGCTGACCACCCTTACCTGGTGGCAGCATTTGTGGATGATCTCCTTCTAACCCTGTCTAACCCCCAGCAGTCCATACCAGAAGTGCTCCAAATCCTGCACAATTTTGCGGCCTTATCTGGTTTGTGAATCAATCAGAAAAAGACCACCCTTGCCCCCTTGAATGCTCACTTCACCAGAGCCTGTATCCAGAGCACCAGCCTCTCTTGGGCTTCACAAGGTTTTGTCTATTTTGGGGTCCAACTACCAACCAAGTGGTCCCCCCTCGAATCTGCCAACTTTTCCCCCTTACTGGCACAATTGTCCACAGATGTGAAGACATGGCATAAGTTACAACTGTCATTACCCGGCAGAGTGGTGGCAGTTCGTATGCTTCTCCTTCCCTGTGTCCTATACCTTTGTAATAATTTACCCGTCCCTCTCTCTCCCAAACTGTTTGTCTCTCTGGAACAGCTAACCTCTCACTTCCTCTGGGACTACAAATCACCTAGATGGAGTAAGCAAAAGCTGAGAGCACATTGATCTCATGGGGGCCTTAATGTACCCTGGTTTTTGGGCTATCACCTGGCCTGTATGGTGGCCCATGCAACCAGATTGTTTGTGCCCCACCCCATGGGCACCCCCCTCTTTGGGTCCAGCTGGAATCAGACCTAGTGTGCAATACAGCCCTTTGAGCACTTCTTACACCACATGCACATTTACCCCAACATCTCCCACCCACAGTCATAGGTACAACTCATGCCTGGAAATGTCTCATGTCCAAATCCCATGTGTCTAAACAACCCTGGTACCCACAATACAATATTTTATTTATTTATTTTATTTAATTAGTTTTTGTTAACCTGGTAGATGCACTAGCCATAAAATGACTATTTTCAGGCACGACCCGGGACAGTACAACAAAAGGAGAACTGTTGAACAACAGCAACATTGGTACAATAATACAAATAGAGGAATAGTACAGCAGTGCTACACAAATACAATGGGTAGAAACAACAAAAAATAATGGCAAGCATTATACAGATAATGGCAGTAAGATATATAATAAGTGCAGAAACCATGGACCCGACCTGTGGAGTGAAAGGGTTAATAAGATAGTAAAGTTAGAGAGAGAGAAATGTGAGGAATGTTCAAACATAACAAGAAAGACTGACAGAAGGAAGGTCAGGGGTGGTAATGAGCAAAACAACAGTGGATGGTCAGCAACAAGGTTCGAGAAGGAAGAGAACTAGTAGTCAAGAAGTTATTTACAAAGAGAAGGAAAAATATAGGGAGGGGAAGACGAGACAGTCTTGGAGCTGGATTAGAGCAGGGGTGACATTACTGGTAAGTCTCTGGAGCTTCAGGTTGGGTCAAAGCATGTACAAGCATCAGCTAAGGATAGATAGCGACGATATTCACTTTTAAATCCAAAGTGAGACTGAGACAGCCAGAGTGCCCCACTCTGGCGCAATAACCTTATTCAAATTGACGAAGCCCCAGTTCATTTGCCCTCCTTGCAAAAGTGTGGTATTCAGACCATTCAGGATCTCTCCCCATCAGGCACTACTCCCCTGTTATCCTTTGCCCAGTTGCAAGCTAAATTTTCCCTGCTATATAAAGATTTTTGGAAATATCTGCAGATCCACAGCACAATCCCTTCTTACCAGCTGTGTCAATGCTACATCATGGCAATGGCTAACCTGCCTGCATACCCTTCCCATATCCAAAGGTCTCATGGGCCATTTCTATAACACACGGAGGGACATGAAGGGACTCACAACTGATTGCCACTTTGCCCTGTAGGTTGAAATTGGCCAAGCATCTGGGCTTCCCCATCTCTGAAGGCCAGTGGAAGTCATGTTTCAAAGGTACCTACCAGACCCACAGTGACACTAACAGTCACTTTCTACAGCTAAAACTTCTGTTGTTTTGGTACCACACCCCTGCAACCCTTCACACACGAGGATTGCTCATCCACAGCCAACACTGGAGATGTTCCCAACCTGATGCACACCTCATGCATGTACTTTGGTCATGCCCCCACCTTGCCACATTTCAGAAAATGGTAGCCTCTGACCTTTCTAATGTACTAAACTCCCTGATTGAACTCACTGACACCAAACTGTTCCTGGGTGACACAACATCATTGGCAAGCCTGCCTAAACCTCTTCAAGACTGGACTTTGTTAGCCCTACTAGAAGCCAAACACCTCCTTCTCAGACTCTGGTGCCAACCCACCTTGTCCACTTGGAAAGCGTGGCATGAAGCTTTAGCTCGCCTCTCACTTTTTGAAAGATTATCCTACCTCCAAAGGAATAACTTGCGGTTCTATCTTGCCAAATGGGGTCCATATCTACAATATGACTTTTGTAAACTCCCAGCACCACCTGCAAATCCCCCTTCATGATGGTTAGGCCATCTTGTTCCCAGCTCAGTGACTCTCTCTGTTATTGCACTACTGTAAAGGGAGTAAGCACTCACCTTTTTCCTTTACCTCTACCTCTATCTCTATCTTGAATATGCTCATCAGACAAATATACATGTCTCCACTTTGTTTTCTAGTGGTACATAAGAGCTCTTGAATGTTCATGTCAGATATGGTACTATGCTTATCCTTGATGGTGTATGATCCTAAATATGTATGTGGCTGCATTATTTGCTGTGTAATGTCTTAAAGTAAACTCAATAAAAAACTTTCTATGATAAAAAAATAACTCTTCATCTGGAGTGTATTTTCAGGAGGGGCCAGCACAAACTGTAATTTTGCAACCTTGTATTCAGAAGTAGTTTACAAACTGCGTTTTACCCTAAAGTTGTTGTAGCCTGCTGTGAAACAGATGCTTCATGGAAACATGCGGTTATGAAATAGTTAAAAATTAAAAAGTGAACTTCTAAAAAAAAAAAATTGGTGAAACAACATTATAACAGTAAGACAGAGTAACAACAGAATCAATCAAGCAGGAAATGTAATCAGATACAGTAGACATTGTCAAACTACGAGCTAATCAAGTAATTGAGTCAGCATGGTGTGAATGCTGTGTAATGGGGCAATGGAGTAAACAATAAATGATTGGTAAAACATCATTTAATCATAAATAGTACAAAGCAGCAAGGTATCAACAAGAGCACAGACCAGAGTAGTAGGCTTTGTCAATCTAAGAGCTAAATGAGGAAATAAAATTAACATAGAGGAGATATAGGAGGTAAGTGGGGGGAGGACAGGGTAAAAGTGAGGGGAGCACAGGAGGTGGCAATATGTGAGACAGGGATAGAGGGGAACCGGGGAAGGGGTGCTGGCAACTACATAGGCTAGGGGCCTAGAGGAGCAGCAAAATAGGAACTAGTGAGCAGAGTCACACTAGTAAAGAGATAGCAAATAGGGACTAGTGGGCACGGTTACATTTACACAGTGTTGCAAGGTGTCTCTGCAGTTTTGATGTGAAGGTGCCTAGTCTGGGCTTAGAGAGGATTTCTGAGGGTAGATCATTTAACCATACATAATATAGTTAAAAGCTTGTTCGTTTGTTTTCATTTATACAGCCCCATGTTTTCTGAGGAAGAAACAGGGTTGTTTCAAAATGTCATTGCAAAAGAAACTTATTTAAGGGAACTAATATTTGAAGAATTATACAAATGTGCTCAATTTCAATAAAAATCAAAACATTATATATTTATTGAGTTGAGTGTTTCTTTCTTCCTAATAATAAACAGTTGCAATCAGCACAGTGAAGCTGACACCGATGTACCAGATGCTTACTTAAATCAGACAAACTTTGATTGTAAATAGCCAATTTCATTGCATAGTGCTCTAATTTTACTGTTTATAACAGATATTGCAGTCCGCATACAGCGGATGCCACTCGTGCTTCAGAGTGTTTAACTGAGTGATTATCTACCAGCTGAACTTGTTAACGAGGAGCTGATTAAGTGCTGATCACATTACAGAAGGCGTTATCAACCTGTTTGTCAGTCTTCTCATGATGGTGTCTAAAAGGAGTGCGCAGTCATTGTCAAGCAAGATCGAGCTCTTGTTTTAGATGGACAAGCTACCAAAACTCAGCATGCATGGTCTGACATAGAATCTGCGCATCCTAAAGTCCACAGTTTCTAATTTTTTGGAAAAGAGATAGAAGCTTCTCTCTGACTGGCATAACAACTTGAATCCAGACCACAAAATACAAAGATAAGTGAAGGACACCAGAGACTGAGGATGCCCTGCTGTGCTGGATTAGCAATGTTAGAGGCCAAAAAGCCATAATCAGCATACCTCTTCTAATGGACAAGACAGCACAGATCGCAAGAGCCTTAAGTAAGACACATTTTATCCCCTTGCTCAGATGACTACATAGGTGGAAGGTACAATATAACAAAAGAAAAGCTGAATGCTGATGTGGCAAGCACTGAACTATGGTCAGTGGAGGTTCTTCCACGTCTGCTGTCTGGGTAAGATGCCCACAATGTTTTTAATTGTGATGAGAGAGGTTCTTTTCCCCAGTGTGTCAGGTCGGGCACTGTAACATTTAAAAGTGAGGAGCCCCTTGGGCAGAAAAAAAGTGATGAGTGTCTTTCAGTGCTAGGCTGCTACAATATGGCAGGCACTGAAAAGACAGAATTCCTTGGTGTGGGCAAATCCATTCAGCTGCATTGTGTTTGCAGCATTAGACACTTCCCTGTCATCTGTCATGCCAGTAGATCAGCTTGGATGACAGAAGACATTTTTTTTTTGAGTGGCTCCATCCCTGAGACAGAAAAGCTCTATTTCCAAAAGATAGCCCTCTTATTTCATAATGTCCGTGGCTATCTGAATATCACTAGCCTAAGAAACATCTCGCTTATTTTCTTGCTACTTAACGTAACCTGTATTATTCAGCCACTTGATCAGGGCATAATTTATGCCTTTGAAAGGCACTATGTATGGGTCATGCACGCATGGGTCTTTGAAATGTTAGACAACACTGGAGACCTATAATTAGCAACATTTGTTAAAAAGATCTTGCTCCTGGATGCTCTGCATGATGAAGCAGGCTTGGGACAGCATTACTTAGGAGGTAATCTTGCGGTGCTTCATGAAGGATGGATTCTGAAAGGATATGTGGTAACTGAGGTCAAAGCCAGCATCAAAGAGGATAAATCACCACCATCTGGCCTGACAGAGGATGAGTTCTTGAAACTATGCCACATGGGCGATGATCTGGAGGAACCAGGGCCAAACAATGACATTAAAAAGGTTATAATGAGAGGGTCCTGCTCTCCAACATCCAAAAACGTGGTGTTCACACATCTGCACACTATTTTTACATGACACAGTATTTGGTTTACTGAAGTGGAAAAATTATGTGAATTTCCATTATTGTTTCATAGTTTAACAAAATGAGTAACAGATATTTTGGTAGCAGGCAGTATTACACATGTGTAAAGTCAGTATTTTGTGCAGTTTCAGAAAATACACACTTTTCTCATAGTACCATGGCGTCCTAAATGTCTACAAGCCAGAGAATCAATATTGTGCACTTTCCATTGTGGATCCACATTTTTCCACCTTAAAATAGACTGAGCACACAATAATATTAGGCTTATTTCTACCAGACTTTTGTGGTAACGGTAGATAAATGTGTTATAGGTGTAATTGGATACCTTTGATGAATCCAAAAATGGTGTGTTTTTGTACATATAACTTATGTTACATAGACATTTGGTTTCCTTTAATGTGAACATTTTGGGAATTTCCATCGTTGTGATAGTTTTACCAAATGTAGAGATTTATAGTAACAAACATTTAAGTATCAGATACTGTTACCCATGTTTAAAATATTTTTTTGTACAGTTTCAGAACATACATACTTTTCCTTTGCTAACATAGTGTCCTGAATGGCTACAGGCCAGAGAAATAGTGATAGGCATTTTCTCTTATGAACCCAATTTTTTTCGACTTTAAATACACTTAGCACCCTATATTTTTAGGGCTTATCTCTATAGACTTCTGTGATAAAGGTACAAACATGTGGTACAGGTAACAGATGCTCTCTGTAGAGTCCATTAATGTGGTGTTGGTATAGGTACCTGCAACATATGTCTCATAGAAATGTTGTTTGCTAAAGTGGTAAATTATGTGAATTTCCATTATTTGTATGGTTTTACCAAATGCAGAGGTGGATTATGAGTAGCCAACATCTGGGTAGTGCACAGTGTTACCGTTGTTTAAAACTAGTATTTTGTACAGCTTCAGAAAATACATTCTTTCTCTAGGGTGACATACCTGTAGTGTTCTAAATGTCTACAGGCCAGAGGAGCTACTCTGTGCATTGTCCATTATAAACTCAAATGTTTCTCTCCCTCTCTTCCCTCCTCCCCACCTCCCCTTGCCCCTTCCACCCACCTCACCATCTTCCCACTGTCACCTTCCCCACTATCTACCTATTCCTCCTTTTCCCCACTGCCATCCCCCTCTACTAATTTACCACTTACCTACTTTGCCTTTTCCCCACAGTGCCATTTGGCTCCCTCCCAATATCCTACCCACCTCCTCTCATTGGACACCTCATGTATCCTCTGCTTTGGTAACCTGTATAATAGTTGTAACCATTTTATAAAGCCTTTAGGCTGCTGCTAGGCATTTGACATTGTTGCTGTGTATAATGACTAATGTTCCTGCAATGTTAATCCGTTTGTACTTCCCTGATGTGGAACCTTTGTATCCTCTGCTTTTTCAACCTGTATAATAGTTGTAACCAATTGACAAAGCCTTTATGCTGCTGCTATGTATTCAACTGTATTACTGTTGCTGTGTATCATGCTTAATGTTCCTGCTGTGTATATTGCTTAATGTTTCTGCAGTGCTAACCTTTTTGTACTTCCCTGATGTGGAACCTTTGTAAATGAGCATTGCTCAAAGGTGTCATTCGGAACTATGAAATGAACAAACAAACAAATAAAAATATACCTAGCATCCTGTACAGTATATTTAGGGTTTATTTTTATCTGATCACTGTGCTAAAGGTAAGTACATGTGGTAGCATTGTAACTGGTACACCTTGTAGAATCTGCAAATGTAGCATTTGTGCATCTGCATCCTATCTTACATAGACATCTGGTTTGCTGAAATGTGAAAATTATGCAAATTTCCATTATTTTTCGTAGTTATCCCAAATGTAGAAGAGGATTATGAGTAGAAAACTTTGGGGTAGCAGGCAATGTTATCCATGAGTCGAACCAGCAGTTTGCACATTTTCAGAATATTTGTATGTTTACAGTGGTACAATAGTGTCCTGAATGTCTACAGGCTACAGAATCAAGGCTGTGCATTTTGCAATTATGAACCTAGTTTCTATCCCATAAAAATTCACTTTAAACCATACTGTATATCTTCAGGGTTAATTTCTACCAGACCTTCATGATAAAGATGTGTTGAAAATAAAATGGTACTTAACGAAAACAAATGTACTGTTCTTCATTTGGGCTCCATCAATCCCAAATGCACCTATTTCCTTAACAATAAAGCATTAAAAGCCTCAGTGAAAGAGTGGGATTTGGGCATCATAGATAGTTAATACTAACCTAACATCGAGAGGCCATTGCAAACATGTGGTATAAACAGCTAACCTGATATTAAATAGTATTAGATGTACATTTATCAATAGAAATGAATCACTCATTATTCCCTTATACCGCACCTATATTAGGCCTCATCTGAACTTTGGTACACCATTTTGGAGCCCCCTTTTTAACAAAAATAAGACATCGCTAGAGTCAGTACAAAGAAGGGCAACCAAACTGATCTCAGACTTAAAGAAATTAACGTATGAATCCAGGTTAGAAAGAACTGGCCTAGTGACACTTGAAGAGAGAAGAGAACAGGGTGATATGTTACAACTATATAAAATATCAAATGACAGAGAGCTAAAAGACCAGTGTGGGTTCAGATATATGACCAGAAATGCTGACCTCAGAAGCCATAACAAATGGATATGTATCCCCAAAGCCAGTACTCAAAAGAGACAGAACTATTTTAGAATTCTGGCCACAAAACTGTGGAACTCACTTCCCCATGAAGTGGTTAATTAAAAAAAACTAATCGAAATTAAAAACAATCTAGATAAACACCATGAATGGAATGGGAACTACTCTGAGATACTCACTAGGAGTGGGAGACACAACAAATGGGCAGATGCCATCTAGTGTCTTAATTAGCCTAGTAAACCGAATAATTGTCATCCCATTGTTACTGGTACTCTGTGTAGAATCCACAAATGTGCTGTTCATTTACCTGCTGCCTATGTTACAGTTACATAGGCATTTGGCTTGCTAAAGTATGAACATTGTGTGAATTTCCATTGTTTTTCATAGTTCTACCCAACGTAGAAAGAATTATTGGAAGCAAACATTTGATCAACAGTCAATATTACCCACAGTTAAATGGGACATGAAAACAATTAAGAAACTTTTAATGTCTTTCAATTGCATTTTAGGATAAAAAAAATCTTTTAAATGGTCTTCTTTGTCCTGTCTTTTTATGTTTGCTTGCATGTACACAAGAAACATTTTATTACAATGAGAGGCATTTCAGAGGTGGGTCAGTGTTGTGTTCAGTGCTGGTCAAGCTGCATTGGGCTGTCCCTGACAGAGCAATGACCACACAAGCTGAGTGTGAGAGGGGTCACGGTTTCATGGCTGGAAACCTCACGTAGTTGAAAGGACTGAAGCACTCCATAGAGGGAGTGCTTTGGCTCTTTAATTTGCATAAAGTCAGACGGCAAGCAGCTGAGCGACATTACGACTCTGTGTGGATATTCTTTGCGTTGGCTATAGTGAATGGCAGTTAGTTCCATATAGCAGCTACTGTTTGAGTAAGGGAAAGTTCCCTTTATTAGTTTGCACTGTTGGCCCACTAAGGGCATCTCATGTTGTTGTGACACCCGCTGCTTTCAGCTACTACTGTTGTTTTTATATGAAGGGTATCCAGGAACTCCCCCCTTTACATCTATGAATCTTAATGGAAAAGGCTGTCTGATTAATAACCTACTTTTTGCAATTTTCATGTTCAATAAGGATTCATGTATAAACAGTGTTCTGTGTCTCCGTTCATGGTAAACTTCTTTTTCTTGAAAAAAAAAGAATAAGAAACATGCATCTTCATGATTTCTTAATGAAAATCGATTTTGGAGCAGGACTCTCAAAAAACTGGTTCAGTGGCACAAGGTGATGCGTGTTTCTGTGTCTGACGGGGATGCTCAAAATTGTGAGAGTCTCGAACTGGGCACGGTCTTGTTTGCTCAAGACAATACAAGTAGATGCGCTCACTCTGCCACAGCGTCAGTGGTGTATTCACAGTAGATATTACCTATTCACTGCATAACTGTTCTAGAATGCCAGTTCAGTAATCTCTAACAATTCTGAACACACTGTCTCACACATCAGTTTTCAAGCTGCAGTACAGTATATGAATAACACAGAGTCACTGTCTCTGTCTATTTAGACAACCTAAAGTAACACTTATTGGAAAAGACAAAAGCACATTCAGTAGAACATATTTAGTAGGATATGTCAGAGCTGTTACATTTTTTTCAGTGAGGTACTGTAGGTATTGATAACTGATTGCAGCTCCAAAACTGAAAAGCGTAAAATGTATTTACAACATATGCAATATTTAAATCATATTAGAATTTACTTACACCAAGTTCAGAGGGTGCATACTAGATGCCCTTTTTGCATATGTATTTTCAATGCAGGCTTCCCCAAGTGTCCGTCTTACACACAGTGTACAGATTTTCTTTGTCAATCAGGCTGATTGGGTGGGGGGGGCATTCCATTACCAGTAAGTAACTAGCCTCAACACACTGGGGAAAACACTATGACATGGTGGCAGCACACTGATGTGTTAGGGGGAATGAGATAAACCTGGTGGATTTCTATTCAGCCAGCACAAGTAAGCTTTTTTTTGTACTTCTCACCCTCCCTATATGTGCTCCATTCATTTGTTTGTCCTGTTGGGACTAGGGGTATGTGGTGACAATACCAAATAAACTATTGGGTTCTTCTCCTCTATGAATGCATAGCAGAACAATCCATTTTAAAGAGAGTATCCAATATTAACATAAACACAGTCACTGTTGCAAAACACACTATAATGTATGCTAGTCTTAAATGCTGACAACAGTCTAATCCATTGGTCCGGATCATAAGAAAACTCTCACAATAGTAAAAGGTGGGGACTCATCAGCAGAAAGAGACAGGTGGTATTACAACTGTATCATTCATTGTTAATACCACACCTGGAGTACTGCGTCCCTTTCTAGAGATTACATCTCAGAAAGAACATAAAGGAGGTAGAGGCTATCCAGAGAAAGCCAGTTTAAAACTGTGTATTGGCTGCATCATAAACCATATGAGGAGAGACTAAGGGATATCAGTATGTACACAATGGAAAGAAGGAGAGAGTTGGAGGACATGATAGAAAATTTTAAACACTTGAAGGAGGTGAAAGAGATACAACGGAAGTATTTTTTTTTTCAAGAATAGAATGTGTACAAGGACAAAGGGACATGCAGTGAAGATGGAAGTGGGAGATTTAGGAGGGATGGGAGGATGTTCTTCACTGAAAAAAGTGATGATTGCCTGGAACAGTCTTCAGTCAGAAGTATTAGTGGTGAAAACATTAGTGGGCTTCAAGCATGCATAAAATAGACATAAAGGAATATTGCCAGGAAGCAGGGTCAGCATGTAAGCCACTTCTACAGTGACAACTTCACAGCGATATTGTCAATGCCAACAACATCAGCACATCACACTAAAGTCTGCTCTGGACCCCAGCACTCTTTCTTGAGGTCCTGCACCCCTCTCCAAATCAGCTCTAACTTGGGGTTGATTATAGTATGTTGGGGGGGTGAGGGGGCACAGCACTCCTCAAAGAAATAACTTTGTCCTCCAGGGCACAATGCTAACCACAATTGCAGTCAACATATTGGTGCTGGGGACACGTCACTTTGATAAGAAATTGTCAATGCGGTGTTGTGGATCCAGGTGAGCGGGGTTTGGGGGAGTAAACAAAGATCAGATATGGTCTGTGGTGATAGTATAGGTGGTGACAAACTGGGCAGACTGTGTGGGCCAAGCTCTCCTTATCTTCCAATAAATTCTATGTTTCTAAACACACACACACACACACACACACACACACACACACACACACAATTACAGGTTTTTTTTGTAGGTTAAATGTAACTGAAATAAAATGCAAACCTAGTTTAGACTTTTTTTTAATAATTACTGTACATATTCAAAAGTAATTTCATATGTAGTCTTAATCAAAATGGTAAAAATGCTTCAAACAGAATATGTTTGAGCAGACACATAGCTGTTTTAAGAAACATTATAAAAGATATAACAATATTCATCCTTATTGTAATTGTCACCTCTGCACTATCAATGCCAAAAATCTGAACAGTAAATACAAGCAAATAAACATTCAGCATTGACAAATGCTTGTATTTTAATGTTAACCATTTGTTTACCCTCTTTCAGTGTGGTCTGCTGGTCCTCAACATTCTAACTTGGCACATATGTACTGGACTGGGTGGGATGTCATCTTGATGGCATCCTTGTTTGTGCAGCACATATGCATGTAATTTAAAATCGCCGATAGCAATATAGCTGGAATGGATATCTAAATACAGTACACTATGGTAAATGTAGTTAGAATTGAAATCAGAGCTATCAGCTGACTCACCGCAGGCTATTAAAATATGATGCTGCTGCACTTTACACAGTAGCAGCCACAGACGTGGTCAGATATTTCCAAATATTTCACAACATTTCTAAAGAAATTCTCTCTGCTGCCCCTACTGTGGAAATGCAGAAAGCAAAAGATTTCTCTAGAAATATCACAGAGATTTCAGGAATTATCTGACCATGTCTTTGGCTGTGACTGTAATTTATAAAGTCTCCTGTAGTCCATTTTGCCTGCTAACCTTTCTGTCTGCTTGATGAGAGTGTATCTGTCTTTCCAATTTTTGCAATCAATAAACCTTGCTTTTACTTTACCATTTCACAGCTTTCCCTTTCATTCATCACAGCTGCATTACAGCACAGGTGTACAAAAATGGCAGTTCTTCTATTTGTTATGAATGTGTAATCAAGCACTGATTGTTTCACACATTTTTTTTAAATAAGTGTTTTAGAAACTGTCAAGTTTAATACTTTATTACACTGCTTCATACCATAAAACAGGTAGTTTTTGCTTTACTTTTTTCTCACTAATTTTGTGGCATGCTTCTTTTCCATGAAAATAAAAATACAAACTAAAATATATGTGTGCAACCAGTAGTTTTCTACAGGCTGTATTACACTTCTCATTTTCATTATTTTTTCAATGGGTACTTGCCTCAGTACTGTGTGTTGTAGGACTGTAGTGGAGTACCATAGTTTGATAGTGCTGATCAGTAATGTGTAAGACAGGCACGTATGATTTACATTCAAAGACCATGTGGGCAAGTGTACTATTTTTATGTTTGCTTGCACGCATGTGCAAGAAACATAGTGCCATCATCCGAGTTTTCGGAGGTGTGGCACCCGTCTTCTAATTCAATCAGTGTGTTTGCAGGTGCGGTTGCAGTTCTCCTATGAATGCTGCAGCTGTCTATGACAGCAGTTGAAAATGCAGTGGCGATACAGTTGAAAGGGAGAGCTACGCTTCAGTGAGCAGCAATAAGATATCACCTGCTCATGCGCGCCCCCCCCACACATGCTTGCATACTGCGTGCTCGTGCTTCTCCCCCCAACGCACACACTGTATAGCTGATGAGGTGCCCAATCCCCCATCAGCTGTGCTCCCCCAACAGAGTTCCAGTTGCCACTCTGGGAGCCCACCCAAGTGTGGCAATAGATTGTATGACTGACAGGGGTGGTCAATCCCCATTGGTTCCACTGCCCCCAAGAGACTACAGAGTGCCACACTGGGAGCCCCCCAGCGAAAGGGGCCAGATCGTATGGGACGATGGGTGCTCTAACTCCATCGGCCCATGGCTCCCCAAACAGTCTCTTTCAGCTGCCACACTGGGAGTCCACCCCAGTGTGGCACAAGTCCTGCATTGTCTAAGTTAAAAAAAAAAACCTGAAAGAAAAATACCTTCCCTCGCTGACTGTCTTGATCCAATCTCCTCCCACCCGCACCCACCATCTGCACACCCTGCCTCCCCACACCCCCTCCTCACCCCATACTTACCTCTGGAGTGTGGTGCGATGATCTTCAGTGGACCGGGAACACGTCTGCACTTTTCAAAGCTGACCGTGAACTGAGGAAATGCCGGTAAGGTGCATAATGTAATAAATAGGGTTTTTTCAGCTTTAGTGCATATCTCAGGCATTTGGGGGAATTTTTTCACCAAATTTTGAACATGGGGTTTTTGAGACCCCACCTCATGAATTTTGTCACTGTCATGGCGTTAATCAGCCCCGGAAGGTGATTTCGCGGTCACTGCGTGGAACCACCTTTCAGGACTGACTTACAAAATGACAGTGTTACAGTTCATGAGGTAGGCCCCCAAAAACCCTATGTTGAAAATTTGGTGAAAAAAATTCCCAAACATGACTGTTTTATGAGCGTGCATTGCGCTGTTCCTATGCACTCTCGTAAGTTCGTGAATTTTCTATATGTTCACTCCAGATTTTCAACATTGCCATTTTACCATACCTCCTTATGAGCAGTAGAGCTGTCATTTCTCACATCTGACCCAAAATGTGTTTCCGTGCATGTAGCGCACAATGGCGCAGTCGGTGTGAAAAATTAATGTTTGGGACAGATTAAGAAAATCACAGTAACACTGTTCATGAGCAGAGGTGTTAAAATGGCTATGTTAAAAATCTGGTGAAAAAAATTCCCCAAAATTACTGTTTTACCAGCATGTGTTGCGTTGTTCCTACGCACGCTCGTAAGTTCGTAAATTTTCAATATTTTCACTTCAGATTTTCAACATTGCCATTTTACCACACCTACTTATGAGCAGTACAGCTGTTATTTTTCAAATCTTGGTAAAAATGTGTTTCTGCCCATGTAGCGTACAATGGCGCAGTCGGTGTGCGAAATCAGTGTTTGGGACAGATTAAGAAAATCACAGTGACACTGTTCATGAACAGAGGTGTTAAAATGGCTATGTTAAAAATTTGGTGAAATACGTCCATAAAATGACTGTGTTACGAGTGACCATTGTGCAGTTTCCACGCACCCTCGTAACTTCATGGATTTCTAATATTTTTGGTCCAGATTTTCAGCACTGGCATTTTTCCACACTTCTTTATGAACAGTAGAGCTGTCATTTTTCACACCGTGGCTGAAATGTATTTTCGCACTTCCACTGCAGAAATGCGTGGTCGCTGTGGGAAATCACTGTTCAGGACAGATTAAGAAAATTACAGTGACACTGTTCATGAGCGGAGGTTACAAAATCCCTGTGTTGACAATCTGCTGTAAAAAATCCCCAAACTAATTGCATTATGGGTGTGCGTTGCACATTTTCTATGCACTTTCATGACTTCACCAGTTTTTTTAATATTTTCACTGCAGAATTTCAACATTGCCATTTTGCACCTCCCATGAACAGTACAGCTGTCATTTTCACATCCTGTTCCAATGTGTTTCGCACCTGTGGTGCCAAATGGCGTAGTCGCTGTGCAAAATCAGCTTTCGGCTAACAAATTGATATTGCCACTGTTCATAAGGTGGGGGTCACTAAAAAACCATGTTGAAAATTTGGAGTGAAAATGCCAATGAATGCCTGAGGTGTTAGGGTTTCCGACCATAATACCCCAGCCTGTCGAGATTGAGAAGCATCAGGAGTGTGACTTGGAATTCTTGCCTGTAATGCTCATACCATTCCACACCCTCCAGCCAGTGTGAGGCATCAAGGTGTGCCTTGTACTCTTCGGCCCCAAAGTTCACCCCACTCTCCTATACAGGACCCATCTCATCATATTTCCTGATGGAATGGGGTGAGCATAAGGGCAAAAGACCCCAAGGCACACCATGACACTTGTCAGTGTCTACAGGGTAGGGTGTGGTGAAATGGCGTGACCGTTATGCCTGACGACCCAAAGGCACACCCCAATGCCTGTCAGTCTCTTCAGGGTGGTGGTGGGGTTGGCTTCAGTTCAATACTTCAATGCCATTCCTATTATGCAGCTCTCTAACTCCTACACTACCAATGCCAATGCCAGCAAGCAAACATTCAGCATTGACAAATGCTAGTTGTACAGTAGTGCAGCTGTGCTGAATGAAAGAATGGGAAAGATGTGAAATTGTACAGTAAGGTTTATTGATTCCAAAAATTGGAAAGACAGACACACTACCAGTGAGCAGACAGCAAGGTCAGCAGGTAAAACAGAGTAGAAGAAGTGTAAACTATGAAGTGCAGCAGCCCCATATGTGACCGACTGTGGTCAATCAGCTTGTAAATTATAGTATTTGAACTGACTAGCTGCTCCAATTACTGGTCCAGTTACATTTAGCATAGTGTGCTGTGTATTTAGTGTTGCCATTCGGTTAACTTTTACCATAGCATTTTGATAAGCAAGAGCACACTTTTTCTGCATTCAGTCATAGCAAGATCAGTCCTCACTGTTCCCCTCCAGTCATAGCAAGATCAGTCCTCACCGTTCCCCTCCAGTCATAGCAAGATCAGTCCTCACTGTTCCCCTCCAGCCATGGCAAGATCAGTCCTCACTGTTCCCCTCCAGTCATGGCAAGATCAGTCCTCACTGTTCCCCTCCAGTCATGGCAAGATCAGTCCTCACTGTCCCCCTCCAGTCATGGCAAGATCAGTCCTCACTGTTCCCCTCCAGTCATGGCAAGATCAGTCCTCACTGTCCCCCTCCAGCCATGGCAAGATCAGTCCTCACTGTTCCCCTCCAGCCATGGCAAGATCAGTCCTCACTGTTCCCCTCCAGCCATGGCAAGATCAGTCCTCACTGTTCCCCTCCAGTCATAGAAAGATCAGTCCTCACTGTCCCCCTCCAGCCATGGCAAGATCAGTCCTCACTGTTCCCCTCCAGCCATGGCAATATCAGTCCTCACTGTCCCCCTCCAGCCATGGCAAGATCAGTCCTCACTCTTCCCCTCCAGCCATGGCAAGATCAGTCCTCACTGTCCCCCTCCAGCCATGGCAAGATCAGTTCTCCCTATCTCACTCCAGCCCACATTAGCCACAACACAATCATCCTGTTCATTTTGTATCATCTGAGTTCAAGGCATATTTAGAACATGGTCTGGATCTAGTCTTCACTCTTTCATGCTCAGTTCAGTTTGTTGCAGCAACTTAATGAAAACATGGGTAATTTAATAAAGCAGTAGTAAGAAGATAAGACAGTAAATGCCGCTAACTGTCCTATGTCTATGGGAAGCCTTGCAGTACCAGTCACGAGAACACTAGCACCAAGGAGACAACATAAACACCATTAAAAACAAACTCTGTCCAGAGCCAATAGAGCTGCAAGCAATTGTAGGATTGGGCACTAAACAAGGTTCCACTGGTTTTAATAAGGTCATACAAATATCAGCTTTGAGTTGAAACTGGTGTTTCACAGTTAGATTTCAGAAAGTGTCATTAGAAATAGAAGTTCTGAAAAGATATGAAACAGACTGAAATGGATTTGATTATTTTTCTGACTGAATCAAACAGTTATCATCATTTTCTGACTTTGCACTGCACTATTTAAGTAAGCTTTATGAAGGCTAACTGGATTTTCAATATTCAGCTAAACAGTATAAAGTGGGTGAAAGCACATTATTAAAATGTCAAATAAAAATATATATTATTGATAACCAAATAAGGTGAACGGAATCCCAGTTCTTTTTTTTCCAACCGTGGTCCAGGAGAAACAGGGAAAGCAGTATAATACATACACTTTAACAATTTCAAGGTATGTACAAGGCATTGATCCAAGCAGATACAATGCAGCAGAGTAAACACACAGGCTGTTCAACATTCTGATTTGTACTTCAAAAGAGTTACATGCTGAGATTGTTACACGATAGTTTACAACATAGTTTTTTTAAACTGAGCATAGTTTGGCTCATTTTGTGTGCTGAGTTGGAGCTTGTTCCATAACCATTGACCCTGGTATGAGAAAACATGTTCTCCAATGTTTGTCTTTTGTGCTGGGCCACGAGAAGTAAAATCTTAGTAGCAATAGGGCAGAGGTTACAGTGTCCATTACTTACTTAAAGGAGGCTGTGCAATGGCTCTGGTTCTTTATTTTTTACTTTTACTTCTTTACTTTATGTATTCCTCTCACGCTGTCATTTTATTCACCCCTTTCTGATTTTAACTCTGCTCTTTGCAGTTAAGTCTTTCGGCCCTAGTTTCCCTAATGTGAAACTGCTTTGTTATCATACAAAGTAGTCTGTCTAAACTATTACCCACTGATTCTGCCATTCCTGCTTTTAGACATGAACATGACAGAGGGAAGGAGAGCTGCGAGCGAGTGTACAGAAAAGCTGACAAACCCTGGAAGCTGGTTGGCAGGCAGGACTTGGGGGGGGTCTCTGGGATCTCATTGAATGTCTCTTTCTGTGTATTTCTCTCATGCCCTCCATGTAGATGGAATTGATGTCCCTTGCTCCCAACAGAGAAACAGAGCATGGGCACTGGCAGGGAAAAAAAATAGAAAACAAAATAGTGCAAGCGAGTGTGGAGTGTTCCAATGACGTGACCGCAGAGGTGACTTTTGTTACCTCATCATGTTATTGGTTCACAAGGAATACGGGAGTGCTTTTCTGTAGCAAGAGGTCTGTAAAGCTCCATCCACTGTAGCCCTAAAAATGGCATGCTCATTTCACATTAGTGAAAGCCAGAAAAATTGCCGGGGCAACTTTAGTCTCAGCCATGACAGACAAATCAATACTTTATTAAATATTAAGATCTGAAAAGATTAAATGTACTATTTTTACTATAATCAGGTTCTTATCATTTGAATGGTGATGAGATCATAGATTATATCAAGTAAATGTGCCTTTTCATTTCCTGTTCAGTATCTGTTGCAGTTTCAGAAAATATGTACTTTTCCTAGGGTACCATATTTTCCTGAATGTCTACAGGCTGGAGAATCAAGGCTGTGCATTTTCCAATGTGAACCAAAATATGTTTCCACTTTAAAAAACACTTAGCACCCTATAAAGCATGTTTTGGGCTTATTTTACCTGATTTATGTAGTAATGGTGCTTAAACATGGTACTGATGTAACTGGTGCTCTCCATTAAATTTAGAAATCCAGTGTTTGTGTACCTGAAGCTTACAGATTGCTACACGGACATTTGTTTTGCTGAAGTGTTAAAATTATGCATATTCCCATTATTTTTCATAGTTGTACCAAATATAAAGGAAGATGATAGGTAAAAGACATTTAGATAGTGGGCAATGTTACATGTGTCTAAAACCAGAAGTTCATGCAGTTTCAAAAAATATATGTATACCATATGGCACCATAGTGTCCTGATTGTCTACGGGTCAGAGAATCATGGCTGTGCATTTTCCATTATGAACCCAATTTCATTCCATTAAAACACACTTAGCACTGGATATGTTAAGGGCTTAATTCTACCAGACCTCTGTGATCAAGATACATAAATATGGTACCAATGTAATCAGTAAACTCAGAAGAATCTACAAATGTGCTGTTTGCATGTATATCTGTGGTCTATGCTACATAGACATTTGGTTTGTTAAAGTGCGAAAATATGGATGTCCATTATTTTTCATAGTTGTACCAAATGTGGAAGAGTATTACTGGTAAAGAGCTTTTGGCTAGTGGACAGTAATATTCATGTTTAAACTGGTATTTTGTACAATTTAAAAGAAAATACTGTATATACATTTTGTATGGTAGCATGATGTTCTGGGATTCTACAACTCAAAGAGGCTTTTATCCCCCTTAAAATGCACTTACTCCTGGGGAGGGGGTGGACTTGGACACAAATGCATGATGTATCAGTTTTTGCATCTATCCACTTGCATACTGGAATCCCTACTGCTGTTTTCAGAAGTTGTGTTCTCTTACACATCAAAAAGCCACGGTCTGCAGCAGAAAATGAACACAGCTGTAAGCTGCATCCAGTTTGGATGCACTTGTGTCTGTTTTTGGACACAACCTTTGGATGCTGTGGGGTAATTTTCAAAATAGTTGAACACTGACAAAAATTTATGCTACACTTGTGTCTGTGTCTGCCCACTTGCAGAATAAAAAAAGATGCCACTGTGAGCCTCTTCATGTTTGGATTCACTTGTGTCTGTTTTTGGATGTGAACTATGGACACTGATGGGTCATCTAATAGATGGTCCAGCAGGTTTGCACACATTTTCCTTTTTAAAATTGTGGTGGGTGCATCGTGGAAGGATCATTTTGAATGTCTTGTTATGTGTTTAGGTCTTATTTTTACCAGACCTCTGTAGTAAAGGTACACAAATGCAGTACTGTTGTAACCAGTACTCTCTGTAGAATCCATATATTTGGTGTTTGTGTACCTGTGCACAATATTACATAGACATTTGATGCAGGATTTTCAAAAGCATCTTCCCAACATGTGTCTGCCACCATTTTCAAAAGTAAAATGCATCCATTCAAAATTTTCAAAAGTAAAGTGCATCCATTTAAAATTTTTAAAAATAAAATGCATCCAACCTGCTACCATCTATTAAAATCCAGGTGAAGCTTGCCACGGAGCTCTATTTCACAGGGCGATTGGGTCCTTCTGAGGAAATATGTGTAATTCTGTTTAAGTAACAAAAGGGATTCACTGGCTATTTTTGGCTCTGAGTAAAAATTACATGGCCTAGTAGCATCCAAAGTGTACATTCCGAAACAGATATAAGTGCATGCAAGCTGGAGCAAATCCTAATTGCATCCATTTTCTGCCATGAATTGTGACTTTTTGTCATAAATGGGCTCAACTTCTGAACCCACAGCTCTTCCTGCTGCTTTCAGGTAAGTACATGCTATATTACATGGATTTCTAGTGAACTGCTTGACAAATTAAGAAATATAGGCAAATGCTGGCAAAAATTCAAAATGACATACCTAGGCACAGATTGGCTCAAACACATAGAATGGAGGAACATCTGCAAAAAGGCCATGAGGTCTGACAAAAGTGCCTACTGCATGAACCAGTTATATGGCTATGTTGATAACCCTCAGAGATTCTAGGGTAATGTGAAATACCATACATGTGCTATGTTGAGATTCCTCCATCTATCCTCAAAGGGCTTCTCGTGCAACCCCTGCACCATTTTAGTTGCTCTCCTGTAGATTGTCTATACCCTGTCTATGTCATTTCTGATGTGTGGTCTCCAAAACTGGACACAGCATGCCAGGTGTGTCTTACCAGAGAGTGATACAGTGGCAACACCACCTCCCTCCTCCTGGTGGAGATATCCCTCCAGTTTGGACCCCAGCATCCCACTAGCCCTACCCATTGCTTTGTCACACTGCCCTCCCACTTTGACGTCAACCAATATGATAGCCCCAAGGTCATCTTTTGAGATGCAGAGAAATTTTATTTTGCAAGTGAAATTCCGGTGAAATCAGGAATTTTACACTGCAAAATGTTTAGCGAAATTCATGTATTTTGTCAGAATTTTGCTGGTGTGAAATGTGGAATTTCATGATTTCCTTTAAAAACATTTTAAAAATGTGTTTTCCCCCTTCTCTCCATGCCAGCATTGAAATTTTCATCACCCCAATACCCTGAAACATCCCTGGTGTCTAGTGGTCCCACCCCTGGATTGTGGGCCCACAATGAAATATCCTATGCAGGATTGAGTCTGTCCCCATCCATAAAATTTGCAATAAAATGTCATTTCTCTGGTGTCTATTGGCCACCCCTGGTCAATTATGACCCCCCTGAGAGTCACACCTGTCACCCCCCATTGCAGTAAGTGCCATCATCATGGCCAGTGGGGCCAACATCAGTTGTCTTACTGTAATTAAACAAAAAAAACTTTCTCTGGTGTCTAGTGGACTCTCCAACTCCACCCTGTTTGTAGTAACCCTCCCACACTGCACCCCCCATCTGTGACCCCTGCAGGCCACTGGCACAACCCTACACTCATCTCCATGGCTGGCAGCCTGACTGAGCTGTTTTACAAAGGAGCTTGATGCCTGAGTGAGCCCATTCAATGAATGAGCATGTGCACACTCTCATTCATTGAATGGGTTCACTCGGGCATCGCAGTCATTTGTAAAAGTGCTCAGTTGGGCTGCTGGCCATGGAGGTGGGTGGAGAGCTGTGCTGGTGGCATGTGGGGATCATAGATGGGGGTGTGTGGGGTGAAGTGGAGTTACTATGGACAGGTTGGAGGGATGGGAGACCCTTAGACACCAGGAAAAGGTTTTTTTTTTATTACAGTAAGACAACTGATGTTGGACCCAGTGGGCATGGTGACAGCACTTACAGGTAATGGGGGGAAGATGGTGAATCTTGGAGGTGGGTCATGATCAGCCAGGGAGGTGTGGCCACTAGGCACCAGTGAAATTAACTTTTATTGCAGATTTTATGAATGGGGACTGGGCTCAGTCTCGGTGGGGGAGATACTTAATTGAGGGCCCGCAATCCTGGGGGGTGGGACCACTAGACACTAGGATGTGGTGGGGTCTTGGGGGGATAAACATTTTAATGTTGACATGGATGGGAGGGGGGAACACTTTTTTTCACTATGATATCATCCCCCTGGCTCAAAATGTGGAATTATGCCCACGTCTGGTAAATTTAGCATTTCACAGGTGAAATTCTGCATTTTGCCAGGGGGGATTTCACACTTGTGAAATATTTTGTGAAATGCGGGCCTTACATGGAATATTTCGCAGGGCAAAATTTTTAAATTTTGCACACCACTAGTCACCTTCCAGTTTATTGATTGTTAGTACCCTCCATTGTATGATTAGTGCCTGGGTTCCTATGACCTAGGTGCGTTATTTTGCACTTTCTGGCATTGAACTCAAACTGCCATGCTCTTCACCAGTCCTCTAGTTTCCCAAGATCCCTGCATATTCTCTTTACCCTCTCCTGTGTGTCCACCCTATTGCAGATTTTGGTATCATCTGCAGAATGGTGTACCTTCCCTTCTAGTTCCTCAGAACTGCCACTTATGAAGAAATTGAAAAGTCCCAGTCCCAGTACAGAGCCCTGTGGCACCCCACTGTTCACTCTCTCATCATTGGAATGAGGGCTGTTTACCACCACCCTCTGTCTCTTATACTTAACCAGTTTCTAACCCAATACACCTCTTTGCATCCCACCCCTGGGCTACTCAGTTTCTTTATCAGCCTCTTGAGTGGTACAGTGTCGAAGGCCATACTGAAGTCCAGATAAGCCATTTACATTGCTGTTTTCTTATCTATTCTCCTAGTCATCCAGTTAAAGAAATCTATTAGATTGATTTGGCCTGACTGCTCCCCTGGGAAAATCCATCCTGCCTATGGTCTTGCAGCCCATAGGGTTCAAGATACTTTACCAGTCTTTCCTTTAGCAGGGTTTCCATTAATTTCTTCACCACTGAAGTAGGACTGACTGGCCTATTTACTGTAGTTGCTAACATCCTCTCTGCTGCTACTTTTATGAGCGGGACAACGTCAGGCTTTCTCTAGTCCACCAGAACTATGCTAATTTCCATTGAACTGTTGAATAAGGCTGTCAGTGGTGCAGCTAGCACCTGCCTGAGTGCTTTTAGAACCTTTGGGTGTATTCTGACCAGTTCCATAGCTTTATCCACAATCAGAGCTGCAAGTCCCTTCCAAAAACTTCCCCTGAAAATAGACTTGTGTCCATCGCCCTATTCCTGCTACTCCCTGGTAGCCTGTCTCCACCTTCCTCCACTGTGAAGACTAAGCAGAAGTACTTGTTTAGGATATCTGCTTTTTCTTGGTTCTGTTTTTTGCAGTCTCACCCTGCTGCCCTCTTTAGCCTTACTATCCCTCCCCTTGCTTTCCTCTTCTCACTTACTGTAGAATTATTAATATGAGCATAACAGATATTTAGCGCTTCCCGATGATGGCACACAATCGCGACAAACAACTTTCATGCCCCAGCCTGTTTAAATCCTTGTCATTCTGCAAGTGCTGATCAGCTGATCTACATTCGTGCCTGAAGCACTCCAGAAGCCCAGAAGTGCACCTTCAAGATGTCTTTTGTTAAGTGGTTAAATTCTCCCAAACTCAAGGCTGTCAAGTGGGATTATTCATGCCTTCACACAGACAAGATTGTACCAGAGCTTCTTATTGCAAATGTGGGGATTTCCTCCACTGTTGCAGAGTCAGTAGTGGCAGAGTTGTCTGCTTATGCCAGCCCTAGCCCCCCACAGAAGAAGAGAAGGACTCAATATGCCCACTATACACCCAAAATATGCTTTGATATTGGCCGTCATGCTGCAGTGTACTGTATTATGAATGCCATACATTTATTTGAAAGTAAAGAGAAAGCCAAAATAAATGAAAGCACAGTCAAGAAATTTAAATAGGATTATCTGACACAATTAAAGGATACCCCAGACCCCTCCAATCTTCCTCATGAACTGCCAATAAAGTCCCTCAGGTGTCCTGCTCTATTAATGGAAATCGTTGAGGAAGAAATCAAAACAATTGTCAGGTCACTTTGCTCAGAGGATGTGGTGATAAACGGCAGTGTGTTAAACGCTATAGCACCTCGGCTTTCTTAAAGCCTCTAATCTGCAGCTGGTAATTGAGACTGGGGGCCCTCTATCATTCTCTCAGCAATGGCCATGGCTTTTTTAAGAAGAATGGGCTTCAGAAAAAGAAAAGGAACCAAGTCTGCTCATAAAACCCCTGAGGACTTTGATGAATTAAAGGAGCAGTTTGTCAAATGAATTTCAAATGCAGCTGCCCAAGAGCTCATTCCAGCTGAGCTAGTTATCAATTTAGACAAAATGGGTGTACATTTAATACCCTGCTCTGAGTGGACCATGGACACTGTTGGTTCGAGATAAGTTGAAGTCTCAGGACTTGGCAATAAATGGCAGTTAACTGCAGTTCTAGGCATAGCACTCTCTGGACATTACCTCCCACCCCAAATCATCTATAAAGGAAAAACCAAAAACTGTCAGCCCACTTACAAATACCCAGGAGACTGAAGCATTACCCAATCCAAAAATCATTGGACCAACAGTAACACCACAATACATTACATCAAGGAGGTTCTTGTTTTCAAAGACAAGCTGAAAAAACAATTTGCTGAATGGTACTTACCTGAAATTTCTAGCCAACTGTCCAGTGATGTGAGTAACACCAACCTAAAGCTGGACTTTTGAATGACTGTTCTAAAAAGCCGTCATGCCAAGTGGCTAGTTACAAGTTTCACGAGGCTGTCGGCTCACTCTGATGAGTACATTCAAGGGTTCAAACAGGCTGGGATTCCATTGTCTGACCACTGAAAAAGGTGCTGCTTTATTTAACCTCACTCGCACTTACTGTTGTTTAAGTAGCATTTTTTTGGGGGGGTAGCTTACTGTGTACTTACTTCAAGTTTTTCTCTCCAGAGTGAGAATTGTACAGACACAAAATGGAGCAGTAGGAGACTGGTTGCCACAACGCCACTCTCCTTCCAACCTCCCAGTGAAGGCTGCTATTCTTTTTCAAAACTTTTTGTTAAACATTAATAACACTGACAATCAAAAACGCTTTGCTCTTAAAAATAAATCCACTGTATTGTGCATATTTAATAATGCTTTAGCTTAGCTTGTGGTACTAGCCCTCACGTTCTGCAGGCCACAACCACGTGGTCAGTCAGATAACCATGACAACAAAGCTTCACTGTAAAATTACTTTCACTGCATAGCCTGTCCTAGCGATCAAAGTGAAAGCATTTTCACAGTGAAAATAGATAATTTTACAGTATTTATCTGAAGAAAGTTTCATCCCCCTTAGTGACCCCTTGGGTGATTGCTTCCTCTGTCTACTCCTTTGCTCCCCTTACCACCATGTCTGTTTCCCTTTGCTTTGCTAGGCATACTTTGTTCTCTTCCCTCTGTGTTTCCTTATACCTCCTGAGTGTCCCCCTTTTTTACTTTAACACCTTTGTTACTTCCTTAGAGAAACTTCTTCACAGATTATGCAAATCTCAGAGAATATGTTAGAAAATGAAACAAAACTGAGGAATAAAGCATCCTTTTGTGGGACAGTGCAGGGGATTTTCATATGTAATACAAATAATTAACAGTAAATGTCTATATTGGAGGAAAGCCTTACTGAAAAATAACAGTCTAAAGCAGGAACAGCAAAAGTCCTTCACCCCCCCACACACACAATTAGTGCTCTACGTGAATGAGAATTAAAGCAACTAAAACAATGTAATGACAAGAATAGAAAAAAACAAGGAACAGCCAGTTGAAGAACTTCACATACCCCATGAGAAGCAAAAGTCTTCATATATTGTATGTACTGTAACATAATATTACAGTTTCCTACTGATAAAGACTGGAAAAAATACTCTGGTTCCTGGCCATAATCATACCACCCGATCCTGTGTAGAGGCCTCTAGTGCAATGGATTTCCAGATAATCACAGAGTGTTTAAAAAAATTAAAAAATTAAAAGAAACTTAATGAGAAACATTATGTAATGAATTTCTAGAAACAGATTATTGTGTAGAAAAAGGAAGCATCTATAAGATAACTTCACATACACACACACACATTATATATATATATATCTATATATATACACAGAGAGAGAGAGACAGAGAGATTTAGGGCCAGATTCCAAGTCGTATAATGCATGGTGCAAGGTGATTTATGCCATACCTTATGGTACAAATTGCAACTTACACCATGAGTTAAGTGAGTTGCAATTCTAAGTTATGGGCTGCGCCAAAGGTGGGCTATGCCACCCACTATGCCTGCAACCCACTGTGGCATGGTACAAAGGTGGGTTATGGCAGCACCTGAGCCCTATTCCGAATGGGTTCCTGCTGTAACCCAGTTCCTCTATTCCAGGTCCCCGTCCCGCAATGGTGCAGTGGGTTAGACCAGCATGGATGTAGTCTAAGGGGCATCCACCCTGGCAAAATGACTGATGCCCCCCCACAGTGCCATGGAACAAACATTGCCATGCCCCATGGACCCCCCAGCACAGTGCTGCCTCCACTCCCCAAATCTCGGGGTGCCCTCGGGTCTGTTATGTGCCATGCCCCCCTTGTGCCTGTGCCACCCAGCCTACCCCCAAGGCCCATAGAGGACTGTGGACACATTATGGGGTGGGGGGCTCTGTGGGGCAGTTACATGCAGTTTGCAACTTGCAGCACCCAGGTCCATTCTGCCATTACCATGGCACAAGCCTGCAGCTGCTGCAAGTTTACTACATGATGAACACGTGTATCGTGATGAAGTGGGTGTGTATAACCCATAAAACATTGGTTATTAATACCACTGGAAGTATAGGAAAAATTTATTAAAATGAAGAGTGTAAATTTTTAGACAATATTTTTCTGGTGAGTGAGGTAGATTACAAAATCTACTAGTAATAATCAAGAATTTGCTACTGTGAATGCACTGTGACTAACCCATGATCCCAAACTATTTGAGATCCACATCCACCCATACCAAAATCGTAAAAAGATCCTTACTTATCTTGTAATGTATATTTTCCATTTTGAAATTACCTAATGGTCAATGTAACGTGTCTGTTTGTAGTACACCTATTTGCCTTTTATGACTGGGGATGTAGTTTTTCTATTCCCATTAACCAAAATACTCTGCTCAATCCTGACCTCACCTTGGTGTGACCGCCATTAATTCAGGTATTAGCTGCATTTCTCTGCCTTTGGCCTGGTGTGGTCTGGGTACCAACAAATGAGTAGTGAACTTTTTCTGATTTAAATTCTGTAAACAAAGTACAGTAGTATGTCACACTGACAAGCAGACGCCGTGAGTGTTATAGACACTCCACAAAAAGAAACTGCACTGGGATGGGGTGCTTATGATACCCCTTAAAATGCCCAAACCAAAAAAATTTGGCTCTCTTCACCTTATTTAAAAGAAGCACTACTCTGAAACAATTATATTAGCAAAAAGTGCATACTTTATTATGTGTCTTAAAAAACTTGAGACAACCGCCTAACACATTTTGGACTAACGGTCCTTTATCAAAGGCATAACTGCATGTGTTCTTTGTTCTTAGATACCACAAATCATATGACATCATAAAATGACATCAGAACTCAAATACAAGCCAGATGTTGGCTACGTGGTAAATATACAAAACTATGTAAGTAATAAAAAAAAATTTAAAATCATCTACAAACATGCATACATACAATTTTATAACATATACCCACCTATATTTACAGACTCAAATAGACCAGAAATATCATATTGCCATGACATTTTTCATAAACCTATAACAACTATTTTAGTTGTACTAATTGTAACCATGGCAATATATCGCTTTATTAACCTCTTAACATCCCTTGATAATAAATTATGTTTTACATATTATTTTACCTTTCTTAACTTATCTAATATATAATACATTCAATTTAAAGTCGGGGACAGACAGACAAATTCATTTATTATATTTATCCATATTTTAGAAAGTACAGATATGTATGCATAAAGTATTAAATGTGCAGAAACCTCATAATGCACAATCATAGCTTATTCTAAACTGAACCTCATCCTCCTTTAATCACATCAGCATTTCTTGATGAAGGGTAACAGATCAAAAGATGCATTAAGTCCTATAAATTTAGTTGCCTGCAAACTAAAAATCCAAAATGCCTTCCTTTTCAAGATAAAATTATTAAAATCTCCTCCTCTAGGATTTCTACTAACCCTGTCTATAACCTTAAATTTAACTCCATAGTTCTCAGAATCAAATACCTCCTTGAGCTATCACATATTTCAAATTACCTCCTGCAATAGCTCTACAATGTTCACCAACTCATGTTTGTAACTCCTGTTAGTCTTCCCAATGTAAAAAACATTACAAGTACATGCTGCCATATAAATTACCCTCCTCGTGTTGCATGTGGCAAAGTGTCTGATTTAAAATTCCTTGTTATTATTGGGGCTAACAAAGGTATCACCTTCCACCACAAATTGTCAAAAACTACATTTTTGTTACATTTATAACAACCTTTTAAACTCTGATTAAGCGAAGTTTCTGTTTTTTTACATAGATGAAAACTATGTACCAGGTTATCCTTTAATGTGGTTGCCCATCTAAATGCCAAACTGGGTGGATTACCACTTATTTCTGCTAGTCCTTCATCACTTCATTAAACATGCCAATTCTGTTTCATCATTTGTCAACTAACCCAACATGTCCTGAAAAAAGTGGTTACAAAATTAAAGATCCCTTCATTTTCTTCCTCCCTAACACTATACAGTAATGTGTTTCAGTCCTGGTTTCTAGAATTTTTTTTTTCTTCTTGTATAACTTTATTACTATAACCCCTTTCCCTGAATCTTTTTTTCTAAGGATGCTGCCTCCTCATTGAATTTCTCTACAGTACCACAATTCCTTCTTAATTGCAAAAATTGTCCTTTTGGTATGTTATTCACAGTATGGCAAGGGTGACAACTCGAGGCTTCCAATAAGGTATTTCTCTCTGTTGATTTTCTAAATATATTAGTTGTCACCTTGTCATCTTCTATTTTACTAATCTCCAAATCCAAAAAAGTAACTTTTTCTGTATTTACTGTATATGTAAAACTTAGATTGTCATTTGTGGAATCTAAGAAATTCACAAAACTTTTAAATTCATTATTTATTTATTATTAATTTTTCTAAAAGAGATTTACCAGAAAAGACATACTGAGCCACAAAGTTCATTTCCAGATGCGTCCTGGGGGAGGGGAGGAGCGATAAGTACAAACAAGTAGAAACACAGTAATAACAATACAACAATACACAGTATGTACAATAATATACATTACCAGAGCAAATAATAATGCAGGTTAAACATCAGAAGTGCAAAGTACCTGGCACAAACAAGAAAGTAACATCACAAAATAGGAAAGGGTAGGGGAGAGAGTAAGTATAGGAGGGTGAGAAAGAAAGGCTGGAGGGGGATGAAAAAGTAAAGTAGCAGTGGAAGTAAAAGAAAGAGAAGAGGAGAACAGATTATGGTGGCTGGGGTGGGGGAATAGAATGTAGAGGATTAGGAAGATGTAGAAAGGGTGATTACTGGGGAGCGAGTAAGTGAAAAAGAAGTAAGGAAGTGAGAGGAAGCGGTGAAGGGGAAAGGGGAGAAGAAGTGGGGATGAGGTGGGGTAATTCATTCAGATCACCTTTCCAGATCATAATGACATCATCAAGGTAACACTTCCAAAGTGCAACCTTAGAAAAATAGGGGTTATTCGACTCATCATATGTAAATATATATATTTTATTCCCACAACCCTACATAAAGGTTTGCCAGCATCAGAGTAAATGTTGCCCCATAGCTGTTCCTTTTATTTGATGATAAAATGTACTCATAAACAGAAATACATTGCACTTTGGGACAAACTCCATTAGACTCAATAAAAATTCAGTTTCTGGACTAACATTTTGTTCACTCATATCCAAAAAATGGGCTACTGTATCCGGTGCCTCTTCATGTGGGATGTTGGTGTACAGGGACACTATATCCATAGTAACAAGATAAGAGTCCCTGTCCACCGCAATATCCCCCATGATTTGCAGAACATCCTTAGTGCCTTTTAAATGAGATCTAAGACTTGGCAGAAGTGTCTTAAAAACTAGTCCACCTAGACCAAAAGTGGCTAAGTAAGTGACCCTAATCCACTTATTATTGGACTTCCTGGGAGGCCCAAAACAGATTTGAGGACTTCTGGTAATAAGTAAAATGTCACCCTAACAGGGTATTCAGAAGTTAAATATTCCTTTGTATTACTATCTATAATACCCGCCTTATAAGCTTCATTAATTATTTCATCAATACTACACATACAATCATTCATGGGGCACATTTAAATTTTTCACGAAAGTCCTTATTATTCAGTTGTCAAAATGCCTCTCTCTCATAATCTTCCCTATTCATCAATGCTATGCTTCTTCCTTTGTCTGCCAGTTCAATGATAAGTTCAGCGTCATTTTTAATTGTATCCATAGCTGCCCTCTCATCTGCTGTAAGGAACTGATATTCAAGAAAGGGTAGATTATTAAACAGTGAAAGAAAAAGTTCAGCTGCACTCTGGAGCCCTGTGAGGTTTGAGAGATTCAATGTAGAACACAAAATGCATCAGGAATCAACTTGTTTCCAAAACAATATTCCATTTATTGGTGAATTCACCCCATAGCCTGTGATTATAGTGACCGCAATTGAGCACTTTCAAAAAGGGTGACTCAGTTATGGCACCTGTGCACAGGGCTACCGGGCAGGGAGGGTGACCAGATGGGGGGGCCATGAATATAGCAGCAGGATGTTGCTATATGTACACATGCATGGGGGGTAGTGAGCATGCTGTACAATGTTCGGAAGGGGAGGGAGGGTTTGTGGCATACTGTGGCAGTGGGCTACCAAACTCACCCTGTGGCATGGTGGGTTGATGGCAGGCTAGGGTTGCAAGGGTGCCAGGTTTGGTTCTGGGAGCACATTCATTTTGTTGCACCCGGTCGTGATTTGCTTTCCTCGCTTTTGCACCCCCCAACATGCAGTCCCCTGTAGTTGAGAATACTTTAGTAGGGGCACGCTGGGGGTACAGTCATCCGCAGAAAAAAAAAAATCTCTGGGGCCTTTTTGCTGTGCATCAGGAGTGCACATCGCCAAAATGGATTTTCAGCTATGTACATGCGCCCTAATGGTGATCACCTTCCCTCGATTGTTGTTATAACATGGAACCAATTTACTCAAATACAAATCCAACAAATTCCAACAAATCTCACAGACAATTTCAAATCAGTGAGCTGGTGGGACCACACTCTCAGATGCCCCAGCGTTTCAGTCTTTGTAGCTTCCGCAAGTGGTGCTCATCCGATATTACATTCATTTTTAAATACCCCATTACCAAGTCAACTTATTATGTCATCATAAGTCTCCATCTTTACTTGAAATTCAAATCAATTAACTCAAATATTTACAAGAGGAAATGGATTGGTTAGTGATAATCACATCACAGAGGGGTAATATATATATATATATATGTATATAAATGGCAAAAAAATCCATTTAATGCATCTGTTGGGGTTGTTTCACAGTGACAAAGTGAGAAATTCAATTATTCGGATTTAACTCCTTACACCCCCAGCCCATCCCCCAACTGGCATGGGTGTGCATTGGGTCATCAGCCTAACTCTCACCCCATCACATGTGTAAACAAGCTGAGGAATAGGAGAATGGGGTGAGAATTAGGCCAATGACCCCAATGCACACCCCGATGCCAGTTGGAGGGTGGGCTGGGGGTGCAAGGGGACTTTCAACCCTAACACTGAACTTCCTCACTTTTGTCGCTGAGGAACAACCCTAACTGATGCATTAAATGGATTTTTTTGTGATAAATTTCTCATCTTTTTGAGAATGAGGACTATAAATAGTGAATAGAATGGTGGTGGTGGGAGTGCGGGCCCCACACTCCCACTACATGATGTCATGTGACATAGTAATGGAAACTGCTACACAAACGCAAGCAGTAATGGTTATGCACATGGTGACACAAACGTAAATGGTAACACAAAAGTTCATAGAAACGCAAGTGCAAAGTGATGCCACAGTGAACATTGACGCAAACAGAGATGCAAGCACATACAGAAATGCAACTGGTAACACGCACGGTCACGGTACCGGTATTGTAAATGCAAATGGTTACTGTAACAGCAACAATAATGCCAAAGGCAACAGAAATGGAATCGCAAACACAAGTGCATACAGAAAGGTAAAGCATAATACGCACGGTCATGGTACCACAATTGTAAACACAAATGGTAATGGTAACTGCAAAAATAATGCCAAAGGAAACAGAAACTGAAATGCGAATGATACAAAATGCAAACTGTTACATGCATGGTCATGGTACCGCAATTGTAAATGCAAATGGTAATGGTGACAGCAACAATAACATCAAAGGAAACAGAAACAGAAATGCAAATGCAAGCACATATAGAAATGCAAACTTAAGGCATATGGTCACGGTACCGCAATTGTAAATGCAAATGGTAACGGTAACAGCAACAATAACACCAAAGGAAACAGAAACACAAATGCAAGCACGTACGGACACAGGAATGCATTTGGAATTGCAAATGGTAATGGTAACAACAACAATGATGCAAAATGAATGAGAAACGCAAAAGCAAACGCAAACGGATGGGCTGCCGCAAACGCAAATGGTAATGCGCACAGCGATGCAAAGTGAAACAGAAACAGCAGTGTAGACACAAATAGTAAAAGTAATGCAAATCAAGCGCAAACAGAAACACAAAGGATAACACACACCATGGCGTACACGGGAATGCTAACGCAAATGGGTAGGAAACGCAAGTGGAAACACTATGTATAACAGTAACTGGAGCACAAACCCTGGTTTTCCTCAACAGCTGCATAGAGAAACACAGTGAGTGCAAACAATGTATAAATAATAATGGGTTTCAGAGCAGAAAATGAGGAGTTGTAATACTAAATTGTTTATATTTCAGGAACCGTACGACGTAGAAAAAAAATTAAAATTTCGTATGCATTATGACTTTCCTGGATAGTTTTGCACTTAGTCCCCCATGTGTGGGGGGGCTAAGCATTTTTCCGAGGAAAAGTCCCTATCTCACACTTTTTTCTGAGATACGGGCCCTGAAATGGGCGGCGGACGCAGCAATGTTAGTCTAAGGGGGAAAGTGTCAACTTCTGAGTACCATAACTTTGCATCCTTGCAATATTTTTTCACCAAACCACCAAAAGGCATATCTGTGAGTTGTAGGCTTTCTTCCCTCCAAATGTCAGCCCAAAAGACCAAACCATTGTTTTGCAGCAGGGTGGCAAACAATTCCTGTCATTTTGGCCATAGTGTTGTAAAGTAGTGTCATGATTTGCGACACTTTTGCAAAAAAGATCACAAAAGTGTCACAAGTGTGACACTACTTTGCGACACTACTTTTTCCAAAAATTTCAAAAACATATTTCTGGGGTGTTTAACCCCAAAATAAAGACATGCCTAGCATCCTCAGGGCTCAACTAAGTAAACACAAAAATAATTTTGTCCCTAGATGGTCCCAATTTTAAATGCCAAGCATTTCTGTGATCAGTAACTGAAAACAAAATGGTGGATTTGCGACACTACTAGGGTCATTTGCGACACTAAAAACAGCATTTGTGACGCTGTCAAACTTTTTGTTAACTTTTCCCTTGACTATAATGGGAAAATTGTTTTTTGAATAACTTTTGAACTGTTCAATATTTTTTCACGAAATCTTCAAAAGGCACATTGGGGACCCAGGCTGCATGTTCCCTGAAGTTCTTGGACTGGTCATGTAAAATGTACAACCTGTAGGCATGAGCAAAGAATGCACAAAAAAACTTAATTGCATGCCAGAATGTCACTTAATAACTCCACAGCTGTATATCCAACCGGTATGAAAGTTGGCAGAGCTCAAGAACTATGGTTATGCCCAGTGTCTGCCAAATGGCAGGCAAATCTGTTGAATGGTGGCAAAGTTATTAAGTGCAAAAGTTTCACCATTTAACCTTAAATGGGGTACTCAACCTAACTAAGGTAGCACTACCTGCTACCATAAGAATATATAAATATATATATATATATATATATATATATATATATAAGGGCAAAAAATCCATTTAATGCATCAGTTAGGGTTGTTTCACAGCAACAAAAGTGAGGAAATTTGGTGTTAGGGTTGAAAAACCCCTTGGAGCCCCAGCCCACCCTCTAACCAGCATTGAGGGTGCGCATTGGGGTCATCATCCTAACTCTCACCCCATCACATGTAAAGAAGCAAGGTATAGGAGAATGGGGTGAGAGTTAGGACCGAAGACCTCCAATGCACACCCCAATGCCGGTTGGGGGTGGGCTGGAGGTCCAAGGGGGGTTTTCAACCCTAACACTGAATTTCCTAACTTTTGTCACTGTGAAACAACCCTAACTGATGCATTAAACAGAGTTTTTTGCCTCTAATTTCCCTTCTTTTTGAGAATGATAATGAGAAATAGTGAATGTAATGCAGCGCTCCCACCACGTGATGTCTTGTGACATAGTAACAGGAACAGCAACACAAACAGAAGCACTAACAGTGGCGCACATGGTAATGCAAGCACAAATAAGGACAGAAAGGGTAACGCACATGGTGGCGTAGACTGGAACAGTTCACCACGTGATGTCTTGTCACATAGTAACATAGTGCCGACAAATGCAAATGGTAATGGGCATGGTGACATAAAGCGAAACAGAAAGAGAAACAGTACTGTAGACACAAATGGTAAAAAATAACAGAAACACAAGCACAAATGAAAATGCAAATGATAATGCACATGGTGGCGTAGACATGAACGGTAAGTGAAATGGGTATGGAACCGCAAGCGGAAAGGGCAATGGTAATAGTAATGGAAGTGCACAGGCTGGTTTTCCCCAAAAGCTTCATAGAGAAAGACAGTGAGTACAAAGAACGTATGCACAATAATGGGTCTCGGAGCAGAAAATGAGGAACTGGAATACTAAATTGCTTATATCTCAGGAACCGTATGACATAGAGAAAAAATGTAAAAGTCATATGATTTATGACTTTCCTGTCTAGTTTTGTACTTATCTCTGAGGAGGGGGCTAAGTGTTTTTCTGATGAAAAGTCCATATCTCGCACAGTTTCCAAGATACGGGCCCTGAAAGGCGGGGTGTATGCTGTATTGTTATCCTATGGGAAAAAAAAGAGAAGTTCCGAGTGCCATAAGTTTGGCTCCCTATAATATTTTTTCACCAAACCACTAAAAGGCACATCTGTGGGATGTTGGCTGTTTCCCCTCCAAATTTCAGCCCAGAAGACCAAACCTTTATTTTGCAGCAGGGCACCAAAGGATTGCTGCAATGCATCAGATGCCGTAATGTTATCCTATGGGAAAAGGTGTCAAATTTGGAGTGCAGAAACTTTCCCACCATGTAATATTTTTCAATGAAACACTTAAAGGCACATCTGTGAGATGTCGGCTGCATTCCCTCCAGATTTCAGCCCAAAACACCAAACCGTTCTTTTGCAGCGGGGTGCCAAAGAATTGCTGTCATTTTCCCACAGCCTAGAAAAGTACTGTCACAATTTGCGAAAGCTTTCGCAAATTCATTCGACAGTGTCACAAGTGCAAAAATACTTAGTGAAAGTACTTTTTCCAGAAATGTGAAAAACGTATTTCTGTGGTGTTTTACCCCAAATTAAAGATATGGCTAGCATCCTCAGGGTCTGACTGGGTGAATACAAAAACAATTAGGTTACTAGAAGGTCCCAAATTTAAATGCCAAGCATTTTTCTGATCACCAACTATAAACAAAATGGTGGATTTGTGACAGTAAAAGGGCCATTTGCGAAAGCAAAAACTGCATTTCTGACACTGTCAAACTTTTTGTTAACTTTTCCCATTGACTTATAATGGGAACTTGTTTTTTGAATAACTTTTGAACTGTTTAATATTTTTTCATGAAATCTTCGAAAGGCATATTGGGGACCCTGGCTGCACGTTCCCTGAAGATTTCGGACCAGTCATACAAACCATGCCACCTGTAGGTGTGACTGTAGAATTCCAAAAAAGCGTAAAAGCACTCGCAGATCATGCTTAATAACTCAGCAGCCATTTATCCGACCGGTACAAAACTTCACAGATCCCAAGGTGTATGGGTCTTGATTGTGTATTCCAATCTTCAGGCAAATCCATTGAATGGTTGCAAAGTTATTAAGGTGCAAAATTTTAGGTTTAACATGTAAATGGCTCCTCAACCCTAACTATGGTAGCACTACCGCATTACCATAATATATATATATATATATATATATATATATATATACATATATGTGTGGGTGTGTGTATATATATATGTATATTAGAGTCAAAAATCTCGTTTAATGCATCAGTGAGGGTTGTTCCACAGTGGCAAAAATGAAGAAATTAGGTGTTAGGGTTGAAATCCCCCTTGGAACCCTCCAGCCCAACCCCAACCATCATTGAGGTGTGCATTGGGGTCATTGGCTCTAACTCTCACCCCATCACATGTGTGAAGAAGCTGGGGAATAGGAGAATGGGGTGAGAGTTAGGACCAATGACCCCAGTGCGCACCCTGATGATGGTTGGGGGGGTGAGCTGGAAGGGTCCAAAGGGGGTTTCAACCCTAACACTGAATTTCCTCACTTTTGTCACTGTGGAACAAACTGAACTGATGCATTAAATTTAGTTTTTTTCCTCTAATTTCCCTTCTTTTTGAGAATGATGTCGAGAAATAGTGAAAGTAATGCAGCGGAAGGGCCCCGCGCTCCCGCCACATGATGTCTTGTGACATAGTAACAGGAACAGCAATGTAAACAGAAGTGCCAACAGTGGCGCACATGGTAACAGAAATGTAAATGGTAAAGGAAACGTAAACAGAAGTGCAAGCGCAAAGTGATGCCAAAGCGAACAGTGATGCAAACGGACATTGAAGCGCATACAAAAATGCAAATGGTAACATAAACAGTGATGGCAATGGTATTTTAAATGGAATGTTAAGTGTCACAGCAAAAAGAACACGAAAGGGAACAGAAACGGAAACGTGAATGCAAGCGCACACTTAAATGCAAACCGTAATGCGCACAGGCATGGTACCGCAATAGTAAATGCAAACGGTAAAGTTAACATAAAGAATAATGCAAAAAAAACAGAAATGGAAACGGGAATGGAGGTGCATATGGAAACACAAACCGTAACGTGCATGGTCACGGAACCGCAATTGCTAAAGCAAATGGTAACGGTAAAAGCAACAATAACACCAAAGGAAAGAGAAATGCAAATGCAAGCGAGTACAGAAATGCTAACTGTTACACGCATGGTCATGGTACCACAATTGTAAATGCAAATTGTAACAGTAACAGCAAAAATAACACCAAAGGAAACAGAAACAAAACAGAAATGTAAGCGCGTATGGAATTGCAAACCGTAATGCACGTGCATGATACTGCAATTGCAAATGAAACAGGTAATGGTAACAGCAACAATAATGCCAAACAACACAGAAACGCAAGCGAAAATGCAAACTGTAACGCACACAGTGGCATAGACGGTAACAGTGCTGCAAACGGTAATGGAAACGCAACTGGAATAGCTAACTGGCACAGTAACAAAAAGGCACACCCTTCTTTTTCACCAAAAAAATGCATTGGAAAACACAGTGAAAACAAAGAATGTATACATAACAATGAGCCTCGGAGCAGAAAATGAGGACTTGGAATATTAAATTGCTTATATCTCAGGAACCGTACGATGCAGAAAAAAATGTAAATTTCATATGAATTATGATTTTCCTGGCTAGTTTTATGCTTAGCGTCAACTTTGGAGTACCGTCACTGTGCTGGCTTGTAATATTTTTTCACCAACCCACCAAAAGGCACATCAGTGGGATGTTGGCTTTCTTCCCTCCAAATTTCAGCCCAAAAGACCAAACCATTCTTTTGCAGCAGGGTGGCAAAAAATTGCTGTCATTTTGCCATAGCCTGAAAAAGTAGCATTGTGATTTGTGAAAGCTTTCGCAAAAATTTGCGATACTTTCATGAGTGCGACACTATTTTGTGAATACATTTGAAAAACATATTTCTAGGGTGCTTAACCTCAAAATAAAGACATGCATAGCATCCTGAGGGTCCGACTAGGTAAACACAAAAAGAATTGTGTTGCTAGAGGGTCCCAAATTTAAATGCCAAGCATTTTTCTGATCACCAACTGAAAACAAAATGGTGGATTTGCGAAAGTAAAAGGGCCATTTGTGACACTTTAAACTTTTTGTTAACTTTTCCCATTGACTTATAATGGGAACTTGTTTTTTGAATAACATTTGAACCGTTTAATATTTTTTCATGGAATCTTTGAAAGGTACATCGGGGACCCTGGCCGCATGTTCCCTGAAGTTTTCAGACCAGTCACACAAACCGTGCGACCTGTAGGCATGAGCAAAGAATTCACCAGAAAGCGTAAATGCGTGCACAGATCATGCTTAGTAACTCCACAGCTATATAGCCGACCAGTACAAAAGTTGGCAGATCCCAAGATGTATGGTTCTTGATCATGTATTCCAAATTTCAGGCAAATCCATTGAATGGTGGCAAAGATATTAAGGTGCAAAGTTTGACCCTTTAACCTTAAAAGGTCTACTCAGCCTAACTATGGTAGCACTACTGTGCTACCATAATATATATATATATATATATATATATATATATATATATATATGGATGTGACATGGTCTGACTGAAGATATCTTGATGTCATTGGCCTCGAGTGAAGATGAATATGATATCTTCAGTCAAGCCATGTCATGTTCTGTTTATACAACTCATGTGCTGGGCCCCCCAACATAACCCCCAGATATGTTTTGTCCCCACTCACTGCAGAACTGAGCACATTGGATACTTAACAACAATACTGCACATAAGTTATGAGGCAGGAATAGGAGCGCCTCCCCCCTCCCCTGCATTGGCCCTGTCATAATTGGTAAAGATATCATTATTAAAATACCATTATTTGGTTGATTGTTATTTCCCCTCTGGTCTCACTGAGGAGTTGTAATATAAATGTGTAGTTTGACCAAAAGAGTTTTCAGCTAGGAGCAGGCAGATATTTAAAAGAAAACAGTCTCTTTGTAAATTAAGAAAAAGTTCTGTGGCTTTTAGAAATTTATTAATCTGTTGAAAATGTTATCTGGCTGATCCTGCCATTTTTTCCCCTGTGTCACCAAAACAGTTTAATTCCTGACGTCCTTAATTTGTAGTGTGACCGAGCAGCTTCAGTACATTACAGTGAGTACCTCACACCCATCTAAAACAAAGCACTGTCTCTTCAACATCGTACAAATGCAGTCCTTTTTTATTAATTTTCCTGGGCTTGCTAAGTAAAAAACAGGCTGCAGTTAAAACTGAACAGAGAGCAAGGAACTCAGTATGTCGGCAGCTTCAGAGAAGTGAAAGTAAGCGCAAGCGAGTGTTGCTGTAGAGTCACATTGGTAGGGGGACGGGAGTGAGGTAATTAAAAGGCAGAGCTTTAGAATAGCTAAATTTCCTGTGGAGACCAATAGGATTTCTTAGAGATTACGCAGAGGAGTTTAAAAGACAACAGGATGACGTATAGGAGTGTTAAGATATCATGATGACATATAGGAACATGAAGATATCAGTGTTATCTTCACTGGCTTCTACAGATACTACTTTTTACACTGGCATTTATCCCAGGACATAAGTTGTATAAATATACATACACACACATAGTTTTTTAAATGTTATAATCACAGAGCTTGGGGGTGGACAAAATACATATCTTTTCCTTAATAGTTCTGAGTCCGGAAAAAATACAGCTGCATTTACATCAGCACTCAGATCTGTCTCATTAGTGTCCAAATCCATGGTATTCTCAACTTTTTTCTTCTTATTAAAAAGGGACGTTAAGTTTAAATTTCTGCAAGCCACTTACAGGTCCACAGAAGTCTGGAATTTATCTAAAATGGCAGTGGGTACAATTGAAAGGCCATTATTTACGAGACTGTGTTCACTTCAGTAAGGCCATGATTGAAATATTAATTACCTTGTTCTCTTCTGTGGTTAGTTACCACTACTCGCCTGGTCTTGTTGCTGACTCCTCTGATAGGTCATTTGCTGTTGCAGTCTGCCCTGCTGTTGCCCATGGATTCTGTCAATTGGAGTGTCCTTGTTCTCTCCCTTCTACCCATCATTGTCTTCCTCTTCTTCTTCTTCCATATTGTTTTTGGGCACATTCCTCTAATATTTGCTTAGTCTAGGGCTCCTGCATACCTACTGCATTTGTAGTGGTGGCTTCTGTAGTCTCTCCTCCTCGGCTAAAAAATGCTGATTATATTAAGCACTTCCCATGCTGGATTCATTAGCATCCTTGCTGCAATTGAAAGACATGTCCATCCATTTTTTTAAATGCCTTTTAACTGATTAGACAGTTTCCATGTGAAGACTCTATTTAATTCATAGTATTCTCTATCCTTTAGGGACTTTTTCCATTGGACAGCCTAGATTTCTTGATTAAGTTTTACTATAGAACTTTTCAACCTCTCAATTAGTCTATCAAAATCAGCATGATTAAAATTAGAATAATAGATAGGTTCAAGTGTATTACAAGGCAATAATTCCATCTCGAGGTTCTGGGGACACAAGAAACCTCGAGAGCAAAGTTCGAGAGGTTTCTTGTGTCCCCAGAACCTCGAGATGGAATTTCTGCCTTGTAACACCAGAAACTATTTGTTATTTTTGTAATATATGGATGCAAGGAATTTTCAAGTTCTTACCTGTGCCTGCTGAATGTTGTAATCCCAACAATACTATTATGGGGACTGGAAGTATAGTAATATTGGGCTGGAAGTATAGTATTACGAAGACCGGAAGTATACTATTATGGGACTAACTAATATATTAAAAGGATTTTTATATGCTTTTTGGGGGTATTATTTTAACAATCCGTATATTACCAAATGTTAACATCTCCCTTTCGCTAATTTTAATGTCCTCCTTTAATTGTGCATCCATCTCTTTACCAAACTCAATAATGAGATTAATTAATGTAATACTTGCTTCTATGAGGTTCTCCCTTCATCTTCTCAAAAAATATTCCTCCTCCAGTCCAAAAGATGGATGTTTCAGTATTCTCAATCCCCAGGGGATCCTCAAAACCTGCAGGTATGCTTACAAGTTCACTCAATTTCAATAAATTTTTTGAGATTTAAATGCTTGATTTTCCAAGTCCCTGAAAGCTTCCTGCAAAGTAAATGCTTCAGTATTTGTTAATGTTTATGGAATCTCATTCTCAGGAAGAAAAGGATTTGCTGAGCCTGCATCTGTAAGTAATTTTGTAACATGTTACAATGGGTCATTATTTTCATTAGTCTCAAATAAATTTTTATTGGATGTAGATTCCAGAGACTGTGATAAAAAAACAACACTTATACAGAGTACCGGTGTCTAAAATTTAGGTTTTACACAGGGTAATTTAATTGCTTGCAACTAATGCATAAATTTCCAAAAAAAAGCTATTTAGACACTCCACACAAAGAAACCACACTGGGATGGGGCACTCATGATACCCTTAAATATGCAAATGCTAAAACAATCAGGTACTTGCCACCTCATTTAAAAGAAGCATCACTCTGATACCATTATATTAGCAAAAAGTGCACACTTTATTATGTGTCTTAAAAAAAACTGGACAACTGCCTAAAGCATTTCGGACAAACAGTCCTTTGTTCTTAAATAAGACAAAATTATATGATGTCATAAAATGGCATCACAACTCAATTACAAAACACATATGGGTGGGTATATGTTATAAAATTTATGTATGTATGTTTTTTAGATGGGTTTTATATGTATGTATAAATATATATATATATATATATATATATATATATATATATATATACACACACCAGGTAGACAACATGTGTTTTGTATTTGAGTTGTGATGCCATTTTATGATGTCATATGAGTTGAGGAATTTAAGAACAAAGAACACATGCAGTTATGCCTTTAACAAAGAACTGTTAGTTTGAAATGCATTAGGTAAATTTCCCATTTTTTTAAGGCACATAAAGTATGCACTTTATGCTAATCAGAGTGCTACCAGAGTGGTGCTTCTTTTAAATGAGGTGGAGAGTGCCTGATATTTTTGGTATTGGCATCTTTGAGTGTTATGTTTGCTTTTTGTAGGTTACATATGTTGTCACACATCTGATCAAGCAATACGCCCATCATTTTAGCATTTGTTTTTTAATTTGCATGTAATTTTATCTGCTCCACCTTCAGGCTGCCCAATTCAGTTTTTATTTCCACCATATTTATCTTAATTGCTTGGAAGGCCTCTAACAAGAAATTCTGTTTGAGAAGGCACACGTTTCATTGTTGGGGAGCATTTTAAAAGAGTGTGTGGGAGCTGAAGAATTTCTTTTAGAGTTACTACTAATAAACTTCAAATAAATGCCATATGGTTTAGTAAAATCCACATAATGATTCGGGCCATTGCTAATAGCTGAGATATAGCTCAGATTTATAGCTGAGTGGCTACTTGAACTAAAATATTTGGATGAATTATGTAATGTAGAGATCATCTGGATTGCTTTATATTTATTTATTTGGTTTTTGTTTACCAGATAAGTACACTAGACAACAATGTTGCCTATATTCAGGCACGGCCCAGGAGAGTACAGACAGGGGAGACCAGAGTCAACATTAAAGAGTATTTCATGACGCAGCATGAGGTGAGAACAAACATTTGAACAGTATACAGCCAGGTACAGTCATTATCAGTAATGACAAAGAGAAACAGATAACATTAATTATTTTCATCTGATGATAGATCAATGACTAAATTGAGATGACAAACAGCAAACAAAACTTAAATGAAGTAGCATTATAACAATAGGATTTCTGCTGGATGTGGGGAACTTTCAGATTTTGGAGACCAGTAGGAAATCAGTAAGTGCCATAGGGAGGAGAAAATGCTAGGAGAGAAGCTCAAGTTACAGCACAAGAGCAGCAGTCAGATTCTAATAGGTGTGCCTGAAGACTCAGTTTAAAGGCCTTGTGGGATTTGGAGAGTTTGATGTGGGAGGGAATGGAGTTCCAGAAGTGGGGGAAAGATATGGCAAAGGATCGTTCTCCTTTTTGTGTGAGATATCTGGGAATTTCAAGTTGGGTTTGAGCAGATGCCCTGAGGAGGTATGCTTGGAAGGGCTGAGTTAATAGTTCGGCAAGGTATTTAGGGGACCCCATTCTGATCATATTATCAATTGTACAGCCTGCAGAACAGTGTCTGAGCGAGTCTGGGGGATAGCCAATTTAGTTTTGAGTAGAGCAGGCAATGATGGGTAAGTCTGTGAGCGGAGAGATCAAATCTGCATATACTGTTATAGCAGGTGCTCCATTTCTGGAGTGCTCCTTTGCTAGCTTTAAGGTAAACCTGAGAGCAATATGTTAGAGCAGGGAGGAGAAATCCTTGTGCAATAGCAAGCCTGGCAGCATCACTGAGGGGAGGACCTAATTTTAAAGGCAAGACCAAGTTTTGAGTAAACTGTCTTACATATAGCCGCAATGTGGAGGTTAAAGTCAAGAGATGGGTCGAGAGTGACCCCTAGATACCTGAAGGAGATAACGAATTCAAGAGGGGAGTCATCTAGAGAATGTATCAATAAGTCTGGAGTAAGAGATCTGATTCTTGACAGGGGGCCAAAAAGCATAGTTACAGTTTTCTTAGCATTCATAAGGAGCCTGTTCTGTAGTAACCACTCCTGCAAGCAATTGAAGTCTGATTGAAGATGTGCTCTTACTGATAAGGGATCTTTACCATTGGAGAGAAGCACCATGTCATTGGCATAAAGGATTAATGAGGAGGAGCAGGGAAGGGAGGGCAAGTTGTTATATAATTCCTTTTGAGTTGGGGCAGACACATGAGCAGAATTATGGGGTCTCATTTCACTACTGGGCTAAGAATTTGTTTTATTATCTAAGACATTAAAAATGATGAGATGCAAAAATGTTTTTTGTTGACCACATTTTTTATTCAGAAGTTAATGACCAGGAAGGGTGCCATTAACCATAGCTTATTTCTAAGTGTGGCCCAGGGGAAGGATATATGGGATATGAATTCACACAGGCAAGAAACAGTACAGGACCCTACCAGGACTAACCCCAAGAGAGGCTCCAGTACCCTGCTTGATGTGGTACTCACCAACCACCCTAATCAGATCCCCAATGTACAAGTCCTCCCAGACTCTCTCAGCGATCACTCCCCCATTCTATTCCACTGGTCAACCTCAGTCCCCAAACCCATAGCACAGTCCACATGCCGGCGGTGTCTAATACCTGGTGGACTGATAAAACTTAAGGAACTTCTGTCCCAAATTGACTGGTCTCCTATACTGGCAACTCCTGACATCGACACAGCTCTCTCCTTCTTTACCCAAACTTTTAATAATGCTTGTGATATCTTTGCCCCAGTGTTGACCCGCCGTTCTAAAAGGAAGAATGCCCCCTGGGTTACCCCAGCTTTGATCCACCAGCTCAAACATAGGGACAACCTATGGCACCGTGCCATTGAGACTGGCCGGCCCAATGACAGCGGTTATCGCATGCCCGAAACAAGTGCACTCGGGCCATCAGAAAGGCCAAGTCTGAGCACTATCGGTCCTCACTCACTGCCTCATGGGGGAATCCCAGAACCTTCTGGGATAACATTAAACAGTTAAATGGGAGTGCACACTCCCCCCCCACCCAGATCAACATTAATGGTGTGATCTCCTCAGACCCAGCCCTCATAGCCAACCACCTCAACACCTCATTCACTGACCTTAGCCCTATCCTCCCTACAAATTTTTTTGACCCTCCTCCCCCAGCACCTGCGTGAATCTTTCTTCTTATTTTCTCCTCCGCCATGTTTCTGCCCATGAACTTAGGCGCACCTTGTCACTGCCCTCAAGAGTAATAGTACGGGCAGTGACACCCTGGATCCGTGTATCCACTGGCTGGGTCTTAGACACAGTCCTTACCCCGATCACATGCCTCATCAACCACTCTCTTTGCCTGGGAAGGTTCCAACTGCCTGGAAAGTCGCCACTGTCACCCCTATCTTTTAAAGGTGATGATAGGACTGTGCTGGAACTATCGACCGATCTCCATTCTCTCTCCTCTCTCAAGGTCTTGGAAAAGTGGTGGCCTCTCAAATCTCTGACTACCTCTCCACCTACAATGTCCTTTGTCCTGAGCAGCATGGCTCAGAGCGGGCCACAGTACCAACACAGCCCTCCTAGAGTTCTCCAACTTTCTCCACTCCTCCTTAGACACTGGTTCTCTGGCTGGTGCTGTCTTCATTGACCTCTCGAAAGCTTTCGACACTGTCTCCCACCCCCTCCTTCTTGATGCCCTTAGTCTCTCTGGTTTTGCTGCTGGGCCTATCTCCTGGTGCACCAGTTATCTGTCTGACCGCTCACAGCGTGTAAAAATTAATGGGACCTGCTCAGACATCTGTCCCATCTTTTCTGGGGTTCCCCAGGGCTCCATTCTGGGCCCCTTACTATTCTCCCTTTACCTTAACACCCTTCCACACTCTTGCTCGGGGAACATTCTATTGTACGCTGATGATGCAGTCATCTTTGCCTCAAGTCGTAACCCTATTGCCCTCCAGGACTCGCTGCAGAAGTCCTTCACTGAAGCCGAGGGCTGGTTCAAGGAACATAGATTGGTGATAAATCTTAAAAAACAAAACTATGTTCTTCTCTCATCCCCAAAACAAGTCCTGCAACTTCAAACTCCTCATTCACTCTGGGTCCTCATTCCCACTCGAACAAGTTTGCTCCTATAAATACCTAAGGATCCATTTGACCCCTCCTCTCCTTCCATGGACACATCGCTGCCTAGCCACTGCCACTAATATCCGATTGGGCATCTTACATCGGAGTATAAACACTGCCTCCCCGGAGGCTCTTCCCGACTTCATGATCACCTCCTCTATCCTGTCCCTAGTGGACTATGGACTGCCAGTGTATGGTGCTGCTGATCAGACCGCACTCCATAAATTCGCTTTTCTCTGAATGAGGCCTGCAAGTTAATTACTGGAGCACCTAGGATGACACACACCTGTCTACTGTATGCTAAAACGCTGGTACTTGATCTCGATGAGTGCCTCAAATATCTTACCTGTACCCTTACAAAAAAGACCCTCCTTGGGCTTTCCCCACCAGGATTGACCACCACCATACGCCGCTCTGTCCCACTAGTTCATACTCGGACCTCTGGGAAAACCTCTCTTGTTATCCCTAGAGCTAGGACCTCTCACGGCCAAAGAGCCTTCAGCTTTAGGGCCCCCTCCTGGTTCAACACACTGCCCCCCTCCATCTCCAAAGCTCCAACTATATCGTGCTTCAAAACTTCCTTACGTAACCACCTTATTAACACCCGATGCTGTAACTGCCACTAGTCAAAGCCGTACTCAGTACTTATGACAAAGCTTATTACTATGCTGCTAAGGACAACATAACTCTGGTATTGTTTGCATCCATCCTACCTGTACCAGCTTGTTTGTATCTATGTCTTAATTTACTGTTAAACCTATGTGTTGTACTGCTATACTGTGTATTTTGGTTTGTCTTACTGTGACAAGGTACCTTTGTAAATGAGCCTATGGCTCAAAGGTTTTCCAAACTGCTGTTTAAATAAAATGAAAAATAAATAAAAAGTACAGTACAAATGATACAATCAGTGGTGTTAGAAACAGTACAGAACTAAGATATGTGCAACAAACAATGTAACTTGATAAGAGATGATAAATTACATAAATAATTTACACAAATGAAGTGCAAAATAAGCAGGTGCAAATGAGCAATGTATTATCACTAACATTACTTGCTGGTTGGTTCTTTAACAAGTTATGATTATCGGTGTTTCTACCTTTTTCATGTTTGATGATGAAAAATTATTGATAATAAGATTTCTCATATATTTTCATATCGCTTTTGGACCCATATTACAAACTCAACAAAATCAAAATGCCAGAATTATTTAAATCTTAAAAATGATTTAAAGTAGCAGTGCAAGAAAAAATGTTTTTCCAAAAAAGCCAATTTTTGCAGCAATTAATAAAAATAATAACATACCTGTCCAATCTGCTTTTCTAGATACCTCCTAAGCTGTGTGTCATGAGTTTTTGTACATGTTCTTGGCCCTAACCCTGTCCAGATCTATAATGTTGTTTCTATGGCAAATGTGTCAGTCATCTTTTTTCTTGAGAAAAAAATAAATAAAAACAGTTCTAAAATACTCAGATTTTTGTGGAACTAGAAAATGTTACCACCAATTAAAACTGGAAAATGCCTGGAATGTTTTATAGTGTAACAAAAGTAAACATCAAATTGTTTGCCCAATTAGTTTTGAGCCACTTAATTTGTATATCCTAGAAACACAGTATTACATTTAAAATTATTAAATGCTTACAATACTTTAGGCAATTTCCACAAATATAGTGTACAAGGTTGGAAAATGCGTTTACTAAAAGTAAACCTTTGCAGCTGCACTCTGTAATAGCCCGCTGGAATAAAACTCCTTACTCCTAAAGTGGTGCTGATAATCTTTCCTTCTTTTATTTGATTTTTATATTCGCCATCAAAAAACACTAATTCATTTCATAGTATGGCACAAACCTTTGTTTTGTTTGTTTTTCCAGTTCTGCATGAAGGATTATTCTAAAACTTTTTACCATACTTTTTTTTGCAGGCCCAGCCTTGTTTTTCACCCCTCCATTTTCTCTGTACTGATCCTTCTCCTCATTTTTCTTCGAATCGCGCCTCCTTACATCCTGACGTTTTGGATCTATGATGCTCCATCCTCAGAGAAAACCACATGTACTCTGAAGAGGGGAAGTTAACCCATAATAAAAAAGGAGCATGGTCCTGTTCACTGAGCTAATGAGAGATCCTCGGGCACAGGTAGTGGCTAGTGACAGAACCGACCGGATATAGCATAAGAGGAATGGCAATTACAGCACTTGCACTTTATGGATTAGGCAACTGAGCCAAGAAAACAAAAATGCAGGGGTGAAAACAAGGCTGAGCCTGCAAAAAAGTATTGTAAAACTTTTAGAATAATCTTTCATACAGAACTGAAAAAACAGACGAAATGAAGGTTTGTGCCATACTATGAATTGATTGAGTGTTTTTGATGGTGAATATAAAAATAAAACAAAAGTAGAAAAGCTTATCAGCACCACTTGAGGAGTAAGGAGTTTTATTCCAGCGGGCTGTTACAAAGTGCAGCTGCAAAAGTTTACTTTTAGTAAACACATTATCCATTCTTGATATTTCCCTGGCAGAAAGCACCTGAATAACCATCAGGTCCTAATATTAGTTTATGATGATAGCTACACAAACTTTGTATTTGGAAATGGTGTACAAGGTGTATCAAGAATCATCTAGCCTGCCAGCGCAGTGGTAGTGCTACCACGTGCAGTGCTAATGATCCAGGTTTGGGAATCAGCCTGGAATGTCAGAGGGTCAGCTTGGGAGTAGGATCATGTGCCCAGTGGACAGCTCTCCTCCTCTGAGGAAGGAGGGTCATGGTGCTCAGTAACTTCCTAACACCTAGTGTCGGCTGGGAGTCAGTGAGCCAAAGACTGCAAAAGCTTGAGGACTGTAGGTGAGGCAGATGTCTGTGCATGAGGCATGGTGGCATGCCTGATATCACCATGACATCACTGCATGCCTTCTCCTCCAGGGAGGAAACTCAGAGTAAATTGGCTGATCCTTCTCCTCATTTTTCTTCGAATCGCGCCTCCTTACATCCTGACGTTTTGGATCTATGATGCTCCATCCTCAGAGAAAGCCACATGTACTCTGAAGAGGGGAAGTTAACCCATAATAAAAAAGGAGCATGGTCCTGTTCACTGAGCTAATGAGAGATCCTCGGGCACAGGTAGTGGCTAGTGACAGAACCGACCGGATATAGCATAAGAGGAATGGCAATTACAGCACTTGCACTTTATGGATTAGGCAACGGAGCCAAGAAAAACAAAATGCAGGGGTGAAAACAAGGCTGAGCCTGCAAAAAAAAGTATTGTAAAAACTTTTAGAATAATCTTTCATACAGAACTGAAAAAACAGACGAAATGAAGGTTTGTGCCATACTATGAATTGATTGAGTGTTTTTGATGGTGAATATAAAAATAAAACAAAAGTAGAAAAGCTTATCAGCACCACTTGAGGAGTAAGGAGTTTTATTCCAGCGGGCTGTTACAAAGTGAAGCTGCAAAAGTTTACTTTTAGTAAACACATTATCCATTCTTGATATTTCCCTGGCAGAAAGCACCTGAATAACCATCAGGTCCTAATATTAGTTTATGATGATAGTTACACAAACTTTGTATTTGGAAATGGTGTACAAGGTGTATCAAGAATCATCTAGCCTGCCAGCGCAGTGGTAGTGCTCCCACGTGCAGTGCTAATGATCCAGGTTTGGGAATCAGCCTGGAATGTCAGAGGGTCAGCTTGGGGAGTAGGATCATGTGCCCAGTGGACAGCTCTCCTCCTCTGAGGAAGGAGGGTCATGGTGCTCAGTAACTTCCTAACACCTAGTGTCGGCTGGGGAGTCAGTGAGCCAAAGACTGCAAAAGCTTGAGGACTGTAGGTGAGGCAGATGTCTGTGCATGAGGCATGGTGGCATGCCTGATATCACCATGACATCACTGCATGCCTTCTCCTCCAGGGAGGAAACTCAGAGTAAATTGGCTGATCCTTCTCCTCATTTTTCTTCGAATCGCGCCTCCTTACATCCTGACGTTTTGGATCTATGATGCTCCATCTTCAGAGAAAGCCACATGTACTCTGAAGAGGGGAAGTTAACCCATAATAAAAAAGGAGCATGGTCCTGTTCACTGAGCTAATGAGAGATCCTCGGGCACAGGTAGTGGCTAGTGACAGAACCGACCGGATATAGCACAAGAGGAATGGCAATTACAGCACTTGCACTTTATGGATTAGGCAACGGAGCCAAGAAAAACAAAATGCAGGGGTGAAAACAAGGCTGAGCCTGCAAAAAAAGTATTGTAAAAACTTTTAGAATAATCTTTCATACAGAACTGAAAAAACAGACGAAATGAAGGTTTGTGCCATACTATGAATTGATTGAGTGTTTTTGATGGTGAATATAAAATAAAACAAAAGTAGAAAAGCTTATCAGCACCACTTGAGGAGTAAGAGTTTTATTCCAGCGGGCTGTTACAAAGTGAAGCTGCAAAAGTTTACTTTAGTAAACACATTATCCATTCTTGATATTTCCCTGGAGAAAGCACCTGAATAACCATCAGGTCCTAATATTAGTTTATGATGATAGTTACACAAACTTTGTATTTGGAAATGGTGTACAAGGTGTATCAAGAATCATCTAGCCTGCCAGCGCAGTGGTAGTGCTCCACGTGCAGTGCTAATGATCCAGGTTTGGGAATCAGCCTGGAATGTCAGAGGGTCAGCTTGGGAGTAGGATCATGTGCCCAGTGGACAGCTCTCCTCCTCTGAGGAAGGAGGTCATGGTGCTCAGTAACTTCCTAACACCTAGTGTCGGCTGGGGAGTCAGTGAGCCAAAGACTGCAAAAGCTTGAGGACTGTAGGTGAGGCAGATGTCTGTGCATGAGGCATGGTGGCATGCCTGATATCACCATGACATCACTGCATGCCTTCTCCTCCAGGGAGGAAACTCAGAGTAAATTGGCTGATGGATGGCAGTGTGACACCGCTCCTGCCCACCATGTTTCCACTGGACCTGACCTTCTTGGGCCCAGTTTCCTCTGGCCTTCATCTTTGCCTGTCACCAACCAGATTGTATGTGGAGTTAGCCATGATACTAAAGGCAACCCTGCCTCAGGGGCAAGCCGAGGGGGCCTTGCCACTAGGGTGGACTGGGAGGTCCAGAGCCACAAACAGGAGGGTCTCAGCAGTGGTTGAAGGAGTCCCATCTGAGAAGGGATTTATTTATTTATTTGTTTGTTTATTTATTTATTTAATTATTTATTTATGTTTTTGGTGACCAGGTAGGTGCACTGATCCAGAGGATCATTTTCAGTCATGACCTGGGCCACAAGGTGGCAAAAAATAGGTACAGGTACAAACTGTCAATTACAAGAAACAATACATGCATGCCCAACAGCTGGTGGTTAGAGTGGAGAGAGAGAGAACAGTGGTAATGCAATGACAATGTACAGACTGGGTAGACAGGTAGTTCTATATCAGTATGTACATAAGCAAAGCCAAAATACAGATGGTGCAAGACACAAGCAGTGATGGTATACAGGTAGATGGTCCAATTCAAGTACAAGTGGAAAAAAACAGTTGCTGTAATAAAAATTCAAACAGGAAAAATAATCACAGTTCATAAAATCAAAGGGGCAAGACAGGAGTATGGGGGAATAGGTAGGCTTAGGGGTGGGGCAGGAAAGAGAGAGGTGGGAAAAAGGGTCAGACTTGACAATGGACGAGGTCATCCCCCAACCTCTTTTTTTAACCTTTCTCTCCACCTGGGTCAGTTCCCCATACTGTGGAAGATATCCCACATCACCCCCATCCACAAATCTGGAGACCGCCTTACCCCTAACAACTACTGGCCAATATTTATCCTTCCCCCTCTCTCCAAGGCCCTTGAGCACATAGTGGCCGACCAACTCACTGAGCACCTCTCTGAATACAACCTTCTTTCCCCTGAACAGCACGGCTTAAGGTGGGGTCACTGTACCACCACTGCCCTATTGGACTTTTCCAATTATATTCACTCTGCCCTTGACAATAGCAGACTGGCTGGAGCTGTATTCCTAGACCTGTCCAAGGCTTTCAATTCCATTAACCACCCACTCCTACTCTTCACTCTCTCGCACCTTGGCATGTCCCAAGAACCCATAGCCTGGTTTGCTGACTATCTGTCAAAGCGCACCCAGAAAGTAAAAATCCGTTCTACACTATCTAAACCACTCCCAGTTCTCTCTGGAATCCTGCAAGGCTCCACATTAGGCCCCTCCTCTTCAGTCTTTACCTTAACTCACTTCCAAAAGCCTGCTCAGGAAATATCTTCCTTTATGCGGATGATGCCATCCTCTATGCCTCCGACTCTAGCCCGGTCCAATTAGAACTCTCCCTTCAAACTGCCTTCACTGAGGCCGAGTTCTGGTTTGCAGACCACAAACTGGTGCTCAACCAGAAAAAATCCAAGGTCATGCTCTTCACTCACCACCAAAACAAACTTAAAAATACCCCCTTGAGTATCAACACCTCCCTCACACTCCCACTTGAACAAGTCCACACTTTCAAATACCTGGGTGTTGTATTCGACGGATCACTGTCAAAATGGTGCATACAATATCGCGCATGTTATTACAGTGCGTACTTATTAGTACTCCTTCATATTGGCGCAATGACAAAACAGCTTGTATTTTATAGTGCAACAGTGAAACAGCTAGTATGCCATAGCGCTCTGTTAGCTAACCAATCTATGTTGCTGCACGTTCATGTTGTTCCTGTAAGCTTCTGTAATGTTTACTGGGACCCTGGAGGGCATTGCACCATAATATGTCACTCTCTTTCCCCTCCTAAACTTACTGTTCCCATTCCTATCTTGATCAGCCCCAATCATGGTAACATTGCAAGCCTGAAAGAATTACATTTCAAAATGGATTTCGAGGTATAGTCATAGCATTAATCTTTATTGACACACAAAAAACAAAAGTAAAGGAACAATGATTTAAAACTGGACAGCTGTCACATTTCCTACTTTGATTGCTACTTGCTTTACATAGCTTACTTAGTTGCAAGCCAAGTCTGAATGCACATGCGCATGGTAGTCCATTTATGCCTGTAGCTGAAAGTTATAAGCGATACCTCGAAGGTATTGGTTTCGTGTGCGTTGAGCATACTGTGACATGATGCTTGCTATGCATTTTGTGGTGTCTTTGTATTTTGTTTTTGTTTTTGCAAACTGGCACTGTACTCTCTGCAACCAGCTGTTCTATGACAATTTGGTTGTAATGTTGCTCTGTTTTCAAGAAATCAATGAAACGCCAGATGGATGGGTGGTGAGCACCAATAAAATGATTACATTTACAATGCCAGGCTTCCACTGAGTTAATGGTGCGAGGCAGGTCATACTGCACTGCATCGTAGCAGTTCCACAATGATATCTCAAACATTGGACATCTTCTACCTCCTCTAGCAAGAGGCCTGCCCAACAATGTATCCTCAAAATAGTCAATCAGACAGGTTAAGGACTCTGCATTGCTTTGATAAAACTTTGTCTGCATTAACTCTTCAAAAGCTTTAAGAACGTCTGGCATAGGTACATAGGCAAGTGAAGGCAATAAACGAATATGCACAGCAAAGTACAGCACAATATACTCATGTTATCCCTCCCAGCTATTTTACATCATCTGTATTGCACATTCATTATTTTCATTTTGTCTGTACATGAGCTGCCTCCCCTGTAACCCTTCCCCCCAGGTCGCACCGTGAGACGAGCATCTTTTTTTCTCAGTGTGCCTTTCCTGGTGAAACAATTTCAATAAATAAATAAATAGTTGGTGTCTGACGTATATTGAGCACACACCTCAGGAATTTCTTGTACCTTGCACCAAATCACTTGGCATAGATAGAAAAAACAGCCTCTTACTGCAGCAGTGGGGTAAGCTTGCTTGAATGCTTTAAGGGCTGCAGATTCAAAATCAGTTAATATGGATTCTGGTTGCAGGTCACCACATACATTTTTCAAGGCTAGAAACACTTTAGAGTATGTTGGCGCTGTATGATTTCCCATCAAGATATATACTAGTGGGACAACTATTTTGTATTAAACAGCATGTATAGTGTACATATGGTGAGAAATGGTTGGGCAACATTTAAAAGGTCTGTCTGAGAACCAGTGAGTATTTGCCTTCAATAATTCTAGGTCCTGGTAAGTTGTGAATATAAGAATTTGATCACTGCTGGGACCAGAGTCAAACAGTAAAAAGTTTTCATTCTTAACAGTGACAGTGAACTCTTTAGGTATAATGAGTGTTGCAGTGTTCTCTCATTCTGGAGGTGGGCGGGCAGTGGCCATTCGGTTTCTGCGAACTGTACTGACAGCAACATTGAGGGAAGTTGTGATGATACAGAAGGAGATAATTCAGATACACCAGATGCCACAATTTGATGAGTGGACTCACAGGTTGTTTCAGCTCATTGTTTCATGTTGGCCACTGCTTCCTTCATAGCAACCTCAGCTGGGTCAGGTACATGGTTATGCTCTCCCAGCTGTTTCAACACTGTATCTCCTTTCAAATGCAAACAAGCGCAGCAGTGCCCTTTATCATATTGCAAGCATTTGTAGTAAGCTTTATCAGCAGTTACTCACTCTCTGCAAAATAGGAATCTGTGTAGGACTGCAAGATCACTACCCTTTTGGCTGCGGATGAATTGCACTTGCCAAGACATGATGCTACTCAAGATAGACAAATCTGAGTATGGCATCACTTGTCACTCATTATATGGCATTCATGATTAATTAATTTGAATAATGTCAATTACAGGATTAGAATTATTTTAGAGGATAAGCATTCACTCACTAATATGTTAATTAAGACATAACGCTATTATAAGTGCTATATTGAGCATGCGCTGTAACGTAATATTGCTATTATGTATGTGCAGTTATTTTTTGCACTATTTCATCCATGCTGTTATGACTGGATCACATATTCGACCCAGTCCTCACTTTCCATGATCATATACATCACCTATGTTCCACTCTCAACTCCTGCATAGGCCTCCTCTACCGTCACTGGAACTGCCTCCCACCTGAAGCCCGCCAACTTGCCATCTCCTCCTCTGTTCTATCAATTCTGGACTATGGCATTACCGTATATGGGGTTGCAGATAACTCTGCACTCCACAGAGTTAGAGTGACCCATAACAAAGCCTGCCACCTCTCTCTAGGATGTCCAAGGACCACCCACACCTTCACCCCCTACAGCCAAAATAATTGGCTGGATATAAATGATAGGGTTCAATACCACACATGTCTTCTTGCCAAAAAGATCTCCTCAGGGCTCACTGCCCCCAGTTTCCCCACACTCATACAACCTTCTCTACCCACAAGAACCACTAGGAGCTCCCTTAAGTCCACCCATGTAGTGCCATGACATAAAACCTTGATTGGTCAGCGCTCTTTCACTTACTGTGCCCTTTGTGGTTAAATGCCCTCCCTTCCCACATCTCAGGGGAAACCAAGCTTGGTCTATATATGTCCCACCTCCATACTCACCTTCTCACCACTCACTCTTGTAACTGCCCATAATTGCTCAGTAGCCTGATCATAGACTCGGTCCTGCCTATCATCTCCCTTCTTCCCAACTCATCCTCTACTCTCCCCCCCCAAGTCTTCTCCTGCAATTAATAACATAGACAATGGACTCTGTCCAGATCTCCATTCCTACTACTTGCTACCCTCCTCTCCATCTACCCCACCTTCTTCCCCTTATCTGTGAGCCACCTATTCTCCCCGGCTTTGGCTCCTTCCCTCCTCCCCTCCTCCTGCTCCCCTCTGGGGGCCATCCCATTGTGACTATGTCCTCATCCCATGGTCTATACCAGCCCTATATTGCTGTTCCACAAACTATAGGTATCAATTTGTATTTAAATAGGCTCTTTATGTCTCACAAAATGTACTTTATCATTAATGTTCTGTTACTGTCTAGTCTCTGTTAAATGACGTGGAGCCTTTGTAAAGGAGTCTCTGACTCAAAGGTTGTAATCCCAAATTTCCTAATAAATAAATAAATAAATATGACAGAACTTTAAACAGAAAAACTAATTATAGAATGACTTGTTAGAAGTGGCTGTGAAGGTAGATATTCAATATTTCAAAGCTAGCCTTCATAACATTTTGGGAAACATGACTGCATGGATACAAGGAGGCTGCACCATTTTCTGTGTTTCCATTTAGTCTTGGATAAACCATGTTTGATCATGACTGACACTATTTTCGTGACTGACACATAACCTTTGAGTTCTCAACAACAGTTAACTCTGTCTTATTGATTGACAGAAACCTGTTTTGAGGAACAAATTGAAGGAATGACAGACAAAACATAATCCCTTTCATACAGTATTAGACTTGCAAACAAATTCCGTGGCATGTGATTTCAAAGGTCGTGTGGCCAATACCATCTATGCATCTAAAATAAAACAAGACTACATAATTAAGCTGACAACTTTCTACAGGTATATACAGTACATATGACTGTGTAATTATTGCAACAGTGCCTAGTTACAAACAGAAAATTTATAGAGCAGCCACTTCAGGCTGACCTTCCCAGGAGGGATTTTCTGACAGGCTTGTATAAGACAGCCAAATAAAGAATTCCTAACAGAAGGCTGAAAGTAACTAGATCATGCTGCATACCTTTGGCTCCCTTATTTCTTCAGTCAGCAATTTAATTAGCTAAGCACAGTACTGAACAAAAAGATCTATGAGACATTTGATTAGTTAATCAGGAGTGTAACCCTAAGGCCTAACAGGGATACTGCCCTTGAAAAATATAGGTGCGTGAGAATTTTCTCAGCCTCTGTCCACTGGGACCTAATAACATCTAGAACACCTAGTTTCTTGTTAAAAAATATGAAAGAATTGGTGAACCTTGCTGCTGTGCATATAGAATATACATTTACACTGTGTTTATTTCTTCAAGAGTAGGACATTTCTTAATTGAAACACAGAAAATTTAATCTAGGAAAGTTTCTTAAAGTCTGTATTTATTTAGTTTTTGTTTAGCCAGGTAGGATATACAGCACTAAGCAAGTAAATATATATTTATAGTTACTATCTGGGAGCGTACATGGTATCACACAATAAACATAACTCAAATACAAAGGACACTAGGTGCCAGCAGACTTGGCTAACAATGTGACATGAAAACACTAAAGGATACCTAAACAACATTTTGACAACAAACTATTCAAAAATCTGACTCTGTAGGTGACTAAAGGAAAGGCTGCTGTATTCATTAATGTTAAAACTACATTTACATGATTTACCTAAATGTGGTTCCAGAGCATTTTAAAATGATAAAATCAGCCTTCCAATTTAAAAAAAAACTGTCTTACCTGCTTCCTAAAATGGCCACCAAATGTGTTATGTGATTACGTCAGCGGCGCCAAAGTTAGAGAGATATTTGGCTCTCTATAGTGCTAACTATAGTTCTTTTTCCCCTTTGGATAAAATTGTTTCACCCAAATGGTCAAAACCATGTGCATTGTTTTGTATAAGGCACTTGTTAGGCTATGGTTCTGTTCATTTTGTTTACTTTAACATACTGAAAATGTGTTTTAATACAACTGACTTTCTCTGTGGCAAACCACAGTGCAGTACAAATCTTGAATTACCTGGTGGTCTAGTGGCTAGGGTGGATCCAGGTTGCTACAATGGGGCTGCTGGGGTGGTGTTCATGCTTAATATGCACTTTTTAACATTTTTATTAAACCTTTATATTTTCTGCTGTTATTCTTTTCTAGTACGTTTTTGACAGAACCTGCAAATGTAATCAATAATTTGAATGTAAACATCTGTGCAATCAATAAATCAGACTTCTTCAATAAAGTGAAATGCAGCAGCAGCTGCAAGCAAGTATGTTATTATGTGGGGGGGGGGGAGTTGTAGCCACACCCTTCACCACCCCCGTAGAGCCACCACTTTTTTGTAGCAAAGTTCTTGCGCAGTCCAATGTTAGAGTTCATACTTTCGCGAAACTCAAATATATGCTTGTCTTGTCTTCTTTTTCCATGGAAAATGTGTTTATTTTGTTTATTTCAGAATTTGGAAAGTACCTTTGAGTCAAAGACTCCTTTACAAAGGTTGCACAACACATAGAATAGATTACAGACAAACATTACAATGATTGTTACAGGGTAAAGGTTCAGTTTGTTACATGAGTAGTTAGGCTAACATACAGGAACTAGAGCAGTTTAAGACAGTTAAAAAACAGGATGCATAGTAATCCCAGGGAGACTAGAACTAAGAGCTATGAGCAGGAGGTGGGCCGGAGACCGTTTTCAGTGGTAAAGGAAGGGGGGGGCCAGGGTCAGGTACAATCGCAGTAGCTTGTGGACAGGAGGTGGGCCCTAAGCTGAGTTTTAAATTGACCAATTCTTTGTTCGTAAACCAAGGAGGAGGATAGGTTGTTCATCCACAAAGGGGCCCTATAGCAGAAGGATATTTGGAATTGAGCAGTATGACATGAAGGAATAAAGAAGAGATTGGTGTCTGAGCTACGGGTGTGTTTAACTTTGGAGTCCGGGGTGAAATAATAATAAGAAGAACAATAATCAGCATTTATATATTGGTTTTCATACACATTGTATCTCAAAGTGCTTTACAAGCAATACTAGACTGATAGTGAAGTGACTGAACATGTAGTGGCAGCTGTTCCCTACATTAATACTCACACACAGCCTTAGACAATTGCTTGAACTGGTTTTATGGGAAGGGGAATGTTGGCCAGGACAACGAGGTCAGGTAGTGATCAAGGTGCTGGCAGCCCCACATCCTATTTCTCACAGTAATCTGCTCATATTTCTCCCCTTCTGACTTCCCTTTCCCTGAATATAGCAGTACCTTTCAAGAGTGGCCTCCTCAGTCCCCCTCTGGTATTTATTCTTCACTATTCCTCCTCACACCTAAAACTGGTGAGCTCATCACCCTTCTGCAACATGAATGCAAATAGTACAGTCCCTGTTTTATTTTGACATATCAAATGTAAGCATATCTTTCCAGTAAGTCAGGCTGATAGTAGCACGGAACAAGGGGGATGATGGGCTTTCCTAACCTTAAAAGATCTAGGATACCTTTGATTAAGCATTATTAAATGATGGGTGTGCACATCATTATGCACATCATATAATAGTGCCTAATCATAGGTGGCTTAGATCGTATATGGGTAGGAAAGCCTATTTTTCCACTTGTACCATGCAGCTATCAGCCTGGCTTACCAGAAGATCATGTTTATTATTAACATGTAAATATAACACAGGAGACTGTACTAACCACATTCATGATGTGGAAGGGTAGTGAACTAACCAGTTTTTGGTGTGGGGAGCAGGTGAGAAGAATGAATGCCAGAGAGGGACTGAAGAGGTTATTCCTGCAGGGTACAGCTATATTCAGGTTAGCTGAAGACATGAAGGAGGACACTGAGCAGATCACTGTGAGATCTGAAATGTGGGGCTGCCAGCATCGTGATCACCACCTGACTGTGGATGAGAGTAGCCAGCGATGACAAATACTCAGAGTGGCAGGGCTGCACCTAAACTGCTACTTGAATTCAGTGTAGGGAGATTACCCTTGGGTGGGAAGTGGAGTGGGATGTTGATGTTTGTTAGGACAGTATTGACGGAGGTGTGTATAGCTCATTCATGATTTGGAAGGGTGGTAGCCAGCCAACTCGCATTGTGGAGTAGAGCACAGAAAAGTACTGGAGAAGAATTGTTGGGAACTGTCCTGCGGGGTTCTGCAGATCACAGGTAAAGGAGTAGGCTGACATTGGGAGTCAGGTTGATTCACTCAAGGTATTAGTATGCCTCTCCTGCTAATAATATTGTTATCCATTGTAAGTGCAGTCTTTATGAGGGCATGGACAGCAGTTTTTATGGTGGGTCATGATGCTTATTGATTGGCCCTCCAGGAAGACCTAGTTGTTGGTGAATGAGGTGAGAAAAAAACACAACAGGGAACTGTACATACTACCATCACTGTGCAGAAGGGTGGTGATCCACTCAATGTTTACTGTGGGAGCAGAAGTCAAACATTGAGAATGTGGACTGGAGAGTGATTTGGGAGGCATTTTTTAACAGTGCCAGCTGATGATGTGCATCAGTATAGGCGTGCACAACTCTTTGAGGTACAAGATTACAATCTGAGGTGTGATAATTCTCTTCATGAGACCACAAGCTCATATGTGGCCCCAGGCAGTACTAAGGACAGGGTATGGATGGTGGGGTGTTCAACAGAAGGCAGCTAGGTGCAGGGGGTTCACATGGAAAAAAAAGCCTTATTTGTGGATTAACAAGAGAGCATGAGCTTTGGAACTGAGCAAGACTGGTACTTTGCTGTGTGACCCTGAGCAAGTCACTAACCTTCCTTGTTCTCCCAGGCCACACCTGTAAAGAAGCTTTCAGCTTCGTGTGTCTCTCCTGGTTAACAAAAAAGAAAATTCAGTGCATCATATAACCACTAGATCATCAGGTATTTGAAGTATTGTACTGTAATGCAGTTTGCCAAAGAAAAAGTCAGCTGGATTGCAAAACATTTTCTGCGGGTTAAAGTAAACAAAATGAACAAAATCATAGCCTAACATGTGTACTGATCAAAATAATCCATTAGGTAATACATGGTGTTGATCATGCTGATACAACAATTCAAAATAAAGAGGGAAAGAAGAACTAGTTAGCACTATAGAAATATATGTGGATCTCTGGCTCTGGCTCCGATGATGTCATCATGACCCATCACTTAACACACTTGGCAGACATCTTAGGGAGAAGCCAAAGCTGTTTTTTGTAAGTGTAATGCTAATGTTTACATTTTTCAAAAGCTATGAAACTGCATTTTTGTTATTTACATAAATGCAGTTTTAGCATACATGTAAACAGCATCCTTTACTTTACCTCGCATAGAAGCCAGATTTTGGAGTTTGCAGTTTTAAAAAACTGCTTGTTTAGGTACCCTTTAAATATATAGTATAATACAATTACTTATAACCAAAGGGGAAACGCTCCACTACAGCACACGAGCGATACTATACCTAAGGCAAATAACTGACGTGGAAATTTGCTCAGTAGAACACAACAAAAACAACATTAAAAGAGTTACCATCCTGGTTAAAGAGTTCCCCAGATGTACTAGATTGCCTTGAGAACACAAAAATGCTAACAACCTCGCAAAAGAAGCAAAACCTGTTTCCTTGGGAATCAGGGAGCGTCTGGCTCAGTATGCAAGCTCAAGTCTGGCATTAACTGCTTTACAGACCAAGGAGATGTTGAGAAATAAGTTAAGAGTGGGATCTACAGTAGGCTGATACCCAGATATTTAAAATTCAAAATGGTGGAGAGGGGGGGAGCTGTCCAGGCAATGAATTGAAAGAGGTTCAATGCAGGATTTAAGTCTATCCAGTGATCCAAATGACATGACTTGGGTCTCTGAGGAGTTTTAAAGTATTTTATATATTAATATGTGCCCAAGAGTCACTCATTGTGGGATAAGAGTGGTTTCATATGCATTCTGCTCCAGCGAGAACAGCGAAGCAAGTGAAACCACTCTTATCCTGCAACAAGTGGCAACGGGTGATATATTAAAATATTATAGATCAAGGGAGCACCCAGTGTTATTTAAAACCAAAAGTTTGGGAAAGCGCCTTTTTTCAGGGCATCTGTGCATGAGACACTCTTCACAGAATAAGAGTGTCTCATTCGAAGGGGAAGGGAGCGCTCCCTTGGTCAGGAGCATGCCCTCGATCTATAATATTTTTTATGAGCCGTATCTGGACTTGAGAGAAGCCCTCCTAATGCTGGCCATTAACTTGGGAAAATGGAGGCTTTGTTGCAAGGTTGTTTGCTGTTATTATGTAGTAATATAATACTAAAACATTTTATATGGTTTTCTGTCAGGGTATTATTAGTTTTTTTAGAAATTGCCATTGTTTGCAATAGCCATATTAGCAGCTTTGAAGAGATTATTATGTTTTAGCTCTGAACAAAAATGTATTATTTTCATTGGTAAGGTAGGCTACAGTCCACAACTAGAGAAAAAAAGGAAACCAAACCGTAAGAGTAAGCGTACGTGGGCAACTCAGGGGGATTAGCCGAGAAAGTGAGTGTGACTGGCCAATGTTCTCTCACTCTCAGTAGGAGGACAGAACTGTAGAGGTACCAAACACAGGCAGTCTTGAACACGCAACACAGAGACTGAGATCCACACCAACACAGGAGTCAAGCATGCAGTATTTTTTATTATTCATCTGTATAAAAGTCAGTACAGCCCCCCCTCCTATTTGAAGAATTGATTTTAAGCCAAGTATGAACTTGATGCAATACATGAGTTGGGGGGGGGGGACCTGGTGAAGAATTCATTAAAAAGACATACAAAGAGACTTCCAAAGATGTCACCAGCCGAATGGCGGCAGCCTATCAGAGCTTCGCCCAGACAACCCACAAAATACCTCTTCTATAACACTAATTCAAAACATTAAGCTTTTAGTATCATCAGAAGAGGTAACAACATTATGAATAAAAATACTAAGCTAAAAGAGTAGCCCACAATGGTAAATTATCCAGGATCTGATGACAAGCACTCTGACTCTGCTCTGTCCCAGA